>OX016540.1:233009690-234458207 GCA_943590905.1 Sphaerophoria taeniata | reverse complement strand
TGTGAAGAGTTTGATAAAAAGACACATTTTTTGTTTTTTTTTTACGATATTTATTTATATTTTATTTTAGATTTTGAAAACTTTATTACATTGTTCTAATAAAAACCTTAAACATAAATGACCGCAAATAAATGTATCAAAATCTTGTTCTTGTATATAATTATAGTTTATTTTTGTACCAAGATAGTTTATTACTTCTGAGGGTGGTCTTAAATTTCCAAAACTATCAAAATACTTAACAATATTTTTTTGTTTATTTCTTATATATGCTACCCAATGAGTACCCAAACCGCTTTCATTGTCCAGATTTATAACACCACACTCTTTTAATGTTGGTACTTTTGGTAAAGAGTTTCGCATAAAAACTCCTCTAAAATGCTTCAAGTGTTTCTTTCCAAACTGGTGAATATCAAAATTGCTTAAAGGATTGTTAGGTAGCAATTCAATTAGTTTTTTGTATTTGATGTGTTCAAAAAAAGTCCAAGACCATTTTTATATGGTTTTAAGAACAGCCCATTTCCTTGAATAGCAACTGACTCCATAGCCTTATTATGACGCTTATTTTCTTCAAACTGTCTTTTAGCAGATCGTACATCATTGATCGCTTTACAACGCCAGCTGCTCCACCTGTTAGCGATCCCACAGCAGATAAACCAGCTAGAATAGGAGCTAGAAGTGGTAGAAAACCACCACTTTTCGGAAGTGGAATTACTCTCGGTGTTTGAATTTGTTTTTTTCTTATTTTTAATAACATTTTTTGCAGCCTTCACAGCAATATTAGCAATAGATGTTGTTCCACAACAATTTATATTGTTTTTAATAGCATTTCTTGCTTCGCATATAGCCTTTTTAAACATATTCTGTTTGCAAACCTTTTTTGATTTTGTCTTCTTAGGTCTTTTAATTGCGCTTTTTTGGTCTTGCAGTTACCCATTCCAAATTTAGATTTAGCTTTCATCATGTTGGTAACTAGGAGTCCACTTAACTTTTCAGAGGTTGATGAGTCGTTTGCTTTAAATCTTTTCCACGCTTGCTCGGTTAGAATTTTATCAGCAATGTCATGAAGACGACAAGCCTCATCCAGTTGATTGATTCCTTTATCTCCTCTACGTAGGCGTTCCTCCAATTTCGTTCCAGGTCCACAATAATTATATGAAGGAATATGTAATTCAAATGGTAGTTTGTCTATAACTTTATTCAAAAGCCCTTCTCCTTTAATTGATTTTCTTTTTCTATTGCACTGATTTTGAGTGTTATGTTCAATCATAGTATGATTAACACACCTTCTTAGTTGAAGGTTGAAACATTTATGATTTCAAGTGTATAAAAACAAAATGTTTTATTAAAAAATATCTTAGTCGTCATTATGCGTTTTGTAAAGCAGTCAGATGTCATAAACGTAAGGAATTTTGATTCCAATGTAAAAATTAAGAAAAAACATGGAAACTTATTTCCAAATAGTATTCGAGGAATTATCGTTGGACCATCAAACTGCGGAAAAACAAATGTAATGTTAAGCATTCTTCTTGACGCCAACGGTTTAAAGTTTGAAAATATTTATATTTATTCCAAATCCTTACACCAACCAAAATATCAATATCTTAAAAAAATTATTTCATCTATCAAAGGAATGGAATACAACGAATTTTCAAACAATTGTGAAATAATGCCTCCTTCAGACGCTAAAAACAAATCAATATTTTTATTCGATGATGTCGCTTGCCAGAAACAAAATAATATAAGAGACTATTTTTGTATGGGTCGTCACAATGGAGTTGATAGTTTTTACTTATGCCAGTCCTATACTCATATACCAAAACATCTAATAAGAGACAACGCTAATTTCATTATTCTTTTTAAACAAGACGAATTGAACTTGAAGCATGTTTACAAGGATCATATTAACTCTGATATGACATTTAATCAATTCAAAGAGTTATGCTCACATTGTTGGACTGACAATTTTGGATTCCTAGTAATAGACAAGGAGAACAGTATTGAAAAAGGTCGCTACAAAAACAGTTTCAATAAAATTGCTTTACTATAAATATAAATATTTCATTTAAAATCAAAACATTCTGACAAAAATACTGTTTGGGAAAACTAGTCCTTCATTTTAATTCTAAACAAACAAACAAAAAAAAAATATATATATATTTATCCGAATTATAGAAATGGATGAGAACGTGTTGAGAGATTTAATAAAAACAAAAAATGTGCTAAGAAATAAATATTTTCAACTAAAAACTGGCAAAATGACTAGAGAAACTGATTTAGAAGAGACTTTTAAACCAATTGTGGAACCATTGAACAAATTGGTTGGAAATGTTAAAAAAGAAACAAAACAGGAGGATGACGTCATAAAAACAATCAAACCTCGTAAGCTACATTTCAAATCTTTTGATGAAAATATAAAGGAAGAAGAACATAACAAAACAAGTTACATTCAAGAAATGGATACTACAGATGATTCCATTTTATTCAGTACACCAAAAAGTAATTCAACCCTAAACAAAACATCTTCACACATTAAAAAAATATTGTCAGATTCGAACCGCGATACAACATATGGTCCATATTTTGATGCAAATACAAATTCTATTAAAATAGGAAAATGTCGTTTTGTAATGAATGAACATGAAATTGTTATTGATGATGAAACTTTCACTCGAACTCCTGGTCTCATTGAATTAATTCTAAAGAAAAATCCACGCCAACAAATATATACTAGTGATGACCTAGAAGAATATGGAAAAATCTTATATAAAACTAATGCATATAAAACTAATCATGATAGTTCCGGTCGAATCAAGGCAAATAGAGGTGCAAAATATACAAAAATAGTTTAACAACTTGCTGCAAGATTTAAAAGAGAAACAGAAAAAACTGGAAAGTCTTATTCTGTCATAACTGATATGGAGTATACAAATAAGAATATTGAATATGTGTATTGGAACGATCCTAATGAACTCGTTAATAGGCTAAGACTTTTGATAGAATCCAAAAATGCTGGTAATAATAGCCATCAGAATGAAATAAATTCTGTAATTGAAGAGCTAAAAGAATCA
The DNA here is from genome assembly GCA_943590905.1 of Sphaerophoria taeniata. Classification (NCBI taxonomy): domain Eukaryota; kingdom Metazoa; phylum Arthropoda; class Insecta; order Diptera; family Syrphidae; genus Sphaerophoria; species Sphaerophoria taeniata. Next base: position 234,455,139 of record OX016540.1, on the reverse strand, counting down.
AATATTGTATATTAGCTTCGTTTCAATCAATTAACTTTACATATAAACAATGAACGTCGACAAGTTCGGTAGGAACTTCAAGCCTCTTCCAAATAATAAAGGACTTGTAGGGCCTCCAGGAATAGGTTTTAAACTTCTATCGTCTGGTGATTTTGATATAGAAAGTAAATATTTAAACAATGTTGGAAGTAATCCTGAATATCCCCACCAAGCCGTATGCAAAGGATATGTTGATGATCAAATAAGTCTTAAAGAATCAAGCATTGTAAGCCACATAAATTCTTCTTTAATGGAAGTTTTATCCACTTTTAATAAGGAAATTCGTATTCTAAAAAACCACATAGACTCTACGATAAAGGAAACAATAAAAAGTATGGAACAAGAAAATAAAGCATCACAATTAATTTCTCAAAAACTTAAAGACTCCAAAGAAGAAAAGTACGTTGACGAGAAAATAAAAACAAAGTTGAATTTATAATGAAAACGTTGTTTCCTAATGAACCCTTTACACCGATAGATTAAAATGGTATACATGTATTAATCTTATGTAACTGTATTTTATATATACAAATAAGTGGAAATGAAGAAAAGGTTTTCAATTTTCATAAAATAAAATAAAATTTGTTAGTAAGCACTCAACACTCGAACCACAAGGAACTTTCAAAATGGACACTGATAAAATAATAAAAGATATTTTTGATTTTTTTAAAACAAATGGCGAATCAATATTGGATGAACACTATGGAGAATTTACTAACTGTATTTCAATGGTTAGTAAATTTAAAAATACTACACACATGGAATCATCGCATGGATATCATTACTCCAACTGTTGTTGGTCATCCAACCTATGTGAAGAAGGTCCTGATACTTGCGTCTGTTACCATATGGAAAAAATGTTAATTAAAATTAAGAAACTTATGTTATTGTATAAAAGATTGCAATAAATGAAAAAAAAATATATATAAAAGTCTTTTCTTTGATTTTGTTGGATTCACTCTTTGTAAATATGAGTAAGCGTGAGGTTGTTGAGGAGTTGCATAAAGCTGCACGTAGAAACTTCAAACGTCGTCATGTTATCTTCAAAGGTTACGATGACTTATGGCAAGCCGACCTGGTTGAAATGATCCCATATAGTGAACAAAACAGAGGATTTAATTATTTAATGACAGTAATCGATACGTTTTCGAAATGTGCATGGGTCATCCCAATGAAAAACAAAAAGGGTATTACCATTACGAAAGGAATGGAACAAATATTTAGATGTTCTTCTAGAATTCCAAAGAATATACAAACAGATGATGGAAAAGAATTTTTCAATAAGAACTTTAAACTCTTAATGGAAAAGTACAAAATTAATCATTACTCAACATTCAGTTCATTAAAGGCTTCCATTGTCGAAAGATTTAATAGAACTTTTAAAGAAAAAATGTGGAAAGAATTTAGTTTCAATGGAAACTATAAGTGGATCAATATTTATAAGAAACTACTAAATGATTACAATCACTCTTTTCACAGAACCATTAAATGTTTTCCTGCAGATGTAACGAAGAAAAATTCCAAGTCATTGTTACCGCTTTTTTAAACTGATAAAGAAGGAGCAAGTAAACAAAAATTTAAGATCGGTGACAAAGTAAGAATCAGCAAGTATAAACATGCATTTGAAAAGGGCTATACACCTAACTGGACAACAGAGGTTTTTAAAATAAGAAATATCAAAGTTACAAAACCAAATACATATCTTCTTGAAGACTATCAAGGAAAACCTGTTCAAGGCAGTTTCTATGAACCAGAACTGATGAAAACTAAATGTGCAGATATTTTTCTTGTGGAAAAGGTTTTACAAAGCAGAGGAAATAAGGTTTTTGTCAAGTGGTTGGGATTTCCATCAGAACATAACTCCTGGATTAAAAAAAAAAACGAATTATTATAAAATAAAAGAAATGTAAAATAAAGAAATGTAAAAATTATTATTATTATTTTTCCGTCGATGTTTAAATGAATCATTTTCTACTCAACCGAAAACTTTACTCAGTCGAGCTGCGAATACCAATATGTACACGGGTTTCAAAGTATACACATTCCCTTATCTCCTTACTGAGTGATCGGGTTTCATCACTCAATACAAAGAAGTCCGAAAAAACACAGACGGTTAAAACGAATAAAAGAAAGAATTCTTTTTTTTTTTAAACTATGTATTTATTGTGTGTTTATTTACAAATATAATTTTTTTTTTTTTTAATTGAAATGGATTAGCTATTACTTCATTTTCATAAATTTTAATTCATAGGTGGAACCGATTTGTCTTACAATCTCTAAGACATAGCCACCTCCTCCAATTGATGCAATGCTGCTTACTGAGAGTTTGGAATATCTCTGAGGTAGAAAAGTCTGTAGGAATAAAGAAATTAAAAGTCACTTTAAATAAAGAACAATGAATTTTTTTTTTTTTTTTTACTTACTGTGAACTCTCCAAGATCTGCGACAATGCGATCCCCCCAAGGCGTTTTAACTTTTCGTAGAGCAAAAATATTGTACTTGATATCTGCATTAAGCTCAGATATTTTTTTTGATGGTTTATAATTACTTTCGTTAAGGGAGTTAAGCGAGTTTGCTTCTCTTGCAGCGAAATCATCTACTGTAAAAATGGAATACTCCTCCTCTTCAAAATACATGATGTTATGTTGTTAGTGCTCGTAATCGACTGTGCTAGTTGGTAACAACGAAATTTCCTTTTATAGAAGCCCTAGTAGAAGTATCCAAGATCCCCACACAAAATATATATATACCTAAAACCTGAAGAAACAAATTTTTTTCTATTTTTTTTCTTTTGGAATATTTTTCATGTTCATTCAGGAAAATAATATTAAGTCAAAACGAAATTTCTGAGTGTTTTATTTGTTATTCATACGAATTAACATGTTAAGGAGGCGCATACACACACATTTGTTATCATAAGCGTAAATGTTCAGTGTATCTTTTTTTGTTTTGTTTTTTTTTATTACCCTTGAAAGGAAGTTGATAATTAAAAAACAAAACAAAAAATTGAATCATGTTTATCCTTACAAATGATACTTAATCAAATACATACAATCTGGGATCCTTACGTGTTGATCCTACGAGAAAAATTCAAAACGAATTGTCTGAGTGTTTTATTTCTTATTCCTATAAATTAATATGTTAAGGAGGCGCGTAGATACATTTTTATCATAAACGTAATTGTTCAGTGTACCTTTTTTTTGTTTGTTTTTTATTACCCTTGAAAGGTTTGATAATTTTAAAAAATTGAATCATGTTTATCCTTACAAATGATACTTAATCAAATACCTACAATGTGTGATCCCTACGTGTTGATCCTATCAAATACATACAATCTGGGATCCTTACGTGTTGATCCTACGAGAAAAATTCAAAACGAATTTTCTGAGTGTTTTATTTCTTATTCCTATAAATTAACATGTTAAGGAGGAGCATAGATACATTTTTTTTTATCATAAACGTAATTGTTCAGTGTACCTTTCTTGGATTGTTTTTTTATTACCCTTGAAAGGTTTGATAATTTTAAAAAATTGAATCATGTTTATCCTTACAAATGATACTTAATCAAATACCTTCAATGTGGGAACCTATAATATTTACATAGACCCAATACATGTTACGAGCGAGGCTTAGAACATAATTAAAAACCCAAACCACGTTGTGAACGATGTTAAGAACATAATATAAAAACCCAAACCACGTTGTGAACGAAGTTAAGAACATAAAGTGACGTTCCCCAAAAAAAGATAAATACGTAAGACTATGTTTCTTTTAAACTCAGTTTGAATTTTGTTTTCAATTCAAAAGGAGGTCTTGTGACATTTTAAGTGTGAAAAAAAAGTTTCAAAACTAACTAAAAACTAAATCCTATCTACAAATTATTACTTTTTTGTACACAGTTAAGAAAATAAAATTATAATCATGAATAACACAAAATCTTGTGCTTTTTGCAATAAAATGTTTTCGAGTGTCGGTGTGTTAAATCGTCACATGAAAACGGTGCATTTAAACTTGTCGGGAATTTGTCGTCTCTGTGGGGAGACGTTTGAGTCCCAAACAATTCAAAAGGCGCATTTGATTCAATGCGCAAAGAATCATCAAAATGGACAAGAACATCCATTGAACCAAAAACAACAACTACAACAAGAACAACAACCACAACATCATCATCAACATCAACAAATACCAGGACAACGTCAACATGAAATACAAATACAACAACAACAGAAATTAATTGAAAAACTTCAATTACAAATACGCGAACTTCAACAACATAAGGAACAGCAACAAAAACGTCCAACAATTACATCAGCAGCTTCAAAAATAGACGATCAACCATCAACTTCTGCAGCAGCAATTGTTACAAAGATAAATAACGAAAGTTTGGTGACTTGTACATTTTGCAAGGAACAAATACCCAAAACCAAATGGGCGCAACATGTCCGGAAAAATGCTCACAAAGCCAAAGTTCAAACACTTTATAAGGAAAACGTGATGGAAATAAGGAATTCATTTAAAAATCGCGTAATTTCCCTTTCCGTTCAAAATAAAAATGAACATGAACTGGATCCAAAAGTATTTTTGAATGACAACAAAGCAATGATTCATGAAATTCTTCACCAAAAAATAAATGAGCACAACTCCGTAAAATTCAACTTGGAACTTTTTGCGGAGTATGTAAAAATAAGTGGTGAGGAAATGGTGATCGAATTAAAATCAATGGCTGCGGAAATGAAAGCAGTTTTCCTGGAAGTAGAAATAAATCCCATTCTCGAGGAAATGTTTGAGACTATCCTCAAGAAAATGGATGAATTCCAAGAAAAGGATAGTGGATTGGCACTGATAAGAATAAAATCAGTGGAAATCAACGTCAACAAATACCAGCCATTGAGTGGTTCAAGTTATTTATCTTTGCCAAAAAAAATTGCTGACAAGAGAGCCATTGTCAATATTGAAAACAATGATGAATATTGTTTTAAATGGGCAATTATATCTGCTCTTCATCCAGCGATTGAGACACATGTAGGGAGAACATCTTCCTACTGTCAAGTGTCAGATATATCCAGAGATATAATTGCCCTAGAAAATATCATACTGGATTTCTCTGGGCTCTCATTTTCCCTTGAACTGCCGGAAATCAAAACATTTGAATCTAAGAATAATGTAAGCATCAATGTTTTTGGATTTTCTGAGGGTGAAAAGTCTCAAATTGAGGGTCCATATTACATGACAGTGGAAGAAAAACGCATTCATTTTAATCTTTTATTCCACATGAAAGGCGAAGTTACGCACTTTATGTGGATAAAGCATATAAGTCGGTTGATCACAAGTGAAGTATTGGAAAGTTCAAGGAGAAAATTACTGTTCTGCAATACTTGTTTGCAACATTTTTACAATGACCGCTCATTTGATAAACACAAGGGCGAGTGTAAAAAAATGGTAACAAAAATGCCAGCCGATGATAAAAAGATTATAAAATTTGCAAATTATGATAAACAAATGATGGTTCCATTTGTTACATATGCAGATTTTGAATGCATTCTGAAACCAGTTGAAACCTGTTTAGCGGACCCATCAACGTCTTCAACAACAATTGTTCAAGAACACGTTCCATGTGCATTCTCATACTACATGAAATGTTCTTTCGATGAAACCGAAGATGTAATGCGGACTTTCATAGGTATTATTTAATAACTTATTTTCTATTAAACAAAATTCTTATACATATTTTTTTTTGTCTTTTCTTTATAGGAGAGAACTGTGCTAGCAAATTCATTCATACTTTAGTTGAAGACACGATGGACAAATACAACAAGCATATTAGAAGCGTGACACCGATGAAACCTCTCACAGAAATGCAGGCGTTTTGTTTTGAGAAGGCAACAATGTGCACAATATGCGCCAACAAATTCGATATTGGAGAGATGAAGGTAAGGGATCATTGTCACTTAACAGGTGAATATAGGGGGGCAGCCCATAATCTTTGTAATATTAAATACAAGATGCCAACTTTCTTTCCAATTTTGTTTCATAATTTAACTGGTTATGATGCACATCTATTCTTCAAATCGCTTAGAGAAATCGATGGTGAAATCAAAGTGATTCCTTTGAACAAAGAAAAATATATTTCTTTTTCAAAGAAAATCTATATTGATGAAAAACGTTCTATAGAACTTAGATTTTTAGACTCTTTTCGCTTTTTGGGTGATAGCATAGATAGTTTAGCTAGAAATTTAGTTCATTCAGACTTTATTTTATCCAGAAAATGCTTTAAAACAGAGCAAAGTTTGGAATTAGTAAAGAGAAAAGGTGTATTTCCATATGGTTTCTTGGATTCTTGGCAAAAAATGTCTGAACGATGTCTTCCTGAAAGAGTGAAGTTTTTCAACAAACTCACGAATGAGGAATGTTCAACTGAAGATTATCAGTTAGCCATAAGCATATGGAATCATTTTAAATGCCATAATCTCAAAAGTTATATGGAAATATACTTAAAAAGTGATGTTTTGTTGTTAGCTGATATTTTTGAAAATTTCAGAAAAGTTTCTAAGCATAGATACAGTTTAGATCCTTGTCACTACTATACAGCTCCTGGTTTATCTTGGGATGCTATGTTAAAAGTGACAAAAGTGGAACTGGAACTCTTGACTGACATTGAAATGTATAATTTCTTTCAAAAAGGGATAAGAGGCGGCTTTACCCAATGCAGTCATAGATATTCCCGAGCCAATAATAAATTTATTGAGTCCTATGACTCTGAAAAACCATCATCATACTTGGTTTATTTAGATGTAAATAATTTATATGGCTGGGCAATGTCTCAGAATCTTCCTTGTGGAGATTTTGAATGGCAGAACCCACTTAATTTTTCTCTGGAATACATAGAAAGTCTGAATGATATTAATGTTGGATATGTTTTAGAAGTTGATCTAGAATATCCCGATCATCTGCATGATATTCATAACGATTTGCCTTTTTGCCCAGAAAATATAGCAACGCCGGGTTCTAAATTCAAGAAACTAGTAGCAAGTTTCTTACCAAAACGGAACTATGTTATTCACCTTGAGAGTTTAAAGCAAGCTCTGAAACATGGTTTGATTTTAAAAAAAGTCCATCGTGTGATTAAATTTAAACAATCAAAATGGCTGGAAGAATATATTTCCCTTAATACTGAACTTAGAAAGAAAGCTAAAACTGATTTCCAGAAAAGGTTTTTCAAGTTAATGAATCTTTCTATTTATGGTAAGACAATGGAAAATATTGAGAAACGTACTGATGTTAAAATTGTTACACGATGGGAAAATAAAAGACAATCATTGGGTGCTAGAGGTTGGATTGCGAAACCGAATTTCCATAGTTCCTTACAATTTGCCCATGAGGATGATGAAGGATCTATCCCACTGTTGGCTATACAAATGAGTAAATGCAACATTACATTGAACAAACCGATCTATCTAGGTTTCATAGTACTTGAGCTCTCAAAAATTCTTATGTATGAATTCCACTATGACTACATCAAACCAAAATATCATGAAAATGTTCTTCTTAATTATATGGATACTGACTCCTTTATTTACAATGTCAAAACAGAAGACTTTTATTCTGATATTTTGGATGATATACCATCAAGGTTTGATACATATGACTTTGATCCCAATAACCAACATAATATTCCTAGGTTAAATAACAAAGTCTTAGGTATGTTTAAAGACGAAACCTGTGGGAATAAAATGTTGGAATTTGTTGGTTTGAGAGCTAAAATGTACTCGATCACTGTACAAAATGCAAAATCTGTCCAGAAGGCGAAAGGAGTCAAAAGATCTGTCACCAAACGATTGAGAATAGATGATTATAAAAGATGTCTATTTGATAAAATTGAAAGATATGAAAATATGTTAACTTTTAGGAGTAAATTACATACAATTTACACCCAAAATTTAAACAAGTTGGCTCTTAGTTTTAAGGACACAAAAAGATTCATATGTGCAGATACCATCAGCACGCTTGCGTGGGGACATAAAAATATACCCAATGACAATGAACCCTTACCGTTGTAATAAAACATATACATACATGTAATGATATATTTATATATGTATAAAAACAGAAATATAAATTAGATTAAAATAAATTTGAAAAAAAGAATGTTTTATATTATACTACAAATAATAACGCAATATAATGTAATGTATACAGTGCTTTGCAAAAGTATAATCGCACCATATAATATAACAGGCAGTTTGGTAGTGTTTCTGAGCTCCAAGAGACAAAACTGCACGAATGGAACTCGTTGGACAATTCCTAATTAAAAAAACTGGTCGAGAGTAATCCAAATCGAGTATTTTAACTTGATTGAAAATCGGCGTAGTAAGAATCCACACTAATCTTTCAAAAAATAAAAAAAAATAAAAAAATTTTGAAAAAATAAGAGAATGCGATTATACTTATGCAACAAAGAAAAAAACTTGTTTTCTTTTCTAAACATTAGAGGCGAAAGTAACGGTAATTTTTTTTTCTCTCAATTTTCTTATCTAATGAGGGTCTTTAAAAAAAAATAGTTTAGTATTGCTGCAGTCCTCGGTTTTACACAAAACCATTTTTACATGGTGCGATTATACTTTTGCAAAGCACTGTATAATGTAATGTATATTGTAATAAAATGATGTGTAAAAATGAAAAATGTGTCATTTGTCTTTTAATCAACATGTCGTTAACACTTGCTTTAAGTGGGAATGAGTCAACTCTTAACGCTCAGTATTTTCCACCAATAGTGCTTAAATCTAATTATGTATGTGGACTTATAGATTTCCAAACATATAATTCAATTCCAAATGTGGATGAGAGTAATAATATGTTATGTATCGGTGATAGTGTTATTTCTTTTCCTATTGGTTCATATGAAATTGAAGATATTAACAATTTCATACAAAAGAGAATTAATGAAATAAATAAAAAAAAGAAAAACCAAATAAGGAAAACTGAAATTAAAATCAAGGCAAACAACAACACTCTGAAATGTCAAATTATCTGTTCAGAAGATATTGACTTTTCAAAACCAAATTCTATTGGTTCGCTTTTAGGGTTTAGTAAGAAGTTGTTGACTTCAAACTTGCTTCATGAATCAGATCTCTATGTTAACATAAATAGAGTTAATACAATACGCATTGAATGTAATATCATAGATGGAACGTACATTAATAACCAACCGGCGCATATTTTACATGAATTCTCTGTTAAAGTAAGTCCTGGCTATAAAATCATAGAAGTTCCAAGCAATGTTATTTATTTACCTGTGAACGTCAAACGAATAACATCATTGTGTCTTAAGCTCTGCGATCAAGAAGGTAACGATATTAATTTTAGAGGTGAAAACATAACGGTCCGCTTACATTTACAACCAGAAAAATGATTGTGTATGAAACCATTGACAACTCAATATCTTATAAAAACATTGTTAATAATAAATCAATCGTCAATCAAGCTTCGAACGCAGCTGCGGTAACACATTGCCTTACCAAACATAATCAGGACTTTTTGTTGTCAATAGGTCTTAAATTAAAAAAGAAATCGTAAATAATGTTAAACATTTTTCAAGATCCCGAGATAAATGAAAGCATTTCTAAATATGAGTATCATACTTATTCACCATATCAAAACAATTTTGAACGAAATGACATCATTCAGATTTGTATACAACATCAAAATCTTAATATTCTACCTTCGGAAAGTTTTTTATACATTGAAGGATCATTATCGACAACTGATGTAAAAGATATAGTCAATACAAAACTTGTAAACAATGCTATGGCTTTTCTCTTTGATGAAATTCGCTATGAACTGAATGGCAAGGAAATTGACTACAATCGAAATGTCGGAATAACATCAACGATCAAAAACTATTTATCTTTGACTAAAAATGAGAGTGCTATGCTATTAAACGCATCCTGGTCTCCTGACTCACCTATTAATTTGAAACCATTTCATTTTAACTATTGTATCCCGTTGAATAAACTTTTAGGATTCGCTGAAGATTATAAAAAAATCATTCCGAATGCTCGACATGATCTTATTATCACTCGTGCAAGAGTGGATGAAAACGCATTGATCTCTTCGACCGATGAAAAAGTACAAATTAACATTCAAAAAATACAATGGAAAGTACCCCACGTAACCTTATCAGATTCCATGATATTAAACTTATATAAATCTATAAATAAAAGCAGCTCTATGAAAATTGCTTTCCGAAACTGGGATCTATATGAATATACCATGCTGCCAAGTTCTGATCATCATAATATCTGGAATGTCAAGACAACAACACAAATAGAAAAACCTCGATACATTGTTCTTGCTCTACAAACTGGGAAAAATAAAAACCTGACTGCTGATCCTACAAAGTTTGATCACTGCAGTCTCACAGACTTAAAAGTTTATTTAAACTCTGATGTTTATCCACATTAAGATTTCAATGTTTCTTTTGAAAAAATAGATATAGTCTGTTTTACAAAATGTACACCGACTTTCAAAAAACCTACTATAATAAAACCATCACTGAACCTCTTCTTTCCTGGGAATTATTTAAATCACATGCTCCAGTTTTCGTGGTGGACTGCAGACATCAAAATGAAACTATGAAAACAGGACCTATAGATATACGTTTGGAAATGAGAACATCAAAACAAATTCCAGCAAATACTTCAGCTTACTGCCTTATGCTTCATGATAGAATTATTGACTATAATCCACTTGAACAAGTTGTAACCAGAATAGTTTGAGAATAAAATAAAATAATATTTACACATAACGATGAGAAAATAATTGTAAACCTGATGTAAGCAATGAAAATATGTTTTTAATAAAAAAAAAAAAGAAAGAGGAAAAACTTGTATTTGTTTTTACTTAATATGTTCTTTGTTTTCTGACATTCTCTTGCATTGTACACAATTCTAACCAGCACAACCCACAGAAGTAAGTATTTTGGAATGCTAGTTTCTATTTGATCCTAAGCATATGAACATCCTAATAAGAATAAAGAATATGTTTAGCCAATGCACTATGCACATATCAATTTTATATTGAATGCAATGCAGGTGCGAATGTTGTGTCGGAAATTACCCAACTAAATATGTATTGGGTGCCGTGCCAAGTTAGAAATCCAACCAGTGACAATTATTCCCAGTTAGAATCAAAATGGAAACTTGGTATTCATCCCAATTGGAACGTGCGGTACGTGCCGGTGGCTTGGGAGTGACATGGATTTTGAATTGGAAGGAGTAGGAGCTACCCAACCAAATCAGGCCGATTCCAACAAGAATTAAATTTTTGAACTAGAAATACGAACGGTACCAAGCAAAACCCAACGATATCCAACTAGAAAAGTGTATCTCACAACAAATCCCACTACCAATATTCCAATGAAAATACAAATGGTGCTAGAAATCCAACCATCAATCAATTATTCCCAATTAGAATCAAACTGGAAACTTGGTATAAATCCCAATTGGGATGGCTCCGCCGTGCCGTGCCGATGCCAAGTTTGGTGCCGATTTTGGCTTGGGAGTTACGAATATACCCTACTGTAGCCAATTTCATCTTATTGTATCTATCTGTCACCTAAAATAACCAAGCTATTTCATTCACATTGAAAGATGAATGGACACAAGCGGAAAAAAATTTGGCCAAAAGAGAATCAATTTGGGGTGTGAAAATAAAAAAATTCGTGCGAATTTTTTTATTTTCACACCCCAAATTGATTCTCTTTTGGCCAAATTTTTTTTCGTTCGCTTCGCTCGCGATCAAATCAAATTGATCTTGAATTTTTTGTATCGGCTTCAACCTCAGTCGAAATGATGCTGAAAATGAATCATTGAAATGCTTGCAAAAATGTAGAACCACTACTTTTCCAAATAAAAGGAAACCTAAACAGCTCTGACAATTTTGTCGACAGCTTATAAAGAAACGTAGTCCTATTTATTTCAATGTGTACTTAAACAATACATACATCAAGAATTTAAGTTTTTTGTTTATTTGTTTAGCATGAACGTTCGTTGTTTCACTTTTTTTTCATTTGGGACTTTTGTCCCATAAAAAGTAAAATTTAATTGGGACTTCTGACTGGCCATAGTGGGTTAATAATCCCTAAAACTATTTTGGTACTTTTGAGTCTCCAGAGTGGCCCAGAAGTTCCGAAAATTATTTTCGGGACTTCTGACTTCGAGACGAGTTTCTAATCAAAACAGAAAAAACAAAATAAGGCCCCAAGGGCATTATTTCAAGGTTGCAATGGACATAAGACCGCAACTCTTGTAAGAGTCTAATTTCCATAAGAAATTTAAATAAGGCTCCATGCGGCTTTATATCGTCGGACGTTATTTCACGTCACCATTTGTTTCACGTGTGGGTTTTATTTCCAATTAAAATTGGAATTAAAGCCCACCAAAAAAAGGAATTTACCCCTGCGGGTGGTAATTCCAAATCAAAAAAGGAATTAACACCTGCGGGGGTAAATTCCTTTTGTTATTGGAATTAACATCCGCGGGCGTTAATTCCATGGGCGTTAATGCACTGCACCGAAGAATGCATGTGAGTTACCATTGCATTTTTGATGGAAAACTACTGTGTTTCAGGCTGAGATCCTGCTCCAGCACATGAATATTCACATTATGCAGTCTCTATAGAGTATCGTCGTCCCCTGCAATTTGGAAAAAGCTCATCAAAGATTAAAAAATATTTAAGCAAAATATCTTCAAATATGTAAAGGCATTACCAACAAATTCCCAATCTGTCGCTGGCATCAAATGTATGCAAAAATATTGTTCAAACTTTTGTGGAAAACCGTATTTACACAATCCTTTTATTTGATGAATGTCTTGCCCTTGCCATATAGCAGTTTCCACAAAGGAAACTTTTTTAATCAAACATTTATAGCGTCTTAACTTATTTAAGTCTCAGACTTGCAGACGCATTATTTAAATAAAAAGCCGCTTTGTTATTTAAGTCTTTTAGAATATTGAGAGTTAAATGATAAAATGAGAAACAAAAACGAAAGGTGGCAGTAATAAATTGTTCACCAGACTGAAAAGTGAAAGGAACCTTATAGCGTTTTTTATTGTACAAAAGAATTGCCCTTTTTCAATTTTTGTATGTTTCATTGACAAAAAGAATACTTCTGGATCAATTCTGAAGAGGAAAGAATTGATCTCCCAAATTTGCTCTGTTTAAAACACACGAAAACATTCTACGTTGTCAAACTTCAAATTAAAGATTTTAATTTCAAATTTGTTTATATTGCTCTACCGACCGACCAAAGTGGAAAGTTTTTTTTTTTATTTTGAAAGCAAATTGAAAATAATAATAAAACAAGTGAAATAAAGAATGGGTGTAAGTCCTTGCTCAACAAATTCGATTACAAAACAAAAAAACATGTTTTATTGAGAAGGGCAATAAATTTAAGACCACACACTTGCAGAGCTCAAATTGGCTTCATAAATCAACGTGCTGTGAGAACTTATTCTTTGTCAAACATTTTCCTGGTTCGTAGTAATTTAAGATTGTACTTTCTTGCCACTGTGGTGCATGCAAGTGTAGGCATGGTATTATAGTTTAAGAACTTAATTTGTTAAAATAATCATGCCATTTATTTAATTCATTGTTATGAGCTTAAACTTTTCACACAACTTTAGATGTTAATTCTTGAGGTAAAAAAGTTCTTTTAGAGACAGGATCGTAAGACAGGAAAATTTTGTGTGTTCTTTTGAGTGCCAATGAACATACAAATTATATTGAGAGAAGTGTCGCCGTATATTGCTTTTGAATCCCTGAGTATTGCAATGAACGGCAAAGACAGAGCTTGGTTAACAGTTCTATATATGGGTGTTGTGGCTAAGAAAATAAAAGTTTGAATACTGCAATGACACATTTCATTTACGATTCTGTCTGACATCAATTTTTGCAATTTGCAAAATACAGACTGCAAAAAAAATCTATTGGCATCAGTTATCTATCGACCATAGACCAGTTCATATCAATCTGCTGCCAGCCGACCAAAAACAAAAACAATTTTTCCCGTTTCTTCTCAGTTGCCGACCCACTATGTAATAGTAAAATATCGATCCCTTGCCGACCCAAGCGTCACAATTTGCGACCTGCTACCTCGATCGAGTCTCATCCAGGCATCAAAATAAAGCTTGTAGCCGTATTCTTCTTGTGATATCAATATCATGTGGGGAAAATAAATTATTAAAAAAAAAAAAATTTAGCACCACCCTAACCATTAGCCCACCTAATATAGCCCACCTAATATACTTACCTTATACTTACCTACACCAAAACTTACATACCTATACTTACCTTACATACTTACCGACATACGAACTTACCAACTGCATGCAAACCGACTTACTTACCTACATACATACTTACTGACTTAACATTAGACGAACTCTCATTCCTACAGAAATACTCACCTACCTACTTGCTACAAATTGACATAACTATTTACTTACCTATCTTACTAACTACATACATACGACGCAAAAAAAATTTGACTTCAAATTAGAAAAAAAAAACCAAACCGTAAACATATCAGGCGAGCTGACCACATAAAACACCAAAAATATGGTATACTAGCAGTTGCCCGCGACTTCGTCCGCCTCTCCCTCGTCCACCGGCCAGAGTATCGTCTCGACTTGTGCATCATGCGCACGTGGGAATTTTGTTCGGAAGTTATTGTTAAATTGCATTGCAGTCAACTCTCCCTAGGTCGTAATTCTCTTGAACTTGAAAAATTTGAGCATTTTTTATGATTCCCTTCAGTTGTTCATACTTAAAGCATTCCCTTGGGTGAACTCTCCCTAATAATTCTAATATCTCTTCGTTAAGTATTTTTTTTTTCTTTAAACTGAGCATATTTTTTAGTTAAGAAGTACATAAAATGATATTGTTTAAACACAATAATCTGCACAAATAGTGAAATCAATCACATTCACAAATCAATTGAACTCTCAGAATTCTAATTTGAGCAGTTATTAGGCCAGTTCCACCTTGACTGAGGCAAAATCATTTGGTGGAACATAATTCTCAGTTATCATTGAGATTTAATGGTTACCTTACTAATTGTTGCTGCACATATATGTCAGCCACGTCAAATAGCTGAGTGAGAAATCGAATCCAAAATAATTTCATCTCAGAGATCTCAGAAAAAAATCTCAGTTCTCACATTTCCACAGATTCTTCGCTGCTATTGGTCGCAGCTTAATTTTAAGTAGAATAAAGCCTTCCTCGATTAATGGCCTATCCAACACAAAAAGAATTTTACAATTCGAAATAGTAGTTCCTGAGACTACCGCGTTCAAACGAACTTTTTTTTTCCACATTTTACACAAATTCTTCGCTCCTATTGGTCGCAGCTAAATTTTATATAGCTTCAAGCCTTCCTTGATAAATGGACCATTCAGCATTAAAAAAATTGTTCAATTTCATAAAGCAGTTCCTGAGATAAGCGCGTTAAAACGCAGAAAAATGTATATTTTTTGCCGTTTTTTCCATATTTTCCACAGATTCTTCGCTGCTATTGGTCACAGCTTAGTGTTAAATAGCTTCAAGTCTTCCTCAATTAATGGACCATCCAACACAAAAAGAATTTTACCATTCGAACCAGTAGTTCCTGAGATAAGTGCGTTAAAACGCAGAAAAATGTATATTTTTTGCCGTTTTTTCCACATTTTCCACAGATTCTTCGCTGCTATTGGTCACAGCTTAATGTTAAGTAGCCTAATGTCTAAGCCGATTAAGGCACCATCCAACACAAAAAGAATTATACCATTCGAACTAGTAGTTCCTGAGATTACCGCGTTCAAACAAACAAACTCTTCAGCTTTATATATTAGTGTAGAGTGTAGATGAGAGGATGGGTTAGCAAGAATTTGTTTTGCTAACCTTAACCTTGAATAGAGATTAGCAACACCGCTAACTTAAATGGTACGATTTGGTATGTTGCTGGTTGCAACGGGGATATCATACGATGGAGATAACGGCGGCGCGGCGTTGCAATTAGCAAGCACATCAAAGGCGTTGTCAACCATGGAGATGGACTCATTGCTAATTGTTGGACAGTCTGGTTTTGGGTTAGTGAGTGCGTGGTCGGTTAGCAAAAAAGTGGTAAAAAAAAGGAAACTCTAAGTGACGAAATAAATTTGTTTAAAAGACTGAAAAGTATAAAGACTAGTTCTGAAATTAAGAGAAAAAACGAATTAAAAGATTGATTTAACCAAATGTGACTTACCCTAAAAAAAAAAAAACAGAAAAAGTACAAATAAAGAAAATTACATATAAGAACATAAAATAATATATATTTACCCGACCATTCCTACAAAAAAGGTGAACTTAACAAAACAATAAAAAGAAACTATACTTACCAAAGGTGAACCCTGAAAAAATTAAACAAAAACATATACCTAACAAAGAAACCAAATTAAAAATTGTTTAGTTAAATAAATACTTACCGTACAAAAACCATACTCTACCTGGTGTTCCTAAAAAAAAAGGCGAATATTAAAAATGAAGGATATTGCTATAAAGTATAAAAGACTCACCATAGACTGGATTTGAGGGCTGTGAATTTCTGGATGCGCCTTAATTGTGGAAAAGTTAAAGTGAAGGAGAAAGGAGAACCCGGAGAAGACCCCTTTTTGTGTCATTTTTTTGTGTCCATCGTGTCCCTCTTTTCTTGAAATAATAGAAAAATAAAAGTAATAAAATTTTCAATAAAATAGAAAAAAAAAATTATAAAAGTAATAATAGCTATCATTTCGGGAGTGGTACGAAATCCCCAAAAGACAAAATCACCATGGGGACAAAATCTCCAAAAAAAAAATCCAACTTGCCAATATCTCCACGACAAAATCCCCACGGAAAAAATCCCCAAAGAAAAAATACTTTTTGCCAAAATCTCCTTGAAATCTCCAAATCTCCAATATTCAGGTACGTCTACTTACACCGTTCCTCTCACGACATGTGCATGACACTGTTATGACATGATAACAAATTATGAATGCACTTTCAGTTTGTCATTTAAAATTAATTACACGTTTATTTCTTAAACAACCTTAACTGAATACAACAATATCTCCAAAACAAATATGTTCAAGTAGTGAATCATGCGATTAAATCGCGCGATTTAATCGCATGATTCACTACTTGAACATATTTGTTTTGGAGATTTTGGCATGGAGATTTTGTCCATGGGGATTCTCTCTTTGGAGATTTCGCTGCTGGAGATTTCAGTTTGGGGATTTTGGGTTTGGGGATTTTCGTTTGGGGATTTTGGCTTGGGGAAAACGTCACCAACCCTATCATTTCTAATTTCTGATATATTTTTTCTCCAAATACCCTACTGTGTGTCCTGTCTGTGTGTTAGATCTAAGAAATAATTATGTAAATATATTTGTAATATAAGTAATATAACCGAATGAGAAAAAAATAGTGAAAAATAAGTGTATAAAATTAACGAGGTATCAAATTAAAGAAAAAAAAAGTAAAATTCAAATTCATTTTCCAGAAAGAGATAAAGAAAAAAAAGGAGATAGTAAAGAGAAAAGAAAAAAAATTTAATTTCTGAATAATAATTTTTACCACAGATTCCAACAGTAGTGCACTACAGTGGGACATCATCAAATCTAATCGCAACAAAAAGTAAGTTTTTTTTTATTTTTCACGTATTCATAAATCTATATTTGATTATTTTTTTTCTCAATTTCATTTTGCTTCTATTCGTTTTCTTTTTTTTTTATTTATTCTGGGACAATTTGAAAATATTTTTAAAGTAAAGTTCAAAATTAGAAAAAAAAAAAAATAAAATAAAATAAAATCAGAAGTTTATACATACCTACATACATGGGTGTTGTAGGATCTGGGGGCTTCGGCTGTATCTTTTCCTACACACCAAGTGCTTACTTTACCTCCTCGTGGTAGCCACCGGGTACTGGTTATATCTTAGATATAACTTGCGAAACTTGTAAGCGCGGGTGCAAATCGGGAAAAAAGAGCACCTTATCTACGGCCCAACAAATTTGGAGGTTAGTGAAAAACTTGACAGTTATGAGAGAGATACCAGCCTCGGATAATGAACCCCCTCTTATGGTAACCAGACCCGGAACGACAACGGACTACGCATTGAGAGTTTGTACCTGGAATGTAAGAACCCTCTACACTCCAGGTGCAACTCAGAAACTTGAATCTGTCCTCTCGCAGTATAAGGCAGATATTACTGCGATCCAGGAAATACGATGGATAGGATCAGGGACAATAAAGAGAAAAAATTGCGACATTTATTATAGCTGTCATCAAAGATTGCATATATTTGGATGCGGATTCGTCGTAGGAAATCGGCTTAGATCGAAAGTCATGGATTTCAAGCCAATAAGTGATCGCCTGGCTGTGATCCGCATCAAGGCCACATTACAGAACATCAGTATAATATGTGCACACGCCCCTACCGATGATGCTGAGGAGTCTAGCAAGGAGGATTTCTACGACCTCCTGGATAGAGCCTACGGAGCCTGTCCAGAGTACGACGTCAAAATCGTACTCGGAGACTTCAATGCAAAAATCGGGAAGGAAGACATCTTTGGCGGATTAGTTGGAAAGCACAGCCTCCACGAAGAAACAACAGATAACGGCTTCCGACTAATCGACTTTGCTGCAGCTTGTAATACGGTGATAAGTAGCACTAGGTTTCCAAGAAAGAAGATCTACACAGCAACCTGGCGATCTCCTGATGGTCGAACCACCAACCAAATCGACCATGTGCTAATCGGCGCAAGGCACGCATCCAACATCCTGAACGTGCGCACTTTCCGAGGAGCAAATGTCGACTCTGACCACTTTCTGGTAGTGGCTAAGTTTAGAGCTCGAATATCAAACGACAAAAAAACACGTGCAGCCCAAAGAAAGAAGTTCAACATCGGTTGCCTTAGCACATCAGAGAATGCCAGAGACTACAGCGAGCGCCTGAGCGAGCGACTCTCCGCCGTCCTCCCAAATACTACAGACGTCAACACACTGTGGAACCAATATCGAGAAGTAATAAAAAATGTAGCCGAGACCACCATAGGTTACCAGCCACCCCCGAAAAAGAACCCGTGGTATGATGATGAGTGCGTGACATTGAAAAGAGAGACGGAAAATGCACGCCTGCAGATGCTGCAACGGAAAACAAGAGCAGCAAGGGAAGAGTACCGCACGAAAAGGAGAAATGAGAAAAAGACCCTGCGAAGAAAGAAAAGAGCATCCGCAGTTTCTCAGCTCAAAGATCTAGAAGAGTCTCGGGCCAAGAACAACACCCGGCGTTTCTTTAAAAGGTCGAAGCAATTAGCTTCTGGTTTCAGAACCGGGACACAAGCTCTTCGAAACAGTGAAGGAAACCTAGTCACCGAAGCACAGGGAATTGTAGATGTTTTCAAGCAGCATTTCCAGCAGCTGCTGAATGCGCAAAATGTCGAGCAAGATAATGACGAAAGAGAAGCAAGACCAGTCAATGAAGACCCAGTCCCAGCCCCCAGCAGAGAAGAGGTAGAAAGAGCCATCCAAAAGCTAAAAAATAACAAGGCCGCAGGGTCGGATGGCATACCCGCGGAACTCTTTAAACATGGAGGAGATGTTTTGATGAACCGCATGCACCAGGTCATCACCAAAGTGTGGGAGGAAGAATGCATGCCCACTGACTGGTCGATAAGCTCCATATGCCCCATCTACAAAAAAGGCGATCCGATGTTATGCAAAAACTACCGTGGCATATCCCTGCTTAATGTTGCATACAAAATCCTATCCAACGTACTGTGTGAGCGTCTTAAACCTTTCTGCAACACAATAATCGGCACGTACCAGTGTGGCTTTAGGCCAGGCAGAACAACGATAGACCAAATATTCACACTGAGGCAGATCCTGGAAAAGACCAACGAATTTCAAGTCGAAACCCACCATCTTTTCATCGACTTTAAAGCTGCTTATGATAGCATCCACCGCCAAGAGCTTATGATTGCGATGTCTGAATTCGGGATCCCGAACAAACTGATCCAGCTGTGCCGCATGACACTAAACAATACGCAGTGCAGTGTGCAAATGGGTAACAGCTCATCCGAGTTATTCCAAACTTGCGCAGGGTTTAGACAAGGAGATGCGTTGTCATGTGATTTCTTCAACATAGTCCTGGAGCAGATAGTGCGCAAGGCAGGTGTGAGCACGGAGGGCACTATCTTCAACAAATCCACCCAGCTCCTAGGCTATGCGGACGACATAGACATCATCGGTCGATCCAAGAGAGCTGTGCTTGAGGCCTTCACAGCGATTGAAGAACAGGCGAAACTAGTTGGTCTTGAAGTGAATGAGGACAAAACAAAGTACAGGTTATCAACAAACAAAGCAACATCTGTCCACCGCCTAGGACAAAACGTCACTGTTGGTAGCAGCAATTTCGAGGTAGTTAAGGAGTTCACCTACCTTGGAACAAACATCAATCCCACGAACGACACCTTAGTGGAGATCCGAAGAAGAATTACCCTAGCGAACCGCTGCTGCTTCGGTTTGGCCAAACAACTGGGTTCAAAACTCCTCACTCGAAAGACAAAGTGTCTGCTATACAAAACTTTGATTTTACCAGTCCTACTCTACGGCGCCGAGTGCTGGACGATAAGTAAAAAAGGGGAATTGATACTGGGCACGTTCGAAAGAAAAATTCTTCGACGGATTTTTGGTCCCGTATGCGACGATGGCGAATGTAGAAGAAGATACAACCGAGAACTGTATGAGCTGTACCAAGATGTGGATGTAGTCCAGAAGGCCAAGAAAAGACGACTACATTGGCTCGGCCACATCGAGCGAATGGACGACAACGCTCCAGCCAAGAAAGTCTTCTCATCCCAGCCCCCAGGTTCAAGACGACAAGGAAGACCGAACCTACGGTACAAGGACCAAGTGACTGCGGATGCCAGAGCGCTTGGTCTCGGTGACTGGAGAGTGCATGCGAGGGATCGTTCACGATGGAAGACTGCAGTATCTAGGCTGTGACCCTTCATGGATCGTGAGCCGGCAAAATTAAAATTAAAAAATTAATTACATACATACTTACCTGAAAAAAAATCATTCTAATTAGAAAAGTTTAGAGATTTAAAGATATAAAGATTTACTTACCTGAATTACCTGAGACACTGAATTACATACCTATTTTAAGAATTGAAAAGGAGAATTAGTACTTAAGATTTATTCCATTAATTAATTAAATATACTTACTTACTTATTACATTACATTCTGTTTATCTTATCCTTAATTCAATATAATAAACTAATTTTTTTTGTAACGTATTGAAAATATTTAACAATGTTATTTAATTCCGACGGATGAAATATGGTGGTCCTTCATGATTGGGAAGACAGTTGAGTTTTTTTGTTTCAGGACATGAGTGTAGTTAAGATGTCCGATTAATCACCCAAGGACCGAGGTGAAGATGACAGTCATTTGGTTAGGAGAGATTAGTGGAGTAAGGCGAGTTAGGGGTTACTGCTCAAATAGGAGGTTGCAGTAACCAAGGTGGTATACGACCGACGACGTATACAAGGGTGGGCAATACCTCCGACGGTCATCACCATCAACGACCCTCCCCCTCTATAGGCATCACTTCCCCCATCCCATGGACAAATCGGGTCACTATCGAGTTTTTTTTTTAATTTTAATTCTGGCATGAATTCGTAACCCTGTTCAGCACTGCGGTAGCAAGAACCCCCCCCCCCCCCCCAACCGTCGAGCTAGGTTGAGCATATGCAAGCATACCATGCTATCGTGGTCCTGGACACCCTCACCTTTCGGCTATCGGATTCGATCAGCCTCTTTGACGTGTAGACTGGGGTTGTGCTGGTGGTAAGGAAGGTGAGGGTAAGACCGTGAGGTTTCGTTACAATCACTCTCTGAATTCATACCGGATGATAGGAAGACAAACTCCTTAATGACCTCGAACTTAAATCTGTCTAGTCCTAGTTTGTTGAAAGCAATAACTTGTTCTACTGGTTACTGGCAGGATTCTCGTAGCAATATGGTCATGATTGATTAATCAGGAGATTTCAATGTCTCAAGTGTATATCAAAATATGGTGTGGGCATTGCTTTTAGGTCTGGCCAAGAAGCTCATAGCAAATGTCTGTGGATTTTTCATAAATTTGCTCAAGTGGAAAAATTCACATCAGTCTCACGCTTCAAAGTGTAGATCGATACTTTTCAATAGCCGCTCCACTGTGGGTAGCCACCCCACCATAAGAGCTGTGAGATTAGAAGGCCCACTTAAAAATTATTTAATAAATTTTTTCTTAGTTTTTGATGTTTGGGTATTTGAGTTTCTGGTAATTTGGGTATTGAAGGTATACATTTCCAGAAGGAGCTTGTCATGTGTTTTTTTTTTCAGCTGAAGTTTCGCTCGCCGCGCCGACAAGTTCCTTATTGGAAACAATTGTAATAACCACAATTACAATATATAAATTAAATCAAGTTTGCTTTCCTATTCCTGGTATATCTGGAATTTACGGTAAGCCGACATCCGGTGGTAGAACTTTCGGTACTCGAAATTCAGTTCTGGCTTCCGGTTGACAGAAGTCCGCTTATTTGATGTCTCTATTTTATTGCTTTACTCGAACGGTTTATTCTAACTTAAAATTGAAATGACAACAACTGGTACAAAAGTACTGTCCCTAATATGAGGGACAGTGTGCTAACACTGAGTGTGAATTATAGGAATGCGAATGTTTAATTTACCTATGATTTGCTCTAACTTGCTTGTATTAAGTATTTTTGTGAGGTAGTGAATTACAATCCGGGGAAATATATATCATTAGCAGTTGCCCGCGACTTCGTCCGCCTCTCCCTCGTCCACCGGCCAGAGTATCGTCTCGACTTGTGAATCATGCGCGCGTGGGAATTTTGTTCGGAAGTTATTGTAAAATTGCATTGCAGTCAACTCTCCCTAGGTCGTAATTCTCTTGAACTTGAAAAATTTGAGCATTTTTTATGATTCCCTTCAGTTGTTCATACTTAAAGCATTCCCTTGGGTGAACTCTCCCTAATAATTCTAATATCTCTTCGTTAAGTAATTTTTTTTTTCTTTAAACTGAGCATATTTTTTAGTTAAGAAGTACATAAAATGATATTGTTTAAACACAATAATCTGCACAAATAGTGCAATCAATCACATTCACAAATCAATTGAACTCTCAAAATTCTAATTTGAGCAGTTATTAGGCCAGTTCCACCTAACAACATCTCACTGAGATCTCAATGTCACCTTGACTGAGGCAAAATCATTTGGTGGAACATAATTCTCAGTTATCATTGAGATTTAATGGTTACCTTACTAATTGTTGCTGCACATATGTCAGCCACGTCAAATAGCTGAGTGAGAAATCGAATTCAAAATAATTTCATCTCAGAGATCTCAGAAAAAAATCTCAGTTCTCACATTTCCACAGATTCTTCGCTGCTATTGGCCGCAGCTTAATTTTAAGTAGAATAAAGCCTTCCTCGATGAATGGACTATCCAACACAAAAAGAATTTTACAATTCGAAATAGTAGTTCCTGAGACTACCGCGTTCAAACGAACTTTTTTTTCCACATTTTACACAAATTCTTCGCTCCTATTGGTCGCAGCTAAATTTTATATAGCTTCAAGCCTTCCTTGATAAATGGACCATTCAGCATTAAAAAAATTGTTCAATTTCATAAAGCAGTTCCTGAGATAAGCGCGTTAAAACGCAGAAAAATGTATATTTTTTGCCGTTTTTTCCACATTTTCCACAGATTCTTCGCTGCTATTAGTCACAGCTTAATGTTAAGTAGCCAAATGTCTAAGTCGATTTAGGCACCATCCAACACAAAAAGAATTATACCATTCGAACCAGTAGTTCCTGAGATTACCGCGTTCAAACAAACAAACTCTTCAGCTTTATATATTAGTGTAGATATGATGTATAAAGACTTAAGGTTAATGCCATACACTTGGTAATAAATGCAAGCATTAGTTCTGCCTGCAAATATGCCTTTTAATGAAGGCGTTCATTGTTCTTTGGTAAATTGCAAAAACTAAAACTTTTTGTTCAATAGAAACTCGGTATTTTGTATGACTCATATGAAAGAATGTAACACTTCGTTACAAGCTACAACTCAAATATGCAAATCAAAGAGTTCGCTTAATAAGGCTAGACTAATTAAAATAAAGAGATTGGATTTTTGAAACCACTTTCAGTCTCGGTTCGTTATTCCATTAACTTACTAAAGTTACACATCTTCAACAAAGAACACTCACTTAAATAACGTCTACACGGAATAAAGAAAAATAGGGACTCCATTGAGCACAATCAACAGTGCACTTAATAGATATCAGTTTAGTATGTTCCCTGTCTGGTGAATCACGCAAGACGCAACTCTTAGTTTTCCTTTTAATTAAATTTGTCTGTTAAAACGAACAAAACTTAAGAGTTTTAATGTACGTAATTGACATCGCAAAATACGTTTTTGTTTGCATTTTTTTTCCTTACGCGGAATCTAATTGACAAGTTGCTCTGACTAGACTAGTCCACTGCGGAACGCCATTTTCATTTATAATGACAGCTGTTGTGTAACAATGATTTTTGTGAATTCAAGTTAAGGAAAAGATGAATGCGTCTTTTTGAGAATCGAAACAATCCTCGGATATTAGTTTGGAAAAGTTTAATTTCTTATGTTCAAATTCATAAATTCTTTCCAACAAAAAAACGACAACCCAAAACACTCCATTTGTTAGTATGAATGATAATGCCCCATGTCAGCATCTTTCAAAACCTCTACAGCTAGCTATCCTCCATAATAAGTACACAAAATGTCGTAAGATTATTTTGAAAAAAGTGAGTACCTACGTTTATCCAAAAGTGGGTTTGTTTGCCCCCAGAGCAAAACATAATTGAAAGAAATTGTGTTATGAAGAATATGTGTTGGCCCTTACGTGTATACTCTTTGAATTTATCTGCCATGGACATGTTAGATACGTGCTTGTTGTATGATTATTTTGCTGTTGCATGTGTTGTGTTTTTCGTTTTTTTCGTTTTTTTCTTCAAGAAAGCAATATGTCCCATTACCGGATTATATACATATTCCGGCAATTTTCCAGTTTTGTTGCCATAAACATTGATTGGAAATAGATTACATTTGCTTTTGCGTGGGTATGTATGCACTTGAATGGTCACTGTGGCGTTTACATAATTTATTAAAATTAAAATTTTATGTCTTCCAAAGAACTTTTATATCGCACCCACAATTTGCATTGAGCATGAGCACACCTGAGAGTCATTCAATCTGGTGCATCTATCAAAATTAACTTACATTTTCTTAAGTAATAAGCTCTAACGATCTTTTTTTGGTTGGCGGCGATTTGAATTGCCGAAATCGGAGATGGGGCTGTATAAGAGCAAATGCGTGGGGCAATATTCTCGAAAACATAAACTCAAGATATTCATCTAATATACTTTACCCTCCTGAACCACCAACATTAGATTTGCTTCTAACCAATGTTCCAGGTCTGTTTACTCAACCCATGGTTATAAATGAACTAGGATCAATCCTCTTACCGGTCATGGTCAAAACTTTGGTTTCACCTTTACAGCATATAATTGAATATTTAGACCTGAAAAATGCGAATTGGGCTGTATTTAAAAGAGAAATGCGATCTAGATTAAGAAATATGAATAACATGAATGTTGATTTGCTTAGTGTACAGCAAATAGATGTGAATGTTTCAAATAATTTTACCTCTGCTATCCTCGAAAGTGCTGATAAAGCAATTCTCAAAAAAAAAACAATTGCACTCCTACTCAGCTAACAACCTCCCTTCAAACATTGTTCAAATATTCAAAACTCGTAACATGAAGCGCAGAAGGTGGATGAGAACTAGAGATCCATATTATCTTTCAGAAGTAAAGATAATCAATGCTCTGATTAAAGATCAGGTTTTGGCTTTGAGAAATAAAACTTGGAATCATAAACTTCAAGATTTAAAAACAGGATGTAAACCATTTTGGAACATCATAAAAATAATTCAAAAGAAAAATGCAATAATTCCTGCTTTGAAATTCGGTAATGCAATTGCTTTTATTTATTTCGATAAAGGAAGCGCTTTTGCAGAAATGTTCTGTAATAATCATTCAAACATCAATAAAATCATTGCAAATTCCATTGCATGAACACAACTCATTTTGATTCACCTAACAATGAGGTTTTGCTTGAAGATGTCAAAATGATCATTTTTGCGTTAAGAAGCAGAACATCTGCAGTGTTTGACAATCTTCGAAACTTGTATTTAAAAAATCTTCCATCATCAGGAATAAAATAGCTATATGAAAGATTTGTTTAATTCCTGCAAAAATTATACCGCTACTGAAACCAGGTAAATCTGCAGATCAGCCTTGTTATTACAGTTTATTGAGCTCATTTAGCAAGTGTTTTGAACAAATTATCAAACAAAAAATAATAGCACATGTGAAAAGATAAAACATACTTCCACTAGAGCAATTTGGAATTCGTGCCTTACACAGTTGAGTTCACTAAGTGCATAGAATCACTAAACATATAAAACATAATTTAAATAAAGGTAAAAAAAGCACAGGTATGGTGTTCCTAGACATCGAAAAGGCGTTCGACACCGTTTTGCACAATGCTTTGTTACATAAGCTTTTAACACTAAATTTTTCAATCTATCTAATAAAGATTGTACCTACAATCTTTTTTGATGAATCGGTCATTTAGGGTTGTGATTTGTGAATAAAAAGTTTTCTAATTTCTTTGATGTATTTTCAGCTGTACTTCAAGGCTCTGTCCTCGGTCCTATTTTATACAACATATATATATACGTATGACTTTCCTACCTTCCCTAATTGCCAAAAAGCAATATTCGCCGATGATACCTGCATCTTTTCTTCAGATTCGGTTGGTTCCTTAATCGAAACCAACTTGCAGTCTGCATTAAATGAAGTGCAAAATTACTGTAATTCTTGGAGAATTAATATTAATGCTTCCAAAACACAGGCTGTCTTTTTCCCTGGAAAAAGAAAAGCCTGTCTTTTGCCATGCAATTACCTAGTTATCATTGGAATAAGCACTGAATGGCGTTCAAGTGCCAAGTATCTTGGGGTACATCTTGATAAAACTCTTACTTTTAGTCTTATCTTGATAGGTGTACTAACGGGTCATTGCGCCATTGCCACAATGGACAACAAGATAGGGGCATTTGCACCCGATTTCTGTAGGAGCTGTCAGGATAAGGAGGAAATAGAAACCATTAAACACCTGCTCTGTGACTGTCCGAACCTCCAAACTAACCGACTCCGTCATTTCGGGAACAGGTTTGTTGGGGAACTGGATGATCTAGCACAGGTCTCAATGGCAAACATGAGGAAATTTATAGATAGCACAGGCTGGTTCGTTAACGAGCCAGTCTACGTAAATCGGCAATTTTGAGGAGCATCGATGCAACCTTTTATTTTTATAGGGGATAACAATGGAGCAGTAGGCCACCGTGTACGCAACAGTTTCACGCTGTGCACACCCCTCATGCCCTCATCACCTAACCTATCCTAACCTAACCTACTTTTAGTCTACAAGTACAAAAAATAGTGGTAAAAGTTGGACTTACAATAAAAGTTTTATACCCATTCATCAACCGTAAATCGGATCTCCACCGTGGGGCAGTTGTGCAATAATCCATTTTCGTAAATTACAAAGAATTCGAAACAAAGGTCTGAAAATAATGTAAGAAGAATTACACCAAATTTGCGACATTGATTTCGTATCTATAAGGCTTTCAAAACTACATATCATTATTATATGATAGATATCATCTGTCTTGCATTTCTTCTGATAACGCATTTAGGAAACTTAGCCACTTAAGATATATATATAAAAGATATAGGTATTATAAAAAAAACAATCAATTATTTGTTCATTTATTTATTCATTACTTATCTTAGTTACTAGCAGTTGGCCGCGACTTCGTCCGCCTCTCCCTCGTCCACCGGCCAGAGTATCGTCTCGTCTTGTGCATCGTGCGCGCGTGGGAATTTTGTTCGGAAGTTATTGTAAAATTGCATTGCAGTCAACTCTCCCTAGGTCGTTATTCTCTTGAACTTGAAAAATTTGAGCATTTTTTATGATTCCCTTCAGTTGTTCATACTTAAAGCATTCCCTTGGGTGAACTCTCCCTAATAATTCTAATATCTCTTCGTTAAGTAACTGAGCATATTTTTTAGTTAAGAAGTACATAAAATGATATTGTTTAAACACAATAATCTGCACAAATAGTGCAATCAATCACATTCACAAATCAATTGAACTCTCAAAATTCTAATTTGAGCAGTTATTAGGCCAGTTCCACCTAACAACATCTCACTGAGATCTCAATGTCACCTTGACTGAGGCAAAATCATTTGGTGGAACATAATTCTCAGTTATCATTGAGATTTAATGGTTACCTTACTAATTGTTGCTGCACATATGTCAGCCACGTCAAATAGCTGAGTGAGAAATCGAATTCAAAATAATTTCATCTCAGAGATCTCAGAAAAAAATCTCAGTTCTCACATTTCCACAGATTCTTCGCTGCTATTGGTCGCAGCTTAATTTTAAGTAGAATAAAGCCTTCCTCGATGAATGGACTATCCAATTACAATTCGAAATAGTAGTTCCTGAGATTACCGCGTTCAAACGAACTTTATATTGTATTGTATTGTATTGTATTGTTTGCCGTTTTTTCCACATTTTACACAAATTCTTCGCTCCTATTGGTCGCAGCTAAATTTTATATAGCTTCAAGCCTTCCTTGATTAATGGACCATTCAACATTAAAAAAATTGTTCAATTTCATAAAGCAGTTCCTGAGATAAGCGCGTTAAAACGCAGAAAAATGTATATTTTTTGCCGTTTTTTCCATATTTTCCACAGATTCTTCGCTGCTATTGGTCACAGCTTAGTGTTAAATAGCTTCAAGTCTTCCTCAATTAATTGACCATCCAACACAAAAAGAATTTTACCATTCGAACCAGTAGTTCCTGAGATAAGTGCGTTAAAACGCAGAAAAATGTATATTTTTTGCCGTTTTTTTCCACATTTTCCACAGATTCTTCGCTGCTATTGGTCACAGCTTAATGTTAAGTAGCCAAATGTCTAAGTCGATTTAGGCACCATCCAACACAAAAAGAATTATACCATTCGAACCAGTAGTTCCTGAGATTACCGCGTTCAAACAAACAAACTCTTCAGCTTTATATATTAGTGTAGATGTAGATGTAGATTGTATTGTATTGTTTGCCGTTTTTTCCACATTTTACACAAATTCTTCGCTCCTATTGGTCGCAGCTAAATTTTATATAGCTTCAAGCCTTCCTTGATTAATGGACCATTCAACATTAAAAAAATTGTTCAATTTCATAAAGCAGTTCCTGAGATAAGCGCGTTAAAACGCAGAAAAATGTATATTTTTTGCCGTTTTTTCCATATTTTCCACAGATTCTTCGCTGCTATTGGTCACAGCTTAGTGTTAAATAGCTTCAAGTCTTCCTCAATTAATGGACCATCCAACACAAAAAGAATTTTACCATTCGAACCAGTAGTTCCTGAGATAAGTGTTAAAACGCAGAAAAATGTATATTTTTTGCCGTTTTTTTCCACATTTTCCACAGATTCTTCGTTGCTATTGGTCACAGCTTAATGTTAAGTAGCCTAATGTCTAAGTCGATTAAGGCACCATCCAACACAAAAAGAATTATACCATTCGAACCAGTAGTTCCTGAGATTACAAACAAACAAACTCTTCAGCTTTATAAATTAGTGTAGATTTATTTATTTATTAAAACTTGTTTTTGTTTAATTCTCCCTTGTTTTGTTTTGTAAATCAATCAATTAATTTATTTACTCATTTATGTATTTGTTTTTTTTTATTTATTTATTTATTATTTAATTATAATTTATTTAATTATATACACATTTATTTATTTATTATTTATGTATTTATTTTGTTATTTATTAGATATTTATTATTTTATTCATTTACTTATTATTTTATTTATTTATGTATTTACTTTTGTGTTCAAACCCCAGCTTCAGCAGCATTCTTTTTCTACAAAAACCGCCAGCTTATCTGAGGCCACCTGTGCGATAACATGAGACAATACAAATCTAAGTCTTTTCCTCTGAGCCACGTAGGTTTCTGTTATGTGTGCTTTCTTTCTATGTGTCTATCTGTCTCTCTCTCTGTTGTATTAATGTATTGTTCTGTCCCAGCCGATGGTCTCTGTCACCAGTGCTGCTATGTGTCTGTAGTTCGTTACATTTATGTGCGAAGTACTGTGAAATGTAATGTAATGTTAATTGTTATTTAAAAACTTTGTATTTATTGTAAGGCTTGGTTTAATAAAGATCAGCACCGCCTCTCATATCTTCTTATCTAAAAGATGCAGCAACAACAACATTAATGAAGGTTTTTTTGTACCTTTTCCTTCAATGTATCCGTTTATTTTCTTTTTATTATCAGTAGCAAGGTAGACATACACCGTAACTCTGTAAATTGAGCAATATAGGTTAAGACAACTATGTAATATATTTCTTCTACAGTAAAACATATCTATCTATCTATCTACTTACATATTCTTTAGCTGCCTTCAGTTGTGAATATAAAGTAGGTTCAAGATAACTTTTGAAGGATCCTTGCCAAAAATACTTTTAGGTCTGGTCTTGTACTTCAACTTATTTTTGATAAGGTTCACTTCAAAGCAGATAAAATTTGTAAGAATGCTAATGAAGTAATCTTTCGTGGCTTGATATTTTGAACAATAGAAGGCATATGCTCAGTTTCTTAAAATAAATGAGGTTGGCAATCGAATTTTTTCCATGTCACTTGTTGGTTCATTCTTTGAAATACATAAATTGTGTTAATTTTAACTTGAAAACTGACACCAACTCTGTTTTACTGCCATGAATGTGGACAAACATAATAATTCCTTATAAAATATTTGAATAGCAACAAATCTACTTAAAACATTAATCAATATCAGAACCATCGTTTTATTGAACTCGTTATTAGATATGATAGACAAATTTTTATACTACTATATTGTATTCAGATGAATGAACTGATTCAAAGCACGATCTATTACAACGACCAACTTTTCTACTAGTAATTTTAAGTGAAACAAACAACAACATGTGTAAGTTTTCGTGACTTATAATTATTATTATGATGAGCACGGGCAGACATATTTATCAGACATAAAGTTTTTATTTCATACACGAAAACGGCGTTAGGCGCCATGATTCGCAACACTCCTATTGATGGTTTCTTTGTGATAAAATCAATAATGTAATTTATTGCCAACATTTTCTGGCTGACATGCGAAACAAGAAAACATTTTAATTCGTAAACAATTCCATACCACAGCTTGTTTTATGTTCTTGTCCGAACGTCTTTTAAGCTCATTAATTAATTTTTTTAAAAATATTAATAGCAGGTCAAGAAACGGCATAGAGTGTCTACATCGCCATCTAATATATTCCATGAAAAAATTTACGAACTTGGGAACGAAAAATTAACAGTATATTCAATCTTTAGACACCATTAAAATGAAGTAAAAAGGTTTTCAAATTTTCTTAAGAGCCTAGTTCGATTTGTCTGCGACAAGAAAGCTGCTCATTTTTATTTCTCATAAAATAATAATTCATTCTATCCCAAATGTGTGGCAATGTCAAAGTCAATAGATAAAATCGAACTGCAAAAATATCTTGCAAATCAATAAAATAATTGCTTTGCTTTGAAGCACTTGTTCTGTTAAGGACAACGTCACTCTTCAGGATGTGATGGATATTAAAATTGATAACAAAATAAATGGAAATGAAAAAAAAAGAATAATAATATGGTAATATGGAGATCTGTTTTGACATTTAATTTTGTTTGTTAATAAGATATATGACACCGATGTTAGAGTGCCTCCTATGGAATTGAAAGTAGTTTGACGTGGTAACAATTCTACATAAATGTAGTATGTAGGTACATGTTTTGTTCGCAATCCCATTTCACTTTCATACATGGTTTCCATAGCGTCAGATTTTTGAATACGTTCAAGGGCAAAGATCAGTGTCATGATTTATTTGCCACTTTTTTTCTACATTAAAGCCTGATTCTTTAAGATGCAATTGAGTTGCTTAATGTGAAATAAATCTACCCCCGTCAGAAGCACAACAGTTGCTCAAGAAGAAGTCTCTTTAGAATCCCTTTTTTCCTGTATCTAATATATCTTTTTCCATCAGACAAATTCCATGAAAAATGATAAAACGTGAGTGGTGACTTGTTGGTTTGGTTATGATGATATATTATCCATAATTTTACATGACATATGCGAGCTGGCGAGTGATGTGTGGAATTTTAAATTCAATTTAGATCTGGATATCTATTTTTTTCCGGATTCGAGATGGTATTTTCTTTGCATGATTATCTGGAAATTTCAATAATGAAAGTGTTTGCTTTGAATATGTTGAGTTGTTCATCAATAGCACCTGAGGATTTTTCAGAAGGATGGATATTTGTCCATTATTTATGTTTAGTGCTTGATAACCCAAGTACATATTTATTATACTAATATATAAAGCTGAAGAGTTTGTTTGTTTGAACGCGGTAATCTCAGGAACTACTGGTTCGAATGGTATAATTCTTTTTGTGTTGGATGGTGCCTTAATCAACTTAGACATAAGGCTATTTAGCATTAAGCTGTGAGCAATAGCAGCGAAGAATCTGTGGAAAATATGGAAAAAACGGCAAAAAATATACATTTTTCTGCGTTTAAACGCGCTTATCTCAGGAACTGTTTTATGAAATTGAACAATTTTTTTTATGTTGAATGGTCCATTTATCAAGGAAGGCTTGAAGCTATATAAAATTTAGCTGCAACCAATAGGAGCGAAGAATTTGTGTAAAATGTGGAAAAAACGGCAAACAATACAATACAATCTACATCTACATCTACACTAATATATAAAGCTGAAGAGTTTGTTTGTTTGAACGCGGTAATCTCAGGAACTGCTGGTTCGAATGGTATAATTCTTTTTGTGTTGGATGGTGCCTTAATCAACTTAGACATTAGGCTATTTAGCATTAAGCTGTGAGCAATAGCAGCGAAGAATCTGTGGAAAATATGGAAAAAACGGCAAAAAATATACATTTTTCTGCGTTTTAACGCGCTTATCTCAGGAACTGTTTTATGAAATTGAACAATTTTTTTTATGTTGAATGGTCCATTTATCAAGGAAGGCTTGAAGTTATATAAAATTTAGCTGCGACCAATAGGAGCGAAGAATTTGTGTAAAATGTGGAAAAAACGGCGAACAATACAATACAATCTACACTAATATATAAAGCTGAAGAGTTTGTTTGTTTGAACGCGGTAATCTCAGGAACTACTGGTTCGAATGGTATAATTCTTTTTGTGTTGGATGGTGCCTTAATCAACTAAGACATTAGGCTATTTAGCATTAAGCTGTGAGCAATAGCAGCGAAGAATCTGTGGAAAATATGGAAAAAACGGCAAAAAATATACATTTTTCTGCGTTTTAACGCGCTTATCTCAGGAACTGTTTTATGAAATTGAACAATTTTTTTTATGTTGAATGGTCCATTTATCAAGGAAGGCTTGAAGCTATATAAAATTTAGCTGCGACCAATAGGAGCGAAGAATTTGAAAATGACTTTAAAAAAATTTGAATTGAGAGAAAAATAATTGTCACTCGCTCAAGGCGTACCAAGCGGAAAAAAAATGTTTTGCCCCAGAGAGAATCAATTTGGGGTGTGAAAAAAAAATTCCCGCAGCGGAAAAATTTGTTTGCCCAAGAGAGAATCAATTTGGGGTGTGATTGTGATTGTGTTATTTTCACACCCCAAATTGATTCTCTCTGGGGCAAAACATTTTTTTTCCGCTTGGTACGCCTTGAGCGAGTGACAATTATTTTTCTCTCAATTCAAATTTTTTTAAAGTCATTTTCAAATTCTTCGCTGGGGTAAACAAATTTTTCCGCTGCGCGAATGACGATTATTTTTCTCTTAATTTAAATTTTATACCAAGTAAATAATTTAAGATCTACCTTTGGAATTCATAATTTTCTCAATAGGTAAACTCATTGAAAAATAACAACGCAATTCTCTGCAAAATTTGCAGAGGAATTGTATAAAACATCAAATGTGTTTAGAGTTGAAATACATGTTAATTCACTACTTATATTTACTTCATTAATGTTGATTACATGAACGTTTGTTTAGTTTAAATTCTTTTTTTAATCATCATTTCTTCGTTATATAGGAATCTTTTTTCACCTAAAAAAGAATATTTGAAGTTAGTTTTTTTAGGAAAAAAAATGATTTGAAGGTGCCATATGTTCAAATATGTCCTTGGGTGTACAAAAATTTTTACAAAGAATTCAGCTTTTTTTTCAAAGCATTATTCGGCTTGAATTCTTTTTTAAGATTGCAAACAAGCTGAAAAACTTGTTTTGAAAATTTTGGCCTTATTTCCAATTTTTTTTTGGCGCAATTTCCAACTGACCTAAGAATTAAAGCCAAATTGGGGTAGTTTCATTTTTGAAATGGAAATAAGGCCGAATTTCAAAATCGGTTTTATTTCGTTGGGCGTTATTTCACGTCACCAGAAATTTCACTCAAAATAGAAGTTTTAAATCAATGTAGGTACAGTACTTTTATGATTTTTCTAGTTTTCTGACTCTACCGTATGGTTTTCTGATTTTTTTTTTTACTCAGGAATCAAGCCTGGAAACAACTATATTTACTAAGAAAATTTCAAAAATATCTGTTGGTCCATTCTTATAAAAAACTAGCAGTTGCCTGCGACTTCGTCCGCCTCTCCCTCGTCCACCGGCCAGAATATCGTCTCGACTTGTGCATCATGCGCGCGTGGGAGTTTTGTTGCGAAGTTATTGTAAAATTGCATTGCAGTCAACTCTCCCTTAGTCGTAATTCTCTTAAACTTGAAAAATTTGAGAATTTTTTATGATTCCCTTCAGTTTTTCATACTTAAAGCACAGATAATAAATTTATACAGATGTCTCATCCCTGCAGAAAAAAATGAAACATATTTTGCTCTTAACAGACAACGCCGTAACAGACAAGGAGCTTTTTGAAGCTTTTTTCCTTGCCTAAATATTCATTTATGGGCAATGAGGCGAGCGAAAATAGATTTTTAATGCATTAAGTGAATGCGTTAAAGCTTTTGGAAAAAGCTTTTTTTTGGTAGCTTTCAATTTCATATATCATTTCTCGCCATAATGGTGAGACATCTGTATGAATTTATTATCTGTGCTTAAAGGTTAAAGCATTCCCTTAGTCGAACTCTCCCTAATTCTAATATCTCTCTTACTCCAACACGTTTTTTTACTTCTGCATCGTTTTTTTCCTTAAGTCAATTTTCTTCCTGTTTCTTTAAACTGAGCATATTTTTTTAGTTAAGAAGTACATAAAATGATATTGTTTAAACACAATAATCTGCACAAATAGTGCAATCAATCACATTCACAAATCAATTGAACTCTCAAAATTCTAATTTGAGCAGTTATTAGGCCAGTTCCACCTAACAACATCTCACTGAGATCTCAATGTCACCTTGACTGAGGCAATGTCATTTGGTGGAACATAATTCTCAGTTATCATTGAGATATAATGGTTACCTTACTAATTGTTGTTGCACATATGTCAGCCACGTCAAAATAGCTGACTGAGAAATCGAATCCAAAATAATTTCATCTCAGAGATCTCAAAAAAAAAAATCTAAGTTCTCAGCTGAGATTTTTTGTGCCACAGCCATTGCAACTGAATGGGAAAAATTGTAACACTACACGGTTAAAAATTTTGGGTTAGATTTTAATATTTTGAGGGTTACATATATGACAACACCAGAAAAATATTAAAATCTAATAAACTTCAAATATTAAAGGAAGATAAGTAATAAAGCAAATATTAAAAGTTAATACTGATGAGATATTAAAAATTAATACTTTTTGTATTAAAAAGTAATACGCCTTTTATTAAATTTTAAATAAAGGTTGTATTAGATTTTAATTAAAGTTTATTAGAATTGTTAATATTAAATTATTAAAAGCTAATCAAAGCGGTATTTAATGTTAATACAATTTTGTATTAAAAAATAATACAAAATTTTATTAAAAACTAATATAACTTTGTATTAAAAATCAATACAATTTTGTAATAAAAATTAATAGAATTTTGTATTAAAAATTAATACAATTTAATATTAAATATTAATAAAATGTTATATTAACATTTAATAAAATGTTTTATTTAAAATAAATGAATTTTTTTATTAAAAATTAATAAATTTTTGTATTAAAAATTAAAAGAATTTTATATTTAAAATTAATATATCTTTATATTAAGAAAAACATAAAATTCTGTTGTAAAATTTAATACAATTGTATAGATTTGTATTATCCGTTGAAAAATATGAAAATTTAGATGAATTAGAAAAATATCGAAATGAAATACTCTCTGTATTACTTTTTGACTTGGAACACAAAATGTATTATGAATGAATGATTATGAATACATCAAATTAAAAGCTGTAATGTTAACCATTTTCATCGACTCACCAATAGATTAGGAAATGGTTGGCCATACTCTAAGAAGCTGTGAAACAAAATAAAACTCACAATTTTGATTTTTTTCAAATATTCATTTTATGTATTTAAATTAATTTACATTATGTACAATATCTATATACAATTAGATTTCGAGAAAACACTATTAACAAACTATTATTGGATTTCTGATGACAAACCTGGAATGTATGTGTCCCCTTTGATTGTCCCCTTGTGATTACCAGGGGGCATAAAATCCGCAGTTGTTTAAATCAAATCTCCCTTCCCTGGGTAGTCAAATAAAATCTGAAAACAAAATTTTTTCATTAAAATGAAAGTTTTTTTTTTGTTTAAATATTACTTACCAAATTTGTATGACCCGAACTTTACACTAGCGTTCTCCATAGTGACTTTTTTGGAATGACGCTACGCTACAAGCAGATGTCAAACACCAAAATGTATTTTTTTTAAATAAAATTCTATTAAATTTCAATACAAGGGTATTAAAATGTAATACAAGAGGGTTCGTTTTTAATAGAATTGTATTACTTTTTAATACATGGGTATTAGAATTTAATACAAACGAGTATTACACCTGAATAGAATAGGAATGTAATACAAACGGGTATTACATTCTAATGCAAGGATATTAAAATGTAATACAAACCGGTAATATATTTTAATGCAAGGGTACTTACATGTAATACAAGAGGGTTTGTTTTTAATAAAATTGTGTTACTTTTTAATACATGGGTATTAGAATTTTATACAAACGAGTATTACATCTGAATACAATAGGAATGTAATACAAACGGGTATTACATTCTAATGCAAGGATATTAAAATGTAATACAAACCGGTATTATATTTTAATGCAAGGGTACTTACATGTTATACAAGAGGGTTTGTTTTTAATAAAATTGTGTTACTTTTTAATACATGGGTATTAGAATTTAATACAAACGAATATTACATCTCAATACAATAGGAATGTAATACAAACGGGTATTACATTCTAATGCAAGGATATTAAAATGTAATACAAACCGGTATTACATTTTAATTTAAGGGTACTTACATGTTATACAAGAGGGTTTGTTTTTAATAAAATTGTGTTACTTTTTAATACATGGGTATTAGAATTTAATACAAACGAGTATTACATCTCAATACAATAGGAATGTAATACAAACGGGTATTACAATTTAATGCAAGTTTATTTAAATATAATACAAACGGGTATTACAAACGAGTATTAAATATTGGTTTTAATTCCAGATGTATTCAATTCTAATCTTTTCGTATTACAAGTAGTAATTTTAAGACAAAAATATTAAAATTTAATACAAAATAAATTAAAGATGGAAAAATTAATACAAAAATATTAAAATTTAATACAAAATATATTAAAATTAAATGTAATAATTTAAGAATATTAAAAAGTAATATTTTGTGTATTAGAAAATATCCCAAAATTTTTAACCGTGTATATCCACCTATACACACTCGTATTGTTTTTTGCTGAAATTCTGGTACCTTAATTCTAAAACCAGTTGGTGCTGAACAGTGCACACTGCACAGTAATTTGTTCAACACATACCAAGAAAAATTAATATTTTTTTGCCGTTTTTTCCACTTTTTCCACTGATTCTTCGCTTATATCGCCTAATGTTATATAGCCTAAGGCCTTCTATAATAAATAAACTATTCAACACAAAATAATTGTTCAATTTGATTTAGCAGTTGCTGAGATCAGCGGGTTCAAGAAAACAACAGTAGCCTTCAAAAACGAATATTTTTTGCCGTTTTTGCAATATTTTTAACTAACGCTTCCCTCCTATTGGTAGCAGCGTAGTATTATATAGCTTGTTGCCTTCCTCGATAAATCCAAAATTCGACAGAAAGAATTGTTCAATTTGACTGAGCAGTTTCTGAGATAAGCGCGTTAAAAGCAGAAAAATTAATATTTTTTCCGTTTTTTCAACATTTTCCACAGATTCTTCGCTGCTATTGGTCACAGCTTAATGTTAAGAAGCCTTAAGCCTTACTCGATTAATGGACCATCCAACACAAAGAGAATTATAGCATTCGAACCAGTAGTTCCTGAGATTACCGCGTTCAAACGAACAAACTCTTCAGCTTTATATATTAGTATAGATATAGATATAGATGTATTGTATTGTTTGCTGTTTTTTCCACATTTACCACAAATTCTTCGCTCCTATTGGTCGCAGCTGAATGTTCTATAGCCTAAGTCCTTCCTTAATAAATGAACTATTCAACACAAAAAGAATTGTTCGATTTGATTTAGTAGTTCCTGAGATCAGCACGTTCAACCAAACAACAGAAGCCTTCACAAATGAATATTTTTTGCCTTTTTTCCACATTTTTCACTGACGCTTCGCTCCTATTGGTAGCAGCGTAGTATTATATTGCTTGTAGCCTTCCTCGATAAATCCACCATTCGACACAAAGAGAATTGTTTAATTTGACTGAGCAGTTCCTGAGATAAGCGCGTTAAAACGCAGAAAAACAATTTTTTTTGCCGTTTTTTCCACATTTTCCACAGATTCTTCGCTGCTATTGGTCACATCTTAATGTTAAGTAGCCTTAAGCCTTCCTCAATTAATGGACCATCCAACACAAAAAGAATTATAGCATTCGAACCAGTAGTTCCTGATATTACCGCGTTCAAACGAACAAACTCTTCAGCTTTATATATTAGTATCTATACTTATTATAAAAATCTAGCGCCGTTCGTTTGCGGCATTAAGGATAGATGGTTTAAGACAAACAAAATTGGTCCTTTTTAAATCACAAACGGTTCAAATGTTAAAAATAATGCTTTTCACACTACAACAAAATATATCAATACCTATACCTACGATTAATCAATTTCATTTAAAATTTCGTCAAATATTTTTATTTTCATCACACACAAAAAAAAAAATGTCAGTGAAGAAAATATTTGTCAAAAATTGTTTTTCATCGAAAAAAAACTTTACTTGACATTTATTTGTTGTCGACATTTTTCCTTTTTTAGATTTGTTTCATTTGAGATATGTGGAGTAGTGGGGTAGTGGGGTATCAGAAGCGGGTAAGGGGGTAGCGGGTAGCAGGTTGAAGTAGCGGATAGTGGGTAGCAGGTAGCTATGGAGGGTAGGAGGGTAGTTGGCAAGGTACTAGCAGGGTACAAAAGTAAAGTTCCTTTTCTTATCAGATTTTTTTGACGAAAAACTCGGAAAACTCATTGGTTTTCAAGGAGAGAATTGCATGTAATTATAGTAAAGTGGTTCTCAAATGGAAAACTGGAAAATTTCAAATGGGTTTTCGAAAGGAACTCGGAAAACTCATTGGTTTTAAAATGGAAAATTGGATATTATTGCAGGTGCATTGGTTTTCAAATGGAAAATTTCAAAGTGGGTTTTCGAATAGAAAATAGAAATTTCTTGATGAAAAACTCGGAAAATTCATTGGTTTGCAAAGGGAAAATTGCATGTTATTGCAAGTGCAGTAGTTTTCAAATGGAAAACTTGAAAATTTGTGATGGGGAACTAGAATGCAAGAAAAAGTAAAAACAAATTTGATTAAACGAAATCTCAAAAACACTCTTTCAAATGAAATGCATTATGCATTACTTTTGGAATGGTCAAAGTTCGTAAAATGGAAAGTTCGTGCCGTTTGTCATCAAATTTGGCAAAATGTTCGAGTATTATTACAGTAGGGTTTTTAAGAAAATTGTACAAAATCGGTCAAGCCGTTCATAAGATATAGCAAAAAATGTGGAAATACTATGCTATACTATTAACTATGCATTTGACCATATCCTTAACAAAGTTGTTGTGCATGAGGCAACGAAGATTTCTGAGTTGTCACTACCTTACTAGCTGACAAAGTAAACGTTGTTTTCTTAGATGTATAAAAATCTCATACAAATTCCCTGAGGACTCACTGATTTTATACCAGTCGAGTGTTTAGAACCAAATGTTGAGGGAACGTTCGGTTAGTGGCGTAGATGGTTTCTAAGTATTTTGTACAAAATCGATCAAGCCGTTTTCATGAGAAATGGCCAGGGTAGTGGTTGATGGGGTAGCGGGGTAATGGGAAGCGGGTAGCGGGTTGACGGATAGTGAGTAGTTAGAAGCAGTGTAAGGGGAAGCGGGATAACAGGTAACGGGGTAGCGCGTAGAAATACTGGGAAGCCGGCAGTGTTTAGTGGGGTGACGGGTAGCGGGGTAACTGGGTAGTGGGGTAGCAGGGTAGCAGGGTAGCGGGTTGTGTAGTGGGCTACAAAAGATTAGATCTTTTATTTATCGATTTAGGCAGTGCGAAGTCTGCCGGGTCAGCTAGTAGAGTATGGATATATTAGTATAGATATGAGTGCGACCCATGTAGTCCACACGACAAACTTCCCAAAGCAGAAAAATACGTAAAAACATAAATGTTTTGCAAAATTTCCAGCCGATGCATCCCGTTGTAGTTGTACATTTGTACACGCACGTTGGTTTTAGAGTCAAATTCAATAAGGCTGTTGATTTGAGACCATAGATTAAGTTCTATGAATTACAGTGGCACCATCTGTCAAAAAATGGTCGTACCAACTCGTGGACTCATTCACAACTACTTTGCACAGTAAAATACAGCCACTATTGCTCCTGAATATTGTAGTTTTCTATTACTGAAAGAATTTTTCTAATCGGATTAGTATTTCCTAAGATTAACATTTATATGGCAAAACAGCGTTTGGTGGGTCAGCTAGTAATAAAATTTAGTCTATAATACTCCTGAATATTGTTTTATTTTACACTAACTATAAGAATTTTTGCACTTTTGTTGAAATTATTGCATAAATTATCATAATTTTCATTATATTAGGGTTGTCTGTCTTAGATTTTTGATTGCCATTAAAAAACCGCTAAGCAGATTTAGCTCAAGACCTAATCAGCTCTTAACAAGACAAAACCGCGTCGAATGAGACCAATATCATGGCAATACGATAGTTCGCGAGATAATCGAGCCGAAGAAACGAAACGCACATACGCACATACGAACGTACATACACACACAGGCACCATTATAAAAAGGGATGATTCGGATTCTAGTGATCTCGACACATGGACATAATATGCAAAAACTGGAGATTCACAAAATCGGCCCAATTATTACAATAACTTCCTCTGGAAAGTTAAAAAAAGTTTCCGGTGTTTCAGATAAGAGATAACAAAGCTATATATTTTACCTCAGCACTTGATAATGATATAGTAGGTTGTTGTTTACTTACCCATGACATGGCTCCATCTTGAAACTGAAAGATATAGCCAGTGCATGATTTTCGACAGTCAATGTCCCATGCCCAATCGAAGTTTCATCCTTTCCCTTAATAGTTGTTGAATCGATTAGCATTTCCTACAACTTTTATGAAATATCTGACCGAGTATAATAGGATAAATAACAAATTATACTTCCTACAGCTTCTTGGTACAGTATTTGTTGCATTTCCTTGGTCTCATCTGGAGTTTAGCTGACATGTCCTTGGTCAATTTTCGGTTTGTAGCTGCAAGTATTTTAAAAAGGTGACAGCCATTCATTTGAAATTTATCAATTACTAGCTGACCCGGCAGACGTCGTCCTGCCTTGATTTGAAGAATTAAATGAAACTCCGTCAAGGAGTTTTTTAAATTCATTGGAATGACTATGGAGCCAACAGCTGAAAATTCATTGTACCATCCCAGAAACCTTCGGGAGTTTCATTTAATTCTTCAAATCAAGGCAGGACGACGTCTGCCGGGTCAGCTAGTGCGCCACAGGACTCATCTGTCTACATATTAAACTTATATTTTCTGTAAGAGTTAGAGTCGCCTCTGGCCACCGATATGGCGCTAGTTGACATGTGTCAAAATTCCCTTAACAAGTAAATGCTTCCATAGGCCGATTGGTGCGCCACAGTAATCATATGTCAAATGAGCTATATATTAAACTTTGAAAAATACATTATTGTATGTCCCTGGAACATACATTTATGTATGTCCCTGGATCATACATTTATGTATGTCCCTGGATCATACATTTATGTATGTCCCTGGATCATACATTAATGTATGTCCCTGGATCATACATTATTGTATGTCCCCGGATCATACAACAATTATTCTTTCCATAATATTTGTGGTCATAGATTATTCGTATTTCTATCTACTGATTTGTGGTATTCTTGTTCGCGTAATTACGCATGCATTCTCATGTAATCAGAATCAGCTGCGTATATGTATGCACACATGTACGTAAGTGTACATTTAAAGCGTGGCCCGTCAATTTGCCTAGCTTCGCGGCAAAATACCTTGGGAGGTTTTCTCTCTGTATCTGCTCTGTGGTCAATATATCGAATGAAAATATCGATAAATCAACGAAATTATCGATAACAATTTTCAGGTACCCAATTTTTATTTGCGTTTTCTCGCACGTAATTCAATAAAAATTAGTTTTTCCAACTCAGGAACCATCCCGGGTTTATGCACAACACCTTTTCCAAAGATTATTACATTTGATATTTGATATTTATTGAAAAATGAGACAGCTGTACATTAAGTAAAACTTATTAAAAGTACAGGATATAATAAAATACAATACAATATTAATTGTTAAATCAAAATTTACATAATAAACAACTATTTAACATAAATTAAACAAATTAAAATTAAAATTAAAAATTAAAAATTAAATTAAAATTAATAATTAAAAACTTGAAAGCAATCACAATTACAATCTTAAATGAAAAGAGAAGAATAAATATTAAAGATCAGTTCAAATTAGCGAAATTTTCAAAGCAAAGTTCATGAAACCTTCCGTGTTCGACTCTAGACCTCATATGACTGGGAAGATTATTCCACAGTCTGACAACATAAACGAAAAATTGCCTGCGAGATGTCAGCGAAGTAAACATAAAGGAGCGCAATAATATAGAGCGATTTGTTGAACAGAAACTAAGTTTATTAAATAAGTAGCTTGGGGTCTTATTAACAATTAATTTGAAGACAAAAGAACAACATCGAAACATGAAATAAGATTCTAAGTTACATCCAAAAAGTTGACGAGTATAAGACGAGATATGATCGTATCTGCGAACGTTGAAAACAAATCTGGCAATCGCGTTAAATGCTACTTTCAACTTTTGAAGTGGCTGAGAATCAGGATCTGAGAAAAGTGCACATCCATAAGATATAATTGGCAGGATAAGTGATTTAGCAAGCTTCAGCTTAGTCTCACTTATAAGACTCAATTTTGCAACAGATAAACCTTAAAGGCATATAATTTTTGAAATAATTGAATAAATGTGACTGTCCCAGTGAGGCCTATCGTTAAATATTATTCCGAGGTTTTTGGCGTGATTGACTTATTCAATTGGGCAATTATTTAAAAATATGGTTGGGAAGTCTTCCAGGTAAGGTTTAATTTTAGAGATGGGTAAAGCTTTTGTTTTTTCAGGGTTCAGTGAGAGTCCGTTGCTTATGGACCAATTGTATATGGATCTTAGATCAGAATTCAACTTATCTGTCGCATCTTCAACCATACCTATGGGAAATGAAATGTATAGTTGAACATCATCGGTATACATGATCAAATGTGTAGTTTATGAGTCTATAGGTAATATACATACCAACATTCATTTTTATATATATAGATAGATTGTTTTTATGAAATTCTTTTGAGCAAGGGTTATAATTTTTTTTCTTCTGCCACACGTTATCGTCATTCCAATACAGTGACTTGATCTGCTATATCTTTCAAGCTGAAGTTCTCAGTTATTTTTTATTGTTAAAAGAAATAAAAAAAATCATCAATATCAACTGCAAAAAATGTCATATTTCTTCTTTAACGATGAAAATTTATACATGCATCAATTTGAGAACGCTCTTAGCCACTAGTGTTGC
Organism: Sphaerophoria taeniata; assembly: GCA_943590905.1. NCBI lineage: Eukaryota > Metazoa > Arthropoda > Insecta > Diptera > Syrphidae > Sphaerophoria > Sphaerophoria taeniata. Next base: position 234,410,472 of record OX016540.1, on the reverse strand, counting down.
AGTGTTCGATTTGATATTCCACAGACGCCTTGGTCGCTTCAATCCACAAATTGCTTCCATCGTCAAAAGTTTGTGGTTGTTTCATTTAAATGGTCTCATTGACATCACCGCATAAAAATGCTGTGATGGCATCCATCTGTTCGATGTCAAGGTTGTACCTAGACGAATTGATGAGTTTCGAACTACTAGTGAGAAATTTTCTTCAAAGGCAATACCAGCACGCTGACTGCATCCTTTGGCAACTAGCCTCACCTTGTAACGAATTATTTTTCTACTCATATCAGTCTTGACCTTGAACACCCATTTCGAAATTCAATTATTGATTGATTGATACTCTTCATTCATTGGAATCTTCCAATCATTGCTATTTGGACTTGACATAACCTCATTTAAAGATGATGGTTGAACAAAATCTTGTATATAGATTGGTTTCCTTGTTCGATCTGATTTTCTCAAAGTAGTCGTCTCAAAGATGTAGCCGTCTCCACCTTAACGAAAGAACAATCTTCAGACCAAACATATTCATCTATGGTGTCTGATAATTTTATAGTAAAATTCTGCAGAATAATTGCTGTAGGGTGTAAATATTATGTTTGTTCCACCAGAAATATTCACAAAATATTTTATTGAACTTTTCATGTACGAAAGGATGTTTTATCTCTTATTATGCTTGTACTTTGCCCTCCATTTTACTTATTGGAAACCAACCAAGTGAAAATGAGTTGATGTTCTTTTTCAACTTTTATTATTGATGTTGTCAGAATACACCCTTATGATTCTCTGGTATATAGTAAAATATGACGATCCAGAAGATGTTCCTACACTTTCAGCAACAACTTCAATATTCCATTTGGTGAAATTTCAGCGAAGTCATCAGTGAAAATATTTATAACACTTTTAAAGGTAATGTGGTGAAGAATGCAAAATGCAATTTTTAAACACATTTTAAGGTGCACAGTGCACACGAATGAGTAACGAGTAATGATCATTTGAGGAGCTTCAAAATTTACACATTACTCTTAAAAGATTCTTGAAAAATTCGTAGAATATGAACTACTTTTGAAAAACTTTTACTATAATAGATTCAAAAAGACTAAATATTTTTTGTAGGTACATAGACAAACCGCTTCTCTTTTAATTATCTTCTCGAAAAAAGCAAAACCAATAGTGACTAAACCGATTATCTGATAAATTGAGGAAAGCTCAAGATTTAATATAAAATTAAAGACAAAGAACCATTAAAGTCCATAACAGAGCTCCATTTACAAACAGCACTTTCTCAACAAAATTGTTCCTTGAAGATTAGGAATTTCATAAGCTGTTAAAATTTTAATGAAGGATAATAAAATTTTTGTATAGTTGAGTGCCAATAAATCTTTGAAGAAGAGAGATTACATATATATATTGAGGACAAAACAAATTGTTTTTGTCATGTGCTTCGCAATTGAATTGTTGTTAACTGTTAAAGTGTTGGACTGTCAACTTGTAAAATCAAACAAACATTTTTGAACAGTAAAATTAATTAAGAAATAAAAGAAACATTAAAATATGCTAGCCTAAAAAATTGTAAAGTAAATCAACTAACTTCGTTTGTTCTAGAGAATCGATGGAGTGATTTTGAAATTAAAAAAGAGTCATAAGGAAAATATTATTATTATTATTATTTATTTTCCTAACATAAATGTGTAGAAAAATACAAAACTGCAGCTATAGCAACTTAGGCTTTCAGCTGGGATTCTTTACATCTTTGGTTAATTCTATCTAACAATTTTATAATACATTTCATATTAGTTAGGTAGGCAAATACATTTATACATTTTGCTATGCAGTAAATTAAATTTTAATTTGTATTTATAGAGACGAAAAATTGAATCTATTTAGTTGATACATGTGTGTGAATAAATTTTAAATTAGGTTTACTGTTTTAAATTTTATTTACAATATCTAAGATTTCTAAAATTTTGTACACGTTTATGATATTTAGTTCTGATGAAACCATTAAGAGTTCTGACAGTTTCTGGTTATATGATCTTAAAGTGAAAGAGTTTATTTTATTACAATTTGAGGTTAAATGAGTGATCGTAAGAGTTTCATTGGTTTGGCAGAAGTGGCATATCGGTGGTGGTTGCTTATTGATTAAGTGGCCATGAGTTATTAATGTGTGTCCGAACATTGGTTCATCTTTGTGCTGGTTTTTGTTGGGTAGGATACTTGAACTCCTCCTGGATTGATTCCTCTGTAGTAGTGGCTATATGAGTACCATGATTCTTGCTTTTTGTTCATCCAATGGGTTTTTATGAGTGCTGCTACGTCCTTTGCTTGGAAATCAGCTGCTTCGTTTCCTTTTAAACCCATGTGTGAGGGAACCCATGCTAGCTGTGTTTTAGAACTGGACGAAATTATGTTGTCCCGAATGTTATTAATAACAGGCTCGCGATTTTTGATGTTTGACATTGCTTTGAGTACGGAGAGACTGTCTGTGAGTATTAAAGCATTCTTTTTAGATTTTAAGGCAATTTGTATGGCTTTAAGGACTCTATTTTGAAAATGCTGAAATAGGGTACAACTTTTTCTGCATGCACAAGATCACCGTTGTTGTTTACAATTACCATTCCTGCATTGTCGTCGGACTTGGAACCATATTTCCTTGGAAGTTTTCTCTTTTGAGTTAAGGAAAATAATAAATTATAAGAAAGTTTAAAAATAACGTAACGGCCGTTTTAGAATTATTTGAATTGGACTCAGCCTCTAATGAAATTCACAGACAGGCGGACGCAATCGTCGGACCAATTTTTTGCACTTCAACGTTTTTGTTTAAAATTTACGGTTTAAATTCCTGATAAGACATTTATGTATATTGTATTGCTAAGGAACGAGTATCAACAATTATTGTCAAGTCAATATGACCAAAGCTGGGCTAAAAGGTAAACATATGACTAGGGCTTCACGATACGATACGATACCGATATTTTTCATTTGTATCGGTATCGTATCGAATACAAAATTATTGTATCGTATCGTATCGATTTCGGCGATAATTTTAAGACAAATGTATCGTATCGTTATCGACTTCGATACGATACCGATACGATACTCGATAATATATCGAAATAAAAAAAAAATTTGCATTATTATATAGCAAGGCAAAAAGTGAAACACAATCTATTCAATATTAATTTAATTTAATTTTATAGACAAGCCGACCCTGCGAACCTCCTCTCATCCGCAATTTTAAATCGACATTTGTTGAAAGCCCACATGCCTATAACTGTTCTGAGGGAAAAATATGGAACGGTATATCTTTTCGCGTTATCTGGTGTTGCGGTTTTATGCGTGATACTCCAACACCGTACAGAATTTATGTATAGATACATTTATTATCTATCATAGATGAAGACAACCTTTCAACCACTTATTATATTAATAATAATCATACGATACGATACCGATATTTTTATCGAATATCGTGAAGCCCTACATATGACGTCATGTTATGATTGAGTTTTTAAGGGGAGGAATGTAATTAGCAATCTCACCAAAAACATTCTGTAAAGAACTAGCAATGTCTTGTTTATCTCTAAAAAGTAATGAAATCTAGACAAAGTCGTCTATGGTCCTTACTGCGATTGCTATAATATTATCATAGTAAATGTTGTGTGACTTGGCCGATTAGGAGTCCGTCTGTACTGGAAATAATTTTTTATTCTGTATGTTTCAGGCTCTCATTAATAAGTATGTATTATTGAAATACGTATTTATCAAGCCTTCAGTTGACTGGTTATTGAATCTTCGTTTTCCAAGTGGCAATTTTGAATCGTCAGTGGGTAGCAGTTCTGGCGACAGATTGGTGCAATGGTGTCATGGAGGACCTTGTTTTGTACCCTTGTGTACCCTTCATTGGCCAAGTCATCCAAACTTTTTTGGTGGTTCGTTTTGTCTGGAGGGGAAGATCTTTGGATTCTTCCGCTGCCGTCCGTTGAAGAAAGGATAGAGGTTGATGTGGACGCTTGTGTCCTCTTCGAACATTAATCAACATCTTAAAGTTCAAAAACATAAAATGGCTTCGAAGACAGAGCCACCATGTTCTTTTTGATATATACTTGTGGCTTTAGGTGGGCTGTCGACCAGTAGCTTAGGAGGCGTGGATTCGAATCAAAATGGTTTTATTTTAACTCTCATGAGTACTTATTCTAGCGAAGTACTGTCAAAAAGCTCACTGAAAAGTGCAATAGAACTCAGCCGTTCGTAAGTGCATAAAATTATAGTTTCCCTCAATTCCCTTTAAGGCAATCAAGGAATTGTTGAAGAGTGTAAGCCATTTAGGCCTTAATTTTTCGGAGCTGTCATGCCATTATTGTTATTGATCTCTTTCCAAAGTGAGGGTCGTCTCCATGACTTGCCAAATTGAGTAGTAAGCGATAGCAATCTGGATACCTTGACCTGGCTTCAAAGAATGGTTTTGATGTCAGATATTACTTATATTTAATAGGATGTCAAGTTCCTCCCCCCCCCCAAGTGTTACTCAGATTGCCTCCGTTCAAAGGTTTTTTTTTGTGAATTAACATAAGCAAATTAATTTTTATATATAGTTTGGTGTTAACCTTTTGTTCAAAATAAAAGAAGTTTTTTCTTTACCTAGTTATTTTATAATACTTTATTTTAAACATAATATTTAAATATAGACTACTAGCAGTTGCCCGCGACTTCGTCCGCCTCTCCCTCGTCCACCGGCCAGAGTATCGTCTCGACTTGTGCATCATGCGCGCGTGGGAATTTTGTTCGGAAGTTATTGTAAAATTGCATTGCAGTCAACTCTCCTTAGGTCGTAATTCTCTTAACTTGAAAAATGTGAGCATTTTTTATGATTCCCTTCAGTTGTTCATACTTAAAGCATTCCCTTGGGTGAACTCTCCCTTATTCTATTATCTCTCTTACTTCTGCATCGTTGTTTTTCGTTAAGTAAATTTTTTTTTTCTTTAAACTGAGCATATTTTTTAGTTAAGAAGTACATAAAATGATATTTTTTAAACACAATAAATAGTGCAATCAATCACATTCACAAATCAATTGAACTCTCAAAATTCGAATTTGAGCAGTTATTAGGTCAGTTCCACCTAACAACATCTCACTGAGATCTCAATGTCACCTTGACTGAGGCAAAATCATTTGGTGGAACATAATTCTCAGTTATCATTGAGATTTAATTGTTACCTTACTAATTGTTGCTGCACATATGTCAGCCACGTCAAATAGCTGAGTGAGAAATCGAATCCAAAATAATTTCATCACAGAGATCTCAGAAAAAAATCTCAGTTCTCACATTTCCACAGATTCTTCGCTGCTATTGGTCGCAGCTTAATTTTAAGTAGAATAAAGCCTTTCTCGATTAATGGACTATCCAACACAAAAAGAATTTTACAATTCGAAATAGTAGTTCCTGAGATTACCGCGTTCAAACGAACTTTATATTGTATTGTATTGTATTGTTTGCCGTTTTTTCCTCATTTTACACAAATTCACATTAAAAAAAAAATTTCAATTTCATAAAGCAGTTCCTGAGATAAGCGCGTTAAAACGCAGAAAAATGTATATTTTTTGCCGTTTTTTCCATATTTTCCACAGATTCTTCGCTGCTATTGGTCACAGCTTAATGTTAAATAGCTTCAAGTCTTCCTCAATCAATGGATCATCCAACACAAAAAGAATTATACCATTCGAACCAGTAGTTCCTGGGATAAGTGCGTTAAAACGCAGAAAAATGCATATTTTTTTGCCGTTTTTTCCACATTTTCCACAGATTCTTCGCTGCTATTGGTCACAGCTTAATGTTAAGTAGCTTAATGTCTAAGTCGATTAAGGCACCATCCGACACAAAAAGAATTATACCATTCGAACCAGTAGTTCCTGAGATTACCGCGTTCAAACGAACAAACTCTTCAGCTTTATATATTAGTGTAGATGTAGATTGTATTGTATTGTTTGCTGTTTTTTCCACATTTTACACAAATTCTTCGCTCCTATTGGTCTCAGCTAAATTTTATATAGCTTCAAGCCTTCCTTGATAAATGGACCATTCAACATTAAAAAAATTGTTCAATTTCATAAAGCAGTTCCTGAGATAAGCGCGTTAAAACGCAGAAAAATGTATATTTTTTGCCGTTTTTTCCATATTTTCCACAGATTCTTCGCTGCTATTGGTCACAGCTTAATGTTAAATAGCTACAAGTCTTCCTCAATTAATGGACCATCCAACACAAAAAGAATTATACCATTCGAACCAGTAGTTCCTGAGATAAGTGCGTTAAAACGCAGAAAAATGTATATTTTTTGCCGTTTTTTCCCCATTTTCCACAGATTGTTCGCTGCTATTGGTCACAGCTTAATGTTAAGTAGCCTAATGTCTAAGTCGATTAAGGCACCATCCAACACAAAACAAATTATACCATTCGAACCAGTAGTTCCTGAGATTACCACGTTCAAACGAACAAACTCTTCAGCTTTATATATTAGTGTAGATTAGTCGACTGAGCTTAAGAGTAGACTGAGGATTCAAACTACGTAAATCGTTCTCGATCATCAAACATCGAATTCGAATTCAACATACTGGTTTATCTCTCTTTGGTATGATGATCTTAATAATTAAAGGGACACTCTTTTCGTGTGCGCAGCATAAATATCTAAAAATAAAAACAATCTGATAAATTGAAACTACAAAGGTATTTCACAGAAAGTGTAGTTTTGTGTATTCAAACAAATGTTTAACACCTCAAAGACAAAACAAAAGGCCTTCAGTATTGCTTTTTATTCACATTGCCAAACGTTTGGCCAAAACCTTCCAGTAGAGCCACTTTTCCAGTTTTGTCAATATTAAAACGAAATCTCATTTCATTTTGTTATTTTTGGCAGCGTGACAACTTGAAAGAAATCCTTTTTTTATTGGCAATCGGCAAACGTGCCTTTTGCTTGTGCAAATTTGCAAGGACATTTTTATTTATCTGTCAATCGATTAGATCGGTGTGCTCAACATACCGGGTTTAACCCCCCCGAATTTTTTTTTTAGATCACTTTTCCATTAAAGTTAAAAGTACATATGTAAGTCGTTTTATAGATGACTATATTTAAAAGTGCCATCTTGATAGCATCCGTATTAAGGGGGGGGGGGGTACAAATGATGATTTTCGAATAAATATAATAAGAACATTATCTATAGAAAACTGAGTCATTCTGGAATCATGGCAATTCCGGGAGGCATTTTACGCAGTAGATGTTTTGGTGGAGAAGACGAACAAATTTACACAACATTTTTAAAATTATTGGGAAAACCGAACATGTTCTATAGTTGGAACACACCTCAACTATCAACTGAATGAAGAACGAAAAGAAAAATGCATCGCCTAGTAAGTAATAAGCAATTAGAAATTATTAATAACTGTGTTATTAATTTCCCTTTGGGAAATTTGTTGTTGTTAATACTTGTAAACCATCTAATGAACTTTTATCTTACATTTTTTTATTGCTTCGCTAAACCACCTTCCACAGTGGAATAATTACAAACTTATTACTATTACTTACGCCTGTTAAGATACATTTCTTTTATTAATAGCATTTTGCACTTAGTCCACACAATAAGAAATAATCCTTCGTTATTCTGTACTATCAAAATGGCATTTTGACGCAATTTAATAATCTATATGGTATTAAATTATATAAAATAAACTTTTTTAACACAGATCATCACTCTTGTGAATAAAAAGTATATATACAAATAAATTCCTTAACATAAATTTATAAGATTTATATAATGTTATACTATAATTATGTATTTATTCTTCTTTTGTTTTTGTTTTTATTCGTTCGTTTAAATAAATAATGCCATATTTTGTTATTTTTTGTTCAAACAATTTATTTGTATATAATTAATTCACAATTGTGATGATCTGTGTGAAAAAAAATTATTTTATATATGTAGTTAAATATTATATTTAGGTATGTATTTTGTTTTTCTTCTGCTTTTGTTTTTATTCGTCCCTCAATAAACAATAGGTACTAATGCTTTTTATGAAAGAAGTTCTCTCCTACTTTTTCCAAAACAAAATAATACAAAAATGTTATTGACTTCCAATAAAGGTAAGTTAACTTAATTTAAGATTCATATATCTTATATTAGATGCAAAAACATCTACTCTGAAGCTTTGAAGCCAATATCTTCAGTTAGACTTCAATTTTGTAGTAAAAACGATTTTTTTCATATGCATTCAAATCTTTATTATGTGTCTTACAATATATTTAAAAATACTGCATAAATAACAACGATTAATGTTAAAGATTAATATTAGGTAAAGTAAAAGATACACTCAAGGAATATTTTTAAACTTTCCATCAAAAATTGTTTCGTGAACAAACGAATTGGCTTCGGGGAAGTGAAAGAATGTGATAAATTTGATAAATATGTTTCTTTTTTTTATTAAAAACCAGCCGACCCCGCGAACCTCGTCTCGCCTGCCACCAGATCAAATCAAATCTAAAAATAATTTAAAAAATTCTCGTTTTGCGGAGTTTTCTGATTTTTTTACTAATTTTTGAACAATTGCAGCTATGATCCCATACAAAAGTATAATTTTCGAACACCATTTGATTGTTTCCATTTTCAATTTTCCCGTAAAATGTTCCCAAAATTTGATTTCGCAGGAACCCTGGCTTGTTTTAGCTTTGTCTACAGTCAAAATTTTATAACAATGCGTTGGACTACTTAAGAGTCTTCACACAAACAAATCATGCATACATTTTATTGTTTACATTAATCTTTAGCTAACCTCGTTTCACCACCATTAAGCGCATTCAGAGATAAGCTCTTAAATGATTATAAGACCTATATTTCCAACTAGCAGTTGCCCGCGACTTCGTCCGCCTCTCCCTCGTCCACCGGCCAGAGTATCGTCTCGACTTGTGCATCATGCGCGCGTGGGAATTTTGTTCGGAAGTTATTGTAAAATTGCATTGCAGTCAACTCTCCCTAGGTCGTAATTCTCTTGAACTTGAAAAATTTGAGCATATTTTATGATTCCCTTCAGTTGTTCATACTTAAAGCATTCCCTTGGGTGAACTCTTCCTAATAGTTCTAATATCTCTTCGTTAAGTATTTTTTTTTTCTTTAAACTGAGCATCTGCACAAATAGTGCAATCAATCACATTCACAAATCAATTGAACTCTCAAAATTCTAATTTGAGCAGTTATTAGGCCAGTTCCACCTAACAACATCTCACTGAGATCTCAATGTCACCTTGACTGAGGCAAAATCATTTGGTGGAACATAATTCTCAGTTATCATTGAGATTTAATGGTTACCTTACTAATTGTTGCTGCACATATGTCAGCCACGTCAAATAGCTGAGTGAGAAATCGAATCCAAAATAATTTCATCTCAGAGATCTCAGGAAAAAATCTCAGTTCCCACATTTCCACAGATTCTTCGCTGCTATTGGTCGCAGCTTAATTTTAAGTAGAATAAAGCCTTCCTCGATTAATGCACTATCCAACACAAAAAGAATTTTGCAATTCGAAATAGTAGTTCCTGAGATTACCGCGTTCAAACGAACTTTATATTGTATTGTATTGTATTGTTTGCCGTTTTTTCCACATTTTACACAAATTCTTCGCTCCTATTGGTCGCAGCTAAATTTTATATAGCTTCAAGCCTTCCTTGATAAATGGGCCATTCAACATTAAAAAAATTGTTCAATTTCATAAAGCAGTTCCTGAGATAAGCGCGTTAAAACGCAGAAAAATGTATATTTTTTTACCGTTTTTTCCATATTTTCCACAGATTCTTCGCTGCTATTGGTCACAGCTTAGTGTTAAATAGCTTCAAGTCTTCCTCAATTAATGGACCATCCAACACAAAAAGAATAATACCATTCGAACCAGTAGTTCCTGAGATAAGTGCGTTAAAACGCAGAAAAATGTATATTTTTTGCCGTTTTTTCCACATTTTCCACAGATTCTTCGCTGCTATTGGTCACAGCTTAATGTTAAGTAGCCTAATGTCTAAGTCGATTAAGGCACCATCCAACACAAAAAGAATTATACTCGAACCAGTAGTTCCTGAGATTACCGCGTTCAAACAAACAAACTCTTCAGCTTTATATATTAGTGTAGATTTCAAAGATATGAAATTTTGCTAGCTCGAGAACGAACTTTCCAACACAGTCAAAATCCTAAATGTGATAAACAAAATCAAACGTGTTGCTCTTTTCCTTAATTTTCCAAAATTGCACCTTAAATTCAATGCAATAGTTTGATATTGTGCTCTCCCAGAGTTTTCCAAGTTCCCCATCACCAATTTTTCAATTTTCCATGCAGTTTTCCATTTAAAAACCAATGCGTTTTCCGAGTTTTTCATCAAAAACTTTCTATTTTTCCATTCGAAAACCCACTTTGAAAACTAAAAATTTCAAATTTCCGACCTTTGTTTGGTTTTTCCAGTTTTCCTACTCTTCCATGAGGTTTTTCCATTTTTTTTTGTCACAGAAACCATCACTGAATACAACAGTATTAATCATTAAAATTTCACAAATATCTAGTGGGCCATTTCGGAGTCCATAAAGGACATACATATAAACAAACAAACGTATGTATATACATCCATTTTTATATAAATATAGAGATTTTTAAAAAAAATTATCATTCATCTTATTTAGTTAACATTTTCAGATTGCTTTTTGCGCATCATAAAAAAAGTTATACATAATTTAACAACATGATAGCCGTATGAATTCCTTGAAAATTGTTTGTTTGTATATTTTGGTCAATATTTGAATCTAATGACAGCTGAATGAATAATGTCCTCTTAATGGTTTCATCGATTAGTCTGTGTCCGAGTTACTTAACACCTAAAGCATGTCCTTGCCAAGAAAATCGATATCATAATGATAACGGTTATAAGTCATTATTAGTACCTACTCCTATTTTTCCTTCGTCCGAACTAAATGAGTCATCAATCAAACAAACTTCTATTAAACACAAAAAACACACCAAACGAGGATGATATAAAAAGCGTGGATGGTTTCCAATCATAGTACATTAATCCTAATAACATTCTTCAAATTGGTTGAGGTCCCTTATTTTTTTTCCAATAGGCATACATTACCTATATATTTATATTTTTTTTATGAGTCTTTCCAGAATATTTGCTTTTGGTAAAACATAAACGTGCCCGAGCTTCTTGAGAAAGAAGGATTTCGTAAAAAGCTGATGTAATGCTGGGTTGTTTACGTGTTTTTTTTATTTTTTTATTTATCAATGGTTGAATAAACGGGTTAGAATGGTCGATGGGATAAAGTCAAAGGGGTATTGAATAAATATTAGATCCGTGAAATTGAACAGAAATAAATAGGTACCGAGCAGTTGAGCTCTTTTGTGGATGAGATGTTCCACTAAATGAACGAAATTAATAATCCGCAATACATACAGTGGAGGAAATTCTCATAAAACCACATGATTTTTTAAATTTGTTTTTTGCTGCATGCATGTTTGAAGACGTTTGTCACGCCAAGACATCCATGATCGGTGACGTGAAATAACGCCCAACGAAATAAAACCGAATTTGAAATTCGGCTTTATTTCCATTTCAAAAATGAAACTACCCCAATTTGGCTTTAATTCTTAGGTCAGTTGGAAATTGCGCCAAAAAAAATTTGGAAATAAGGCCAACATTTTCAAAACAAGTTTTTCAGCTTTTTTGCAATCTTAAAACAGAAATCAAGCTGAATAATTCTTTGAAAAAACAGCTGAATTCTTTGTAAAAAATTTTTGTACACCCAAGGTCATATGGCCAAATGCCACCTTCAAATTATTTTTTTTTTACCTAAAAAAAAAGAACTTCAAATATTTATTTATCTTTTTTGAATGTTGTGCTGTTTTTGTTAATTTGTTTTTTTTCTTTCGAATATTTTATTTCAAAAATTAAAAATGGGTGATTTAATAAAGAACTTCGAGATATTCAAAAAACTTGGTTTTGATTCAACAAACCAGTGGATGTTCTACGATGATCGTTTCCTATATAACGAAGAAATGATAATTAAAAAAAGAATTTAAACTAAACAAACGTTCATGTAATCAACATTAATGAAGTAAATATAAGTACATTAACATGTATTTCAACTCTAAACACATTTGATATTTTATACAATTCCTCAGCAAATTTTGCAGAGAATTGCGTTGTTATTTTTACATGATTTTATCTATTGAAAAAATTATGAATTCCAAAGAAAGATTTTAAATTATTTACTTGATATAAAATTTTAATTAAGAGAAAAATAATCGTCATTCGCGCAGCGGAAAATTTTTTTTGCCCCAGAGAGAATCAATTTGGGGTGTGAAAATAAAAAATTCGCGCGAATTTTTTTTCACACCCCAAATTGATTCTCTATAGGGCAAAACATTTTTTTCCGCTCGGTACGTCTTGCGTGAGTGACAATTATCTTTCTCTCAATTCAAATTTTTTATCAAATACCTTAATAAATTAAAGTCTATTCTTGTAAATTCAAAATGTTTTCTATATTGTCCATTAATTCCAAAAAGTAGCAAGTAAATATGGCCACTTGACTCTTACAATGTTAATTATTGCCATCATATGGTAGATTGACACTTTATAAAAGTTAAAAATGGCCATATATATGGAAATATGACTGTTTCACATATGACACGGTACCAATTAAACACATAAGTAAACAAGATTTTTCAATTGACATACATTGCATATGAAATTATTGTTCCTACGTAACAAAAGAAAAGGATGTAGATTTATGAAACAAAACTTTGCAAGCTCCCGATCAGATGTCAAAGGGAAAAAAGCTACCAAGCCATTGCAAAGGGGCCAATTTGGCGAATCAGAAAATTTGCGCGAATTCTTCAATAAGCAAAAAAGTTAAAGTGTTTACAAATATTTTAACAGGAGTTTATATAAATTTAAAAACGAAATAAGACCAAAATGGCCTAGTTTCGTTTTAGCAAATGAAATAAAGCCAAATTTCAAATTTGGTTTTATTTCGTTTTCGAAAACGAAATAAGACCAAATTTTCGAATTTTGGTCTTATTTCGTTGGGCGTTATTTCACGTCACCTCCATGATCCATCTGGACCATTTAAAATTAATTCTTGTCTGACACGTCGCGTCGGGTTGAAACAGACAAGTCGAACTTGACGTTTTGTCAACTTTTTGTAATGCGAGTGGTTGACAATTTTTCCGTAGTTTTCACTTTACCTTACAAAGATGAATCACTGTATTGGATCTCACAATTTTTCTGGCAATTTCGCGATAGGAATGGCCAAAAACCTCGTATGCAGTGATTTTTTACGTTTCTTCCGCACTTAAATTTCGTCCACTTGGCATTATGAGAGTCTGCAAAAAAAAAACTGTTAAGACAAATTTAAAGATATCCTACGCTTACCCCTTTCAATAAAAAAATTAAAAATGAAACAAATACTTTTATTTGGACGGTTTTTTTTAGGAATGTCAACCTTTGAATTCCACTTTTGAGGATTTATCTCACGAACGAAAATGCTAAATTTTGCACGGTGATAAGAAATACTGACAAAGTAATGGTTGCTTCGACAGATCATTTTGGATCCAAAAACAAAGAGTGTTGCCAAGTTTGTATGGAAAGTTGCAGTGTATTTATTATTTATTTATTTCCTCAACTTTATTTATTTGAATTAGTGGAAGGTCCAAGTGTTAGCTGCTGGCTGTTATGAAGTTCGAATTCTACTCGTTTTTATATCATCTTTCATGGGTTGGGTACTGCATCTCACGAAGAACTGTCAAATTTTCCAATAGTAGATATAAAAAAGACACAACAGCCGTCGGACCAATCGATATTTTTTTTGTTTTTTACCTAATGGAACTCGAAAGGTCAGCTGGCCACAAAGAAAATGTTTTATTGAGTGGTTAACTTGTTTTGGTAGGACTAAACCAGAGAACAAATTTCATTTTTTATTTTTATGCAAATAAATTTTAAATTGTTATATTAAATCTATACCTTAAACTAACAATAATAATAAAGCTTTTTTAGTTTTTAGTATTAGTATGTACAATGCCCCTGTTGGCACGGATCTGTAGATAGGTACCAAATGGCTCAACATAGAAACTCCTTATAGCTGGCTGGTGGGGGGGAAGTTCCGATTATGATTTGGTCGGACTATTTCAGTTTAACTTTGACCAATTTTACTAAACAAATACTATTGTATTGTCGGAATTATTATTAAAGGCGATACGGCAGTACAAGTCTGCTTATAATATTTTTCAAAGGTAGTGAGTGTGAATTGTATTAATATGATTCAATTCCGTATGGGAAGATATTACACATGTGTGTTTGTTACAATACGTCTGCTCAACGTGTCCAATTTAATTTTGGAATAAGCAGGTTTCTTTTAACCATGCTTCGCGTGTAAAACAATTTTATCAACCATCACAAAAACCACAACCACAACATAAGAACCTACCAATTTCTTATTTACAGCTATAGAACTTCAAATAAGATCAATGAAGATAAAACGTCATGTTTCTGCTTGTCACATCGCGATCGCAGCAGCAAATGATTAAATCCTGTTTTGTGAGGCAATCTTTTAAAATGGTCAAGTTAGTTCCACAGAAAATCAGCAGTGACCTGCAAAGGGCATTTGTGCAAGAGCCCGGAAGAACTCTGAAAAACTCCACAAGTTCAAGTATCTGAAACCAATTGGCAGTCGACCACTTATTCGTTATCCTCTTGCGGGTTTTCATACTAACCAAGAGAAAGAAATTGAAGACATCGAAATTGAACCCAATGCCACAGAGAGATTTTATATTTAACGCAGATGAAACCACTTTTGCCGTTGGAATGCTAGAGTGCAATTTTTTTTTTAAACCGGTTGAATTTGGACTCACTGCTAAATTGAATATAATTTGGAACTCCAATGCTTTTATGTTTAACTAGAACGAGGAACACCACAGCATTTGGTTCAACAATTTTCGAGAGCAGAAATAAAATACCTACCAGAAACCATCATTAAAATCCGGTAGTCGATTGACCTGCAGCCGATATTTTTGTGGTCTTTTTTTTACCTTCCTTTTTCGAAACCAAACGACCCTTACCAATAATCCGCTTAAATTGTTGTTTTTCGCAAGAGCTTTGCGTATGTTCTCCTTTAAACTACAAAAAAAGGTCAATCTGTTTTGCCAATTGAACCCAACAAATCGGTACCTACTTTAAATGGTTTTCTATTAAAGATCAAACAAATATTTTGAGGTTAAATTGAAAACAAAAACCCCCAAAAATAAACATCCTAAGGTCATTTTGAGAAGTGTGAAGCGTGTGTGTCGGAATGTTTGCATTGGACTTCAATTTTCTTTATCCCATAAAGGAACAAAGTCAGGGTCACTGAAGAAAAACAACAACACAAATAACATAAAAACGGTAATGTCGTGAAAATCAAATCAAATAATTTCCTTTAAACAAGAACACGTGCCAAACACTTTTGTGTTGACAAAAATTTCTACTTCTTGCTGACCCTATTTGTGACCAGTTCAAAGTCTCGGTTTTGTTGATGTTTTTTTTTTCTTTTTTTGTATCACGTCTGAATAAATTTAAACTGTTTGTGTAAATATTCATTAGAAAGGACATTTTTCGAGTAAATGACAATAATTTGCTTTGATGCGGGGTTTGAGACAAGTTTGTTTGCATTTTTAATGAAAACTCTTTGCATACTTCTTTGAAAACGAGAATAATCAAATGTCTTGCAAAGAATCTCTCCCAAGTTTGGAAAAGAACCTTATCTCCATAAATATTTTTATTTTGTCATTTTTGATATTGTTTTGTTGTAAACACAATGTTCAGCAGATTTTAATTCAATTTTATATTTTAATAAATTTTAGTTAAATTACAGTGTTACAAAAAACAGATTGATATCCATTGAGACAAAAAAGTTTGAGGAACAGTATTGTAATCCGCCTACGACTGCATCGCTAGGGCAGAATTGTACAAGGCCATGAGAGAACTCGGTATCCAAAATAAAATGATAACACTAACTTATCAGTTTTAAGACCACATTCCTTAAACTTATTTTTATACTCTTAATTTAACTCAAAAGAAAGGGGTTTAGCATCTACATTCTTAAAGTTGTTCTTAAATCAATAGAATTTATAAGAATATAGTATATCTTCACTATTTCTGGTCAGCAAATTTTCTGTGCATCCGAGACTTGCGTCATTAATTCAGTGAATAAAATACCTATGTTAGTTGATGCGAAGTTTTTTTTAAATGTGTTGAAAGTGCAAGAAAATTGTTTCTGTTTCCATGAAATTGCCTCACAACTGCAGCTGCTGTGAACCTAAGATGAATTTCATTTAATTCTTAATGAGAAGTTCTTTATTGAATATTTTCAATAAATTAAACCGGAAAGCCTTTTGAGGTACTGAAGAAGTTAAATCGTACAGAATGTCGTTCCCAGATTTTTTTTTGCCAAATTATGCGCTGCAAATATAATCGTATAACCAAAGACCATATAACAAGTTATACTTATACCTGTTATATGGTCTGTGGTATAACCCTTAAAGACAACATAAACACAGTTTTTGGGAGTAACCAAAGGATTACTGTGAACTCATCAGATCCTGTTCTCCATACCTAAGTTTTCAGGAAAAAAGTTGTAGATAATGTTTTTTCAGAGAAAGGTAACACGTTGAACGATGTATATTGTCGGTTTTACTTTTAACATAAGGCTTAAGGCCAAGTATGGTAACTTAGTTAAAGCTCTTTCCTGACGTATTAGTTTCATAGAGTAATGTTAATTAAAAAGGCAATGAACGAGTAAGCACACGTGCGAATACTGTAATTACTTTTGCAAGTTTAAGTTTTGTGAAATCTCTTGTATGGGTTTTTGTAGTAAGTGAGTTTGAGGTGAATGAGGTTTTCAATTGAGGTATAGCAAGTTATGAGCATTCTCTTTTGTAAGTAAAAAATATTATTATACCAAGGACTTGATATATACATATATCTGACGCATAGTGTATTCATTATCGTTTTTGGGTTGAATAATTTAAGCCTTGTCTTGATTTTCATAGATTTTTGAATATGAAAAAAAGAAAACTAAAAGGGTTGATAAATTTTTAAATACATACTAATATGATGTCAAACGAAAGAATTGCTCCTATTTTGTGTTTTTCTCTGACTATTCTTGGAAACACATAATCCATTAGGCTTTATTGGAATGCCACCATATGTGACATTAGATATTTTTTACTTTCCATTTGGAAGCTTTTAACTTTTGGAATGATTTTGAATGAATAATAACTTTTGAAAGTGAACCCCAACCTCAATGTTGAAATCTTTGAAATCAAAATGTCAAAAAAAAAAACAAAAATATTTGTTTTGAAACAAAATTCCACGAAATATGATTTAGGTAAAGTGGTTTTCCTTACATAATTTTCTATTGAGAAAAAGGGTATTTCTGCTTTAAATAAGATGGTGACACTAGTATATCCTTTCTCAATAGGTGCAGTCGAATAAATAAATTCAAAGGCTACCCAAGTTTCTCAGTTCAAACCCGTATAGTAGCTGTTAAGCTATACTACTAACTACTCTTTGAATGCTTAAGATCTTTATTAAATGTTTCGTCCTTGCAACTCAATTGAATATTCAATAAACACATTTAAATACAAACAGGAACCTATACACTATTAAACGAAGCTGAAAGTGTCTCGGGTTCAGTACTCTGTACCCGTTGGCGTACACTGCATACAAAGGAGGGTGTGAGACATTATCCACAAACTCAAAATCACCATTGATTTCAACAGCTTCAGCTTAGCATGCACTTATGCACTAGCCTGAGGAGAATATTCAGGACAAATACTTTGGGTTATTCGTTGATTAACTAAGCACGAGCACTCTGAGTGCATTAATGGGCCATCACCATTTAGCTTTGGGAATAACTTTAAATATTCCGGTGATCGCCACCCGATTTTTAATTGAAACCATGGATGGATTGAAGCGACGATTTTTTGCTTCTAGCAGGATAGTGCGCCAAAACCTATATCTTAACATCTTGTGCTCCCCAAATTCATTGACATTGGCATTACAGTATTTCGCACATGAATGATTCGAACTACAGACACATAGCAGCACTGGCGACTGAGGCCATCGGCTGGGACTGAAACAAGACATACGACAGGGAGAGACAGATAGACACATAGAAGGAAAGAACACATAACATAAACCTATGTGGCACAGAGGAGGAGACATAGATTTATATTGTCTCATATTATCGTACAGGTGGCCTCAGATAAGCTAGCGATTATTGTGGAAAAAGACTGCTGCCGAAGCTGGGGCTCGAACACGCAACGTTTGGCTTAGCAGTCAACTACACTATCCTCTGAACCATGGCCACCTGCTCCCCAAATTCATATTTTATCAATGTCAATTTGCCGCTTGAAAGCTGAGATTAAGCCCCTTTGTATATTTTTAGGATAAACGTGAAGGACTTCTTCTATATGCTGACAACTATTCAACTACTTAAGGTCAACATCATCTAGTGCTATAGGAGAAAGAAATCGGTAGTATGTCTCACAAAATTCTGATAGCGTAGACAATTGGCAATGAAATAAGTTGCTAATATTAAAAATGTATGTTCCTCGATTTTTAGAAAAAAATATTTCGAAAAATTTTCTACAGGTACAAGGGTGAAGCTGCAGTCGAACTTTTTTTTTATAATTTGCACACACTTAATGGGTTTTTTATAACATTATTATGCCAGGGACCTAAGGACAGAAACAGTGAGCACATATGGGATGAAGGGAGGAACTGCAATGAATGGAAGAGTAAGAGTGCCAAAGTGGCGTAGTACGGCTAAAAAAAGGATCTAAAAACCTCCGAAGTGGGGCCCGAAGGTAAACAGATTTGCGTTCCTAGAAACTTGAATATTACTACTAAATGGTTTAAGGGGAGGAATGCAACGTGAAATAATTTCGTTTTAATTAATCACAGAATTTTTTCTTTAAAGGAACGAATCAAATTTAGTTAAGTTTAAAAAAATCAGACTGTTCTGTTTATAACACCAATTTATTATTTACTAGCAGTTGCCCGCGACTTCGTCCGCCTCTCCCTCGTCCACCGGCCAGAGTATCGTCTCGACTTGTGCATCATGCGCGCGTGGGAATTTTGTTCGGAAGTTATTGTAAAATTGCATTGCAGTCAACTCTCCCTAGGTCGTGATTCTCTTGAACTTGAAAAATTTGAGCATTTTTTATGATTCCCTTCAGTTGTTCATACTTAAAGCATTCCCTTGGGTGAACTCTCCCTAATTCTAATATCTTTCTTACTTCTGCATCGTTTTTTTCGTTAAGTAAATTTTTTTTTTCTTTAAACTGAGCATATTTTTTAGTTAAGAAGTAGGTACATAAAATGATATTGTTTAAACACAATAATCTGCACAAATATTGCAATCAATCACATTCACAAGTCAATTGAACTCTCAAAATTCTAATTTGAGCAGTTATTAGGCCAGTTCCACCTAACAACATCTCACTGAGATCTCAATGTCACCTTGACTGAGGCAAAATCATTTGGTGGAACATAATTCTCAGTTATCATTGAGATTTACTGGTTACCTTACTAATTGTTGCTGCACATATGTCAGCCAAGTCAAATAGCTGAGTGAGAAATCGAATCCAAAATTATTTCATCTCAGAGATCTCAGAAAAAAATCTCAGTTCTCACATTTCCACAGATTCTTCGCTGCTATTGGTCGCAGCTTAATTTTAAGTAGAATAAAGCCTTCCTCGATTAATGGACTATCCAACACAAAAAGAATTTTACAATTCGAAATAGTAGTTCCTGAGATTACCGCGTTCAAACGAACTTTATACTGTATTGTATTGTTTGCCGTTTTTTCCACATTTTACACAAATTCTTCGCTCCTATTGGTCGCAGCTAAATTTTATATAGCTTCAAGCCTTCCTTGATAAATGGACCATTCAAAATTAAAAAAGTTGTTCAATTTCATAAAGCAGTTCCTGAGATAAGCGCGTTAAAACGCAGAAAAATGTATATATTTTGCCGTTTTTTCCACAGATTCTACGCTGCTATTGGTCACAGCTTAATGTTGAATAGCTTCAAGTCTTCCTCAATTAATGGACCATCCAACACAAAAAGAATTATACCATTCGAACCAGTAGTTCCTGAGATAAGTGCGTTAAAACGCAGAAAAATGTATATTTTTTGCCGTTTTTTCCACATTTTCCACAGATTCTTCGCTGCTATTGGTCACAGCTTAAAGTTAAGTAGCCTAATGTCTAAGTCGATTAAGGCACCATCCAACACAAAAAGAATTATACCATTCGAACCAGTAGTTCCTGAGATTACCGCGTTCAAACGAACAAACTCTTCAGCTTTACATATTAGTGTAGATTATTTAAATTTGTTTTTCACTCCTAGACTAGTGCCGATAGCTTCAAAAATGGAAAAAAAACGGAAAAAAAAATCGCAGTAGAATAAAATAAATGAAAGATGGTGGGAGATGCGATAAAAATGAAAGGAAAAATAAATTACGGGCCATCCGAGTTCGGGAAGTGGGCGGGGGGCGGGTTTTAAGGGGAAAAAATGGTTTATCTTGATTTCCGGCAAAACTAGAGGTCCTATGGAAAAATGTTAAATAGCAAAGTTGTAGGTAAATAAAAGATCTATAACTTTTGCTCAGACAAATTTTTCACATAACCTCAAAATATATATGAAAAATTCAAAAAAACAAGTTTTTGGTTTTTTATTTTTATCTTTTTCAAAAAAAAAAAGATTTTTTTTTTATCTCAGATACACTGTAATTTATTTGGTTAAAAATATTTATTTTTTCCTCTTATATTGAAATAATATCAAAAAAATACCCTAATTTTGAATCGAAAATTCACGTGTCAAAATTTCGCCTTTTCTTAAAAAGTCAGCATGCTATTTATTTGTTCAAACGTCTACTTTCTGATGTTGTAAAAAAAAATATACATTACCATAGTAAATATTCTCAGAAAATGCAAAAAATTGAAAAAACTCGAATTCGATTTTTTTTTTTCCAACAATCGATGTTCTATCCATTATCATATATCTCTGTTAGTGATGGGTCAAACCGAGTTGGCGAACCGAGTTGGCAAACCGAATAGGTAAACCGAGTTGACCCGTTCAACTCGAGTTGGCAAACCGAGCTACCTAACTCGAGTTGAAGAAAATTAACAGAGTTAAGTCGAGTTAGCGAACTGAGTTGACCAATCACTAACAGAGATATATCGACCCCTTGCCGCAGTGTTCTTTCCATTATCATATATTCCGGAAGTTTTGCTTAAAACTATTTGCTGCAGTTGTGAAAGTGGTTGTAACAGTTTAAAATGTGGCTGTCGAAAACATGGTTTAAAATGTACAAATCTATGCACGAATTGTCATGGTTCCGAAAATTGCTCAAATATGGAAGAAAAAACTTACGAGGAAAGGTCTGTCACATCTTACGATGAAGAAATGCTATCAGAATCAGCTTTTTAACTTATCTACAGTGCCGGCTTTAGGGTATGGCGACCCAGGCGGACGCCTGGGGCGCCGTGATCCAGGGGCGCCGCGTCAGCCAGCATAACTTCAACAGAGGCAAGAAGCAAATCAACAAGTTGTGAAGTTATCAAGTTCTAGCTCTAAAAATTCATATCGAAAAGTTTCATGAGTTTCATCTTGTTTTGTTATATAGCAAATGTTTCCAAATGTCATTTTGTTTTTATTTTCCCCATACACTACACAAAGAAAACACAAGAGAGAATTGAGGTAGTGTTTGGTAAAAAAAAGTTGAGTTTCGTTATGGGGAGCATCAAAATTACACCCCTCCGATGAGCAAGCTCTATTTGCCATAGGTTAGGTTAGGTTAAGCGGGCGGACAGTTGGTGTTGTTACGGTCACACTTAGATCAATGTAGATCCATTGTGGTACCCCGAAGTATTGTAACTTCCTGAAAAATAAATAACCTATGAATCATGAGGTCTTGACAAAGCTTAGTAAGCTTTTGCCTGGCAGTTCGGATAGTTCTTCTAGTTCATTAAAGAAGAAGTTGCCTAGAGTTTTCTTACTAGTAAGACAGAGTGAAGGACAGTGGCAGAGAAGATGAGCAGTATCTTCATGGTCGTCCTCATCACCACAGCCTCTACAAAGGTCATCGGTACTAAGCCCCATCTTTTTCTTATGGTAGCCAAGTAGGTTTTGTCCTGTAATTATGCCAATAAGGGATCTTATGGAGGGTTGTTAAGAGTTAAAATCCTGTCGGATCTTTTCTTATCATATCTAGGCCATAGTTTCCTGGTATTTACACAGGCTTCTAGGAGATTCCATCTGATGTTGGATTTTTGGAGGACGATTTTACTGACGTTATGTTTCAGTTCACATAACGGGATTCCTATATGATGGTCTATGAGAGAGGGGTCTTGTGTAGAGCCTTCCCTTGCAAGCTCATCCGATTTTTCGTTGCCTATTTGCCATGCTAGCGTGCTTGCCGGCAGCTCACCCCAAGAGTAACCTGCTCAAAATAGACCAACATCCTTGAGATCCTGTTGATCACGATATAATGATTGCAATAGTTAAATAGTTTAAGATGTTCCTATACAAGTTCTAGCCCTTAAGACTAGGTTTAGTGAAATTTTAGAGCTCATTTGAGTTCTAAGTCAATTCTTCTCCAAGTTCTAACGCGTTAAAACTTCGATTTAGAACTTTGTTATTATATAGTCAGAACTTCGATAAAATTAGGCCCTCGCATTCGGGGGTCTAGTGCCTTAAAACTCGGTTTATTTATAATTTCGTTTTTTCAACGTTTAAAATAAAAGAGGATAATAGGTGGAGGAAGATATACGAAAATGGATCAAATTTTTTATGATTTCCTATTTATGGACGTTGATTTTGAGTACGATGCGAACGTTATCCTGGAAGAACGGCGTAATTATCGAATGCCAATACGTGCTACTATTAATATATGGGACGCAACTGATTTTTTCGGCGCTTCCGTTTGACAAAGCAAACGTTTTTAGCAGTCCTTTAACTGGTGGCAAAAGACCTTCGACATCCACAACCACGGTAAAAATTGGAATGAATTTATTATGCACTTTTTTTTGACAGTTTATGGTCACGAGTAGGATTCGTGACACATTCTACGTAACAGCCAACGCACATAAGCACCACGCCACGGGCATCACACAAAAATAGAAATAGGTGCACACATACAAACAAAAAAAAAATAAGGGAAAAGTCAAAAAATATTTGTATTTTGTTTCGAATTGAAGGAAATGTCTGTCAAAAACACTGCCGGGTGGCTCAAAAGTTTCAAAAACATGCTTGAACTAGGTTCTAAAAATAACAAGTTCTAAGCACTTGGAACTCAATGATGATTTTAATCGAGTTCTTGAGAATTGAAGATATGTCGAGTTCCAAATATTCTAAGAACTAATTTCTAACGTTAGACCGAGATTCACTAGGTCAAGTTTTAAAGTTTTAAAGGTTTTATCGAAGTTCTAGCTATAAAAAAGTTTTAAATCGAAGTTCTTACGCATTAGAAATTGGTGAAGAATTGACTTAGAACTCAAATGAGTTCTAAAATTTCACTTAACCGAGTTTCAAGGGCTATAACTTTGTCAAGAAATCAGGTGTAAGTGTATTTGTGTTTGACATTTTCAAATTCAAAAGATCAATATTAACAGGACAAAATTAATTATTATTACTAAATTATTTAGATAAATTAATGAAAAATGCATATTTATAATATTTGCGTAGTAGAATTATACACAGCTAATCTTTAAAGCTTACACGTTTCATCTTTTTAAATTCTGGACGAGGAGGTTATATAATTTGTACATAATAAAAAAGGGCGCCAAATTTTCTACTCGCCTGGGGCGCCAAGATGGCTAAGGCCGGCCCTGCTTATCTACACTAATATATAAAGCTGAATAGTTTGTTTGTTTGAACGCGGTAATCTCAGGAACTACTGGTTCGAATGGTATAATTCTTTTTGTGTTGGATGGTGCCTTAATCAACTTAGACTTTAGGCTACTTAACATTAAGCTGTGACCAATAGCAGCGAAGAATCTGTTTAAAATGGGGAAAAAACGGCAAAAAATATACATTTTTCTGCGTTTTAACGCACTTATCTCAGGAAGTACTGGTTCGAATGGTATAATTCTTTTTGTGTTGGATGGTCCATTGATTGAGCAAGACTTGAAGCTATTTAACATTAAGCTGTGACCAATAGCAGCGAAGAATCTGTGGAAAATATGGAAAAAACGGCAAAAAATATACATTTTTCTGCGTTTTAACGCGCTTATCTCAAGAACTGCTTTATGAAATTGAACAATTTTTTAAATGTTGAATGGTCCATTTATCAAGGAAGGCTTGAAGCTATATAAAATTTAGCTGCGACCAATAGGAGCGAAGAATTTGTGTAAAATGTGGAAAAAACGGCAAACAATACAATTTAATACAATATAAAGCTGAAGAGTTTGTTCGTTTGAACGCGGTAATCTCAGGAACTACTATTTCGAATTGTAAAATTCTTTTTGTGTTGGATTTGGATAATCCATTAATCGATGAAGGTTTTAAAATAAAATAAATAAATAGAGTGGCGCGAGTTATGTACACAGCAGCATATGTTCAGTACATTCAACGTACAGAACAAGTATCATCGTTTTTGCATGACAAATGATAAACCAGTTTTCGTTATGTAGACAGCAGCATGTTCAGTACATACAACGAACAGAAACAGCATCATCGTTTTACATAACATAAGTATGAAGCGGTGTATTTGGTGTATGCATGCTCGGGTTGCGACAGTTAGTCGAAGCTTGGTACTCAACGTTAAAACATTAAAAATATAATAAAAAAATTGTTAAAGCTTTCTTATCGAAAATCGTGTTTTTCTTTAAATCACAAATATAAGAATATAAATCATAACTGGCGCAGTCGATATATTTTTCTTTTGCAAATTTTTCGAAGAGTGTATTAAAAGCTTAAAAAAAGTTGATAGTTTTAATATCAAAAGCATATTGATATTGCAAGCGAAAATTGCATCAGTGAAACTTTTCATCTTATAAAGCTGACTGTACTTTTACATGATCTTCACATCAAGATTACATTGGTGCTAAGTGGATTTTTGCGAAAAGAAAAATTGAGGACCAGGGCACACCACGTGTGGAGAATTTTAATTCATTGGCCTTGAACGAACTTTTGGCGATTCGGAATAAAAAGCTGCAATTTATATGACTAAAATTAATTACATGGATGCGTTCATACATGTGTAAGTCACAAAGGAAAGAAATAAAAGAATTAATAAATCTTGTTAGTAAAAAGCCCGATAAATTTTTGTTATTGTTTAATCTTAAATATAATTATATGTGTAATTCGTATGTAAATCGGAATTTTCGTTATAAGTTATTATCGTCTTAATCATATTGAACCGTTATTTTTCTATACCTTATACAACTACATACTATATCCTTAGTATTAAGCACATATAGACTCATAAAACATTAATCTTCTTTAAATAAATAGATATACGTAAATATATTACTTCTACTGTTACATATATGCCTAGGCCTACATTTAGGTCAAACACTAAAATTAAGAATTCACATATATATAAACCTTATTGTATTCCACATAGTGATAGTGAAGAAGACGAGCATATTTTCTCAAGCAAAATGTCGAACGAGAATACGACTGAAAGCAATAACTTAATTAAAACGGAGCTTTCTTCTTCTTCTTCTGGTTTGGGTCTAGATAAGTCGTTGCTCAATAGTTTAATTTATGGCTCTCAAAACTTAATTAATAATTCAAGTTCTTTAAATAATTCTAGTTCAAATAATAATGTAAGTAATGGGACAAATAATTTGAGTGGTGAAATGAATATAAACCAGATTAATAATATATTTAATTCCCTAAAAATTCCGGATGCCGTTAAAGATCTTCCACAATTTAACGGTAATCGAAGACTTCTTTACGAATTTTTAAATAATGTGGAAGAAATAATTGGACTTATGGAAAGCATAAATAACACTCCATATGCTCGAATCATAATGAGAGCCATACGAAATAAAGTAACTGGTGAGGCAAACGAGGTTTTAAACATGTTTGGTACACCTTTGGATTGGCCACTAATTAAGAACAATCTGATATTGCATTATTCTGATAAGAGATGTGAAACGTCACTTATAAGAGATCTTCACAATATAAAACAGTATAATGATACAATTGAGGTATATTATTCAAAGATCATTGAAATTCTGTCGACCCTTAACAACCATATGAAAATTCACGAAGCAAATCCTAATGTTGTTTTGGCTAAAGGTCAGCTTTATTCAGAAATGTGCCTTAACACATTTATAATTGGCCTTAGGGAACCTATTGGCTCAACTATTAGGGCTATGAGACCAAAAACCATTCAAGAAGCTTTTGCTTTCTGCATTAGAGAACAAAACTCTTACTATATGAAATATAACACTTCACATGTCCCTTCTGAGTCATTAAGGTCGAACTATTTAGCACCGCCGATTCAAAATATTTCTAAGTTCAGTCAAGGAAATATGTCTTTTGCTCAAAGACCAAACTCATATCCTCCAAGACAAAATATACAATTTATGCCTCAAACAAACGTCGCTGTTGAAAGCTCTCCTCCATATTTTAATCAACGTCAAAATCAAAATATAAATGGTCAGTTCACATACCAAAATCAAAACGCGTTTCCAACAAGACAAATAAATTCTTTTCAGTCTGTTCCACCCAACCAATTTACCTCCTTTCAAAATCAAAATACAGCCCCCCGAACTTCGAATTACAGTCAATTTCCCACATCAAACCCAATTCCAATGGACATATCCAGCGGAACCACCCGAAATACTAGGACTCAACAAACGAATTTTAGACCGCTTAACTCCTTCAATAAAAATAATAACAACATTAACAACAGTAATAACAATAACAACAATAGCAATAGCAACTCAAATAAAGCAGTATATTGCATACAACAAGATCCCACGTATAATCATAACCCATCTGTAGAAACAAACTCATCAAGCTATGTTAACTTTAACCCCGAACAATACTATTATCCTCAGTTAGACCAATATATGCCTATCGAAAATCAAGGTGCAACAAATGAATTTTATAATTACAATGATGACATAAATCATGAAATAGACGATACAAATTTTCGGTTTATTGCCTCGGAAAACAAGTAGGTTATATTGACGTAAGTAAAAATTACACAAATTCGTTACCATATATTTCTATTATGTCTGTATCAGGCAGACCACTTAAATTTCTCATAGATACAGGATCTTCAGTTAACTTTATTGACCCAGAAGTGACAAATCCCAACGCTTATGAAATTATCGAACCTGTTTCAATAACCACTGTCCTCAATAAATACAAGCTAAATACTCAAGTTACACTCCCTGCATTTCAAGAACTAAATACTGATGAGTCCTTTAAATTCATAGTTTTTAAATTTCATTCCTATTTTGACGGCTTAATAGGTTTAGAGATTTTGAAACGTTTGCAAGCTAGAGTCAACCTTAAAGATAAAATTTTGGAAACAAATAATTGCATAATACCTCTTCAATTCAAACCTAACTATGCTTCAAAAGTCTACAATGTCCCGCCAAATTCTAAAATTATAGCCTCCCTACCTGTTGATATAGAAAATGGAGATATCTATATAAAACCCACACAGATAAACAAATTCTTAAAGATACCAGAGGGCATTTTTAGAGCTTTCAGTTGGTATAGTTTCATAGAGGTTATTAATGTTTCAGATGAGGAACAAAAATTGTTTTTGGAACAACCTTTAAAAGTTGAATCGTATATGAATTTTCACGAGGTAAATAATGTAAACATTAAATACGATCCCTACCAAACTGAACAATTATCTGGTCACGACATTTCAAACTTACTCCGAACAGATCACATGAACCAAGAGGAAAAGGAAAAGCTTCTTAAACTCTGTAGACAATTTGACCACGTATTTTTCAAAGAAGGCAATGCACTGACATTCACAAATGCAATCAAACACCGCATTAAAACACATGATGAAATGCCAATATATACAAAATCATATAGATACCCAGAGATCCACAAAGAAGAAATTCAAAACCAAATTCAAAACCTTTTAAAACAGGGAATAATAAGACCAAGTTATTCCCCATGGAGTAGCCCGATTTGGATTGTCCCTAAAAAGAAAGATGCATCGAATCATCAAAAGTGGCGTCTTGTAGTGGATTATCGAAAGTTAAACGAAAAAACTATAGGCGATCGTTATCCATTACCTAACATAGAGGAAATTTTGGACAAACTCGGAAGATGCATGTATTTTACTACTCTTGACTTAGCATCCGGTTTTCACCAAATCGAAATAGACCACAGAGATATTAGTAAAACAGCATTCACAGTAGACAATGGCCATTATGAATTCTTACGAATGCCATTCGGCCTAAAAAACGCTCCATGTACGTTTCAAAGAGTTATGGATAATGTTTTGAGGGATTTACAGGGAAAAATATGCCTCATTTATATGGACGACATAATCGTGTTTTCCACTTCACTCCAAGAGCATTTAGAAAACCTTGCAAAAGTATTCTCTAGGTTGCAAGACGCCAATCTCAAAATTCAGCTAAACAAATCGGAATTTTTGAGAAAGGAAGTTGCCTTCCTTGGACATATTGTCACACCTGAGGGTGTAAAACCAAACCCTGACAAAATTGAATCGATAAAAAAATTTCCTATTCCTCGGACACAGAAGCAAATTAAATCCTTCCTTGGCTTATTAGGCTATTATAGAAAATTCATACAAGATTTTGCTAAGTTAACAAAGCCATTGACAGAGTGTTTAAAAAAAGGTAAAACTATAGTTTTAGATGAACGTTATGTTAATTGTTTTGAGCATTGCAAGGATATTCTAAGCAATGATCCCCTGTTGCAATATCCAGACTTTCTTAAGCCCTTCAACTTGACAACAGATGCGAGCAATTTCGCAATAGGTGCAGTCTTGAGCCAGGGCACAATAGGTGCAGACAAACCAATATCATATGCTTCACGCACATTGTCAGACTCAGAAATAAGCTACAGTACAGTGGAAAAAGAACTCCTTGCAATTGTTTGGGCAACTAAACATTTTCGTCCATATCTGTATGGACGTAAATTTAACATAGTTACAGACCATAAGCCACTGACTTGGCTGTTTTCTTTAAAAGACACTAATTCAAAGCTAATAAGATGGCGATTAAAACTCGAAGAATTTGAATATGAAATACACTATAGGAAAGGTACATTAAATACCAATGCTGACGCTTTAAGTCGCATTGAAGTTAATGTAAACGAGTCATTGCACAATAATGCATCCGATTGCGAAACAAATTCCAATATATCAACCGTTCATTCTGCCTCTGAAAATTTAAACGATGGAATTGCGATTTCAGAACGCCCCTTGAACGAGTTTACTAATCAACTCATTTTAAAAAGAAACAATTGTCCAACGATCCCAGATATGACTTTTAAGATATTATTTCAAACTAAACGCCGAAGAGTCTTTACACAGTCAGATCCATACAATGAGCAAAGAATAACATCAATCTTAAAAGACAATATGCTTCCAAAAAAACTTATGGCATTACATACCGACGACGAAACTTTTAAAGTTGTTCAAATGGTTTTTTCGAAAAAATTTTCAAACCATAAAATATTCAAAATTATTCGATGCAAAGAACTGTTAATCGACTTGGTACACAGTGATGATCAAGACGCAAAAATAAACGAATATCATTTAAAATCGAACCATCGGGGCATACTCGAAACATTTCAACACCTTCGCCGAACCTTTTACTTTCCTAAAATGAAAACCAAAATAACAAGAACTATTAATAATTGCGAGAAATGCAAGCTTTTGAAATATGAGAGGCATCCTCCGAAAGTGAAGTTTGAGGTGACCGACACACCTAGCCTACCCTTAGACGTTTTACATATCGACGTGTATGCCATACACAATCAACAGATTTTGACGATTATTGACAGGTTTTCCAAATTTGCATCTGCCTATATCTTAACAGCTCGAAACAGTTTCAATATCATCGAATCCTTAAAAGAATTTTTCTGTCACCACGGTTTACCGAAAAAAATAGTTTGCGATCCTGGATCGGAATTCAACTCTAATTTATTTAAGTCATTTTGCGATCAATATGAAATAATGTTACACATCACAACACCTCAAAACTCTACGGGGAATTCTCCAGTCGAAAGATTCCATTCCACCCTCACAGAAATTTACAGGATTATATATTACAAGGACAAGAAACAAATAAGCAAAAACATACTCAACGAAGCGCTTATAACATACAATAACAGTATTCACTCTGCAACAAGTTTAACCCCAATAGAATTATTGACAGGCAGAACTCCTAATTTTGTACAAAACATAAATTATGAATCGCAACATGATTATTTAAACAAATTCCGGTTATTTCAAAGTGACCTTTTTAATAAAATTAAAAACAGAATTGAGCTACAGAACAAAACCAATATAAATAAATTAAATGCAAATAGAGAAGACCCACCAACTTTTCATGAAGATGAAACCATTTTCGAATTTAACAATAGACGAAACAAATTAACTCCTCGTGCCAAGAAACTTAAAGTAAAATCAGATAAAAGGAATGTTATCATTACACCACAAAATAGGAAGTCTCATAAAAACAAAATTAAAAGAAAGCGTAACATGAGTTGACTACATGAATTACAAACAAAATTTAACTAAATCAAAGTAAGCCTACCTAACTATTTCCAAACCAGAACGACCCTAATAAAACAAAAAAAAAACAGCAAATTTCTTGCAATTATCATACAATTATTATTCTATGGCTCTATGCTGCGAGTATCTATAAAAAAAAATATTATAAAAAAAAAAAGAAACAATTGGTTTATTAAATTAAAATATATGGTATTACCTGTATGTAAGTATAATAAATGAATTAATACCCATGTTCATGTTAAGTAAAAAAAAAAAAAATATATATATATATATATATATACTATATATACATACACTTAAGTATATGTATTCATATATGCAAAATTATGTAAACGCAATAAATACACATTAATTGTAATTAAATTCAAATTATTAATCGAGCTTAAGTAAATTCAATTTGTCGACTTAACATATGTATATTCCTTCAAACAAAAAATCTTCAAACACATGATTTACATTTTCGGAAAACAGAGTTATGTTAAGAACATTATCTAGTCTTAACGTCAGAGACCTGAACCATCCATCAGCTGTTCATCATGTAAGCGAACACCTGAATCTCGGGGCGGAGGAGTTATGTACACAGCAGCATATGTTCAGTACATTCAACGTACAGAACAAGTATCATCGTTTTTGCATGACAAATGATAAACCAGTTTTCGTTATGTAGACAGCAGCATGTTCAGTACATACAACGAACAGAAACAGCATCATCGTTTTACATAACATAAGTATGAAGCGGTGTATTTGGTGTATGCATGCTCGGGTTGCGACAGTTAGTCGAAGCTTGGTACTCAACGTTAAAACATTAAAAATATAATAAAAAAATTGTTAAAGCTTTCTTATCGAAAATCGTGTTTTTCTTTAAATCACAAATATAAGAATATAAATCATAACTCGCGACAGCTCTTGAAGAGCCAACGCCTAAGTGGCTTACTCTAATCAACAATTCTCTGAGTGCGTGTGAAGAATTGAGGGGACCTACAATTTAACGCCGATTCCGAACGGCAAAGTTGAAAAGCATTTTTTCATTACAGATTGATACTCTTGGAAGATTTGTCAGGTCTTCGCAAGAGGCAGTACCCGTGAAAGATGAAATAAAAACTTGGCCTGAGTAGGACTCGAACCAACGACGTTCTGCTTAGCAGCCAACGCACTTACCAACTAAGCTACGGGCAACTGCTTTAGGCTTTATTCTACTTAAAATTAAGCTGCGACCAATAGCAGCGAAGAATCTGTGGAAATGTGAGAACTGAGATTTTTTTCTGAGATATCTGAGATGAAATTATTTTGGATTCGATTTCTCACTCAGCTATTTGACGTGGCTGACATATGTGCAGCAACAATTAGTAAGGTAACCATTAAATCTCAATGATAACTGAGAATTATGTTCCACCAAGGCACCAAATGATTTTGCCTCAGTCAAGGTGACATTGAGATCTCAGTGAGATGTTGTTAGGTGGAACTGGCCTAATAACTGCTCAAATTAGAATTTTGAGAGTTCAATTGATTTGTGAATGTGATTGATTGCACTATTTGTGCAGATAATTGTGTTTAAACAATATCATTTTATGTACTTCTTAACTAAAAAATATGCTCAGTTTAAAGAAAAAAAAATTTACTTAACGAAAAAAACGATGCAGAAGTAAGAGAGATATTAGAATTAGGGAGAGTTCACCCAAGGGAATGCTTTAAGTATGAACAACTGAAGGGAATCATAAAAAATGCTCAAATTTTTCAAGTTCAAGAGAATTACGACCTAGGGAGAGTTGACTGCAATGCAATTTTACAATAACTACCGAACAAAATTCCCACGCGCGCATGATGCACATGTCGAGATGATACTCTGGCCGGTGGACGAGGCAGAGGCGGACGAAGTCGCGGGCAACTGCTAGTATGTATATATGTACCTAGAGGAAAGGAAAGGATTTAAGCAAGAACACTAGATTTTAGTTTTAATAAAGTTTTTGTTCAATTATAAAGATTTTAAATAATGTTTTGATTGTAATTAATTAATGTTAAATATAAAAAAATATAGAAAAATAGGTAATTTAAATTGGATCTTCGATTTTACTTTCACTAGACTTTTACTTTTCTTAGCTTGACTTTTCTTGTCGTATACTTTACTTTTCATAACGTAATTCTTTGACCGAATAAAAATTAGTTACTTTACATTTTTTTAGTCTAAGTCTAACCTTAAGTCTTTTCATAAAAATGCAATGATTTTGAATTGAATTCAAAAAGTGTAAGTGCCCATATGTTTGGCTTTAACTAAGATTGTTTTTGTGTTTGTTAAATGTAGTCATCCTACTTATATGTACATATATATAATGTATAGAAAAAAAAATCATAATTAAAAAAAAATCGAATTCGAGTTTTTTTCAATTTTTTGCATTTTCTGAGAATATTTACTATGGTAATGTATATTTTTTTTTACACCATCAGAAAGTAGACGTTTGAAAAAATAAATAGCATGCTGACTTTTTAAGAAAAGGCGAAATTTTGACACGTGAATTTTCGATTCAAAATTAGGGTATTTTTTTGATATTATTTCAATATAAGAGGAAAAAATAAATATTTTTAACCAAATAAATTACAGTGTATCTGGGATATAATGAGGGAAATTTTCACCAAATTTCGTAGAAAAATCTTTTTTTTTTGAAAAAGATAAAAATAAAAATCCAAAAACTTGGTTTTTTGAATTTTTCATATATATTTTGAGGTTATGTGAAAAATTTGTCTGAACAAAAGTTATAGATCTTTTTGTTACCTACAACTTTCCCATTTAACATTTTTCCATAGGACCTCTAGTTTTGCCGGAAATCAAGATAAACCATTATTTCCCCTTAAAACCCGCCCCCGCCCACTTCCCGAACTCGGATGGCCCGTAATTTATTTTTCCTTTCATTTTTATCGCATCCCCCACCATTTCTAATTTGTTTTATTCTCCTGCGATTTTTTTTGTTTTCAAAAATTATCTACCCTGGTCTATCCATCGAATAAACTGTTTCATTAACCAAGCAGGAATAAGCTTGAAATTTACTTAAATCGTTTTTGACACTATTTGCGTTTAAAAATCCCGCAAACTGTTCACGAATGCAGGAAATACCCCATTATTAAAACAGTTCTGAAATAAAATATTATAATTGAATAATTTAAGCCAGAATGCAGCTTAAAAACGTGTTACCAAAATACCTACACTTTGGCATCCTAACTTTGCTAAAATAAAATTAAAACTGATATGAAATGAATTCATTTTGAATCGCATTCAAGGAAACCCTGTGGTGTGTTTCATTAAAACTTTTTTGTGAATTGCAATTTCATTTTCGTTGCTATTTTAACACCAGAACACAGCACCTAGGACCCAGATCCTGGTGTTAAATGGTAAAAAGTCTAATCGTACGCATCATCCCATTGTTGAGATTTGCAAGCTGAATATCGCGGTAGCGCGTCGTCAGCGTCATCAGCGTGAAAGTGTTCAAATTTACGTAATTTTCTTTTTCTCGTTCATAAATCAGTCACAAAAATTTGTTTTGTCGGAATTCTCTGCTTGCAAAATCACAAACAAGAAAAGGGTATTAGAATTTATATTGTCTGCAGTTAGAGGTCACTAGGTCAGATTTATGCATTCACATTACAGTTGTAAGCTTTTTGTGGGCGAAAACTCATCGTATCTTCTTTAAAATTAAACTTGCAACACAAGAGAATCCCGTGGTGGAGCATACCTACACCTTTTCTAATTGAGGTAACGAAAGATTATTATTAAGGAAGAACCTTAACTTAAACTCTTCAGTCTTGGTGCCAATTGTGACGCAATTTATTGTCAAGTGCTGGCCAAAAAATAACATTAATTTGTCACACTGGTTATTTATGATGTTTGAAATTGGCAAGGAATAAGAATCCACAGACAACGAGATTATCTACTTTGTAAAAAGCAAAAGATATGGTAAGCATAAATCAGAGAGTAGGGCCTTTTATTCTCCAATTAACGTTACTTTACTGATTCTGTACAATGTAGATGCAAAAGGAAAACTTGAAGCTTCGCGTTGTTGTGTTCAATTCTATTCGAGTCATTGAAGTTTGACATAGGTATGTAGGTAATTTTCAACTACCCTGGTTTATAATTATTTATTGAAGCTTTTGAATTATGAGTAAGACATTCATTTCATAAAAATATATATTTTCTAAAAATATTTTGTGCCTCAAGCTAAGATTTTTGATAATGTTGGGTTCAAGTTTATTCATTTTTCATGTAACAATTATTTATTTCACAATTCTATAATTTCCAAAAGAAAAGGATACAAATTTAAGAAGCACTCATATTCCTTGCCAAAAAGTCTTTTTCAACCCACGTTTGTCACATGAAAACGTTCTTGCCGTTTGGCAAGATGTTTTTTTTTTCTTTTTCAACTCAAAAGCATAACGTAAAGTGTTTTTAAAAGCACAGAAGTTATGTTCATTTTAAGCGACTTTAATTAGAACATTAAAAAAGATTTATTACTAAAAGTCCAACTACTTCTATTATCTTTGGTTCAACAGTGTCGCTGTTTTAGAATTCTTATTATGTAGGAAAAAACGCTGCCGAAGGCCTTTGTTGGCCAGGAGGTAATTACTGTTAAATTGGGTTAAGTGTGAAACCATTTTCACCTGGTTAATTTTTATTGAACATCATTTTCGCGGGGTTGAGAGCAAAGATTTATCCTTTTCGTAGATGAAAGATATTAAAACAAAATTTGATGGCGCTTTTTATGATAGCGCTTTTTTCAGGTTGTTTTGGAGCTGGAGGACATGTTAAATTTTTGTGAATTTTCAATTTGGAAAGAGAAAATTTATCGGATACAAACGAAGAAGTTACGTAACAAACGATATAAAACCGTATGACCTTATGAAACTAAGCGACCTGACAACTTCTCACGCTATAAAGCGATAAATTAGTCAGGTGGTGTCTTGTGAAGGTTTTTGTTCCGTCTTGTCGGAACCAGATATTTCAAGTCATTGTCTTCAATCGTCGGTCGACTAGTATTGAATTAAACCTACAGTATCAATTCTCCAAACAAACTAAAGTGCATGCCTTTTGAAGTTCACCAGGTATGACGAAGGAAAACAATACCTAAACAATTTGCTTGCGCATTTCACTGTCGAGTTCTTGGAAAAGGTCATTCTGTACAATTTGTTTTGTGCGTTTCGTCAATATAAATAAGCTCGAAAGTTAAAAGTGAGTATTGTTTTGTTTCTAAATTAGAGAACGAGCAACAGAGAATCGAATAATGATGAAACTGATAATTGTTCACTAAAAACACAAGGAGAGGATAATGAACCAAACAATCAAAATGAGCTTCCAACGAAATTTCACAATTTAATGCAAAAACTGATATCTGATAACTTTTGTGATGAAAACAAGGTTTGTGAAATGAAGGTAATTGATTAAGTGGATAGTGAGATATTGGTAGCGAATTGCGTAATATCTCTTGTTTCTTCAAAATTCTCTTCGATTGTTTGCAAAACTGTTAAAATTTGTTCACAGGTAAACAGAATTTAAAGGCTGTGAATGAAATCAATTTGTTATTTTGC
Organism: Sphaerophoria taeniata; assembly: GCA_943590905.1. NCBI lineage: Eukaryota > Metazoa > Arthropoda > Insecta > Diptera > Syrphidae > Sphaerophoria > Sphaerophoria taeniata. The sequence continues at coordinate 234,374,085 of OX016540.1, read as the reverse complement.
TTTCGAAATGTAGAAGTCTTTTTTATTTAAAAACAAAGTTTTGAGGAAGTAAGTTGATCCTTCAATTAACTTGGGTCAGTAGAAACAGCCGATAACAATATAGAAGACAAAATACGCAGGACGCTGATTAAAGCTTACAGAACCTACTTTTAACTTTGAAGGCTCTTTTAATCTAAAAAAAATGTTTCCATAACTCCGGGACTGCTTTTCTATTAGACGACAGTCTCAACAGATTTCCTCCAAAACTTAATTCATCATCAATCATCATTCATCAATCACTTAAACATTTTTAAATCTGAAAATTGTGTATGTATGCACACTTTTCTGGTCAGAACAATTGAAGTTATGAACGTTATCATGTCTCTGAATAAAAAACATTTTGTACGGGCCTTCTGACGGTCTTGTTTACAGCACACAATTAATGAAATTCTTTGCGTTTGTTCTTGCGTGTTAGAGCGGCGAAAAAGTTTTCCTTCGGTAGATTTTTGGATTCCTGTTTACTCAAGCAATCAAAAAAGTTTGAATTTCGTTTTTTTGTTATAATATGTTCTAATTTATCGTTCATTTTTTACTCAAAGACAAAGCTGGAAGAAGGAACTTTTTGAAGAAAATGATTTATTATAATTTTGTCTATTTTTCGTGAAAATATTTGCTTTCGTTTTTCTTAAAGTCTGCCTTAAAACATCTTTCAAGGACATTTTGATAATTAAAAATGCTGGACTCATACAAGCATGCATTTTGTTCTAAAACATTTTTATTTATTTTGCGGCAGAAACAGAAGAAAAAAATCTTTGAAACTTTTTAATCAAGAAATATCATAAAAAACAATTTATGCGAAAACGGAAACAGTGTTCTTGAAGTAGGACTCATCTCGGCGCAGGGACAAAAGTCCCAGGGACATAAGTCCCAAATATTTTTTTTTGGGCCTTATGTCCCACCCAAGTGGGACATAACACCCACATTGAGTTTGGGATTTAAGTCGCACCCAAGTGGGTCATAAGGCCCAAAAAAAAAGTTGGGCCTTATGTCCCACATATAATGTACTTGTATGTATTGCTTCACGATAAAACTAGTATTATTTCAATACCAGAAAAGAAACTTAAACACTTAGGAAAATCTGCACCTGGTTCAAACCAGTTTTTTAGTATCTTCTAAAGCACCCTTTTTCGAAATTAATGGCACTGTTACTTCAAATTTGGAGAAAAAATTCTGCATATATTCAAACCTTTTAATAACATAAATCAAAGTTATAAGATTTTAGACAAGTATAAAAATTTTGATAACACAAATATATATGTATGCATCAAACTTATTTTTTGAAAATATGAGAACAGAGACTTGCATATAAAATTTAAGTTTTAGAGACTTTATAAAATTAAAGCCCAAAAATCGCGCGATTTTCAAATATGTAATAAATGTTTTAAAACATTAAAGGAAGAGGCAATAGCTCGAAAAAATGAATTACTATGTCCGTTTTGCAGCAGATACTTCAAAATACTTCAATCGTTTATAATTAGAAAACCTTCTTGAATTAATCTATTTCTAGTTGTGTTTTGTTTTTAATTTTTAAATACATAAAACAAGAATAAAATTATTAATTTTCTTATTTACTATTTTTTTATTCAAACAATTTTTTTTTTGATTTGGGTCTTATGTCCCACTTTCAAGAAAAAAATTGGGACTTATGACCCACTTGGGTGGGACTTAAATCCCAAACTCAATTTGGATGTTATGTCCCACTTAGGTGGGACATAAGACCCAAAAAATAAATTTGGGACTTATGTCCCTGCGCCCTCATCTCATCATTAACAGTGTTGAAATGTAATAATAACTCACAATTTATCCTGGCAGGCAAAAAATGTGTGTCCATATCCATCAAAGAAAAAACTGTTAACAAATGTTTCTGAAGAAGATTTGTATGTTTTACTAATTTCGCAAAGAAATAAGATAAATGTTACTGGGAGCAACAATGTTCTTGTCCTCAAAAATGTTAATGAGTAAAAATTAGAAAATTTCCACTATAATTTTTGGAAAAAATATAGCTTACACAGAAATTGTGCAACACTAAGAATTTAAATAACATTTTTTATAAAATTTGATAAAACAAAATCTATGTGTTTTTGTGTTGAAAAAAAGTGAGCGCTTTGCAAAGTGAGCAGAAGAGGACAGAAATGAAATGCCATTCAATGAAGGCCCAGAACAGGTAGAAAGAGCCGTTCAAAAACGAAAAAATAACATTACCGCCCGCTCGGGTGATTATATTTGCTAAAACGTGTATGTATGGGTGACATGGTCTAACTCAATTGAGTGTTCAGTGTTGTAACCAACACGACTTTGTTTTATATTATAGATATGTTTGGCCCAGATGTAAAATAAAAATAGAACTCACAAAACTCAATTCATTTCAAAGTGAGTCCTTAAGAGATAACCAAAACATTCCTAACTTCCTTTAGCTCTCGTCGTTCATATAGACACAATAGTAAAACTTAAATTTTTCGTTTCGAATTAAACCTTCCCTATAGATATATCATTGTTTCACAAATGGAAATTTTTTAGCCATTGTTTTTGTTGGTTTTGTATATGTAAAATCTTGTGTGTAGGTTTTTTGAGTGTAGGTGTTAAAGGAATTTTATCACGATGTAATGACAAAAAGTCGAATCAATTTCAGTAAGAATGTCAATTTACACTTGAAGTAATTGAATTTCAAGATAATAGTATAGGTACTCAATAGAATGCTGACGCAAAATTACAGTTGAATAAATAATCACTTGTCGAATTTTAGCATGAGGGAAAATAGAATTCTGACATTGAAAAACTAATCTCACGGGAACGGAAAATTAAATTTTTCAATAGCAAAGTTTTCAAGAGGTTTTGCTGTGTCTATCACATGAGAAAAAATCATTTAGCGAAATGATAAAGTTTTTGAAGGAAAATACTTTTACTTACATACATTGAAACTTTGGCGGGACGATGGCGCTAAGTAATCCCAAGTCCCGACAAGAAATTCAAGACGAAGTTTCTGCATTGAAAACTTTTAAAATAGAAGAATATTCTGAGTAAGGGTTCGTGGGTTACCCGTGTCTGAACCGCAAGGGAGATGTGATGAAAGGGTATTGTCAGCTACAATATGAAAGAAAAATTTGACAGTTATAGGATTTTCTTTTTCCTTGAATTTCTTCTTTCTTTTCTTGAAATAAAGTAGGATTTTTTTCATTTCCTAGAAAAGGTTATTTTCTTAACTTATGTTTCTGAGAAATGAAGAACTGAAGTTATTTTTTTTTCTTTTCGTAAAAAAGGAAACTACTGAAAATATGTGAAGAAGTCTGTCTGCTACTCTACGCAGGAAGAAAGTGTGATTTTATTTGACTAGGTATTTTGAATAAAATTTGACTGCGTAGTGATGTTGGAAGGTCCTTTTTACTTGCGACATATAGAATATACTTATTACTTGCGACATCTACACTAATATATAAAGCTGAAGAGTTTGTTTGTTTGTACGCGGTAATCTCAGGAACTACTGGTTCGAATGGTATAATTCTTTTTGTGTTGGATGGTGCCTTAATCAACTTAGACTTTAGGCTACTTAACATTAAGCTGTGACCACTCAAGTAGCACAAAAGTCAAAAATACACCAAAATATTTGGTGTATTTTTTGCATTTTCGTGATATGCATTTTCAATATAAAAAATACACTACTTTTCAGTGCAATTTTTGAACACTTAATTTTGATTTAGTGTAAAAAATACCCATATTTTCGTACACAAAGAACACCGATTGCGCAAAACTTGTACCGATATTTGGTATATTAATTTTGCAAGTGGCATAAAAATTGTCCTGGTTACTAGGATATAATATATTCTAGGGGTGTATACTATGAACTAAAAACTGACAAGTAGTTTATTTTTTCAACCGGAAAAATTAAAAATGAATTAAAATTTACACCATTTCTTATTTTTTGGTGCAAGATGTATCTACAAGAATTATAAATTAATTATATGATTGTAAGTGTTCACCTAATTAATTATAGACACATCATGAATAAATATGATTCTGAGTGCCTAATTTAAAAACAAAACACATTCTTTCGATGGATTTTCGGTCCTACCCCCGTCTAAAATTCCAGCGCCTCGAAAATTTTGATAAATTAAAGATTTTCTTATTGGATTCGAAAAAAATATTTCTCGAAAATTATGCTTTTTGATTTTTTTTTAAATTCCTTGCATATGAACTGTCTAAGACACCAGAAACGAGTCATAGTTAGGTCGATATATATAGTAAATTGATTAATAATTGTTATTATTTAAATATGGCGGCCACCTGAATTTCATTTTTTTCCTTGTATTCCTTAAAAAATATGGCCGTTGTCCAAAAAATACACCAGCTTCTGAATTCGGAATTAAAAATGAACCAATTTAAAAGAACTAGAAAAAAATAAACAATTGTAAAAGTTATAAACAAATATGCTCTTTCGGTGCATTAATTTTGCTGTAAACTATATAAAATATTCACTGATTTAGTTTAGTGTATTTCATTTCTATATGGGTGTAAATCCTACACCAAAACATATTTGACGTTTAAAAATGGTGAATTTTATCTACCACACATAGTGTAAAAAATATGCTATGCTGAATCGATTAATTTTATGTACCATTAATGGTACATTATAAAAACAACTGAGAGCAGGTTTATTTTTTACACTAAATTTCAAAAGAAATGTTGAAATTTTGCACAGAAAATCCAATGGTGTGATTTTTATACCGGTATTTTTGATAAATACACCAAAATTATAAATAAATTATAATTATCTAAAATACACCAAAATTTTTGAATTCACACCAATTTATGCACAAGTGTGCTACTTGAGCAATAGCAGCGAAGAATCTGTTTAAAATGGGGAAAAAACGGCAAAAAATATACATTTTTCTGCGTTTTTAACGCACTTATCTCAGGAAGCACTGGTTCGAATGGTATAATTCTTTTTGGGTTGGATGGTCCATTAATTGAGGAAGACTTGAAGCTATTTAACATTAAGCTGTGACCAATAGCAGCGAAGAATCTGTGGAAAATATGGAAAAAACGGCAAAAAATATACATTTTTCTGCGTTTTAACGCGCTTATCTCAAGAACTGCTTTATGAAATTGAACAATTTTTTAAATGTTGAATGGTCCATTTATCAAGGAAGGCTTGAAGCTATATAAAATTTAGCTGCGACCAATAGGAGCGAAGAATTTGTGTAAAATGTGGAAAAAACGGCAAACAATACAATTTAATACAATATAAAGCTGAAGAGTTTGTTCGTTTGAACGCGGTAATCTCAGGAACTACTATTTCGAATTGTAAAATTCTTTTTGTGTTGGATAGTCCATTAATCGATGAAGGTTTTAAAATAAAATAAATAAATAGAGTGGCACGACAGCTCTTGAAGAGCCAACGCCTAAGTGGCTTACTCTAATCAACAATTCTCTGAGTGCGTGTGAAGAATTGAGGGGACCTACAATTTAACGCCGATTCCGAACGGCAAAGTTGAAAAGCATTTTTTCATTACAGATTGATACTCTTGGAAGATTTGTCAGGTCTTCGCAAGAGGCAGTACCCGTGAAAGATGAAATAAAAACTTGGCCTGAGTAGGACTCGAACCAACGACGTTCTGCTTAGCAGCCAACGCACTTACCAACTAAGCTACGGGCAACTGCTTTAGGCTTTATTCTACTTAAAATTAAGCTGCGACCAATAGCAGCGAAGAATCTGTGGAAATGTGAGAACTGAGATTTTTTTCTGAGATATCTGAGATGAAATTATTTTGGATTCGATTTCTCACTCAGCTATTTGACGTGGCTGACATATGTGCAGCAACAATTAGTAAGGTAACCATTAAATCTCAATGATAACTGAGAATTATGTTCCACCAAGGCACCAAATGATTTTGCCTCAGTCAAGGTGACATTGAGATCTCAGTGAGATGTTGTTAGGTGGAACTGGCCTAATAACTGCTCAAATTAGAATTTTGAGAGTTCAATTGATTTGTGAATGTGATTGATTGCACTATTTGTGCAGATAATTGTGTTTAAACAATATCATTTTATGTACTTCTTAACTAAAAAATATGCTCAGTTTAAAGAAAAAAAAATTTACTTAACGAAAAAAACGATGCAGAAGTAAGAGAGATATTAGAATTAGGGAGAGTTCACCCAAGGGAATGCTTTAAGTATGAACAACTGAAGGGAATCATAAAAAATGCTCAAATTTTTCAAGTTCAAGAGAATTACGACCTAGGGAGAGTTGACTGCAATGCAATTTTACAATAACTTCCGAACAAAATTCCCACGCGCGCATGATGCACATGTCGAGATGATATTCTGGCCGGTGGACGAGGGAGAGGCGGACGAAGTCGCGGGCAACTGCTAGTTAAAGATAAAATCGTGGGCAAAGCGCGTGTTGAATTACAAAAACATGGCAGACAAAGTTCATGGGAAGAAATGAAAACTATTTTAATAAATGCTTTCAGTGAAAAACTTTCGCCAGACTTATTAATTGATCAAATAAGAACATTAAGAGTTAAAACAAATATCAAAGAATATTATGAAAAAATTATTTATTTCCTTAGTAGAATTAACAATTCCTATCTTTTAAAAAACAACGAGTATGATAAAAGAGTAATTGACTCAAACAATAGAATTGCATTTAATGCTTTCAAAAATAATCTTCCCGAACCAACTAAGTCTATTATTTTAAGTAGAAATCCTAATTCTTTGAGTGAAGCATTCAACATCATTCATGACATTAACCATCAGTTTATGGGTCCTAACGGTAGTTTTCATAATATTAAACAATCAAATTTCAATGTAACACAAGAAAACAGAGACCTTTTTTCAAATAACAATCGCAACATTCCCTTTAATAGAAATATTCATAGTTCAAACAATTTTTCAAATAGCAATGATCAAACAAGACAAAACTTCACTAACAATTTTCAAAATAATCGTTATATAGCACAAAATCCCAACAACAATAACCAATCATTTCGAAATAGCAATAAAAGTGGCAACATTCGTTACAACAATAATAGACATAGTGGCAACACTCGCTACTACAATAATACGCATAGTGCCCAATCGAGAAGATCAAGCGCTTTTGTTCCAAATTCCGAACCAATGGACATAAGCATGAACGAAAGCGGAAATGCCAACACAAGCCAAAATCCCCAAAATTTTCAACGAAGACATCAAAACGATTACCATATATAGTAATCGAAAATCACATTCGAAAAATGAGATTTATAATTGACTGTGGAGCAGAACACAGCATTATAAATCCAAATTTGTGTAATCCTAAATGGCAAGTCTCGTCTAAAAAACATGTCCTGAAAGTTCTTGATAGAAATATCACTTCTTGCGTCGAATATATTTCCGATTTTCAAGGAACGAAAGAAATGATTATTTCGTTAATTTTCTTCAATATCCGTTTCACGACCACTTTGATGGATTAATTGGAAACAATATCCTGCTTGGTCTCGATCCAATTATTAACTATCAAACTAGGCTACTCATTACAGCAAACGCAACGATTAAAATACATTTTGACGAAGATGAAGAAATGTACGAAAATCTTGTTGATCAAAACAAAGATGTTTTGAACGTTTTCTGTAGTGAAAGTGTCATTTCAGAAATCCCAAAAACCCTTTTTGCAAATCATTTAAATGAAAAAGATGTTTCAAAACTAAATCACTTTTAAATTCATACAAATGCATTTTTTATAAAGAAAACGAACCATTAACGTACACAAATCAAATAAAACATCAAATCACAACGAAAAATAATATCCCTATTTATAGTAAACTCTATCGTTATCCGAAATTCACTCAAACGAGGTTGAAAAACAAATATCTGAAATGTTAGAGCAGAAAATCATTGTTCCTAGTTGTAGTCCGTACAACTCTCCAATTTGGGTCGTTCCAAAAAAAGATGACAGGAGCGGTGAAAAAAAGTGGAGAATCGTCATAGACTACAGAAAACTGAACAGTGAAACTGTAGATGATAAATTCCCTATGCCTAACATGGATGATTTATTCGACAAGCTCGGAAAATGCAACTACTTTTCTACAATAGACCTGGTCAAAGGATTTCACCAGATTGAGTTGGATGAACGCGATAGATCGAAAACAGCTTTCTCTACTAAAACGGGTCATTTTGAGTTTCTGCGAATGCCATTTGGTCTGAAAAATGCTCCGGCTACATTCCAGAGACTAATGAAACATGTTTTAAGAGATTATATTAATAAAATCTGCGTTGTTTACTTGGATGACATTCTGGTATTTTCAACCAGTTTTGAAGAACATCTTCAATCGTTGAAGAAAATTTTTCAGAAACTCAAAGAGAGTAATCTTAAAATCCAAGTAAATAAATGTCTTTTTGCCGATACATCAACTAACTACCTGGGCCACACAATTGTTAATAATGGTATAAAACCTGACAGTCGCAAAACAAAAGCTATAAATGAAATGAAACTTCCAAACACTATAACAGGAATCAAACAATTCCTCGGTATTACCGGATATTACCGCAAGTTTATAAGGGATTATGCTAAGGTGGCATACCCGATGATTAAGTATTTAAAAAAATCTTCAAAACTTCAAATTAATGACCCAGCTTATATCAAATCTTTCAAAACGTTAAAAACATTAATAACTTCCGAACCGATTTTAAAAAGTCCAGATTTTTCCAAAAAATTTACGCTAACCACAGATGCATCCGGCTATGCAATAGGAGCGGTACTAAGCCAAGACAACCACCCTATTTGCTTTGCATCGCGTACATTAAATAAGCACGAGCTAAGTTACTCGGTTATAGAAAAGGAACTACTAGCAGTGGTATGGTCAGTTAAATATTTTCGAACTTATTTGTATGGACGAAAATTCGTTGTTCGAACGGATCATAAGCCACTCGTGGCTTAACGGAATCAAAGAACCGAACATGAAATTACTTACTTGAAATTACTTGGGATGAAATCTTTATCAACGCGTAGGAACAATGCTGACATTATGTTTATCCATCAGCTTATCAATGGCCTTATTGACTGTCCAGATATAATGTCTAAAATATCTTTTTATACCAACCCACGACGACTTAGATCTAATCCCTTGTTAAGAATCCCCTACCACCGAACTGACTATGGCCGAAACGAACCAATCACGAGAATGTCTGCAAAAGTTAACAACACCAGCTCTTTCGATCTTAACCTCTCTAAAATTGACCTGAAAAAAATTCTCACCTTACCATCGTATTCCCAATAATTACCCCGAATTATTTTATTATTATTATTAATATTATTATTGTTTTTACTTTGTTAACTAGTTTTTAATTTAGATTTAAGATTAAACTTAAGATTGGCTTGTATTAAGTCTTGAATAAAATTAATGAAACTGCAGCGTTGGAAGATCATACTCAACGAGTATGACTTTGATATCGAGTACCTTAAAGGGAAAGAAAACAACGTTGCAGATGGATTAAGTAGGTATATTGATAAGAATACAATTGATGATAACTCTGACGAAATAAGTTTGGTTGGTATTTTCAATAATGAGCACGAAAGCTATGACGAAGAAGTCATAACACCCCCAGACATAAACGAAGAAGTTTTGTCAACAGGTGCCACTATTCACAGTGCTTTAGAAGATGAAACACGACATATTTACATTACACAAAAACCAATTAACCTTTTTAAAAATCAGATTTATCTTTCGTATGGTTCTCATGAAAAAGTTTCGTTAAAAATTGTCCATAAAAAAGTTCAAAATCTTGTCCAAATAAATGAAAGCAGTGATTTATTAAAAATTATGCAAAGATTATTAACTTCAAAAGACCTTTTCTGCATTTACTGTGAATCTCTACCTCTTTTTCTTAAATTTCAAGATTTATACGTTAAATACTTCTCCTTGAATACAAATCTAAGACTTTTAAAATCAAGTTACAAATTAAAAGATATAACTGACAAAAACGAACTGATAACAATCATAAAAAATGAACACAATAATAAAAATCATCGCGGCATAAATGAAATGTTCCTAGAACTCAAAGACATAGTCTATTATCCGAAACTACAACTTGAAATTCAAAAATTCGTGAACAATTGTGAAATATGTAATATTTCGAAACACGACAGGCACCCACTTCACCTCCCGATGGAAGTCTCTGAAAATCCAAAACAATTTAATGAGATTGTTCATATGGATATTTGGTTTCCCGAACGTGGAAAAATGTATTTAACTACCATAGACAAATTCTCAAAATATGCTAGCATTCATTTTTTAGATGATAGAAATTAGATTTCAATACTAAATGCCATTAAACAACGGATACAATTTCTCGGGAAACCGAAAAAAATAATTTCCGACAGCGACACTTGTATCTTGCACTCAGCCATTGACCAATTTCTTAGAGAAAACGACATCGCATTTCATAAGACAACAGCCTTCCTTAAAACAGGCAACGCCGATGTCGAGAGACTCCATGGCACCTTTAATGAACACTTAAGAATTATGAACACAGCAAAAGATAGTTCTGAATTGCATGACAAATTGTTCAAAATCGTAACGACATACAATTCCACAATTCACTCCACAACCAAATTTAAACCGATCGATTTCATAACAAAAAACTTGACCAAAGAAGAAATCGAATCCTTGGCACTCAAGTTCCAAACAGAAAAAGAAACAAGAATCAGGAACAAAAACAAAACAGCAGACACCTCAATAAACCAATGCACAGACATCGTAGTAAATCGCGCAATTGCAAAATCGAAACCGAAATACAAAAAGTTGAACAGCTTTCAGAGGGATGGAAATTACATCCTAGATACATCCAACAAAAGAAACACCAGATACCACAAGATCCAACTCAAAAGGAAATATAAATACCAAAATTAAGAACACATTCACATTCAAAATACACCTCAAAATTAATTGAAAATAACTCACTCCTTAAGTTCCAGCCATCCTGTTTAATTGTATCCTTTTACTTTTCACATTTTCCATACATTTTTTTATTTTCAATTCGTTTAAACATTTTAATTTTTAAATTCTTTGTTCAGCGCGCGATTCTTTCTTGATTCTTGTGGTTTCCTTTCCTGTTCTGTTGCTTTGAGTTGTAAAGTGTAATAGATGACATATCCATAGATCAATAACATTTTTGGAAGTGTAACTTGTTTACAAATCGCGTCATGTAGAATTATGTCATGACATCATGTCTGTTTGCTTTTGAGTAGTTTGCGCATTTCGTTTGTTATCTCTTAAAATAATAATTTTCGCGAATGGTGTCGCTACTGAACATTGACATTTTGTTTGTTAGTACTGATTTTCGCGTATGGTGTCGCTACCGAATATTGACATTGTATTTGTCATCTCTCATAGTGTGGTGTGGTGGCGCTACTGACAAATTGACATTTTACTTGTTATCTTTCATGCTAATAATTTTCGCGTATGGTGTCGCTACTTAAATGGTTTAACATTGCATTTGTAATAACATTGAGGAAGTTTTCGAAACATGCAGCGCTTTACCTTACTCACCACTTTTGGTCTATTATAGAATTACAACTACAATATAATAGGTGAATTATGAAATGATCGCAAATGCCAAAGGGTTGGAAAAAGAGAGTGTTCAGTGTTCATTGTTATTTGAAGAGTTAGGTTTCTGCTCTGTTCTCTGTTTGACAGCAAGTAGTTAGATAAAAACAAAATATCATTAATCTTAATCTATGTGAACGAGATCAATCATAAATGTTGTTTGCTCAGCTCAAAAATTTTTCAAGGGAGGAAAATTAAAGAAGAATTAAAATTCATAAAATTGGCGGATAAGTAAAAATAAAATTAAACACACAAATATAGGAATATAAAAGAAAAAGAAACTATGAAAAAAGAAAATTTATGAACAACATCAAAAAGAGAAATAAGGTAATTTAGAAAAGTGAAAAAAGAACCCAAGTGTTGCCAAATGTCTTTAATTACTCAAACACATTATTATTTTTCATTTTGTAGAAACGATAACTTTGTTCTTCCGTGTAATAATAAGTTATGTGTATAAGATGTGAAAATGTTAATTATATAAAAACATACTTGTTCCATTTGTAAAAAAAAAGAAAAACAAAAAAAAATATGTGAAATAAAATGTAAATCATACTAAGAAAAAGAAAAAAAATCGAAACTCTCCAAAACTAAATTGTATTAAAATAAAGTTTTCTAAAATTGTTAAACTGTTTTTGGAGACCAAAAAGACTAAGCGGGGGAGGTGTTATATAATGAATTCCCAACACGCTAAGCTAAATGGTCTAATTTCTATTATTTAAAACCTATCACTTGTCGTTTGCAGAACAAACAACAAGTGAAAGTCTTATTGTAAATTATTGGAGACTTTACTCTCTCTCCAGCATTATCTCCTTGAGAAGATAAAGGTGGAGAGATTGCTCGTCTTAGTTTAGTAGTTCTTTCTTAAGTTATGTAAGTTTCAGTTTGGAGTCGACTCACGATCTATACAGTCTATTTTTGTTAATTGCTTAAATAAAAACTTAAGAAAACTGTACAAAAGTTCTTTTCATTTTCGCATCATTTAACGAGCTGAGTTAACCACGTAAATATATAGAATGATACAGCGCTTCCTTATCTTACATAATGAAGACTTATGTCCTTTACGTCATGAATAACGTCCTTAACGAAGTTTATATATCACTTTTCTGCTTATTTTCAACATGGTGAACATTTTTCCTCCATTCTTCCTGCTTCACATCTGGGTTTTTATCTTCAACCAAAAGGAATTCCTTGTCTAACAAGATTTTGTTTATGGAAAACAGCAGTGCATCTGAACGATATATGAATCCTGTTATTAAATTTGTATACTACATTATTCAATTTTAAGGAAGAACAAAATCCGTTTGATATTCCTCAACTCAGATGTTAAGGAACTGACAATATGACAGAATGCGGTACATTCTGTTCTTCCCATTTGATTTGTTTCTGTTTGTTGATTGTTTGTTGAAGATTGATGCATTATTTTTGGAAATATTTGTGTAAAGGGGAATATTGAATAAGAAAATATTAAGTTGTTAAAGATGAATTCAATAGCATTTTGAAAATTATTTAATTTTATATTTAAAGAACTTAAAGGCCTTTTCACTAAGCAATGATCAATAATATTGGTCAATTATTGATTTGCGTCTGGCGCACCAAAGGAAAGTTCAAGTTGGTTGATTGAAAGTGACAAGCTAATACAAGTTGAGATCTATTCCCCGCTTTGGTTTCGGGAGACTTCAAAGCTATGTACTGAACTGATTAAAAAAAAAATGTTTCCGTATTACATTAAAAAAAAATTAGAGATCCTTATAATTAAGCTGTAACGCCAAGATGTATGTATAAAAACCTATAAATTTTCTTGTAACTGTAAACCTGATCTTAATTCTAAACAGTAAATTTGGTGACGCTATGTGTCTTACAAGCATCGCATCAGCTTCTCCATTAATTATCGTGTATTTCAATTCAAAAACTAATGGAAATTAAAAATGAGAGCCAAGATTAAAAAATTCTGCATTCAATTTCTGGCATTCAGTTGCCCGTAGCTTAGTTGGTTAGTGCGTCGGTCGGCTGCTAAGCAGAACGTCGTTGGTTCGAGTCCTACTCAGGCCAAGTTTTTATTTCATCTTTCACGGGCACTGCCTCTTGCGAAGACCTGGCAAATCTTCCAAGAGTATCAATCTGTAATGAAAAAGTGCTTCTCAACTCTGCCGTTCGGAATCGGCGTTAAGTTGTAGGTCCCCTCAATTCTTCACACGCACTCAGAGAATTGTTGATGAGAGTAAGCCACTTAGGCCTTGGCTCTTCAAGAGCTGTCGCGCCACTCTTTTTTTTTTTATTCAATTTCCGCGACCTGTTTAATTTTTGCAGATTTGTACAATTTTTCTTAGTATAATAATAGAAATCGGTGTACAACTTTATTGATGATTGCAAACAAAAATTCAGTTTTGCTTTTGTAGCCCATTATAATGGTATAATATCATTCAGATCTTTTAACAAAGTATGCAAACAGATGACTGACATTCTGGTCATTGCAAATTATCCGCTTCCGCTTCCTCATTTACTCGCATTTCTTTTTACCGAAAACAATACTTCTAAGTAGAAATTTATTGAGCGTCTTTTATTTCTTCTTCAAGATATGTATAAAAAAAAAAAACCCAATAGGTGCACAAGCTAAATTTTCGATCAAAAACTAAAAATAAATCATTCCTTACATTATTCAATAAAAGAACAGAGAAATGACTACAGGAAAACAAAACCAAACGAGAACTGCATCTGCATACAAAGGTTCCGGCTTCGAGCCGCCGACTTTCTTTTTCTTGTTTCACATTTCTATCGGGTGCAACTACTTAAAACTCGAGCTCACCTTAATACTTTTTGTGCCTTCCAGAGTGTTCAACACCGGGATGCAGAATGTGGCCAGTTCATTCGCTTATCAGAGTCTATTAAAAATGGTGCCGGGACTGGATAGCAATCCTGACACCTTATTTAAGCTTGAAACGTTGGTCTATGTCAGTCTACATAGTCTTATCAGTTTATTCGGCTGGCCGAATTCCTGGCGAATGTCTGGCGGCTTCCAAATTTTGAAAATTTCCGCTAACATCGTTAGTTGTTGGTTGATATTCAGCAGCTAGAGCACGTAAACATGTTTATGCTGTAGCCGCTTTTATCTTATCAATAAAATAACAGATATTCGGAAATTCCGATATTAGAAAAACGCATAGCAGTTTGGGAACATCGTTTCCTCTTATTCATACGATATTGATTATTTCTAGATGTGAGTTCCATTCAACTCAATTTGCCTCAAGAATAATTTGACCTACATTAACACTTGATATTAATATACCCTGATTGTTAAAATTTCAATACGATTTAGAGCACAAAGCGAAAACACACTTCTCCAAAGTGCTCCTCTTTCTGTTTCAACATCAACAGGGAAGATAATGCTTCCTAAGTAGACATGACACAGAAACACATTACAGCTACTACGTCACGTAGTATCGTTTGTATGCAATCTGCATACGAATTGTTTTGATATTCTTGTTAAAGCATAACACTCCATTACCATTTGAAGAAGATTGTGCCCATTAGAAAGGACTCTTAATCTATTTTTCTTTAATTTTCTTCTAAAGCAGTTCATTTAATTTTATTAAATGAAAGCACTCACTACCTTCCTAATAAAAGATAGTTTTTCGCAGATTAAAGAGCTCTTTCGATTTAAATTAAATTGAATAAAATTTAAACTTTGATCCCATTTCTAGATTTCATAGTTTAAAATTATTGTCAGCTTACATAAATCACAGATAATAAATTTATACAGATGTTTCACCCTTATGGCGAGAAATAATATATGTATGAAACAAAATATATTTTCGCTCATCTCATTTCCTATAAATGAATACTTAGGTAAAGAAAAAAGCTTCCGAAAGCTCCTTGTCTGTTAAGGCTTTGTCCGTTAAGGGGAAAAAATGATTTATTTTTTTCTGCAGGGATGGGAGATGGGACATCTGTATAAGTTTATTATGTGTGCATAAAGCATGTACGAATTCAACCAACTTCAACTGAACTGCGGTCATTTTACATTATTCTGTTGATCAAAACGTGCTTTCTTATCCTCGGCATAGCCTAAATTCTACTACTTGGGAATTTATAGAGCAAGTCGAGTATGAGAATATTGAGTCCTTGTTGAGGGGAACGATTCTGTTTTCCATTTTCATTTGAACAATATAATGGAGCAATGAACAATGTGGAAGCACAAACAAATTTCTTAATTCTTAATGAAAAGGTTCATGGTTACGGCATTTGCTATCTAGATCAAGGATAATGTCTGAATGCATACAAGTTTAAATTTCTTTTATTATAATATCTTATTAGGTTTTTAATAAGATGAATGAGAAGTCTCGATGGCTTTCAAATTGTGTTGTAATTTCTATTCAAGCAAGGTCGGACTATTGCAGGCTAACTTTGACCAATATAACAACATTTATACTATTGTATCATTCGGTGCTCTGCGAAGAGTGGGTGAGGGTTTGGAAAGGATTGCTTGCAATTCCAAGTACAGATTTCTTGCCGCTCATGTGCGGAAGGTTCAACCTCCAAGTGGTGCAGAGCGTCAACTTGACTTCGGTCAGGGCGAATGAACCTACGTTTTATTGTACATGTATCATAATCACTTTCTTTTGATACCGTGATTAATGAGACTGTACTTGATTATCATTGTGATAGAATAAGGCACTAATGAGTGTTCTTAAGAAAAGTGCGTGTGCATGGCAATATGTCATGCAGTCTTCCAGTTTGGTCACCCAAGTCTTTTCTGGTAAAAAGACTGCATGACAATGGACACCAGTGTTCCTGTGAGCCATTAAGTCACGAAGCTGGAAAACTATCCTTTTGGTTTGTACGGATGTGTGAAAATTTCACACATCCGATAGAATGTATGATGATAATGTCATACATTCACAGAGTACAAAATAACAAAAGAGACTACCATGTCTTCTGAAAAAAACTGGTGCTCTGGGGTAGTTGTGCCCGGATTCTAATTGAATCTCAACTACAGTTGCGGTCGGCCCCCTTGTGGGAGTTTCAGAGTGGCTGTGGTTAACGAGAAATACGTTCTCGGTAACTGAGTGATGGTGTTCCTTAAGCTCACTTACATAGATAAAAACACATCTACCAGTATGGCTTTTTTTAATGGGAAAAGCAAACTGGTACTTGAGAAAAATGGAAATGACGGAAGGTAAAGTCTACGGCAATAGGACAGATGCAGAAGATTAATCTTGCCTTTTTTTCATATTCTACAAGGCAACATACACCATAAATATGCATGTAATTCATGCATATAAAAATGGAGTGGATTGGAATTCAATCCACCACGAAATTAGGGCCTTGAGCCAGGTGTTCGTGTGTATTTGTTTTCCTAATCTGTATCATTCGGTGCTCTGCGAAGAGTGGGTGAGGAATTTAGAAAGGGTTGCTTGCAATTCCGAGTAAATATTCCTTGCTGCTCACTTACGGAAATGTTCAACACCCAAGTGTGGTGCAGAGTGGAAACCAGACTTCGGTCTGGGCGAATGGACATACGTTTTCATTGAACAGGTATCATTATCATTTTTTCTGTAACACGGTGATTGATGAGACTGCACTTGATGTCACTATGATAGAAAAAGGCACTAATGAGTGTTCTTTAAAAATATGGTGTTACATTGCAATGAAACATGCAGTCTTCCAGCTTGGTCCACCGTGACTACAACTGGCAAGAGACTGCATGACAATGGACACCAGTGTTCCTGTTGAGCCAAAACCTCAACGAAGCTGGAAAAAAATCCTTTTGGTAAAAATGTAAATGAATGTGGGATAATTTCACAAAGAGTACAATAAAAACAAAAGAGACTACCAGGTCTTCAGAAATAAATTGGTGCTCTGGGGTAGTTGTTAAGCCCCATTCATAGAGTCTATATGACATATGAATGTCCACTACAGTTGCAGTAGGCCCCCTTGTGGGAGTTTCAGAGTGGCTGTGGTTGTCGAGAGATTCGTTCTCGATAACTGAGTTGGTGCTCCAATCTCAGTTATATGTATAGATAGAAACACATCTACCAGTATGGCTCAGGTTTTGGTTAAGCATGGAATTTTGTGTTAAATGGAATTGGCGGAAGATTAATTTTTTGGCTAATTGGGGCATAATGCTTCAAGATTGAACTTGTACATGTTTTGTTTTACACAAGGCAATCAAAACTGTTTACAAAAAATATATTAATCTACACTAATATATAAAGCTGAAGAGTTTGTTTGTTTGAACGCGGTAATCTCAGGAACTACTGGTTCGAATGGTATAATTCTTTTTGTGTTGGATGGTGCCTTAATCGACTTAGACATTAAGCTACTTGACATTAAGCTGTGACCAATAGCAGCGAAGAATCTGTGGAAAATGTGGAAAAAACGGCAAAAAATATACATTTTTCTGCGTTTTAACGCACTTATCTCAGGAACTACTGGTTCGAATGAAAAAATTCTTTTTGTGTTGGATGGTCCATTAATTGAGGAAGACTTGAAGCTATTTAAGCTGTGACCAATAGCAGCGAAGAATCTGTGGAAAATATGGAAAAAAACGGCAAAAAATATACATTTTTCTGCGTTTTAACGCGCTTATCTCAGGAACTGCTTTATGAAATTGAACAATTTTTTTATTGTTGAGTGGTCCATTAATCAAGGAAGGCTTGAAACTATATAAAATTTAGCTGCGACCAATAGGAGCGAAGAATTTGTGTAAAATGTGGAAAAAACGGCAAACAATACTATACATCTACACTAATATATAAAGCTGAAGACTTTGTTTGTTTGAACGCGGTAATCTCAGGAACTACTGGTTCGAATGGTATAATTCTTTTTGTGTTGGATGGTACCTTAATCGACTTAGACATTAGGCTACTTGACAATAAGCTGTGACCAATAGCAGCGAAGAATCTGTGGAAAATGTGGAAAAAAACGGCAAAAAATATACATTTTTCTGCGTTTTAACGCACTTATCTCAGAAACTACTGGTTCGAATGGTAAAATTCTTTTTGTTATGGATGGTCCATTAATTGAGGAAGACTTGAAGCTATGTAACACTAAGCAGTGACCAATATCAGCGAAGAATCTGTGGAAAATGTGGAAAAAAACGGCAAAAAATATACATTTTTCTGCGTTTTAACGCACTTATCTCAGGAACTACTGGTTCGAATGGTAAAATTCTTTTTGTGTTGGATGGTCCATTAATTGAGGAAGACTTGAAGCTATTTAACACTAAGCTGTGACCAATATCAGCGAAGAATCTGTGGAAAATATGGAAAAAACGGCAAAAAATATACATTTTTCTGCGTTTTAACGCGCTTATCTCAGGAACTGCTTTATGAAATTGAACAATTTTTTTAATGTTGAATGGTCCATTAACCAAGGAAGGCTTGAAGCTATATAAAATTTAGCTGCGACCAATAGGAGCGAAGAATTTGTGTAAAATGTGGAAAAAACGGCAAACAATTCTATACATCTACACTTATATATAAAGTTGAAGAGTTTGTTTGTTTGAACGCGGTAATCTCAGGAACTACTGGTCCGAATGGTATAATTCTTTTTGTGTTAGATGGTGCCTTAATCGACTTAGACATTTGGCTACTTGACATTAAGCTGTGACCAATAGCAGCGAAGAATCTGTGGAAAATGTGGAAAAATGGCAAAAAATATACATTTTTCTGCGTTTTAACGCACTTATCTCAGGAACTACTGGTTCGAATGGTAAAATTCTTTTTGTGTTGGATGGTCCATTAATTGAGGAAGACTTGAAGCTATTTAACACTAAGCTGTCACCAATATCAGCGAAGAATCTGTGGAAAATATGGAAAAAACGGCAAAAAATATACATTTTTCTGCGTTTTAACGCGCTTATCTCAGGAACTGCTTTATGAAATTGAATAATTTTTTTAATGTGGAATGGTCCATTAATCAAGGAAGGCTTGAAGCTATATAAAATTTAGCTGCGACCAATAGGAGCGAAGAATTTGTGTAAAATGTGGAAAAAACGGCAAACAATACAATACAATACAATATAAAGTTCGTTTGAACGCGGTAATCTCAGGAACTACTGTTCCGAATTGTAAAATTCTTTTTGTGTTGGATAGTCCATTAATCGAGGAAGGCTTTATTCTACTTAAAATTAAGCTGCGACCAATAGCAGCGAAGAATCTGTGGAAATGTTAGAACTGAGATTTTTTCTGAGATCTCTGAGATGAAATTATTTTGAATTCGATTTCTCACTCAGCTATTTGACGTGGCTGACATATGTGCAGCAACAATTAGTTAGGTAACCATTAAATCTCAATGATAACTGAGAATTATGTTCCACCAAATGATTTTGCCTCAGTCAAGGTGACATTGAGATCTCAGTGAGATGTTGTTAGGTGGAACTGGCCTTATAACTGCTAAAATTAGAATTTTGAGAGTTCAATTGATTTCTGAATGTGATTGATTGCACTATTTGTGCAGATTATTGTGTTTAAACAATATCATTTTATGTACTTCTTAACTAAAAAATATGCTCAGTTTAAAGAAATTTACTTAACGAAAAAAAACGATGCAGAAGTAAGAGAGATATTAGAATTAGGGAGAGTTCGCCCAAGGGAATGCTTTAAGTATGAACAACTGAAGGGAATCATAAAAAATGCTCAAATTTTTCAAGTTCAAGAGAATTACGACCTAGGGAGAGTTGACTGCAATGCAATTTTACAATAACTTCCGAACAAAATTCCCACGCGCGCATGATGCACAAGTCGAGACGATACTCTGGCCGGTGGACGAGGGAGAGGCGGACGAAGTCGCGGGCAACTGCTAGTACATGTATAAAAAAGACTGTATGGATTCAATCCACCGTGAAATTAAGGCCTTGAGCCAGGTGTTCACGTAAATTGTTTCCTAATCTGTATCATTCGGTAGTAGTAGAGGTGATTTTAGTTCAATAGTACTAGTCTACACATAATATTTTCCGAAAGGAGTGAGTGTGAATTGTATAAATAACTAGCTGACCCCGCGAAACTTCGTCTCGCCGCCCTTCAGAGCAACTCCAATAACAGTTTTCCCTTTGAAAACCAATGAGTTTTCCGAGTTTTTCATTAAGAAATTTCATTTTTCCATTTGAAAACCCATTTTAAAACAAAAAATTTTCCAAGCAAAATAAATCTTATTCCCGACCTTTGTTTGGTTTTTCCAGTTTTCCCACTCTTCCATGAGGTTTTTCCAATTTTTTTTCTCACAGAAATCATCACTGAATACAACAGTATTAACCATGAAAATTTCAAAAATTATCCATTTACAGAATAATGTATGTGCAGCGAAGCGTACCGGATTCGATAGTAATTTAAAAAAAAAAATCCCTAATTTTCATCTACCTACAGACAAACACGAACAAAATAAAAAAAAATAGCCAAATCTGTCCAGCTGTTTGTGAGTTATAAGGTTACACACGAACAGGATTTCATTTTTATATAAATTTAGATCTCCAATTCCGTTTGGGAAAATAATATTGCCTGAAAAACATGTGACTCCGTTACAGAGTTAATAGAAATTTGCTGAACCTTTTACCAAGATTCTCATCTTTGCATTTCTCATTATTTGCATGCAAATTGCTTCAGTTTTAAACCAGATTAAGTGATAAACAACTGATTGGTAAGTAAACTTACCATTGCATTCACTCGTGTTGAAATGAAATGCTTTGTTGATTTATTCTCGAATTATGAATCATGGTTAAATAAAGGATAATGAAGAATAATCAAATAATCGTATGCTTAAACGTTCGATGCCAGTCAGTTGTTAAATTTGCTCTTATTAATGAGAACAATGTGGCTTGTGTCAGAGTTGTTACCTTCATAAATAGGAAATGAGAAAATTGGAAAATAATGAAAATTGAGTAGGTACATACCTAGTTTTCTGGTTGACTGAGCTGTATTACGTGATTACTATACTGAACTGTTACTGGGCATAATAATTGGCGTCATAATGTTAATTTTAATGAAATAGTTATTATTACCTTCAGGTTAAACTGATTAACTATGTTTACAGAAATACCGAATCGATAGAAATTTATCATTGGAAACCGAAACAAAAGCAATCACTGTTTAAACAGTCTGCCATTGAAGAAATCAAAGACCATTTGCGTTGACGTTGAAATAATGAATTTACCATATAACTTTTCCTCCCCGATTTCTTGGCAAATTATTCATTACATTAAAGTAACAAGTTTCTCGAAAGGTTACTTGCCATTCTGTATCTTTTTATTATTGATTGTGGCTTCAATGAGAAGTTTTGAGGAACATACACTGCGCTTCAACTGAATAAGCACAGAATTTTTCTGAAGTTTGTTGTCCATTTTATCCTAACTTTGAACGTTAATGCATCAATTGATGATGCTTACCGATAGCTTATGATGTTGAGAAAACAAATCAAAAAGAATGATTTAAAAAGGACCACTATTTTGTCCCTGCTTTTCATGCAAACCTTTCTAGATTGAAAAACTCAGTTTTTTTTGCGTCAACTGAATAAGCACAACTTTTAAAAATGCAAATAAAATCAAACGGAAAGAAATGAATAAAATTTTCTTTAAATATATTTTTTTAATTGGTTATTTCTAGTATTGGGTACTACCACCTTTATTCTTGATTACTTCATAAATCCGGGCTGGCATGGAATCGTATAAACTCTTTAAGTAGTCCAGCGAAATTTCTCTCCATGGTAACTTAATGGCTGGAATAAGCGATTCTCTGTCCTCAAACTGACGGCCTGACTCATAGACTTTGCGTACCAACCATCCCCATTCATTTTCTATAAGGTACAGGTCAGGTAAATAGGGCGACCGTTGAAGTAATTTAACATTTTAGTCCTGTATCCAACTTTTGACAGTGCACGACGTTTGGATGGGGTCGTTGTCATATTGGAAAATCCATTTATAGGGTCCAAAAATATGCGAAAATGAAGGAAACTTTCTTTCCAATATTCTTTTGTAGGTAATTGCAGTCCTCTTTGAAGTTTAAAACTCAAGCTCAATAGCCCCATAGTAGCTAACTGCTCCCCATATCATAACTCCACCTTTTCGACTATGATGCCGCGCTAAAAATCGGTCTTCTTTTCTCAAATCGTGAAATCTCAAATGATCACGACTATCAAAATTGAAACTCTCCCCATCCGAAAAACCGCGTTTTACGCACGCTTTTCTAACTCACATCGAGTCTAGAAAATCTTAAACGAATATCTTTTCGTTGCTCGTTTAATGGTGGTTTCTTTTGGAGTTGCAATCATTTTAAATGATCTGCGCGATTTGGTACTCTGTGGACTGTTGAAACACCTGCAGTGACACCAACTTTTTGTTTAATTTTTACCGCGGAGCCACATGAACTGGAGGCACATCTCAAAATTGCTCGTCGATCAACTTCGAATGTTGCCATTTTTTACTACCTTTCATGTTTTTCTCGTACAAACTTTTGTTTCTGAGGTAGGAATAGAAAACACTAAGACTCCGATAAACGTTGATAGTTATGGCACGCACGGTCAGTCTTTATTCTTTTAACGAATCAACCTTAATTCGACCGACACTATTAAAGCTTCTGATCTAACCATATTTTTTTTAAATTTTAATTTATCGGCTAAATGCACTAACAGCACGTCAACTTTTGATTTGGTATACCAATTAACTTATTCAGTTGACGCAAATAAAAACTGAGTTTTTTAATCTGGAAAGCTTTGCATTAGAGCCAGGGAAAAAATAGTGGTCTTTATCAAATTATTCTTTTTGATTTGTTTTCTCAATATCATAAGCTATCGGTAAACATCATCAAATGATGCATTAACTTTCAAAGTTAGGAAAAAACGGACAACAAACTTCTGAAAAATTGTGTGCTTATTCAGTTGAAGCGCAGTGTACATTTGAATTCCATACTTTGCAAGAAAAATTATTTTTGTTTTTTTCTTTTATTTGTTAATTTTGAAAATATAATTGGCATATTGTTAGGGTTAAAATTTTCAAGCAAGATAAGGATCCACTCAATTCACGACAAAATATTATGATACAATTGTTTAAATTCAATATTGGCATTATTTAACGTCTGCTGAAATGTTGGTGGAAGAACAGCAGAGAACACGGGTTTGAAGTAGTGCAAACCTTCAATTACTTTGGGTCAGCATTAGCAGCCGTTAATAAAATGGATGAATGAATTACCCACTTATCTGCCTTCTTGTGTGAGTTCCACTACATAGGTTGACTCTCCTGGCACATTCATCTTCGTATAATCTTAATAGAATCTTTGGGTTCCTGATCTGTTCCCGTATGAAGTTCAGCCTTTGAGATACGGTTGGGCCAGAAAATCCTCAAGATGTTTCTGAGACATCTATTAACGAATGATTGAAGCTTTCTTGTGACATTGATTTTCCAGTTGCTGCACTCATAAAGCAGCAGCGATTCAACATTGGAGCGGAACTGTTGTAGCTAGGCCTTTAAGCTAAATTAGTTGTTTCTCCATATTTGTACAGCATTCGAAACGCTGCCTTTGCATTTCTGATTCGGCTGTTTGCGCGTACGTCCAGTTCAGTTCCTCCATTCGTAGAGACAATGCTCCTTGAATATTGGAAATCCTCCACCATCTCTACTGGTTGTACAGAAATATTTACTTGGATTGATGAGGAAGTTCCTATGCTTATCCTTTTAATTTTTGCCGAGTTAATATTTATCCCCATGACTTCTACTTCTCTCCACCCTTGTTGTCATTTGATGGAGATCCATGATTCTATGAGGAAGTATAAGCGTAGTCCCGATGTTTGAGGTCGGATTGCAGAGTCCACTGAATTCATCCCATTTTCAACTGACAAAGCTGCGTGCAGTAGGTACATCCCTTATCACCAGCAGAAACAGTACCTATTGGTTATGTACAGTCTTGCCTAAGCACACTTCAATTTCAAACTCCTCTGATAACCTTTCTCTAAGTAAGAAGAAACATTTGGATTCATACAATGTAGTCATAATAACAGCAATCAATTTATCTCGAATGTCCCTCATGCGCAAAGTAAGCGAGAGCTCTCCCTTTTTTGAGAGTTTGATAACCATTATTTTATTCCACTCTTCAAGAAAGCACTCTGTTTCGCATGCTCTGTTAATAAGCTGGAGCAGTAGCTCACTCAATGTTATTGGGGTTGCTCGTAAGAGCTCTCCAAGATTACCGTCAAGTCCAACAGCTTGGGTGTTCATCAGTGCTTTGATGGCGGCAATGATTTCTTCTTTTACTGGGGGATAAGATGCATATACGGGAGATTGTTACTTCGACCGGCTCATTTGGCAAAGGGTCTCTGGCGAAAGCACGATTTTAAACCGTATGAAAGTGCTCCTTCCACTTTTAGAGCTGATCCTCATCCAAAACTAGCACGGACCCATTTGCGTCTTATACCAGACTAGCAGTTGCCCGCGAGTTCGTCCGCCTCTCCCTCGTCCACCGGCCAGAATATCGTCTCGACTTGTGCATCATGCGCGCGTGGGAATTTTGTTCGGAAGTTATTGTAAAATTGCATTGCAGTCAACTCTCCCTAGGTCGTAATTCTCTTGAACTTGAAAAATTTGAGCATTTTTTATGATTCCCTTCAGTTGTTCATACTTAAAGCATTCCCTTGGGTGAACTCTCCCTAATTCTAATATCTCTCTTACTTCTGCATCGTTTTTTTTCGTTAAGTAAATTTCTTTAAACTGAGCATATTTTTTAGTTAAGAAGTACATAAAATGATATTGTTTAAACACAATAATCTGCACAAATAGTGCAATCAATCACATTCACAAATCAATTGAACTCTCAAAATTCTAATTTTAGCAGTTATAAGGCCAGTTCCACCTAACAACATCTCACTGAGATCTCAATGTCACCTTGACTGAGGCAAAATCATTTGGTGCCTTGGTGGAACATAATTCTCAGTTATCATTGAGATTTAATGGTTACCTAACTAATTGTTGCTGCACATATGTCAGCCACGTCAAATAACTGAGTGAGAAATCGAATTCAAAATAATTTCATCTCAGAGATCTCAGAAAAAATCTCAGTTCTAACATTTCCACAGATTCTTCGCTGCTATTGGTCGCAGCTTAATTTTAAGTAGAACAAAGCCTTCCTCGATTAATGGACTATCCAACAAAAAAAGAATTTTACAATTCGGAATAGTAGTTCCTGAGATTACCGCGTTCAAACGAACTTTATATTGTATTGTATTGTTTGCCGTTTTTTCCACATTTTACACAAATTCTTCGCTCCTATTGGTCGCAGCTAAATTTTATATAGCTTCAAGCCTTCCTTGATTAATGGACCATTCAACATTAAAAAAATTGTTCAATTTCATAAAGCAGTTCCTGAAAAAAGCGCGATAAAACGCAGAAAAATGTATATTTTTGCCGTTTTTTCCATATTTTCCACAGATTCTTCGCTGCTATTGGTCACAGCTTAGTGTTAAATAGCTTCAAGTCTTCCTCAATTAATGGACCATCCATCACAAAAAAAATTTTACTATTCGAACCAGTAGTTCCTGAGATAAGTGCGTTAAAACGCAGAAAAATGTATATTTTTTGCCGTTTTTTTCCACATTTTCCACAGATTCTTCGCTGCTATTGGTCACAGCTTAATGTCAAGTAGCCTAATGTCTAAGTCGATTAAGGCACCATGCAACACAAAAAGAATTATACCATTCGGACCAGTAGTTCCTGAGATTACCGCGTTCAAACAAACAAACTCTTCAGCTTTATATATTAGTGTAGATGTAGATATTGCTTAGAGCTCTGGACAATCTGTTACACTGCGGGATCCTTTGATCTACATATCTGTATTAAACTTAGATATTTCGACTGTTTGCTTGGGATCTCCAAACTGCAGCAAATAACAGTTGGTGGTCCCTGGCCATTTCCATGTCTGCACCACTTCTGTTACGGACGTCCTGGAGACTGATTTTAAAAGGCATGGGTTCGCTTCATACTCGTTCTCGTACTCACTAACAATGAGGATGGTTGATAGACTGAATAAATCTGGAAAAGATAAGACTGAACTCGAAAAAAATTGCAGTCTTTCAATCAACGTAAAAGAAATTCTGAACAACCAAAAAAAAGGTTTTAGTCAGTGGATTCATTCGTTGATACTTGCTTAATAGCTGTAACAGTTTTGGAGATGTAAAACTTTTCCTTGCCCTTGAAAGAGTTTCTTCAAAGCCATGCTGAGTCCACAGCAACGAGTTATCTTCAAAATCTGAATCTACAAAAAATGAATTCTACCATAAACTTCGTTATGCTATCGTCCTTTGAGAAAATTACAAAATTAGTGAACAATTTTTGAAACTTCATTTTTTTGTAGATAAAAGAATTTAATTGATAACCTTTTCAATTTTAATAAATTTTCAGTAAGCAAAAAGTCCCCAATTGTTTATTTAACGATTTTTGTTAACTTTTACTCAGTTCTCCAAATAGAATAATTATTACATATGTATTCAATAAAAAATATGCAAGTCTTTTGTTATACAAACAAAGAGTGTATGCATAATGCTTATGCAAATAAATGCTCACCTATCCTTACGAGCAACCTTTTGTCAACACTTTATTCCAAAAGATATCTACACAATCCTTTTTGCTGATGAATGTCTTTTGTCAGTATGTTGCTCACGAAGAAGATTGTTTTAATTAAAAATAATGTCTATTTACGTCTTCACAGTTTTTGGTGTCAGACACATCAAAAAGTATTAAAGCACAATTTGCAGTGATGACATTTTGAGACTATGACAAAAATGACGATGAATAATGAATGAATAATGAATGCAGTAAACTCATTTGCCTAAACTGAATAGTTGATTTTAAAAATGAAATTTGACGAAATGAATCTTAAAATTATGTTAAGTAAAATGATGAAAGAACAGTCAGTGAAGCTCGGAATTTGAACTGTAGACGTTACTTTACTTCAATCGTTATTCGTAAGTTTCTTAACTAGACAACTAGGGAAAAAAGTTTGAATTAAAATTCGAAGATTTAAGCAAATTTTTATCTTATAAAAAATAAAAGTGAAAAGATTTTATTTTCGCTTCGTCGATAAAAATACGATAAACTCCTGCAGATATTCCAATATGGCACACTTCAGTGAGGTTATTGTTCCACCTTAGCACCAAAGTTATGACATCCTTCGCCAGCTTGAGTAGGAATAGGTGTGCTAAGAATTTCCCATTGGAGTAAGATTAACAAAGTTTCTATGGTGACATTCAATAAAGGCGAATTTTCAACTGCTGCACTCTTTATATTGGATAATCGATTGTTAAAAGTTGTTAAAGAGTTTGTGGAATAATTTTTGTTCCAAGCATTAGTTCATAAAGACAAACTGGTATTAAAATCGGAACTGCCAAAAATAAAAAAATAAATCGCCCAATTTCAAAAACATAAGATGCAATTAAAATCAAAGAACTTGTTTGTTTTAACACCATTTTTATTCAAGTACTTGAATTTTATGCATACATATGTCCCATTCAAATGAAGCGTGAATATACAAAGTATATTATTCCTAATATGATGCAGTTTGACCTAACTTTTTGTTAGTAACATCAATGCTAGTTAAATGCAAATATTTCCACATCAGTCATAGATATCTAAACTTCAAGCTAGAACAATTGATTTCAAATCAAATAAAACTAAAGGCTTGTTTGCTGTCACTTAGTCAAAAATAGATAATTTTGTATCGACTTTCGCAATTGCTTGTTTAACATTCTTGTATTCTTCAATGATAACAATTATTTCAGTTTCATTGGTTATGTTGTAGCAACATTTGTCCTTGACAGTTAAAACACATTTCCACATCCAGTTGTCGTCGGTGTAGGCGTGTGATGACTCTTTCGTGACATTTAAATTGTTCATCCTTTATGACAGTAGAACAATATGTGTTTGAAATTATTTCTCTTGGGGCAATTGTGTCTTGTTCTTTGAATGACAACTCAAACTAAATGTCGTAAGCACAAAGCAGCATGTCGTTGATGTGAGGAACATGCTCCCTGCACTTACACTTTTCACCCACTTAGTCAATGACACACAAATAATGAAACTTGGTATAATTGTTTTGAGGTACTTTAGTTAGGCATAAGTTGGCAGAAAAGCTTAGGGATAATTAGTGACCCCCACATCTTGTTCTTTTATTAAAGCGGGTTTTCCATTTGAATATGCTATGTACCAAAAAGAATGTTCCCTTAAATTTTAATCAAACTTCATAACTGTCTTCTCTTGCAAAAGTCCACACTGTGGCGTATACGTACTATTTTTTTTTAATTAAGATTGGTTTTATTTCAATCAAATTTGTTTTGCGTCATAGTTTGAAATGAACACACCTGTGAATCCAGAGCCAGTTCATCTGGTGTCCCTATCAAAATAAAATAGCATTTCCTTGGGCCACACCTTTTCCAGAATATTAAGTGGGTTTATTAAGAACTCCGAAAGACCTTTTTGAACTGATTTCGTCATCACCACTGATGAGGCCGACAACGGCTACTGTTTATTTTAAGATTGTAATGATTTGCCTTCGGTTCGATCATATTGAAACAAGAGTGCTCTTAAAATTATTAAAGTTAATCTTCGACTACGTTACTTTGATAGACGCTGCCATGCGCGGAAGGTATATGTAATGTTTGATTAAATATTTTACCTATATCTTTTCCCTTGACAAAAATAGAAGAAGTGAATAAAAAAAATGTTTGGTTTTTTGTTTGAACTGTGGAAGTGTTAGTGGAGAGATTCCGGTCAGTATAGAGATGACCTTATGAAAAGAATAATAAGTCAGTCAGAAAAGGCTCAGTTATTTTTTTTCGGTTTTTAAAACTTTGGTTGCGATTAAAACTAAATTACTTTTTTCTTACTCCAAAAACATCCAATATATTCCATTTATATTTTGACATTTAAATAGGAATACGTTTTTGTTTTTCAACCCAAAGTTTGTCCTCAGCACTGAAACTAAATTTAATCCATCATCTCAAACAAGTTTAAGACCGTAAAGAGATATTTCTGTATTATTCAGTTGAAAACATTTGAAATGAAAACTTTTAATGTATTCAAGAACTCACCAAAGTTAAGACATTTGTGAACCAAAAACAAAAAACAAGAGGTCCTTGCGAAAAATTAATTTTATCAAAAATCCCAAAAGTTTTCCTCGACTTAGAGCTTGGAGGTGTGTCTGATTTAATATGCAAATTGCACCTTTATATTTTTGGAAAAACAGAAAACGTTTGTTTGTGGAAAAGAAAAGTGTCAAAGTTTGTGTTGACTCGGAGCAAAACACTCTTCAACTCTAATCTTTTGGTGTTTTAACTTTCATCGTGTATGCTCGAGGGAAAATCAGAGAAAAATCACAACTTGTTGAATTATGGTTTCTCTCGACTCTGAGAAATAAAAGTAGATTTTTTTGTTTGTTTTATAACGTGCTTAGGCCTACGTTCTCATTCCCATTATCAACAAAACCCAAATATAATCTGTATTCTTAAATGAGATAATCTTGAATTCTTTGAATCTGAACAAAATATAGACCTAACGCACATATCCCGATACCCGTGCTTTGCTTGCAAATGCATAGGAGAATATTTTTTTCAATTAAATCGGAAGTGAAATTATCTTCAAATGGAAGTTAACAAACGCTCAGATGACTTCATGCTGTTAAGTTTTTCTGTAGAAACCGTTAATGAGATTTAATTGGCTTGAAAATCCTTTAATGTCTGATTAATATGCAACATCTGTTTGTTGAGCAAGATTATGGAATGGATCACATTGCTTTTATGTTGTGGAGCAACCGATTTGATATAAGAAATTGGAAGTATGTAAGAACTTCTTGGATTTTTGGAAACCTGTGCAAACAAGTCTAGAAAAATTCAATAAATGACAACTCCCTGTTTTCACATTATTGCTTTCAACAACGACTGCCAAAATTAGGTAATCACTGACTTTTTACAAAATCAAACTTTTCTATCTTTGCTGTGTAATAAATTGCCGTGGAATTGGAATTGAATAGTGCAACGTTCACATTTATTTAGATCATTGCATTGAAAAGAGAGATAGTATGGATGAAGATTATAATATTGAATGAAATGAATTTGTCTCGGTATTTTGTAGAGGATTAACTACATTTTTTCTAAAAATCATTGATTGAGTTTAACGAGATTTCCTCCACAGTCGACAACGACAGCATGAGTCAAATCTTGAAAATAGAAACTACGTGATGAAAAAAAAACATCAGAAACTCTTTCTCCGCGAGCAATTCCAATTTAACTTTAAGAAGCTATTGTTCTTTTCCAGTTGGATCCTTGACGTGAAAAGAATTCGTAAGGTGATAGAAGGAGTCGATGTACATTGGTCTTGAATTGCTGAATATTTCAATGAGTGGGAAGACTTCCGAAGACAGTGTGTTCCACTTTTGCGTTGAACTACTAAAGAACGATTCTCTGTATTTCTCGAGGGTAAACTAATGAGCATTCCTAGAAGCCCTATTGTTACGGGTGAATTGTTAAAGACTATTTCACTTTAGCACTGAGCGTAGAAGAAACAATAGAACAGGGATAGATACAAAACGTTTGGACGGTATTTCAATGAAGTAAATTATTCAATCATTTTAAGAGCTCTTTTTTGTATACAATTCAAAAGGCTTAAGTATGTAGCTGGAACACACAAGCCCAGAGATGGGAGCTGAACTTAAGAAAGGAAGAAACATTTCTTGATCCGTCTTAAGAGACCCAAGAGAATCTCGAGATATTTGGTCTCATTGTGCCACTTTTAGACATTGATAAGGGGGTATATAACTCTTCAAAAATACAAGACAACATTGGGTTCTCGAAGCATTAAACTCTACGCGGTATTTTAGTCTCTATTGTTCAATGCTGTTTTAAGTCAGAGTTTCATGAGCTTATTATATTTTGCAGTTTGCAGTTAGAAAAGCTAAGGTTGCTATCGTCCGCGGCGTACCAATTTATTGGTGAAGAATTTGCTGACTGGAAATCATTTATGAAAATGAGAAAGAAGGTCGGGGACAAAATGGAACCCTGGGGCTCACCATCGTTTATGTTGTGGCTTTCAGACTTGAGAATTTCCAATACAATTTGAATTTATCAGTTATCTTTTCTCGAAAACTTCAGGTTGACAGACAAGAGCAGAGAAAACCAGACTTCTAGGCAGTTGACTCGTTTTAATAAGAAAATCCAATACAATTATTTCATTTGAAATTGTTCGATTTCATTGTTAAAAGAGCTTGGTTCAGTCAGGTGTTTTTATGTGCCGGAATTTGACGAATCCTTTAAAATTGTAAGAATACCAATAACTCGCATTTCCGATAAAAGAGTTAGATGTCAGACTTTGTCAAATGCTTTTGACATCTCCAAAACGATGTGAAAGATTTGTGCCACTGTCCGGTGAAATTGACCATCAGATCACCTATCTACCTGTTGCTGGGAAAGTTGTATTGCCGATTGCTTTCGGTCTTCTAGATTTTTATTTAGCCCTTTAATACGGTCGTCTTGCTTCAACATTTTAGGAACAACTGACGTCGTAAATTTACCTACACACGAACGATTTGTGGACGTTGTCATCTGTATCTTGAAGGGATATGATATGGAAAAAACAAATATATGTACATATTATGGGAAAGCTGTAAAATTAAAATACTAACAAAAGGTAGGTACACACGACACGACAGTTTTTACCTTCATTTTTTTTTACACTCTCACTTCTCAGAACACTAAAGATTCTCAAAACATAGCACACGATATTCAAAGGCTTGTTTCAAAAACCTGATAAAGTAAAAAGTTCGTTCATGCTTTCAAATTTGTCAATGTATTGAATTGGAACGTAGTCTTTCAAACAACCAAAAACTGGTATTTGTTTTAACGACAAGAACACAATTTTTGTTTGGCAATTCATTCATACAAAAATGCAATCTTGATAAAAGCAATACCTATTGTTTGTTATATATTCTTTAATTAAAACCTCAATCGAACTCAAATGCTTTCAAAGTGATTCGACAGATAGTTGGCTAACCGTAATCAATTAAAGTCTTTGTTGAACTGAATTAAAAGTATTTGGAATATGGAAATAGATGAAGAATGACAGTTACATTTCCTTAAATTGTTTGAATGTTTGAAGTTATTATAAGGTACCTATTCTTTAAGGAATTGCTTCAACAAGTTATTGCATGACATACATTTTCTAGATTATTTGTCCTTGGAAGCAGTCTGATAAACAAAGTTTATTGCTATCCATATTCACGCAACCCTGTTAACATTCCTCCTATAACCATGAAATCCCTCTTTAAGCGTCGTCGCCACCGATGCTGGTTCGGTGAGTGTGTATTTCGCTGTGTGGGTTCTTGGCAAAGCAATTTGCAAAACCACAGAATAAAGCTAAGGTAAAGTTAAATTTGCAAACGTTCTACCAAAAACCCAATAGCACGCAATGCCAATAACAGTGACGACACGAAAGATAAAGATGGGTGTGTAACTTTACGTTGTACAACATCGATACGATATTCGATTATTATATTTTTCTACAGGTATGTGACTGTTTGAAAATTTCTGTTCTATCTTTCTCAATAGACTGCCACTTTAAAAAATTGCGATTTGATGATGATGTTTATGTTGATATTTGACATGTGTGTCAGGAATTTCTTGCACGTGAACCGTTAGAATTTTCCGTAAGCATGTGTCTATTTTTGTCGCTGTTCGGTTTTTGGTTTGTAGTTGAGATATTATCGATACTTTTAAATTTCATGATTTTGATAAGATTGTTTCTTGTTGGATGTTAGAATTGTTCTGCAGCAGAAAACTCTCCAATCAGGCAATCACGCAGGTATTTAACTTTTCATATTAAAATCTCAATCAAAGACATCATCAGTAAGCTTAATAATTTGATAACATGTGTGTTCTAATTGACAAACCCATCAGTAGTAAAGTAAAATTGTACACTCTTCAGTTAAAATGCTCGAGTCGCGAATATAAATGTTGGTACAATTGAAAACTCTTTGCTCGTATTTCCAGAGTTGGGTCGACTTGTTTCGAAAAAAAGTTCAATTAAGTTTGCGGTTGCTTGTTGATATCACAACCTTCTGATTAAAATAATGAAGGTCTTATGTTTCTTAAGCCCCTATTCTTCCTTCTATTGTGATGAAACCAGTTGAAAACATAAAGCAATTATTTTATATTGAGGTTGAATGTGAAATAAGGGTTATTTTAGGAATATGACCAACCCTAACATATTTCTCGTCTATAAATGTTCATAAAACCTTAGTAAAATATTCAGTTATATCCAGACAAGACCCCTCCAGCCGAAGCGTAATGCGTAGGATGTTTGCCATCTTTAGAGATTCATAAACTATCAAAACTAGCAATTAATATTCAGTTTAATTCCTTCTGGAAAGTAAATTTTTTAGCGAAAAATCAGTTTATTGGGATTTATTCTTCGTGAAAAATAATTTGCAAATAATGCTCTGTTTGATTGAGTTTTGGAATGCCCATTCGATTGATGAAAGATTTTCATTATTTCATTTATTGAAAGTTTATAATTCATTGTAAAACCTTAAGATTAAAGTTTGTGGCTCATTAACTTTTTATTGGGAATTTTCCGCACCTTTTCTATTTATATGGGGTCACCACTACAAAACTTCTCCAAACTAACAAACTTTAAGCAAATAAAAATCTAATGAAGAAATATTTTGCTTCGTTCTCATGGTTTTGAGTCTACTTTTTTTTTTTTTTTTTTTTTTTTTTTTTTTTTTTTTTTTTTTTTTTTTTTTTTTTTTTTTTTTTTTTTTTTTTTTTTTTTTTTTAGAATTCATTTTTATGTCATGGATTAAATATCAAAATAAGTCTATTTTCAATTGAAAAGGAAAGACTTGCTGCTATTTGTTGTTAAAGTAAGAAATGGTTCTACTAATCAATATAGACCATTCTTTCAGCTAGTTGATTTGAACTATGGGAGTGGTGAGAAGCGGTAATGTAGTTAAATTACTTTTTTCCTCTAATTTATTCGATGCTTTTAATTTTAGTTTCTAATTTCTGTATTTGATGCCTTCGCCAACAAAATCGTCCGCAAATAGTTTGCGGTCGCATGTTTTCCATTTCAACGATATTAAACATTTTAAAATTTATCTCTGGATTTATCAAACACATGAGTTCAAGGAAAAAACAAAATCACGAAGTTGTCCACAAAAATTAAAAAAAAAAAATTAAAATTGGCTTGGTAGTTGCAAATTGAAATTTAACACAAGTATATTGGAGGAGTATGTTCACACCATCATGAACAATAACTTTAACAAGAAAAAAGTATTATAAAAATCAATACGTTATCATGGTAGGCTGAAAAAAAACAAAAAAAAAACAGATTAATTTTATGGGTGGGATAGATTCAAACTTTTGCATTCAAATTGTAAATAAAGCATGAACATATTGGGAACATGCATTGCCAGTTGGCTGCCTTAACTCTAACACTGTTCTGATAGGCCTTTGTCTTAAGCTTTGGGGAAACGAACTTGCAAAAAAATACATCTATACGTTTGCTCTAATAACTTTAGTTTTGGTATTGCTCATATTCTTGGAGAAGAATCCCTAAAAGTTTGAGAAATGTATTCAAGGAAATAAACAAGAATCGTGAATATAAAATGATTTCTGCTTCATTGTAGGTAAAGTGAAACCTTCTTGTGACGACATCCAACATCATTTACTAACAAAAAAAAAAATTAAAGTTATATCTATTATCTTTAGTTATATCTTTATCTTTATCTAGATCTTCAAAAAAGGATTGATTTGATGAAATATAGATATAATGATAGGGTGGGACGAAAGCTTCCTAGAACCAAAGTATAAGTGGCAATTCTATGTTATGTTCTGTGTTCGTAGTGGAGATTCACTTTTCTGTGGCAAACGGTAGTCTGGGAAGTATTATCAGTACTTTGCATGAGGCAGAACCCAAAAAAAAAACATGAAATAAAAATATTTCAGAGACGTGAATGATTCGAATTTATGACTGACTATTTCTTGCAAATAAGTGTAAAAGAGAAAAATCATTAGACTTTAATTTGAGTAATTTATACATACGACCTCCCAATAGAACTTTGACACTTAAAAGCGGCCATCAGCCAAGTCAGGCTGTATTGCAAAATAACTACGATGTATTCAACAGCACTTGCAAATGATAAAGTTTGATCAAAGGCTGCCATAATTGTCATCCTCATTAGCCAGCAGCTCCTTTCTTGATTAATTATACATGAACGAAATGTTTCTTTCATAATGTTGTTTAACATATTTAAAACGAATTTACATAATTTGTTTTTAGATATACCTAACTCAAAAATACGCGGGGAATCATGCTTATTAGTTCTGGATGAGCTGCATTAAAATTATTTACAATCGAAATACATAAACATAGAGTAGATATCACCATTATATTATTCCTATACATTTATCATTTACTTTGTGGAAATGTTTCTATTAATAAAAAGGAAAAGCTCTATAAGTCATAAGCTTTTAACGACCAAATGTCTTCTAACGGCTATTGCATACACATATTGCTCCTACACCTTTTTGTCCAAAGTAAATTCCCATTCCTACATCAAATATTGACATCGAAATTGGTTGAAACATCACGTTCAGTATTTGAGTTATTTTCCCATATCTTAATGTGAAAAAATGAACTAGCTTTATAATAATGTGTCAGGCTGTCAGGACAAATGCACATTGACCCTGAATGGTTGAATTCCTAGAAAAGTCACGTTTGCAATATTGGAATATTATAAGCATGACATTTTTTTTTTTGGCTAAGATGTGTGTACCTACAAATCTTAAATTAAACACAAAAATGCATATGACAGCGCTGTACAGTGATGATAAATTTCTCATCTCATATTAGAAATGTTTTTAAAGTTAAATAATCCAAATGAAGAACATTGTGCGTACTGCGTATCTTCATCAACTGACAAATTAACATAACATGACAATGGATTTAACTTTCTTCCTGCCGCATTCATCAGCCTTGTAATTTGTATATTTGCCAAAGACAACTTTAACCAAACCAAAAGATCTTAATCACAAGATTTATGTCTTAAACGGCGGCGGTAATGTCCTTTTGGCCCCAGATGAATCTTTCGTATCACTTACATCCCTCTGAAGTAGTGTCATGCTCATGACTAATACTTCATGACATCTTAACGTGCGTTGATTAGGGAGGAATTAATTTCAACATATATGAGTGTGGCTTAAGTTTGTTGCGAATAATTAGGTAAACGAAGCACACTGGTGTGACTTGGAAAGGATATTTTAAAAAGGGAAAGGAAGATTTTATTTGTTCTAATTCTAACTCGTTATATTTGAAATATGTGTTGGATGTTGCTGACTTCTGGGAGCCCATTTTTTAAATATGTGCTTCAATTTATGGTTGAACTATATATGAACTACGTACTTTCGTCATTGCTATGAAAATTAGAGAACTTATCTACCTTTAGATCTTTTCCCATTTCACGTTCTCATTAAATTTAATTGTAAATTACAAAACCAAATAATCGACAGTCATGCGAACCTGAGAAGGAGAAAAGAAAGTAAAAGTAGTGAATGATTTCGATGAATTTTTCTTTCCAAGAAACAATCAACTGATTTTTTTTTAATTTTGAGAAGATCCTTTCTTCGTCTTTGTCTGTGGTCCATTGCTTTCAGATGTAATTTTCATTTTGTAGCAACAGAAAAGTGATAGCCTGTCACAGACTATCGCGCCCTTTTCATGTTGAGCAGTTTCTTGTTTTTAAGATCATGAATTTGCTAAGCATGACATTTGCAGTATTTTTTTGATGTGGATTTAGAGAAATATACAAGATTTCAAGCAGAATATAAATGTTTGATTTAAGTACCATGACGTCGTCAAAGGAGAAAAGCCAGCTTGCTTCCCGAGAAATGTTTTTCATTTCAAGCATGCTTGTTATATTTTCAGCTTAATTTCGTCTACAAGATATTTTGATAGCTGACCATAAAAACAAAGTTTAAATAACTGCAATCCTTCAAGCAGCAGTGGAAGACGAAATGAATGACTGCTTGAGATTTGATGAATGCTTCTGTAAGCTTAAATCATTTTTAATGAACAAAAAACAAATAGCTAATATATTGTATATAGGTTATGTATATGGGAGAAGAAGGACCGGTCCTGAAATTCTTTTTCGGTACAATTCATGGTAGGAGATAGCGCGGCAGCCCAAATTTGCGCTGGAAAGATGGCGTAGACATCTCAAGCCTTGGGGTGCAGCACTGGATTGCGTCGGCTAACAATTGGAATACATGGAAGAACTTTCTAAAGGAGGCCCGGACTGTATCCCGGTTGTGGTGAAGCTGAATGAAGAAACTTCAACTGAAAAGCTGACGCGACGCTTTTGGCATTGTACCTACATGCTTACCTTAACATTGAGTGTTTGGTATTTGGCACGTTTTAATATTTAAATAATTTTTAACATTCACTTATAGCTCTTTACTTATTGTTTGTTACTTTCTCTAAAAGTCTACTGGCATGGTTCATCGTCATGTCAACAAAGATTGCCGTTTAATTGTGAACGTAACAACCTTTCTTTCTTGTGAGCCAATCTGTAAACGTGCGTTGCTTCATTCACAAAGATTAAATTTCAGTCGAAGAGCATATCAAGAGTAATTTCATGGTTGTTTGTATAGGGATTAACTTAATACTTTAATGAACTTCATTCTGTTGACGATAAAGGATTATTGTTCATCAATTATTTGTAAAGACAAAATTTATTGTCCGTAAAATATTAACACACGTGTTTTATACTCTATCTATCGAATTCATGGAATTTAAATAATTAAAACCGACGATACGATGAATAACAATGAGAGTTTCAAAAGTATGGCTTTAAATACACCCTGCCAATAATGTGTGTTCTTGCTGCGCTGGCTGCTGTCTGTACTGTACGTCGTTTCTGTGCAATTTGTCTTCTATGCAGTTGTGCATTTTACACTGCAATGCAATTTTACCTTACATTAAATTTGCACTTCTCTTTTACTAGTACAATGTACTTGTACATATTTTGCGTTTCTCGTCATCGAGTGCAGCCTCTTCCTCTTCAGAACTTATTCTAGACTTTTCATTTTCTTCAACATCTTAATTGGAAGAAGCACTTTATCAATGGTTCCCTGGATGGTTGCTGAAGATTGAAATTCAATTCCAATATCTGTTTGGGTTTGAATGAGTTCTTCTTTATTCATTGTTACAAAATAAAGACATCCTGTAGTGTTTACTATATTGACTTTAAATCTACTTTATATCAACTACTTTATTTACTTTTATGTTATCATTATTCTTTGATATATTTTACCTAGGAAACACGTTTGTATATAAAACGATATAAAATATTTTCATTATTAATAAATTGAATCTGCAAGTGAGTAGTTGTTCATTAAATACAAGCACGTATAAATTGAAGATACTATATTTTGGCGACGAGGAAGAAAATTTTCAAACAAAGAAGAACGTTTAAAGAAGATAACAGCAATTAAAAAAGTTCAAGAAAACAGAAGTAAGTCGAAATGTTAAAAGCATATTAGAAGAAATTTTGATAATCTTGATTCAAAATTGTGTGCTATGAAGATGAATTAGGTATTATTCAAATTCGATTAAATTTATACGTACAATATTTGTAGTGATTAAATTCACAGGCATTAATATGTACATACTAACACATGTACATGGATTAAATTCGTAATGATTAAATTCATATGATTCATTTAGAAATGATTAAATTCGAAATGATTAAATTCGAAATGATTAAATTCGTAAGATGAAACTGAATGCATATTGATTAAATTCTAAGCGTTCGTGTTGATTAAATTCTAAGCGTTCGTGTTGATTAAATTCGTACACAAAGATTAAATTCGAAATGATTAAATTCATAGCATAAAACTAAACGCATATTGATTAAATTCTGAGCGTTGATTCGTGTTGATTAAATTCGTACACAAAGATTAAATTCGTATTCAAAGATTAAATTCTGTTTTTTAACGATCTATGTATATATCCATTTGATTGACAGGGATCAGTTTGAAGATATGGAAAATATACCAAAAATGGGAAAATTCGATTGTCTTGAGGGTTCTCAATCGTTAGGAATAAGTTGGGCAAAATGGAAAAGATCTTTTGAAATATATCTTGATATCTCGGGAGTCACTGAACCAATTAAAAAGAGGGCAACTCTTCTTCATTGTGGTGGACAAGATCTCCAAGATATTTATTACAATTTGCCAGGTGCAAATGTTGATCCGAAGTTAGATGCCAACAAAAATATTGATGTATATGATGTGTGCGTTAAAAAGCTAGATGAGTATTTTAATCCGCGACAGAACAAAACATTCGAAAGACATGTTTTTAGGCAAATATTTCAAGAAAAAACTGAAAAATTTGAAGCTTTCATTATTCGTTTAAGACGTCAAGCAACTAAAT
Organism: Sphaerophoria taeniata; assembly: GCA_943590905.1. Taxonomy (NCBI): domain Eukaryota; kingdom Metazoa; phylum Arthropoda; class Insecta; order Diptera; family Syrphidae; genus Sphaerophoria; species Sphaerophoria taeniata. The sequence goes on along the minus strand of OX016540.1, from coordinate 234,334,017 downwards.
GCAACTTTGAAAATCCAGATGAACACATCAAAGATCAAGTGGTTGAGAAATGTTTTTCAGAAAAGTTGAGACGAAAAATATTAGAGATGGATGATTCAAAAACCTTAAATGATGTTATTTTTCTAGCAAATTCGTTAGAAACTGTTAAAATTCAAATGGAAAATTTTAACGGAAAACAGGATAATAACACCATAGAGATCAATAAAATTGGTAAATTTCCTTCTCGAAAATTTGAATGCTTCCGATGTAGATCGAAGGATCACTCAGCCCAAGACTCAAAATGTCCAGCGAAATTAAAAAAATGTCGGAAGTGCGGACTGAGGGGTCATTTTGAATCTAAATGTCGCACTAAATCTAAACAAAATTTTCGTGACAGCACTTTGCGATCCAAAAAGTTCAAAAGCGAATCGGTACAGTCCGTTGAGAAGGTAGAAAATGAAGGGTTTATTTTTCATTTGTCAAGCCAAAACGAAGATGAAATCACTTGTTTGATTGGTGGAGTTTCCATCCAAATGATAATTGACTCTGGTAGTTGCTCAAATATTATTTCGGAAACAGCTTGGTTGGAAATGAAAAACAAAGGAGTTTCTGTTAGAAACCAAATCAAAAAACCAAAGAAAATATTCTTAGCGTACGGTTCAAACAAGGCCCTTGATGTTTTAGGATCTTTTGAGGCCGATATTCAGGTTGGAAATAAAAACCATAATGCCACTTTTTATGTTATAAAATCGGGTCAAAAATCTCTACTGGGAAAAGAAACAGCAGAAGAAATTGGAGTTCTCAAATTAGGTTTAAATCTTTTGAATTCAGTCGAAAAAAAGTTTCCCAAAATAAAAGATTTAATTGTCAAGATTCCGATTGATAAAACAATTCCTCCTGTTATCCAGCCTTGTCGAAAGTTACCCATTCCTTTAGAAGAAAAAATTATAGCAAAATTGAATGAGTTACTAGAACTTGACATCATTGAAGTTGTTGATAGACATTCACCATGGATATCTCCTATAGTACCAATTCTTAAAAAAGACGGAGATATTCGTTTATGCGTGGATATGAGAAGAGCAAACGCAGCAATATTGAGAGAAAACTATCCACTGCCTACGATGAATCTTATCCTCCCAAAGCTTCGAATGTCATCAGTTTTTTCTCGTTTGGATATAAAGAATGCTTTTCATCAAATAGAAATTTGTCCAAGCACACGATACATAACTACATTTATTACTAATAGCGGTTTGTTCAGGTACAAAAGACTTATATTTGGAATGAATTGCGCTCCGGAAATGTTTCAAAAGATTATGGAGAGAATTTTGGCTAAATGTGAAGGTGTAGTTAATTTTATTGATGACATAGTCGTTTTCGGTAAAAATGAAAAAGAACATAACGCACGCTTAAAAAAACTACTTGATGTGATCAAAGAAAACAATATTTTATTAAATGATGCTAAATGCGTATTTAATGTCCAAGAAATAGATTTTTTGGGTCATGTTCTTTCTGCTAAAGGCGTTAAGCCATCACCTTCGAAAATAGAAACCATACAGAAATTCAGAGAGCCTAGGACTGTCGAAGAACTTGAAAGTTTCTTGGGGCTCATAAACTATATAGGTAAATTTATAGCAAACCTTGGAACTCTTACCAATTCCTTACGTGAAACTCTAAAACTTCAAAATCGCAGTCGTAAATCACAAATCTCTTTAAATAAAGAACAACGATGTTCATTTCAAAAATTAAAAAATATTTTACAAACTGATAAATTTTTGGGTTACTATGACCCTTCTGACAGAACCCAATTGATTGTGGATGCAAGTCCTGTGGCATTGGGTGCAGTCTTGATACAATTTAATAATGAAATTAAGCCACGAATAATTGCATACGGAAACAAATGTTTATCTGACTGTGAAAAAAGATACTGCCAGACAGAGAAGGAAGCTTTAGCGTTGGTTTGGGGAGTCGAACATTTTCATATATATTTGTATGGATTGAACTTTGAACTCGTAACTGACCATAAACCCTTAGAAGTCATTTTTGGGCCAAAGTCTAAGCCATGTGCACGAATTGAAAGATGGGTTCTTCGGTTGCAGTCGTACAGATATAAAATTGTTTATAAACCAGGCAAATCGAACATTGCTGATCCCCTTTCCAGACTTTGCGTCGCTGATCCTAACGTAAAAAATAATTTTGATTCCGAAGAACACGTTCATCATATTGCCAATAATAGCGTTCCGAAAACATTCGCCTTGAAAGAAATTGACAAAATATCTGAAACCGATCAAGAAATTCTTCGTGTTAAGGAAGGGCTCTACAATCAAAATTGGAACAAAGATGTCCTGAATTTCAAAGTATTTGAAAATGAACTCTGTTTTTATGGGAACATATAGTAGGAGAGCCGCTGAAGACCGACCTTCACCGAACTGTTAACCGGCTGAAACTTTTTTTTATGAAATTTGGTTTGAAAACATATACGAATATGATAGCTTGCCTAACGAAAAGTGTGCCAGGCTATATTAAATTTAACTTTATTTTAATCAATAACTAACTCCTCTTTCACCCATACGTTAAAATAAAACGTTGTGCCACATAGCCATATGTGTAAGTAGGCTTGAGACAAGAAAAAAATTGTATGGGAGAGGGGGGCCTATTCCCCCCGTTTAGTCAGGAGGGGCAGTTTTCTGAAAAATTGGCTTATTTTTAAAAAAAATATTAAAAATCAACGGCTTCATCTACAACAACGAGTTATACCTTTCTGCAAAGCCAAAAACTTAGGCTTTCATTTTGTATTTAAATTTAGTTGTTTTAAATAATAGTTTTAGAAAAAATAATTTTCAAACCCAAAATTTTGCAAAAAAAAAAATTTGTTAAATTTTTAGTTAATTTTTTTCAAAATTTTATGTGATTAAGAACCTATTTTGCATTCAACATTCAATTCTGTTAATAATTTTGAATATAAAAAAACAGTAAGTAAAAATAAAAAAGTTTTTTTTTAAAGCAAAAAGTGATTTTGGTTTTTTCTTTATTTCTCGACAATGGCAAGGTATTTTTCAATCCGGTTTACTGTGTTCGACTAAAAATTAAAAACAGCATTGAATGTTGAAAACAAAATTAGTACTTACTAACATAAAATTTTGAATAAATTAGTTCGAAATTTAAGAAAACCTTTTTTTTCAAAATTTTAAGTTTGAAAATTAATTTTTCTGAAACAATTATTTAAAACAATCAAATTTAAATACAAAATGAAAGCCTAAGTTTTTGGCTTTGCAGAAAAGTATAACACGTTGTTGTAGATGAAGCCGTTGATTTTTAATATTTTTTTTAAAAATAAGCCAATTTTTCAGAAAACTGCCCCTCCTGACTAAACGGGGGGAATAGGCCCCCCTCTCCCATACAATTTTTTTCTTGTCTCAAGCCTACTTACACATATGGCTATGTGGCACAACGTTTTATTGAAACATATGGGTGAAGGAGGAGTTAGTTATTGATTAAAATATAAAGTCAAATTTAATATAGCCTGGCACACTTTTCGTTAGGCAAGCTATCATATTCATATATGTTTTCAAACTAAATTTCATAAAAAAAAGTTTCAGCCGGTTAACAGTTCGGTGAAGGTCGGCCTTCAGCGGCTCTTAGACTAATACTTTTGCGACAAAACAAAAATCGTAATTCCACAACAGCTTCGTAAAAAAGTTATTGAATTCGCTCATGAAGGACATCCTGGAATAGTTGGAACAAAACGGAGGTTGCGAACTAAGGTTTGGTGGCCAAAAATTGATCAAGATGCCGAAAACGTAGTGAAGAACTGTAGAGGTTGTCTCCTTGTTTCAGCACCAACTGTTCCTGAACCGATGAAACGACGAACAATTCCAACAGCCCCGTGGATAGACGTTGCAATAGATTTAATGGGACCTCTTCCAAGTAATGAACATTTGTTTGTCGTTGTTGACTACTACAGCCGTTATAAGGAAATTGTCATTTTAAAAAACATAACTTCAACATCAATTATAAGTTCTCTGCGAAAAATGTTTACTAGATTAGGTTATCCACAAACAATAACTGCAGATAATGGAAAGCAATTCTCTAGTAAGGAATTCCAAGATTTTTGCGAAGTCTTCAACATAAAGCTATACAACACAATTCCATACTGGCCTCAGCAAAACGGTGAGGTTGAACGACAAAATCGAGATATCCTTAAAAGAATAAAAATAAGCAAGGCTACAGGCTCAAATTGGAAAGAAGATTTGCTTGATTATTTTCTGATGTACCACAATACGCCGCATTCAACCACAGGAAAAGCTCCAGCTGAACTCTTCTATGGAAGACTTCTCAAGGATAAAATACCATCACTTATCAATCACGATCAAGGAATAAATCAAGAAGTTGTAGACAAGGATACAATTGAAAAAGAAAAAGGAAAGTTGTATGCTGACAAAAATCGACGAGCTGCAGAAAGTAAACTTACCATTGGGGATCAAGTACTAGTAAAGAGAATGCGAAAAGAAAACAAGACGGACTCAAATTTTAATGAAATACCGCATGAAGTTATAAAATATAAGAGAGGAGATGCTTTGATTAAGAATTCGACAACTGGTGAAATATCAAGACGCAACATTGTTCATTTAAAGAAAATCAATGGAAATTGGGCAATTCAAGATAAACAATCAAACTCTTTCGATGAAGAAGCAAATTAAGTTATATTAAATTTTTGTTAAACTTTTGTTATTTATATTCATTAACACCAAAAAAAAGGAGAGAATGTAGTGTTTACTATATTGACTTTAAATCTACTTTATATCAACTACTTTATTTACTTTTATGTTATCATTATTCTTTGATATATTTTACCTAGGAAACACGTTTGTATATAAAACGATATAAAATATTTTCATTATTAATAAATTGAATCTGCAAGTGAGTAGTTGTTCATTAAATACAAGCACGTATAAATTGAAGATACTATACATCCCACTTCTGAGGTTGTACATGTACTACAGATATTTTCAGTTTGAAAATATATTAGAGAAAAATAATTTTGTATGATTGAAAAGAAACAAAAAATAATAAGAATACAGTTTTACAAAATTATTTTAAGCAAAGTAGAATACAATAGAGCTGTAACAAGTCTGTGTCAATAACCCATAACAGCATAAGTCGACTTATGCTCAAATTGAGTTAATGATGCAATTTTGTTTCCTTTTCTTTGTGCTTCAATCTGTTAATTTTTCATTTTGATATCCTTAGCCGTTCCAAAGATATAGCCCTTTTAAAAAAAACATAAGTTGGGAACTTCCAAATTCGCAAAAGGAAAAACAACACAAGTCATAAATATTCAAAAAAAAAACCGAACTACTTATATCTTTAAACCAATTTCGTTATTCGAAAGTTTACAGCATAAGTAAACTTATGTTTTTTTTCCTAATTTTTTTGCATTCATAACACACATGTCTACTAACGCTTTTCTTCCAAATTTCTTTAGTTCATTAGCGGGGTTTACATGGTCCAACATGGTTGGACAACATGGTTGGATGAAAAAAAAAACTTTGCGTTTACACTATGAACGATGTTGTCCAACATCAGTCAGTGTGGTTATTTTTCTCGAACGAAACAGACACGTTATGGAGAAGAAAATTTTAGCAGCGCTAATAATGAAGGAAATAATTGAAGACGAAGAAGAGGAAATCAAAATAAAAAAAGCAAAAAAAAAACGTCTGTGGGTAAAAAAGTGGGTAAGTAATAGATCCAAGAGCTCGCATACTTATATGCTAAAAGAGCTGAGGCTAACGTCATCTTTAGACTTCAAAAACTTTTTGCGGATGGATGCTAATGTGTATGATGAGTTATTGGCTATGGTGAAGCCTTATATCGAAAAGAAGAATACCAGCATGAGAGATTCGATATCAGCCCATGAGCGGCTTTCCGCTACTTTAAGATTTTTGGCAACTGGGAGAAGCTATGCAGATCTAAAGTACTCCACACGCATCGCGAAATGCACTTTGAGCATTTTAATAATAGAGACTTGCCAAGCAATACGAAAAGTATTAAAAGACTTTATTAAGGTTAGTAAAACATTTATTTTATTATTTATTTATTTATTTATTTTATTATGAATATTCCACATCTGAAAGAAGTTCATTTATGGAACTGTATGTGGTGTGTTGGTTCTGTGCAACCGGTATCTAACGTCTGTGCCTCGTAGTTTTCGTCTGTCTCCACAATGTATTCTGTTGGACTGTATCCATGTAGTCGTTTCGTTACGATAACATGTCTTGGAGCATACCTCGAAAAAGTGGTAGAGCTGCTTGTGTGCGAAGCCTCGCTGAAAAATTGTTCACCTGACGGTGAAAGTGGACTTGAAAGTGGAGTTGAAGAGCACGGATCTTCATACCGGTAATTATCACCAGTTTCAAACAGTTTCGAGGAACCTTCATGGAGTTTTCCTAGGGCCCCCTGGAAGAGAACCTCCATGATGGTTCGGTTCGCAAACAACTGTTGGGTTGGTGGCAGTTTGCGGAATAAGTTTTCCCAGGTGGCGCTAAAGGTGCTGGCATCGTCTTGTCGTTGGTTACTCTGTTCCAGCTGATTGAGGGCTCGCATAAAAATTTCATTTCTCTCGGTTTGGAGATATTTTTTTATCCTTTTCCTTACCGGTTGAATTTCTTCCTGTAATAAAAGAAAACTTTTTTTTTCTTACAGCTACCAACAAGTGAAGATGAATGGAGACAAGTAGCAAATGGGTTTGAGGAAGCATGGAACTTTCCACATTGCATTGGATCACTTGACGGTAAGCACGTCAATATAATTAAGCCTACTGGAAGTGGAGCCTACTACTTCAACTATAAAAAAACGTACAGCATTGTTCTGATGGCACTAGTGAATGCTAACTACGAATTTTTAATGGTTGAAGCTGGTGCCAATGGAAGAGTATCTGACGGAGGGGTGTTTTCAAACACCAAATTTGGGTACAAATTTGAAAATAAGGAATTGAATTTTCCACCCGCGTCGAAAGTTGGCATTTTCGAGAAGAAATTGCCATATGTCATCGTCGCAGATGATGCTTTTTCATTGGATGAGAACTTGCTAAAACCATATAGCTACCATTCGATGACAAAGGAGCAAGAGCAATTCAATTACCGTCTATCGAGGGCGAGGAACGTGATTGAAAACACTTTCGGCATTATTTCATCCCGTTTTAGGATTTTGCTGACAATTGAATCCAGCGAAGACAACAGATATTGTTCTAGCTACTTGCATAATTTTTTAAGAACAAAAAGCGCAAGGAGTTATATAAACAGCACGGATATTGAAATCTCAACATCACATGCAAGAGAAAACTCGCTTCTCCAATTGCAATGTGGGAAATACAAAAATTCATCTAACATTGCTAAGGACACAAGAAATAATTTTTGCGACTATTTTGCTCGATTTGAATAAAATTTAACTGAAACCACAAAATGTCACTTCATTGTTTGTTTTAATAAATTTAAATAAACCACATATTAAACTTTTCACACTTACCTCTTCATTTTTGTCGTCCGGGTCCATTGAAGAAACCCCGTCCATCTGTTCCTCCTGGTCTTTAAGAAATTCCAAGGTATTGAAGTACCACAACGATGGTACGTAAACTTCCTCAACACCGGCACCGGATTTTTCACTTCTTTTTACTTTTTTTAGTTCTCTCCGGTAAGAGGAACGGATGCAATTTATTTTTTTTTTTAAAGTTCGACGTTTGCATTTTCTTCGTTTTCTTTATATTTTAATAGCAACTTTTCATACGCCTTGGTTTTTACATTTCGATTTTTATAGTTTTCACTTTTTATTTTCCAGAGTTCTGGGAGATTTTTATATACAGTAATCCCCGCTTAGTTGCACCTCGCTTAATTGAACATCCCGCTTAATTGATCGAAAAAATTGGCTTCGAAAATTTCTCGTATTAGTAGCAAGGCTTTTTAGACGGTTAATTGAACCCCGCTTATTTGAATTACTCGCTTAATTGATCTTAAAAATATGGAGCAGAAAAACTGAATACATGGACATTTTTCGGATAATTGGACGAAAAAAAAATTATAATGAAACAAACCTAAAAACAAATTCTCTTATGTCGTTTTCCATTGGTCGTCCTCGTCCAGAAGCCTTCGGATTTCGGAAGAGTCCAGAAGTCTTCTGAAACCATTTCATTGAACTGACTTTGACAGCCGGAATGCTTCTGAGAAGAGCAGAACTCTTCTGTTTTGAAAACAAGAAGAATGACACATATACCATAACCCGTTCCATTGGAGGTAGAAGAAGAAACGTCAAAAACCGACCAATGAAAAACGACATTAGTGGAAGAGCTAAAATTGTCAGTACTGTTCGCTGTATAACAAATGACAGCTAGCTATAGTTTGTTTTTGTTTTTTGGCATTGAATAAGAAGTACAGAAAGCGGTGTTAGCTACATGTACAATGTACGTGCGTGAAGCAACAAACATTTCTGATGATGTCCAATTTTTTTCCTGTGCTGTCATACTTTTTCCTGTGCTGCTAGTGAAGTTTTTGCTAAATTTCTCAAAAATAAAAATCCTTTGTCCATAGAATTTATTTGGTCTTGATCTTTAGTCTTTTCTGTCACAAAAACAAAAACTCGAATTCAGGGGCGCATTTATTTATGTTGGTGATCGTAAGGTGCTGTACAATTTCTTGTGCTTTTTAACGCTTTCAAATACCACCCAAAAAGGTGCAATAAATGTGATGAATTACGGATGAAAAATTAAGAAAATGTACTGAGGAATTTAAAAAAAAAAAAGCAATACACATCGTGCGTGTGCGCCTTGAGCTTTATAACACCATGTACCTAATTCAAAAAAAGAATTGAAATGAAAAAAAAATTGAAGCACAATCGATATAATCTTGATTCGATCAAATTTCACTTGGCGCCCCAGAGATTAACCGTTCAATTGCAGGCCAGCCCTGTTGTAATGCATTTGTGTTTGTGAAACTCACACTACTTTGAAAAATGCTTCACTTCTTTTTCATAAGACCCCTTCCTGTACTTCTTATTCAATGGTTTTTTGTCATACGAGATATTTTAACGTATTTGCGTGTGTATTCTTTTCGATTTTTTTCCAGGTTTTCGTAAGTTGAAACTGAAATGTTTATAGAGTGAATTTCTGGAATTAATATTTTATTTTTTAGTTGACCTACTCGTGCAATTAAACGGGTTTCGCTTAATTGAACAGATATGTCAATTAAGCGGGGATTCGTTAATTGAACCACCCGGATAATTGACCGAAAAATCTGACAAAATGGTCAGTGCAATTGAGCGGGGAATACTGTAGTTCAAAAAACTTCCTCCAAAATTCGTTATTTGTGATTGCCGACATTTCGAATAGACCGCACAGTAAACGCATATAATTTAAATGAAAAATGAGTGAATGGCGGGAATTCCCCATATTTTCATTTTTCAGGTTTGTCCAACATCTGTTTACACACGTTGGATGGTATGACAAATCAGCAAGTTTTTAAAAAATTTTAAAAACCATCCAACATGGTTTGTCAAGCGGTTGTTTTAGCGTTTAGATTTAGATGATCAAGCATTGCAGTTGTCAAACCATGTTGTCCAACCATGTTGGACCATGTAAACCCCGCTATTCATGTAAGCACATGTCTACTTGTGCTTTTTTTCCATAGTAAGATAAGTAAGTACATTTTGTATGGAATAACTGCACTGCAACTACTGCTCAAAATCACAATATATTAAAAGAATTTTAATGAAATTAAAATTTCAAATCAAAGAAAAGTAAATTTTTTATCATTTAAAAACTTAAAAACTGCGCTTTTGGTTATATATTTGTCTGTAAAATCGCTTCAAATAATGCCAAAAACTTCAAATGTCTCTCCTGAAAAGTAATGAAAACTGACTTATGCTGTTATGGGTTATTGCCACAGAAGTATAACTTATAAAATACAGTTTTAGAGTTATCAGTTCCGTGTATACCTACTTCATAATTTCCATTTCCTTTGGATGAGCCTTGCAATATTGGATTTCAAAAATTAATTTAATGGTAAGGGTTATAAACACATATATGGGTTCAGTTTGCCATTTTGGCTTCGAAGCTCGAAAACCATTTTGTGATTAAATTATGCAGTAAAGTAACCTTACTTCTTATTAATTCTTGCCTTAAAATAAACATAAAATAGTCTTTACATTTAAAATTATATGAAAAAATTTTTTTGAAGTGTGTACCAAAGAAATTTGACAGCTTGCCTTTTCAAGGAGAGCCAATTCAATAATACCAATTTTTTTTTATATTCCTGGAAATCAATCACAGAAGGTGAAAAGTTGTTCATAAAAAAATGAAAATGATAACAATGTCGTATATTTATTGTAAACAGACTTATTCAATGTAAATGTGAAATGAATCCTACCTCCTTTCAAAACAAGAACTGATTTATATGTAAAGTGAAACCTTCTAGGGTTCTTTTCTTACCCATCAACATCAACACACATTCTATTCTTGGTTTTACTTTCTAGATCTTCAATGAAGGAACGAAAACTTTAGGTATTCTTAAAAAAGAATCGAAAAGGCTAAGGAGTGTTGGGGTTTATATTGCGATGAAAGTGAATTTAAAGATAATCTCCATCTGTGGTGTGGGTTTAGTTAAAATCGAGACACAGTTCTTAAGTTTTCAAAACTCTTTATACCTACGTAAAAATCTATACTTTGGAACCCTCTCTCGCTGCAGAAATCATAAAAAGTTAAAAAAAAAAAACTGATTCCTTTTCAACTACAATGGATTGGAAAAGAACCCAGCGAAAATAAATTATTCCTTCCTTCAAAAAAACATTATAAAAACTTGTTCATACAACTTTTTTCTTCTTACTATTTATTCGAAAAGAGCACAGTTTCCCTAAGTTATTTTCAAAATTGTATGATGTCAAACAAAAACCTGATTGGGTATGTTCGGTGGGAATATAAAATATTTCGGGTTTTCGAAAACCTTGTGGCGAACACTCGGTCTTCCGTTTGATGTGTAGAAAAACTAAATGACGGCATTTTGTGGCAGACTAAAAAAAAAATCTAAAAATAACCACTAGCACGTTGATTAAAGCTATCGGAATGTAATATTTAATTGATATATTTTTTATTTCGTCCTTAATTTTGGACTAACTCTCTTTATTATATTAAAAACATCCAACTTAATTATCTATATCTATACTTCTATACTAATACATAAAGCTGAAGAGTTTTTTCGTTTGAACGCGGTAATCTCAGGAACTACTGGTTCGAATGGTATAATTCTTTTTGTGTTGGATGGTCCATTAATCGAGGAAGGCTTAAGGCTACTTAACATTAAGCTGTGACCAATAGCAGCGAATAATCTGTGGAAAATGTGGCAAAATCTATTAATTTTTCTGCGTTTTAACGCGCTTATCTCAGGAACTGCTTAATCAAATTGAACAATATTTTTAATGTTGAATGGTCCATTTATCGAAGAAGGCTTGAAGATATTGAATGAATATAACGCTGCAACCAATAGGAGCGAAGCGTCAGTGAAAAATTTAGTAAAATGGGAAAAAATATTCATTTGTAAAGGCTTCTGATGTTTGCTTGAATGTGCTGATCTCAGGAGCTACTAAATCAAATCGAACAATTATTCTTTTTGTGTTGAATAGTTCATTTATTAAGGAAGGACTTAGGCTATATTATAACATTAAGCTGTGACCCAATAGGAGCGAAGAATCTGTAGAAAATGTGGAAAAAACGGCAAACAATTATTCATTTTTCTGTTTGCTTGAACGCGTTTATCTTAGGAATTGCGAATTGCTAAATAAAATTGAACAATTCTTTTTGTTTTGAATAGTCACTAAAGAAGGTTTTAAGCTATACAATATTATGTTGCGACCAATAGAAGCGAAGCATCAGTGAAAAATAAAGCAAAAACGGGGAAAATTATACATATTTGAAGGCCTAAACGGTTTAAGCTACAAACAAAAATAAGTATGTTAGAATTATTTTTTCCTTCATGAACTTAAATAACGTACGTGAAATTATTTTGCTATTTTTTTAAGGTTGCCTCACTGCTATCTTTTTTATGGTAATCAAATTTTATAAAAATTAATGTATAATTGCCAATAAACGAGGTACCATATCGTTGGCTCAGACAAGTTGCCGCTCCAAAAACCATTTTTTGTTAAAAAAAAACCATACATTATCATGTTTAGGTATCAATGTTTTCTCATCATCTCAATTCTATATCATAATCAATTAAAAATATTCGAAATTTAGTCTATACTAATATATAAACCTGAAGAGTTTGTTCGTTTGAACGCGCTAATCTCAGGAACTATTGGTTCAAATTGTAAAATTCTTTTTGTGTTGGAAAGTTTATTAATCGAGGAAGGTTTAAGGCTACATAACATTAAGCTATGACCAATACCAAAAGTATTCATTTTGTCTTTGTTTGAACGCGCTGATCTAAGGAACTGCTAAATCAAATTTAAAAAATTCTGTTTGTATTGAATAGTCCATATATCGAGGAAGGCTTCAAGCTATACAACGTTACGCGCGCCGCGAATAATGAGAGCAAAGCATCAGCATCATCATATTTGACGGCTTTGAGTTAAGAAGAATTTCGACTTAGGGAGAGTCGACTGTTATACAATTTAAAAATAATTTCGCAACAAAATTCCCACGCACGCATGATGCACAAGTCAAGACACACCTCTGGCCGGTGAACGTCAAGAAGGGAGAGGCGGACAAAGTCGCGGGCAACTGCTAGTCTCCTTATAATTATTTTCATGAACAAAAGTTTGATAACTTCTTTGTTTTAGTAAAAAAAAAAATGAAAAAAAAAAAAGATTTTTCTAAGGGTGTTTGCCATCTGAGTTTTTGTCGTTTTTCTTTGTGTTATGTTTGTTTGTTTGTTTGTTTTTTTTTTTAACGAAAATCGCATCTATCCCTTTTTGTGTCTGAATTTTCTTGAAATTCAGTGAAAAAGATTCACCTAATTTGGAGTGACACCCCTAAAAGTGTTTTAATGGTTCTTTGCGTTGAACGTTTCTATGATAAAAATAAAAATAAATTTTCAATTGGGTTAAGCGTGAAACAGTTTTCACCTTGTTAATTTTTATTGAACAACATTTTCATTATTATCATGGGCTTACACTCTCTTGGGATAAGTGTTTCGAAGATACAAAAATTTCGTTTTCTATAAAGTTTTCCATAGACCTTTTTTTTAGAAAATTCAAATTAAAATGAATGTTTATTGGATTGTCTGTGAAAAGTTCAAATCGTTTTATTACTTTGAGGTCATTGTCATAGTCATACAGATACTCCTTTTTGGAATATTTGCCTTTTGAACAATTTGAAATGATTGCATGAAAATGTTAAGGAACTTAGACAGAACAGACTAACTTTAGAAGGTAATTACTTCAAAATAAAAGCTTCGTATTTTATAATTTTTCTAACATAAGTAATGAGATAATTAGAATCTTTGAATGCATGTCTATCAAAATTTAATGTTAGAAAAGCATGGCACCGTTTTTTAGGTTAGTATGACTTTACTATCAAACTCAGCAAGACATGATTGATTTTGAAGGAAAGTTATCCAATTAAACAGCCTATTCAATTTGTTATAATGGAATCATTAAAAAATAAATACAACTCAATATTTTCAATACTCACCACATTGACATTAAATATTGAACTAAGAATCAGAAAAGAATTCATGTGAACAAATTCTCTTTTAGGTATACATATGAACTGCCAAATTTGGAAAAAAAGGAAGTAACATACTTCTGATGAATGGGTTATCTAGCGTGGGTATAAATAATTTTTCTTCTTCAAGAAAAAGTAATTACGTCAAATGGCACAGATTATAAAAAAGGAATTTTTAAGTCTTTTTGCACTTTTTGACGCACGAATGAACATCTTTGCTGGAGTACATCCGTTCGAATCACTGGTATGGAAACTGTGAAAGGTACAATTTGTGAGATATCCTGTTTTCTGTATGCTTTTAAGGTACACATTACCTTACAAAAGGTAAAAAGAGATTTCTATAAGTGTTGTTGTAAATCTGGGACTATGGTTAGATGAACCTTAAAGACTTTTAGCTTAAGAGCATAATGAAGAAAGGAGGGAGAATTATTTTATTTTAACAAGTAACTATAGGTACTGGAAGTTAACTGAACATTTAAAGTTAAGAATATCAAGAATCCTATTACATATTTTCCATTGCGAATTATTGTCACTGTCAAGTAACCTACTCATTTCTCTTTTCTGTTGTTACAACAATTTACATTTTTGCAATTCTTCAGACGCAGACTCATTTTCTGAATCACTTTTTTAAATCCTAGAAGAAAGGCAAACAGCCTAATCCTGCAAGAAGATTAATCTGATTTATGTTTTTTTTAGTAAATAAAATAAACAACGTGACAGTTTTATCTTAGTCTAGTGAAGACGAAAGTCTAGAATTTATTTCCTAAATATTAACATTGGGGTCATTAAAAATCTGTTGGACATGGGATACAACAAACGTGCTTGTTTTATTTTAGCCATCACAATAAAAAAATTTAACACATATTAACTTTTTGTGAAAGCCGGATTCGTAGGGGTTAGTTGTTATTCGAGCTTCAGTTCCATTTTGAGAGGAACCACCATTTTCCTAACGAATATTAAATAGTTCATAAAGTATCTAATGATTGTAACTTGATAGATGTTCAAAAAAAATAATAATGAGGGAAATGTTGGATTCCAAATCATGACCCGTAACTGTTTTATCTATGAAATTTTGTTTGTCAACACCAACTTGTATCCTCATCGGACAAGCTTCTCCAACTAGCTTATGACGATGACGATACATCAAAACGGAGGATTTGTCTACAACCATTTCGCTCAGTCATTTGTAATAACTAAGTAGTTTATAAACAGTTTCTGGGGTAGCAAAATATAAAAAGCACTCATATACCTACATATATCTGAAGAATACATTTTCTCTACCTATTTAAAACAACTTCTACTAGCTATTCCTTTTTTTAGCACTTTTCTCAAAATATTCTTTTACTTAACAATAAAAATTAAGTCGTTTCAACTCGGTTGCTGCAAGTCGTAAAATTTTGATATGACATAACATCACCAAGTCGTAAAGAGCGTTTGTTGTTGTTCAATGACACAAGCTAAAGCTGTCACTCTTGTTTACAGCCAGGAAGGTTCATGTAATAATTTAGGGTCGAATCTGTATTGCCTTTTGGGATTATGATTTTGTTTTAAGTACGAGAAAATAAATCAATGAAAATCTCTTGGAAAAGAAGAAATTTTCGAAATGAAACTGTTTACATTTTTTTCTTTTTCAAAATTATTTATCATTCAAATTTAAAGATACTTAACCCAAAGTTCACAATGATAAATGAATCACCAAATCTGACATCTCAATATCTCATTAAAGAGAATCCTTGGAAGATTAATGATCCAACGAAAAATACGATAAATGCATTTATTTCTTTTGAACTTATTGATCACATGCCTAGTGAAAACAAAAGTTGTATAAATGATGACATTCGTTGTATGCCGTAGTCATTTTTCTTTATAATGATAAATAATTGCTTTGAATATTTTGAAAATTCATTTCAAATGGTTTATATATCAGAGTTCAATTACATTTTGAGCATGTGATTTGGACATTAGGCTTCTTTTTCATACTTGAAACCAAAGTTCACGAGATTTGAAAAACATTAAATATCAATTATTTCATGCATAAAAACGAAATACGAGAGTGGTCCGATAAGTAGGTATAAACTATAAACAGTATAGTTGAGATACAAACGAAAAACAAATATTAAGAAATGTAACGAAGGGCGTCCTGCTTCCCCAAAATCTAGGGAATTAAAACTCTGTGTACCCGGACCATGAAACAGCTAGTAGCCGTACCGCCAGAGCTATAACATCGCAAATTACATGTAAATAATATCAACTGAGACAACCAAATACATGAGGTAGTCTTATTTTTATAATTTACGTTTTTTGGACAAAGCTGGTTATTCGCCGGAAAAGTTGCAAAGTAGGAGTCAAATTTTGTAGGAAAAACGAGTAAGTTAATCCTTCAAGTAGTAGTTCTCCCACCGCTACTTGTTGAATATTATTTCGATACTTACCCTCACCATAAGGCTGTGGCAAAAGTGTTTGCCCCTTTCCGAGATTCCCTCTCATATAGGCTATATGCCTTTTCCGTCCGAGTTTCCCCCTTACTCTAAAGCTGTGGCACAACCGTACTTACTATATCCAAGATTTGTATTATATAGTTCACCCTTGAGCCCAACTTCGGTCGTATCCTCAAGTATAGAGAATCGTTCTTTAGCCGTACTACGCGAATGTGGAACTCCCTTCCACACTCTGTCTTTCCAAATCATTGCAATGTTCTGGAATTTAAGACCAATGTACCCCGGCACCTCCTCTCCAACCCCTTTCCTCCTTCCTAAAGCACTCACTGTGTCCCTGGCATAATAAGGGCATAAAAAACCCCTTGAGTGTGTGGTAATTATAAAAAAAATTAAAAGAAATAAGAGTAATATAATAATAATAATAATAATTTATAATATAGTGTTTTCTTCAAAAACTGAGTTATACTGTGCTTTCCTCAGACAGGCTCTGGATTCCGACAAGGACCTTAACCCCAGCCTTTCGAAAATTAAGTATCACAGGAAATGTGCCAAATAATTGTTCAACAAAGTCTCCTTTTTACTCTATACATTTGGCGAAGTTTTGTTCCAACTTCATTAACGCGTCTGCAAAATACGATTTCTTGATGTCTGCAAATTAGTTCTCCGTGCGCGAACATTCGTGTTAAAAAAATTACCAGAAAATGAAAAATTTGAATTTTTGAGTCTGGATTCGGTAATTCACTGTGAACCTTTTTAAATTGATTCACGGTGTACCATGTTGCCATTTTAACAAACGCACAGTTTTAGTGTTTATATCTTCCCAAACGGCTTGACCGATTTTGATTAAATTTCATATGCATTCTGTAGGTATGACGTATGAGAATAGGTTTCTAACTAATTTTTACACCCCTAAGTGTTGAGGGTGGTTCACCCCAAAACATTTTTTTTTGCGACACATTTTTTTTTCTTGTTATTTTTTTATGGTGTGGCATTAAGAAATAAATTCGATCCTTAGTTTTCAACTTCCTACCACTTTCCCCTACTTTTTAAGAGCTTTATAACTTCTTACTCAGTTTTCATGAAAATTTCGTCGATTATTATTATTTTTTGTACATTGATCGCTATGGATAGTGACATTAAAGATAATTATTCTGAAAGGCAGGTTAAATAATGAACGAGAAATAAACGTATTCATACTATACTTATACTGTTTGTCATCATTAAAACAGCAAACAATGCCAATGCGGGGTAGAGGGTGGTCATGGTAGTGGGTAGTTGGGTGGTCGGGTAGTGGGTAGCGGGGTGACGGGTAATGGGTAGTTGGAAGCGGGTTAGAGGTCAGTCGGTAGCGGGTAGTGGGTAGAGTAGTAGCGGGGTACCAAGGCCCAGATGTTTTATTTATCGATTGAGGCAGTTCGCAGGGTCAGCTAATTATATATAATATTTCTCAAGTAAACAAGTTGACACAAGTTATTATCTACGTAACCAGAAATACAAATATTACACTCAAATGAAGTTACGATGGACAGTTATTTAATAAGAAGAAAAACAAATAGAAACCAAAAAATTACTTACCAATGCAGAAAAAGAAAACACATGTAAAAAAAACCAACTTCGATCAAGTGATCACACAGACTGATGATTTGAAAGGTTGAAATGTACAGGGATGTTCTTTTCTCTTTTTCAGATTTATTATAAAACTAGCTGACCTCGCGAACTTCGTCTCGCCGCCCTTCAGAGCAACTCCAATAACAATTTTCCCTTGGAAAACTAATGAGTTCTCCGAGTTTTTCATCAAGAACTTTCTACTTTGAAATTTTCCTGTTTTCCGATTGAAAACCAATGCACCTGCAATAATATGCATTTTTTCCTTTGAAAACCAATGAGTCTTCCGAGTTTTTCATCAAGAACTTTCAATTTTCCATTCGAGAACCCATTTTGAAATTTTCCAGTTTTTCATTTGGCATGCTCCTGGATAGTACACATTACATGCAAATAATTTAATCCCGAAGAACCATCTACAGTCTAACACGAACAACATAAAAAAAAAATAGCCAAATCCGTCCAGCCGTCCTGTTCATGACTGCATGGAAAAAAATATAAAAAAAATCAAACGCCATTTTGTTTCATATTACAACAAAAAATGTAAATTCTCAAAAACAAAATATCTCTCTTGACAGTTTTTGCTACTGTGACCACAATTTTTCATTAATTTTTGATTTTATATTTTTATCAGAATTTTAAAACATATAGCATCCTTTCCTTGTTTCCAAAAATTCCAAATTTTCAGCGGTTTTTCCACGACAATTAATCAAAAAAGTTTTTTCCATAAAATTTTAATTTTTTTTTAGTTTCAGTAGTTGGACACTACTATTGCGTCTTTTTTTTAAATTGGCGCAGCTTATCAAGATTCTAAAATGGTATAACACTTTGGCAAAATTTGCCAGAAAAAAAAGTAATGCATACTTTTTCATAAGAACAACCGATTTTCAAAAAAAAATTATTCAGAGAAATCACTTCACTTTATGGAAAAAAATAGGTTTTCTGATGCGCTTTCTTCAAAACCGTGAGAGCTAGTGATTCACTGTGTACCCTGATTCACCGTTGACACTTTTACCCTACTTTTTTTAGTTTTTGTGGTCCATATTTTTTTCTTTTTGAGGTATACATACTGACAATTTGGTTACTACCTTACCTACCTACTCATATTTTATTTTCTCAATAAACAAAATTTATCTCTTTTATTTTTTTGAATCAATTTAATTCAATCTGAGTTCGCATCAAAAACTTTAACTTTCAGTGAGTAATAGAAAGCAAGTTTAAACCACATTCACCTTAGTGAATTGCTGTCAATCAAAACTAATAACTAAAAACTATAATTAATAAACTTTCGCCACAATGAACTGAGCTGTATTCACATCGTTGTTTGTATTAAGGTTTGTGGTCACCACTCTTCAGTAACTGAATAACAAGTCCTTATAAGGTTGCATTATATTCGGCTTTTTATCCAGTTATTTAATTTACCACAAAATGTTTTTCATTTAATTTAGTCCCCTTTAATGAAAAACAAAAACAAAATCAATGAAAATTATTAAATAATGTAATTTATTATTCTCTAGAGAACTTTTGGTCTCAAGGGTTCAATTTTTTATATGAATTAAGTTGGTGACTTTTAAGAAGGACGTGCTCATTATTAATTCATAAAATGGTCGGTAGGTTCTCATCAATTGTTGTCGTAATGAACATGGAGAATGCCATTAAAACTTTTATTACTTTCTTTTTTGGTGTTGTGGTATAAAAGAAATTTTACTTTTTATGTTGTGCAGAACAGACCGAGACCATAATATTCTCTGAAATCAAAGAACATAGTTTGAGTAAAATTAATATTGCATTTAAATTTAATGTCTTTTAGGAAAAACAATTTCCATAGCCTCCACATAATGACTTAATTTTCTTGTCGAAGAAAAATAATTACAAATATATTGCGAATTTTTTAGGAATTATTATAGAATTATTAGCATAAGACATGTTTATTGATATTCGAAGGGTAGACACGGTGCATTCAAGAGGACATGAGCGTCCACAGCAACCTCTGTCTATCAACTCGCGGTGGATGAACTACTAAGTGAACACCATGCATAGGGCTAATAAGACATTTTTATAGCTCAGGCCTATATAGACGGTTTGGTTTGGTAGACTCTCTGTCTTTGGGGTTAAATTAAAGATCTATAATGCAGATATGACCGCAGTCCAAGTATTACGATGACATGGTCCCGGATGGAGGTGGATTCCATCCATCACAGTTTTTTAATACATACATACATCAACCATATTTCCATAATTTAAATGTGCTTTTTACTTTGGTAATTCTCGCGTCATATTTGATTGGCACTTCACGATTTCTTATTTCCCAATTAAACGTGACCAAGAAAAAGAAAAAACTGTTTATGTCCTTTAAAATACCAATCAAAAAGAGAAAAATAAACTGTCACCTGTTTGCTCGACAAAAATGTCGTCGCTTTTGTCAACACGGCATAAATACGTTTAAAAAAAAAGTAAACAAATAAATTCAATTTGCCCCAAGAATGACATCATACCTAGACCTACATCTGATATGTTGAGTGTTCTTTATTCTTTTTGTTCATTTCATAAAGCTTTGTTAAAGTGCTAGTACTGCTACCAGGCCGTTGGAAAATATTGTTTAAGAGATTTATATCTGATTTCTTTAATCGTACAATGCGCTTTAAAATAATTTTCAAATAATGACTGACCTCTGCTTCCAAATTCTATTTGTGTTTGTTACCTAACTAAGCCTTTGGTCTTGTCAAAGTTATGTTCATATCGTATCTAATTTTTCAACATTTATTCTAGTTTTTGAAAATCAATTTCAACAGCCGCCAAAATATGACAACGATATGAGATCTCAGTTGAAAATAATAATTTCAAAGCCAAATTATTCGTCAACTATTTTTCATTGTTATTTTTAATTCAATTTAACCGAGTTGACTTGGTATGTTAGCATTTCCATTTTCAATTTGGATACTTTTTTATTCTGGTGATGCATTTACCCTTTAACATCTGTCCTAAGATTCCATTAAAAAAGTACAAACAGTAAATTAATGTTGAAATGTCAGATAAAATACGAAATCACATTTAGAATTTGTTGCGGAAAAATAATTAAGCGAAAGGATGTTGCAAGGGTTTGACCATTGGACTGACCAAAATTAATTAATCAAGTTGATTGAATCGGTGTACCTATAGAATTTATTGTGGAGCACGGATCATACTTGGTGTATTCAGAGATATAAGTTCGCTAGCACTCTAATGCCTGAAACAATAATATATGTACAATGCACATACAATCAATAACATTTAATTTTTACTCTCGATCTCGATTAAATTGTTTTCTATGAACAATCGAATGTTACTCATTTGTCTTCTTTCCAAAATTTTTCTTTGACAAAAGTATTTTTCATTACGAAATTCGATGAAATAAAATTTTGAAGTACGGAAGCGAATTTGATTCAATTGTCGTAGATTTAGACTAGTGCCGATAGCTTCAAAAATGGAAAAAAAAAACGAAAAAAATCGCAGTAGAATAAAATAAATGAGAAATGGTGGGGGATGCGATAAAAATGAAAGGAAAAATAAATTACGGGCCATCCGAGTTCGGGAAGTGGGCGGGTTTTAAGGGGAAAAAATGGTTTATCTTGATTTCCGGCAAAATTCGAGTTTTTTTCAATTTTTTGCATTTTCTGAGAATATTTACTACAGTAATGTATTTTTTTTTTACACCATCAGAAAGTAGACGTTTGAACAAATAAATAACATGCTGACTTTTTAAGAAAAAGCGAAATTTTGACACGTGAATTTTCGATTCAAAATTAGGGTATTTTTTTGATATTATTTCAATATAAGAGGAAAAAATAAATAATTTTAACCAAATAAATTACAGTGTATCTGGAATATAATAAGGGAAGTTTTCACCAAATTTCGTAGAAATTTTTTTTTTTTTGAAAAAGATAAAAATAAAAAACCAAAAACTTGGTTTTTTGAATTTTTCATATATGTTTTGAGGTTATGTGAAAAATTTGTCTGAACAAAAGTTATAGATCTTTTTGTTACCTATAACTTTGCCATTTAACATTTTTCCATAGGACCTCTAGTTTTGCCGGAAATCAAGATAAACCATTTTTCCCCCTTAAAACCCGCCCCCCGCCCACTTCCCGAACTCGGATGGCCCGTAATTTATTTTTCCTTTCATTTTTATCGCATCCCCCACTATTTCTAATTTGTTTTATTCTACTGCGATTTTTTTCGTTTTCAAAAATTATCTACCCTGGTCTAATTGTACACCCAGAAAACATTTTAATAGACGAGCGACGAGACAGACAGACTCAGCAGATTTTTGGAAGAGAAACAGAAATCCATAAAAATCGAACTATAAAACGGAGAGCAATGAAATTGTTCGCACTTTATGTCGATCGTCAAAAAATATTGACATGACTTCATGAAGTCATGTTGAGTTTTGATGAGGAGTTACTTTTTACGAATGTGGTGGATTAAAATGGTCTTGTTCTTATTTGTGAAAATTTCTAGCATCAACAGTAATTGTATGATTCTTTTGGAGGTTTGTATGCATAAAGAATATTTAGTTTTCAATAAGAAAATATTTCTGCAAACAGATGGCGTTGTAATTACTTAACCCTTGTTCCACACATGGGGCATATTCACGTTAAGCCAATCTTATGATTACCATCACGCATTTCCAGTGAAATTATTCTCTCCAACTGTGATTTATGCGCATAGAGTATACTTTTTCATATTGGTCGGACAAACTTTGCTGCTGAGTTGAGAAAAACATTAAAATAATGAACAGACTTTTTTTGAAAAATGCGATCGGTTGCATGATTGGCCCATGTAAAGTTTGTCTGACCAGTAGATTCTTAATGCAGACGTTCTAAGCTTTCATTTTATACCCCATTTGCCCATTTACCCGATGAGGTAGGACGACACGGTCGCCTCCCGGACTATTATATTAATATAGCTCAAGCTAAGTAATATTTATGTGCATGAAAAGGGCCGCAAGTCTTTTCCCACGCTACCCGCCGTGCATCCTAACGATTCCATTCGAAGGAATGTTTAGCTATGTTATCGTCAGGTTTCCTCTGTATGTGACCAATCCTTCGCCACTTTCGCTTCTTTATGTCAACATCCAACAGTTTTTGACTCGTCCTACGCCACAATTCCTGATTTGGTATGATTTGCCGGTTTCGCAGGCATACAGACAAAACGTTAATACCACGCCAGTTATTGCGATACTTAATGGTAGCCTTTCTTTGGCAACTTGACGATAACTCCGTCCTTCCAGTCTCTTGGATCTCGATAAAACAATAGCTACATTTCCATTTCCTAAAATGTGCACTGTGCCGTGTACGGACCGAAATGAATATACTGCCATAGCTGCTCGTTGAAAAATCAAACAATTTTCAAGATAGTTGCAACTGTTTTAACCAACATAAAATGAACCTAACAATTTATTTGTTAATGAAGCAATCTAGTTTCACTCTGATTCACGTACTTTAGATTTCCTGACTGCCTAAAAAGATGATTGTAGATATAATGCCCTCCAGAGTCTAAAAAGTATTCAAATAATATTGAATTAATGAATATTCATTTTCAACCAGGGGGTCAATTCCCGATCTGTCGAACTGTGAAATGATAAGTTCTATCACACTTTCACAATAAATTCGATTCTGCATCTGTGAAAAAAATCAAAACAAACTTCAAAACATTTTATTTGATAAATTTCTTTTCACAGCTATGTTAGGTGTGTTTTTTTTTGGCAAATATATCCGCAGTGCAGTAGGGTTTACCAAAAACATAAAAAACGCATTTAGAAGCTGGACCCTGCTATCATTTTAAAGACGATTATTAGCTGTGTTTTTTGGCAAAGCTATCCGCATCCGCAGTAGTAGATTACAGGTATTACAAAAAAAAACACGATACTGCTGATAAAAGTAGAAGTAGAATCATACTGCGGATAGAATTTTGAAGTTATTCGACTCTCGAATATAGTTTTTTGTTGTTTGACTTATGATAGTTGGTACACCTTTGTTGTTTGTAGTTTTCCATTTTTCAATGAGAGCGTACTCTTTTTGCTCCTTTTATATTTGTTACTCTTTTTCAGATTATATACCTACAACCAAACAGTCAATTCCGTTGCAACAGGAATTGAATTCTTACTTAATATATTAAGAAATTCATTAATCGTCTTTAAGATGATTGTTTTGAAGAAAGCAACGATGCTAAGTGGAAAGAGTATATATGGACCATCAGAAGGCAAAAGAGGAAAGTCGGCGCAAGAAGGCAGAACTACTCAAAGAATATTTGAAGTCAAAACAAAATATGTATCAATAAAATAGCATGTTAAAACAAATTGTGTCTTTCTGGTTTGTTATTTCGAATTTATTCGGTCAACAATAGTCGGCCCTATCGAGGTAACCGTCGCGCCGGAGCGGAATTTTCTTCAACTTCCTCCGAATCGGAAACATTTTGCTTGTCGGAGAACTACCTCGTCGAAATCATTATTGGCCTCGTCTATTTCGCTCACCTCTGACGATTGATAGGGATAGTAAAGATCGCCGGTGAGTGTCATATTTAAATCGTTATCCGGCTGAGGACGAGGAGCATACAGACCGTAACTCCGAATGCTCAGCTCAGAGTTTTGGTAATTGAGATCGCTCTCACATGCCGAACTTGAGGCGAATGTCCGTCGAATACTGAGAGCGAACATGTTGAGCGAATCCGAATTGACATTGCTGCCTTGGTTGTAGACAGCCATTTCACTGAGAGCATCATCCAATGAAATAGACTCATCATTACCCATTACGATCGGTTTCCTTCGATCCTGAGGCGAAGGCAAATCGTTGATCTCACAAAGGCTTGGTGAAAAGAGCACGGGACTGCTGAGTTCAGGTCGGTTCTCGGCAATCGTTCGAATCGGCAATGGATTGGCCAGACGTTTTTGCTTCTTGAAGAATTTCCGCGCCACATTTACATATCTGATTTGGTTTGTAGAATATATCGGCATTGGAAATTTCTTGGGTCATTATCACTGGATTGTGCACATACTGCTGGCGATTCAGTTGGACAATGCTCGCCGATCCGGAGGGCGTTAACAATTTACTTGGACTGTCGATTCGATTCATTTCGCTCTTCAGATGGTTACTGCGAGAGCTGGGCGGTCGGTTTTTTGAACATTGAGCATGAAATTCCGAAGATTATACCGAAAGCTTCTTCTTCTTAAATTCGTTTGCTTTCATTCTGCGAGGAAAAAATATTTTTTGATGTTTTTATTTTTCAAATAATTATTTGACATATTTCATATAATTATTTGATTCTGTAGTACCAACTTTTAAATACAAAAAATTAACAACTGCGGATCCGTTTTTTTGGTAAATCACTGCCTGCGGATAGATTTGCCAAAAAAAACACACCTATTGAATTTTTCTAAATTCTATCCGCAGTATGATTCTACTTCTACTTTTATCGGCAGTATCGTGTTGTATTTGTAGTTTTGTACTTAGTACTTTTTCATACAAACATTTACAGTAATTTTTCATAATGAGTTAGAGAATCGCATAAAGCGAGTTTATGAAAAGAAAAAATGAAAAGTCTCTGTGAAAACTAAAATAATAAATTTTTTATCATTTCACATTTCCACAGATCGGGAATTGACCCCCAGGACTTTTAATTTATTTAAACTAGAATTAAACCCCAGACTGGCTTCCCAAAAGCATATATACCTACATAATTCAAAAAAATGTTTGACTTTCGAAAATTAATCACAATCACAACAAGAAACTTCAAAAGTTTTATTCGGCCACAAGGTGCGTTTATTTAATATGCAAATTTCTGTTCCGTTCTTAAGGATAAACAATAATAATATTGTTTCATATAGTCATTTTCTCGGTTTTCGATTTTCCGTGGAATAGAATAAGTTTTTGGATTAGTTTTAATATTCACAACAAAAATTGTTTTTTCTTTATCAAGATTTTCAAAATTGAATTTTCAAATAAATTCAAAACATTTAAAATCGATTAACTAAGTAATTGATAAGACAACACTTCAGTGCGAATAGAATAGATATCGATTGTCATCACTTATTTTTGTCAATCTCAGTGCGTTGAATTCAAAACCAATTCACTGTCTCATTGAATATTCATCATATCCACCTGAGACAGAGTTCCAGAAAGAAAGTTTGGCATTGAGTGCGGGAAACAATCAATTTATTGATTCTCGAGATATTTGACATTTGAGCACTTAAGTTTTATCTGTTGCTATCGCCAGATAACGTGGGGTTCATCGATTTATTTATTGAATAACAAAGAGAAACTTTTTGTCCACATCCCGACAGAGACAAACGATGCTTTGTGACTTGAAAAATTTGAAAACTTTGTTTTCGATTTAAATAACAACTGAATTATCGATTGGTAAATACCTACTTTGTAATGGAATCGTTGTTCTTATTTGTCTTCTATCTCAAATATCTCACCACTAATGAAACATTTTAGGTCTCATAAATTTTTATAACAAGCAAGAGATATGTATATCCATAGACAATGGACTGAAGTTACAATTTCAAGTCTAAGGAAGATAGTTGCTTGACCTTGGAACCATGTTATTGATTTCACTTTCTTAAAGATTAGTTGTAAGATTAAACCAGAGCTTTTATGAGGTGAAATACATTACAGAACAAGGCAGTTACTTCAAACGGTTTAAGGAAGTTTAATCCTTTTTTCACCTGCCGATGGAACCAGTATCATAAGAGCAAATTAACTTCGTATAAAATATTCCCGTACACAACATCCAACCGCTGTTTTTTGCTGTGCGTTTTCCCTTCCAAAAAGAAGAACTGGTATTGCTCTTCATTTTTCTAAGACTTGCGAACTATCCCGCTTTCGTACGTCATATTATGTGAAGCCTGAGTGAAAAATCAAAGGTACAATAACGAGCAATGAATTATATAGCAACAAAAACTCACATAATACCATGTCCCGAAGGCAAATGAACTTTCAAACCACTTTGATTTGCACCAAACTGTTTTCAATAAGAATACTTAGATCCCCAAAAAAAGGTCCTTGGTTGAAAACTTTGTACACACAAGCATTGTCAATTTTGACAAATATACTTTTGCAACAAACGACACAAATAAGGAATGTTGAACATTTCCAAAATTAAGGTATTGCAGAGTTCTCTTTGAGAAAACTTTGACTATAGTCAATATTAAGGGAGAAACGATTTCCATGTATCAATCAGTGATTCACTGACAAAATATTTGTTAGCACGAATCGATAAATGCTGTCTTCTTGAAAGAGTTTTCTTTGAAGACTGTCAACTTTAAAAGATAATTAACTTCCCAGGGAAGTTATTGTAAGGGGGACGATTTTTTTGTTTTTTGCAAATCTCCATGCTTGTATGTGCGTACGTGCATAGCATTATGTGCGTTCGATTTCTTTTCGCTTTGATTTTCTCACGAACCACTAATGATATTGACATGAGATTGCTCCCAATCGACGCGGAATTGCTTGATTGAGAAAGAATAAGTTTTCAGTGAAAACGGTTTAGCGGTTTCCAATAGGAAAAAAAAGTAGTAAAAATTCGTCATTATAGCTAAGGATTTAATTTTATAAATGTTTTGAAAATAGCAATGATGTTATGCACATAATTCAAAAGACATATACAATTTTACTACATTTTGAAAGAACAAGAATGCACTGTCAGAAGTAAAACCAACCATAACACATGCCGAATTGTAAGGTTTTGAACGTTTGAACTTTGAATTCTTAAACACGATATAGCTATACCTATTTCAAAGTTTTCTATTTACTTATTGTTGAAAACTTGAAATTAAAGAGAAACATCTATTGATGCCTTAGTTTCAAAGACTCTTTCGCCTATACTCGTGTAAGTACAACATACAGAGCTTTGTCTTTTGTTTCTATTTCCAAAGTTGATCAAACCTTTTCAATGAAAACTGATAACTGAAAAAGAAGGTATTGGATTTTGTCAAAGAGCACAATTAATCCTTAAAAGCCAAACGCATTACCAAACATTGATTAAAAAATTAAATCCCATTTTCAAGTTACTACATAACCTGCAAGTAAATTCCTCTGAACTATCTCGCACCAAAATTCGTTTCAATCGGTTCAGTTGTTTGTGATTGAGTATAGCAACCAGACAGTACCTATGTATGCGTATTAACAAAGTGACTATGGCTATAAGAAAACAAATATGTATTCAACCAATACGAGTACATACACATAGGCTTGTATCAAGTTGTCTAAAACATATAATGCAGTCATTTTAGTAATATAAAACCCGAATCTACGGAAAAATTCCTAGTAGGCTAGGTGTACACCTCTATTACGGTGCTATTATGAAGACGTGAAAAATCGACATTGATATCGTGCCGGCTAAAAAAGTTATGGTGGTCAAAAGGTCGCGAAATTAATTAATAAAAAAAAAGAAATAAAATTTAAAGAAGTTATTTTCTTGATCATTAAAGACAAGCAATAACTCAAAGAACTAATAGAGGTTTTAGGGCATTTTAATTTAATAAGACAGTTTCTACGTGTTCTTTCCATATTTTGATTTAGTAGGACGTAATGGAAAGAAAAATAGGTTCATACAATATCTGGTTTCTGATTTCTGATGAGGGATAATAATATGTCATACGTGCGCATTAAAATATATCCCTCAAGGTTATTTTTTCAAACCTATACAGTATACTCAGGATATATGGATACATTCAATTAAATTTAAATGTCATTCATAGATCATAACTTGAAACAGTATGTATTTTATGGACCCAATTGCCACACAATTTGACTGTTGATCGACTAAGAATTCATAATATCATCTAAGCATTCCTATGGAATGTTTTGCTGCCCTCAATATGTCATAAACTCTTATAAATAAGCTTACTTTAATTTAATCGCTTACATTTCAACAATTTTAATCGTTAATTTTCCACTCTGATTAAATTCTACTGCTTGTCCAATTATTCATTAAGAAAGCTTCAATGAACCTGAGTATAAAACGTGAACCTTTTACTTAATTCATAAAAATTGCAATGGGAGGCATGTCAGTTTCTAAACCGTGTAACATCGCAACGAGTGGCGATTTAACCACTTAAACCGAACATAAGTCTTGCTACAGTATTGCCAAGCTAATCAACAAGAGATATGGCTTTCACATGATATACATTTTGCAGTTTTTAAGTATCGACAATATTGACACGTATTTTTCATAATAATTAGTATTTAAAAAAAATATTGTGTGTCACACTAAGGATAAGGATGCAAGAACTCGTTCAATCATCTGCCTTGATTCATCACCTCGACAATATATCCCATAGAGCTGATATGGCAACCATGAGCTACTGAAGTTCACTTTCGCTCGAATGATGGACGAATCTCATTAAAATATTATCAGGCTTTCTGCTCGAAGATACATGCTGCTAATATGTTTTGTCATCAATCAAGTAGGCAACATTATCTACCTACACAATGGATGAACCTTCCTGCTGGGAAATTAACCTCAAACAAGTGGTCAATTGGTGGTAACATGAGGTATCTGATGAATATGATAATTTCGTGCCACGAAATATCTAAACGTTGTGTGCGTGCACCAAGGACCTTCATTTAATCAATCAGCATCGGATTGATTTTGTTGATGCTTCAAGGCTCAGTTTCTGGAAATTTTTTGCATGATAAACTAAGAAACATTTAGCAATTCCTTTTCATGCTTCAAGCAATTTATTGTCTTTTTTTTATAGAAAAATAAAAGTACATGCCGATATAAGGTTTGAATGGAAAATCATTTTTTTTTTCTGGACGGAAGTAACAATATTTGAAATGAAACGGACGTTGGTAGGTATGTTTGTATAATGGTACCCAGTGGCTGATTCACATGATATTTTGTTAATAACATAATTTTTCTTTAAACGTTCAATTATCTTTCTTTCATTAATGCTGATAGTTCTTCAATTCTAGAAATCGCGCACAAAACACAGTAATTTATTTCAGTACTTTTTTCAATAAATTCATAAAGCATGTAAGCTAATTAATTTCCATAATGATTCGGAATAAGAACTGTCACCTGATTTCACTGGAAACTAGAAATAAGTTTTTCTGTTAGAAGTCAGCACGTTATTTCCCAACTTTACTTTCCCACAAAAATAAGAATCATTTGATAACAACATCCTTGGCAATAGCAAATATATTTTGCTAACCTTTTGGGATTCCAAAGTCACTCGTAGATACTTAATTATATGATCACATTAATATCTAAGATTTTTTTTTATTACAAGGAAACATTTTTGTTTGAGTTTTCCACTAGCAGCTGTCAAAAATAATTTGGGCATTCGATCCTTGAAATTATTTGCATTGAAGTACGCACTGGGAAAGGGATTCTAATTGGATTTCATGGCTGTCAAATTCTGTAACAGTCAAAAATATACATTATCTACATTGTTGTCACAAAATTATTAGGTAGTTTAGTTACTGAAATCTAACATATAATATGCACTACTTTGCTGCTAGTTAGCTAAAATATAGACCTTTCATCATTAATAGTAAAAATTATGAGGGAAAATTATTAACTGCGTCCACTTATAGTCATTGATATTTTTACGTTCCAGATGTCCCCAAGCAGTTAGCCCTTTAACTGAAAATTTGAATTATTTTATGGATTCGAAATTCATGGTGAGCAAACTTTTGAATATCAGGGCGTCCGTCCTGGTGAATGCAATCCTTCTAGATCAAATTAAGTATGCTGCGGTGGCCTCTGCCATAAATTGTACTCCCCCGGTCAGTTCGTTTTCTCATACGAACTAGGTGTCCAGCCCATCGGAGTCTAATAAGCTAAATTTTTGTCAATATGTCTTCTTCGCTGTAGATTTGAATTAACTCATGATTATATCGCCTGCGGAACCGTCCTTGCTCACCAACTGAGCCGACCTCCGTACCACTTTTGCCTCGAACGTAGTAAGCGTTCAGAATGACTTTGACTAAGCCGGAAGTCTCGGGTCCGTAAGTGAGAACTGTTTATACCTACTATCGTCTTGTGAGCAACTTTATAGGTTGTTTTTCTTTTGCTTACGCTTTCTTGCTATTGGACCTAAAATTCTGAAAACAAATTTTTTAGTTATACGTCTATAACATGAAAAACTGTGGAAGAATTTGAAAGAAATTGGTATTGGTAAGCAAGTAAATAACAAAACACTCAATATTGATTGTAATGATCTTAATAAACGTTTTATCAACTTAAACTCATGCGAGACTGCACACCAAACCTGCAACCTGGCAGAAACGTTTAATGACAGCTCATTTACTGGTTTTTGTCTCATGTATTACCGAATGTGATGTTCTTGAAAGTACTTTAGCTATAAAGTCCAACTCTGTTGGAACCCTCCAATTTTTTTGAAAACCATTCTTCCTTATATCTTAAAATACATAACATATATTATCTTCAATAATATTTTAATGAGTAGTACTTTTCCTTTAGCCTGGAAACAGGCAAAGATAATACCTTTTCCCAAAAATCGTGATGCTGAACCCATTTTCTGGTTCATGTATTCCTCATGATTTTTTTAATGTTTCTGATGATGGAAATACCTTCTCATTTGTCTGTATTAGTCCTAATGAGTTATTTTGTGCAATCAAGTCAGTAAAATCAAACTCTATTGGTCCTGACGATATTTCTCCAAAGTTCTTAAAGCTTATACTCCCTTTCGTAGCTAGTCATCTTCTTCATGTAATTAATTTTTCTATTTATAGTGCTCAATTTCCTGATGCGTGGAAAAATGCTAATATAATACCAGTCCCTAAGAAACCCAAACCTTCTAATGCTTCTGATTTCAGGCCTATCAGTATATTATGTTTCTTGTGTAAAGTATTTGAAAAAATTATTCACGCCCAAATCCAAGCCCATATAATTGAAAGCAATTTGCTATCACAGTGGCAATCTGGGTTCCGCAGCAAACACAGCTGTGAGTCCGCGGTAGTTAAAGTTACTTCGGATTTTAGATTTGCTCTTGATTCAGATAAATTTGGTGTCATTGTATTACTTGATTTTTCCAAAGCGTTCGACTGTATTGATCATTCCATCCTTCTATCTAAACTTAAGGTGAAATATAATTTTTCTAGTACATCACTTAAGCTTATGAGTAACTATTTATTAAATCGAATTCAACGGATAAAAACGGATATGGGAACTTGTGATCCTATTATAATCAACACGGGTATACCACAGGGTTCAGTTTTGGGTCCGCTTTTATTTTCTTTGTTTATTAATGACCTTCCCTCTGTAATTAAAAACAGCCAAATTCATTTATATGCTGATGATGTTGTACTATACATCTTTCGTCCAATTGGTCTGATGGAGGATGGTATAGTAAGGTTAAATGAAGATCTAAGTAATGTTCTCACGTGGTCGAACAACAATTTAATGAAACTTAATCCAGCTAAATCTGTAGCCATGCTATGCTCTAGGGACGAGTTAAGCTTTGAAGAATTTCCCCCGATAATTCTTGACAATGAAAGAATAGTGTATGTAAATGATGTTAAATATCTTGGGTTAGCCAAAAGCCCTGGTAGCTAGCGCTATACGTATTAAATTATTGTTAGTATAATTTATTTTATATTTTCAATAAAATTATAATAATAATAATAATAAATATCTTGGGTATAAAATAAATAGTAAGTTAAGCTGCTGTGGAGCAATCTCAGATACTATAAGGAAAATTTATTTTGGTCTGCGATCTTTAAGATCTTCTTCTGAGTTACTATCCTCTGACATGAAAAAATACCTCATTAAATCGTTGATTTTGCCATACTTTACATTTAATTGTTCAGTGTATCCGGTTCTTGATTGTCAATGTAAGCGGAAACATTATGTTGCTTTTAATGATTGTGTTCGTTTTATTTATGGTATTCAGAGACATAATAGTGTATCCCATTTACATCACTCCCTGGTTGTTATGAGTTTCGAGAATTATTTGAGATATAGACTTATTCTAAGATTTCAAAATATCATCCACAATAGATGTCCTGCATATTTAAGTGAATCAGTCCAATTCGCCAATTCTCAGCGAGGATTGAAATTAATTTTACCGCGTTTTTCGCACATCATAGCTGAACGCTCCTTCTACGTTTCTGCAGTTCGTTTGTGGAATTTACTTCCAAACGAATTGCAGAATATAGCCTCACCTTTCGCTTTTAAGAAGAAACTATATTTGCACTACTCAAATTTATAAGAAAGAACATTTGTCTAGTTTTATATTAGGAATTAAATTAATCTATTATCTATGCTCATATTGCTTAAAAAAATACTCTTTTATTCTTATTTTCTGTGCCTATTGTATTTATCAAAATGTAAATTAAATAATCGAATTTATTACTGTAAAAATTTTAAATTGTGCGTATTCTAGATACTCTAAAAGATTTATGTCTTAATGTATCATAGTTATAACTTTGAATTTTATTGAAATAAATTGAAATTGAAATTGAAATTGATGACTTTCGTCCCATGGCCATTTTGCCTTTTCTCTCGAAAGCGTTGGAAAGAATATTAAATCTTCAAAACAGAACGTTTCTTACAAACAATAAATTGATTTACATCAATCAATCAGGCTTTAGACCACAGCACAGCTGCACTACAGCCTTAATTGAAGTTGTTGAAAACATTAGAAATAACTTAGATAATGATAGTCACAATATTAACCCTTCTTGACTTCTCAAAAGCTTTTGACACTGTTAATCATTCCGTTCTCCGTAAAAAACTTAAAACTCAATTTCATTTTTCGTATCCATCAGTCAAGCTTATTCTCTCCTATTTAACCGACAGAATGCAAGCAGTTTTTGCAAACAATGTTGTATCAACTTTTCTCCCTTTAAATAAAGGTGTCCCTCAAGGCTCTATATTAGGACCTTTGTTGTTCTCGATGTACATCAATGATCTCCCGTCTTGCCCGCTAAACTCTTTGGGCATATGTACGTCGATGATGTTCAATTATACAATAGTTTTCATCTAGGTATGCTCGAGAATGGTGTATATGAAGTCAATGAGGACTTAAATAATATTATCCTATGGTCCCGTAAGAACAGCCTCAGCTTAAATCCGAGTAAAACTAAATGTCTTGTCATATCTAGAATAGAACTAATGCAGACTTTTGTGTTGTTTATCATTTGCAATGAATAGACATGCATTTTTACAAGCTCCTCAAAGTGGAGTTGTTAGCGCAATGCGTAGTGCATTGGCTTCACAACTAGCTGGTCTAGGTTCAAATATCAAAAAGTGAACTCAAAAAGTTTTTCGATTAATATGAAAAATAACTAGACAGCACCACTAATAAAGGAGTCTGATGATCGGTTTGGCACCCGTGAAATAGCTATAACTCCAGCCAAACAAAGGAATTGACGGAAAAAGCCATTGGTGGAAGCACTTCTAAGTTGCTATCGTTGTTCAAACAAAATAAATTTTATTTTGAATTGTACTCAGTCTTTTATTTTGAGTTAATAAATAAAACACTTCCCACTAGGGTTGGAACCCAATCAAAATCAACCCAATCAATCAATCAAAATCATTTCCCTTCACTTACCAACTTTCTTAAAGCAAATGCAGCTCACATTTAAATTGGATTTGATTGAGTGACATTTTGGCTTGCATTTTATTTTATTTTTGATAATAGTTTTTGTCAACGTTTCATCAAGTTCCATTAGGTATCGTTTTAGTTTTCAGATAACTGACATTTGACACTTGAAAGCTGTACACTAAAATTTACATTCAAGAGTTTTGTTTGCCTTGGAGGGTAAGTCGTGATTGAATTTTAATTTTAGTTTGTTAATAAATTAACAAACAAAAGTTTTGTCAGTTCATCCTTCATGGATGAAGCTTCACTTCATCCATTGTAAACACTGAAAGCATCTAAGTAATCTTTATGAGCATTATAAAATGGTATGACTTTTTAGTCAATAAGTTCTACTTGCGGTAAAATATTTCCATTACCATAGTAGGTTTTGAGCTTTTGAAAAAAAGCAAGTAAGCGTTTGATGAAAGGAAGGAATGTATTAATTGTCTGTCTTTGTGTACGGCAACTACAGGCTCAACCGCTGCACTGGTTCTATTGACGTCAAATTTGGAAATTTGTGGTTAGGTATGAGAACCACTTGCTCTGAAGAAAGAAACAGGACTATCAACAAATTAACAAATGCAGACCTTTTATAGAAAATCCAAGAAGAAGAAAACGGCCGGCCCGGAGCCTGTATTGATAAATAAGACGCAGTTAGTTCTAAAATCTGGAGGCATCGATTCAACCAGCTGCGATGAACCATGGAGATGAAGTCTACAATCTTGCTAACGAACAGTCATGTAGGTCCATCTGGTTGATGACCTGAGTGAGATCAAAAGCGGCCATCACCACATTGAAGTCGGACAAAACGGAGCTGATCTGGTAAGAAGCATGCCCCAAATCGTTACCAAAATTTGGTCGGATGAAAGCAGGTCCGACGAGTGGAACTTAAGCACCATCTACCCGATTCATAAGAAATGTAATCATCGCCTACAAAATCTTATCAAGCGTAACAGGGAAACTCATTGGCCGTTAACAGTGTGGCTTCAGACCTGGAAAATCTACCATCGACTATAATTATATATTATTATGCACTCTAAACAAAATCTTGGAAAGGCCCAAGAATATAACATCGATGCACAGCATCTTTTCTATCGATTTCAAAGCAGCTTATGATAGTGTTAACAGGATCGAACCCCTTGCCATGTCAAGTTTTAATATCCCTGCCAATCTGATACCTCCGAAACCACAAGATGACTTCCACAAGGTGATACGCCGTCATATTAATTAATTTATCCATCTGGGTTTTTCTGTTTCAAACGTAGAATAAAACTAGATAATCCCCGTTATTTGGACCAAGCAAGCAATTCAGGAATGAAGCCCTATTGCGAACAATCATGGAGACCACCTACTTATAATTAACGCTTCACTAAGCGATGAGCTAGTCTGAAAACACACTTCTGATTTTAAGACTATTGGTCATTAGATGTTGCTTGCTATAAGCTCTCTTCGCCTTAATCTTATAGTGTTAAAAAAAAAACACTATCGGTACGAAACACTTATCATCCCAGTCTTGCTGTTTTGTGAAGAAGAGGGTGAAGGATCCCTTCGAGAGGAAGGTTCTTTGTACGATTTGTGGACTGGATTATATCCACAGGCAAAGTTAATATCTGGCGAAGACAATACAATTATGAACCAAACGAGTTGTACAGCGACAACTCTTGAATAGCCAAGGCCTAAGTGGCTTATTCTCTGGGGGCGTGGTGAAGAATTGAGAGGACCTACAATTTAACGCCGATTTCGAAGTTCAAAGTTGAGAAGCACTATTTTATGACAGATTGATAGTCTTGGAAGTTTTCTCAGTTCTTCGCAAGAGGCAGTGCCGTGAAAGATGAAATGCACGAGTAGGACTCGAACCCACGATGTTCTGCTTAGCAACCAACGCACGTAATCACCTATATTTGTACAATTCAATTAACGGTGATGAAAAGGAGAGTTTCCGTGGGATAAGTAGGTACATAACTTTGGCGTGAATCATATTTTTAAACACAGAAGGAGAACAATAAGTTTCATTCGTTGTCAAAAGATTTTTTGATTTCTTGGGTGCATTCACCAAGACTGCTTTGTGATTACACAATCTAAAACTTCTTTTAACAGAAAACGAATAATGCAGCAGATTTTTTTCAACCAATATTGACCGCCTTTGACATTTCCTACTTTTGCTCATGCAAGTTTATCAAAACGAATCACAAGCCTCTGAGTACTGAATCAGAATGCACTGAAAAATAGTATTCCTAAAAAGCGATATGATGAATGATTGAACTCTTACAAAGAAATATTCTCATATCCAAATTCGGAGTCTTTCAGCCAAATAAATCCTACCCAAAAGCATTCAACCGAATGAATATCATCTCTTTTGATAAAACGAGGACGGCTGCGAACCTTGACTGCAAGATAGGTATTTACCTATATAGTGAAATTTATCAATGCATTGGTAAAACTACCGTGAAATTGAAGTTTTGTTAATTAGGGATTCTCCTCACTTCCTTCCTTTTCATAAGCAAAGGATAATATCATGCATCATATCCTTAATTAGGTAATCCTGACAGTTGATGCTACTCTTAATTTCCTACGTGATATAAACTTTCCCTATCTACTATATGCTCATAATTTGTATTGAGGCAACCAAAGTTTCCATATCATTGAAATAGTCATAAAACAGAAGAGCAAAGCTTTCTCTTAATAAGGATAAGGACCCATATCAATGTAAGCTTGGTACATGTTTAATATGCTCGTTTTCTTGTGTCCAAGTCAGTGAGGATGGGATATGTTATAATGGTTGCAAAGGGCGTCGTACGTCATTCATTATACAAACAGTCATTTAGTGGAGTGCTTAACTCAAGCGTTTTCTGTTTGAATTAATTCCCTGTTATTAGGCAGATATTTCGAAATCAAAATTTAACGATTATGTACCTACACATAAAAATAAGTCAGACTCGATTGCCGATTCGAACTCGGACTCGGGCTCGGACTTCTGCTAATGGTATTTGAACTGAACAACTTCAAAGTTCAAACCCGTGGACTTAAAATCAATCGTCCCTCTTGTACTGCTTTTCCCACACCGACCGTGTTAAAGCAATTAGGACAGTCGGAGTTCAATAGAGATGTTGACTTGACGGTAGTGTTTACCCTTGTTCTATTAGTCTATGAGCAAATTCCATGTAAAGGATTATAAATTCTAAACATTTTCCGTAGCCTATCCAAGGGTGAATATCAGATGTTAGTATTTTCGATTCAACTGCAACCAGGAAACCGCATTGATATTTGCCGAATATTATTTCCGAGTATAGTGCTCTTCCATTTCGTTGGAAAAAGGAATGATATGCAACAGTTTTAGTGCTTCTCAAAAAAAAGTATCTGTACAGTTCGTTTTTAAATCCTTTTTCAGTGAAAAATCATGCGGAACCTTTTGAAATCTACACTAATACACTCCGCTTCAACTGAATAAGCACACAATTTTTCTGAAGTTTGTTATCCATTTTTTCCTAACTTTGAACGTTAATGCATCATTAGATGATGCTAACCGATAGCTTATGATTTTGAGAAAACAAATCAAAAAGAATAATTTAAAAAGGACCACTATTTTTTCCCTGGCTCTCATGCAAAGCTTTCCAGATTGAAAAACTCAGTTTTTTTTTGTCTCATCTGAATAAGCACAACTTTTAAAAATGCAAATAAAATCAAACGGAAAGAAATTAACAAGATTTTCTTTAAATTTTGTTTTTATTGGTTATTTCTAGTATTGGGTACTACCACCTTTATTCTTGATTCCTTCATAAATTCGGGCTGGCATGGAATCGTATAAACTCTTTAAGTAGTCCAGCGAAATTTCTCTCCATGGTAATTTAATGGCTGCAATAAGCGATTCTCTGTCCTCAAACTGACGGCCTGACTCATAAACTTTACGTACCAACCATCCCCATTAATTTTCTATGCGGTTCAGGTCAGGTAAATAGGGCGACCATTGAAGCAATTTAACATTCTGGTCCTGTTTCCCACTTTTGACAGTGCGCTACGTTTGGATAGGGTCGTTGTCCTATTGGAAAATCCATTTATAGGGTCCACAAATATCCAAAAATGAAGGAAACTTTCTTTCCAATATTCTTTTGCAGGTAATTGCACTCCTTTTTGACGTTTAAAACTCAAGCTCAATATTCCCATAGTAGCTAACTGCTCCCCATATCATAACTCCACCTTTTCGACTATGATGCCGCGCTAAAAATCGTTCTTCTTTTCTCAAATCGTGAAAGCAATAATTAAAACCATCAGGGCCATCAAAATTGAATCTCTCTCATCCGAAAAACCCGCGTTGTGCCACACATTTTTCCAACTCACATCGAGTCTAGAAAATGTTAAACGAATATCATTTCGTTGCTCGATTAGTGGTGGTTTCTTTTGGAGTTACAATCGTTTTAAATGATCTGCGCGGTTTGGTACTCTGTGGACTGTTGAAACACCTGCATTTACACCAATTTTTTGTTTAATTTTTACCGCGGAGGCACATGAACTGGAAGCACATCTCAAAATTGCTCGTCGATCAACTTTGAATGTTGCCGTTTTTTTACCACCTTTCATGTTTTTCTCGTACAAACTTTTGTTTCTGATGTACGAATAGAAAACACTAAAACTCCAATCAATGTTGGTAGCTATAGCACGCACGGTCAGTCTTTATTTTTTTAACGAATCAATCTTAACTCGTCCGACACTATTAAAGCTTCTGATCTAACCATTTTTTCTTAAATTTTAAATAAACGGTTAAATGTCACTTAGAACACTTCAACTTTTGATTTGGTATACCAATTAACTTAAAACTCTAAAGCACTATTCACATGAGCACGAACGACGACCAACGAATGAACGAATATTCGTCGATTTTGACATTTCTTTCACATGAGAGTTTTTAATTCGTCGCGAATGAACAACCAAAACTCAAAGCAAGAATGATTTTTGATGTTATACGCGCGCGAATATTTTGTTCGTTGGGAGTGTGGATGGAGTGTGGAACGCGAATAGAGTTTGACAATTCGTATCAACTGCAATTCTATTCGCGACGAATAAACTTGTTTTCTCAAATTTATTAACAATTGAGATTAAAAAGTTAATTTATGCATCAAAAATCAAACATAAACTATACTTTTATCGTTTTGTTGAGAATTTGTAAGAAAATAAGGCTTCAAACGTATGTAAAATCACTTTTCTTCATTCATTCGTCGTTCGTTGGTCGTGCTCATGTGAATAGTGCTTAAGAACCAATGAAGATAATGAGAGTGAAAGATCGTGTGCTTATTCAGTTGACGCAAAAAAAAACTGAGTTTTTCAATCTGGAAAGCTTTGCATGAGAGCCAGGGAAAAAATAGTGGTGCTTTTTAAATTATTCTTTTTGATTTGTTTTCTCAACATCATAAGCTATCGGTAAGCATCGTCAAATGATGCATTAACGTTCAAAGTTAGGAAAAAATGGACAACAAACTTCAGAAAATTGTGTGCTTATTCAGTTGAAGCGGAGTGTATATAAAGCTGAAGAGTTTGTTCGTTTGAACGCGGTAATCTCAGGAACTACTGGTTCGAATAGTATAATTCTTTTTGTGTTGGATGGTGCCTTGATCGACTTAGACATTAGGCTACTTAACATTAAGCTGTGACCAATAGCAGCGAAGAATCTGTGGAAAATGTGGAAAAAACGGCAAAAAATATAAATTTTTCTGCGTTTTAACGCACTTATCGCAGGAACTACTGGTTCGAATGGTATAATTCTTTTTTATTGGATGGTCCATTAATTGAGGAAGACTTGAAGCTTGAACCAATAGCAGCGAAGAGTCTGTGGAAAATATGGACAAAACGGCAAAAAATATACATTTTTCTGCGTTTTAACGCGCTTATCTCAGGAACTGCTTTATGAAATTGAACAATTTTTTTTAATGTTGAATGGTCCATTTATCAAGGAAGGCTTAGGTTAGGTTAGGTTAAGGGGCTGACAGTTGATGTCATTACCGTCACACTTAGATCAATACAGATCCATTGTGATACCCGCGAGTATTGCTACTCAAGCTAATAAGAAAAACCTATGTGTTCAGTTAGTCAAGCCATTTAGAGGCCTTGACGAAGTTCAGGATGCTAGTACCTGGCGTGCTAGAGAGTTCCTCTAAATCCTCAAAGAAAAAGTTGCCAAGCATTTTCTTCCTTTGATGGGAAAGTGCGGGACAGTGACACAGAAAGTGCGAAGTATCTTCATGCACCTCCTCGTCTCCGCATCCTCTGCATAGATCATCTGAACTGATTCTCATCTTCTTCATATGATAACCTAACAGATTATGTCCAGTGATTATGCTTACAAGAGATCGAAGTGATCCCTTGTGTAGCTGCATAATTTTTTCCATTCTTTGTTTGTTAAAACAGGGCCAGATCTTTCTTGTTGTGCCGCAGGTGTCAAGAAGATTCCACCTTTCATCGGCCTTGATAGTTATTCTTTTTGAGATTTCCTGTTT
Source organism: Sphaerophoria taeniata (assembly GCA_943590905.1). Classification (NCBI taxonomy): domain Eukaryota; kingdom Metazoa; phylum Arthropoda; class Insecta; order Diptera; family Syrphidae; genus Sphaerophoria; species Sphaerophoria taeniata. Next base: position 234,293,217 of record OX016540.1, on the reverse strand, counting down.
TAAATAACAGGTAGGGGTGCTATCTAGCTGAGCTTGGCTTACGTCAAGCATTGACCCTAGTCTTGCTAATTCATCGGCTTTCTCATTGCCTAGTATATCGCTGTGGCCTGGGACCCAGCAGAGTCTAATGTTGTGCTGTGCGCCAAGAACCTTAAGCTCTTCGCGGCAGCATGAATCAAGCTTTGATTTTACCTCAGTTGCAGTAATCGCTTTTATTGCCGCTTGGCTATCAATGTAAAAGGTGATATCAGCTCGTGGTATCGCCATCATTGATACCTTTTTAGCAGCTGTTGTCACTGCCAGGACCTCCGCTTGGAAGACGCTACTGTAGTCTGGAAGCCTAAGCGAGACAGCTAACTTGAGAGATTCGGAATAGAAGCCTGCTCCTACACCAGTGTCCATTTTAGAGCCATCAGTATAGATAGCTATTGACGACTCACTGGAGTACGGTATGTTATCTATCCATTCCTCTCTGCTTGGGAAGGCAGTCTGGAATGGTTTGTGAAAAACAAGTTCGGGTGTTTTATAGTCCGTTGTAGTACTATGACCCATAACTTTATGGAGGATCTGGGCATGTCCTATGGAACTATTTTTCCAGATTTTAGTTTGACTAAGTCTCAGGGCACTTTTGGCCGCAGATTCTTGAACAAAGAGGTCTAGGGGAATAAGATCGAGTATAACTTCCAATCGCGCAGTTGGAGTGGATCTCATTGCCCCCGTAATGCCGGTGCACGCCAGTCTTTGAACTTTTGTCAAAGTTTTCAGGTTCGTGCTCTTTTCTAAAGCTTTCCACCATACCAAATTACCATAGGTTAGTATTGGTCTAATTATTGCCGAATACATCCATCTGATAATTTTTGGATTTGGTCCCCAGGTTTTCCCGAAAATTTTATTGCAGGAGTAAAAGGCTTTCGATGCCTTTTTGAATCTATCTTTGGTGTTCAAGCCCCAGTTTAGTTTTTTATCCAAGATCACACCGAGATACTTTGCGTGATCGGAGATCTTAAGAGGGCAGCCTTCAATTGAAGGCATTTTAAAATCAGGTATTTTACGTTTGTTAGTAAATAGCACTAGTTCCGTTTTAGCTGGATTGACCGTCAGCCCACAGTTCTTAGTCCATTTGCTTACCAACGAGAGGGCGTATTCTGTTTGTTCACTGATAGTGGGTAGGAACCTGTCAGTCGCTAGTAATGCAAGATCATCAGCGTAGGCTACTATCCTTACTCCACTTGATTTCAATTTAGAGAGTATGCCGTTCATGACAAGATCCCAAAGTAGCGGTGAGAGAACTCCACCCTGAGGGGTGCCCCTGGATGTGGTTACTCTCACCCTTTCCTCCGCTAGTTCAGAGTTAATCTGTCTCTTTCTGAGCATACTCATTATCCACTGCGTTATTGCCTTTTCGACTTTGTGGTCGTCCAAGGCTTGCTTCACTGTTTCGTTCTTCACGTTATTGAAGGCTCCCTCAATATCCAAGAACGTTGCAAGGGTGTATTCCTTGTCATTCAGTGATTTTTCTATGACGCTGACAACACTGTGCAATGCCGTTTCAACGCTTTTTCCTTTAATGTATGCATGTTGAAATTCCGATATACAGTCCGGTTTCAGGGTGCTTCGGATGTGTATATCAATTAGCCTTTCAAACGTTTGCAAAATAAACGATGTTAGACTAATGGGTCTAAAGTCTTTGGCCTCCGTATGGGTAGGTTTACCAGCCTTAGGGATGAAAACTACCTTTACCTCACGCCAGAATAAGGGAACATACCCCCATTTAAGGCTATTGTTGAAAATGCTAGCTAGGTGTAGGATGATAAGGTTTATGCTCTTCTGAAGCATCATAGGGAAGATTTCGTCTAGACCAGGGGATTTGTACGGGGAAAAGGAGTGAATGGCCCATTTTATCCTTTCTTCCGTTATAATATCCGATGGTACTAGAGTTTCTGCATGAGACTCTGATTCTGGACTGCGGATATCAGCTACGCAGCCAGGAAAATGAGTATTCACAAGGAGTTCAAGTGTTTCGCGACCGGATTCAGTCCAGCTGCCTGTTGGTTTTTTAAGAGAACCGAGAGTGACTGAATCCTTGGTCAGAATTTTCCTGAGCCTTGCCGATTCATTTGTGCCTTCTATTTCGTCGCAAAAGGCCCTCCATGAGCTACGTTTTGCTCGTTGTGTTTCGGCCTTAAACATACGTTGACTGGTCTTATAATGTTCCCAGTCAGCTTCTTTCCTAGTTCTTTTTGCAACGTTGAAAAGTCTTCTAGTTTCTTTTCTTAAGTTGCCTAATTCAGTTGTCCACCAGGGTGGTTTTTTCCTACCTTTTCCCATATGATTGATGGGACAGCTTTTTTCTAAAGCGTGGTTCAGAACAACTCTGAGTTTTTCTGACGCAAGATCTATGTCGGAAGGGTCTTGATTCTTGAATTAAAAGTGAGTCCGGGTTTTGAATTCCCTGTTCTACTTCCCTACAGAATACATTCCAGTTTGTTTTCCTGAAATTCCTGAAGGGTTTTGGAGTTGCTACTTCATTTTGTATCAAGAAGCCTATCAGTTTATGGTCTGAGAATGATTCCTCTTTAAGAACATTCCATTGATCTTTTAGTATTGTGCTTGAGGGTTAGGGAAACGTCAAGCACTTCTTTTCTATTTTTAGTTACAAACGTGGGTTCTTTGCCCCTGTTTGCAATTAGAAGATTTTGGTCTTGTATAAATTCAAAAAGAGACTCACCTCTGTTTTTGATGTCGGTACTACCCCATTAGGTATGATGTGAGTTAGCATCACAGCCTAGTACCACGTCCCATCTCTCAGAGGCGGCTTTCTCCACAAGTTGGCTTGTGATGTTAGCGGGAGGTCCTTCTGTTCCGTCATGTGGCATATAGCACGATGTCAGGATCAGTGGTGGGAGTCCCTCCCTTTCAAGCTTGACAGCACACTGGTCTGGATCACTGTAATTTGCTAAAAGAAAGAGATTAAACTTCTTCCTGGCTAAAATACAGGATCTAATATTACTATTTGCTACTTGTGTGGCTTTGTATAGTATAAAGTCTGATGCATGTAGTCCTCTAATTCTGCCACCTGAAATCCAGGGTTCTTGAATCAGAGCAATGTCTATTTGTCTACTTCCCAAGATGTAGACAAGATTGGAGCTGGCGGCTTTACTGTGTTGAAGATTTATTTGTATCAATTTCATATTCAAATTACATTAAAGGCCCGCCCGCCTTACTTACTTGTTTTGTCTTATTGGTTATAAGCCGCAGTTTGCACCTGTTTATGCCGATGCGTACTTTGTAGCCAATTTTCCTCAAAAGGAGTATAGATTTGTGGCTGAGTTGCACCACCACTTCTGTACCTTCCTCCGTTCTTTCTCCCATCTCTATTACCTTCCAGCTTTGACTTAGCTGTTCTGTATTTAGAGATTGAAGATATCTCTCTACGCGATCTAGGGGTATCGCAGGACCTTTGATAGTCATCTTGGCCTTAGGTTTGACTAAGTCGCTGATTTCGCTCACACCGATTAAGCGGAGATCAGCGTTGGGCCAGGGAGCTACCGTTCTTTTGACGAAGTCCTGCAGAAAAGCGAGAGTATTTTCGTCCTCGCACGTCAAGACTTTGAACCCATGGATTGTTCTGAGGTTCCCAAAGAGTGGTGGTGGCCTGCTGTTAACAATGGCATCGTTAACCTCATCCAGGATCCTCATTTCTAGTAATTGCCATTGGTCTTCTGAGAGTTTTCTTGAGGGATTTCCGAAATCCGCAATGGCGAATTTGCGCGCCTCTAACGTCTCATCTGTAGCCAATGTCTTTTTCCTTTTCTGCAGGGGTGATCTTTTCGTGGGCGAAATTGTGTTATCCTGCCTAGTTCTTTTGGACGTTTTTGCCGCTGAATCAGGGTCCAGGGGAGGCACATGGCCCACCATCTCCTTCTCCTTCATCAGGTTCTTAGTCCATATATTTTTGTTTTTATTTGTCGATGTCAGAGTCAGTGTCCTTAGGTTTCGTGTAGCGTTTTCGAGCACTATCTTATCCCTTGCCGTTAAGGAGTTTGGATCTTTGTTAGATAGGCGTCGAATTGTCCGTTCCGTGTTTCGTATCCTCCTTTGAAGTACTTTGTCCTCGGTGAGAGTTTTGGACGTTTTCTTCTCGATCACCGTTTTTGTTGTCCTCGAGCTTTCCCTAGTTTCGTCCAGGACACCGCTGCTTGACGAAGGTGAAGGGGTTATGTTGGAGCTGCATTCGGGCACATGGCCCTTTGTACTGCTTTCACAAGCACCCTCCAGATTCGACTCCCTCGAGACCGTCTTACCATCTTCCAAGCCCGTTGTTGCACATGGCCCCGTACTGGATTTGGCGGATGTAGACGGCTTCGAGGTTAGCAACGGCGTCTGTTCCCTAACCGGGGGTGCAACTGAAGGGGTCGTTCCTTTCTTGGATTGAATTATATCAATCGGCGGATTGGGCGGTCCCATCAGTGCACCTACGCCCGTGTTTCCTTTGGAATCCACCTCCTTCAATGTTTGGGCACATGGCCCCCCCCATTATAAGAGGCTCGTTCTTTAGGAAAGCACGAGCGTTGAAAAGCCTAACCTGTTCGTTCGATGTTAGTTCCTCCCATTTCCTTTTTCCAAGTCGTTTGATCGTCTTTTTACAGTTGTAGATTCTACTCCGAACTGAAGTGGTCGACGATCGTGAGAGGGTAGAGCTAGCAACTGAACACGCGTCGTCGTCAGTTACGAGTGTTCCGGTGCTAGTTCCATCCTCCACACCGAGGTTGGAAAAAGGAGTGAGAAGAAGGTCCTCTTCCTCCTGCGTAGTGGTCATTGTCGTTTTTCCTGCAGTCTTGTCCTTAAGTTCGTTCTTGTCTGTCACTGGCGACTTCTCCCCTCCTACTGTTGGAAGGGCAAAGCCCGCGCCGGCAGCCGTGACTTCTGTCGACGTTTCAGCGTATATCCCCGCTGGTTTTTCATTGTTCTGTTTTGTACTGTCCATTGGTTTTTCGTTTTTGGGTTCCTCTTAGTTTGCCTAAAATTCTCAGCTGATCAGCTGAGGACTTAAGAAATAAAAGTCTACAGCTGATCAGCTGAAAAATTAAGCGTAAGCCTCCCCACCACTACAAGGTGGAAACCCCAGGGGAGGATCAAGGAAGGCTTGAAGCTATATAAAATTGAGCTGCGACCAATAGGAGCGAAGGATTTGTGTAAAATGTGGAAAAAACGGCAAATAATACAATACAATACAATATAAAGTTCGTTTGAACGCGGTAATCTCAGGAACTACTATTTCGAATTGTAAAATTCTTTTTGTGTTGGATAGTCTTTATTCTACTTAAAATTAAGCTGCGACCAATAGCAGCGAAGAATCTGTGGAAGTGTGAGAACTGAGATTTTTTCTGAGATCTCTGAGATGAAATTATTTTGGATTCGATTTCTCACTCAGCTATTTGACGTGGCTGACATATGTGCAGCAACAATTAGTAAGGTAACCATTAAATCTTAATGATAACTGAGAATTATGTTCCAGCAAATGATTTTGCCTCAGTCAAGGTGACATTGAGATCTCAGTGAGATTTTGTTAGGTGGAACTAGCCTAATAACTGCTCAAATTAGAAATTTGAGAGTTCAATTGATTTGTGAATGTGATTGATTGACCTATTTGTGCAGATTATTGTGTTTAAACAATATCATTTTATGTACTTCTTAACTAAAAAATATGCTCAGTTTAAAAAAAAAAAAAAATTACTTAACGAAAAAAACGATGCAGAAGTAAGAGAGATATTAGAATTAGGGAGAGTTCACCCAAGGGAATGCTTTAAGTATGAACAACTGAAGGGAATCATAAAAAATGCTCAAATTTTTCAAGTTCAAGAGAATTACGACCTAGGGAGAGTTGACTGCAATGTAATTTTACAATAACTTCCGAACAAAATTCCCACACGCGCATGATGCACAAGTCGAGACGATACTCTGGCCGGTGGACGAGGGAGAGGCGGACGAAGTCGCGGGCAACTGCTAGTATTCAGTAAAGCTATCGGTGATGAAAAGGATTTTCATTCAGATATTCAGCTATCGTGGCATTGAGTATGATTTTACATTTCAAAGCTTTGATATTTTAATTAAGGCTACACTAGAGTTAATCAATTGAATACAACGAGTCGTGTCATTTTGATAGCGGAAGAAGAACAAATGTTTTTCCATTGTCTGTCACTTCAAAAGAACTCAACTGCATGTTCTGTTGCACATTTATGCATTTTAGTTATTCAAAGTGTTCAATTATTGTGAACTGACATGACAATGCTTGCGTCGTAAAGTAAATGAAAACTTTATTACGGATTCATAACATTTTAACAGCAATTCGTGGAAATTCCCAAAAACAAAATGCCTAGCTTAATATTAAAAAGTAAAGGCTTTCAATAACCAAATGTGATGTTTATTTTTAGTGAACGCACACATTTTATTTTTGTATCTATAAACCACAAAATATTTAACAGCAAAACCATGTCAAAACTTGTTAAGGGTTTTTGTGATGCAAATTTCAGTTCGTGGTATTTAAAACAAATTTAATAAAATGTATGGAATGCACATCGATGAATTTGAATATTTTGCTTTTTGAAATGAAGATTAATTTGTTTCAATAAATAAAGTGAATTTGACAAAATTTGAAAAATGCTACATCAATATAAAATTTTTTTGTCTTTTTGTAATTCGATGATTTTAATAAAATGTAATTATTAAACAAACAGATGCAGATGGCACAATTCATTACAAACGCATATCAATTTCATGTCGTTGTTGGGGTTTACCTCCTTCTGTTCAATTTGGTGGCCGCAAACAAATCATTAAGGAATATGAATTTGACAAAAACAAAAATAAATAAATTGATTTCAAAAAATGCATGAAAAATCATAAATTAAATGATTGTTTAAACATTTTCAAAATTTAAACTGTCATTATAGGTACAGCCTCCTTCTGGAATAAAAAAAAAGATATAGTGGCGCTCTTGAAGAGCCAAGGCCTAAGTGTCTTACTCTCATCAACAATTCTCTGAGTGCGTGTGAAAAATTGAGGGGACCTACAATTTAACGCCGATTCAGAACGGCAAAGTTGAGAAGCACTTTTTCATGACAGATTGGTACTCTTGGAAGTTTTGTCAGTTCTTCGCAAGAGGCAGTATCCGTGAAAGATGAAATAAAAACTTTATGGTTGCGAGTAGGACTCGAATCCACGACGTTTAAATGGTTAAATGAACAGAAAATAAAAAAATGATCAAACACGTCTTACAAAGCTCTTGAATTCAAATATGTACAATTAAAATAATATTGCTATTAATTAATATTGTTTACTTTTTTTTTTGAAGCCGCTGGAACTGAAAAACGGAAAGGTACCTACTATAATGGCAAATTTTGGAAAATTCGAACGTCTTCCCTCTGTCTGTTGGTCGGTTTATAGAAATACTGCTCCGATTGACTAGTAAAGTTAATTCACGTTAGGTGTATTTTCATCAAGCTAGGTGATGGCCAGCGCCGGATTTAGCTTTTGTAGGCCCTAGGCCTAAAGAGTAAATGGTGCCCCCTTTGCATATATTCTCTTATATTGTATGGTTTACTTCATACAAAATTAAATACCTACTTAAGAAAACAAATTACAACGAATTCCATAAAACTAAAATTATTTTTTTTATAATGGTAGTTACAAGAATATGTACATATGTATACGACTTTTTTTTACAGATTTTTACTTAATTTTTGAAATATTGTTTTCTCGTTTTTTTAGCAGCGAAGTATTTTATAAGTTCATCGAAATCTATTTCATGAAGCAAATCACTCTCAATACAGAGCAGGGATAGTTTATCAAGTCTTTCCTGCGTTATCATTGTTCGACAAGGACTTTTTAAGCGTTTTAATTGACTAAATGATCTTTTCGCAGAACAATTTGTCACCATCAGACTAAAAAATAAACGTAATGCCGTGTCTACGTTCGGAAACGCTGATGTAATTTTATCTTCCCACATAATCTTATATAAATTAGCTTGATTAAAAAATTTAAAATTATTGCCATTTTTATGCATCACATAACGATGGAATTGTATTAACTCGTCAGCAAGTTCTGAATTTAAATCTTCCGGATAATTTGACACCAAACGCTGGGCACTGGCTAAAACGTTGACTTTTTCATTGCTTGTGCAAAGAAAATCAAATCGTTCAGAAATTTCTTTATATATTTGACCTCTGGAATCCATTTGTATTCTTAACTTTTCGATAATAATATAAAAAGCGTTTATTCGAAACTTATCCTTCGGGCTTAAATCTACACCGGGAACATTACCATCGTTAGCCATTTTTTTGCAAATTCGTTTTCGTGTAATCATGTAGCTGCCATCAGGTAGAAGTTCCTTAGAGCGCATTTCAATAGTGTCAAAATTATCACGCATTTTCTCCAGTTGATCGGACAATGATCTATACAAATTCGCGCATGTCAGTAGTGTTACGTCTTCGCTTTGCAAAACTTTACTGACTTTTTGAAAACTTTGTAAAATATCGTTCCAAATCACAAGCATTAAGGCAAATTCTAGTTTATTCATTTTGTTTAGTAGATCACCAGCTTCCCGCCTAGCATCTCCTTTTAATGTATTATCTTCAGAAATGTCGTTTAAAGTATCTAATAATTTATTATATGATTTAATGATGGCAAAAGTAGCTGCAGCATGAGCTTCCCACCGTGTATCTGAGAGTGATTTTATCACATTATCATTTTGAAGAGCAGATTTTAACGTTTGCCATCTACTAGTTGATGCATAAAAAACATTGTAAAGCGATTGTACGACAGAAAAAAAAATCAACTGCGATAGGACAGCAATCCACAGCACAGCGACCAACAAGATTTAACGAGTGTGATGCACAAGGTACATAGAATGCATATGGATTTGTCAGAAGAATTTGCTGTTGCATCCCTTTATACTGACCGGACATATTTGGAGCATTGTCGTATGTTTGCCCTCTGCATTTCAAAATTGATATGTTATGTTCACTCAGATACTTTAATGCTTGATTAGCAATACCGGATCCAATGTGAGAATGCATCTCCAAAAACGTTAAGAAGCGTTCAGTAGGCTGGCCATCTTTAACATACCGCATAACAATACTCAATTGATCCACATGAGACAAATCTGGCGTAGAATCTACAGACAAGCTAAAATACCCAGAAATATTTTTATTTGTTTAATGATTTCCTCGCGAACTCTTTGGGCCATTATTTCAATCAATTCTTCATATATAGTTTTAGATAGATATGAAGTTGCTCCTGAACCAGGATGTCCGAATTTTGAAATATGAGTGGACAAGTATATCTATTAAGATATACTCTGTCTATGGGTATGGGCCCTTAAACGGATAAAACAGTTGCAACTAGCCAGCGCAGCGGTTGCAAATAAACAAACAGCTACTCTGAAATTACAGTTTTAAAAAATCTACCCTTTATTAGTGTATATATGGTATGATGTATGAAGCATAGCCGCATAAAATATATGCGTGTTGTACTTGTATAGTAAGACAACCAAAAGAGAAACAACGAAAACTGCAAGCAAGTAATGAAAAGTAAAAGCAGATTATGTTATTTAAGAAAACAAATACATATTGTGGTGCTATGTATATTGTTTGCTTGAAAATGAAATGTATTTATTTGTAGGTACATATATGAAAATAATTGAGCGTTGCCATTTGCCGAATTTGAAGATTTTTGAAAATCTATTATCCATTTTGCTCGTATGAGCAATAAAGATTCAGTTGCTTATACTTACTTTTGTGGCCCCTTTTTTCGTGATGCCCTAGGCCTGGGCCTTGTTGGCCTAAGGGTAAATCCTGGGCTGGTGATGACAAAGGAACACTTGCTTTGTTTCCATCACCGTTTTTGTAAAGGGAGGAGTAAAAATCAGTTCCAAATAAGAGTCACAAAAACCCAACAAAGAAAAATTAAATGTAGCGGTTGGAAGGCGACATCATGCAATTTGAAGAAAAGACATTGAGACGAGGTTCTTCGTGTAATTATTTCATGTTGATAGTGAAGACAAATATTGCAGTTGCAGTATAGCAGTCAGTGAAGACTAGGTTGAAAGGTGATAATTTAGGAGAGTAATGAATAAATTTTATTCGTCATTTTTTTTTTCAAATAAAATGTGGTTTTAAGGTAGATATGTATTTCAATTTTAATTTGTTTATAACTTTTAATTACAAGTTTTTATTTCTTAATATATTTTGTGAGGTAAGTTCTGGATTACAGGAGCAAGTTCGTGCGACCCAGTCGTGCCAATTTTTAATCAGCAGTTCATTAGAATTGAGATAAAGAGGCATTGGGCTCATTTTTTTTTTTTTTTTTTGTAATTATAGCCATTTACGAAAATTCTATTTAAGTCCCACAACTCTTTTACTGATTATGTGACCCTCCACAAATATGGGATCCATTTCTATTCTTACAAGTTTTTGTTTAAGAAACCTATACGTATAAAGATTCCTATACAACAGTCTATGTCCTTGAAAGTTAAGTACCTACACAATAAGTTACTTTCGGGTCTACCGGAAACACAACCTTAAAAATAACCCTACCGAATTTACGGTTTTATTTGTGTTCTAATTGTTTTCTCTGCGACCACTAGAACCCATTTATCAAGTTAAAACTTAAATAAAGTGCTCCAAACGGACCTAGTCACGAATTTTCGCAATCCAAATTTATGTTAAGGAATTAACTTAAGTAGTTACTTGCAATAATTCATAATTTCGCCTTAAGAGGCATATTATTTTACGAGTGCCTACTCGCCATGCTCCTTTAAATTATTATATTGTTTGAATTAACAACAAAAGACCTCCTGACCAACTATAAATTCTACTTTATAGGGAACTGCGAACATTCAGAGAATATGAAACATTGCGAGTTAACAATTTTGAATGGCTCCCGAGTTTTTTTCTCTAAAGATTAACTATTAACTATAGGCAAAATGAAATTGTGCAGCAATTTTTTGCACAGGGTTAGCATTGAAAGCTTCAAACGTGTCTTAAAAAACAACTAATTTCATTCTTTATTTATTTTCCTTTTTTGCGACACTGGAAAAGAAAAGAATGTCTTTCAAAGTAAAGGTGAAAGGTAAGTGTTGGTCAAGTTGTCCTTTGAACATTTTTGGTTCTGAGCCTTCCATATTGGAATGGCATAATTGTCGAAAACAAGAATAATTATTTGAGAGAGTGTTTTGCATGATCAACTGGAAGTCTGGCTTGCGGACGATCCGGTTAATCGCTGACGAATGAGGTAAATCGTCCGGTAAGAGTCCGGTAGATCAACAGAACGAATTCTGGCTTCAGGGTAAGTATGCGTGACTAGACCCCTAACCTCTGGTGGGGGAAGTCTATGTCCAGTTAGTCTTGTTTTTATAATTACCACTCCGGGGCAAGCGTCTGCTCACTTTGGGTTCCTTTGATGCTTGCTGGTTGGCGGCGGTAGGTTAGCAACTGCTTGATTTTGGCTGGAGTCTGGTTAACAACCGGATTACTTTTGTTATGATTCGGGTAGCAACTGATTTTTTACTGAATCGGTACGACGGCGCGCGGTGACTCATGGGGTCTATTCAAGTGTAAAAATAGACGCAGGGTAAGATCGAGATAATTTGACATGGAGGAGGAATTGACATTAACCCTTTACTTGAAAACTATTAATTTTGCAGCATTTTAAATGATGAACAAATGAAGTAAGCTATCATGAGTGTAAGTGGTAAATAACTGATCAGTGTGTCTTTGAAGCTGTGAGAAGTGGAGCTGTTTTTATTTTATTTTAGATGGTTGACCTATTTTTTTTTATGGTTAGTAATCCAAGTGCAATTTCTTTAATTGACTAAAACGTATTTACATGTGTCTTTTAGTATTATGTCCAAAAGCAAATTGAAAGGAGGTTTTGACAATATTTTTGAAGGATCATTTGACAGATCCAAAATCGTGGATAGTAAACAAACTTGCTGGAAAAGTTTGGCTTGCGGGTGTTGTGAGACGAAACAGTTGCCTCAGCTTAAGCTGGCCCGAAAAAAAAAACGAATTTTGGCACGTTTTATGGCTTACAAAAATCAAAAGTGCAACTTTTTTTTCAAACCCTCAGAAGATTGTACGAGATGCTCCAAAGGTAGGCCAATTTTTATTCCTCTAAGAAACCTTACACAAACTTTCATAATTTCTAGGTAGGTAATTGCAGAAAAGGAATTTTTTAAATGCGTCTCTCTCTGTCAAAACCTCCTAATGTCAGTGTCAAATCATCCTTACCCGAAGGAGGAATTGACAATTTGGAAGGGTACAGAAAAAAGTCTATAACGCAGATAAAAATATTTAATTCGATGCCTAAACGATAATTTTATGTTGCTAAAATGATATTTTAACAAATGAAAATTTATAAGACATGAAACTGTATTTATATTTTGAGATATTTTGAAAAGTTTGTTAACGTGTCAAATCATCCCGACCTTACCCTATAGCGGAAACTTCTTATTAGTCATTACAAGGAGGGCAAGTCTTTGTTTCTACTCAAAGCACAGAAACTGTGTCTTTACAGTTTTTATTTCACTATTCATCTATGCAGCTCTTAAGAAGAACCGGCTCAAAACTTCCAAAATTACACTCAAACAAAACTTTGCGTTGTTATTACCAAAATATGAATTATTCTTACGAATTTTATTGGTGGTTTTCAGCCACTAATATTCAGTCCACCCTGTAAATTCGAAATTGCTCCTCAAAGGTTAGTCTTTTATATTAAAAAAAAATATTTCAAAAAGGTTATCAAAATCAAAATAACTGCTCTGAAACTTTTTTTTCAGCACTCATCCCTGATAAAAAAAGTTAATTTGAGATTTGGCATTTTGATAACAGTTTACTTTTGATACACACACAACACGATTTTATTGCTTCTTTATATAAGAAAGTAACACTTTAAACCAAGGAAATTTATTTCCCAATCCCAAGAAACTTGACCCAAAAGTTACCAAAAGTTTTGTGAGTATTTGATTTCCTTTGACAGTAGCTTATTTTGTGAGTTTTCAGTTCATGTTGTGTGTGTGTTTTTGCCTACGTTACCTTGGAATTTATTCGAAAGAGCGTTTTTCTTATACAAAAAAAAAAACTATGAATGCAGAAAACATATGCCATAATGACGGGTATGGTTTATTTCGCTTTTTTTATCTCGCTTTTGGTCGTTTCGCCATGGTCGTTTTGCATTTTGTTATTTCGCATTTCATTCGTTTGGTCTTTTAGTTGCTTCGCTTTCGATTGTTTCGCTGATTTTTTTTTCGCCTATCAGTTTTTTCGTTTTTTATTTATTTCGCTTTTCGATTATTTCGCTTTTTTTATTATTTTGATTTTAATTGTTTCGCCTTCATTTTTTTTTTTGAACAGACGAAGTTCATATGTAGGGGTAACCGGGGATAGTTGGCCTCAGGGGTAAGTAGACTAACTGCCAATAACTTCAAAACAAAACAATTTCTTTCAAGTTTGTCCTTGTTATTACATTGAGCACAGCAGCCCGGTTAGTTCCATGTTGTCTTTTGATAAAGTCAAGAGCCGTTCAAGAGTTATCGCGAAAAAACACTTTTTTGCTTTCATGAGTAATTTTTTTGCTTCCTTTTATTTTTTTTCTTTCGTAAAGGTGTTTGCTTTTAACGTCAGTTTTTTTTAAAGAGTAAGAGCAAGTGAGTGTTTGTATTAACAACACCCAGCAGTTAAATATTTATTTGATTTCTGAGTACCGAAAAATAATCATTAAGTGCTGAGAGACCGCTCGGGGTAAGTTGACTTTTTTTGTTGGGGGTAAATTGACTCACTTGTTTTTAGTAATTTCCAGTATGAAACACTACAAGGAGGTGACTGAAAATCAGTTTTGGAGCTTATGTCCAAAAATTGTTCTTGAAAATGGAAAAACCATACGTTCTGTTGCTCATGAGTATCGGTTCCCTTCAAAACGATGCAAAGATATGCCCAAAACGGCAAAAATTTAAGCAGAAGAAGTTGGGGCATCCTTCTATCCTTATTGTCGTGCTGTCTTTTGAACACTAATTTTTGTTTCAAATAAAATTAATTTAAGTGCTATTTTCTTATAGTTTTGATATCAGAATGGTGGAAAAAGGATATAGTCAACTAACCCCATACTCATAGTCTACTTACCCCGGGTTTGGGGTAAGTTGACCCACCTGAGATCGTTTTATAAATTTAGGAAAAAAAGGTCTTAAAATTAACCAATTTCAGAAGACATATTTTTTTATAAAGCACAAAAAAATGTTTAGTCAAAAGGCATTTAATTCGTGTTGATATCTTCTTTAGTTATTTAAAAAAAAAGATAAGTAAATTTTGAGTCTACTAGCCCCGGTCTCCCCTACTTGAATTGACGATTTTTTCAAAATAATAGGAAAATCCTTCACGGCTTAGTTTATCTTTTCCTCAAATTGATTTAAAAGTAGATATCGCATATGGTTTAACTTTAAACTTTTTTTTTAATTTAAAGACAATATTAAAATACTTCGCTGCATTCTAACCTTACGCGGGCGGTTTCAAAGACTAAAAGCCATCTAATGAAGACTAATTAGATAACAATTATTACATTCCCAAGAGAATTCAGAAAAAAATGCGAAATAACCGTTAGCGAGATAACCTGTGGCGAAACAATCGTATTGCAAATTAACAATTTTGCGAGAGAGCTAATGGCAAAACAAAAAGAGCGAAACAATTCTGGCGCGAAACAGGAAAAAACAAAATAAACAAAAAACAAAACAAGTTTTGCGAAATAAAAGAAAATCGAAGAGAGAAAAGCGAAATAACAAAATGCAAAACAAAAATGCCGAAACAATAGGTACCCCATAATGACCTATGGTTATTATGTAAAGTCAAATTAAGACATCCTCAAAGCAATATTTTATAATTTAAGATTAAACCCTTTTCCAAATAGGAAACGTTTCTCTCTATTTTGTTTTTTTTTTATGTCTTAAATCTAAGAAGCAGTAATCCAAGTCGTCGTCGCATCATGCAAATATGTTGCCCATCAACCAATCGGTACAATTCCTCTCGTACATATCTTTGCCAAAAATAATAAAGCGCAGTGTTCGTGTTGACTGTTCCAATCATTATCGTATTTTAAAAACACACACCATTCATATTCTCAATACAAAATAAATTGAATTCCATGAAAATCAAAGAAATTCGTTATCAATGTTTATCTTTTAATACATTATTTAAACTAAAAGCTCAATTCCTAAATCTCTATTAAATTATCTGTATTTAATTGTTTCATCATCGTCATCTCTCACTTCTACATAATTCATAGCAGATAAGTACAGTACAGATAAATATTTCACAGTTCTCAGAAAAACAAATGAACTTGTTTGCATTTCATTAACGACTTTGTTGTTTTGCTAAATATCTTGTTTGCTTGACTGATGACAATGCAAATAGTTAATCTTTTATCGTTTCCTGTTGCAAATAGAGCTTAGGCTATTGTTAACAGCATCTTGAACCTTGTGCACTTAAGATTCAATTTTGTGTTTTATAGAATGACTGTGTTGCCGGTTGTGCTGAAAATATTTACTTTTTAAACCCTGTTCGAATGAAATAAGATAAGCATCCCTTACGAGTGGTGAGTTTTATGCAAGTTCGATTCTTTCCAATTTATAAGTTGCGAGAAAAAAAAATTAGATGTGTTCATCAACGTCATACGTCATTTCCGGTTGGAAACGTTACTTCTGTCCATAAAAAATGTCAACTCCTTTTTTGGACATGAGGTAAATATTTTAATTTTTAAATTCACTCTACACTTTTCCATTTTTCAAAATCTAAGATTATTTAAAAAAAATATTTGTGAATACCTACACAACGCTACCTCCACCCCTTCTATTAAGACTAGTTAAATAGGATACTTTCCCGAGTTAAGGAATTTGAAAACTCAAACCTTAGCCTATTTATATTACCAAATAAATTTGCATTCTCAACTTTTGGGGTTACGAAAAAACTTTTTTGTTTCAAGTTCTGATGAAAAGAAAAGGAAATATATGTAAGTTCCTGACCGTTTGTCCATTTAATACTTTCAAACTTTGCGAATCGCCTATTTAATTTTCTATGCAAAGGGCCGGAATCAGAGCAAATATGTAAATCTAAGAGGACAATGTTGTAAAAGTTTGCCTTTTGGGTTCCATTTCTCACACAGGAGTTGTGGGTTTTTTGTTTGCTTTTAACAATCAATACTAGATTGGATACAAAAGGAAGAATTGTAGAATTGAGATTTTTTGGTATGTTGTAAGTTTTGTTTTTGAAACCGGAAATGTAGTTCACGTTTACACTTTTATGTACCTAGTCTAGATTTTCTTTTGAAAGCGGACCAGCAAAATGGCACAGCATAACCTTATCTGATTCAGGCTATAAGAATACTTGAAAACGATAGCTATGCTTGAGCAAAAATTGAAAATTGTCATGTATCTTGATATTTACGAAAAAACTGTTTATGTATTTAGTTTGGAATTTTGATGCATTATACAATTCATTTAAAGGGCATTTATGGCTAGAGCAACTCTTGCAGCACCCATTCATAATTTTTCAAATTGTTTGT
This sequence comes from Sphaerophoria taeniata, assembly GCA_943590905.1. Taxonomy (NCBI): domain Eukaryota; kingdom Metazoa; phylum Arthropoda; class Insecta; order Diptera; family Syrphidae; genus Sphaerophoria; species Sphaerophoria taeniata. Next base: position 234,276,615 of record OX016540.1, on the reverse strand, counting down.
GCATTGATGTAAAAGCAAAAAAAAATCTTAAAAATCATGGATCCTCTCATGTTCTTAAAAGCTGAATGTAATTCCAAAAATAGTTTCAAAGAGAATTTACGTATAACAATAGACAATAATTGAAAGTGTGTTTTTCAAACACTGGAAAATCTTGTTCCATCCATATCATTTTCTCAGAATTAATTAAAGAGGAAATATTTTCAGAACATGTTTTATTGTGGTCAAGGGATTACATTTCCTTTGTCAGATTTTAGTTTTGGGTATTTGATGGTCTTAAACGAAACTTAACACTACCTATTAATTTATGGAAACAATTCCTTTCACAAATTTGATATCCTAGAGTTAGAATTGCTAACTGGTTGTGAGCCCTTTTATTTCTAAGAATGCATGTGGGTGCAGACTATATAATTTGTTTGATATCAGAGAACCGATATTTATGCAAAGGTGCAAATGGCAGTTTTACCATATACTAGCAGTTGCCCGCGACTTCGTCCGCCTCTCCCTCGTCCACCGGCCAGAGTATCGTCTCGTCTTGTGCATCATGCGCGCGGATTACGTCGACGATTCCATCGACGTCACTTCCCGTCCTAAATTGGTCGTCGTGATCGTATATCATTTTCCTGTGAGAAAATATATGATATACGATTCCGACGAACCTAAAATAATAAAAAATATTCATGACTTAAATAAAAGTGTAAAATTTGCAAAATAAATTGACAACCCAGCGGTATCGTATATCACCAACGAACCTTATCAAATATAATGAGAATGTAAAGCTATGCAGAAATGCATAGCTAGAAAGAAAAATAAAATGAGTTAGTAAGTTAGTTCTTAAGAACCAGTCGAGAGAAGAAGTAAAATAAATTTTATCTTAAAAAATTTAAAAAGTTGTTTTTTTTAGCCTCAGCTGAAAGCAATGACATAAGTGGCGCAGTCGGTTATTTTAATGGTCAAAAGACATTAAAATCGAATTTAAAAGTTCCAAAGTTGTTTCCCCTCCTAAGAAGTGAATAACATAACAGTAGGTAGGTAGGTAGAAATGGCTGTCCCACTTCCGTGTAGGACACAATTAGCGCTGAGTGCGCCGTTTTGATACCATACCTCATGAGGTTCTAAAAAAAAAAGATTTAAGGATGGATTAGGAAGGATGTATATTTCGCACAATCCTCTATATAAAGAAGTATTGATCTCCCTACACTACAGCCTATTATCTCATAGTGCCATCTAGTTTTAGGAGAGATAAGGGCACAAGTAGCACAAAATGGTATTAAATGGGTTGTATATTTCTTAATTCATTCTTATTTTGTTCTTAAATGGGTCTCACCGTTTTTACACTTCTTAATTCAGTATTTTTTCCTACTTAAATTGTCTATATATTTGAGTTCTTAATTCGTTCTGCTTGTTCCTTCTTAAAGAATTCTTAATAGGTTCTTAAATCGGTATTTCTTATATCGGCTTGATCCGCGCTCCTTAAATCTTTCTTTAAGACTACTTTTTCCAGTGGTAATTTTTTTTCATTTTCTTGTGTTTCTTAGAGTTCACAGAATTTTTTTCGTAACTGCGCTTGTATAAATACGAATGGATTTGCTTGCTTAAATAACAACTCAAGGTGCTAGTAGTTCAAGGAATTTAAGTAATCAAGCAAAAGTTAAGGCGCGCGGCGTCACAGTACGGGAGAGAAAGGGACTGTGTCTATCGAGAAAATACACACAATGACACTTGCAGAAGAAACCAAAACAAAATATTAATATAAAAAATACCTAAGAATTAGAACCAAAGAAATAAATAGATACAGAATTCTCTGATTTTTACTTGCGACATATAGAATATATGGCAAGTATTGAATTCGTAAAAAAAAAAATTTGAGATGATGATGAGATATGACATTACGATGATAGAGAAGTCGAAAAAAGTGGGTCCGGCGATTCCGTCCGTCTGTCTGTCGGGAAGTTTACAGGCACCTACAGCCTTAACCACTGGTCCGATTGACTTCAAACTTAAAAATTAGAGGTTTGAGCAAAAACTCATATCCCAGTTTTTTCATTTTTTTTTTAAGATCAAAATTTAGGGTAGCCACCATACGATTTTTATGGCAAAAAACCAAAACTTTTAATTTTCTCCAAAACGGCTCCTACGATTTTTTTTAAACTTCCTCGAATCTTATTTTTTTAAACACTCATCTATTTTATGTAAAAAAAAATTTTTTGTATTGCTCGAAAACGGTACCTCCCATAGAACCGTTTTTTTTGTTATTAGATTTTCTCAAAAAATAAAAGTCTGATCAGCGTAATTTTTTTTCTGAAAGTACGCATATATTGCCCAAAAAATATTTTGTATTCAAAAAATTTTCAAAATTTTTTTTGGATTCTTAAAAAATATTTTTAAACTTTTTTTTTCAAAATTGTGTATCTCAAAAATGGATCAATATTAAAAACCGAAACTTACTTATAAAATGTATATTTACATATTCTTGAATACTGCATACCCAAATTAATTTTGAGACATTTTCGAAAAATTTTATATATAAAAAATTAATTTAAAAAAAAACGGCTCCGACGATTTTCAAAAAAAAAATTCAATAAATCAAAAATAAGGTTTGAATTTGTTTGGCATTTAAATTTTTGGAATTAAATGTATTTACGAGGTACATTTTCAAATTTTAATTTTTTTTTTTAATTTGAAAAATCAACATAAAAATTTGGAATACAGGAGCAAGTTCGTACGACCGAGTCGTGCACATTTTTTTTTTTGAGAATTGAGAACCAAATTATATTCTTAATTCCTTCTATCGGACCGCCTACTTTCGCCTTTTATGTACTTAATAGATACTTAAAGAAGTCTTTAAGAAGAGGGATGAGAGCTTATACTACTTCTTAAAGCCTTCTATAAGTAATTTTGTGCTACTTGTGGGGGGGGGGGGGGGGCGTTAAAGCCAGTTTGTGTTATTAAGGTATGAGATCATGTCCTTGATCTTGAATTCTGCGAGTTCTTCAATACCGTTGAAGAATTCTTTACCTAAGTGGAGTGCTCTTTTCCTAGCCAAGGCCGGGCAGTGGCAGAGAAAGTGTGGGACCGTTTCCTTTTCATCCTGGTCCTCACAACTACGGCAGAAGGAGTTATATGGTATACCCAATTTAGCCGCGTGCTCCCCTATGGGCCAATGCCCTGTGCAGGTAGCAACAATCCTGGCTATGTCATGCCTTGGTTTGGAAATTAGATTGATTGATTTTGGTTTGTTATAGGCAGGCCAGATTTTCCTGGATATAACGCAACTCGTTAAACTATTCCACTTATGATTTGCTTCTGATGTATATTTGGTCAGGATATAACCCTTCACAACTCCAAGAGGAGCATTACTCTCACTGCCAGTGAGTTGTGAAGGGCTGATCCTTGCCTAGCTAGCTCATCAGCCTTCTCATTTCCCTCATAGCCCCTATGGCCCGGTATCCAGATTAGAGTGACGCTCAAATCTAATTCCTTGAGGGCCTCTTTACATTGCTGGACCAATTTAGAAGATGATAAAGCTGAATCTATGGCTTTAATAGCTGCCTGACTGTCTGTCAGTATAGCTACATTTTGGTTATGTCGGATGTTTTTAAGGGCTATACAAGCTTCCCTTATCGCTAGCAATTCTGCCTGGAATACACTAGCAAAATCGGGAAGTCTATAGGATTTTGAAATATTAAGAGATTCACAGAAGACACCCGCACCTACACCGCATTCCATCTTTGAACCGTCCGTGAAGATAGTTGTGTCGAAGTCTTCCGTCACATCGCCTTCCTCCCAGTCATTTCTTGACGGGAACAAGACTCTAAACTTCTTTGAGGTGTTTAGGGTAGGAATGCAGTAATCGGTGGTTGTAGATAGGATGTCTGATGGAATCAGGTTGGTTTGGTTGCAGTGCCCGAAGGGTCTGGTTTTCCAGCAGCCTATTTCTTTGAGTCTCAAGATACTGCAGGACACCTGATATTTAATAAAGAGGTCAATCGGAAGAAGGTCCAGGATGACGTTAAGTGCATCTGTTGGGCAGGACCTGATTGCCCCTGATATCCCTACGCAAGCATTTCTCTGCACCTTTGTAAGCTTGTTTACTATGTAGGCTTTGCTGAGAGCGGGCCACCAGACAATGGATCCGTAAACAAGTATCGGTCTAACAACCGCTGTGTACGTCCACTTGATCATTTTTGACTGGAGGCCCCATTTCTTGCCGAAGGTTTTGTTACAGGCGTAGAAGGCCACGCACGCCTTTCTTACCCGTTCTTCAATGTTGAGCTTCCAGGTTAATTTGGTGTCTAGTATTACGCCCAGGTATTTGGCACTGGAAGACAGTGTTAGTGATTGACCGTTTAACCGAGGTAGAGTGAAGGGTGGTACTTTGATTTTGGTGGTGAAAAGCATCAACTCAGTTTTGTTGTTGTTAACACCTAGTCCGCAGCTCGCGGCCCAGGTGCTTACTTTCTTCAAAGCCGCATTAGTGATTTCGCTGATCACACTTGGAAATTTTCCTGAAACTAGAATAACCAAATCATCGGCGTACGCAACCGCTTTCACTCCACTACTCTCGAGTTTCACGAGAATGTTGTTCATAACCAGAAGCCATAAAAGAGGAGACAGCACACCCCCTTGGGGTGTTCCTCTGCTGGCATATTTGGTACACATTGAATATCCTAACTTTGATTGTATCCTTCTGTTACTTAGCATGGATATTATCCACCTCTTGATGTAGTCCTCAACACCAAAGTCTGCAAGTGATTTTGCGATGGATTCAGTTAGGACGTTATTGAAAGCTCCTTCCACATCTAAGAAGGTAGCTAAAGTATATTCCTTGAAATGGATCGTGTTTTCTATCGTTCTCACTACCTCATGAAGGGCAGTCTCTGTGGATCTACCCCTCATGTAGGCATGCTGTGACTTAGATAGGGGACAACTACTCAAACCGCTCCTTATGTGAGATTCAACGATTCTCTCCAGTGTTTTGAGTAGAAAGGATATAAGGCTTATAGGTCTGTAATCTTTCGCAGATTCATGCCCTCTTTTACCAATTTTAGGTAAGAAAACCACTCTTACTTGTCTCCAAGACGTGGGGACATGGTTTAGTGAGAGGCAACCTTTAAAGATACTCTCAAGCCGTGGTACTACTAATTCAAGCTGGTTTTGCAGCATTATAGGCAGTATTCCATCGGGACCTGGAGATTTGTATGGCGAGAAAGTTTTAATAGCCCAGACTATATTTTCTCTAGTTATAAGGGCATTAACCTGCTCTATGGAGGTTGGCAGGTTGAAAGTCGGATTAGATTCGGGTGGTTCTTCTACACAACCTGGAAAGTGTACATTCATTAGTAGCTCTAATGTCTCCATTGGAGATGCTGTCCAGCTTCCATCTGTTTTTTTGAGGAATGAGGGCTTCGAATGTTCTTTCGATAAAACCCTACTTAGCCTGGCCGAATCTTTGATATTTTCGATGGACTGACAGTACTCTTGCCATCCCTGTTTTTTGGCCTGAGCTATAGAACGCTTGTATATTCTCAAGCAGTCCTTATAAGGCTGATAAAATTTATGCTTATAGCAGATGTTAAAAATGGTTCTTGTAATTTTCCTCAGATTAGATAGGTCATCATTCCACCAAGGTGGAAAGGTTTTCTTGCTGTATCTTATCGGACAAGAGACCTTGAAGGCGGTGTTTATAGAGTCCTCGAAGTTTGATATCTCTAACTCAAGATCTGTAACTGACTCGCAACTCGAGTTCGTTATATATCGTAGCTTTGAGATAAAGGTTTGACTAAATTTCTTCCAGTCAATTCTTCTGGGATTTCTATAGGGGGAAGGAGATTCCATTTCAAATTTAAGATCAAATAAAATATATCTATTATCAGAGAAGGAATTAACGAGAGATACTCTCCAATTTTCGATGGAGAGTTTACCTTGATTGTTGACAAAAGTAACATCCAAAACATCTTCCCACCCTTCTGTGTTATCCGTACTCGGAAAGACAAAAGTAGGAGTGTTACCCCTGTTACATATAGTCATGTTGCTTTCAATAAAATAATTAAAAAGAGACTCATCTCGGTCATTAATTTCTGAGCTACTCCAGATTGAGTGCCTGGCATTGGCATCACTTCCTATGAGTAGGCTTGTCTTACTTGTCTTTGCCTCTGCCGCTAGTAATCGCACTTCCTCAGGCGGTGACTCCCTATCATGCGCCATGTACGAAGAGGCTAGAATCAAGCCCTCCGCTTGTCTACCCTCTAACCTAACCACTGTTAAATCAGAGGTGCTAAAATTTGGACACAGAAAAACTTTTAAGTGTTTTTTAGCTAAAATGCAAGTTCTAGCCTTACCTTGATTCTGGTTGTCGGGCTTGTAGAAAAGGTCGTATTGATTAACATTGAGGCCTCTTACCGCGAGGCCGTTAACCCATGGCTCTTGGACCAGCGCGACATCTATGTATTCCTCTCTGAGAAAAACCTTCAGGTTATCCCTAGCACATTTTGAGTGCTTCAGGTTAACCTGGATCGCCCGTAGCTGGTCGTTTTTTAATTAGAGGGAGCTGCAGGACCAGGATCCGGCTCCACGTCGGGGCCTCTTACCCGCTCTGTGACGTCTGACGCGACGTTTTCCTCACATAGGGTGGGGCCAACTTCCTGGCTCTGCAAAATTTTAACGTTGACGGTTTTAATGCCAAAGCGCAATTTGCACTCAACCTCTTCTAGGGCTCTTCGGCTTGCCTCGCAGATCCTTAGGAGATAAACCGCACTGTTCTTGCGCGGTTCTTCCGTTTTGACGACAGCCCAGTCATCCATCGGAATCCGCGGATTAAGTCGCTGGAGGCTCCGGATTAGCTCTGCTCCTGTAGGCTTGATGCTCATGAGCGGCAATAAGATGCGAGCCAATGGTTTCCTAGGCACATCCTTGGCTGGGATTAGCTTGAGCTTCAAGCCCTCCCAGTCGTTGCTAATCTTAGCAACTCCTTTGCTAAGGAAATCCCTAGAAAACTCGTCCGCACACCTTATAACTTTATAACCCCTGAGCATTTCGCCGGAGTCAAAGCTTGGGTAGGAACCCTCCTTCGCCGAAATGGTAAATTGGAATACTTATTCCGAGAGCTTGGCCTCGATGGAGTTCCACACCGACAGTAGAGCTCTATTGTCAGTAGAAAGCTCATCTACAATCGCCACTTGGAGGTTGTCTCTGACGACCTCACTCAAAGCGCGCGGTTGTGCTGTCGCTCTCGGAATGTCCTTCTTATTGCTGCCACCAAGTTTGGTTCTCTTTTGAGGTGGCTTCTCCTCCTCGAGAGACCTATTCCTCTTGGTGGTCTTTTCAAGGCTTGGCGTTGTAGTTGCACCCTTCTCCCTTTTGTTGAATTCATCAACAACTTTCTGATATCTCAGTTTATCAGCGGCATCATGCTCGTGGATCTTTCCGGCTTTTTCATTCTCGGCAATCTTGCCAAGGATGAAAGTAGCCTTCCGGAACCGAAGTCGGAGTTGATCACCGGGGGAATGTTTTTTTCGATTTGGTAGCATTGCTTTGGCTAGCTTTGCTTCCAGAAGGTGCGGGCGTTATAGTGGGCGGTTTTTGTGAGGGTTGCTGAAGCACAGGAGTACTACTCTCTCCTGTGTTACCTCTTGGTGCAGCCTGCTCAGAGGTGCTAGCGTCTCTAGCTTCCCCTGAGCTACCTACAATGGTTTCCTGACTAGATGCCAGGAGTTCATCCTCGAACTCGATGGATGGAAAAGTTAAACATTTATTGGACAAGGACATAATTGAGGATTTCTATTAGATTCCCACGAGTAGGTCGGAAAAGAAGGTCACCCTCGGCAGAGCCGATTACCGAGGGAAGGTATAGGACAACAAAAGCCGTTACCCACCACAGGCCTCCGGCTGAGCTCGTTCATGGTTGATTTTTCCCTTAACTTCAATTCTTGGGCACGGATTTACTAGCTCACACCACCACTGAAACTAGGAACCTTGTATCTATGGTGAGAGAGGATTTCTGTGAGTTGTGCTATAAATAAAGTCAGAACCACACAGCGATCCAATCTAACCTTAGCTGTCACCGTCTGACACCTACAGACCTAAACTGTTGTGACATTGTCCGCCCGGCACCCACTAGGAGGGTTCGATCAAGGATTTTTGCCTGGGCAACATAACAGTAAATTAAAATCGAATTTAAAAGTTCCAAAGTTGTTTCCCCTCCTAAGAAGTGAATAACATAACAGTAAATTGAACTCAAGATTCTCTGTATGCCAAAAGACAGTGAAAAGAAAAGAAGAACCGAAAGATTCGCATCGTTTTCATACATCATAGAACAAAAATCCGAAATGGCACAACCAGCGGCAAACAACAATACAGTACCAGTGAGTGAACTAATTAAAGAAGCATCGAAAATTAGAGAATATCATGGCGATAAAAGCTATGATTTATCATCATTCATCAGAGAGGTGGAAATTGTCCTACCCCTATTTAACGACAATCCACAACTCAAAGCATTTATATTTCAACGATCAGGCCCGTAGCCAGAGTTGAATTCAACGTAGGGCAACAGTCATACCAGGTAGGGCATTGGTAAATTTTCTATTTGATCTCATGTCAGTTAGGTTTACAATGGTAAAATAAAAAAAACATAAACGTTTTCAGGTTAACATATTTCATTATTATTTCTCCAAATATAGACCGGGCAAATTTTGTATTTGATCCTCCGGGATCAATTTTTAAAAAATAAAAAAACACAATTTACATTTGTATCTTAATTTTTATTTTAAATTATTTATAACTTCAGATCCCTTACCACTGGTGGGGGGAAATCTTTAGTTAAAACAATTCGAACTGAACTCTGATTTACAACTGACTTTCTGGCTGGTCATCCCAGGCCTTTTTATCTTAAAATATTTGTATAAGCAGTGGTGCTGCTTTGTCAGAAAGATATATTTAGGTTTACATATGCATAAGGATATTTGATAACGATTCAAAGAAGTTGAATCGTAAATTATCTGTATTTTTATTAGGGGTGACTTTGTGATTATCTTTTATGTCGGTCGAAGAATTCGATCGTTGACATATGTCGTTCGAAGAATTCGATCGTTGACAATTTTTGTTTATATTAGAAATTCGTTCGTTGATATATGTCGGTCGAAGAATTCGATCGTTCCAAATTTTTGTTTATACTAGAAATACGATCGTTTACATATGTCGCATACTCAAGTGAATATGCTTGGTATGTTATTTTGTGTGTTGGGAGGTAATTCTATAACTGGCGCTGGATGGAGTTGAGTGTGCAAAACATGGGGACCGCATTCTGTGAGTGATTTTGAATTTAGAAAAGCTTGCAGATTTTGATTACGGATGTTGTCAGAAGCATTTCATTTTCAGAACTGTTGCAGCTTCCTTCAATTTGGAAAGGCATCCGCATCCACACATCTTGTTATGCATTAAACGGTTTTGAAAGCAGAAGCTGCATTTCAATGATTCATTTTGAGCTCCTTTTTTTTAATATTTGGAACATTCAAGATCAATCAGTTTACTAGCGAGCGAAGCGAGCGGAAAAAAATTTGCCCAAAAGAGAATCAATTTGGCGTGTGAAAATAAAAAAATTCGCGCGAGTTGATTCTCTTTTGGGCAAAGTTTTTTCCGCTCGCTTTCAAGTTCCAGATTCTGAATCATTTTTATTTTTCATTTGATCAAATTCTCAAAAATATAGTGTTAACTGAAATGTAAAATTTAATATTAATATTCTTCCCGGTCCATGCCGAAAATTTTTTCTAACAGCCGTAAAAAACAACAAACATTTTCAAAATCTAATTCATTGTGGTATATAAATGGTTTTGAAAGAAAATGAAATATTTAGTTATTAACCTTGATGTTGTAGAGGTACCTGCGTAGTTATTATTTAAATTGTTTTTAGTTTCCATCAATACTAAAATTTTCAGTTCATGTGACTTCTCTTAACTTAACTGAGCTTAAGACCAAGTATTTTTAAAATACCTACTTATGAAGCAGTACATATGTATTAATAATTTTTTGATAAAATAATTTTTGTGAAAAGCAATATTTTGTTTGGCGAATTTATTTCAAAACATAAGAAGGCAACCTATAAAACACTGTTTTTTTTATTATAAAGTATAGAAAATGCCATTGACACCTGATGAAATCTTAAAAAAAATAAAACTGACAAAGTGAAATAACGCCGTTTGCCATAGTGAAATAAGGCCGAGTGCAAAAATTCGGCGTTATTTCACTTTATATATAAGGCCGAATTTCAGAATTTGGCGTTATTTCGTTCGGCGTTATTGCACGGCACCCTAAACCTAAAAGCAGATAATAAATTTATACAGATGTCTCACCCTTATGGCGAGAAATGATATATGAAACTGAAAGCTACAAAAAAAAGCTTTTTCCAAAGGTTTTAACACATTCACTAAATGCATTCAAAGTCTATTTTCGCTCACCTCATTGCCTATAAATGAATACTTAGGCAAAGAAAAAAGCTTCCGAAAGCTCCTTGTCTGTTAAGGCTTTGTCTGTTAAGAGCAAAAAATGATTCATTTTTTCTGCAGGGATGAGACTTCTGTATAAGCTTATTATCTGAATTAATGAAATATAGACGTCAAAATTCGTCTTAAAACTGTCATAATTAAATCGAAAAGTTTGAAGAGAAGCAACTAAATACTCTCTAGTAACTTTATCTATAGTATTTTTAAGACTTTCAATGGAATTTACGAGACTATTTCTTAAAAAGGATAAGCACGACACGAAGATTATCTTGAATTTTAAATACCTTAAATTTTCAAAAAGTTCACTTTATAGAACCTAATTCCTAAACACACATGATATTTTTGAAGGTAGGGCATTTAAAAGGCAACCTGGAAAAATGTGGTAATGTGGACATTTTCATAAGAAGTGAATTTTTTCAGGTAGGGCATTTTTAGGCAGGGTATATAAAGCTAGAAGCGAATTTTTGAATGTATACGGCTGTTTTGTAAACAGGGCATTTTTGTAAGAAGAGCATTTTTGAAGGTAGGGCTGTTCTCAATTTCTGAAGGTAGGGCATTTAAAATTTAAGGTAGGGCATTGCCCTACTTTGCCCCCCCCCCCCCCCCCCCCCTGGCTACGGCCATGTCAACGATACGTTAGAAACAAAATCCAAAGCAATGCCCTACAAGCAGTCAGAACCCTAGGACAAGAGCCAACTTGGGACCAGATTAAAGAAGAACTAATTAAGAATTTCGGAGTCCGTGAATCTTATCATCAACTCCATCACAAAGCGATTAATGCGAGGAAAACTAATGTAAGCGATTATTACTATTATTTAAGATATATATTAGACAAATTGAATACAAAATATGAGTTCGACTGTAAGAAACCAGTAGAATTTCCCCCAAAATTAAATGAGTCAATAATATTAAAAACATTTTTGAATGGCATAGATGCTAACTTAGCAAGTATCGTTTACAGTAGAAATATACAAAACCTTAGGGAGGCATTTTACACATTAGAAGAGACAGGAATATTGAATCAATACAACAGACCATACAGTTTTAAAATTCATGGACAAAATGTACATAATTCGAAAAATGAAAATTTTAAACAAGACTATAGGGAAAACCCATTAAGATACAATCACAATAATTCATACACCCAAAACAATGCAGTACAAAACAGACAAAATGTCAATACGGTTCGCCCAAACCCACTCAATCAAAATCAATCCGGACAATTCAGACATAATTTTGACAGGAATAGATCCAGACAGTCGAGACAATTTGTGACTGAACCAATGGAAATAGACCACCTACAAGTTGCAGATAACGAAGAAGTAAATTTTCTATCGCAAGCCCAGCAGCGAATTTACCGATAGTCGAACTTAATATAGAAGATAATAAAATTAAATGCCTTATTGATACAGGATCGACAACAACACTGCTGAACTCAAATAAATTTCCACAATATAAACGTCAAAAACTTAAAAACGTTCTCGTTTTCAACACACGGAGTGAACAAATTCAGATAGAAAGAGAAATAGTAACTCCATTACCAATAGAATTCAATGAAAACAGTCTTATGAGTTGGAAACTCACTCCCTTATTGAATAAGCAGTTTGATGGTTTGATAGGTCTAAACCAGAGATTAAAATGAGTCAAGTATTGCTTGTAAGTTTCGGGTATTTACTCAAAAAAAAACGAGTTTGAACAAACTGAGTCAACGCACAATCAAGTAATTTCGAGTCTTTTTATTTATGAGTAAAATTATTTACAAATCATCCCTCATTTCAAACGAGTTCAAACGAGTTTTTTGGTTGAAAGTAAAGCTAGGCATACACGGTGAACATGTTGGTGTGATTTGTTGGGCAGCGGTTCGCCATACACGGCCCAACATGTTTATAAACTTCTTTATTTGTGTGACTGTCGTGAAGGCAAGATGTGCGATACAAGTGCGTTTTGCTTTGTTTTGCGACATGTTAACTCCATGAAAATAACTACACAAATGACGAATTGTTGTCACACAACGCCATACACGACGAACATGTTGATAAACTTCAAAATTTGTTGTAAACTTGCCCATACACAGCCAACATGTTAGCCGTATGTTCACGGTTTACAAAATATTTCATAAACCGTGGATTTGTTGGCCAACATGCCCATACACGAATAATTTTCAGCCCAACCCCAACAAATCACACCAACATGTTCACCGTGTATGCCTAGCTTAAGATCGCTTGCAATCACCACTCAAATATTCATGGCGCTTGTAAGTAAATCGAAAAATATTGTTTGGTTTATTTGAGATTTGTGTGCTGTGTGGAAATGTAGGTAATCTATGGCAAGGAGGTTTATTTTTATCGTTGATTTGTTTCATTCTCAAATTTTTGTATCGCTGTGTCGAATAAAATAGATAGATTAGATACGAATAGAAATAAATAAATCCACATACATATTTTGATTATTTTGATTTTTTGTGATCGAAACACCATTGTAAAATATAAACAGGACCTTGTGTATGGGTTTCAAATTTTCAATATACATTAGGATTTCATGATCAAATGAATCCGCGTTGTCAGTTGAATTTTCTCCAGCAAAAAAATTAATGATTATGGATTCGTAATATCTTCAAACAAGTTTACTGATTGAAAGTAAAATCGCTTACAATCACCACTCCATTATTCATGGCGCTTGTAAGTAAATCGAAAAATAATGCTTGGTTTCTTTGAGATTTGTGTGCTGAGTGGAATCAATGTAAAAAATTTCGAACAAAATAGAAATAAGGAAATCTACATATTTTGATTAAAAAGAAATGTTTGTAACATATATAATATTCAAAGTTTTATTTCATGATTTCATTTTCTTAGTATTTAAAAATGTACTCATTGAAACAAAAAAACCCTTTTTTTATAAAAAAAAAGATGCGTAAAAACCAAAAATTATTACTGAAACTAATTCATTCATAGCTTGACCTCAAAATGTTCATTCATACCTCTTTTTTTGTTTTATTACTCTAACTACAAAAAGCCAACATCCCACCCTAGAAAAGGATTACATATTTTCCAGAAAGTAGTAGGTATATAGCTTGGTTATAGGAAGGTCAGATATGTTATAAAAAGATTAACAATATTTAAAATATCTTAACAAAACTGCATTCTCTACCAACCGGAAGCAGGTATTCCCACGACATAATCTTCGTCAATCACTATTTTCTATTTAGGTATACAAACCTAACCCACATTGAGGTATAGTATGCATTCATTAATAAATCCTTTCTTTAATTAATGTGAAAAATTATGTTTCCAGTGCGGATTATTATATTTATGAATGCAAATCCAGCCACCTAACTCGTTTATAAATATTTCTATTCGTTAAATTACAACCCATACAAAGCCTGCATCTTTCTTTTTTTTCTTCGTAGAGAAAAAAAAAATTGAAACATCCAATCAATTTTACCCGAAAACTCAAACATGTTTGAGTAAGTACAAGCAAGCGAATTGCTTGTGAATCAATTTGACTTGAAATGATCGAAAACGAAAAATATTTACGAGTTTCCTCTGCTTGCTTGGTTTGACTTACAAGCCTTTTTATTTATGAGTCAAATTATTCATAAATAAGGGTTGCAATCGAACGAGTATGAACAAGCTCACAAGAAAAATTTGGATGTGTTCGAACTGTTCAAACATACTCATTTTAATCTCTGGTCTAAACATACTTAAGCCCCTTCAAGTTATTGTAAATTTAGAAGAAGAATATTTAGAAATTAACGGTATTAAAACAAAATTCATAAATTCCTGTCCCCATAAATACGAAAACATACATACATTAGAGGAATCTAGTTGTAATTCAGATTATTTTAACAAACTAATACGAGATGACATGAATCTAGAAGAAGAAAAGGAATTAAGATATCTTATTAACAAAAATAAGGATCTGTTTTTTCAAGAAGGAGAAAAGCTTACTCATACCCATGAAATCCAACACGAAATAATAACCACCACAGAAAAACCTATGTATTCTAAAATATATAGGTATCCTCAAATTCATGAAGAGGAGATAAATAGACAAATAAAGGATATGTTAAGACAGGGTATAATCAAAGAAAGCAACTCTCCATACAACTCGCCATTGTGGATTGTTCCTAAGAAAATCGATAACTCTGGCATAAAGAAATGGAGAATTGTAATCGTTTATAGAAAACTCAACGAAGTTTCTGTAAGCGACAAATATCCTATCCCCAATATAGAAACAATACTGGATAAGTTAGGAAGAGCCCAATACTTTACAACTTTAGACCTTGCAAAAGGATTTCACCATTTGGTCTTAAAAACGCCCCGGCAATATTCCAAAGATTAATAAATTCCGTTCTCAGAGAATACATAAATCAAATTTGTGTGGTATATCTCGATGATATCCTAATATTCAGTACAAGTCTACAAGAACACTCTACAAATATTCAAAAAATCTTTAACAAACTTAGGGAACATAATCTAAAGATTCAGATAGACAAATGTAATTTTTTTAGTAAAAATACAGAATACCTTGGGCATATTCTCACAACGAATGGTGTGAAGCCGAATATGAGTAAAATTGAAAATATTCAGAAGCTTAAACTATCCGAATCCCAAAAACAAATAAAGTCGTTCATAGGAATGACTGGGTACTATAGGAAGTTTATAAAGGACTACGCAAAAGTTGCCTATGGTATGACAAAATATTTAAAAAAGAATTCTAAAATAAACAAAAACGATCCTCAATATGTAGATTCTTTTGAATAACTCAAAAGATTACTAACTGATGCACCTATTTTAGGGTACCCTGATTTAAAAAAAAAATTCAAACTCATTACGGATGCTAGCGATTTTGCCCTAGGTGCAGTCCTTACACAGGATGACCACCCTTTAAGTTTTGCTAGCAGAACTCTTAACGACCATGAAAAAAAGGTACTCCACGACGGAAAAAGAACTACTTGGCGTCGTCGTCTGGGCAGTCAACTATTTTCGCCCCTATCTGTACGGTAGAACCTTTGATCTTCTAACTGATCACCAACCCATCAAATGGCTTCAGAGTAAACACAAAGGAAAAGACATAAATCCAAGACTTCAACGTTGGTTGCTTAAGCTAGGAGAGTATGATATAAATATTGGATATATAAAGGGGTCAGATAATAAAGTTGCTGATTTTATGTCAAGAATAAACACAAATACAGGTGAAATAAATATTTTAGAAATAGATCAGAAAAATGACAATACGAGTAGTACAGATGCAACAATACACTCACAACCCGAAGAACAAAACGATCACTTCCCAATTTTATATACTGTAGTCAATAGATTTTTCACTCAAATAATTTTAACAAGAAATAAAACAAAAGAGAGTGAGGTCAAAGAAAAGAAACTGAAGATTTATATTAGTAAAGATGACATAGAGAGTAATTTTATGACAGATATATTTCGAAGATTCTTAAAACCAGGAAGAATAGGAATCTTTTCTGAACTATCAGACCATGAATATAATAAGGTGCAACTTAAATTAATAGAGTTATTCGACATTAGTCTCAAGTTTTATAAATGTACTGACCATGCTAAAGATATAACAAACGAAGACGAAGTATATAGATATATTGCTAAATACCACAAGAACGAAACAGGACATGCAGGAATCAACGAAAATTATGAAGGCTTAAAAAAGACAATATATTTCAAGAATTTTAAAATGTATATTAATAATTGCGATACCTGTCTAAGAGCAAAATATGATAGAAAGCCCATAAAACCGAAATTTCAAGTAACCTCAACTCCAACTGACATAAACCAAAACCAAACTGTCCACATGGACGTTTACATAAACAAAAAACATAGTTTTCTCACTTTTATTGACAAATTTTCGAAACATGCAGTGGCTCTTTATCTAGAGGATAGAAATAGCATGACAATAGTGGAAAAAATTCGTCTTTATTTTTCAATCAGGCAAAAACCAATCTTGATAATCTTAGACAATGAATTCAACTCTGTCAATGTCAAAAAAAATTTTAGGCAAGAAGAAGTAGAAATTCACTTCACAAAACCTAATAATCACACAGGAAATGCAGACATTGAAAGATTTCACAACACGCTAGGAGAAAAACTAAGAGTTCTAGAGACGGAAAAATCTGAAATGCCTATACAAGAAAGAATTTTCAAATGCGTAGAATGGTACAACAAATCCGTCCATTCAGTTATGAAGGCAAAGCCGATAGATGTAATAGAAGGGAAGGTAGATAAAATACAAATAGAAAAATTATTAAAAGAGTATAAAGATAAAATAATTACAAAACGAAATGAGAAACGAGAAAATTATGAACAAAATGAAGTTGAAGGCTATGTTAAGAATTATAAGGCTCTCAGACACAAAGACGAACCCAAATATAGAAAACTAAAACTTGAGAACGTTCGCTTATCAAATATTAAAAGACCCACTAAATTTTCAGGACAACTGGACATTAATGCAAGTACTAATAATAATGATGACAACACTACCACTAATGAACGGAACGTTAATAATCGACAAGATAGACAACAATGACGGATTTACCGAAGTAAATCTTGGAGAAAAAGAAATTATTCATAACTACAATTTTATTCTTCATATTATTAACCCCACACAAATAGAAGACATATTAAACACTTTTGAAAATAATATAAATCAATTAGACCAAATAGAAAACAAAGAACTATTACTTCACGAACTAGAATCAGTAAAGACTAAAGTACAAACGTTACTACAACATAGACATAAACGAGAACTTTTGAATATAGTAGGGACTGGACTAAAATGGCTCTTCGGATCAATGGACGACAACGACAGAGCAGAAATAGAAGAACATTTAAGTATAATTGACGAAAACAACCATAATATTATCTCAAACTTTAACAAAAGTATCCAGATAAATAATAATTTTAATGAATCGTTTAGGAAAATTAAGGAATCCTTAGAAAAAGATAGGGAACAAATTTTAGAGCAATTCAATGACATTAAAACTAACAACGAACGCATTCACAGACAACTTGTTTACTTGGACATACTACTCAAAATAAAAATACTTGCAGACAACGTAGAACACATACAAAACAACATAGCATCAGCTAGACTAAACCTGATGAGCAATAATATTTTGACTGGAGAAGAAATAAGAAAATATAATATTGACTTATACAAATTACAGAACATAAGATTAGGTGTTGCAAGCTATAGAAATGAAAAAATTATTTTTGCAATTAAAATCCCGAAAGATGTTTTTAAAGCTAGGCATTCAGTTATAGCACCAATGACAAACAATAAATTTGAGGAATTAGCTTTTAAGAAACAAGAAAATATTTTTGTAAAGAATATCTCATATGATTTTAATGGAAATGTACATGAAAAGGAATTAAAAGAATCAAACCTTTGTATTTTTAAAAATAATTGTTTTAAAATCAAAAATGAAAAACTCGAAATTGTAGAAATTAATTCAAATTCAATGCTACTTAAAAATCAGAACAATGTAACACTTTCAAGTTCATGTGATGAAAGAATTGTTATCTTAAAAGGAAATTACTTAATAAATTTCCATAACTGTGACGTAACAATAAAAAACCAAACTTACTTTGGAAAAAGTGATGAATTCTTACAAAATTTTGAAATAAAAAGTAAAGATATTCAATTTAAGAATATAACTGATAAATTATCATTTGACGACATAATTATAAATGAGATAGAAAATATGGAAGCGATAGAAGAGTTAAAATATCATAAAAAACAATTCAGCCTATTTAACTGGATATATGTATTTGCATTTTTCATAATTATCATTCTTTTCCTTCTACTATTATTGTTTACACTATTTAAACTCAAATCATTCAAATTACCAATAAAGAACGAAACCCAGGAGGGTCTCGACTCAAAGGGGGGAGGGGTTACGTCGACGATTCCATCGACGTCACTTCCCGTCCTAAATTGGTCGTCGTGATCGTATATCATTTTCCTGTGGGAAAATATATGATATACGATTCCGACGAACCTAAAATAATAAAAAATATTCATGACTTAAATAAAAGTGTAAAATTTGCAATATAAATTGACAACCCAGCGGTATCTTATATCACAATAAGAAAACTTGTGATATACGATACCAACGAACCTTATCAAATATAATGAGAATGTAAAGCTATGCAGAAATGCATAGCTAGAAAGAAAAATAAAATGAGTTAATAAGTTAGTTCTTAAGAACCAGTCGAGAGAAGAAGTAAAATAAATTTTATCTTAAAAAATTTAAAAAGTTGTTTTTTTTAGCCTCAGCTGAAAGCAATGACATAAGTCGCGTGGGAATTTTGTTCGGAAGTTATTGTAAAATTGCATTACAGTCAACTCTCCCTAGGTCGTAATTCTCTTGAACTTGAAAAATTTGAGCATTTTTTATGATTCCCTTCAGTTGTTCATACTTAAAGCATTCCCTTGGGTGAACTCTCCCTAATTCTAATATCTCTCTTACTTCTGCATCGTTTTTTTTTCGTTAAGTAATTTTTTTTTTCTTTAAACTGAGCATATTTTTTAGTTAAGAAGTACATAAAATGATATTGTTTAAACACAATAATCTGCACAAATAGTGCAATCAATCACATTCACAAATCAATTGAACTCTCAAAATTCTAATTTGAGCAGTTATTAGGCCAGTTCCACCTAACAACATCTCACTGAGATCTCAATGTCACCTTGACTGAGGCAAAATCATTTGCTGGAACATAATTCTCAGTTATCATTGAGATTTAATGGTTACCTTACTAATTGTTGCTGCACATATGTCAGCCACGTCAAATAGCTGAGTGAGAAATCGAATCCAAAATAATTTCATCTCAGAGATCTCAGAAAAAAATCTCAGTTCTCACATTTCCACAGATTCTTCGCTGCTATTGGTCGCAGCTTAATTTTAAGTAGAATAAAGCCTTCCTCGATTAATGGACTATCCAACACAAAAAGAATTTTACAATTCGAAATAGTAGTTCCTGAGATTACCGCGTTCAAACGAACTTTATATTGCATTGTATTGTATTGTTTGCCGTTTTTTCCAAATTTTACACAAATTCTTCGCTCCTATTGGTCGCAGCTAAATTTTATATAGCTTCAAGCCTTCCTTGATAAATGGACAATTCAACATTAAAAAAATTGTTCAATTTCATAAAGCAGTTCCTGAGATAAGCGCGTTAAAACGCAGAAAAATGTATATTTTTTGCCGTTTTTTCCATATTTTCCACAGATTCTTCGCTTCTATTGGTCACAGCTTAGTGTTAAATAGCTTCAAGTCTTCCTCAATTAATGGACCATCCAACAAAAAATTATTATACCATTCGAACCAGTAGTTCCTGAGATAAGTGCGTTAAAACGCAGAAAAATGTATATTTTTTGCCGTTTTTTCCACATTTTCCACAGATTCTTCGCTGCTATTAGTCACAGCTTAATGTTAAGTAGCCTAATATCTAAGTCGATTAAGGCACCATCCAACACAAAAAGAATTATACCATTCGAACCAGTAGTTTCTGAGATAAGTGCGTTAAAACGCAGAAAAATGTATATTTTTTGCCGTTTTTTCCACATTTTCCACAGATTCTTCGCTGCTATTGGTCACAGCTTAATGTTAAGTAGCCTAATGTCTAAGTCGAATAAGGCACCATCCAACACAAAAAGAATTATACCATTCGAACCAGTAGTTCCTGAGATTACCGCGTTCAAACGAACAAACTCTTCAGCTTTATATATTAGTGTAGATTGTATTGTATTGTTTGCC
Organism: Sphaerophoria taeniata; assembly: GCA_943590905.1. Lineage (NCBI taxonomy): Eukaryota > Metazoa > Arthropoda > Insecta > Diptera > Syrphidae > Sphaerophoria > Sphaerophoria taeniata. The sequence goes on along the minus strand of OX016540.1, from coordinate 234,256,338 downwards.
GTTTTTTCCACATTTTACACAAATTCTTCGCTCCTATTGGTCGCAGCTTAATTTTATATAGCTTCAAGCCTTCCTTGATAAATGGACCATTCAACATTAAAAAAATTGTTCAATTTCATAAAGCAGTTCCTGAGATAAGCGCGTTAAAACGCAGAAAAATGTATATTTTTTGCCGTTTTTTCCACATTTTCCACAGATTCTTCGCTGCTATTGGTCACAGCTTAATGTTAAGTAGCCTAATGTCTAAGTCGATTAAGGCACCACCCAACACAAAAAGAATTATACCATTCGAACCAGTAGTTCCTGAGATTACCGCGTTCAAACGAACAAACTCTTCAGCTTTATATATTAGTGTAGATTGTATTGTATTGTTTGCCGTTTTTTCCACATTTTACACAAATTCTTCGCTCCTATTGGTCGCAGCTTAATTTTATATAGCTTCAAGCCTTCCTTGATAAATGGACCATTCAACATTAAAAAAATTGTTCAATTTCATAAAGCAGTTCCTGAGATAAGCGCGTTAAAACGCAGAAAAATGTATATTTTTTGCCGTTTTTTCCACATTTTCCACATTTTCCACAGATTCTTCGCTGCTATTGGTCACAGCTCAATGTTAAGTAGCCTAATGTCTAAGTCAATTAAGGCACCATCCAACACAAAAAGAATTATACCATTCGAACCAGTGTAGTTCCTGAGATTCGCGTTCAAACGAACAAACTCTTCAGCTTTATATATTAGTGTAGATTTATGTGAATATGGTGGAAAGTAATTAGGTACTTGAAAGGTAGACCACAGAGGCAGTATTTTAATAAAAATAATGATCTTGCTTTGTGTTTAAAATTTGTAATGACGTTACAAACATTGACGGGTCCAAACAAAAAGGAACAGAAAAGTTGGTCGGTAATTGGCATCAGCTTACAGCATGTATATGTATAACATAGATTGAACAAACAAGTTGTTAGAACGATTAACATCATGTGGACAAAAATATTACTATTAAAGTTGGAAACAAACTGACCTATTTGATTGGTTTTGTGATTCCCAAAACGCATAATAATGCAGTCGTATCTAAGGTCTGTATTGCAACATGTGCTCAAAACTAATTCACATTTGTTTCATCAAACAAGGGTATACCTTTATGTATAATTGTATATGTGGTTCCCATTTAATAGGTAGGTATTCTGTTTAGTAATGGCAACCATAGGTGGTGGTCCTTGTGTGTCATTTAGATGAAAATTCAGGAACTTTTACGACCGCCTCTCTGACCAATGACCACTCCAATGTAAGGACAATTTGGACAAATTAAAATTCACTCTGTGCATGCTTTTTACCTGTGACTTTGCAACACATAAAAGCCAACAAAGTAGACTTTGTAGCCCATTAAAGAGAATCCAGTTCAATTAAATTAGCTTTGGAAAACTGAAAACAATTTTCAAACAATGAATCAAAAGCAGAAAGTCGATTCTCCGCAGCAAATGAATTAAAAATCCTCAAAGCTAAATCAATTTCTCAAATAAAATTTAAATAGCACTAGACAAGACTAAAAGCTAAATTACTGTAAACCAATTTAATCAACCACAACAACCAATCAATCTATATTCCATTGCCTTTCACTGACATCCTTTTCTTCTAATTTTCCTCGTTCAGTGAATACAAATTGAATTCTCGCAGCAACTTGCCATTTCTAACAATGTGACTGAAGAAACATCAAATTATTCGGAAAATTTAATTCAGCTCAAGTGGCAGACTTTTGAGGTGGTCAGATTGACTTACTGACGATGACACAATCCTTACTTACGTTTGCAAACCAGATTCTTGCGTAATCCTCGTCGGTCATCACCGATGTTTGAGGGTTTTGGAATGCCTTAAAACTTGACGACATATAGTGCAATCAATGAAATGACCAATCGAAAACTTCAGTGTCCTTGTGGGTTTTGATTCAGCGCGAGTGCAGTTTTGTGGTTTTCTTCTGCACCGTTAGCAAAAGGAACAAAACGTGACAAGTGGAATTTTATATTTGTTACTTATAGGAATATACTTTACAGTCGGTTAATAAAGGAAAATAAGTTGACCCATAAAAAAAGTAAGAGTCACACCAGTGCCCTTATTGCAAAAAGGTTTCTCTTGAAGCGTGTGTTCAATGGAGAACACATCATATTGAAACGAACACTTGTAGGTAGGCAGGTCAGGGGCGAACGCAGAAAAAAATTTCGGGGGGGGGGGGGGGTTTCAAAAAATATTTGTTACGTAAAACAAATTTATTAACTATAATTCAAATAGAAGTTGGATTCCTTAATAGTCGGCCCCTTAAATTCCAGTAGTCGGCCACGGGAGTTATCAGTAGTCAGCTCCCTTGAGTAAATTAATTATTTATATTTTATAAGCCGTTGCTAAATCTTAAATGTATTAACAAACCTTTTTTAAAAAATTGCTAAATAAATAAAAGACAACATACAACAAATAATTAATTAAAAACAATCTTGTATTATGTGTTAAATTGGGTAAAAGAGCGTAAAAGATGATTCCGTTAATACACAGAAGTCGCTTGATTCCATTGAAAGGAGGGATTTGTGGCCATCGACCTAAAGCAGTCCTGAGCTTTTTATATTACTTTCCATAATCCGTTCGTTGAAACTATATTGGCCACATATTGAAAAAACGTGTCGGATTGTATCCACCTACTTTCAGATCTACCAAAGAGGTAAGACCCATTTATCCGGCACACTTTTTGCAACAGTTTGAGGAGGGAGCACATAGGGAAACACAAGCAAAGGTGTCGTCACTGAAGAGAAAAAGTACAGTGATCGTCTCATGTTCGTTTCCATGTTGTACAGTATAAAGATTTTTCCAACCTCTTGGCGTCCACCAAAAGGCTCGACCAACCATTGAATTCATAGGTTAAATTACTTTTTCAGAAGTTACAATACTTCAGGGTATCACAAGGGATCTACATTGATCTATGTGTGACGGTAACAAAATCAACTGTCAGCCCATATAACCTAACCTTACCTAATCTCTGTGCGACTCCTGGTTTTAGAGATAGGCTGAATGATGTTTCATCTCCATAAAGAATCTTGAGGGGTCTTCTAAAATACCGGCTGCGTCAATCTCTTGTAAATACTCATACGTCCCGATCGCTCGTCCTCTGCTGTTCTAAGTCCCTCAGTTCATAATGTAATGTGACATCTTGAAAAGGCCTAATAATACGTTTTCCATTGTAACCTATCTTTGAAAGCAGTCCTACGTTTGTCCTCAAGATAGACGTTTGTCATCAAGAGGTCTGTGCGCTTCTGAGGAAAGCCACACTTGGCAAGGTATATGAGCCACTAAACAAGATTGTGTTCTCCGGCTAAGCTAAAGACAGTTTCCGGTCCCATTTTGTTTGCTTCTCTACAATTCTACCATGGATACGATCTTGTAGTCGCTACCTCGAGGGACCCTGTATGCTTCTCTGATCGGCCAATTGTGCTGTTATTTTTACTAATACGTTCGAGGTACTTGTGGAATTCGCGTTTTACTTTCTGTTCGGAACTACCCATTTTCAGAGTGCTGGAATGTTAAGATATTTTTTGAAACTAAGCTTTTCTTCACAGTACCTATCTATGTTGTTTAAGAAACAAATCATTTGCTAATCTTATCTTCTTAAGTCGGCCCTTACGTTTATATAAGCGGCTGACTACTGAAAATACATGTTAAAAAAATGCGCCAATCAAGAGAGAATATAATTTCCATTAAAAATTAATAAGAAATAGAAGGTTTCAGCCTTGTAGGGCAACGGCACACACACAACATGCTCGTTTGCATTATTCCCTACACGGCGAATACAAAATTGGCGAACATCATTTCGTAATTCGTACGTGTTGATTCTTTAAGGTGTGTGTGAGGATGTGTCAAAAAGAGAAGCTAAGTTAACCCGCAAAACCCCTACCTGCGTTCGCCCCTGAGGCAGGTACTCGGAAAATGGAACAAAAATGTTGGAAAACCATTGTTTGAGGAGAAATATGAATTTTGTTTTTAAAAATTTCGTTTACTAATATTGTTGAATCCTTGGCAGAGCTCTAACATTCTTTTGTTTAACTATTTTAATTGCAAAACCTTAATATAAATGGAAACCAGTTAAAAATTCATCACCCAGAACCATTCGTTTAGGTGAAACCAGATTCTCATATCAACCGACTGACAGTAGAGAAAAAAAAATTAAAATTTTCAATTAATACAAATTTATTTCATTTGCCTCCTTACAATTCACACTGTGCCATTATAATAAAGTTCATATGGAGAGGTGAAATTCCGAGCTTAAATCAGGTTTTTTACTTCTCCGTTTCCAAACTGATCCAGTATATTAGAAGTAAGAAACACCATCTGGCAAAGCGCTGCCCTTAGAGTATGGCCGATAACTTCTTAACCGGAGCCTTATGGGGAAACTTGTAATTTTGCATGTCCGAGATCCACTTACTTTTAAGTGTGTCTGTATATTCGACTAGGTGAGAAGCAAACCACGAACAGGAGCCCATCTAGGCGTCAACCGGAGACTGCTCACCGTCTAGCTTTTTGCTAGAGACAGGACCGAGACAGATTCCAACTGATTATCCTATGGATGCCTTTCTTCTAAGCGCACCGAAGACAGTATTGGATTGTTCTAGTAAGTAAGAGACCGTATTATTTAAATTTTATGAAGCGAGCGTATATGAAATGCCCTGGTATATAATAATAAGAAAGAATAATTTTATAAATAATATAACAATTAATTTATTTGTATAACTTGGTTCATCCTAATATTCTCGAGGATTTCATTAACATGTTCCTGGTTGTAGCCGTTCTATTCTACTTGAATAAGGTTTCTAAGTTTTATTTTGACTTTGACCATCTCCTTACATTTATTGAATGGCTTACACCTGCACACCTACATTTAAATGGTATATGTTTGCGTAATTTAAACGGAACAATCATAAGAGTGGGGAAGTTCTTTGATTTTCAGAATTACGTTCCTTTCGAATTTTGGTGTTGCTACAGCTAAACCTCAAAAACAAATTTTTAAGTCCTTTCTAATTAGAAAGGAATCTTTGAAAAAAAGTTATTATCTTGGTAATCTTATTTTGTTTGCTTTCCGGAAAGAGAAATAAAAATTAGAAGAAGAAACCATGACAATGGAAGTCTTCTTCTGGCTTTTTGTCAAAGAAGAAGAACTAAGGAAAAAACTTAATGTTAATTGAGTTCGTGGAAAAACGTTGCATTAATTCTGTTGGACAAATATAACTTCAAAAAGAGAGATTTAAAAACAAAAGACTACAAAATTTAATCTGAAAAATATTTAAAACCATTTCTTTGATGTAATAAAAACACATCTCATGCAGTACCTTCTATTTAAGAAGACGTTCTGTAATGGTTTCCAGAATCCAGACACCGACCACTTCTATCACATCTAAATTGATTTTTTCTATTCCTTGGGGCCACTTCAAACTTTCGCAAAATAGCACCAATGTTTACACACCAAAGTAAACATTAGAATTAATTCATTATTCATAGTGCTCGTGATATCGAAAACTTAATTCAAAGTGAAAGACCACAGAAATAAAAGCATTTTATTTTCATTACAAGGCTTGATGTTGTTGTAATCAGTAAAAGGCTGCGTCCGAGCTGTAGTGAATTTTTTTTTTTAAATCGATACTCAAAAAAAGCATGCATTTTAGTTTAAAATCTCTGTGCATGTACATTTCGCATTATGAATATTAGGTAAATTTCGGACTCGGTCAAAATAAGACCAGTGTCGTTCGCAATCGATTCGTCTATACAATCGTTCAATTTCGGTCTCGGTCAAAACCAAAAGTAAAGTAAAGGACTGTTCACAGGACCACGAACAACGACCAACGAATGACCGGATATTCATCGATTTTCACGAATGCTAATGCATGTAATTGCAGGTGCATTAGTTTTCAAATGGAAAACTGGGAAATTTCAAAATGGGTTTTCGAATATAAAATAGAAAGTTCTTGATGAAAAACTCGGAAAACTCATTGGTTTTCAGACTTAACAATCTAAGGGGAAAATCAGCAAATAAGGGGGACAATCAAAAGCTGTATGGAATTCTGATTTTTTGGAATAGTCAAAACACAACAGAAGAACGAATTTGATGAATTTTTCAACGAAATTAGCATTTTACTACATGCTTTAATGAAAGTAGAAAGTTAGTTATAAGGCTTGGAAAAATTCAGATAGGTAGGTATGTTGTTCTCTATTTGGATTCAAGCAAATCACATTGCATTTATAAAGTATCTGTGTTAAAAATAATTATTTTGGAGATGCTCTGAAGGGTGGCGAGATGAGGTTCGCAGGGTGGGCTAGTATTGTATATGTCGCAAATAAAAAGCATCGCAATTGAAATGAACCTTGAGTGCTTTAAAATAATCCAAAATTTGTTTTGTCTCGTCTTAATAGCTATATTACTTACTGCAGGCAAGCAAAATTTATGTTTTCAACATTTTCCTAATAATGCCTTGGGGGTATGTATTATTTCCATTTATAATGGCCTTGTATGTTTTTGTATTGATGTATTGTCAAAGCTAAATTATCATGATTTGATATGTTTAAAAATATTTTTCGTGGAAAGTTTTTTTTTTCTCTCGTAAAAAGTTGTGAATCTCAGAACGAACATATAGAACATCTTTGGGTCTTATTTTTGACAAATTTGAAATTCACATCATTATAATGTCCATGTCCATACGTAATGTTGGCGAATATAATTTAAGGTAAGCAAAGAGACAAAATTATATATAATTCAATGGACACTGACATGGAGATGGATTGCATTGCCTCCTTTTCTACTTGGCATTTGGAGAAACCAATGAAACATCTACAAGAGTGGTTGTCGTCAACAAGTCCATGCCATCATTGGCTTATGCAGGGTACATCGACATCTTTGGATAAACCACACTCATCCTGATCAAGCAGGAGGCGACAAAAAGCCTGATGGCTTCGTCTTAAGAACAATCGAAGATAACAACATGAAAGAAGAAAAACACGAGAGAATAGGAGGACAATGCCACATACGACATAATCTTGAACTATGTTATAACACCGGGGCAACGCCTACGCTTAACCCTATTCTTATTCATAAACATCGAAATAAAAAATAGAGAAAAAACCAGAAAGTAACAAACAATAACATAGCGCAATCAATGAATATACAAATTAATGTACAGAAGGTACAGAAGCAGTACCTAATAAAACGTGGATTTTTAGCGTTTGCTTTCTTCTGGTTCAAACTGTCTTGGAGTGCCAAAACAAGCAAGTAGAAGTAGAAATCGATAACCAATGGTGCTTTTTTTAAATTACTTGTCTCGTAGTACTGGCATTTGGCAGTCGGTCACTTTGATATTTCCGGCTAAAAACCTTATTGTGTCTTAACCGGCCGGGGGCTCTATCCTGCATTGTTGCACACGTCATTGATGCATATGTTCCACTGTTAGTAATTTTGTAATAATTTCAGAGCTTGACACGCAGCGCGGAAAGTGGCATGTGTGACGCCGTCAACTATATATAATTGCTGAAAAGATCTAGAACCAGGCACTGCGACGCGTGGCAGGGTACAGCTAGTAATAACATAAAAATGGTAGTCGCCGAACTTTCTCTCCAAAATTTGATATTTCTTCGACCACCCTAGATGCCCTGACCCCCTGAGTTCTACATCAACTGACAAGTAAGAAGCATTACACACAATGTAATATATCGACTCTACCGCTTTAAATTATTACGATAAGGTTTGGAAGGCTCTAGTAGGCTGGACACCTTCATATAGCGTAAAAGTGAAAATCTTTTGTGGTACAATTCAGAATACCTCGGGGCTCGGGATTCAATATTGAATGGCTTGGGCTAATGATCGAAAGGGTTAGAACAACTTGTTAAACATGACGAGCAGGCAAACAATGACTGGCAAAACATTGAAGCGATAAAATTGTCAATAAACAAAATTTTAAATTTGGCCTTGTCACGTTCTTCTTACATTTACCTTAATATTTATAGATAACGACCAGTTAATTAAACCATTTCACTTTAATTTTGTCAAAGCATCGTTTTCGTCTATATTAAAATTAAAAAGCTTAACTTAAAATAACCATTTAGCTTCTGTAAGTGGAAAGAATTCACCTTTATTGTTATCATTAATATCTCTGCTAAGCCTCCTAGAAAAACATTCACTTTAAAGCTTTAAACCTCGTCGCCTCCGCTCGGAATTAAAAAAATCAATCAGGTTATGTATAAAAATCGTTCCAACAAGCACTCATGCTTGCTTATTTTTCACTCTTTAATGAAGCCAGAGAATGACAGTCATTTATAAATTCACTTAAGTATACGTGATTAAAATTATTTGAAAATTATATTAAATAGCTCCTGGCTGATGGATACAGATTAACATTTAACTAGATTTTGCAATTTTGGTTTAAATTAAATAAATTTTTAAATACGAATATCAGATTCAGTCAATGTCATGCTCTTTGCTGAATTGATTGACAAATAAAGGCTTAAGGATTAAAGGTTTAAACGTGGCCTTATGAGTAAAAGTTAATATATTTATTAATGTTCTTGGACAATATAGTGGAAGTGACAGACATCGACATAATTGCAATCATAATTTAAATAACAAATACAAAACTCTCTTCCTCATGTTGACTATGAACTAAGGTATTAAGGTGGTGAATTGTCAAACAAGAAATTCGACAGTCTATGATATATATATACGCGGACTGTCGAGCAATGAGAACACGTTGGTGGTTAGGCGGGAACTGACTTTATTGTTCTCTATAATATAGTACTTAACTAATACTTAATCTAATACTTAAGACTGGGTTTCCTTTTTTCTTGAACTCCGAGTTCGTGTAAAAGCATGCACGAGTGTTAGTGAATATTTCCCTTTCTTTTTTTTTTTATTTCCGTCTCACATAGCCACTTGAAATTTCTAGTTTTCTAGTTTTTGTTTTTTTTTCTCACTCAGAATTCAGTTTCAGTGAGCGATATGTAAGAAATGAGTTTCGCTTACGAAGGTCCACAAAATAGGGATGAAAAAAAGAGGTATTTTCGCACGTATCTATTTACTATGTGGAATTATGGACTGTGGACTGTGGTGTGGACATACACAAAAATGCATCTACATTCTACATATGTACGTATTATGTTATGTGCACTTAGAGTAGGAGTAGCATTCATGAATTGTTGTTTTTCTTTTTTCTACGCAAATTTTGTAATTTGGGATTATGATCGTTTTGAGTTTTGCTGACATTTGTGTTCGAATTGTTTCTTTTTTGGGGTCCTGACGAACGATTTTAATTTTTCTTTGGTTTCATCTTTATATTTATCTATAAAAAGACGAAGAGGTACTTTTTGACAAGCTATGAACAATTAAAAAAGTTCAAGACGATATTTTGATCAAACATGATTTTACGATGATAGAAAAATCAAAAAAGTGATTGCCTCAATTCTGTCTTTCCTTGGGTATTTAGGCAAAAGTTACCCGATTGTCTTCAACTACTACGATTGTTCTTTAACCGATTTGGGTCACGGATGGGAGATTATTTTTTTTTAAATAGGCCAAAAATTACTCAAACTATAACATTTTTTTATTATTCCCAAATGCATTGGGGTTTATTTTCTTAAGGTTTCAAGGAATATAATATTGACATTGCCTTTTCACAGTACTTCGCACATGAATGTAACGAACTACAGACACATAGCAGCACTGGCGACTGATGAATATAATATAATATAATAAAATTTATTTTTCTAAACCTACCTACACCTGCAAGTAATAATATTATGAAGAAAAATTTAATTTTTTGTCATCTTGTTATCTTACAAAACAAGATTAGGTCAAGATTAGACACTAGATTGATTTTTATAATTCTATAAAACAAAGAATTCGCAAGAATTCGATTTGAAATACAATAAAATACCCATAATTCAAATCATCGGCTTGTACTTCTTCAAAAAAGAATATTACGATCCCACCAGCACAGCATAGAGAAACGATAGGAAAAAATGTCATTGCTACAAAAACAAAAGCAAAACAAAAACAAAAAAGAAACAAAACCCTTTACATAATCCTAAGAAATAGCACACACCACCACGAAAAAAGATCGTTTCCTCATTGCGTAACAGGATTTTACTTCTCAAGCCCTTGCATATAGAGAATATTATTACCTTGCCCTTGCACTTGACTCATTTTCAAAAAATACGCGCATTCACATACATATTCGAAATGTATGCCTGCAAATATGACTGCAAATGTAGGGAGGTATTCAAAACAACTTTTTCATCGAATACCTACAAAGTACATAGTAAGTGATCACAATTGCCTATCTACATTTATATGTCTGCATACCTATCATAAACATTCCAGAAGTATAAAAAAATTAATTTTCATTCTCAAACGAATTCTATGAGAACGTTGGTATGCACATTTTTTTCTCTATCCTATAAAAATAAAACGAAGGAGAAGAGAATGAAATATAAAACAACGCCACCTAGTTCAATTCGTTTGAACTGAGTACCTTAGTGTGTGTGAGCAAACGCGATTTTTCTTGTAAAAATCTAAAAAAATACCCATTTTCGAATATTAATATAAAATAAACGGGATATCGTAAAATTATTTTAATTTCTGATTTCTATATAAAAAATATGAAAAAAAATTAAAAAAATATTTTTGAAAATATTGTTTGCTGCATTCTCCTCATAATTGATACACAAATATTGACTTTTTTAAATGCATTTTTAAATATGTTTTCATTTTTTTCTTTTTTTTCTAAAAACGTTACTGAGTCGCAGAGATGTTCAATTTTCATAAAAAAATACTTTTGTTGTTGAGTCAAACTAAATGGGGTTGGAATCTTGTTCGCCGTAGAATATTCTAAGAAAAACATGCATTTTTTTACTTTGCACTTCAAAAAAATCTAGTAAAATATTTTATAAAAAAATTAAAAAATTATTGTGATATTATGTATATTTCGACAATATAAAAAAAATATTTTCAATTTTTTATCTTTTCTAATTTAGAAATTATTCCAAATAAATCAGACCTACTTTTGCTAAATTTCCCCCATTTTTCGTGATTTTGTTAATTTTTTTTGACGAAACTGGACAAAATATTTAAAAAAAAGGCCACGTTACTGAGTCGTGAGACATTTTAAGAATAGATAAAAAATATAAAAAGAATAAAAAATAAATTTTTAAGGCAACTAAACTTTTCCCCTGCAAACGTCTCCAAAAATTTCATAATTTTTCGTTACGCATGACCATTTTGGGATGAAATATATTTTTAATATTTTTTTTAGCTAAATAATTTCTTAGCTTATTAAATGTATAATCTATACCCGTTGATTTCATTTAAATATTCGGAATATTTTGGGAGCTACACAGTTTTACGCAAAAGACCAACGAAATTTTCAATGGGAAACCTAGCCTTAAACTACTAAATAATACGTTATGTGTATACATAACACTTCTTTCCCTTTTAAAATCAAATTATTTCAAAATTATCTTATGATATGAATATTAAATAGATTATATTTAAACAATGACTTAAATATAGGTACTTATTAAAATAATATAATAATAATTCATATTCCTTAATTCATTTATTTATTATTTCTATTAATAAATAATGTAATTCATAATTTCATTTTCTTTAATATTTGTAATTTGGGTGTTTCGTTTTTTTCCTTTTAGACCGTCTCAACCGTCTCATCTGTATATTGAAACTTTTAGCATTTTATTTAAGTGAACTACCTTCCTGTAATAACTCTTGTCTACTTCTTTTTCGACATCGTTTTTCTTCCTCTTTTTCTAAATTTTGTTTAACTGGAACTCTTGTATTTAGAGAAAACCTTACTCTTTTTACATGATAAGCTTTTTTTAAATCTCCTATGTGTGCCACCCTAACATTACCATTATTCAATTTTATTTCAAATAAACTTTTACTTATCTTCTTGATAATCTCAACTTCAACTTTCTTTAAATTCGGTCGGATACCTTCTGCGCTAATCTGATGTCCCAAGTATTCCACTTCATTTTCAAAAAACTTACATTTCACACCATTTACTCTAACGTTAAACTCGTCTAATCTTTTCAAAACAGTCTCTAAATTTTCAAAACACTCTTCCATAGTATTTCCACCTATCAACACGTCATCCATATACGCCCTAACCTTATTAATGCCAATCAAAATTTGATCTATTACTTTCTGAAATTCTGCAGGAGCAATGCTTACACCGAAAGGTAACCTATTATAACGAAATAGACCCTTGTGTGTTATAATCGTAACACATTCTTTTGACCTCGCACTAATTGCCAATTGTTGATATGCTCCAGAAAAATCAAGCACACAAAAGAATTTACCACCAACAGATGCAAGCAGATCCTCAATGGGTGGGAGTGGGTAAAACAAAGGTTCAATAAATTTATTAATAGTGACTTTAGAGTTCATGCATATTCGCAAACTTCCATCTTTCTTTGCTACTGCCACTATAGGAGTTGCCCATTTACTATGAGTTACCGGTTCCATAATACCCATTTTGCATAACCTATCTAGCTCATCCTCCACCTGTTTCCTCATCCCATAAGGTACCGCATATGCCTTTAAAAAAACTGGGGTCGTCTGTGGCAACAATTTTATATCAACTTCAAAGTTTTTAATCGGTTCACTAAAATCACCTGAGAACACTTTCTTGTATTTGTCTTTAAGAAAACTAACTAAATAATACTTGTTTTCTACATTAAAATTCATTGAATTCACATATGGTTTATTATTTGCTATCTCGATCTTGTTTCGGTTTTTACTAAAAAAAAAATTCGCCAATTGGGATACATAACTTCAAGCCAATTTCTACCCAACAATGGGTGAAAGTATTTTTTTGTTCTTAAAATCACCAAACGTAAATCATAAAATGTGTTTACCTTGTTAGGATCTTCGACATTAACTTGTACTGCACCGACCACATCAACTCTCTCACCACTAACCACCAGTAAAGTTTTAGAGCACAGCATTAACTTAATATTCTTAAAATATTTAACATAATCATCCAAATGAACAACCGAAGCACAAGCTCCGCAATCTACTTCGAAATCAATAAAAAAATTATTTACACATACTTTAATAATTAATGGTTCATCGAAACTTAATGTGTTTATGTATCCAATGTTCAATGTGCTGTCTTCTTCTGTGTCATCGCTTTCGCCCCCACTAATGGCTTTGATCTGCCTTGTATTTCTGTTCTCATGTTGTCTGTTACTTTTTACTGCTACTGCTGCATTGCACTCGCGAGCAAAATGTCCCCATCGTTTACATCGATAACATTGATAACGGTTGGACCCTCTTGACAAACTTCTGTCTCTACTTTTCGCACCTTTACTGCTGCCGTTGTATCCACGATCATTTTTTCTTCTCCGTTGACCATAGTTGGAATTTGCCGTTTGAGAATTCCATGAACTTCTGTTGGCAGGTGGAATAACGGCGAGATGGTCTGGTTATGGAATGTAAGGTGTTTCCAGGATTCATCAACTTCATTTCACTCTCTGTCATCTCCATTGTTGTTGCTACATCTTGGGCTTTTTCAAAAGTTAATTTTGCTGTGTTTAGCAAGCGCTCTTGAATTTTTTCGTTCTTGAGGCCACACACAAACTTATCCCTTAATGCTTCTTCCAAAAATTCATCAAAATCACAAGTTTTCGCAAGAAACTTTAACTCCACCACATAATCTCTAACTGACTCGTGCTGTTTTTGGTCTCGCTTATAGAATTTAAAGCGTTGTGCATTACGTTGGTTTTTGGCTCAAAATAGTCCGAGAGATTCTTTACGATTTCGTCAGACCTCAATGTAGCAGGATCTGTTGGAGCCACAAGGGAATTGAGAATTTTATATAATTCTCCTCCAGCCATACTGATAAAAAATGAAACTTTATCATTATCCTCGGTTATCCTATTAAGCTTGAGAAGCTGGACCATGCGCTGTTGGTATAATTTAAAATCGTCTCCCACGTTGAAAAATTCGATATTTCCCATTAAGGCAGTTGTGGGATTGTACCGACACTATGCTTCGATTCATTTGCCATAATTAAGTGTTCAAATTAGTTTTAACTTTTTTTTATAATTTCACATTTGTAGCAAAAGCAACATACTATTTTTTTTTTAACTTAATTTATCCTCGTCGCCATTATGATATATATATGCGGACTGTCGAGCAATGAGAACACGTTGGTGGTTAGGCGGGAACTGACTTTATTGTTCTCTATAATATAGTACTTAACTAATACTTAATCTTATACTTAAACTACTAAATAATACGTTATGTGTAGGGCAACCAAAAATATGCTCTATAAAAACCATTTATAGCGCTTTAAATATGCTCTAAAAAGCCAATTATATGCTCTAAAAATATGCTCTAAAAAATTTTGAAATGGCAGAAAATCATAGATTTCGTGTTTTTTCTTATAGTTTATTGACTTGTCAAGAAAAAAAACAGAGGTCAAAATATCTTTAGAGAGACAAATAAAAGAAAAAAAAATATAAAAAGCTAAATAAATACCAAATATCAAAAATCAATATCAATATCAAAATTTTTGTTGCAATAAAGGAAAACAGTTTTCCTTTAAATTTTTTCTCTGAAAAAATTTTTGTAAGTGCATATCATCCGCCAGTTATACGTGCAAACTTTAATGCCATTATTTCAGATGCAGTTTTTTTCTACGAATAAATTCTGCCATAATAAACAATTTGAGCCCTCTAATTTTTCCAAAATATCGATAATTTTATTGTTTTATTTTTTCGATATTGGAGTCCATGGTATTAATTTTAACTTGGGCATTGATCAATAATTTTATGTTAGCTGAAGGCCGCTTTTTTCCATTTCAATAAAAATGTATAATTGGATGATAGAAATATCAAGTCACAATTAATGCCACTTCATTAAAACAATTTTTTAACAACTCGTATTGCAGCTGATTCCTCTTCATGTAGTGTTTCGAAAAGGCTTTCCTTTTTTTTTAAACATTTCTACACAGTAAACTGCTTCCCTCCAAGATACCCAATTAGTCGTAATCGTTTGCGAAGGAAGTGGTGTTTCCGCTGCAATATCCTTGAATACCCTTATTCTTGACGGATCTTTTAAACACTTTTTTTCACGTTTGCGATGAAAATATCAACTTCTGGAAATTGACCTCGAAGTGTTTCACAAGTTCTCTGGAGCCTGTGGGCCTCACAAGTGACATGCGTTACTTTTGGAAAAAAATACTTGAATAGCATTGCGAATTTTTTGAAAAAAAGTTTACAAAAAAAATATTTACTCTTACATTTGCAACAAAAATTACAAAAATAATGATGAAATATGCCAAAATATGCTTTTTAAAGCAAAATATGCAAAAATATGCATTTATAACAAAATATGCTAAAATATGCTCTAACGAATAGGGCCCAAAATGTTTATTTTTTCATGAAACGTATTTCTATCTTGTCAATTGTCAAATTCGACGTTCCAAAAAAAACATGCTCGAGCATATTTTTGGTTGCCCTAGTTATGTGTATACATAACACAGTCAAAGACAAAAGTTCAGTTTTCCTTTCTCTATAAACAATTATTAGTCCAGTCAGATTAGACATAAAAAAGCCCAAACCCAGAAATAATTCGCGTAGAGCTGAAAATTGGTACAGAGCATTAGAACACCGATTAAAGTAAAATGTCAAAAGTCCCCAAAAATCCCATGTGTGCATAAAAAGTTATTCAAGGTCAAATGTCGAAAATGTTGGTTTTTCATGCATATCTTTGAAACGGGGGAAGCTATCAAAAAAAAGTATATAAAAGGCTTGTACGCCTTGTAATTCTCTAAAAAAAAAATGACACTTTTTTCCTACGAGCAAGCGTTTAGAAAATATTGCGATTTTAAAATGTGTCAAATGTCGAAAATAATGGTTTTTTGCGTATTACTCTTAAACGGTGAGTCCGATTGAAAAAATTTCTATGAAAAACTTGTAGATTATGTGGTTTTCTATATAAAAACATTTTTTTTTAAGCTGTCAGAAAAGAAAAACATAATTTGGTCAAAACTCAAAATTTCGAATTTTTTATAATTAGCTCCTAAGCCCTGTACAAAATTCGTATAGAGCTGAAAATTGGTACAGAGCATAAGGACATCTCTCTTTATAAGATGTCAAAATTCCCCAAAAATCCCACTGGTGCAAAAAAAAATATTCAAGGTTAAATGTCGAATATGTTGTTTTTTCATATTTAACAAAGAGTTATTTTGAGTGCACATCATATAAATGATCGCTCAAACGAAAAAAAGGATAAAGGCAAGGACTCTACCTCATGGGTGGTGTGGAAAAAAGTGTGGGCAAGAGACAACTTTTGGATAGGAATCAAAGTTTGAAAACTGTTACTTTCGTTTTTGCAGGGATTAACAAAATCTACAGAAAAAACAACATTATTCGACATTTAACCGTGAATATTTTTTTTTGCACCAGTGGGATTTTTGGGGAATTTTGACATCTTATAAAGAGAGATGTCCATATGCTCTGTACCAATTTTCAGCTCTATACGAATTTTGTACAGGGCTTAGGAGCTAATTATAAAAAATTCGAAATTTTGAGTTTTGACCAAATTATGTTTTTTTTTTTTTCTGACAGCTTAAAAAACAAAATGTTTTTATATAGAAAACCACATAATCTACAGGTTTTTTATAGAAATTTTTTCAATCGGACTCACCGTTTAAGAGTAATACGCAAAAAACCATTATTTTCGACATTTGACACATTTTAAAATCGCAATATTTTCTAAACGCTTGCTCGTAGGAAAAAAAATGTCATAATATTTTTTTAGAGAATTACAAGGCGTACAAGCCTTTCATATACTTTTTTTTGATAGCTTCTCCCGTTTCAAAGATATGCATGAAAAACCAACATTTTCGACATTTGACCTTGAATAACTTTTTATGCACACATGGGATTTTTGGGGACTTTTGACATTTTACTTTAATCGGTGTTCTAATGCTCTGTACCAATTTTCAGCTCTATGCGAATTTTTTCTGGGTCGAATGTTTATTTTGTCTGGACTATATAGACAGAGTCAGCGCATCAGTTTTAGAATTTCAATTATTTCTAAAAGACAGTATTCGATTACGAATTGCCAAATATTGACAGTGACAGTTGTCCTTTTATTTATTTTCTGCCATTTTGGTTGGTGCCCAATGCTTGTTTATCTTTCATTCAATTCCGACAGTGGCGTTTGAATATTTTATTGGAATGTTATTGCTGGTTAAATAAACAAAATATTTTAAGTAACTGTCATGTTCATGATGTCTAAGGAAGATGATACTCAGCCAAACAAAGCTCGTGTTCATTATGTTGACATTGTTTTCAATTTAATTTACTGAATAATGATCCCACAATGGAATGAAATTCCACATTCTTCATTCTACATTTTTGTTTTTGCTTTCGCGGGAGAGAATAAAAATAATAATAAATTGTCTTCACTGAAAGTGTATTTTTAATAATATTCAAGGTTTAAAAATATATTGGATGACACCGCGCGCTGGCCGGAAGCTTGGGATCTGAAATATGTTCGTTATTGTCGATTGAGGTAACAGCACCATTCACGTTTATTTGGGAACTTTCGATAATGAATGATAATACACGCTTAATTTTTTTTTCAAATTAAGATGAAAATCAAAAACTCATGCGATAAATAGAATATAGTGAATGTATAAACAAAGCTACCTTATTATAGTGCATTAAGGATACCCAACTTTCAGATTCAATTGGCTTACAAAAAATATATATATTTTTTTAATATCATTACAATAATGTCAAATTTTATGAAATATGTATTTTTTGTTGTATTATATATTTATTTATTTTACAATATTAAAAAAAAACATGTGACAAATGTTTCTATGCAGCGTTAATTGTTCTAAGAAAAGTTAAGATACATAATACCTGTGTATATATTTGTCAATAGAATTCTGAAAATATGGATAATTATAGAAATTTGTAGCCTAAAAAGGCAAATTTGTTGACTGTTTCTGTTATTATGGCTTGTATTTCTGCTTGGATTTATGCTTTCAAACTGAGTTTGTGCACGTCGTCAGTTTCTCCAAAATATGTTGAAGAAAACACGGAACTTGTCGGTCTTCAGAACCTTATGCTAAATTCTTTATTCGAAATACTTAACTTACTTTGCGCTGACAAAACAACTATTTTGCAGCAGTCAGCTTGACTTGACCCCAGTGAAAGTAATTTGCCTCATTGCAAAGCTCGTGTAATTATCTTAGTCATTCAGAAATACGGTCTATATCGAAAACATTTTTTGTAATTCTGTAATTCAATTAAGAATTTGTTATCCTTTAATTAAAACATCGAAAATTAATACAACCCAGATAATATTTTGTTGAATTTAAACATTTTATTACGAGCTGAATTTTACGTTAATCATTGAAAAGCCATTCAGAATTTACATTATTATCAAGACAAGGATTTCCAATAATTAAGCGACGAAAAAAGTAAAAGGTAATTCGAGTCATCATCGTAAAAACTATTGGATCAAATTATCAAGCGAACTACACATTGCGTCCATATTTACACTTCATAGTAAGTAGCAACATTCTTGTTGTTGATTTATTGTACGTGTTACAGAGTTTGGACGACAAACTATTTTGGAATTATAGTACATATATTTGTTAATCGACTTTAATATTTTCTAATATTTAAATAAAACACCGAGAGCTGAGCTGATGACCGCACCGTTTCGCATCCAATTTGAAACTGTCTTTATTTTCATATTTTAAACAAGAAGGAGAAGATAAAAGGAAAAGAGAATAGCGTTTGTACAATGGAAGTAGGGGTAAAGTCTATAAATAGCATAAGCAGAAATAACGATCTGTTGTACATATGTATATTTTGAAATGACAATCGGTTTATGTTATTGTATCAGTAAGAGTAATTGTGTTAGGAACTAAAATACAGAAAGATATTATACAACGACAATAGGATAGCATGCAGTATCTCACACAGTAGTAACTACTACAATTCGGCCATCCTGACCTTTGAGATCACCTGATCTTTATCTATTTTTTACAATTTTTCTTTCTTTTATCAATTTTTCTAAGCCACGGTTTCATATTGCCGACCGCCCACACTCCTTGGTAGGGTAACCTTGTTTGTTGGAAATTTTCAACATCTCTAAGTACGTATCTATCGTTTCGCAATACTTTCGTAACCTCGTAAGGTCCCCGGAACTTTGGTATCAGTTTCTTAGACGCGCCAGGATGTGAATCGAAATTTTTAACCATGACAAAATCGCCAGCTTTATAAACGTTTGGTTTGCATCTTTTTCTATCTACATATTGTTTGTTATATGCCTGAGTGTTTTTTTGTTCTTCTATTGCTTTTTGTCTTACCTTCTTAAGATCCCGTTTCTCTCCTAATCTTTCTATTTCTATCAATTTATCCTTGAGTTCGTCTGAACACTTTCCTTTTTGGTCTACTCCAAACAGCATTACACTAGGGTGTTGCTTAATCGTTCGATTCACCGTATTATTAAAAGTATGTTCTACCTTGTCTAAGACATGATCCCAAAACAATCCCTCTTCCGGTTTCACTAACTTAGCCAACATAGGCCCTAAACTCCTATTTACTCTTTCAACCTGACCGTTCGCTTGAGGCGATCCCGTTGCAACTTTGACATGTCTAACATTCCTAGCTATCAAAAATTCTTTAAACTCAGTTGAAGTGAAACAGCTCCCTCTATCTGACACTATACATTTCGGTACGCTATATGCTCTAAAGTAGTCTTCTAGTGCTCTAACAACCTCTTTGGTATTCGTCGTCTTTGTTGAATACAACCTTACGAACTTAGTAAAAGCATCAACAACCACTAACACATGTTTTTTGACAGACCTAGAATTGTCTACCGGTCCATAATGATCTATGTGTATGACTTCAAACGGTATCTTCCCTTTTGGGATGTTGTGAAGGAAACCCTCCTCTTTACCTTGTTTGGCTGAATAAACTATACACTTTAAGCAATTTTTTATATGCGATCCTATTTTCTCTCTCATATTGGGGAACCAATAACTTTTCGAAATTAACTCACAGGTTTTGTCTGTACCTACATGACCCATTTCATCATGGTATTTGTATAAAACATGATCAATCATGTCTTCGGGTACTAAAAACACGATGGTACCATCATTCTTCTTTTTATACACCACTCCGTTTCTCATCTCATACGATTTACTTTCAGTCTCCTCTAACATTTGCTTAATCTTAACAATTTTACTATCTTTGTTTTGACATATTATCAAGTTTTCTTCGAACGTATTTGTTTCTATTGTCAACACATTCGTTGACCTACTTAACGCGTCTACATGTTGCATTCGACTTCCTGCTCGATGTTCTAACACCATTTCATAATTTTGTAACTCTAACGCCCACCTGGAGATTCTTGGATTGAGTTCTTTCCTCTTCAACGTCATCGTCAAAGAATTGCAGTCGGTCACCACCTTGAACCGTCTCCCTTGCAAATAAATCCTAAATCTCTCTAGGGCATACACTATCGCTAACGTTTCTAACTCGAAGCTGTGGTATTTGGCCTCCGCATCCGTAGTCCTTCTAGAGTAGTAAAAAATCGGATGAAATTTCCCATCCTGTTTCTTTTGAAGCAGTATGGCACCAAAACCTATGGCACTTGCGTCGCAATGTAATTCTGTTTCGTCTTTAGGATCATAAAGTGCCAGTACCGGAGTTTCTACTAGCTTTTTCTTTAGCGTCTCGAACGCATGCAATTGTTCTGGTCCAAAGTTAAACTCTCTGTCTTTTCTGACCAAGTCGTACAAAGGCTTGGCTATTATCGAGAAATCTTTGACGAATCTACGAAAATATGAGCATAAGCCTAGAAAACTTTGTACCGTGTGAACTTTTTGTGGTATAGGGAAATCCTGTATCGCTTTAATTCCTCTATCGTCTGCCTGTATCCCTTGTCCCGTGATCGTAAAACCT
Source organism: Sphaerophoria taeniata (assembly GCA_943590905.1). NCBI lineage: Eukaryota > Metazoa > Arthropoda > Insecta > Diptera > Syrphidae > Sphaerophoria > Sphaerophoria taeniata. Next base: position 234,235,311 of record OX016540.1, on the reverse strand, counting down.
AGATACTTAATCTTCTGCTGTAGGAACATACACTTATCCTCTCTTAACTCCAACTGATTTTCTGTCATTCTTTTAAAAACTTCTCCAAGTATTCTAAAGTGTTCTTCATAACTTTTTGTTGCGATCATTATATCATCTAAGTAGACTATAACTTCATCATTTCTAATCATGTCTGAGAAGATCCTATTGATGTGTCTTTGAAAAGTCGACGGAGCATTTTTTAACCCAAACGGCATTCTAAGAAATTCGTATTGACCCAGCGGCGTAATGAAAGATGTGTACTTTATAGAATCTTCATGCATGTAAACATGGAAAAACCCATTCTTCAGATCCAGTTTTGAAAAAATCGTTTTGTTGGCTAGCCTATCTAACAAATCGTCTATAATAGGGATTGGATAACTATCCTTTGCTGTTATCTTATTTAACGTCCGAAAATCAATACACATTCTGATGTCTCCCGTCTTTTTCCTCACTAACACTATCGGCGAAACGTATTCCGACTCACTTTCCCTAATATAACCTTTTCTTAGATATTCATCTAACAACGAACTGAGTTCACCCTTTTCTGCATAAGAAAGTCTACGTGGACGACAATGAAAAGGTTTAACATCGTTGAGGACAAGGCTCATCTTTGTTTTGACTGTAGGTTCCGTGGGGCGATCGGCGTACAAATAATTTTTTTTATATAATTCGATCAGTTTTGTTTTTGTTTCAAAATTAACATCATTATCTATTTCTAACTTGACATCCATCTCGTCTTTATACTCAATTGACATAAGCTGTCTTTCAAATTCGCTCTGACTATCTGTTGTTATATTTTCTTTTGACTTAATTTCAATTTTTTTCTTTATGTCGGTAATTAATTTAAACTTCCCTTTTCTTAAAAAATCCCTTCGCAAGATTGCCTCATATCCAGTTGCCTCATCATCTACAATAATCAAATTAACTTCAATTCCAATTTCTTTCTCGAAAAAAATTACACCAGACACTACTCCAAGAACTTTTAATTTACTTTTATTTATTCCGTAGTAATTTTTTGTTTTTATTACACAACTACAACAATTTTTTTTAATGACATCCGGAATTCGTGACGTCTTTACCATGCTTATAGGGCTTCCGGTATCTATGAGGCAATCTAGAGAGATTTTCACATCATTATGTGAATCAAAACTAAATAAAAAATTTCTTACAAAATCGTTTGACTCCTCCTCTTCGTTCAGTTGATGAACCCTTTGTGCTAATTTCCGTTGGGGACAAGCAGCTACTATGTGTCCCTTTTCCCCGCACGCGTAGCAAACACCATACTCTCTCTTTGGCTTACGGCAAACACTCGCAACATGTCCCATTGAATTACAGTTGTAACACCTTACCGTGTCGTATGGCCTTCTCGATACTGTTGTCGTTGCACTCGTAGTCGATCCCGTTGCTGTTGGTCTTCCCTCCATCTCCTTTGCGCATTGTTGTATTCTGTGGAACGATCTGTATAATCCTGCTTTTGTCGTGAAGTTGCTAACCAGAGCGTGTAGTCTCAGATTTTCATCCGAAAAACCTTCGATTATGTACTCAACTAGTTCTTCCTCATCCAAGTCCAGTCCAGTCGCCAATCGGTTTTTGTCCAAATAGTACTCGTCGAAACTTTCCGTTGTCTTCCACTGTCTTGCCTCGAACCGTTTCCTGACTACCATCCTGTTTTCTTTCTTCGTGAAATCGTCTCTTAGACTTCCACACAACGACTCGACATTCAGGCACAAAAAATTTGGTTGTGCATTCAGCCACTCCTCTGCCTTGCCTTTTAACTTGGTGACAAACAGCGTGCGCAACATTTCATCGGAAACGTCGTACATTTGTTTTACGTTCATTAGCTGTGTCAACCAGACTTCAACGTTTGCTCCACCATCGTATTCAGGCACTAATTCTTTATACATAGTATACTGTTGCACTGCCAGGCTGCCGGTCGTCACTCTAGTTGTCATTTGTGCTGTTGTTGCCGTCATCGAACTCGTTTTCACTCCAGTTGCCACGGTTGAATTTGTCGTTGCTTCAGTTGCCTCCTCAGTTGTCGCTCCCGTCGTCGTCACCGCTGTCGCACTTTTTTCTGCTCCCGTTGTCTCTTCAATTGTCGTTCCCGTTGTCGTCGCCACCGTTGAACTTGTTTTAACTCCAGCTGCCTCTTCGGTAGTCGTTCCCGTTGTCTTTTCCGTCTCTTGTCTTTTCTGTTTGCTCAGCTCTGCCATCATCTTCAACAGTTCGTTCTCCCTCGCTATTATTTCTCTTCGTAACAACTCGTTTTCCTTTTGTCTTTGTTGCCTCTCTGTTGCTGTTTCCTCTTCCTCAACCTCTTGCTGTTCATCATTGGACTCGTTTTCTTCTTCACCGTCGTCGGCTTCTTCGTCGTTGTCGTCAAGCAAGTTTTTTTCTTCATTTGCCGTTCGTTTTGGTGGAGGCAAACCGCGTTGTTCTACTGGTATCTCGTTCAAAAGCACAGCTAAAGTTGGTTTCGTACCAGCGCTTGATTTGCCTAAGCGCTGTAACCACTCGCGCAGCTGGGCAGCTGTGTATTCAGACACATCGATCATTTGTTCCATTTTCTTTTTCTTTTTTTTTTGAATTTATTTGCACACCGCGCACGACAAAGGTATAGCAAATATCAAGATGAGAGAAAAAAAAATAAGAATTTAGAAAGGAGGGAAAAAAATTTATGGCTTTGCTTGTGTGTCACACAACAAAATAAAACATCAAATTGACTCGAGTTTGTTTTTTTTCGCGAGGAGAACAGCGTCACTTTAATTAAAACTGGGATGAACTATTTTATTAGAAACTTTACTTGGATTTACTAATCCCACTTCTGAATAATTTATAGTACATATATTTGTTAATCGACTTTAATATTTTCTAATATTTAAATAAAACACCGAGAGCTGAGCTGATGACCGCACCGTTTCGCATCCAATTTGAAACTGTCTTTATTTTCATATTTTAAACAAGAAGGAGAAGATAAAAGGAAAAGAGAATAGCGTTTGTACAATGGAAGTAGGGGTAAAGTCTATAAATAGCATAAGCAGAAATAACGATCTGTTGTACATATGTATATTTTGAAATGACAATCGGTTTATGTTATTGTATCAGTAAGAGTAATTGTGTTAGGAACTAAAATACAGAAAGATATTATACAACGACAATAGGATAGCATGCAGTATCTCACACAGTAGTAACTACTACAGAATTGAAGTTGAACGTAACAGCTCTGTGGTTGTATCTGTCTCATGATTAAGGACATACATTAAATTGAAGTATAGAGGAAAAGAGCATTGATAAAGTTTATAGACTGAATTTACGGTGTCAAACATATTGAAGCCACTATGTGACAAATTGAATTTGGGCATACCAGGATGAATGGGTTGCCAACACATTAATCACGAAACTAATAAATTTAGATTGTCATGTCTTGTCTGTGCTTTCGGTGTGCGTTGTTTTCTTAGAGTCTTTGATATTCTAGTATTTCTCTTCCCAAGTATATTTCAAGAAAGGGTTGTTGGAATTTATTGTCTTTAAGTGGTACGTAGAGATTGGTGAGATAAGAATCAATATTTTGCTAGAAGAGTTTTAATTAAAATAAAATAGAGTGGCGCGACAGCTCCTGATTCCTGGAGAGCCAAGGCCTAAGTGGCTTACTCTTATCAAATATTCTCTGAGTGCGTGTAAATAATTGAGGTTATCTTCAATTTAACGCCGATTCCGAACGGTAAAGTTGAAAAGCACTTTTTTCATCACAGGTTGATACCCTTGGAAGTTTTGTCAGTTGTTCGCAAGAAGCAAGAAGAAGAGTATGATTCACAATGGTCTGCTTAGCACCCAACGTAAATAACTACTAAGCCACGGAATCTTAAATAGAACTAAAAAGTTATTTTAAAAGTAAAATCTCTACGTATAGTCAGTCTTAAAGGAAGTGGAAGATTGTGTTTGTTGTTATTTAACCTCAAAAGAAAAATTTAATTTTTCGTGGAAGAAAAGAAATTGTAATCAATACAAAAAAATTGTTTCGAGATGACACTGAAAGCACATCACTGTACTGCAATTGTATTCCCAAACATTCAAATGGCTTAAAACCAGTATTAGTTCAGTTTTCTGCAAAAATAGTTTTAAAACCAAAATGTTTCAGAGTACCCTTATTTCAATTCTTATCTCCTATTTCATTTCCAAGAATTGCAATAACTCCTGAAAAACGAGCTGAATACAATGCAATACTCCAAAGCAATAATGTAATTCAATGCGAAACACAACTAGCTATTGTACCTTTTTTGTGAACTGTAATTCTTTGGATAAGACTTTGAAATTTGAAATCTCCTCCTAAGGGAAATACCTTTTGTTCCCTCTCGAAAAGTAACATACTTTTCAATCTTTCCATCTCAACAACATGTACGTCTTCTTTTTCAGCAGAATTTCGAATGAATCGCTTTCGTTCACATTCATGCCATAACTGAGCTAAACCTTTTTGTTAGATAAATTTTCTAAGTCCTCGTGTACATTTTTTGATACTAAGCCAATTTTGCCTTTTTTTGTCTCCTTGTACATACATATATGTTGAAAGCCCTTGGGGCCAGCGTTTGCAGGAATATCACATTTTTGTTTCTTTTATTGTCTACTTTAGTAAATGTATGTCTCAGGATTCTGGTCAAAAGTGTTACCCTTGTGGCAGTAATTGCCACTCAACAAAAATAACCTTTATTCGTTCTTTCATTGTTATTTGGAATTAAGACTGAAGAAATCTGCTTTCAGCTGAGCCTCACTATTTCAATAATGTGTCATGACCATAATGTTAGTTTTGTGTAGTATATAAATTTAGAACAAACAAAGTTCTGCTGCTTCTATTCAAAATCTTTTTTCTTCCACTTCGGGTTAAGGGCATTTAACTTTAAGTAGCTGTTTTTTGATATTTAGCTCTCTGAATATGCAAGCAGGTTGTTGTTTTATTTAAGCGCTTGATATTTTCTTCTCGTTAAAATCGGTTCCCGTGGTAAATCAGTACTCAAAAAAGAAATGAAGTATGAAGAGAACAAAATGTTTTAGTTTATGCACAGTATCAGCGCAATATGTGAAATAAATGCTGTGAATATAAATAGATCTGAAACTTTTATTTCTTATAATAAAAGATTAAGAAAACTTGTTCATGTTTTATCTTTTGTAAAACCTTTATGAGGGTTTATACACTAGATATTGGAATTAACGTTCTAGAGAAAGTTCACTCGGGCGTATACTTGCTACTTTTTCAGAAAAAAAGAAGAAGAAGAACGCCGTTTCCAAGATTTACTTAAGCAACAAAATCAATTCTTGTGGCAAAAACTAGCAACTGTTTCTGACTAGAGACGTGAACATAGGAATTTCGGAAAGCTTTTTTAAGTATGAGCTCAATATAACTTAAATGTTTTATGTGACTTCATTTGTGTACCTACTCTTAAGTTGCTTAGTTGGGAAGTGCGTTCGCTGCTAAGCAGAACGTCGTTGTTTCGATTCCTACTCAGGCCAAGTTTTTATTTCGTCTTTCACGGGCACTGCCTCTTGCGAAGAACTGACAAATCTTCCAAGAGTATCAATCTGTCATGAAAAAGTGCTTCTCAACTCTGCCGTTCGGAATCGGCGTTAAATTGTAGGTCCCCTCAATTCCTCACGCGCACTCAGAGAATTGTTGATGAGAGTAAGCCACTTAGGCTTTGGCTCTTCGAGAGCTGTCGCGCCACTCTATTTATTTATTTATTTATTTAAGTTGCTACATAAAATTTCAGATCTCGATAACGAGTGACAAAATGGTTGAGAAAAGAAAAAGTTCTACATCGTGATAGCAAAAGCGAAACAAGAGTCAGGTGTTAGTAAGTTGTTATGCTGATATCGGTTAACGACTAATTGATCTCTGACGTCATCTTCGTAGAAGATAAAGTAAGAGTCTGGTGTCCTCATTACCAAGTACACATTAAGCGTATTGAAGCCGTTCAGCGCCGTTTCTTTTATTGGCAATACGTGGTTTAGGTTGGGTTGATCCTCTTGAACTCCCTCCCTATGAGGATCGTCTTACTGAGCATGCAACCTTTATACTTGCGAAGGGACAACGCTGAGATTATTTTTATACACCAGCTTTTAACTGACCCTGTTGACTGTCCAAGGATTTTTCTCTTCATAAATCTCCGTGTCAGGTCTTTCCCCTTATTTCAAACCCCATTCCACAGAATTGACTATGGACTTAATAAACCATTGACTTGAATGATTACAAAAGCTAATAACTCACCTCACTTTGAGCTTAATGTGTCTGTACGATCAAGGGAATTTGACCGCCAACCCGGGAAATCCTTGAGCTCTTTTCAAACTAAAAGAAGGAACTTTCCTGGTTGGTTTTTAATTATTCCGTTTTTTCCAATAAAAAACGTTCACGAAAATCTAAAGAGCGATTTTATCTTCAATGTAAGACACTACAAGATTTGTAAGGCAATCGAAAAAAAAGCGAAAACTATCGAAATATACGAAATAAAGAATGCGACTCGAATCATTTGGCAAACGAACAAAAGAGAGTTTTATTTAACTTTTTGACTGATATTTATACAGAAATTTGTATAAGAGAATAATTTCTCTCAGGCGAATTCAATAAAATTAAATATGGCGGACTCGCCAAATGATGGCGCAAAATTTAAATACTTTTATTTAATTTCGAAAATGATTTTATAAGATAAAAGATGAAACTCCAACATTCCGGCCGCTTTGAAAGGATTCCTTTCAACATGGTATAGCTGCTAATTTGCGGATAGGCCTTCGAAATACACCTCGATTAGTTTGGACATCAGCGACTCGAACTCTACCGTCTGGACCTTCAATTGTTTTGATGACTCTACCTAGCAGCCATTTTTGAGGAGGTAAGTTGTCTTCATGGATGATGACTAAATTGCCGATGGACAGGTTTTGGCTTGATGTGACCCACTTGTAACGACCTTGCAGTTCTGTGATGTATTCATTGGACCACCGTTTCCAAAAGTGAGTCTTTACAGCATGGATTCGACGCCACCTCTGGAGATAACAAATTTCAGCAACTTCGGAATACGGTTCAGGAATGGCCTTGAGGGAGGAACCGATAAGCATATGTGCTGGCGTGAGGGCTTCTAAGTCATTGGGATCTGCAGACATCTGTGTTATGGGTCTGGAATTCATTATGGCTTCAATTTCCACCAGGGCTGTTGTCAACTCCTCGAACGTCAATTTTGCGTTGGCCAGGCTACGATAGAGATGACCCTTAGCTACTTTCACGGCCGCTTCCCAAATTCCGCCGAAGTGCGGTGCCCTAGGGGGAATAAAATGAAAATTTATGTTTGCATTAGTGCAAAAATTTATAATTGTGTCTTGGTTAGATTTTTTGAACAACATGTCACGAAATTCTTTGAGTTTTGATTGCGTCCCAACAAAATTTGTCGCGTTGTCACAATGAATGTCCTTTGGAAGACCCCTACGACCTGTCAGTCTTTTCAAAGCTCCTATAAATGCGTCTGTTGAAAGATCTGACACTGCTTCTAAGTGCACTGCTTTCGAGGCAAAGCATACAAAGACGGCGACATAAGTTTTGTAGGGTGCTTTTCCTCGTATTTTATATGATGTATAAATCGGTCCGCAGAAATCTACTCCACAACATAGGAATGGGCGTGATGGAGTAAGTCTGCCAATAGGTAGGTTCCCCATGACCTGTTCGTATAATTTTGGACGATATCTAGCACAGTGAGGACAATTTCGAACGATACTTCGAGCCAAATTTTGAACATTGACTATCCAAAACCTTTGCCTAGTTAAGGCTACTAAAGCCTTTGGACCAGCGTGATAATTTGAGAAATGTAAATGCCGAACTAATTCCCTGCTGAAGTTACAATCCTTTGGCAGTAATAAAGGATGTTTGCTTTGTTCTGGGATATTTGCGTTCTTTAGTCTTCCACCTACTTTCAACAGTTGAATTCCTTTCTGGTCTTCAATGAACGGATTCAACCACTTTGTTGATCCTTGAATTGACGAGTTGGTTCTAATTGCATCAATTTCCTTGGAAAAATATTTTGTTTGAATGATGTTTACTATAGTACACAGTGCAGTGTCCAGCTCCTCTACTGTGAGACAATTTCTCGAAGTTGTTTTCTTCCTTATCAAATTAAGATATCGTTGAACATAAGCGAATACTCGAATGACTTTCGTATACGAGCTTATTTTGTTGATGACTTCGATGAGATATTCTTGTTCTTATATTAGGCTTGTTAAGACTGTTTTTCTTTTTTCTAACGATAGTTCTTCCAAGGATGGAACTATTTCCAGCGACGGAGGCCAACAATTTTCTTCTTTGGCAAGAAACTTTGGTCCCTCAAACCATATTGACCTTTTAAGTTCTTCGACAGAACATCCACGGGAGACATAATCCGCCGGATTATCGAATGTCGAGACGTGTTTCCACACCACAGTTTCTGTGGTTTCTTGGATTTCGGCTACTCTGTTGCCCACAAACGTATTGAGCTTCGACGAATGAGTTGAAATCCAATGGAGAACAATTGTGGAGTCTGTCCAAAAATAAGCTGCAGAGTATGCATTGGCGAACTTTTACCCAAAGTTTGGCTAAAAGATGTGCTGCACAGAGCTCTAAGCGAGGAAGTTGTTTCTTTTTAGCAGGAGCAACCCTGGATTTCGCAACTAAGAGCTTAACACATATTTTTCCCTTGGAATCAACGCTTCTCATGTAGATGCAGCAGCCATATGCCTTCATTGAGGCATCTGCAAAGCCGTGAACTTGTGCACATTGTTTGCTATCAATAAAAACGTGACGTGGAACCGAAAGATTTTGGATTGTATGCAGATCCGTCATAAATTGACGCCATTCATCATCGATGTTTTCTGGGACTGGTTCATCCCAACTTAACTTCTCAATCCAGAGTTGTTGCAGTATGACCTTAGCTCGGATTACGATGGGACTGACCAAGCCCATGGGATCAAAAAGCGACGAAGAAATTGAAAGAATGGATCTTTTAGTGACCTTCCCCTGATCACGATTAGGCTTATATGAAAAGCTAAATTCATCAGCACAAGGATTCCAAGCAATACCTAATGTGCTTATTAAATTAGACTCTGTGAGTTTGATGTTATGTTGTTTAGGGTCTTCAATCGAAGGAAGATGGTTTGTATTCCATTTGGCAAGTTCTAGGCCTGCTGAGCTTAAGATATGAACGACTTCACTCCGTTTTTGATAAAGCTCTTCTAGACTATCTGCACCAGTTAACATGTCATCAACGTAAAAATTGGACTTAATCACAGAAGCCCCTATGCTGAATTTTTCTTGATTGATATCAGCCAAGTAATGGAGACAACGAATCGCCAAAAATGGAGCTGATGACGTACCATATGTAATGGTGTTAAGTTTGTATGTTCGAATTGGGGTGTTTTCATTTTCTCTCCATAGTATTTGTTGAAATTTCCTTTGCGATGGATCAACAAGGAATTGCCTGTACATTTTTACTATATCCGCTGTTAAAGCATAACGATACAATCGGAAGCGAAGTAAAATAATGATTAGATCATCCTGTATTGTAGGGCCGACCATCAGAATTCCATTCAATGAGATTTGAGACGATGTACGACATGAAACGTCAAAAACTACGCGAAGTTTGGTAGACAAGCTGTCAGGCCGAAGGACGCATTGATGTGGTATAAAATAGTTTTCCCCGCTAAGATTTGGGTGTGAAACCAGCGACATATGACCTAATCGTTCATATTCCTTCATGAACTCTACGTATTGAGTTTTCAAAGGTTGATTTTTCGACAATCTGCGTTCGAGAGAAACGAATCTTCTAAAAGCTATATCGTATGATGCTCCCAAGCAACTGGGATCTCTTTTAAAGGGCAATTGGACCATTAAACGACCGCAGGGAAGAACTTGAACTGTGTTTACGAAAGATTTTTCACACTGAATCTGCTCATCTGACCACTTCAACTGATTTCCTTGAATTTCTTCCAGTTCCCAGAATTTCTCAACATATTTTTCTAAATTGCTCTCTGCTGCATTTCTGACAAGACATAATGCTTTTTCTTCTGCATTTTGTGGCTTGTATCTTCCTGACACGATCCATCCTAAAGTGGTCTTTTGCAGTGAAGGTAATCCATCTCCTAATTTCAGCTGTATTCACATCGTTGTTTGTATTAAGGTTTGTGGTCACCACTCTTCAGTAACTGAATAACAAGTCCTTATAAGGTTGCATTATATTCGGCTTTTTATCCAGTTATTTAATTTACCACAAAATGTTTTTCATTTAATTTAGTCCCCTTTAATGAAAAACAAAAACAAAATCAATGAAAATTATTAAATAATGTAATTTATTATTCTCTAGAGAACTTTTGGTCTCAAGGGTTCAATTTTTTATATGAATTAAGTTGGTGACTTTTAAGAAGGACGTGCTCATTATTAATTCATAAAATGGTCGGTAGGTTCTCATCAATTGTTGTCGTAATGAACATGGAGAATGCCATTAAAACTTTTATTACTTTCTTTTTTGGTGTTGTGGTATAAAAGAAATTTTACTTTTTATGTTGTGCAGAACAGACCGAGACCATAATATTCTCTGAAATCAAAGAACATAGTTTGAGTAAAATTAATATTGCATTTAAATTTAATGTCTTTTAGGAAAAACAATTTCCATAGCCTCCACATAATGACTTAATTTTCTTGTCGAAGAAAAATAATTACAAATATATTGCGAATTTTTTAGGAATTATTATAGAATTATTAGCATAAGACATGTTTATTGATATTCGAAGGGTAGACACGGTGCATTCAAGAGGACATGAGCGTCCACAGCAACCTCTGTCTATCAACTCGCGGTGGATGAACTACTAAGTGAACACCATGCATAGGGCTAATAAGACATTTTTATAGCTCAGGCCTATATAGACGGTTTGGTTTGGTAGACTCTCTGTCTTTGGGGTTAAATTAAAGATCTATAATGCAGATATGACCGCAGTCCAAGTATTACGATGACATGGTCCCGGATGGAGGTGGATTCCATCCATCACAGTTTTTTAATACATACATACATCAACCATATTTCCATAATTTAAATGTGCTTTTTACTTTGGTAATTCTCGCGTCATATTTGATTGGCACTTCACGATTTCTTATTTCCCAATTAAACGTGACCAAGAAAAAGAAAAAACTGTTTATGTCCTTTAAAATACCAATCAAAAAGAGAAAAATAAACTGTCACCTGTTTGCTCGACAAAAATGTCGTCGCTTTTGTCAACACGGCATAAATACGTTTAAAAAAAAAGTAAACAAATAAATTCAATTTGCCCCAAGAATGACATCATACCTAGACCTACATCTGATATGTTGAGTGTTCTTTGTTCTTTTTGTTCATTTCATAAAGCTTTGTTAAAGTGCTAGTACTGCTACCAGGCCGTTGGAAAATATTGTTTAAGAGATTTATATCTGATTTCTTTAATCGTACAATGCGCTTTAAAATAATTTTCAAATAATGACTGACCTCTGCTTCCAAATTCTATTTGTGTTTGTTACCTAACTAAGCCTTTGGTCTTGTCAAAGTTATGTTCATATCGTATCTAATTTTTCAACATTTATTCTAGTTTTTGAAAATCAATTTCAACAGCCGCCAAAATATGACAACGATATGAGATCTCAGTTGAAAATAATAATTTCAAAGCCAAATTATTCGTCAACTATTTTTCATTGTTATTTTTAATTCAATTTAACCGAGTTGACTTGGTATGTTAGCATTTCCATTTTCAATTTGGATACTTTTTTATTCTGGTGATGCATTTACCCTTTAACATCTGTCCTAAGATTCCATTAAAAAAGTACAAACAGTAAATTAATGTTGAAATGTCAGATAAAATACGAAATCACATTTAGAATTTGTTGCGGAAAAATAATTAAGCGAAAGGATGTTGCAAGGGTTTGACCATTGGACTGACCAAAATTAATTAATCAAGTTGATTGAATCGGTGTACCTATAGAATTTATTGTGGAGCACGGATCATACTTGGTGTATTCAGAGATATAAGTTCGCTAGCACTCTAATGCCTGAAACAATAATATATGTACAATGCACATACAATCAATAACATTTAATTTTTACTCTCGATCTCGATTAAATTGTTTTCTATGAACAATCGAATGTTACTCATTTGTCTTCTTTCCAAAATTTTTCTTTACCAAAAGTATTTTATGGTTTATCTTGATTTCCGGCAAAATTCGAGTTTTTTTCAATTTTTTGCATTTTCTGAGAATATTTACTACAGTAATGTATTTTTTTTTTACACCATCAGAAAGTAGACGTTTGAACAAATAAATAACATGCTGACTTTTTAAGAAAAAGCGAAATTTTGACACGTGAATTTTCGATTCAAAATTAGGGTATTTTTTTGATATTATTTCAATATAAGAGGAAAAAATAAATAATTTTAACCAAATAAATTACAGTGTATCTGGAATATAATAAGGGAAGTTTTCACCAAATTTCGTAGAAATTTTTTTTTTTTTGAAAAAGATAAAAATAAAAAACCAAAAACTTGGTTTTTTGAATTTTTCATATATGTTTTGAGGTTATGTGAAAAATTTGTCTGAACAAAAGTTATAGATCTTTTTGTTACCTATAACTTTGCCATTTAACATTTTTCCATAGGACCTCTAGTTTTGCCGGAAATCAAGATAAACCATTTTTCCCCCTTAAAACCCGCCCCCCGCCCACTTCCCGAACTCGGATGGCCCGTAATTTATTTTTCCTTTCATTTTTATCGCATCCCCCACTATTTCTAATTTGTTTTATTCTACTGCGATTTTTTTCGTTTTCAAAAATTATCTACCCTGGTCTAATTGTACACCCAGAAAACATTTTAATAGACGAGCGACGAGACAGACAGACTCAGCAGATTTTTGGAAGAGAAACAGAAATCCATAAAAATCGAACTATAAAACGGAGAGCAATGAAATTGTTCGCACTTTATGTCGATCGTCAAAAAATATTGACATGACTTCATGAAGTCATGTTGAGTTTTGATGAGGAGTTACTTTTTACGAATGTGGTGGATTAAAATGGTCTTGTTCTTATTTGTGAAAATTTCTAGCATCAACAGTAATTGTATGATTCTTTTGGAGGTTTGTATGCATAAAGAATATTTAGTTTTCAATAAGAAAATATTTCTGCAAACAGATGGCGTTGTAATTACTTAACCCTTGTTCCACACATGGGGCATATTCACGTTAAGCCAATCTTATGATTACCATCACGCATTTCCAGTGAAATTATTCTCTCCAACTGTGATTTATGCGCATAGAGTATACTTTTTCATATTGGTCGGACAAACTTTGCTGCTGAGTTGAGAAAAACATTAAAATAATGAACAGACTTTTTTTGAAAAATGCGATCGGTTGCATGATTGGCCCATGTAAAGTTTGTCTGACCAGTAGATTCTTAATGCAGACGTTCTAAGCTTTCATTTTATACCCCATTTGCCCATTTACCCGATGAGGTAGGACGACACGGTCGCCTCCCGGACTATTATATTAATATAGCTCAAGCTAAGTAATATTTATGTGCATGAAAAGGGCCGCAAGTCTTTTCCCACGCTACCCGCCGTGCATCCTAACGATTCCATTCGAAGGAATGTTTAGCTATGTTATCGTCAGGTTTCCTCTGTATGTGACCAATCCTTCGCCACTTTCGCTTCTTTATGTCAACATCCAACAGTTTTTGACTCGTCCTACGCCACAATTCCTGATTTGGTATGATTTGCCGGTTTCGCAGGCATACAGACAAAACGTTAATACCACGCCAGTTATTGCGATACTTAATGGTAGCCTTTCTTTGGCAACTTGACGATAACTCCGTCCTTCCAGTCTCTTGGATCTCGATAAAACAATAGCTACATTTCCATTTCCTAAAATGTGCACTGTGCCGTGTACGGAACGAAATGAATATACTGCCATAGCTGCTCGTTGAAAAATCAAACAATTTTCAAGATAGTTGCAACTGTTTTAACCAACATAAAATGAACCTAACAATTTATTTGTTAATGAAGCAATCTAGTTTCACTCTGATTCACGTACTTTAGATTTCCTGACTGCCTAAAAAGATGATTGTAGATATAATGCCCTCCAGAGTCTAAAAAGTATTCAAATAATATTGAATTAATGAATATTCATTTTCAACCAGGGGGTCAATTCCCGATCTGTCGAACTGTGAAATGATAAGTTCTATCACACTTTCACAATAAATTCGATTCTGCATCTGTGAAAAAAATCAAAACAAACTTCAAAACATTTTATTTGATAAATTTCTTTTCACAGCTATGTTAGGTGTGTTTTTTTTTGGCAAATATATCCGCAGTGCAGTAGGGTTTACCAAAAACATAAAAAACGCATTTAGAAGCTGGACCCTGCTATCATTTTAAAGACGATTATTAGCTGTGTTTTTTTGGCAAAGCTATCCGCATCCGCAGTAGTAGATTACAGGTATTACAAAAAAAAACACGATACTGCTGATAAAAGTAGAAGTAGAATCATACTGCGGATAGAATTTTGAAGTTATTCGACTCTCGAATATAGTTTTTTGTTGTTTGACTTATGATAGTTGGTACACCTTTGTTGTTTGTAGTTTTCCATTTTTCAATGAGAGCGTACTCTTTTTGCTCCTTTTATATTTGTTACTCTTTTTCAGATTATATACCTACAACCAAACAGTCAATTCCGTTGCAACAGGAATTGAATTCTTACTTAATATATTAAGAAATTCATTAATCGTCTTTAAGATGATTGTTTTGAAGAAAGCAACGATGCTAAGTGGAAAGAGTATATATGGACCATCAGAAGGCAAAAGAGGAAAGTCGGCGCAAGAAGGCAGAACTACTCAAAGAATATTTGAAGTCAAAACAAAATATGTATCAATAAAATAGCATGTTAAAACAAATTGTGTCTTTCTGGTTTGTTATTTAGAATTTATTCGGTCAACAATAGTCGGCCCTATCGAGGTAACCGTCGCGCCGGAGCGGAATTTTCTTCAACTTCCTCCGAATCGGAAACATTTTGCTTGTCGGAGAACTACCTCGTCGAAATCATTATTGGCCTCGTCTATTTCGCTCACCTCTGACGATTGATAGGGATAGTAAAGATCGCCGGTGAGTGTCATATTTAAATCGTTATCCGGCTGAGGACGAGGAGCATACAGACCGTAACTCCGAATGCTCAGCTCAGAGTTTTGGTAATTGAGATCGCTCTCACATGCCGAACTTGAGGCGAATGTCCGTCGAATACTGAGAGCGAACATGTTGAGCGAATCCGAATTGACATTGCTGCCTTGGTTGTAGACAGCCATTTCACTGAGAGCATCATCCAATGAAATAGACTCATCATTACCCATTACGATCGGTTTCCTTCGATCCTGAGGCGAAGGCAAATCGTTGATCTCACAAAGGCTTGGTGAAAAGAGCACGGGACTGCTGAGTTCAGGTCGGTTCTCGGCAATCGTTCGAATCGGCAATGGATTGGCCAGACGTTTTTGCTTCTTGAAGAATTTCCGCGCCACATTTACATATCTGATTTGGTTTGTAGAATATATCGGCATTGGAAATTTCTTGGGTCATTATCACTGGATTGTGCACATACTGCTGGCGATTCAGTTGGACAATGCTCGCCGATCCGGAGGGCGTTAACAATTTACTTGGACTGTCGATTCGATTCATTTCGCTCTTCAGATGGTTACTGCGAGAGCTGGGCGGTCGGTTTTTTGAACATTGAGCATGAAATTCCGAAGATTATACCGAAAGCTTCTTCTTCTTAAATTCGTTTGCTTTTATTCTGCGAGGAAAAAATATTTTTTGATGTTTTTATTTTTCAAATAATTATTTGACATATTTCATATAATTATTTGATTCTGTAGTACCAACTTTTAAATACAAAAAATTAACAACTGCGGATCCGTTTTTTTGGTAAATCACTGCCTGCGGATAGATTTGCCAAAAAAACACACATATTGAATTTTTCTAAATTCTATCCGCAGTATGATTCTACTTCTACTTTTATCGGCAGTATCGTGTTGTATTTGTAGTTTTGTACTTAGTACTTTTTCATACAAACATTTACAGTAATTTTTCATAATGAGTTAGAGAATCGCATAAAGCGAGTTTATGAAAAGAAAAAATGAAAAGTCTCTGTGAAAACTAAAATGATAAATTTTTTATCATTTCACATTTCCACAGATCGGGAATTGACCCCCAGGACTTTTAATTTATTTAAACTAGAATTAAACCCCAGACTGGCTTCCCAAAAGCATATATACCTACATAATTCAAAAAAATGTTTGACTTTCGAAAATTAATCACAATCACAACAAGAAACTTCAAAAGTTTTATTCGGCCACAAGGTGCGTTTATTTAATATGCAAATTTCTGTTCCGTTCTTAAGGATAAACAATAATAATATTGTTTCATATAGTCATTTTCTCGGTTTTCGATTTTCCGTGGAATAGAATAAGTTTTTGGATTAGTTTTAATATTCACAACAAAAATTGTTTTTTCTTTATCAAGATTTTCAAAATTGAATTTTCAAATAAATTCAAAACATTTAAAATCGATTAACTAAGTAATTGATAAGACAACACTTCAGTGCGAATAGAATAGATATCGATTGTCATCACTTATTTTTGTCAATCTCAGTGCGTTGAATTCAAAACCAATTCACTGTCTCATTGAATATTCATCATATCCACCTGAGACAGAGTTCCAGAAAGAAAGTTTGGCATTGAGTGCGGGAAACAATCAATTTATTGATTCTCGAGATATTTGACATTTGAGCACTTAAGTTTTATCTGTTGCTATCGCCAGATAACGTGGGGTTCATCGATTTATTTATTGAATAACAAAGAGAAACTTTTTGTCCACATCCCGACAGAGACAAACGATGCTTTGTGACTTGAAAAATTTGAAAACTTTGTTTTCGATTTAAATAACAACTGAATTATCGATTGGTAAATACCTACTTTGTAATGGAATCGTTGTTCTTATTTGTCTTCTATCTCAAATATCTCACCACTAATGAAACATTTTAGGTCTCATAAATTTTTATAACAAGCAAGAGATATGTATATCCATAGACAATGGACTGAAGTTACAATTTCAAGTCTAAGGAAGATAGTTGCTTGACCTTGGAACCATGTTATTGATTTCACTTTCTTAAAGATTAGTTGTAAGATTAAACCAGAGCTTTTATGAGGTGAAATACATTACAGAACAAGGCAGTTACTTCAAACGGTTTAAGGAAGTTTAATCCTTTTTTCACCTGCCGATGGAACCAGTATCATAAGAGCAAATTAACTTCGTATAAAATATTCCCGTACACAACATCCAACCGCTGTTTTTTGCTGTGCGTTTTCCCTTCCAAAAAGAAGAACTGGTATTGCTCTTCATTTTTCTAAGACTTGCGAACTATCCCGCTTTCGTACGTCATATTATGTGAAGCCTGAGTGAAAAATCAAAGGTACAATAACGAGCAATGAATTATATAGCAACAAAAACTCACATAATACCATGTCCCGAAGGCAAATGAACTTTCAAACCACTTTGATTTGCACCAAACTGTTTTCAATAAGAATACTTAGATCCCCAAAAAAAGGTCCTTGGTTGAAAACTTTGTACACACAAGCATTGTCAATTTTGACAAATATACTTTTGCAACAAACGACACAAATAAGGAATGTTGAACATTTCCAAAATTAAGGTATTGCAGAGTTCTCTTTGAGAAAACTTTGACTATAGTCAATATTAAGGGAGAAACGATTTCCATGTATCAATCAGTGATTCACTGACAAAATATTTGTTAGCACGAATCGATAAATGCTGTCTTCTTGAAAGAGTTTTCTTTGAAGACTGTCAACTTTAAAAGATAATTAACTTCCCAGGGAAGTTATTGTAAGGGGGACGATTTTTTTGTTTTTTGCAAATCTCCATGCTTGTATGTGCGTACGTGCATAGCATTATGTGCGTTCGATTTCTTTTCGCTTTGATTTTCTCACGAACCACTAATGATATTGACATGAGATTGCTCCCAATCGACGCGGAATTGCTTGATTGAGAAAGAATAAGTTTTCAGTGAAAACGGTTTAGCGGTTTCCAATAGGAAAAAAAAGTAGTAAAAATTCGTCATTATAGCTAAGGATTTAATTTTATAAATGTTTTGAAAATAGCAATGATGTTATGCACATAATTCAAAAGACATATACAATTTTACTACATTTTGAAAGAACAAGAATGCACTGTCAGAAGTAAAACCAACCATAACACATGCCGAATTGTAAGGTTTTGAACGTTTGAACTTTGAATTCTTAAACACGATATAGCTATACCTATTTCAAAGTTTTCTATTTACTTATTGTTGAAAACTTGAAATTAAAGAGAAACATCTATTGATGCCTTAGTTTCAAAGACTCTTTCGCCTATACTCGTGTAAGTACAACATACAGAGCTTTGTCTTTTGTTTCTATTTCCAAAGTTGATCAAACCTTTTCAATGAAAACTGATAACTGAAAAAGAAGGTATTGGATTTTGTCAAAGAGCACAATTAATCCTTAAAAGCCAAACGCATTACCAAACATTGATTAAAAAATTAAATCCCATTTTCAAGTTACTACATAACCTGCAAGTAAATTCCTCTGAACTATCTCGCACCAAAATTCGTTTCAATCGGTTCAGTTGTTTGTGATTGAGTATAGCAACCAGACAGTACCTATGTATGCGTATTAACAAAGTGACTATGGCTATAAGAAAACAAAAATGTATTCAACCAATACGAGTACATACACATAGGCTTGTATCAAGTTGTCTAAAACATATAATGCAGTCATTTTAGTAATATAAAACCCGAATCTACGGAAAAATTCCTAGTAGGCTAGGTGTACACCTCTATTACGGTGCTATTATGAAGACGTGAAAAATCGACATTGATATCGTGCCGGCTAAAAAAGTTATGGTGGTCAAAAGGTCGCGAAATTAATTAATAAAAAAAAAGAAATAAAATTTAAAGAAGTTATTTTCTTGATCATTAAAGACAAGCAATAACTCAAAGAACTAATAGAGGTTTTAGGGCATTTTAATTTAATAAGACAGTTTCTACGTGTTCTTTCCATATTTTGATTTAGTAGGACGTAATGGAAAGAAAAATAGGTTCATACAATATCTGGTTTCTGATTTCTGATGAGGGATAATAATATGTCATACGTGCGCATTAAAATATATCCCTCAAGGTTATTTTTTCAAACCTATACAGTATACTCAGGATATATGGATACATTCAATTAAATTTAAATGTCATTCATAGATCATAACTTGAAACAGTATGTATTTTATGGACCCAATTGCCACACAATTTGACTGTTGATCGACTAAGAATTCATAATATCATCTAAGCATTCCTATGGAATGTTTTGCTGCCCTCAATATGTCATAAACTCTTATAAATAAGCTTACTTTAATTTAATCGCTTACATTTCAACAATTTTAATCGTTAATTTTCCACTCTGATTAAATTCTACTGCTTGTCCAATTATTCATTAAGATAGCTTCAATGAACCTGAGTATAAAACGTGAACCTTTTACTTAATTCATAAAAATTGCAATGGGAGGCATGTCAGTTTCTAAACCGTGTAACATCGCAACGAGTGGCGATTTAACCACTTAAACCGAACATAAGTCTTGCTACAGTATTGCCAAGCTAATCAACAAGAGATATGGCTTTCACATGATATACATTTTGCAGTTTTTAAGTATCGACAATATTGACACGTATTTTTCATAATAATTAGTATTTAAAAAAAATATTGTGTGTCACACTAAGGATAAGGATGCAAGAACTCGTTCAATCATCTGCCTTGCACCTCCTGATTCATCACCTCGACAATATATCCCATAGAGCTGATATGGCAACCATGAGCTACTGAAGTTCACTTTCGCTCGAATGATGGACGAATCTCATTAAAATATTATCAGGCTTTCTGCTCGAAGATACATGCTGCTAATATGTTTTGTCATCAATCAAGTAGGCAACATTATCTACCTACACAATGGATGAACCTTCCTGCTGGGAAATTAACCTCAAACAAGTGGTCAATTGGTGGTAACATGAGGTATCTGATGAATATGATAATTTCGTGCCACGAAATATCTAAACGTTGTGTGCGTGCACCAAGGACCTTCATTTAATCAATCAGCATCGGATTGATTTTGTTGATGCTTCAAGGCTCAGTTTCTGGAAATTTTTTGCATGATAAACTAAGAAACATTTAGCAATTCCTTTTCATGCTTCAAGCAATTTATTGTCTTTTTTTTATAGAAAAATAAAAGTACATGCCGATATAAGGTTTGAATGGAAAATCATTTTTTTTTTCTGGACGGAAGTAACAATATTTGAAATGAAACGGACGTTGGTAGGTATGTTTGTATAATGGTACCCAGTGGCTGATTCACATGATATTTTGTTAATAACATAATTTTTCTTTAAACGTTCAATTATCTTTCTTTCATTAATGCTGATAGTTCTTCAATTCTAGAAATCGCGCACAAAACACAGTAATTTATTTCAGTACTTTTTTCAATAAATTCATAAAGCATGTAAGCTAATTAATTTCCATAATGATTCGGAATAAGAACTGTCACCTGATTTCACTGGAAACTAGAAATAAGTTTTTCTGTTAGAAGTCAGCACGTTATTTCCCAACTTTACTTTCCCACAAAAATAAGAATCATTTGATAACAACATCCTTGGCAATAGCAAATATATTTTGCTAACCTTTTGGGATTCCAAAGTCACTCGTAGATACTTAATTATATGATCACATTAATATCTAAGATTTTTTTTTATTACAAGGAAACATTTTTGTTTGAGTTTTCCACTAGCAGCTGTCAAAAATAATTTGGGCATTCGATCCTTGAAATTATTTGCATTGAAGTACGCACTGGGAAAGGGATTCTAATTGGATTTCATGGCTGTCAAATTCTGTAACAGTCAAAAATATACATTATCTACATTGTTGTCACAAAATTATTAGGTAGTTTAGTTACTGAAATCTAACATATAATATGCACTACTTTGCTGCTAGTTAGCTAAAATATAGACCTTTCATCATTAATAGTAAAAATTATGAGGGAAAATTATTAACTGCGTCCACTTATAGTCATTGATATTTTTACGTTCCAGATGTCCCCAAGCAGTTAGCCCTTTAACTGAAAATTTGAATTATTTTATGGATTCGAAATTCATGGTGAGCAAACTTTTGAATATCAGGGCGTCCGTCCTGGTGAATGCAATCCTTCTAGATCAAATTAAGTATGCTGCGGTGGCCTCTGCCATAAATTGTACTCCCCCGGTCAGTTCGTTTTCTCATACGAACTAGGTGTCCAGCCCATCGGAGTCTAATAAGCTAAATTTTTGTCAATATGTCTTCTTCGCTGTAGATTTGAATTAACTCATGATTATATCGCCTGCGGAACCGTCCTTGCTCACCAACTGAGCCGACCTCCGTACCACTTTTGCCTCGAACGTAGTAAGCGTTCAGAATGACTTTGACTAAGCCGGAAGTCTCGGGTCCGTAAGTGAGAACTGTTTATACCTACTATCGTCTTGTGAGCAACTTTATAGGTTGTTTTTCTTTTGCTTACGCTTTCTTGCTATTGGACCTAAAATTCTGAAAACAAATTTTTTAGTTATACGTCTATAACATGAAAAACTGTGGAAGAATTTGAAAGAAATTGGTATTGGTAAGCAAGTAAATAACAAAACACTCAATATTGATTGTAATGATCTTAATAAACGTTTTATCAACTTAAACTCATGCGAGACTGCACACCAAACCTGCAACCTGGCAGAAACGTTTAATGACAGCTCATTTACTGGTTTTTGTCTCATGTATTACCGAGTGTGATGTTCTTGAAAGTACTTTAGCTATAAAGTCCAACTCTGTTGGAACCCTCCAATTTTTTTGAAAACCATTCTTCCTTATATCTTAAAATACATAACATATATTATCTTCAATAATATTTTAATGAGTAGTACTTTTCCTTTAGCCTGGAAACAGGCAAAGATAATACCTTTTCCCAAAAATAGTGATGCTGAACCCATTTTCTGGTTCATGTATTCCTCATGATTTTTTTAATGTTTCTGATGATGGAAATACCTTCTCATTTGTCTGTATTAGTCCTAATGAGTTATTTTGTGCAATCAAGTCAGTAAAATCAAACTCTATTGGTCCTGACGATATTTCTCCAAAGTTCTTAAAGCTTATACTCCCTTTCGTAGCTAGTCATCTTCTTCATGTAATTAATTTTTCTATTTATAGTGCTCAATTTCCTGATGCGTGGAAAAATGCTAATATAATACCAGTCCCTAAGAAACCCAAACCTTCTAATGCTTCTGATTTCAGGCCTATCAGTATATTATGTTTCTTGTGTAAAGTATTTGAAAAAATTATTCACGCCCAAATCCAAGCCCATATAATTGAAAGCAATTTGCTATCACAGTGGCAATCTGGGTTCCGCAGCAAACACAGCTGTGAGTCCGCGGTAGTTAAAGTTACTTCGGATTTTAGATTTGCTCTTGATTCAGATAAATTTGGTGTCATTGTATTACTTGATTTTTCCAAAGCGTTCGACTGTATTGATCATTCCATCCTTCTATCTAAACTTAAGGTGAAATATAATTTTTCTAGTACATCACTTAAGCTTATGAGTAACTATTTATTAAATCGAATTCAACGGATAAAAACGGATATGGGAACTTGTGATCCTATTATAATCAACACGGGTATACCACAGGGTTCAGTTTTGGGTCCGCTTTTATTTTCTTTGTTTATTAATGACCTTCCCTCTGTAATTAAAAACAGCCAAATTCATTTATATGCTGATGATGTTGTACTATACATCTTTCGTCCAATTGGTCTGATGGAGGATGGTATAGTAAGGTTAAATGAAGATCTAAGTAATGTTCTCACGTGGTCGAACAACAATTTAATGAAACTTAATCCAGCTAAATCTGTAGCCATGCTATGCTCTAGGGACGAGTTAAGCTTTGAAGAATTTCCCCCGATAATTCTTGACAATGAAAGAATAGTGTATGTAAATGATGTTAAATATCTTGGGTTAGCCAAAAGCCCTGGTAGCTAGCGCTATACGTATTAAATTATTGTTAGTATAATTTATTTTATATTTTCAATAAAATTATAATAATAATAATAATAAATATCTTGGGTATAAAATAAATAGTAAGTTAAGCTGCTGTGGAGCAATCTCAGATACTATAAGGAAAATTTATTTTGGTCTGCGATCTTTAAGATCTTCTTCTGAGTTACTATCCTCTGACATGAAAAAATACCTCATTAAATCGTTGATTTTGCCATACTTTACATTTAATTGTTCAGTGTATCCGGTTCTTGATTGTCAATGTAAGCGGAAACATTATGTTGCTTTTAATGATTGTGTTCGTTTTATTTATGGTATTCAGAGACATAATAGTGTATCCCATTTACATCACTCCCTGGTTGTTATGAGTTTCGAGAATTATTTGAGATATAGACTTATTCTAAGATTTCAAAATATCATCCACAATAGATGTCCTGCATATTTAAGTGAATCAGTCCAATTCGCCAATTCTCAGCGAGGATTGAAATTAATTTTACCGCGTTTTTCGCACATCATAGCTGAACGCTCCTTCTACGTTTCTGCAGTTCGTTTGTGGAATTTACTTCCAAACGAATTGCAGAATATAGCCTCACCTTTCGCTTTTAAGAAGAAACTATATTTGCACTACTCAAATTTATAAGAAAGAACATTTGTCTAGTTTTATATTAGGAATTAAATTAATCTATTATCTATGCTCATATTGCTTAAAAAAATACTCTTTTATTCTTATTTTCTGTGCCTATTGTATTTATCAAAATGTAAATTAAATAATCGAATTTATTACTGTAAAAATTTTAAATTGTGCGTATTCTAGATACTCTAAAAGATTTATGTCTTAATGTATCATAGTTATAACTTTGAATTTTATTGAAATAAATTGAAATTGAAATTGAAATTGATGACTTTCGTCCCATGGCCATTTTGCCTTTTCTCTCGAAAGCGTTGGAAAGAATATTAAATCTTCAAAACAGAACGTTTCTTACAAACAATAAATTGATTTACATCAATCAATCAGGCTTTAGACCACAGCACAGCTGCACTACAGCCTTAATTGAAGTTGTTGAAAACATTAGAAATAACTTAGATAATGATAGTCACAATATTAACCCTTCTTGACTTCTCAAAAGCTTTTGACACTGTTAATCATTCCGTTCTCCGTAAAAAACTTAAAACTCAATTTCATTTTTCGTATCCATCAGTCAAGCTTATTCTCTCCTATTTAACCGACAGAATGCAAGCAGTTTTTGCAAACAATGTTGTATCAACTTTTCTCCCTTTAAATAAAGGTGTCCCTCAAGGCTCTATATTAGGACCTTTGTTGTTCTCGATGTACATCAATGATCTCCCGTCTTGCCCGCTAAACTCTTTGGGCATATGTACGTCGATGATGTTCAATTATACAATAGTTTTCATCTAGGTATGCTCGAGAATGGTGTATATGAAGTCAATGAGGACTTAAATAATATTATCCTATGGTCCCGTAAGAACAGCCTCAGCTTAAATCCGAGTAAAACTAAATGTCTTGTCATATCTAGAATAGAACTAATGCAGACTTTTGTGTTGTTTATCATTTGCAATGAATAGACATGCATTTTTACAAGCTCCTCAAAGTGGAGTTGTTAGCGCAATGCGTAGTGCATTGGCTTCACAACTAGCTGGTCTAGGTTCAAATATCAAAAAGTGAACTCAAAAAGTTTTTCGATTAATATGAAAAATAACTAGACAGCACCACTAATAAAGGAGTCTGATGATCGGTTTGGCACCCGTGAAATAGCTATAACTCCAGCCAAACAAAGGAATTGACGGAAAAAGCCATTGGTGGAAGCACTTCTAAGTTGCTATCGTTGTTCAAACAAAATAAATTTTATTTTGAATTGTACTCAGTCTTTTATTTTGAGTTAATAAATAAAACACTTCCCACTAGGGTTGGAACCCAATCAAAATCAACCCAATCAATCAATCAAAATCATTTCCCTTCACTTACCAACTTTCTTAAAGCAAATGCAGCTCACATTTAAATTGGATTTGATTGAGTGACATTTTGGCTTGCATTTTATTTTATTTTTGATAATAGTTTTTGTCAACGTTTCATCAAGTTCCATTAGGTATCGTTTTAGTTTTCAGATAACTGACATTTGACACTTGAAAGCTGTACACTAAAATTTACATTCAAGAGTTTTGTTTGCCTTGGAGGGTAAGTCGTGATTGAATTTTAATTTTAGTTTGTTAATAAATTAACAAACAAAAGTTTTGTCAGTTCATCCTTCATGGATGAAGCTTCACTTCATCCATTGTAAACACTGAAAGCATCTAAGTAATCTTTATGAGCATTATAAAATGGTATGACTTTTTAGTCAATAAGTTCTACTTGCGGTAAAATATTTCCATTACCATAGTAGGTTTTGAGCTTTTGAAAAAAAGCAAGTAAGCGTTTGATGAAAGGAAGGAATGTATTAATTGTCTGTCTTTGTGTACGGCAACTACAGGCTCAACCGCTGCACTGGTTCTATTGACGTCAAATTTGGAAATTTGTGGTTAGGTATGAGAACCACTTGCTCTGAAGAAAGAAACAGGACTATCAACAAATTAACAAATGCAGACCTTTTATAGAAAATCCAAGAAGAAGAAAACGGCCGGCCCGGAGCCTGTATTGATAAATAAGACGCAGTTAGTTCTAAAATCTGGAGGCATCGATTCAACCAGCTGCGATGAACCATGGAGATGAAGTCTACAATCTTGCTAACGAACAGTCATGTAGGTCCATCTGGTTGATGACCTGAGTGAGATCAAAAGCGGCCATCACCACATTGAAGTCGGACAAAACGGAGCTGATCTGGTAAGAAGCATGCCCCAAATCGTTACCAAAATTTGGTCGGATGAAAGCAGGTCCGACGAGTGGAACTTAAGCACCATCTACCCGATTCATAAGAAATGTAATCATCGCCTACAAAATCTTATCAAGCGTAACAGGGAAACTCATTGGCCGTTAACAGTGTGGCTTCAGACCTGGAAAATCTACCATCGACTATAATTATATATTATTATGCACTCTAAACAAAATCTTGGAAAGGCCCAAGAATATAACATCGATGCACAGCATCTTTTCTATCGATTTCAAAGCAGCTTATGATAGTGTTAACAGGATCGAACCCCTTGCCATGTCAAGTTTTAATATCCCTGCCAATCTGATACCTCCGAAACCACAAGATGACTTCCACAAGGTGATACGCCGTCATATTAATTAATTTATCCATCTGGGTTTTTCTGTTTCAAACGTAGAATAAAACTAGATAATCCCCGTTATTTGGACTAAGCAAGCAATTCAGGAATGAAGCCCTATTGCGAACAATCATGGAGACCACCTACTTATAATTAACGCTTCACTAAGCGATGAGCTAGTCTGAAAACACACTTTTCTGATTTTAAGACTATTGGTCATTAGATGTTGCTTGCTATAAGCTCTCTTCGCCTTAATCTTATAGTGTTAAAAAAAAACACTATCGGTACGAAACACTTATCATCCCAGTCTTGCTGTTTTGTGAAGAAGAGGGTGAAGGATCCCTTCGAGAGGAAGGTTCTTTGTACGATTTGTGGACTGGATTATATCCACAGGCAAAGTTAATATCTGGCGAAGACAATACAATTATGAACCAAACGAGTTGTACAGCGACAACTCTTGAATAGCCAAGGCCTAAGTGGCTTATTCTCTGGGGGCGTGGTGAAGAATTGAGAGGACCTACAATTTAACGCCGATTTCGAAGTTCAAAGTTGAGAAGCACTATTTTATGACAGATTGATAGTCTTGGAAGTTTTCTCAGTTCTTCGCAAGAGGCAGTGCCGTGAAAGATGAAATGCACGAGTAGGACTCGAACCCACGATGTTCTGCTTAGCAACCAACGCACGTAATCACCTATATTTGTACAATTCAATTAACGGTGATGAAAAGGAGAGTTTCCGTGGGATAAGTAGGTACATAACTTTGGCGTGAATCATATTTTTAAACACAGAAGGAGAACAATAAGTTTCATTCGTTGTCAAAAGATTTTTTGATTTCTTGGGTGCATTCACCAAGACTGCTTTGTGATTACACAATCTAAAACTTCTTTTAACAGAAAACGAATAATGCAGCAGATTTTTTTCAACCAATATTGACCGCCTTTGACATTTCCTACTTTTGCTCATGCAAGTTTATCAAAACGAATCACAAGCCTCTGAGTACTGAATCAGAATGCACTGAAAAATAGTATTCCTAAAAAGCGATATGATGAATGATTGAACTCTTACAAAGAAATATTCTCATATCCAAATTCGGAGTCTTTCAGCCAAATAAATCCTACCCAAAAGCATTCAACCGAATGAATATCATCTCTTTTGATAAAACGAGGACGGCTGCGAACCTTGACTGCAAGATAGGTATTTACCTATATAGTGAAATTTATCAATGCATTGGTAAAACTACCGTGAAATTGAAGTTTTGTTAATTAGGGATTCTCCTCACTTCCTTCCTTTTCATAAGCAAAGGATAATATCATGCATCATATCCTTAATTAGGTAATCCTGACAGTTGATGCTACTCTTAATTTCCTACGTGATATAAACTTTCCCTATCTACTATATGCTCATAATTTGTATTGAGGCAACCAAAGTTTCCATATCATTGAAATAGTCATAAAACAGAAGAGCAAAGCTTTCTCTTAATAAGGATAAGGACCCATATCAATGTAAGCTTGGTACATGTTTAATATGCTCGTTTTCTTGTGTCCAAGTCAGTGAGGATGGGATATGTTATAATGGTTGCAAAGGGCGTCGTACGTCATTCATTATACAAACAGTCATTTAGTGGAGTGCTTAACTCAAGCGTTTTCTGTTTGAATTAATTCCCTGTTATTAGGCAGATATTTCGAAATCAAAATTTAACGATTATGTACCTACACATAAAAATAAGTCAGACTCGATTGCCGATTCGAACTCGGACTCGGGCTCGGACTTCTGCTAATGGTATTTGAACTGAACAACTTCAAAGTTCAAACCCGTGGACTTAAAATCAATCGTCCCTCTTGTACTGCTTTTCCCACACCGACCGTGTTAAAGCAATTAGGACAGTCGGAGTTCAATAGAGATGTTGACTTGACGGTAGTGTTTACCCTTGTTCTATTAGTCTATGAGCAAATTCCATGTAAAGGATTATAAATTCTAAACATTTTCCGTAGCCTATCCAAGGGTGAATATCAGATGTTAGTATTTTCGATTCAACTGCAACCAGGAAACCGCATTGATATTTGCCGAATATTATTTCCGAGTATAGTGCTCTTCCATTTCGTTGGAAAAAGGAATGATATGCAACAGTTTTAGTGCTTCTCAAAAAAAAGTATCTGTACAGTTCGTTTTTAAATCCTTTTTCAGTGAAAAATCATGCGGAACCTTTTGAAATCTACACTAATACACTCCGCTTCAACTGAATAAGCACACAATTTTTCTGAAGTTTGTTATCCATTTTTTCCTAACTTTGAACGTTAATGCATCATTAGATGATGCTAACCGATAGCTTATGATTTTGAGAAAACAAATCAAAAAGAATAATTTAAAAAGGACCACTATTTTTTCCCTGGCTCTCATGCAAAGCTTTCCAGATTGAAAAACTCAGTTTTTTTTTGTCTCATCTGAATAAGCACAACTTTTAAAAATGCAAATAAAATCAAACGGAAAGAAATTAACAAGATTTTCTTTAAATTTTGTTTTTATTGGTTATTTCTAGTATTGGGTACTACCACCTTTATTCTTGATTCCTTCATAAATTCGGGCTGGCATGGAATCGTATAAACTCTTTAAGTAGTCCAGCGAAATTTCTCTCCATGGTAATTTAATGGCTGCAATAAGCGATTCTCTGTCCTCAAACTGACGGCCTGACTCATAAACTTTACGTACCAACCATCCCCATTAATTTTCTATGCGGTTCAGGTCAGGTAAATAGGGCGACCATTGAAGCAATTTAACATTCTGGTCCTGTTTCCCACTTTTGACAGTGCGCTACGTTTGGATAGGGTCGTTGTCCTATTGGAAAATCCATTTATAGGGTCCACAAATATCCAAAAATGAAGGAAACTTTCTTTCCAATATTCTTTTGCAGGTAATTGCACTCCTTTTTGACGTTTAAAACTCAAGCTCAATATTCCCATAGTAGCTAACTGCTCCCCATATCATAACTCCACCTTTTCGACTATGATGCCGCGCTAAAAATCGTTCTTCTTTTCTCAAATCGTGAAAGCAATAATTAAAACCATCAGGGCCATCAAAATTGAATCTCTCTCATCCGAAAAACCCGCGTTGTGCCACACATTTTTCCAACTCACATCGAGTCTAGAAAATGTTAAACGAATATCATTTCGTTGCTCGATTAGTGGTGGTTTCTTTTGGAGTTACAATCGTTTTAAATGATCTGCGCGGTTTGGTACTCTGTGGACTGTTGAAACACCTGCATTTACACCAATTTTTTGTTTAATTTTTACCGCGGAGGCACATGAACTGGAAGCACATCTCAAAATTGCTCGTCGATCAACTTTGAATGTTGCCGTTTTTTTACCACCTTTCATGTTTTTCTCGTACAAACTTTTGTTTCTGATGTACGAATAGAAAACACTAAAACTCCAATCAATGTTGGTAGCTATAGCACGCACGGTCAGTCTTTATTTTTTTAACGAATCAATCTTAACTCGTCCGACACTATTAAAGCTTCTGATCTAACCATTTTTTCTTAAATTTTAAATAAACGGTTAAATGTCACTTAGAACACTTCAACTTTTGATTTGGTATACCAATTAACTTAAAACTCTAAAGCACTATTCACATGAGCACGAACGACGACCAACGAATGAACGAATATTCGTCGATTTTGACATTTCTTTCACATGAGAGTTTTTAATTCGTCGCGAATGAACAACCAAAACTCAAAGCAAGAATGATTTTTGATGTTATACGCGCGCGAATATTTTGTTCGTTGGGAGTGTGGATGGAGTGTGGAACGCGAATAGAGTTTGACAATTCGTATCAACTGCAATTCTATTCGCGACGAATAAACTTGTTTTCTCAAATTTATTAACAATTGAGATTAAAAAGTTAATTTATGCATCAAAAATCAAACATAAACTATACTTTTATCGTTTTGTTGAGAATTTGTAAGAAAATAAGGCTTCAAACGTATGTAAAATCACTTTTCTTCATTCATTCGTCGTTCGTTGGTCGTGCTCATGTGAATAGTGCTTAAGAACCAATGAAGATAATGAGAGTGAAAGATCGTGTGCTTATTCAGTTGACGCAAAAAAAAACTGAGTTTTTCAATCTGGAAAGCTTTGCATGAGAGCCAGGGAAAAAATAGTGGTGCTTTTTAAATTATTCTTTTTGATTTGTTTTCTCAACATCATAAGCTATCGGTAAGCATCGTCAAATGATGCATTAACGTTCAAAGTTAGGAAAAAATGGACAACAAACTTCAGAAAATTGTGTGCTTATTCAGTTGAAGCGGAGTGTATATAAAGCTGAAGAGTTTGTTCGTTTGAACGCGGTAATCTCAGGAACTACTGGTTCGAATAGTATAATTCTTTTTGTGTTGGATGGTGCCTTGATCGACTTAGACATTAGGCTACTTAACATTAAGCTGTGACCAATAGCAGCGAAGAATCTGTGGAAATGTGGAAAAAACGGCAAAAAATATAAATTTTTCTGCGTTTTAACGCACTTATCGCAGGAACTACTGGTTCGAATGGTATAATTCTTTTTGTATTGGATGGTCCATTAATTGAGGAAGACTTGAAGCTTGAACCAATAGCAGCGAAGAGTCTGTGGAAAATATGGACAAAACGGCAAAAAATATACATTTTTCTGCGTTTTAACGCGCTTATCTCAGGAACTGCTTTATGAAATTGAACAATTTTTTTTAATGTTGAATGGTCCATTTATCAAGGAAGGCTTAGGTTAGGTTAGGTTAAGGGGCTGACAGTTGATGTCATTACCGTCACACTTAGATCAATACAGATCCATTGTGATACCCGCGAGTATTGCTACTCAAGCTAATAAGAAAAACCTATGTGTTCAGTTAGTCAAGCCATTTAGAGGCCTTGACGAAGTTCAGGATGCTAGTACCTGGCGTGCTAGAGAGTTCCTCTAAATCCTCAAAGAAAAAGTTGCCAAGCATTTTCTTCCTTTGATGGGAAAGTGCGGGACAGTGACACAGAAAGTGCGAAGTATCTTCATGCACCTCCTCGTCTCCGCATCCTCTGCATAGATCATCTGAACTGATTCTCATCTTCTTCATATGATAACCTAACAGATTATGTCCAGTGATTATGCTTACAAGAGATCGAAGTGATCCCTTGTGTAGCTGCATAATTTTTTCCATTCTTTGTTTGTTAAAACAGGGCCAGATCTTTCTTGTTGTGCCGCAGGTGTCAAGAAGATTCCACCTTTCATCGGCCTTGATAGTTATTCTTTTTGAGATTTCCTGTTTTAAATAACAGGTAGGGGTGCTATCTAGCTGAGCTTGGCTTACGTCAAGCATTGACCCTAGTCTTGCTAATTCATCGGCTTTCTCATTGCCTAGTATATCGCTGTGGCCTGGGACCCAGCAGAGTCTAATGTTGTGCTGTGCGCCAAGAACCTTAAGCTCTTCGCGGCAGCATGAATCAAGCTTTGATTTTACCTCAGTTGCAGTAATCGCTTTTATTGCCGCTTGGCTATCAATGTAAAAGGTGATATCAGCTCGTGGTATCGCCATCATTGATACCTTTTTAGCAGCTGTTGTCACTGCCAGGACCTCCGCTTGGAAGACGCTACTGTAGTCTGGAAGCCTAAGCGAGACAGCTAACTTGAGAGATTCGGAATAGAAGCCTGCTCCTACACCAGTGTCCATTTTAGAGCCATCAGTATAGATAGCTATTGACGACTCACTGGAGTACGGTATGTTATCTATCCATTCCTCTCTGCTTGGGAAGGCAGTCTGGAATGGTTTGTGAAAAACAAGTTCGGGTGTTTTATAGTCCGTTGTAGTACTATGACCCATAACTTTATGGAGGATCTGGGCATGTCCTATGGAACTATTTTTCCAGATTTTAGTTTGACTAAGTCTCAGGGCACTTTTGGCCGCAGATTCTTGAACAAAGAGGTCTAGGGGAATAAGATCGAGTATAACTTCCAATCGCGCAGTTGGAGTGGATCTCATTGCCCCCGTAATGCCGGTGCACGCCAGTCTTTGAACTTTTGTCAAAGTTTTCAGGTTCGTGCTCTTTTCTAAAGCTTTCCACCATACCAAATTACCATAGGTTAGTATTGGTCTAATTATTGCCGAATACATCCATCTGATAATTTTTGGGTTTGGTCCCCAGGTTTTCCCGAAAATTTTATTGCAGGAGTAAAAGGCTTTCGATGCCTTTTTGAATCTATCTTTGGTGTTCAAGCCCCAGTTTAGTTTTTTATCCAAGATCACACCGAGATACTTTGCGTGATCGGAGATCTTAAGAGGGCAGCCTTCAATTGAAGGCATTTTAAAATCAGGTATTTTACGTTTGTTAGTAAATAGCACTAGTTCCGTTTTAGCTGGATTGACCGTCAGCCCACAGTTCTTAGTCCATTTGCTTACCAACGAGAGGGCGTATTCTGTTTGTTCACTGATAGTGGGTAGGAACCTGTCAGTCGCTAGTAATGCAAGATCATCAGCGTAGGCTACTATCCTTACTCCACTTGATTTCAATTTAGAGAGTATGCCGTTCATGACAAGATCCCAAAGTAGCGGTGAGAGAACTCCACCCTGAGGGGTGCCCCTGGATGTGGTTACTCTCACCCTTTCCTCCGCTAGTTCAGAGTTAATCTGTCTCTTTCTGAGCATACTCATTATCCACTGCGTTATTGCCTTTTCGACTTTGTGGTCGTCCAAGGCTTGCTTCACTGTTTCGTTCTTCACGTTATTGAAGGCTCCCTCAATATCCAAGAACGTTGCAAGGGTGTATTCCTTGTCATTCAGTGATTTTTCTATGACGCTGACAACACTGTGCAATGCCGTTTCAACGCTTTTTCCTTTAATGTATGCATGTTGAAATTCCGATATACAGTCCGGTTTCAGGGTGCTTCGGATGTGTATATCAATTAGCCTTTCAAACGTTTGCAAAATAAACGATGTTAGACTAATGGGTCTAAAGTCTTTGGCCTCCGTATGGGTAGGTTTACCAGCCTTAGGGATGAAAACTACCTTTACCTCACGCCAGAATAAGGGAACATACCCCCATTTAAGGCTATTGTTGAAAATGCTAGCTAGGTGTAGGATGATAAGGTTTATGCTCTTCTGAAGCATCATAGGGAAGATTTCGTCTAGACCAGGGGATTTGTACGGGGAAAAGGAGTGAATGGCCCATTTTATCCTTTCTTCCGTTATAATATCCGATGGTACTAGAGTTTCTGCATGAGACTCTGATTCTGGACTGCGGATATCAGCTACGCAGCCAGGAAAATGAGTATTCACAAGGAGTTCAAGTGTTTCGCGACCGGATTCAGTCCAGCTGCCTGTTGGTTTTTTAAGAGAACCGAGAGTGACTGAATCCTTGGTCAGAATTTTCCTGAGCCTTGCCGATTCATTTGTGCCTTCTATTTCGTCGCAAAAGGCCCTCCATGAGCTACGTTTTGCTCGTTGTGTTTCGGCCTTAAACATACGTTGACTGGTCTTATAATGTTCCCAGTCAGCTTCTTTCCTAGTTCTTTTTGCAACGTTGAAAAGTCTTCTAGTTTCTTTTCTTAAGTTGCCTAATTCAGTTGTCCACCAGGGTGGTTTTTTCCTACCTTTTCCCATATGATTGATGGGACAGCTTTTTTCTAAAGCGTGGTTCAGAACAACTCTGAGTTTTTCTGACGCAAGATCTATGTCGGAAGGGTCTTGATTCTTGAATTAAAAGTGAGTCCGGGTTTTGAATTCCCTGTTCTACTTCCCTACAGAATACATTCCAGTTTGTTTTCCTGAAATTCCTGAAGGGTTTTGGAGTTGCTACTTCATTTTGTATCAAGAAGCCTATCAGTTTATGGTCTGAGAATGATTCCTCTTTAAGAACATTCCATTGATCTTTTAGTATTGTGCTTGAGGGTTAGGGAAACGTCAAGCACTTCTTTTCTATTTTTAGTTACAAACGTGGGTTCTTTGCCCCTGTTTGCAATTAGAAGATTTTGGTCTTGTATAAATTCAAAAAGAGACTCACCTCTGTTGTTGATGTCGGTACTACCCCATTAGGTATGATGTGAGTTAGCATCACAGCCTAGTACCACGTCCCATCTCTCAGAGGCGGCTTTCTCCACAAGTTGGCTTGTGATGTTAGCGGGAGGTCCTTCTGTTCCGTCATGTGGCATATAGCACGATGTCAGGATCAGTGGTGGGAGTCCCTCCCTTTCAAGCTTGACAGCACACTGGTCTGGATCACTGTAATTTGCTAAAAGAAAGAGATTAAACTTCTTCCTGGCTAAAATACAGGATCTAATATTACTATTTGCTACTTGTGTGGCTTTGTATAGTATAAAGTCTGATGCATGTAGTCCTCTAATTCTGCCACCTGAAATCCAGGGTTCTTGAATCAGAGCAATGTCTATTTGTCTACTTCCCAAGATGTAGACAAGATTGGAGCTGGCGGCTTTACTGTGTTGAAGATTTATTTGTATCAATTTCATATTCAAATTACATTAAAGGCCCGCCCGCCTTACTTACTTGTTTTGTCTTATTGGTTATAAGCCGCAGTTTGCACCTGTTTATGCCGATGCGTACTTTGTAGCCAATTTTCCTCAAAAGGAGTATAGATTTGTGGCTGAGTTGCACCACCACTTCTGTACCTTCCTCCGTTCTTTCTCCCATCTCTATTACCTTCCAGCTTTGACTTAGCTGTTCTGTATTTAGAGATTGAAGATATCTCTCTACGCGATCTAGGGGTATCGCAGGACCTTTGATAGTCATCTTGGCCTTAGGTTTGACTAAGTCGCTGATTTCGCTCACACCGATTAAGCGGAGATCAGCGTTGGGCCAGGGAGCTACCGTTCTTTTGACGAAGTCCTGCAGAAAAGCGAGAGTATTTTCGTCCTCGCACGTCAAGACTTTGAACCCATGGATTGTTCTGAGGTTCCCAAAGAGTGGTGGTGGCCTGCTGTTAACAATGGCATCGTTAACCTCATCCAGGATCCTCATTTCTAGTAATTGCCATTGGTCTTCTGAGAGTTTTCTTGAGGGATTTCCGAAATCCGCAATGGCGAATTTGCGCGCCTCTAACGTCTCATCTGTAGCCAATGTCTTTTTCCTTTTCTGCAGGGGTGATCTTTTCGTGGGCGAAATTGTGTTATCCTGCCTAGTTCTTTTGGACGTTTTTGCCGCTGAATCAGGGTCCAGGGGAGGCACATGGCCCACCATCTCCTTCTCCTTCATCAGGTTCTTAGTCCATATATTTTTGTTTTTATTTGTCGATGTCAGAGTCAGTGTCCTTAGGTTTCGTGTAGCGTTTTCGAGCACTATCTTATCCCTTGCCGTTAAGGAGTTTGGATCTTTGTTAGATAGGCGTCGAATTGTCCGTTCCGTGTTTCGTATCCTCCTTTGAAGTACTTTGTCCTCGGTGAGAGTTTTGGACGTTTTCTTCTCGATCACCGTTTTTGTTGTCCTCGAGCTTTCCCTAGTTTCGTCCAGGACACCGCTGCTTGACGAAGGTGAAGGGGTTATGTTGGAGCTGCATTCGGGCACATGGCCCTTTGTACTGCTTTCACAAGCACCCTCCAGATTCGACTCCCTCGAGACCGTCTTACCATCTTCCAAGCCCGTTGTTGCACATGGCCCCGTACTGGATTTGGCGGATGTAGACGGCTTCGAGGTTAGCAACGGCGTCTGTTCCCTAACCGGGGGTGCAACTGAAGGGGTCGTTCCTTTCTTGGATTGAATTATATCAATCGGCGGATTGGGCGGTCCCATCAGTGCACCTACGCCCGTGTTTCCTTTGGAATCCACCTCCTTCAATGTTTGGGCACATGGCCCCCCCCATTATAAGAGGCTCGTTCTTTAGGAAAGCACGAGCGTTGAAAAGCCTAACCTGTTCGTTCGATGTTAGTTCCTCCCATTTCCTTTTTCCAAGTCGTTTGATCGTCTTTTTACAGTTGTAGATTCTACTCCGAACTGAAGTGGTCGACGATCGTGAGAGGGTAGAGCTAGCAACTGAACACGCGTCGTCGTCAGTTACGAGTGTTCCGGTGCTAGTTCCATCCTCCACACCGAGGTTGGAAAAAGGAGTGAGAAGAAGGTCCTCTTCCTCCTGCGTAGTGGTCATTGTCGTTTTTCCTGCAGTCTTGTCCTTAAGTTCGTTCTTGTCTGTCACTGGCGACTTCTCCCCTCCTACTGTTGGAAGGGCAAAGCCCGCGCCGGCAGCCGTGACTTCTGTCGACGTTTCAGCGTATATCCCCGCTGGTTTTTCATTGTTCTGTTTTGTACTGTCCATTGGTTTTTCGTTTTTGGGTTCCTCTTAGTTTGCCTAAAATTCTCAGCTGATCAGCTGAGGACTTAAGAAATAAAAGTCTACAGCTGATCAGCTGAAAAATTAAGCGTAAGCCTCCCCACCACTACAAGGTGGAAACCCCAGGGGAGGATCAAGGAAGGCTTGAAGCTATATAAAATTGAGCTGCGACCAATAGGAGCGAAGGATTTGTGTAAAATGTGGAAAAAACGGCAAATAATACAATACAATACAATATAAAGTTCGTTTGAACGCGGTAATCTCAGGAACTACTATTTCGAATTGTAAAATTCTTTTTGTCTTGGATAGTCTTTATTCTACTTAAAATTAAGCTGCGACCAATAGCAGCGAAGAATCTGTGGAAGTGTGAGAACTGAGATTTTTTCTGAGATCTCTGAGATGAAATTATTTTGGATTCGATTTCTCACTCAGCTATTTGACGTGGCTGACATATGTGCAGCAACAATTAGTAAGGTAACCATTAAATCTTAATGATAACTGAGAATTATGTTCCAGCAAATGATTTTGCCTCAGTCAAGGTGACATTGAGATCTCAGTGAGATTTTGTTAGGTGGAACTAGCCTAATAACTGCTCAAATTAGAAATTTGAGAGTTCAATTGATTTGTGAATGTGATTGATTGACCTATTTGTGCAGATTATTGTGTTTAAACAATATCATTTTATGTACTTCTTAACTAAAAAATATGCTCAGTTTAAAGAAAAAAAAATTTACTTAACGAAAAAAACGATGCAGAAGTAAGAGAGATATTAGAATTAGGGAGAGTTCACCCAAGGGAATGCTTTAAGTATGAACAACTGAAGGGAATCATAAAAAATGCTCAAATTTTTCAAGTTCAAGAGAATTACGACCTAGGGAGAGTTGACTGCAATGTAATTTTACAATAACTTCCGAACAAAATTCCCACACGCGCATGATGCACAAGTCGAGACGATACTCTGGCCGGTGGACGAGGGAGAGGCGGACGAAGTCGCGGGCAACTGCTAGTATTCAGTAAAGCTATCGGTGATGAAAAGGATTTTCATTCAGATATTCAGCTATCGTGGCATTGAGTATGATTTTACATTTCAAAGCTTTGATATTTTAATTAAGGCTACACTAGAGTTAATCAATTGAATACAACGAGTCGTGTCATTTTGATAGCGGAAGAAGAACAAATGTTTTTCCATTGTCTGTCACTTCAAAAGAACTCAACTGCATGTTCTGTTGCACATTTATGCATTTTAGTTATTCAAAGTGTTCAATTATTGTGAACTGACATGACAATGCTTGCGTCGTAAAGTAAATGAAAACTTTATTACGGATTCATAACATTTTAACAGCAATTCGTGGAAATTCCCAAAAACAAAATGCCTAGCTTAATATTAAAAAGTAAAGGCTTTCAATAACCAAATGTGATGTTTATTTTTAGTGAACGCACACATTTTATTTTTGTATCTATAAACCACAAAATATTTAACAGCAAAACCATGTCAAAACTTGTTAAGGGTTTTTGTGATGCAAATTTCAGTTCGTGGTATTTAAAACAAATTTAATAAAATGTATGGAATGCACATCGATGAATTTGAATATTTTGCTTTTTGAAATGAAGATTAATTTGTTTCAATAAATAAAGTGAATTTGACAAAATTTGAAAAATGCTACATCAATATAAAAATTTTTTGTCTTTTTGTAATTCGATGATTTTAATAAAATGTAATTATTAAACAAACAGATGCAGATGGCACAATTCATTACAAACGCATATCAATTTCATGTCGTTGTTGGGGTTTACCTCCTTCTGTTCAATTTGGTGGCCGCAAACAAATCATTAAGGAATATGAATTTGACAAAAACAAAAATAAATAAATTGATTTCAAAAAATGCATGAAAAATCATAAATTAAATGATTGTTTAAACATTTTCAAAATTTAAACTGTCATTATAGGTACAGCCTCCTTCTGGAATAAAAAAAAAGATATAGTGGCGCTCTTGAAGAGCCAAGGCCTAAGTGTCTTACTCTCATCAACAATTCTCTGAGTGCGTGTGAAAAATTGAGGGGACCTACAATTTAACGCCGATTCAGAACGGCAAAGTTGAGAAGCACTTTTTCATGACAGATTGGTACTCTTGGAAGTTTTGTCAGTTCTTCGCAAGAGGCAGTATCCGTGAAAGATGAAATAAAAACTTTATGGTTGCGAGTAGGACTCGAATCCACGACGTTTAAATGGTTAAATGAACAGAAAATAAAAAAATGATCAAACACGTCTTACAAAGCTCTTGAATTCAAATATGTACAATTAAAATAATATTGCTATTAATTAATATTGTTTACTTTTTTTTTTGAAGCCGCTGGAACTGAAAAACGGAAAGGTACCTACTATAATGGCAAATTTTGGAAAATTCGAACGTCTTCCCTCTGTCTGTTGGTCGGTTTATAGAAATACTGCTCCGATTGACTAGTAAAGTTAATTCACGTTAGGTGTATTTTCATCAAGCTAGGTGATGGCCAGCGCCGGATTTAGCTTTTGTAGGCCCTAGGCCTAAAGAGTAAATGGTGCCCCCTTTGCATATATTCTCTTATATTGTATGGTTTACTTCATACAAAATTAAATACCTACTTAAGAAAACAAATTACAACGAATTCCATAAAACTAAAATTATTTTTTTTATAATGGTAGTTACAAGAATATGTACATATGTATACGACTTTTTTTTACAGATTTTTACTTAATTTTTGAAATATTGTTTTCTCGTTTTTTTAGCAGCGAAGTATTTTATAAGTTCATCGAAATCTATTTCATGAAGCAAATCACTCTCAATACAGAGCAGGGATAGTTTATCAAGTCTTTCCTGCGTTATCATTGTTCGACAAGGACTTTTTAAGCGTTTTAATTGACTAAATGATCTTTTCGCAGAACAATTTGTCACCATCAGACTAAAAAATAAACGTAATGCCGTGTCTACGTTCGGAAACGCTGATGTAATTTTATCTTCCCACATAATCTTATATAAATTAGCTTGATTAAAAAATTTAAAATTATTGCCATTTTTATGCATCACATAACGATGGAATTGTATTAACTCGTCAGCAAGTTCTGAATTTAAATCTTCCGGATAATTTGACACCAAACGCTGGGCACTGGCTAAAACGTTGACTTTTTCATTGCTTGTGCAAAGAAAATCAAATCGTTCAGAAATTTCTTTATATATTTGACCTCTGGAATCCATTTGTATTCTTAACTTTTCGATAATAATATAAAAAGCGTTTATTCGAAACTTATCCTTCGGGCTTAAATCTACACCGGGAACATTACCATCGTTAGCCATTTTTTTGCAAATTCGTTTTCGTGTAATCATGTAGCTGCCATCAGGTAGAAGTTCCTTAGAGCGCATTTCAATAGTGTCAAAATTATCACGCATTTTCTCCAGTTGATCGGACAATGATCTATACAAATTCGCGCATGTCAGTAGTGTTACGTCTTCGCTTTGCAAAACTTTACTGACTTTTTGAAAACTTTGTAAAATATCGTTCCAAATCACAAGCATTAAGGCAAATTCTAGTTTATTCATTTTGTTTAGTAGATCACCAGCTTCCCGCCTAGCATCTCCTTTTAATGTATTATCTTCAGAAATGTCGTTTAAAGTATCTAATAATTTATTATATGATTTAATGATGGCAAAAGTAGCTGCAGCATGAGCTTCCCACCGTGTATCTGAGAGTGATTTTATCACATTATCATTTTGAAGAGCAGATTTTAACGTTTGCCATCTACTAGTTGATGCATAAAAAACATTGTAAAGCGATTGTACGACAGAAAAAAAAATCAACTGCGATAGGACAGCAATCCACAGCACAGCGACCAACAAGATTTAACGAGTGTGATGCACAAGGTACATAGAATGCATATGGATTTGTCAGAAGAATTTGCTGTTGCATCCCTTTATACTGACCGGACATATTTGGAGCATTGTCGTATGTTTGCCCTCTGCATTTCAAAATTGATATGTTATGTTCACTCAGATACTTTAATGCTTGATTAGCAATACCGGATCCAATGTGAGAATGCATCTCCAAAAACGTTAAGAAGCGTTCAGTAGGCTGGCCATCTTTAACATACCGCATAACAATACTCAATTGATCCACATGAGACAAATCTGGCGTAGAATCTACAGACAAGCTAAAATACCCAGAAATATTTTTATTTGTTTAATGATTTCCTCGCGAACTCTTTGGGCCATTATTTCAATCAATTCTTCATATATAGTTTTAGATAGATATGAAGTTGCTCCTGAACCAGGATGTCCGAATTTTGAAATATGAGTGGACAAGTATATCTATTAAGATATACTCTGTCTATGGGTATGGGCCCTTAAACGGATAAAACAGTTGCAACTAGCCAGCGCAGCGGTTGCAAATAAACAAACAGCTACTCTGAAATTACAGTTTTAAAAAATCTACCCTTTATTAGTGTATATATGGTATGATGTATGAAGCATAGCCGCATAAAATATATGCGTGTTGTACTTGTATAGTAAGACAACCAAAAGAGAAACAACGAAAACTGCAAGCAAGTAATGAAAAGTAAAAGCAGATTATGTTATTTAAGAAAACAAATACATATTGTGGTGCTATGTATATTGTTTGCTTGAAAATGAAATGTATTTATTTGTAGGTACATATATGAAAATAATTGAGCGTTGCCATTTGCCGAATTTGAAGATTTTTGAAAATCTATTATCCATTTTGCTCGTATGAGCAATAAAGATTCAGTTGCTTATACTTACTTTTGTGGCCCCTTTTTTCGTGATGCCCTAGGCCTGGGCCTTGTTGGCCTAAGGGTAAATCCTGGGCTGGTGATGACAAAGGAACACTTGCTTTGTTTCCATCACCGTTTTTGTAAAGGGAGGAGTAAAAATCAGTTCCAAATAAGAGTCACAAAAACCCAACAAAGAAAAATTAAATGTAGCGGTTGGAAGGCGACATCATGCAATTTGAAGAAAAGACATTGAGACGAGGTTCTTCGTGTAATTATTTCATGTTGATAGTGAAGACAAATATTGCAGTTGCAGTATAGCAGTCAGTGAAGACTAGGTTGAAAGGTGATAATTTAGGAGAGTAATGAATAAATTTTATTCGTCATTTTTTTTTTCAAATAAAATGTGGTTTTAAGGTAGATATGTATTTCAATTTTAATTTGTTTATAACTTTTAATTACAAGTTTTTATTTCTTAATATATTTTGTGAGGTAAGTTCTGGATTACAGGAGCAAGTTCGTGCGACCCAGTCGTGCCAATTTTTAATCAGCAGTTCATTAGAATTGAGATAAAGAGGCATTGGGCTCATTTTTTTTTTTTTTTTTTGTAATTATAGCCATTTACGAAAATTCTATTTAAGTCCCACAACTCTTTTACTGATTATGTGACCCTCCACAAATATGGGATCCATTTCTATTCTTACAAGTTTTTGTTTAAGAAACCTATACGTATAAAGATTCCTATACAACAGTCTATGTCCTTGAAAGTTAAGTACCTACACAATAAGTTACTTTCGGGTCTACCGGAAACACAACCTTAAAAATAACCCTACCGAATTTACGGTTTTATTTGTGTTCTAATTGTTTTCTCTGCGACCACTA
The DNA here is from genome assembly GCA_943590905.1 of Sphaerophoria taeniata. Classification (NCBI taxonomy): domain Eukaryota; kingdom Metazoa; phylum Arthropoda; class Insecta; order Diptera; family Syrphidae; genus Sphaerophoria; species Sphaerophoria taeniata. The sequence goes on along the minus strand of OX016540.1, from coordinate 234,192,945 downwards.
GAACCCATTTATCAAGTTAAAACTTAAATAAAGTGCTCCAAACGGACCTAGTCACGAATTTTCGCAATCCAAATTTATGTTAAGGAATTAACTTAAGTAGTTACTTGCAATAATTCATAATTTCGCCTTAAGAGGCATATTATTTTACGAGTGCCTACTCGCCATGCTCCTTTAAATTATTATATTGTTTGAATTAACAACAAAAGACCTCCTGACCAACTATAAATTCTACTTTATAGGGAACTGCGAACATTCAGAGAATATGAAACATTGCGAGTTAACAATTTTGAATGGCTCCCGAGTTTTTTTCTCTAAAGATTAACTATTAACTATAGGCAAAATGAAATTGTGCAGCAATTTTTTGCACAGGGTTAGCATTGAAAGCTTCAAACGTGTCTTAAAAAACAACTAATTTCATTCTTTATTTATTTTCCTTTTTTGCGACACTGGAAAAGAAAAGAATGTCTTTCAAAGTAAAGGTGAAAGGTAAGTGTTGGTCAAGTTGTCCTTTGAACATTTTTGGTTCTGAGCCTTCCATATTGGAATGGCATAATTGTCGAAAACAAGAATAATTATTTGAGAGAGTGTTTTGCATGATCAACTGGAAGTCTGGCTTGCGGACGATCCGGTTAATCGCTGACGAATGAGGTAAATCGTCCGGTAAGAGTCCGGTAGATCAACAGAACGAATTCTGGCTTCAGGGTAAGTATGCGTGACTAGACCCCTAACCTCTGGTGGGGGAAGTCTATGTCCAGTTAGTCTTGTTTTTATAATTACCACTCCGGGGCAAGCGTCTGCTCACTTTGGGTTCCTTTGATGCTTGCTGGTTGGCGGCGGTAGGTTAGCAACTGCTTGATTTTGGCTGGAGTCTGGTTAACAACCGGATTACTTTTGTTATGATTCGGGTAGCAACTGATTTTTTACTGAATCGGTACGACGGCGCGCGGTGACTCATGGGGTCTATTCAAGTGTAAAAATAGACGCAGGGTAAGATCGAGATAATTTGACATGGAGGAGGAATTGACATTAACCCTTTACTTGAAAACTATTAATTTTGCAGCATTTTAAATGATGAACAAATGAAGTAAGCTATCATGAGTGTAAGTGGTAAATAACTGATCAGTGTGTCTTTGAAGCTGTGAGAAGTGGAGCTGTTTTTATTTTATTTTAGATGGTTGACCTATTTTTTTTTATGGTTAGTAATCCAAGTGCAATTTCTTTAATTGACTAAAACGTATTTACATGTGTCTTTTAGTATTATGTCCAAAAGCAAATTGAAAGGAGGTTTTGACAATATTTTTGAAGGATCATTTGACAGATCCAAAATCGTGGATAGTAAACAAACTTGCTGGAAAAGTTTGGCTTGCGGGTGTTGTGAGACGAAACAGTTGCCTCAGCTTAAGCTGGCCCGAAAAAAAAAACGAATTTTGGCACGTTTTATGGCTTACAAAAATCAAAAGTGCAACTTTTTTTTCAAACCCTCAGAAGATTGTACGAGATGCTCCAAAGGTAGGCCAATTTTTATTCCTCTAAGAAACCTTACACAAACTTTCATAATTTCTAGGTAGGTAATTGCAGAAAAGGAATTTTTTAAATGCGTCTCTCTCTGTCAAAACCTCCTAATGTCAGTGTCAAATCATCCTTACCCGAAGGAGGAATTGACAATTTGGAAGGGTACAGAAAAAAGTCTATAACGCAGATAAAAATATTTAATTCGATGCCTAAACGATAATTTTATGTTGCTAAAATGATATTTTAACAAATGAAAATTTATAAGACATGAAACTGTATTTATATTTTGAGATATTTTGAAAAGTTTGTTAACGTGTCAAATCATCCCGACCTTACCCTATAGCGGAAACTTCTTATTAGTCATTACAAGGAGGGCAAGTCTTTGTTTCTACTCAAAGCACAGAAACTGTGTCCTTACAGTTTTTATTTCACTATTCATCTATGCAGCTCTTAAGAAGAACCGGCTCAAAACTTCCAAAATTACACTCAAACAAAACTTTGCGTTGTTATTACCAAAATATGAATTATTCTTACGAATTTTATTGGTGGTTTTCAGCCACTAATATTCAGTCCACCCTGTAAATTCGAAATTGCTCCTCAAAGGTTAGTCTTTTATATTAAAAAAAATATTTCAAAAAGGTTATCAAAATCAAAATAACTGCTCTGAAACTTTTTTTTCAGCACTCATCCCTGATAAAAAAAAGTTAATTTGAGATTTGGCATTTTGATAACAGTTTACTTTTGATACACACACAACACGATTTTATTGCTTCTTTATATAAGAAAGTAACACTTTAAACCAAGGAAATTTATTTCCCAATCCCAAGAAACTTGACCCAAAAGTTACCAAAAGTTTTGTGAGTATTTGATTTCCTTTGACAGTAGCTTATTTTGTGAGTTTTCAGTTCATGTTGTGTGTGTGTTTTTGCCTACGTTACCTTGGAATTTATTCGAAAGAGCGTTTTTCTTATACAAAAAAAAAACTATGAATGCAGAAAACATATGCCATAATGACGGGTATGGTTTATTTCGCTTTTTTTATCTCGCTTTTGGTCGTTTCGCCATGGTCGTTTTGCATTTTGTTATTTCGCATTTCATTCGTTTGGTCTTTTAGTTGCTTCGCTTTCGATTGTTTCGCTGATTTTTTTTTCGCCTATCAGTTTTTTCGTTTTTTATTTATTTCGCTTTTCGATTATTTCGCTTTTTTTATTATTTTGATTTTAATTGTTTCGCCTTCATTTTTTTTTTGAACAGACGAAGTTCATATGTAGGGGTAACCGGGGATAGTTGGCCTCAGGGGTAAGTAGACTAACTGCCAATAACTTCAAAACAAAACAATTTCTTTCAAGTTTGTCCTTGTTATTACATTGAGCACAGCAGCCCGGTTAGTTCCATGTTGTCTTTTGATAAAGTCAAGAGCCGTTCAAGAGTTATCGCGAAAAAACACTTTTTTGCTTTCATGAGTAATTTTTTTGCTTCCTTTTATTTTTTTTCTTTCGTAAAGGTGTTTGCTTTTAACGTCAGTTTTTTTTAAAGAGTAAGAGCAAGTGAGTGTTTGTATTAACAACACCCAGCAGTTAAATATTTATTTGATTTCTGAGTACCGAAAAATAATCATTAAGTGCTGAGAGACCGCTCGGGGTAAGTTGACTTTTTTTGTTGGGGGTAAATTGACTCACTTGTTTTTAGTAATTTCCAGTATGAAACACTACAAGGAGGTGACTGAAAATCAGTTTTGGAGCTTATGTCCAAAAATTGTTCTTGAAAATGGAAAAACCATACGTTCTGTTGCTCATGAGTATCGGTTCCCTTCAAAACGATGCAAAGATATGCCCAAAACGGCAAAAATTTAAGCAGAAGAAGTTGGGGCATCCTTCTATCCTTATTGTCGTGCTGTCTTTTGAACACTAATTTTTGTTTCAAATAAAATTAATTTAAGTGCTATTTTCTTATAGTTTTGATATCAGAATGGTGGAAAAAGGATATAGTCAACTAACCCCATACTCATAGTCTACTTACCCCGGGTTTGGGGTAAGTTGACCCACCTGAGATCGTTTTATAAATTTAGGAAAAAAAGGTCTTAAAATTAACCAATTTCAGAAGACATATTTTTTTATAAAGCACAAAAAAATGTTTAGTCAAAAGGCATTTAATTCGTGTTGATATCTTCTTTAGTTATTTAAAAAAAAAGATAATTAAATTTTGAGTCTACTAGCCCCGGTCTCCCCTACTTGAATTGACGATTTTTTCAAAATAATAGGAAAATCCTTCACGGCTTAGTTTATCTTTTCCTCAAATTGATTTAAAAGTAGATATCGCATATGGTTTAACTTTAAACTTTTTTTTTAATTTAAAGACAATATTAAAATACTTCGCTGCATTCTAACCTTACGCGGGCGGTTTCAAAGACTAAAAGCCATCTAATGAAGACTAATTAGATAACAATTATTACATTCCCAAGAGAATTCAGAAAAAAATGCGAAATAACCGTTAGCGAGATAACCTGTGGCGAAACAATCGTATTGCAAATTAACAATTTTGCGAGAGAGCTAATGGCAAAACAAAAAGAGCGAAACAATTCTGGCGCGAAACAGGAAAAAACAAAATAAACAAAAAACAAAACAAGTTTTGCGAAATAAAAGAAAATCGAAGAGAGAAAAGCGAAATAACAAAATGCAAAACAAAAATGCCGAAACAATAGGTACCCCATAATGACCTATGGTTATTATGTAAAGTCAAATTAAGACATCCTCAAAGCAATATTTTATAATTTAAGATTAAACCCTTTTCCAAATAGGAAACGTTTCTCTCTATTTTGTTTTTTTTTTTATGTCTTAAATCTAAGAAGCAGTAATCCAAGTCGTCGTCGCATCATGCAAATATGTTGCCCATCAACCAATCGGTACAATTCCTCTCGTACATATCTTTGCCAAAAATAATAAAGCGCAGTGTTCGTGTTGACTGTTCCAATCATTATCGTATTTTAAAAACACACACCATTCATATTCTCAATACAAAATAAATTGAATTCCATGAAAATCAAAGAAATTCGTTATCAATGTTTATCTTTTAATACATTATTTAAACTAAAAGCTCAATTCCTAAATCTCTATTAAATTGTCTGTATTTAATTGTTTCATCATCGTCATCTCTCACTTCTACATAATTCATAGCAGATAAGTACAGTACAGATAAATATTTCACAGTTCTCAGAAAAACAAATGAACTTGTTTGCATTTCATTAACGACTTTGTTGTTTTGCTAAATATCTTGTTTGCTTGACTGATGACAATGCAAATAGTTAATCTTTTATCGTTTCCTGTTGCAAATAGAGCTTAGGCTATTGTTAACAGCATCTTGAACCTTGTGCACTTAAGATTCAATTTTGTGTTTTATAGAATGACTGTGTTGCCGGTTGTGCTGAAAATATTTACTTTTTAAACCCTGTTCGAATGAAATAAGATAAGCATCCCTTACGAGTGGTGAGTTTTATGCAAGTTCGATTCTTTCCAATTTATAAGTTGCGAGAAAAAAAAATTAGATGTGTTCATCAACGTCATACGTCATTTCCGGTTGGAAACGTTACTTCTGTCCATAAAAAATGTCAACTCCTTTTTTGGACATGAGGTAAATATTTTAATTTTTAAATTCACTCTACACTTTTCCATTTTTCAAAATCTAAGATTATTTAAAAAAAATATTTGTGAATACCTACACAACGCTACCTCCACCCCTTCTATTAAGACTAGTTAAATAGGATACTTTCCCGAGTTAAGGAATTTGAAAACTCAAACCTTAGCCTATTTATATTACCAAATAAATTTGCATTCTCAACTTTTGGGGTTACGAAAAAACTTTTTTGTTTCAAGTTCTGATGAAAAGAAAAGGAAATATATGTAAGTTCCTGACCGTTTGTCCATTTAATACTTTCAAACTTTGCGAATCGCCTATTTAATTTTCTATGCAAAGGGCCGGAATCAGAGCAAATATGTAAATCTAAGAGGACAATGTTGTAAAAGTTTGCCTTTTGGGTTCCATTTCTCACACAGGAGTTGTGGGTTTTTTGTTTGCTTTTAACAATCAATACTAGATTGGATACAAAAGGAAGAATTGTAGAATTGAGATTTTTTGGTATGTTGTAAGTTTTGTTTTTGAAACCGGAAATGTAGTTCACGTTTACACTTTTATGTACCTAGTCTAGATTTTCTTTTGAAAGCGGACCAGCAAAATGGCACAGCATAACCTTATCTGATTCAGGCTATAAGAATACTTGAAAACGATAGCTATGCTTGAGCAAAAATTGAAAATTGTCATGTATCTTGATATTTACGAAAAAACTGTTTATGTATTTAGTTTGGAATTTTGATGCATTATACAATTCATTTAAAGGGCATTTATGGCTAGAGCAACTCTTGCAGCACCCATTCATAATTTTTCAAATTGTTTGTGCATTGATGTAAAAGCAAAAAAAAATCTTAAAAATCATGGATCCTCTCATGTTCTTAAAAGCTGAATGTAATTCCAAAAATAGTTTCAAAGAGAATTTACGTATAACAATAGACAATAATTGAAAGTGTGTTTTTCAAACACTGGAAAATCTTGTTCCATCCATATCATTTTCTCAGAATTAATTAAAGAGGAAATATTTTCAGAACATGTTTTATTGTGGTCAAGGGATTACATTTCCTTTGTCAGATTTTAGTTTTGGGTATTTGATGGTCTTAAACGAAACTTAACACTACCTATTAATTTATGGAAACAATTCCTTTTACAAATTTGATATCCTAGAGTTAGAATTGCTAACTGGTTGTGAGCCCTTTTATTTCTAAGAATGCATGTGGGTGCAGACTATATAATTTGTTTGATATCAGAGAACCGATATTTATGCAAAGGTGCAAATGGCAGTTTTACCATATACTAGCAGTTGCCCGCGACTTCGTCCGCCTCTCCCTCGTCCACCGGCCAGAGTATCGTCTCGTCTTGTGCATCATGCGCGCGGATTACGTCGACGATTCCATCGACGTCACTTCCCGTCCTAAATTGGTCGTCGTGATCGTATATCATTTTCCTGTGAGAAAATATATGATATACGATTCCGACGAACCTAAAATAATAAAAAATATTCATGACTTAAATAAAAGTGTAAAATTTGCAAAATAAATTGACAACCCAGCGGTATCGTATATCACCAACGAACCTTATCAAATATAATGAGAATGTAAAGCTATGCAGAAATGCATAGCTAGAAAGAAAAATAAAATGAGTTAGTAAGTTAGTTCTTAAGAACCAGTCGAGAGAAGAAGTAAAATAAATTTTATCTTAAAAAATTTAAAAAGTTGTTTTTTTTAGCCTCAGCTGAAAGCAATGACATAAGTGGCGCAGTCGGTTATTTTAATGGTCAAAAGACATTAAAATCGAATTTAAAAGTTCCAAAGTTGTTTCCCCTCCTAAGAAGTGAATAACATAACAGTAGGTAGGTAGGTAGAAATGGCTGTCCCACTTCCGTGTAGGACACAATTAGCGCTGAGTGCGCCGTTTTGATACCATACCTCATGAGGTTCTAAAAAAAAAAGATTTAAGGATGGATTAGGAAGGATGTATATTTCGCACAATCCTCTATATAAAGAAGTATTGATCTCCCTACACTACAGCCTATTATCTCATAGTGCCATCTAGTTTTAGGAGAGATAAGGGCACAAGTAGCACAAAATGGTATTAAATGGGTTGTATATTTCTTAATTCATTCTTATTTTGTTCTTAAATGGGTCTCACCGTTTTTACACTTCTTAATTCAGTATTTTTTCCTACTTAAATTGTCTATATATTTGAGTTCTTAATTCGTTCTGCTTGTTCCTTCTTAAAGAATTCTTAATAGGTTCTTAAATCGGTATTTCTTATATCGGCTTGATCCGCGCTCCTTAAATCTTTCTTTAAGACTACTTTTTCCAGTGGTAATTTTTTTTCATTTTCTTGTGTTTCTTAGAGTTCACAGAATTTTTTTCGTAACTGCGCTTGTATAAATACGAATGGATTTGCTTGCTTAAATAACAACTCAAGGTGCTAGTAGTTCAAGGAATTTAAGTAATCAAGCAAAAGTTAAGGCGCGCGGCGTCACAGTACGGGAGAGAAAGGGACTGTGTCTATCGAGAAAATACACACAATGACACTTGCAGAAGAAACCAAAACAAAATATTAATATAAAAAATACCTAAGAATTAGAACCAAAGAAATAAATAGATACAGAATTCTCTGATTTTTACTTGCGACATATAGAATATATGGCAAGTATTGAATTCGTAAAAAAAAAAAAAATTTGAGATGATGATGAGATATGACATTACGATGATAGAGAAGTCGAAAAAAGTGGGTCCGGCGATTCCGTCCGTCTGTCTGTCGGGAAGTTTACAGGCACCTACAGCCTTAACCACTGGTCCGATTGACTTCAAACTTAAAAATTAGAGGTTTGAGCAAAAACTCATATCCCAGTTTTTTCATTTTTTTTTTAAGATCAAAATTTAGGGTAGCCACCATACGATTTTTATGGCAAAAAACCAAAACTTTTAATTTTCTCCAAAACGGCTCCTACGATTTTTTTTAAACTTCCTCGAATCTTATTTTTTTAAACACTCATCTATTTTATGTAAAAAAAAATTTTTTGTATTGCTCGAAAACGGTACCTCCCATAGAACCGTTTTTTTTGTTATTAGATTTTCTCAAAAAATAAAAGTCTGATCAGCGTAATTTTTTTTCTGAAAGTACGCATATATTGCCCAAAAAATATTTTGTATTCAAAAAATTTTCAAAATTTTTTTTGGATTCTTAAAAAATATTTTTAAACTTTTTTTTTCAAAATTGTGTATCTCAAAAATGGATCAATATTAAAAACCGAAACTTACTTATAAAATGTATATTTACATATTCTTGAATACTGCATACCCAAATTAATTTTGAGACATTTTCGAAAAATTTTATATATAAAAAATTAATTTAAAAAAAAACGGCTCCGACGATTTTCAAAAAAAAAATTCAATAAATCAAAAATAAGGTTTGAATTTGTTTGGCATTTAAATTTTTGGAATTAAATGTATTTACGAGGTACATTTTCAAATTTTAATTTTTTTTTTTTAATTTGAAAAATCAACATAAAAATTTGGAATACAGGAGCAAGTTCGTACGACCGAGTCGTGCACATTTTTTTTTTTTGAGAATTGAGAACCAAATTATATTCTTAATTCCTTCTATCGGACCGCCTACTTTCGCCTTTTATGTACTTAATAGATACTTAAAGAAGTCTTTAAGAAGAGGGATGAGAGCTTATACTACTTCTTAAAGCCTTCTATAAGTAATTTTGTGCTACTTGTGGGGGGGGGGGGGGCGTTAAAGCCAGTTTGTGTTATTAAGGTATGAGATCATGTCCTTGATCTTGAATTCTGCGAGTTCTTCAATACCGTTGAAGAATTCTTTACCTAAGTGGAGTGCTCTTTTCCTAGCCAAGGCCGGGCAGTGGCAGAGAAAGTGTGGGACCGTTTCCTTTTCATCCTGGTCCTCACAACTACGGCAGAAGGAGTTATATGGTATACCCAATTTAGCCGCGTGCTCCCCTATGGGCCAATGCCCTGTGCAGGTAGCAACAATCCTGGCTATGTCATGCCTTGGTTTGGAAATTAGATTGATTGATTTTGGTTTGTTATAGGCAGGCCAGATTTTCCTGGATATAACGCAACTCGTTAAACTATTCCACTTATGATTTGCTTCTGATGTATATTTGGTCAGGATATAACCCTTCACAACTCCAAGAGGAGCATTACTCTCACTGCCAGTGAGTTGTGAAGGGCTGATCCTTGCCTAGCTAGCTCATCAGCCTTCTCATTTCCCTCATAGCCCCTATGGCCCGGTATCCAGATTAGAGTGACGCTCAAATCTAATTCCTTGAGGGCCTCTTTACATTGCTGGACCAATTTAGAAGATGATAAAGCTGAATCTATGGCTTTAATAGCTGCCTGACTGTCTGTCAGTATAGCTACATTTTGGTTATGTCGGATGTTTTTAAGGGCTATACAAGCTTCCCTTATCGCTAGCAATTCTGCCTGGAATACACTAGCAAAATCGGGAAGTCTATAGGATTTTGAAATATTAAGAGATTCACAGAAGACACCCGCACCTACACCGCATTCCATCTTTGAACCGTCCGTGAAGATAGTTGTGTCGAAGTCTTCCGTCACATCGCCTTCCTCCCAGTCATTTCTTGACGGGAACAAGACTCTAAACTTCTTTGAGGTGTTTAGGGTAGGAATGCAGTAATCGGTGGTTGTAGATAGGATGTCTGATGGAATCAGGTTGGTTTGGTTGCAGTGCCCGAAGGGTCTGGTTTTCCAGCAGCCTATTTCTTTGAGTCTCAAGATACTGCAGGACACCTGATATTTAATAAAGAGGTCAATCGGAAGAAGGTCCAGGATGACGTTAAGTGCATCTGTTGGGCAGGACCTGATTGCCCCTGATATCCCTACGCAAGCATTTCTCTGCACCTTTGTAAGCTTGTTTACTATGTAGGCTTTGCTGAGAGCGGGCCACCAGACAATGGATCCGTAAACAAGTATCGGTCTAACAACCGCTGTGTACGTCCACTTGATCATTTTTGACTGGAGGCCCCATTTCTTGCCGAAGGTTTTGTTACAGGCGTAGAAGGCCACGCACGCCTTTCTTACCCGTTCTTCAATGTTGAGCTTCCAGGTTAATTTGGTGTCTAGTATTACGCCCAGGTATTTGGCACTGGAAGACAGTGTTAGTGATTGACCGTTTAACCGAGGTAGAGTGAAGGGTGGTACTTTGATTTTGGTGGTGAAAAGCATCAACTCAGTTTTGTTGTTGTTAACACCTAGTCCGCAGCTCGCGGCCCAGGTGCTTACTTTCTTCAAAGCCGCATTAGTGATTTCGCTGATCACACTTGGAAATTTTCCTGAAACTAGAATAACCAAATCATCGGCGTACGCAACCGCTTTCACTCCACTACTCTCGAGTTTCACGAGAATGTTGTTCATAACCAGAAGCCATAAAAGAGGAGACAGCACACCCCCTTGGGGTGTTCCTCTGCTGGCATATTTGGTACACATTGAATATCCTAACTTTGATTGTATCCTTCTGTTACTTAGCATGGATATTATCCACCTCTTGATGTAGTCCTCAACACCAAAGTCTGCAAGTGATTTTGCGATGGATTCAGTTAGGACGTTATTGAAAGCTCCTTCCACATCTAAGAAGGTAGCTAAAGTATATTCCTTGAAATGGATCGTGTTTTCTATCGTTCTCACTACCTCATGAAGGGCAGTCTCTGTGGATCTACCCCTCATGTAGGCATGCTGTGACTTAGATAGGGGACAACTACTCAAACCGCTCCTTATGTGAGATTCAACGATTCTCTCCAGTGTTTTGAGTAGAAAGGATATAAGGCTTATAGGTCTGTAATCTTTCGCAGATTCATGCCCTCTTTTACCAATTTTAGGTAAGAAAACCACTCTTACTTGTCTCCAAGACGTGGGGACATGGTTTAGTGAGAGGCAACCTTTAAAGATACTCTCAAGCCGTGGTACTACTAATTCAAGCTGGTTTTGCAGCATTATAGGCAGTATTCCATCGGGACCTGGAGATTTGTATGGCGAGAAAGTTTTAATAGCCCAGACTATATTTTCTCTAGTTATAAGGGCATTAACCTGCTCTATGGAGGTTGGCAGGTTGAAAGTCGGATTAGATTCGGGTGGTTCTTCTACACAACCTGGAAAGTGTACATTCATTAGTAGCTCTAATGTCTCCATTGGAGATGCTGTCCAGCTTCCATCTGTTTTTTTGAGGAATGAGGGCTTCGAATGTTCTTTCGATAAAACCCTACTTAGCCTGGCCGAATCTTTGATATTTTCGATGGACTGACAGTACTCTTGCCATCCCTGTTTTTTGGCCTGAGCTATAGAACGCTTGTATATTCTCAAGCAGTCCTTATAAGGCTGATAAAATTTATGCTTATAGCAGATGTTAAAAATGGTTCTTGTAATTTTCCTCAGATTAGATAGGTCATCATTCCACCAAGGTGGAAAGGTTTTCTTGCTGTATCTTATCGGACAAGAGACCTTGAAGGCGGTGTTTATAGAGTCCTCGAAGTTTGATATCTCTAACTCAAGATCTGTAACTGACTCGCAACTCGAGTTCGTTATATATCGTAGCTTTGAGATAAAGGTTTGACTAAATTTCTTCCAGTCAATTCTTCTGGGATTTCTATAGGGGGAAGGAGATTCCATTTCAAATTTAAGATCAAATAAAATATATCTATTATCAGAGAAGGAATTAACGAGAGATACTCTCCAATTTTCGATGGAGAGTTTACCTTGATTGTTGACAAAAGTAACATCCAAAACATCTTCCCACCCTTCTGTGTTATCCGTACTCGGAAAGACAAAAGTAGGAGTGTTACCCCTGTTACATATAGTCATGTTGCTTTCAATAAAATAATTAAAAAGAGACTCATCTCGGTCATTAATTTCTGAGCTACTCCAGATTGAGTGCCTGGCATTGGCATCACTTCCTATGAGTAGGCTTGTCTTACTTGTCTTTGCCTCTGCCGCTAGTAATCGCACTTCCTCAGGCGGTGACTCCCTATCATGCGCCATGTACGAAGAGGCTAGAATCAAGCCCTCCGCTTGTCTACCCTCTAACCTAACCACTGTTAAATCAGAGGTGCTAAAATTTGGACACAGAAAAACTTTTAAGTGTTTTTTAGCTAAAATGCAAGTTCTAGCCTTACCTTGATTCTGGTTGTCGGGCTTGTAGAAAAGGTCGTATTGATTAACATTGAGGCCTCTTACCGCGAGGCCGTTAACCCATGGCTCTTGGACCAGCGCGACATCTATGTATTCCTCTCTGAGAAAAACCTTCAGGTTATCCCTAGCACATTTTGAGTGCTTCAGGTTAACCTGGATCGCCCGTAGCTGGTCGTTTTTTAATTAGAGGGAGCTGCAGGACCAGGATCCGGCTCCACGTCGGGGCCTCTTACCCGCTCTGTGACGTCTGACGCGACGTTTTCCTCACATAGGGTGGGGCCAACTTCCTGGCTCTGCAAAATTTTAACGTTGACGGTTTTAATGCCAAAGCGCAATTTGCACTCAACCTCTTCTAGGGCTCTTCGGCTTGCCTCGCAGATCCTTAGGAGATAAACCGCACTGTTCTTGCGCGGTTCTTCCGTTTTGACGACAGCCCAGTCATCCATCGGAATCCGCGGATTAAGTCGCTGGAGGCTCCGGATTAGCTCTGCTCCTGTAGGCTTGATGCTCATGAGCGGCAATAAGATGCGAGCCAATGGTTTCCTAGGCACATCCTTGGCTGGGATTAGCTTGAGCTTCAAGCCCTCCCAGTCGTTGCTAATCTTAGCAACTCCTTTGCTAAGGAAATCCCTAGAAAACTCGTCCGCACACCTTATAACTTTATAACCCCTGAGCATTTCGCCGGAGTCAAAGCTTGGGTAGGAACCCTCCTTCGCCGAAATGGTAAATTGGAATACTTATTCCGAGAGCTTGGCCTCGATGGAGTTCCACACCGACAGTAGAGCTCTATTGTCAGTAGAAAGCTCATCTACAATCGCCACTTGGAGGTTGTCTCTGACGACCTCACTCAAAGCGCGCGGTTGTGCTGTCGCTCTCGGAATGTCCTTCTTATTGCTGCCACCAAGTTTGGTTCTCTTTTGAGGTGGCTTCTCCTCCTCGAGAGACCTATTCCTCTTGGTGGTCTTTTCAAGGCTTGGCGTTGTAGTTGCACCCTTCTCCCTTTTGTTGAATTCATCAACAACTTTCTGATATCTCAGTTTATCAGCGGCATCATGCTCGTGGATCTTTCCGGCTTTTTCATTCTCGGCAATCTTGCCAAGATTGCCGAGAACCGAAGTCGGAGTTGATCACCGGGGGAATGTTTTTTTCGATTTGGTAGCATTGCTTTGGCTAGCTTTGCTTCCAGAAGGTGCGGGCGTTATAGTGGGCGGTTTTTGTGAGGGTTGCTGAAGCACAGGAGTACTACTCTCTCCTGTGTTACCTCTTGGTGCAGCCTGCTCAGAGGTGCTAGCGTCTCTAGCTTCCCCTGAGCTACCTACAATGGTTTCCTGACTAGATGCCAGGAGTTCATCCTCGAACTCGATGGATGGAAAAGTTAAACATTTATTGGACAAGGACATAATTGAGGATTTCTATTAGATTCCCACGAGTAGGTCGGAAAAGAAGGTCACCCTCGGCAGAGCCGATTACCGAGGGAAGGTATAGGACAACAAAAGCCGTTACCCACCACAGGCCTCCGGCTGAGCTCGTTCATGGTTGATTTTTCCCTTAACTTCAATTCTTGGGCACGGATTTACTAGCTCACACCACCACTGAAACTAGGAACCTTGTATCTATGGTGAGAGAGGATTTCTGTGAGTTGTGCTATAAATAAAGTCAGAACCACACAGCGATCCAATCTAACCTTAGCTGTCACCGTCTGACACCTACAGACCTAAACTGTTGTGACATTGTCCGCCCGGCACCCACTAGGAGGGTTCGATCAAGGATTTTTGCCTGGGCAACATAACAGTAAATTAAAATCGAATTTAAAAGTTCCAAAGTTGTTTCCCCTCCTAAGAAGTGAATAACATAACAGTAAATTGAACTCAAGATTCTCTGTATGCCAAAAGACAGTGAAAAGAAAAGAAGAACCGAAAGATTCGCATCGTTTTCATACATCATAGAACAAAAATCCGAAATGGCACAACCAGCGGCAAACAACAATACAGTACCAGTGAGTGAACTAATTAAAGAAGCATCGAAAATTAGAGAATATCATGGCGATAAAAGCTATGATTTATCATCATTCATCAGAGAGGTGGAAATTGTCCTACCCCTATTTAACGACAATCCACAACTCAAAGCATTTATATTTCAACGATCAGGCCCGTAGCCAGAGTTGAATTCAACGTAGGGCAACAGTCATACCAGGTAGGGCATTGGTAAATTTTCTATTTGATCTCATGTCAGTTAGGTTTACAATGGTAAAATAAAAAAAAACATAAACGTTTTCAGGTTAACATATTTCATTATTATTTCTCCAAATATAGACCGGGCAAATTTTGTATTTGATCCTCCGGGATCAATTTTTAAAAAATAAAAAAACACAATTTACATTTGTATCTTAATTTTTATTTTAAATTATTTATAACTTCAGATCCCTTACCACTGGTGGGGGGAAATCTTTAGTTAAAACAATTCGAACTGAACTCTGATTTACAACTGACTTTCTGGCTGGTCATCCCAGGCCTTTTTATCTTAAAATATTTGTATAAGCAGTGGTGCTGCTTTGTCAGAAAGATATATTTAGGTTTACATATGCATAAGGATATTTGATAACGATTCAAAGAAGTTGAATCGTAAATTATCTGTATTTTTATTAGGGGTGACTTTGTGATTATCTTTTATGTCGGTCGAAGAATTCGATCGTTGACATATGTCGTTCGAAGAATTCGATCGTTGACAATTTTTGTTTATATTAGAAATTCGTTCGTTGATATATGTCGGTCGAAGAATTCGATCGTTCCAAATTTTTGTTTATACTAGAAATACGATCGTTTACATATGTCGCATACTCAAGTGAATATGCTTGGTATGTTATTTTGTGTGTTGGGAGGTAATTCTATAACTGGCGCTGGATGGAGTTGAGTGTGCAAAACATGGGGACCGCATTCTGTGAGTGATTTTGAATTTAGAAAAGCTTGCAGATTTTGATTACGGATGTTGTCAGAAGCATTTCATTTTCAGAACTGTTGCAGCTTCCTTCAATTTGGAAAGGCATCCGCATCCACACATCTTGTTATGCATTAAACGGTTTTGAAAGCAGAAGCTGCATTTCAATGATTCATTTTGAGCTCCTTTTTTTTAATATTTGGAACATTCAAGATCAATCAGTTTACTAGCGAGCGAAGCGAGCGGAAAAAAATTTGCCCAAAAGAGAATCAATTTGGCGTGTGAAAATAAAAAAATTCGCGCGAGTTGATTCTCTTTTGGGCAAAGTTTTTTCCGCTCGCTTTCAAGTTCCAGATTCTGAATCATTTTTATTTTTCATTTGATCAAATTCTCAAAAATATAGTGTTAACTGAAATGTAAAATTTAATATTAATATTCTTCCCGGTCCATGCCGAAAAATTTTTCTAACAGCCGTAAAAAACAACAAACATTTTCAAAATCTAATTCATTGTGGTATATAAATGGTTTTGAAAGAAAATGAAATATTTAGTTATTAACCTTGATGTTGTAGAGGTACCTGCGTAGTTATTATTTAAATTGTTTTTAGTTTCCATCAATACTAAAATTTTCAGTTCATGTGACTTCTCTTAACTTAACTGAGCTTAAGACCAAGTATTTTTAAAATACCTACTTATGAAGCAGTACATATGTATTAATAATTTTTTGATAAAATAATTTTTGTGAAAAGCAATATTTTGTTTGGCGAATTTATTTCAAAACATAAGAAGGCAACCTATAAAACACTGTTTTTTTTATTATAAAGTATAGAAAATGCCATTGACACCTGATGAAATCTTAAAAAAAATAAAACTGACAAAGTGAAATAACGCCGTTTGCCATAGTGAAATAAGGCCGAGTGCAAAAATTCGGCGTTATTTCACTTTATATATAAGGCCGAATTTCAGAATTTGGCGTTATTTCGTTCGGCGTTATTGCACGGCACCCTAAACCTAAAAGCAGATAATAAATTTATACAGATGTCTCACCCTTATGGCGAGAAATGATATATGAAACTGAAAGCTACAAAAAAAAGCTTTTTCCAAAGGTTTTAACACATTCACTAAATGCATTCAAAGTCTATTTTCGCTCACCTCATTGCCTATAAATGAATACTTAGGCAAAGAAAAAAGCTTCCGAAAGCTCCTTGTCTGTTAAGGCTTTGTCTGTTAAGAGCAAAAAATGATTCATTTTTTCTGCAGGGATGAGACTTCTGTATAAGCTTATTATCTGAATTAATGAAATATAGACGTCAAAATTCGTCTTAAAACTGTCATAATTAAATCGAAAAGTTTGAAGAGAAGCAACTAAATACTCTCTAGTAACTTTATCTATAGTATTTTTAAGACTTTCAATGGAATTTACGAGACTATTTCTTAAAAAGGATAAGCACGACACGAAGATTATCTTGAATTTTAAATACCTTAAATTTTCAAAAAGTTCACTTTATAGAACCTAATTCCTAAACACACATGATATTTTTGAAGGTAGGGCATTTAAAAGGCAACCTGGAAAAATGTGGTAATGTGGACATTTTCATAAGAAGTGAATTTTTTCAGGTAGGGCATTTTTAGGCAGGGTATATAAAGCTAGAAGCGAATTTTTGAATGTATACGGCTGTTTTGTAAACAGGGCATTTTTGTAAGAAGAGCATTTTTGAAGGTAGGGCTGTTCTCAATTTCTGAAGGTAGGGCATTTAAAATTTAAGGTAGGGCATTGCCCTACTTTGCCCCCCCCCCCCCTGGCTACGGCCATGTCAACGATACGTTAGAAACAAAATCCAAAGCAATGCCCTACAAGCAGTCAGAACCCTAGGACAAGAGCCAACTTGGGACCAGATTAAAGAAGAACTAATTAAGAATTTCGGAGTCCGTGAATCTTATCATCAACTCCATCACAAAGCGATTAATGCGAGGAAAACTAATGTAAGCGATTATTACTATTATTTAAGATATATATTAGACAAATTGAATACAAAATATGAGTTCGACTGTAAGAAACCAGTAGAATTTCCCCCAAAATTAAATGAGTCAATAATATTAAAAACATTTTTGAATGGCATAGATGCTAACTTAGCAAGTATCGTTTACAGTAGAAATATACAAAACCTTAGGGAGGCATTTTACACATTAGAAGAGACAGGAATATTGAATCAATACAACAGACCATACAATTTTAAAATTCATGGACAAAATGTACATAATTCGAAAAATGAAAATTTTAAACAAGACTATAGGGAAAACCCATTAAGATACAATCACAATAATTCATACACCCAAAACAATGCAGTACAAAACAGACAAAATGTCAATACGGTTCGCCCAAACCCACTCAATCAAAATCAATCCGGACAATTCAGACATAATTTTGACAGGAATAGATCCAGACAGTCGAGACAATTTGTGACTGAACCAATGGAAATAGACCACCTACAAGTTGCAGATAACGAAGAAGTAAATTTTCTATCGCAAGCCCAGCAGCGAATTTACCGATAGTCGAACTTAATATAGAAGATAATAAAATTAAATGCCTTATTGATACAGGATCGACAACAACACTGCTGAACTCAAATAAATTTCCACAATATAAACGTCAAAAACTTAAAAACGTTCTCGTTTTCAACACACGGAGTGAACAAATTCAGATAGAAAGAGAAATAGTAACTCCATTACCAATAGAATTCAATGAAAACAGTCTTATGAGTTGGAAACTCACTCCCTTATTGAATAAGCAGTTTGATGGTTTGATAGGTCTAAACCAGAGATTAAAATGAGTCAAGTATTGCTTGTAAGTTTCGGGTATTTACTCAAAAAAAAACGAGTTTGAACAAACTGAGTCAACGCACAATCAAGTAATTTCGAGTCTTTTTATTTATGAGTAAAATTATTTACAAATCATCCCTCATTTCAAACGAGTTCAAACGAGTTTTTTGGTTGAAAGTAAAGCTAGGCATACACGGTGAACATGTTGGTGTGATTTGTTGGGCAGCGGTTCGCCATACACGGCCCAACATGTTTATAAACTTCTTTATTTGTGTGACTGTCGTGAAGGCAAGATGTGCGATACAAGTGCGTTTTGCTTTGTTTTGCGACATGTTAACTCCATGAAAATAACTACACAAATGACGAATTGTTGTCACACAACGCCATACACGACGAACATGTTGATAAACTTCAAAATTTGTTGTAAACTTGCCCATACACAGCCAACATGTTAGCCGTATGTTCACGGTTTACAAAATATTTCATAAACCGTGGATTTGTTGGCCAACATGCCCATACACGAATAATTTTCAGCCCAACCCCAACAAATCACACCAACATGTTCACCGTGTATGCCTAGCTTAAGATCGCTTGCAATCACCACTCAAATATTCATGGCGCTTGTAAGTAAATCGAAAAATATTGTTTGGTTTATTTGAGATTTGTGTGCTGTGTGGAAATGTAGGTAATCTATGGCAAGGAGGTTTATTTTTATCGTTGATTTGTTTCATTCTCAAATTTTTGTATCGCTGTGTCGAATAAAATAGATAGATTAGATACGAATAGAAATAAATAAATCCACATACATATTTTGATTATTTTGATTTTTTGTGATCGAAACACCATTGTAAAATATAAACAGGACCTTGTGTATGGGTTTCAAATTTTCAATATACATTAGGATTTCATGATCAAATGAATCCGCGTTGTCAGTTGAATTTTCTCCAGCAAAAAAATTAATGATTATGGATTCGTAATATCTTCAAACAAGTTTACTGATTGAAAGTAAAATCGCTTACAATCACCACTCCATTATTCATGGCGCTTGTAAGTAAATCGAAAAATAATGCTTGGTTTCTTTGAGATTTGTGTGCTGAGTGGAATCAATGTAAAAAATTTCGAACAAAATAGAAATAAGGAAATCTACATATTTTGATTAAAAAGAAATGTTTGTAACATATATAATATTCAAAGTTTTATTTCATGATTTCATTTTCTTAGTATTTAAAAATGTACTCATTGAAACAAAAAAACCCTTTTTTTATAAAAAAAAAAGATGCGTAAAAACCAAAAATTATTACTGAAACTAATTCATTCATAGCTTGACCTCAAAATGTTCATTCATACCTCTTTTTTTGTTTTATTACTCTAACTACAAAAAGCCAACATCCCACCCTAGAAAAGGATTACATATTTTCCAGAAAGTAGTAGGTATATAGCTTGGTTATAGGAAGGTCAGATATGTTATAAAAAGATTAACAATATTTAAAATATCTTAACAAAACTGCATTCTCTACCAACCGGAAGCAGGTATTCCCACGACATAATCTTCGTCAATCACTATTTTCTATTTAGGTATACAAACCTAACCCACATTGAGGTATAGTATGCATTCATTAATAAATCCTTTCTTTAATTAATGTGAAAAATTATGTTTCCAGTGCGGATTATTATATTTATGAATGCAAATCCAGCCACCTAACTCGTTTATAAATATTTCTATTCGTTAAATTACAACCCATACAAAGCCTGCATCTTTCTTTTTTTTCTTCGTAGAGAAAAAAAAAATTGAAACATCCAATCAATTTTACCCGAAAACTCAAACATGTTTGAGTAAGTACAAGCAAGCGAATTGCTTGTGAATCAATTTGACTTGAAATGATCGAAAACGAAAAATATTTACGAGTTTCCTCTGCTTGCTTGGTTTGACTTACAAGCCTTTTTATTTATGAGTCAAATTATTCATAAATAAGGGTTGCAATCGAACGAGTATGAACAAGCTCACAAGAAAAATTTGGATGTGTTCGAACTGTTCAAACATACTCATTTTAATCTCTGGTCTAAACATACTTAAGCCCCTTCAAGTTATTGTAAATTTAGAAGAAGAATATTTAGAAATTAACGGTATTAAAACAAAATTCATAAATTCCTGTCCCCATAAATACGAAAACATACATACATTAGAGGAATCTAGTTGTAATTCAGATTATTTTAACAAACTAATACGAGATGACATGAATCTAGAAGAAGAAAAGGAATTAAGATATCTTATTAACAAAAATAAGGATCTGTTTTTTCAAGAAGGAGAAAAGCTTACTCATACCCATGAAATCCAACACGAAATAATAACCACCACAGAAAAACCTATGTATTCTAAAATATATAGGTATCCTCAAATTCATGAAGAGGAGATAAATAGACAAATAAAGGATATGTTAAGACAGGGTATAATCAAAGAAAGCAACTCTCCATACAACTCGCCATTGTGGATTGTTCCTAAGAAAATCGATAACTCTGGCATAAAGAAATGGAGAATTGTAATCGTTTATAGAAAACTCAACGAAGTTTCTGTAAGCGACAAATATCCTATCCCCAATATAGAAACAATACTGGATAAGTTAGGAAGAGCCCAATACTTTACAACTTTAGACCTTGCAAAAGGATTTCACCAGGTTCTTATTAAAGAACATGATAGAAAAAAAACTGCATTCTCAACTCCTTCAGGACATTTTGAGTTTGTAAGAATGCCATTTGGTCTTAAAAACGCCCCGGCAATATTCCAAAGATTAATAAATTCCGTTCTCAGAGAATACATAAATCAAATTTGTGTGGTATATCTCGATGATATCCTAATATTCAGTACAAGTCTACAAGAACACTCTACAAATATTCAAAAAATCTTTAACAAACTTAGGGAACATAATCTAAAGATTCAGATAGACAAATGTAATTTTTTTAGTAAAAATACAGAATACCTTGGGCATATTCTCACAACGAATGGTGTGAAGCCGAATATGAGTAAAATTGAAAATATTCAGAAGCTTAAACTATCCGAATCCCAAAAACAAATAAAGTCGTTCATAGGAATGACTGGGTACTATAGGAAGTTTATAAAGGACTACGCAAAAGTTGCCTATGGTATGACAAAATATTTAAAAAAGAATTCTAAAATAAACAAAAACGATCCTCAATATGTAGATTCTTTTGAATAACTCAAAAGATTACTAACTGATGCACCTATTTTAGGGTACCCTGATTTAAAAAAAAATTCAAACTCATTACGGATGCTAGCGATTTTGCCCTAGGTGCAGTCCTTACACAGGATGACCACCCTTTAAGTTTTGCTAGCAGAACTCTTAACGACCATGAAAAAAGGTACTCCACGACGGAAAAAGAACTACTTGGCGTCGTCGTCTGGGCAGTCAACTATTTTCGCCCCTATCTGTACGGTAGAACCTTTGATCTTCTAACTGATCACCAACCCATCAAATGGCTTCAGAGTAAACACAAAGGAAAAGACATAAATCCAAGACTTCAACGTTGGTTGCTTAAGCTAGGAGAGTATGATATAAATATTGGATATATAAAGGGGTCAGATAATAAAGTTGCTGATTTTATGTCAAGAATAAACACAAATACAGGTGAAATAAATATTTTAGAAATAGATCAGAAAAATGACAATACGAGTAGTACAGATGCAACAATACACTCACAACCCGAAGAACAAAACGATCACTTCCCAATTTTATATACTGTAGTCAATAGATTTTTCACTCAAATAATTTTAACAAGAAATAAAACAAAAGAGAGTGAGGTCAAAGAAAAGAAACTGAAGATTTATATTAGTAAAGATGACATAGAGAGTAATTTTATGACAGATATATTTCGAAGATTCTTAAAACCAGGAAGAATAGGAATCTTTTCTGAACTATCAGACCATGAATATAATAAGGTGCAACTTAAATTAATAGAGTTATTCGACATTAGTCTCAAGTTTTATAAATGTACTGACCATGCTAAAGATATAACAAACGAAGACGAAGTATATAGATATATTGCTAAATACCACAAGAACGAAACAGGACATGCAGGAATCAACGAAAATTATGAAGGCTTAAAAAAGACAATATATTTCAAGAATTTTAAAATGTATATTAATAATTGCGATACCTGTCTAAGAGCAAAATATGATAGAAAGCCCATAAAACCGAAATTTCAAGTAACCTCAACTCCAACTGACATAAACCAAACTGTCCACATGGACGTTTACATAAACAAAAAACATAGTTTTCTCACTTTTATTGACAAATTTTCGAAACATGCAGTGGCTCTTTATCTAGAGGATAGAAATAGCATGACAATAGTGGAAAAAATTCGTCTTTATTTTTCAATCAGGCAAAAACCAATCTTGATAATCTTAGACAATGAATTCAACTCTGTCAATGTCAAAAAAAATTTTAGGCAAGAAGAAGTAGAAATTCACTTCACAAAACCTAATAATCACACAGGAAATGCAGACATTGAAAGATTTCACAACACGCTAGGAGAAAAACTAAGAGTTCTAGAGACGGAAAAATCTGAAATGCCTATACAAGAAAGAATTTTCAAATGCGTAGAATGGTACAACAAATCCGTCCATTCAGTTATGAAGGCAAAGCCGATAGATGTAATAGAAGGGAAGGTAGATAAAATACAAATAGAAAAATTATTAAAAGAGTATAAAGATAAAATAATTACAAAACGAAATGAGAAACGAGAAAATTATGAACAAAATGAAGTTGAAGGCTATGTTAAGAATTATAAGGCTCTCAGACACAAAGACGAACCCAAATATAGAAAACTAAAACTTGAGAACGTTCGCTTATCAAATATTAAAAGACCCACTAAATTTTCAGGACAACTGGACATTAATGCAAGTACTAATAATAATGATGACAACACTACCACTAATGAACGGAACGTTAATAATCGACAAGATAGACAACAATGACGGATTTACCGAAGTAAATCTTGGAGAAAAAGAAATTATTCATAACTACAATTTTATTCTTCATATTATTAACCCCACACAAATAGAAGACATATTAAACACTTTTGAAAATAATATAAATCAATTAGACCAAATAGAAAACAAAGAACTATTACTTCACGAACTAGAATCAGTAAAGACTAAAGTACAAACGTTACTACAACATAGACATAAACGAGAACTTTTGAATATAGTAGGGACTGGACTAAAATGGCTCTTCGGATCAATGGACGACAACGACAGAGCAGAAATAGAAGAACATTTAAGTATAATTGACGAAAACAACCATAATATTATCTCAAACTTTAACAAAAGTATCCAGATAAATAATAATTTTAATGAATCGTTTAGGAAAATTAAGGAATCCTTAGAAAAAGATAGGGAACAAATTTTAGAGCAATTCAATGACATTAAAACTAACAACGAACGCATTCACAGACAACTTGTTTACTTGGACATACTACTCAAAATAAAAATACTTGCAGACAACGTAGAACACATACAAAACAACATAGCATCAGCTAGACTAAACCTGATGAGCAATAATATTTTGACTGGAGAAGAAATAAGAAAATATAATATTGACTTATACAAATTACAGAACATAAGATTAGGTGTTGCAAGCTATAGAAATGAAAAAATTATTTTTGCAATTAAAATCCCGAAAGATGTTTTTAAAGCTAGGCATTCAGTTATAGCACCAATGACAAACAATAAATTTGAGGAATTAGCTTTTAAGAAACAAGAAAATATTTTTGTAAAGAATATCTCATATGATTTTAATGGAAATGTACATGAAAAGGAATTAAAAGAATCAAACCTTTGTATTTTTAAAAATAATTGTTTTAAAATCAAAAATGAAAAACTCGAAATTGTAGAAATTAATTCAAATTCAATGCTACTTAAAAATCAGAACAATGTAACACTTTCAAGTTCATGTGATGAAAGAATTGTTATCTTAAAAGGAAATTACTTAATAAATTTCCATAACTGTGACGTAACAATAAAAAACCAAACTTACTTTGGAAAAAGTGATGAATTCTTACAAAATTTTGAAATAAAAAGTAAAGATATTCAATTTAAGAATATAACTGATAAATTATCATTTGACGACATAATTATAAATGAGATAGAAAATATGGAAGCGATAGAAGAGTTAAAATATCATAAAAAACAATTCAGCCTATTTAACTGGATATATGTATTTGCATTTTTCATAATTATCATTCTTTTCCTTCTACTATTATTGTTTACACTATTTAAACTCAAATCATTCAAATTACCAATAAAGAACGAAACCCAGGAGGGTCTCGACTCAAAGGGGGGAGGGGTTACGTCGACGATTCCATCGACGTCACTTCCCGTCCTAAATTGGTCGTCGTGATCGTATATCATTTTCCTGTGGGAAAATATATGATATACGATTCCGACGAACCTAAAATAATAAAAAATATTCATGACTTAAATAAAAGTGTAAAATTTGCAATATAAATTGACAACCCAGCGGTATCTTATATCACAATAAGAAAACTTGTGATATACGATACCAACGAACCTTATCAAATATAATGAGAATGTAAAGCTATGCAGAAATGCATAGCTAGAAAGAAAAATAAAATGAGTTAATAAGTTAGTTCTTAAGAACCAGTCGAGAGAAGAAGTAAAATAAATTTTATCTTAAAAAATTTAAAAAGTTGTTTTTTTTAGCCTCAGCTGAAAGCAATGACATAAGTCGCGTGGGAATTTTGTTCGGAAGTTATTGTAAAATTGCATTACAGTCAACTCTCCCTAGGTCGTAATTCTCTTGAACTTGAAAAATTTGAGCATTTTTTATGATTCCCTTCAGTTGTTCATACTTAAAGCATTCCCTTGGGTGAACTCTCCCTAATTCTAATATCTCTCTTACTTCTGCATCGTTTTTTTTCGTTAAGTAATTTTTTTTTCTTTAAACTGAGCATATTTTTTAGTTAAGAAGTACATAAAATGATATTGTTTAAACACAATAATCTGCACAAATAGTGCAATCAATCACATTCACAAATCAATTGAACTCTCAAAATTCTAATTTGAGCAGTTATTAGGCCAGTTCCACCTAACAACATCTCACTTAGATCTCAATGTCACCTTGACTGAGGCAAAATCATTTGGTGGAACATAATTCTCAGTTATCATTGAGATTTAATGGTTACCTTACTAATTGTTGCTGCACATATGTCAGCCACGTCAAATAGCTGAGTGAGAAATCGAATCCAAAATAATTTCATCTCAGAGATCTCAGAAAAAAATCTCAGTTCTCACATTTCCACAGATTCTTCGCTGCTATTGGTCGCAGCTTAATTTTAAGTAGAATAAAGCCTTCCTCGATTAATGGACTATCCAACACAAAAAGAATTTTACAATTCGAAATAGTAGTTCCTGAGATTACCGCGTTCAAACGAACTTTATATTGCATTGTATTGTATTGTTTGCCGTTTTTTCCAAATTTTACACAAATTCTTCGCTCCTATTGGTCGCAGCTAAATTTTATATAGCTTCAAGCCTTCCTTGATAAATGGACCATTCAACATTAAAAAAATTGTTCAATTTCATAAAGCAGTTCCTGAGATAAGCGCGTTAAAACGCAGAAAAATGTATATTTTTTGCCGTTTTTTTCCACATTTTCCACATTTTCCACAGATTCTTCGCTGCTATTGGTCACAGCTCAATGTTAAGTAGCCTAATGTCTAAGTCAATTAAGGCACCATCCAACACAAAAAGAATTATACCATTCGAACCAGTGTAGTTCCTGAGATTCGCGTTCAAACGAACAAACTCTTCAGCTTTATATATTAGTGTAGATTTATGTGAATATGGTGGAAAGTAATTAGGTACTTGAAAGGTAGACCACAGAGGCAGTATTTTAATAAAAATAATGATCTTGCTTTGTGTTTAAAATTTGTAATGACGTTACAAACATTGAAGGGTCCAAACAAAAAGGAACAGAAAAGTTGGTCGGTAATTGGCATCAGCTTACAGCATGTATATGTATAACATAGATTGAACAAACAAGTTGTTAGAACGATTAACATCATGTGGACAAAAATATTACTATTAAAGTTGGAAACAAACTGACCTATTTGATTGGTTTTGTGATTCCCAAAACGCATAATAATGCAGTCGTATCTAAGGTCTGTATTGCAACATGTGCTCAAAACTAATTCACATTTGTTTCATCAAACAAGGGTATACCTTTATGTATAATTGTATATGTGGTTCCCATTTAATAGGTAGGTATTCTGTTTAGTAATGGCAACCATAGGTGGTGGTCCTTGTGTGTCATTTAGATGAAAATTCAGGAACTTTTACGACCGCCTCTCTGACCAATGACCACTCCAATGTAAGGACAATTTGGACAAATTAAAATTCACTCTGTGCATGCTTTTTACCTGTGACTTTGCAACACATAAAAGCCAACAAAGTAGACTTTGTAGCCCATTAAAGAGAATCCAGTTCAATTAAATTAGCTTTGGAAAACTGAAAACAATTTTCAAACAATGAATCAAAAGCAGAAAGTCGATTCTCCGCAGCAAATGAATTAAAAATCCTCAAAGCTAAATCAATTTCTCAAATAAAATTTAAATAGCACTAGACAAGACTAAAAGCTAAATTACTGTAAACCAATTTAATCAACCACAACAACCAATCAATCTATATTCCATTGCCTTTCACTGACATCCTTTTCTTCTAATTTTCCTCGTTCAGTGAATACAAATTGAATTCTCGCAGCAACTTGCCATTTCTAACAATGTGACTGAAGAAACATCAAATTATTCGGAAAATTTAATTCAGCTCAAGTGGCAGACTTTTGAGGTGGTCAGATTGACTTACTGACGATGACACAATCCTTACTTACGTTTGCAAACCAGATTCTTGCGTAATCCTCGTCGGTCATCACCGATGTTTGAGGGTTTTGGAATGCCTTAAAACTTGACGACATATAGTGCAATCAATGAAATGACCAATCGAAAACTTCAGTGTCCTTGTGGGTTTTGATTCAGCGCGAGTGCAGTTTTGTGGTTTTCTTCTGCACCGTTAGCAAAAGGAACAAAACGTGACAAGTGGAATTTTATATTTGTTACTTATAGGAATATACTTTACAGTCGGTTAATAAAGGAAAATAAGTTGACCCATAAAAAAAGTAAGAGTCACACCAGTGCCCTTATTGCAAAAAGGTTTCTCTTGAAGCTTGTGTTCAATGGAGAACACATCATATTGAAACGAACACTTGTAGGTAGGCAGGTCAGGGGCGAACGCAGAAAAAAATTTCGGGGGGGGGGGGGGGGGGGGTTTCAAAAAATATTTGTTACGTAAAACAAATTTATTAACTAGGGTAAAACTATACAAAGCGCCCCGGTTTACAAAACGCCCCACCAGCCTACTGCGTTCAAAACAGTAGATATTCAAATCAAACTAATCGTGTTCAAACAGGTTTAAATGGTTGCCCAGTTCGGCTTTTGAGTGGATGAGATTCGTTTACGCGTGTAAGAATAAAAGAGAAAAAACGATTTTGTGAGCCGAAAAATATTGAGGTGGGTATCCACTAAAATTTAATTTTCTCGGAAAGTATGAGCAATATTTGAAAACTGTGCATACACCTAAAAAGAATTTTGTTTTTGCTTTTATATTATTTTTAACTCATAACGTTATCTTATGTTGAGAGTCAGTATTTCATGTTGGACGCTTTGTGTTCCAGCATTTACAAAACGCCCCAGTGAAGAAAATTCAAAATGCCCCAGTTATAATTTGATGCGTTTAACAAATTTTCCTTGCTAATTTCTTCAGAAATGCATTGAAATTATTTGCGAAAGACATTGTGGGCCTCGTGGTTCGAAAAAGATATGGCTGAAGTGATTGAGTTTAGTGTATTGATGATCATTACCAAATTGCTTCCTCAGAAGACAGGATCTCATGTGTAACTTGAAAGGCTTTGTTACATAAGTCCTGTACAGCGTATTTGCCTAATTGTGGCAGCAAATTGAAAAGAGACGCTATTTTACTAAGATATTAAAATATTTTGAAAGAATCTAATGCAATATTTCTTCACTTTTCTCATGGGGCGCCTTGTAAATAGCCTGGGGCGTCTTGCCCGCTACCCTAGTTACAAAACGCCCCACCTTAACTTTCAAAAAAATATTTTTATTTATTTTATACTATCGTTGTTTTTATGCTCATTGAATGTAAATGCTAAGAAAAAAGGCTGATTATTTTATTAAAAATAAAAGAATGTGATTTTATGTTTAAATTTTGTGTTTTATTTATGTTTGATGAATTGTGGGGCGCTTTGTATAGTTTTACCCTATAATTCAAATAGAAGTTGGATTCCTTAATAGTCGGCCCCTTAAATTCCAGTAGTCGGCCACGGGAGTTATCAGTAGTCAGCTCCCTTGAGTAAATTAATTATTTATATTTTATAAGCCGTTGCTAAATCTTAAATGTATTAAACAAACCTTTTTTAAAAAATTGCTAAATAAATAAAAGACAACATACAACAAATAATTAATTAAAAACAATCTTGTATTATGTGTTAAATTGGGTAAAAGAGCGTAAAAGATGATTCCGTTAATACACAGAAGTCGCTTGATTCCATTGAAAGGAGGGATTTGTGGCCATCGACCTAAAGCAGTCCTGAGCTTTTTATATTACTTTCCCATAATCCGTTCGTTGAAACTATATTGGCCACATATTGAAAAAAACGTGTCGGATTGTATCCACCTACTTTCAGATCTACCAAAGAGGTAAGACCCATTTATCCGGCACACTTTTTGCAACAGTTTGAGGAGGGAGCACATAGGGAAACACAAGCAAAGGTGTCGTCACTGAAGAGAAAAAGTACAGTGATCGTCTCATGTTCGTTTCCATGTTGTACAGTATAAAGATTTTTCCAACCTCTTGGCGTCCACCAAAAGGCTCGACCAACCATTGAATTCATAGGTTAAATTACTTTTTCAGAAGTTACAATACTTCAGGGTATCACAAGGGATCTACATTGATCTATGTGTGACGGTAACAAAATCAACTGTCAGCCCATATAACCTAACCTTACCTAATCTCTGTGCGACTCCTGGTTTTAGAGATAGGCTGAATGATGTTTCATCTCCATAAAGAATCTTGAGGGGTCTTCTAAAATACCGGCTGCGTCAATCTCTTGTAAATACTCATACGTCCCGATCGCTCGTCCTCTGCTGTTCTAAGTCCCTCAGTTCATAATGTAATGTGACATCTTGAAAAGGCCTAATAATACGTTTTCCATTGTAACCTATCTTTGAAAGCAGTCCTACGTTTGTCCTCAAGATAGACGTTTGTCATCAAGAGGTCTGTGCGCTTCTGAGGAAAGCCACACTTGGCAAGGTATATGAGCCACTAAACAAGATTGTGTTCTCCGGCTAAGCTAAAGACAGTTTCCGGTCCCATTTTGTTTGCTTCTCTACAATTCTACCATGGATACGATCTTGTAGTCGCTACCTCGAGGGACCCTGTATGCTTCTCTGATCGGCCAATTGTGCTGTTATTTTTACTAATACGTTCGAGGTACTTGTGGAATTCGCGTTTTACTTTCTGTTCGGAACTACCCATTTTCAGAGTGCTGGAATGTTAAGATATTTTTTGAAACTAAGCTTTTCTTCACAGTACCTATCTATGTTGTTTAAGAAACAAATCATTTGCTAATCTTATCTTCTTAAGTCGGCCCTTACGTTTATATAAGCGGCTGACTACTGAAAATACATGTTAAAAAAATGCGCCAATCAAGAGAGAATATAATTTCCATTAAAAATTAATAAGAAATAGAAGGTTTCAGCCTTGTAGGGCAACGGCACACACACAACATGCTCGTTTGCATTATTCCCTACACGGCGAATACAAAATTGGCGAACATCATTTCGTAATTCGTACGTGTTGATTCTTTAAGGTGTGTGTGAGGATGTGTCAAAAAGAGAAGCTAAGTTAACCCGCAAAACCCCTACCTGCGTTCGCCCCTGAGGCAGGTACTCGGAAAATGGAACAAAAATGTTGGAAAACCATTGTTTGAGGAGAAATATGAATTTTGTTTTTAAAAATTTCGTTTACTAATATTGTTGAATCCTTGGCAGAGCTCTAACATTCTTTTGTTTAACTATTTTAATTGCAAAACCTTAATATAAATGGAAACCAGTTAAAAATTCATCACCCAGAACCATTCGTTTAGGTGAAACCAGATTCTCATATCAACCGACTGACAGTAGAGAAAAAAAAATTAAAATTTTCAATTAATACAAATTTATTTCATTTGCCTCCTTACAATTCACACTGTGCCATTATAATAAAGTTCATATGGAGAGGTGAAATTCCGAGCTTAAATCAGGTTTTTTACTTCTCCGTTTCCAAACTGATCCAGTATATTAGAAGTAAGAAACACCATCTGGCAAAGCGCTGCCCTTAGAGTATGGCCGATAACTTCTTAACCGGAGCCTTATGGGGAAACTTGTAATTTTGCATGTCCGAGATCCACTTACTTTTAAGTGTGTCTGTATATTCGACTAGGTGAGAAGCAAACCACGAACAGGAGCCCATCTAGGCGTCAACCGGAGACTGCTCACCGTCTAGCTTTTTGCTAGAGACAGGACCGAGACAGATTCCAACTGATTATCCTGTGGATGCCTTTCTTCTAAGCGCACCGAAGACAGTATTGGATTGTTCTAGTAAGTAAGAGACCGTATTATTTAAATTTTATGAAGCGAGCGTATATGAAATGCCCTGGTATATAATAATAAGAAAGAATAATTTTATAAATAATATAACAATTAATTTATTTGTATAACTTGGTTCATCCTAATATTCTCGAGGATTTCATTAACATGTTCCTGGTTGTAGCCGTTCTATTCTACTTGAATAAGGTTTCTAAGTTTTATTTTGACTTTGACCATCTCCTTACATTTATTGAATGGCTTACACCTGCACACCTACATTTAAATGGTATATGTTTGCGTAATTTAAACGGAACAATCATAAGAGTGGGGAAGTTCTTTGATTTTCAGAATTACGTTCCTTTCGAATTTTGGTGTTGCTACAGCTAAACCTCAAAAACAAATTTTTAAGTCCTTTCTAATTAGAAAGGAATCTTTGAAAAAAAGTTATTATCTTGGTAATCTTATTTTGTTTGCTTTCCGGAAAGAGAAATAAAAATTAGAAGAAGAAACCATGACAATGGAAGTCTTCTTCTGGCTTTTTGTCAAAGAAGAAGAACTAAGGAAAAAACTTAATGTTAATTGAGTTCGTGGAAAAACGTTGCATTAATTCTGTTGGACAAATATAACTTCAAAAAGAGAGATTTAAAAACAAAAGACTACAAAATTTAATCTGAAAAATATTTAAAACCATTTCTTTGATGTAATAAAAAACACATCTCATGCAGTACCTTCTATTTAAGAAGACGTTCTGTAATGGTTTCCAGAATCCAGACACCGACCACTTCTATCACATCTAAATTGATTTTTTCTATTCCTTGGGGCCACTTCAAACTTTCGCAAAATAGCACCAATGTTTACACACCAAAGTAAACATTAGAATTAATTCATTATTCATAGTGCTCGTGATATCGAAAACTTAATTCAAAGTGAAAGACCACAGAAATAAAAGCATTTTATTTTCATTACAAGGCTTGATGTTGTTGTAATCAGTAAAAGGCTGCGTCCGAGCTGTAGTGAAATTTTTTTTTTAAATCGATACTCAAAAAAAGCATGCATTTTAGTTTAAAATCTCTGTGCATGTACATTTCGCATTATGAATATTAGGTAAATTTCGGACTCGGTCAAAATAAGACCAGTGTCGTTCGCAATCGATTCGTCTATACAATCGTTCAATTTCGGTCTCGGTCAAAACCAAAAGTAAAGTAAAGGACTGTTCACAGGACCACGAACAACGACCAACGAATGACCGGATATTCATCGATTTTCACGAATGCTAATGCATGTAATTGCAGGTGCATTAGTTTTCAAATGGAAAACTGGGAAATTTCAAAATGGGTTTTCGAATATAAAATAGAAAGTTCTTGATGAAAAACTCGGAAAACTCATTGGTTTTCAGACTTAACAATCTAAGGGGAAAATCAGCAAATAAGGGGGACAATCAAAAGCTGTATGGAATTCTGATTTTTTGGAATAGTCAAAACACAACAGAAGAACGAATTTGATGAATTTTTCAACGAAATTAGCATTTTACTACATGCTTTAATGAAAGTAGAAAGTTAGTTATAAGGCTTGGAAAAATTCAGATAGGTAGGTATGTTGTTCTCTATTTGGATTCAAGCAAATCACATTGCATTTATAAAGTATCTGTGTTAAAAATAATTATTTTGGAGATGCTCTGAAGGGTGGCGAGATGAGGTTCGCAGGGTGGGCTAGTATTGTATATTATGTCGCAAATAAAAAGCATCGCAATTGAAATGAACCTTGAGTGCTTTAAAATAATCCAAAATTTGTTTTGTCTCGTCTTAATAGCTATATTACTTACTGCAGGCAAGCAAAATTTATGTTTTCAACATTTTCCTAATAATGCCTTGGGGGTATGTATTATTTCCATTTATAATGGCCTTGTATGTTTTTGTATTGATGTATTGTCAAAGCTAAATTATCATGATTTGATATGTTTAAAAATATTTTTCGTGGAAAGTTTTTTTTTTCTCTCGTAAAAAGTTGTGAATCTCAGAACGAACATATAGAACATCTTTGGGTCTTATTTTTGACAAATTTGAAATTCACATCATTATAATGTCCATGTCCATACGTAATGTTGGCGAATATAATTTAAGGTAAGCAAAGAGACAAAATTATATATAATTCAATGGACACTGACATGGAGATGGATTGCATTGCCTCCTTTTCTACTTGGCATTTGGAGAAACCAATGAAACATCTACAAGAGTGGTTGTCGTCAACAAGTCCATGCCATCATTGGCTTATGCAGGGTACATCGACATCTTTGGATAAACCACACTCATCCTGATCAAGCAGGAGGCGACAAAAAGCCTGATGGCTTCGTCTTAAGAACAATCGAAGATAACAACATGAAAGAAGAAAAACACGAGAGAATAGGAGGACAATGCCACATACGACATAATCTTGAACTATGTTATAACACCGGGGCAACGCCTACGCTTAACCCTATTCTTATTCATAAACATCGAAATAAAAAATAGAGAAAAAACCAGAAAGTAACAAACAATAACATAGCGCAATCAATGAATATACAAATTAATGTACAGAAGGTACAGAAGCAGTACCTAATAAAACGTGGATTTTTAGCGTTTGCTTTCTTCTGGTTCAAACTGTCTTGGAGTGCCAAAACAAGCAAGAAGAAGTAGAAATCGATAACCAATGGTGCTTTTTTTAAATTACTTGTCTCGTAGTACTGGCATTTGGCAGTCGGTCACTTTGATATTTCCGGCTAAAAACCTTATTGTGTCTTAACCGGCCGGGGGCTCTATCCTGCATTGTTGCACACGTCATTGATGCATATGTTCCACTGTTAGTAATTTTGTAATAATTTCAGAGCTTGACACGCAGCGCGGAAAGTGGCATGTGTGACGCCGTCAACTATATATAATTGCTGAAAAGATCTAGAACCAGGCACTGCGACGCGTGGCAGGGTACAGCTAGTAATAACATAAAAATGGTAGTCGCCGAACTTTCTCTCCAAAATTTGATATTTCTTCGACCACCCTAGATGCCCTGACCCCCTGAGTTCTACATCAACTGACAAGTAAGAAGCATTACACACAATGTAATATATCGACTCTACCGCTTTAAATTATTACGATAAGGTTTGGAAGGCTCTAGTAGGCTGGACACCTTCATATAGCGTAAAAGTGAAAATCTTTTGTGGTACAATTCAGAATACCTCGGGGCTCGGGATTCAATATTGAATGGCTTGGGCTAATGATCGAAAGGGTTAGAACAACTTGTTAAACATGACGAGCAGGCAAACAATGACTGGCAAAACATTGAAGCGATAAAATTGTCAATAAACAAAATTTTAAATTTGGCCTTGTCACGTTATTCTTACATTTACCTTAATATTTATAGATAACGACCAGTTAATTAAACCATTTCACTTTAATTTTGTCAAAGCATCGTTTTCGTCTATATTAAAATTAAAAAGCTTAACTTAAAATAACCATTTAGCTTCTGTAAGTGGAAAGAATTCACCTTTATTGTTATCATTAATATCTCTGCTAAGCCTCCTAGAAAAACATTCACTTTAAAGCTTTAAACCTCGTCGCCTCCGCTCGGAATTAAAAAAATCAATCAGGTTATGTATAAAAATCGTTCCAACAAGCACTCATGCTTGCTTATTTTTCACTCTTTAATGAAGCCAGAGAATGACAGTCATTTATAAATTCACTTAAGTATACGTGATTAAAATTATTTGAAAATTATATTAAATAGCTCCTGGCTGATGGATACAGATTAACATTTAACTAGATTTTGCAATTTTGGTTTAAATTAAATAAATTTTTAAATACGAATATCAGATTCAGTCAATGTCATGCTCTTTGCTGAATTGATTGACAAATAAAGGCTTAAGGATTAAAGGTTTAAACGTGGCCTTATGAGTAAAAGTTAATATATTTATTAATGTTCTTGGACAATATAGTGGAAGTGACAGACATCGACATAATTGCAATCATAATTTAAATAACAAATACAAAACTCTCTTCCTCATGTTGACTATGAACTAAGGTATTAAGGTGGTGAATTGTCAAACAAGAAATTCGACAGTCTATGATATATATATACGCGGACTGTCGAGCAATGAGAACACGTTGGTGGTTAGGCGGGAACTGACTTTATTGTTCTCTATAATATAGTACTTAACTAATACTTAATCTAATACTTAAGACTGGGTTTCCTTTTTTCTTGAACTCCGAGTTCGTGTAAAAGCATGCACGAGTGTTAGTGAATATTTCCCTTTCTTTTTTTTTTATTTCCGTCTCACATAGCCACTTGAAATTTCTAGTTTTCTAGTTTTTGTTTTTTTTTCTCACTCAGAATTCAGTTTCAGTGAGCGATATGTAAGAAATGAGTTTCGCTTACGAAGGTCCACAAAATAGGGATGAAAAAAAGAGGTATTTTCGCACGTATCTATTTACTATGTGGAATTATGGACTGTGGACTGTGGTGTGGACATACACAAAAATGCATCTACATTCTACATATGTACGTATTATGTTATGTGCACTTAGAGTAGGAGTAGCATTCATGAATTGTTGTTTTTCTTTTTTCTACGCAAATTTTGTAATTTGGGATTATGATCGTTTTGAGTTTTGCTGACATTTGTGTTCGAATTGTTTCTTTTTTGGGGTCCTGACGAACGATTTTAATTTTTCTTTGGTTTCATCTTTATATTTATCTATAAAAAGACGAAGAGGTACTTTTTGACAAGCTATGAACAATTAAAAAAGTTCAAGACGATATTTTGATCAAACATGATTTTACGATGATAGAAAAATCAAAAAAGTGATTGCCTCAATTCTGTCTTTCCTTGGGTATTTAGGCAAAAGTTACCCGATTGTCTTCAACTACTACGATTGTTCTTTAACCGATTTGGGTCACGGATGGGAGATTATTTTTTTTTAAATAGGCCAAAAATTACTCAAACTATAACATTTTTTTATTATTCCCAAATGCATTGGGGTTTATTTTCTTAAGGTTTCAAGGAATATAATATTGACATTGCCTTTTCACAGTACTTCGCACATGAATGTAACGAACTACAGACACATAGCAGCACTGGCGACTGATGAATATAATATAATATAATAAAATTTATTTTTCTAAACCTACCTACACCTGCAAGTAATAATATTATGAAGAAAAATTTAATTTTTTGTCATCTTGTTATCTTACAAAACAAGATTAGGTCAAGATTAGACACTAGATTGATTTTTATAATTCTATAAAACAAAGAATTCGCAAGAATTCGATTTGAAATACAATAAAATACCCATAATTCAAATCATCGGCTTGTACTTCTTCAAAAAAGAATATTACGATCCCACCAGCACAGCATAGAGAAACGATAGGAAAAAATGTCATTGCTACAAAAACAAAAGCAAAACAAAAACAAAAAAGAAACAAAACCCTTTACATAATCCTAAGAAATAGCACACACCACCACGAAAAAAGATCGTTTCCTCATTGCGTAACAGGATTTTACTTCTCAAGCCCTTGCATATAGAGAATATTATTACCTTGCCCTTGCACTTGACTCATTTTCAAAAAATACGCGCATTCACATACATATTCGAAATGTATGCCTGCAAATATGACTGCAAATGTAGGGAGGTATTCAAAACAACTTTTTCATCGAATACCTACAAAGTACATAGTAAGTGATCACAATTGCCTATCTACATTTATATGTCTGCATACCTATCATAAACATTCCAGAAGTATAAAAAAATTAATTTTCATTCTCAAACGAATTCTATGAGAACGTTGGTATGCACATTTTTTTCTCTATCCTATAAAAATAAAACGAAGGAGAAGAGAATGAAATATAAAACAACGCCACCTAGTTCAATTCGTTTGAACTGAGTACCTTAGTGTGTGTGAGCAAACGCGATTTTTCTTGTAAAAATCTAAAAAAATACCCATTTTCGAATATTAATATAAAATAAACGGGATATCGTAAAATTATTTTAATTTCTGATTTCTATATAAAAAATATGAAAAAAAATTAAAAAAATATTTTTGAAAATATTGTTTGCTGCATTCTCCTCATAATTGATACACAAATATTGACTTTTTTAAATGCATTTTTAAATATGTTTTCATTTTTTTCTTTTTTTTCTAAAAACGTTACTGAGTCGCAGAGATGTTCAATTTTCATAAAAAAATACTTTTGTTGTTGAGTCAAACTAAATGGGGTTGGAATCTTGTTCGCCGTAGAATATTCTAAGAAAAACATGCATTTTTTTACTTTGCACTTCAAAAAAATCTAGTAAAATATTTTATAAAAAAATTAAAAAATTATTGTGATATTATGTATATTTCGACAATATAAAAAAAATATTTTCAATTTTTTATCTTTTCTAATTTAGAAATTATTCCAAATAAATCAGACCTACTTTTGCTAAATTTCCCCCATTTTTCGTGATTTTGTTAATTTTTTTTGACGAAACTGGACAAAATATTTAAAAAAAAGGCCACGTTACTGAGTCGTGAGACATTTTAAGAATAGATAAAAAATATAAAAAGAGTAAAAAATAAATTTTTAAGGCAACTAAACTTTTCCCCTGCAAACGTCTCCAAAAATTTCATAATTTTTCGTTACGCATGACCATTTTGGGATGAAATATATTTTTAATATTTTTTTTAGCTAAATAATTTCTTAGCTTATTAAATGTATAATCTATACCCGTTGATTTCATTTAAATATTCGGAATATTTTGGGAGCTACACAGTTTTACGCAAAAGACCAACGAAATTTTCAATGGGAAACCTAGCCTTAAACTACTAAATAATACGTTATGTGTATACATAACACTTCTTTCCCTTTTAAAATCAAATTATTTCAAAATTATCTTATGATATGAATATTAAATAGATTATATTTAAACAATGACTTAAATATAGGTACTTATTAAAATAATATAATAATAATTCATATTCCTTAATTCATTTATTTATTATTTCTATTAATAAATAATGTAATTCATAATTTCATTTTCTTTAATATTTGTAATTTGGGTGTTTCGTTTTTTTCCTTTTAGACCGTCTCAACCGTCTCATCTGTATATTGAAACTTTTAGCATTTTATTTAAGTGAACTACCTTCCTGTAATAACTCTTGTCTACTTCTTTTTCGACATCGTTTTTCTTCCTCTTTTTCTAAATTTTGTTTAACTGGAACTCTTGTATTTAGAGAAAACCTTACTCTTTTTACATGATAAGCTTTTTTTAAATCTCCTATGTGTGCCACCCTAACATTACCATTATTCAATTTTATTTCAAATAAACTTTTACTTATCTTCTTGATAATCTCAACTTCAACTTTCTTTAAATTCGGTCGGATACCTTCTGCGCTAATCTGATGTCCCAAGTATTCCACTTCATTTTCAAAAAACTTACATTTCACACCATTTACTCTAACGTTAAACTCGTCTAATCTTTTCAAAACAGTCTCTAAATTTTCAAAACACTCTTCCATAGTATTTCCACCTATCAACACGTCATCCATATACGCCCTAACCTTATTAATGCCAATCAAAATTTGATCTATTACTTTCTGAAATTCTGCAGGAGCAATGCTTACACCGAAAGGTAACCTATTATAACGAAATAGACCCTTGTGTGTTATAATCGTAACACATTCTTTTGACCTCGCACTAATTGCCAATTGTTGATATGCTCCAGAAAAATCAAGCACACAAAAGAATTTACCACCAACAGATGCAAGCAGATCCTCAATGGGTGGGAGTGGGTAAAACAAAGGTTCAATAAATTTATTAATAGTGACTTTAGAGTTCATGCATATTCGCAAACTTCCATCTTTCTTTGCTACTGCCACTATAGGAGTTGCCCATTTACTATGAGTTACCGGTTCCATAATACCCATTTTGCATAACCTATCTAGCTCATCCTCCACCTGTTTCCTCATCCCATAAGGTACCGCATATGCCTTTAAAAAAACTGGGGTCGTCTGTGGCAACAATTTTATATCAACTTCAAAGTTTTTAATCGGTTCACTAAAATCACCTGAGAACACTTTCTTGTATTTGTCTTTAAGAAAACTAACTAAATAATACTTGTTTTCTACATTAAAATTCATTGAATTCACATATGGTTTATTATTTGCTATCTCGATCTTGTTTCGGTTTTTACTAAAAAAAAAATTCGCCAATTGGGATACATAACTTCAAGCCAATTTCTACCCAACAATGGGTGAAAGTATTTTTTTGTTCTTAAAATCACCAAACGTAAATCATAAAATGTGTTTACCTTGTTAGGATCTTCGACATTAACTTGTACTGCACCGACCACATCAACTCTCTCACCACTAACCACCAGTAAAGTTTTAGAGCACAGCATTAACTTAATATTCTTAAAATATTTAACATAATCATCCAAATGAACAACCGAAGCACAAGCTCCGCAATCTACTTCGAAATCAATAAAAAAATTATTTACACATACTTTAATAATTAATGGTTCATCGAAACTTAATGTGTTTATGTATCCAATGTTCAATGTGCTGTCTTCTTCTGTGTCATCGCTTTCGCCCCCACTAATGGCTTTGATCTGCCTTGTATTTCTGTTCTCATGTTGTCTGTTACTTTTTACTGCTACTGCTGCATTGCACTCGCGAGCAAAATGTCCCCATCGTTTACATCGATAAC
This sequence comes from Sphaerophoria taeniata, assembly GCA_943590905.1. Lineage (NCBI taxonomy): Eukaryota > Metazoa > Arthropoda > Insecta > Diptera > Syrphidae > Sphaerophoria > Sphaerophoria taeniata. The sequence goes on along the minus strand of OX016540.1, from coordinate 234,153,433 downwards.
ATTGATAACGGTTGGACCCTCTTGACAAACTTCTGTCTCTACTTTTCGCACCTTTACTGCTGCCGTTGTATCCACGATCATTTTTTCTTCTCCGTTGACCATAGTTGGAATTTGCCGTTTGAGAATTCCATGAACTTCTGTTGGCAGGTGGAATAACGGCGAGATGGTCTGGTTATGGAATGTAAGGTGTTTCCAGGATTCATCAACTTCATTTCACTCTCTGTCATCTCCATTGTTGTTGCTACATCTTGGGCTTTTTCAAAAGTTAATTTTGCTGTGTTTAGCAAGCGCTCTTGAATTTTTTCGTTCTTGAGGCCACACACAAACTTATCCCTTAATGCTTCTTCCAAAAATTCATCAAAATCACAAGTTTTCGCAAGAAACTTTAACTCCACCACATAATCTCTAACTGACTCGTGCTGTTTTTGGTCTCGCTTATAGAATTTAAAGCGTTGTGCAATTACGTTGGTTTTTGGCTCAAAATAGTCCGAGAGATTCTTTACGATTTCGTCAGACCTCAATGTAGCAGGATCTGTTGGAGCCACAAGGGAATTGAGAATTTTATATAATTCTCCTCCAGCCATACTGATAAAAAATGAAACTTTATCATTATCCTCGGTTATCCTATTAAGCTTGAGAAGCTGGACCATGCGCTGTTGGTATAATTTAAAATCGTCTCCCACGTTGAAAAATTCGATATTTCCCATTAAGGCAGTTGTGGGATTGTACCGACACTATGCTTCGATTCATTTGCCATAATTAAGTGTTCAAATTAGTTTTAACTTTTTTTTTATAATTTCACATTTGTAGCAAAAGCAACATACTATTTTTTTTTTAACTTAATTTATCCTCGTCGCCATTATGATATATATATATGCGGACTGTCGAGCAATGAGAACACGTTGGTGGTTAGGCGGGAACTGACTTTATTGTTCTCTATAATATAGTACTTAACTAATACTTAATCTTATACTTAAACTACTAAATAATACGTTATGTGTATACATAACACAGTCAAAGACAAAAGTTCAGTTTTCCTTTCTCTATAAACAATTATTAGTCCAGTCAGATTAGACATAAAAAAGCCCAAACCCAGAAATAATTCGCGTAGAGCTGAAAATTGGTACAGAGCATTAGAACACCGATTAAAGTAAAATGTCAAAAGTCCCCAAAAATCCCATGTGTGCATAAAAAGTTTTTCAAGGTCAAATGTCGAAAATGTTGGTTTTTCATGCATATCTTTGAAACGGGGGAAGCTATCAAAAAAAAGTATATAAAAGGCTTGTACGCCTTGTAATTCTCTAAAAAAAAAATGACACTTTTTTCCTACGAGCAAGCGTTTAGAAAATATTGCGATTTTAAAATGTGTCAAATGTCGAAAATAATGGTTTTTTGCGTATTACTCTTAAACGGTGAGTCCGATTGAAAAAATTTCTATGAAAAACTTGTAGATTATGTGGTTTTCTATATAAAAACATTTTTTTTTAAGCTGTCAGAAAAGAAAAACATAATTTGGTCAAAACTCAAAATTTCGAATTTTTTATAATTAGCTCCTAAGCCCTGTACAAAATTCGTATAGAGCTGAAAATTGGTACAGAGCATAAGGACATCTCTCTTTATAAGATGTCAAAATTCCCCAAAAATCCCACTGGTGCAAAAAAAAATATTCAAGGTTAAATGTCGAATATGTTGTTTTTTCATATTTAACAAAGAGTTATTTTGAGTGCACATCATATAAATGATCGCTCAAACGAAAAAAAGGATAAAGGCAAGGACTCTACCTCATGGGTGGTGTGGAAAAAAGTGTGGGCAAGAGACAACTTTTGGATAGGAATCAAAGTTTGAAAACTGTTACTTTCGTTTTTGCAGGGATTAACAAAATCTACAGAAAAAACAACATTATTCGACATTTAACCGTGAATATTTTTTTTTGCACCAGTGGGATTTTTGGGGAATTTTGACATCTTATAAAGAGAGATGTCCTTATGCTCTGTACCAATTTTCAGCTCTATACGAATTTTGTACAGGGCTTAGGAGCTAATTATAAAAAATTCGAAATTTTGAGTTTTGACCAAATTATGTCAGAGTCAGCGCATCAGTTTTAGAATTTCAATTATTTCTAAAAGACAGTATTCGATTACGAATTGCCAAATATTGACAGTGACAGTTGTCCTTTTATTTATTTTCTGCCATTTTGGTTGGTGCCCAATGCTTGTTTATCTTTCATTCAATTCCGACAGTGGCGTTTGAATATTTTATTGGAATGTTATTGCTGGTTAAATAAACAAAATATTTTAAGTAACTGTCATGTTCATGATGTCTAAGGAAGATGATACTCAGCCAAACAAAGCTCGTGTTCATTATGTTGACATTGTTTTCAATTTAATTTACTGAATAATGATCCCACAATGGAATGAAATTCCACATTCTTCATTCTACATTTTTGTTTTTGCTTTCGCGGGAGAGAATAAAAATAATAATAAATTGTCTTCACTGAAAGTGTATTTTTAATAATATTCAAGGTTTAAAAATATATTGGATGACACCGCGCGCTGGCCGGAAGCTTGGGATCTGAAATATGTTCGTTATTGTCGATTGAGGTAACAGCACCATTCACGTTTATTTGGGAACTTTCGATAATGAATGATAATACACGCTTAATTTTTTTTTCAAATTAAGATGAAAATCAAAAACTCATGCGATAAATAGAATATAGTGAATGTATAAACAAAGCTACCTTATTATAGTGCATTAAGGATACCCAACTTTCAGATTCAATTGGCTTACAAAAAATATATATATTTTTTTAATATCATTACAATAATGTCAAATTTTATGAAATATGTATTTTTTGTTGTATTATATATTTATTTATTTTACAATATTAAAAAAAAACATGTGACAAATGTTTCTATGCAGCGTTAATTGTTCTAAGAAAAGTTAAGATACATAATACCTGTGTATATATTTGTCAATAGAATTCTGAAAATATGGATAATTATAGAAATTTGTAGCCTAAAAAGGCAAATTTGTTGACTGTTTCTGTTATTATGGCTTGTATTTCTGCTTGGATTTATGCTTTCAAACTGAGTTTGTGCACGTCGTCAGTTTCTCCAAAATATGTTGAAGAAAACACGGAACTTGTCGGTCTTCAGAACCTTATGCTAAATTCTTTATTCGAAATACTTAACTTACTTTGCGCTGACAAAACAACTATTTTGCAGCAGTCAGCTTGACTTGACCCCAGTGAAAGTAATTTGCCTCATTGCAAAGCTCGTGTAATTATCTTAGTCATTCAGAAATACGGTCTATATCGAAAACATTTTTTGTAATTCTGTAATTCAATTAAGAATTTGTTATCCTTTAATTAAAACATCGAAAATTAATACAACCCAGATAATATTTTGTTGAATTTAAACATTTTATTACGAGCTGAATTTTACGTTAATCATTGAAAAGCCATTCAGAATTTACATTATTATCAAGACAAGGATTTCCAATAATTAAGCGACGAAAAAAGTAAAAGGTAATTCGAGTCATCATCGTAAAAACTATTGGATCAAATTATCAAGCGAACTACACATTGCGTCCATATTTACACTTCATAGTAAGTAGCAACATTCTTGTTGTTGATTTATTGTACGTGTTACAGAGTTTGGACGACAAACTATTTTGGAATTGAAGTTGAACGTAACAGCTCTGTGGTTGTATCTGTCTCATGATTAAGGACATACATTAAATTGAAGTATAGAGGAAAAGAGCATTGATAAAGTTTATAGACTGAATTTACGGTGTCAAACATATTGAAGCCACTATGTGACAAATTGAATTTGGGCATACCAGGATGAATGGGTTGCCAACACATTAATCACGAAACTAATAAATTTAGATTGTCATGTCTTGTCTGTGCTTTCGGTGTGCGTTGTTTTCTTAGAGTCTTTGATATTCTAGTATTTCTCTTCCCAAGTATATTTCAAGAAAGGGTTGTTGGAATTTATTGTCTTTAAGTGGTACGTAGAGATTGGTGAGATAAGAATCAATATTTTGCTAGAAGAGTTTTAATTAAAATAAAATAGAGTGGCGCGACAGCTCCTGATTCCTGGAGAGCCAAGGCCTAAGTGGCTTACTCTTATCAAATATTCTCTGAGTGCGTGTAAATAATTGAGGTTATCTTCAATTTAACGCCGATTCCGAACGGTAAAGTTGAAAAGCACTTTTTTCATCACAGGTTGATACCCTTGGAAGTTTTGTCAGTTGTTCGCAAGAAGCAAGAAGAAGAGTATGATTCACAATGGTCTGCTTAGCACCCAACGTAAATAACTACTAAGCCACGGAATCTTAAATAGAACTAAAAAGTTATTTTAAAAGTAAAATCTCTACGTATAGTCAGTCTTAAAGGAAGTGGAAGATTGTGTTTGTTGTTATTTAACCTCAAAAGAAAAATTTAATTTTTCGTGGAAGAAAAGAAATTGTAATCAATACAAAAAAATCGTTTCGAGATGACACTGAAAGCACATCACTGTACTGCAATTGTATTCCCAAACATTCAAATGGCTTAAAACCAGTATTAGTTCAGTTTTCTGCAAAAATAGTTTTAAAACCAAAATGTTTCAGAGTACCCTTATTTCAATTCTTATCTCCTATTTCATTTCCAAGAATTGCAATAACTCCTGAAAAACGAGCTGAATACAATGCAATACTCCAAAGCAATAATGTAATTCAATGCGAAACACAACTAGCTATTGTACCTTTTTTGTGAACTGTAATTCTTTGGATAAGACTTTGAAATTTGAAATCTCCTCCTAAGGGAAATACCTTTTGTTCCCTCTCGAAAAGTAACATACTTTTCAATCTTTCCATCTCAACAACATGTACGTCTTCTTTTTCAGCAGAATTTCGAATGAATCGCTTTCGTTCACATTCATGCCATAACTGAGCTAAACCTTTTTGTTAGATAAATTTTCTAAGTCCTCGTGTACATTTTTTGATACTAAGCCAATTTTGCCTTTTTTTGTCTCCTTGTACATACATATATGTTGAAAGCCCTTGGGGCCAGCGTTTGCAGGAATATCACATTTTTGTTTCTTTTATTGTCTACTTTAGTAAATGTATGTCTCAGGATTCTGGTCAAAAGTGTTACCCTTGTGGCAGTAATTGCCACTCAACAAAAATAACCTTTATTCGTTCTTTCATTGTTATTTGGAATTAAGACTGAAGAAATCTGCTTTCAGCTGAGCCTCATTATTTCAATAATGTGTCATGACCATAATGTTAGTTTTGTGTAGTATATAAATTTAGAACAAACAAAGTTCTGCTGCTTCTATTCAAAATCTTTTTTCTTCCACTTCGGGTTAAGGGCATTTAACTTTAAGTAGCTGTTTTTTGATATTTAGCTCTCTGAATATGCAAGCAGGTTGTTGTTTTATTTAAGCGCTTGATATTTTCTTCTCGTTAAAATCGGTTCCCGTGGTAAATCAGTACTCAAAAAAGAAATGAAGTATGAAGAGAACAAAATGTTTTAGTTTATGCACAGTATCAGCGCAATATGTGAAATAAATGCTGTGAATATAAATAGATCTGAAACTTTTATTTCTTATAATAAAAGATTAAGAAAACTTGTTCATGTTTTATCTTTTGTAAAACCTTTATGAGGGTTTATACACTAGATATTGGAATTAACGTTCTAGAGAAAGTTCACTCGGGCGTATACTTGCTACTTTTTCAGAAAAAAAGAAGAAGAAGAACGCCGTTTCCAAGATTTACTTAAGCAACAAAATCAATTCTTGTGGCAAAAACTAGCAACTGTTTCTGACTAGAGACGTGAACATAGGAATTTCGGAAAGCTTTTTTAAGTATGAGCTCAATATAACTTAAATGTTTTATGTGACTTCATTTGTGTACCTACTCTTAAGTTGCTTAGTTGGGAAGTGCGTTCGCTGCTAAGCAGAACGTCGTTGGTTCGATTTCTACTCAGGCCAAGTTTTTATTTCGTCTTTCACGGGCACTGCCTCTTGCGAAGAACTGACAAATCTTCCAAGAGTATCAATCTGTCATGAAAAAGTGCTTCTCAACTCTGCCGTTCGGAATCGGCGTTAAATTGTAGGTCCCCTCAATTCCTCACGCGCACTCAGAGAATTGTTGATGAGAGTAAGCCACTTAGGCTTTGGCTCTTCGAGAGCTGTCGCGCCACTCTATTTATTTATTTATTTATTTAAGTTGCTACATAAAATTTCAGATCTCGATAACGAGTGACAAAATGGTTGAGAAAAGAAAAAGTTCTACATCGTGATAGCAAAAGCGAAACAAGAGTCAGGTGTTAGTAAGTTGTTATGCTGATATCGGTTAACGACTAATTGATCTCTGACGTCATCTTCGTAGAAGATAAAGTAAGAGTCTGGTGTCCTCATTACCAAGTACACATTAAGCGTATTGAAGCCGTTCAGCGCCGTTTCTTTTATTGGCAATACGTGGTTTAGGTTGGGTTGATCCTCTTGAACTCCCTCCCTATGAGGATCGTCTTACTGAGCATGCAACCTTTATACTTGCGAAGGGACAACGCTGAGATTATTTTTATACACCAGCTTTTAACTGACTCTGTTGACTGTCCAAGGATTTTTCTCTTCATAAATCTCCGTGTCAGGTCTTTCCCCTTATTTCAAACCCCATTCCACAGAATTGACTATGGACTTAATAAACCATTGACTTGAATGATTACAAAAGCTAATAACTCACCTCACTTTGAGCTTAATGTGTCTGTACGATCAAGGGAATTTGACCGCCAACCCGGGAAATCCTTGAGCTCTTTTCAAACTAAAAGAAGGAACTTTCCTGGTTGGTTTTTAATTATTCCGTTTTTTCCAATAAAAAACGTTCACGAAAATCTAAAGAGCGATTTTATCTTCAATGTAAGACACTACAAGATTTGTAAGGCAATCGAAAAAAAAGCGAAAACTATCGAAATATACGAAATAAAGAATGCGACTCGAATCATTTGGCAAACGAACAAAAGAGAGTTTTATTTAACTTTTTGACTGATATTTATACAGAAATTTGTATAAGAGAATAATTTCTCTCAGGCGAATTCAATAAAATTAAATATGGCGGACTCGCCAAATGATGGCGCAAAATTTAAATACTTTTATTTAATTTCGAAAATGATTTTATAAGATAAAAGATGAAACTCCAACATTCCGGCCGCTTTGAAAGGATTCCTTTCAACATGGTATAGCTGCTAATTTGCGGATAGGCCTTCGAAATACACCTCGATTAGTTTGGACATCAGCGACTCGAACTCTACCGTCTGGACCTTCAATTGTTTTGATGACTCTACCTAGCAGCCATTTTTGAGGAGGTAAGTTGTCTTCATGGATGATGACTAAATTGCCGATGGACAGGTTTTGGCTTGATGTGACCCACTTGTAACGACCTTGCAGTTCTGTGATGTATTCATTGGACCACCGTTTCCAAAAGTGAGTCTTTACAGCATGGATTCGACGCCACCTCTGGAGATAACAAATTTCAGCAACTTCGGAATACGGTTCAGGAATGGCCTTGAGGGAGGAACCGATAAGCATATGTGCTGGCGTGAGGGCTTCTAAGTCATTGGGATCTGCAGACATCTGTGTTATGGGTCTGGAATTCATTATGGCTTCAATTTCCACCAGGGCTGTTGTCAACTCCTCGAACGTCAATTTTGCGTTGGCCAGGCTACGATAGAGATGACCCTTAGCTACTTTCACGGCCGCTTCCCAAATTCCGCCGAAGTGCGGTGCCCTAGGGGGAATAAAATGAAAATTTATGTTTGCATTAGTGCAAAAATTTATAATTGTGTCTTGGTTAGATTTTTTGAACAACATGTCACGAAATTCTTTGAGTTTTGATTGCGTCCCAACAAAATTTGTCGCGTTGTCACAATGAATGTCCTTTGGAAGACCCCTACGACCTGTCAGTCTTTTCAAAGCTCCTATAAATGCGTCTGTTGAAAGATCTGACACTGCTTCTAAGTGCACTGCTTTCGAGGCAAAGCATACAAAGACGGCGACATAAGTTTTGTAGGGTGCTTTTCCTCGTATTTTATATGATGTATAAATCGGTCCGCAGAAATCTACTCCACAACATAGGAATGGGCGTGATGGAGTAAGTCTGCCAATAGGTAGGTTCCCCATGACCTGTTCGTATAATTTTGGACGATATCTAGCACAGTGAGGACAATTTCGAACGATACTTCGAGCCAAATTTTGAACATTGACTATCCAAAACCTTTGCCTAGTTAAGGCTACTAAAGCCTTTGGACCAGCGTGATAATTTGAGAAATGTAAATGCCGAACTAATTCCCTGCTGAAGTTACAATCCTTTGGCAGTAATAAAGGATGTTTGCTTTGTTCTGGGATATTTGCGTTCTTTAGTCTTCCACCTACTTTCAACAGTTGAATTCCTTTCTGGTCTTCAATGAACGGATTCAACCACTTTGTTGATCCTTGAATTGACGAGTTGGTTCTAATTGCATCAATTTCCTTGGAAAAATATTTTGTTTGAATGATGTTTACTATAGTACACAGTGCAGTGTCCAGCTCCTCTACTGTGAGACAATTTCTCGAAGTTGTTTTCTTCCTTATCAAATTAAGATATCGTTGAACATAAGCGAATACTCGAATGACTTTCGTATACGAGCTTATTTTGTTGATGACTTCGATGAGATATTCTTGTTCTTGTATTAGGCTTGTTAAGACTGTTTTTCTTTTTTCTAACGATAGTTCTTCCAAGGATGGAACTATTTCCAGCGACGGAGGCCAACAATTTTCTTCTTTGGCAAGAAACTTTGGTCCCTCAAACCATATTGACCTTTTAAGTTCTTCGACAGAACATCCACGGGAGACATAATCCGCCGGATTATCGAATGTCGAGACGTGTTTCCACACCACAGTTTCTGTGGTTTCTTGGATTTCGGCTACTCTGTTGCCCACAAACGTATTGAGCTTCGACGAATGAGTTGAAATCCAATGGAGAACAATTGTGGAGTCTGTCCAAAAATAAGCTGCAGAGTATGCATTGGCGATAATTTTTTGAACTTTTACCCAAAGTTTGGCTAAAAGATGTGCTGCACAGAGCTCTAAGCGAGGAAGTTGTTTCTTTTTAGCAGGAGCAACCCTGGATTTCGCAACTAAGAGCTTAACACATATTTTTCCCTTGGAATCAACGCTTCTCATGTAGATGCAGCAGCCATATGCCTTCATTGAGGCATCTGCAAAGCCGTGAACTTGTGCACATTGTTTGCTATCAATAAAAACGTGACGTGGAACCGAAAGATTTTGGATTGTATGCAGATCCGTCATAAATTGACGCCATTCATCATCGATGTTTTCTGGGACTGGTTCATCCCAACTTAACTTCTCAATCCAGAGTTGTTGCAGTATGACCTTAGCTCGGATTACGATGGGACTGACCAAGCCCATGGGATCAAAAAGCGACGAAGAAATTGAAAGAATGGATCTTTTAGTGACCTTCCCCTGATCACGATTAGGCTTATATGAAAAGCTAAATTCATCAGCACAAGGATTCCAAGCAATACCTAATGTGCTTATTAAATTAGACTCTGTGAGTTTGATGTTATGTTGTTTAGGGTCTTCAATCGAAGGAAGATGGTTTGTATTCCATTTGGCAAGTTCTAGGCCTGCTGAGCTTAAGATATGAACGACTTCACTCCGTTTTTGATAAAGCTCTTCTAGACTATCTGCACCAGTTAACATGTCATCAACGTAAAAATTGGACTTAATCACAGAAGCCCCTATGCTGAATTTTTCTTGATTGATATCAGCCAAGTAATGGAGACAACGAATCGCCAAAAATGGAGCTGATGACGTACCATATGTAATGGTGTTAAGTTTGTATGTTCGAATTGGGGTGTTTTCATTTTCTCTCCATAGTATTTGTTGAAATTTCCTTTGCGATGGATCAACAAGGAATTGCCTGTACATTTTTACTATATCCGCTGTTAAAGCATAACGATACAATCGGAAGCGAAGTAAAATAATGATTAGATCATCCTGTATTGTAGGGCCGACCATCAGAATTCCATTCAATGAGATTTGAGACGATGTACGACATGAAACGTCAAAAACTACGCGAAGTTTGGTAGACAAGCTGTCAGGCCGAAGGACGCATTGATGTGGTATAAAATAGTTTTCCCCGCTAAGATTTGGGTGTGAAACCAGCGACATATGACCTAATCGTTCATATTCCTTCATGAACTCTACGTATTGAGTTTTCAAAGGTTGATTTTTCGACAATCTGCGTTCGAGAGAAACGAATCTTCTAAAAGCTATATCGTATGATGCTCCCAAGCAACTGGGATCTCTTTTAAAGGGCAATTGGACCATTAAACGACCGCAGGGAAGAACTTGAACTGTGTTTACGAAAGATTTTTCACACTGAATCTGCTCATCTGACCACTTCAACTGATTTCCTTGAATTTCTTCCAGTTCCCAGAATTTCTCAACATATTTTTCTAAATTGCTCTCTGCTGCATTTCTGACAAGACATAATGCTTTTTCTTCTGCATTTTGTGGCTTGTATCTTCCTGACACGATCCATCCTAAAGTGGTCTTTTGCAGTGAAGGTAATCCATCTCCTAATTTCACGAGGCCTGGTTCCAACAAATCAAAAAATGCTTCAGCTCCTAATAACATGTCTATTTGAGAGGGATGGTTGAAATTCTCATCTGCAAGATCTAAATTTGCTGGCAAATTCCAGTTACTTATGTTGAGAGTTGAATCAGGCTGATATCCAGTAATTGACGGCGCGACTAAAAATTCCAATGAGAGCTCAAAGTTGTTGTATCGAGAACGAATTGTTGATTGGGTTTGATAATTTGTTTTTGTTTCCGTTATCCCTATGCCCATAATATCAACAGTCTTCCTAGTTTTCTTTAAACCAAGGAAGTTTGCGAATTTTTCATTGATGAAATTGACCTGAGATCCTGAATCGAGCAGGACTCTTCCAAATTGAAAACATCCTGACGAATCCTTGACAAGAATCAGTGCTGTTGCCAAGATAACTTGAACCGGAATACGTTCTTTTTCTAGTGCAGAATGTGAGGCAGATGACGTAGAAGGAAGAGAAATGTCAGTTGGAGAAGCAACGAAATTTGAATCGGCCGATGTGGATTTGTGTAGCAAGCTATGGTGTGGTTTTTTGCAGGATTTGCATTTATAGATTGATGAGCATTTAGAAACACTATGACCCCGTGATAAACAATTTAAGCAAAGGCTTAATCGTTTTGCTTTCCAAAATCTATCCATTACAGGAAGATCGATAAAACTTTTACAATTTGCGATGTTATGGTTGACATTGCTGCAAAAAACACAAGGCTGTTGATTAGCCGCAAGTGAAGTTTGAGGGCGACTTTGGTTGTTAAACGTTGGCTTCGGTCTATGGAAACTCCGACCACTGGGTTCCGGACGGTTTTGTTTACTGTCCCTAGCTTCGAGAAATTGACACCTTTTATTCAAAACGCTAACGCAATCTTTCCATTCAGGCAGCTTTGCATAATTCATATGTTCATCCCACTTCGATTGTGTTTCAGAATCGACCTTCGATATGGCTATGTGTATAACTATAGCATTACAGATTTGCTCATATGACCCTATCGAGAGAAGTGAACTGAACAACGCGGAAATGTTGTCAACCAAACTTCTTAATTCTGTAGACGATGCCTTTGGAACTTTAGGCAGTTCGATTAATTGCGAAATGTTTTCGAGGAATATTAATGTGTCATTGTCAAACCGTTCCTTTAAACTTTGAAGGGCCTTAGTATAGTTAGCTTCTGTGACTTGATACGCTTTAATTGTACTTAGGGCCTGATCACTTAAACACGAAAGCAAGTAATTAAATTTCTCGATTTTGGTCAAACTTGAATCATTTTCAATTAAATTATTAAAAGAACTAATGAAATTCTTGTATTCGGAGTATTTTCCACTAAACCTGGGCAACCGTTGTTTTGGAAGATGAATGCTAGGTTGATTAAACGCCAGTGTCGTGTCTGCGACACTGCTTCGCCTTCCAGGTCCTAAGAGTGACATAATTTTCGACTTCGCCGTAATATATAGGTCTTCTATTTCACTACGATGCTGATCGGAAGGATTTAAAATCTCTATTTTAGACTGATAAACTAGTATTTGTTTGAAATATGATTCTTAAATTCCTAGTCGACACTCAAGCTCGCATGGTGTGAGAGTATTAGGACTAGCTTCTATGAGATTTTTTATTCTTGTTAGGCTTCCTTTAGTTGAAGCCCGTTGTTGTCTTAGTTCTGCTAAAATTTGTTGTTGTTGTTGTGCTTGTTCTTGTTCCAGGGACATTGTTTGAATTTTTAAATTTGTCGTTAAACTTGCTTAAAATATATCTAATATTCAATGCAAAGATAATGCAACTTATCTGCCGAGACAACGACGACGACGACAGCAATGAAAAGCGACGATGAAGATGATGCAAGCAAGTATGAGTTCGACTCAAATCTTAGTTACTGATTCAAACAGCGAAAGCTTCAAACCAAGCTTTTATTCAGTGCAGCGATCATGAAGCAAGATCTCCCACGACGATGGCGAAAATGATATTGGTAATCGATATGTTACAACAAATTCAAGCGAAATGGAGATCATGCACTGAAATCGAAATCAGGTGTGTATTCAATGGATTCTGAATATTATGTTTGATTCTGCTGTGCGGCAAGGGCAAACCAACGAGAACTCGAATGAGCGAAACGAACGACGATGAGCGATAAGTGCAATAGTGTGTGTAAATTTCGAATTTGAGAATTAAGCGTGCGATTTGTATGTACTTTAAGTGTGTGGGTGCGTACGTGTGTGTGTATTTGTGTGCTCTCAAACCAAATGTGGATTCTAAATGATTTTTGTGGATTGTATTAAATTTGGTCCACCGACAGCATCTCAAATATGCTGTGTGACTGTTCTTATGGCAAAATGTATGATTGAGTAGATAATGCTTTTTGGATTTTTAATTTTCAGATTTCTTATGTGATATGTTGTTCGTTTTGTTAGATTAATATGTTATACTTATAATAAGTATAGTATATATATGTTTGCTTAAGGTCTTTTTATTTAAAGGTGCGTTTATTAATTATGCAAACTAATCAATTACTTTGATTATCCAGTTTAGTAGAAATTACTTATTTTTAATTTTTTAAATAGAGTAAATTAACACACAACGCACGTTCGAATAAATGTAGACCATTAGTACCTGGGTGGGAGGGTTTTATACTTATCTCCCACGTCTTCCAATGCGAATTTCTTCTGGACGGCGGTGATGATGATGATGAGTCTCTCCTTCTGGGATGGCTGGATATTTATTGACTGTATTTGTTGGTTTTTCTTTCACGTAATGCACTCGCGAACCGAAACCGACCACGCTTCGCGACAATGTCAATGTTTTTTGGGGTTATAATGTTTTTTGGGACTTAATTGTCTTTAAAGTTTATTATATAGTTTTTTATACAGTTTTTTATACAGTTTTTTATATTCACTGTTTTTTATAGTTTTAAGGTTTTTTCTAAGCACGTTGGGCGCCAAAATGTACGATCAAGGGAATTTGACCGCCAACCCGGGAAATCCTTGAGCTCTTTTCAAACTAAAAGAAGGAACTTTCCTGGTTGGTTTTTAATTATTCCGTTTTTTCCAATAAAAAACGTTCACGAAAATCTAAAGAGCGATTTTATCTTCAATGTAAGACTTTTACTACAAGATTTGTAAGGCAATCGAAAAAAAGCGAAAACTATTGAAATATACGAAATAAAGAATGCGACTCGAATCATTTGGCAAACGAACAAAAGAGAGTTTTATTTAACTTTTTGACTGATATTTATACAGAAATTTGTATAAGAGAATAATTTCTCTCAGGCGAATTCAATAAAATTAAATATGGCGGACTCGCCAAATGATGGCGCAAAATTTAAATACTTTTATTTAATTTCGAAAATGATTTTATAAGATAAAAGATGAAACTCCAACAGTGTCCAAGATCACCCTGAAGAACCTATTAAAAAATTAAACACCTCCTAATACTCTCCCTGACATTATATTACATATTTTATATTATTGTCCTCTGTTTATAATATTGTTATATTTGATTTTAGTCTATAAGATTAATTTAATTTATTAATTAATTTTCATTTTTTTATGGCTTGACCTTGAATTAAGTTTTTAATAGAAATTAAAAAAAAAATCAAAATTTAAAATCGGTTAAGCATAACAAGAAAGCTAAACCGGAGCATTTGCATTTCAATGAGTGAATATTAGATGTTTGTGTAAGGATACAGTTGTTAACTGGATGACGTCTGATCAGCAACTGATAACAGCGGGCAGCTTGTTTGGTTTTTGATCGGACGGTGAAAAATCGGTATGCACAGGAGACAGGAGACTGCACCACGATCGGTTTAAGAAATTGATAGTTGTTAACTGGTCGGCATTATTGATGAAGGTTTTCTCTCTTTTTTGCAGTACGACATCAGATCAAAGAGAAATGGACATCGCTCGGCAGATAACTGGAGATAATGGTCATTCTGCTACGATTTCCTTTTGGATATCTTTCTCTTTAATAAAAACACTCTTCTATTTTAATTTCACGTTAATGCAAAAACTAGTCAAGAAATACAAACAAGAAAATCTCTTGTTAGATTAAGTGAAAGTGAACTCGAGATTTCAATCCTTAAGAACATTTACACATATATAGGTATCTTCTTAAGAACTTGCACTATAAGAGCTAAGTTCCTAGTCAGCCGTTTGGATTCAAAACCTTCAGGTTAAATTGAATACCGATGACGAATTCTCTCGTTTTTGTGTGACTTAATTCATGGTATAACGAAAGTTGTAGCCACGTTCTTCGTATTCTCCTATAATTGCAATTGCTTCCTCCTCGACGGGTCTCCACCTTGACGTTGGTGAGGAGGCTTACACTCAAACCTCAAGCAGGCCAGTCGCAGTCTCTAGCTTTCGAGCAGTTTCTCAACTACCAGCTAGGGTTTGGGCAAACTAAGAGAGGCCCACCCCTATGAATATGGAAGAACTAAAAATAATGAACGAAACCATAGCGGGGATATACGCTAAACGGTCGGTAGTAGTCACGACTGCCGGCTTTGGCTTTGCCTCGCGATCTCAATATCGAGAGGAGAAGTCGCCAGTGACATCATTTTTTCATATTTATTTATTTTTAATGACAACCCTACTTATTTTTTCGAAACTTTTTCTTTTTTCTTTTTCGTTTTTCTTTTTCTTTTTCTTTTTCATTTCTTTTTTCTCAACAGTTTCAAAATATAAGCAGAGAATAGAAGAAAATATGAGCTCTTCATCAAAGCACATGCCATTGACCGAGGAGGAAGAAAATCTCCTCCTCGATCCTTTCGCGAATCGCGGTATGAAGGACGGAGTTAGTGCGACTGACGTCGATGACGCCAGCGAGGTCTCCTCAGTCGCTAGCTCGATCGTCTCCAACTTATCGAACGTTTCCAGGCGGAGTAGAATCTCCAACTGCAAGCGCACAATAAAAAGATTTGGTCAATTAAATTGGGACCAGATGTCGGAAGTGGAACGTATGAGGCTGTACAACGCTCGTGTTTTTTTGGATAGGGAGATCTTGGTTAAGGACAACCTGACATCAAGCAATCCCCCTCCAGAAAACTCGAGCTCGAAGACACAGATGGGACCACCTGCTCCTAACGCTAATTCCAAGCGCGGGAAAGGGTGCACCCCATCAACGTCTGGTGCTAAGTCCTCTAAACACTTAGCGAACATAGAACCAACTAACAAACAACAAGAAGAAAACGACAACAACACGGAACAAATCGGGCGGACACACATCGGGGGGGTCAACCACACCAGCCGAACTAATCCCGGAACCTAGCGGTCCGATTAGCCAAGCGAATGTGATGGGCACCCCACATGAGGGCAAAGATACAAGAGAGTGCGAGGGTAACCTAGTAGGCCATTGCTCACAAGGCAACCTTAACACAACCTCCGTTTCTGAGCCCGAAAACCAAACGATTGACACCACTATCGGCAGCTTAGCTACGGTACTACGAAAAGGGATAAAACAACGCAAAACCGGCACTCTCAACGATTACGATATTCGTAGACGTCAGCAACGCAATGCTGAGAGAATCGTTCGACGGTTTGCCAAAAGAACTCCCGAGTCTCTTACGGCCAACGAGAGGGCAGCGTTTGAGAAATCCAAGTCCCGATTACAAACAGCGTCGGAAATTACGGTTGCTGGCAAGGCGGTCACAATCCCCCGCCCGGAAGAAGCATCATGCTCCTCGAAAAGGGCGAGGAATGCCGGTAACTCACCAATCTCCTCTTCGCCACATGCAGCAACGAAGAGAGTAAAGATTTCTCGAGCCATCGTTAAGGGTCACCAAGTCGCTATAGCTGACTATGGTAAACCCACACGTAAGCTAACCGAAGATGAATGGCAGCTCCTTGAACTAAGGATCCTTGAGGAAGTCAACGAGGCTATCGTTAAGAGTAGGCAAGTGCCACTCTTCGGTAACCTCACGACAACTCATGGTTTCAAGGTGCTGAACTGTGAGAATGACGTGACTCTTGAGTGGCTCCGAGAGTTTATCAAAAATACGTCAGCCCCATGGCAAGGCGCTGATCTTCGTCTCATCGAGGTGAAAGCGATTAAGGAGCTGTGCAGACCAGTAGGTAAACTAGTGGTCAAAGGCCCCGCCATCCCCAGCGACCGGCTAGAGAGATACATCCTATCTCTGAATAGTGATCTCCTAAGCCAAGACTGGGAGATTATAAAAACGGAAAAAACCAAGGAAGGCACCGAGGTGGAAGTTAGGCTGACTCAAAAAGCCATCCCACTTCTCAGGAAAGCTGACTTCAAAGTGCGTGTCGGGATAACCCGATGCAAGCTGAGGTTGATTGCCAACAAAAAGAAACAGGTTAGTAAAGCGTTGAACAAATACTGTATTATATAATGGAATTGAGAATTTTACAAATCAATCTCCAACACAGTAAAGCCGCCAGCGCTAACCTAGTCTACCTCATGGAGAGTAGACAGTACGATGTAGCCCTTATACAGGTACCCTGGGTATCAGGCGGCAAAATTAAGGGACTACACTCGAGAGAACTTCTGCTGTACAAGCCCAACCTTGACAGCCGAAACAGTAATCCCAGAACATGCATCGTAGCAAGGAAACAGTCTAATCTTTTTCTTTTGACTACTTACAGCAATATTGACCAAACAGCGGTAAAACTGGAGCGAGAAGGGCTCCCAACGCTCATTCTCTCATCCACTTACATGCCGTACGACGGTACGGAAGGACCACCAGCTGATATCACTAATCTATTGATATCCTATGCAAGTAAGAACAAGTTTAACGTAGTCGTAGGGTGCGACTCCAACTCACACCATGTGCAGTGGGGAAGCACCGATACTAACACAAGGGGCGAGTCCCTTTTTGAATATATTATTGATAACAACCTTATAGTAGCTAACAGAGGTAACACTCCCACCTTTGTTACAAAAACCCGTAAGGAGGTGCTCGATATCACCACAACAAGCAACTCAGATACTTGTCAGGTAGAGCAATGGAAGGTACTAGACGACGCATCTTTCGCAGACCATCGTCTAATCGAATTCTGTATCCCTGATACTAAACGGGAAATCAAACTCTTTAGAAACAATAGACGTACTGATTGGCACGTCTTTAACAGCGAAATTATTAAGAACATAGGTCAGCTTAGCACCGATACTAATCTTAATTCAGATAGCTTAGATGAATTAACCGTGGAATTCACGGGAATTATGCGGAACGCCTTTGACAAAAGCTGTCCACTCATTGCAACGGCGAGGAAAAACAATAAGCCGCCCTGGTGGACTACTGAGCTCAGTAATATTAGGAAAGTAACAAGGAAACTTTTCAATAGGGCTAAACGCACTAGACTAGATAGCGACTGGGAATGTTATAAAACCAGTCAAAGAAAATTCAAAATTGAAACTCAAAGGGCGAAACGAAGCTCATGGAGAAACTTCTGTAGTAGCATTGAGTGTACTAACCACTCAGCAAGACTAAGGAAAATACTCTCCAAAGTAAACACACCCATAGGCTCCCTAAAAGGACCTAATGATCAATGGACAGAGTCTTGTCAAGAAAGCCTAAAACTCC
Source organism: Sphaerophoria taeniata (assembly GCA_943590905.1). Taxonomy (NCBI): domain Eukaryota; kingdom Metazoa; phylum Arthropoda; class Insecta; order Diptera; family Syrphidae; genus Sphaerophoria; species Sphaerophoria taeniata. Next base: position 234,135,249 of record OX016540.1, on the reverse strand, counting down.
TGGTTCAAACACACTTCCCAGGATGTAGTGCAGACCTAGTAAACGAGTCAATAAACACCATATACTCGGTACCTGAAATTCCTAGGGAATTGATAACAAAAGAAAAGTTAATCTGGGCTATTAACTCATTCTCTCCTTACAAATCCCCAGGCCTAGACGGCATCTTCCCCTTGATGCTGCAAAAAAGCAGTGATATCATCACTCCACATTTGATAAACATATTCCTTGACAGTCTTAAGTTAAGATATGTTCCAAAGGCTTGGCGTGAAGTTAAAGTCGTCTTCATACCAAAAGCTGGCAAGCCCAGTCACACAGAACCAAAAGACTTCAGACCTATCAGTCTAACCTCTTTCGCACTAAAAACACTTGAGAGATTGATTGATATGCACATCCGTAGCAACTTAAAGCCAGAATCTTTATCACCATTTCAGCACGCCTATACAAAAGGCAGAAGTGTAGAAACAGCCCTACACTGTGCAGTTAGAACAATAGAGAAGTCGCTCGCGGTGAAACAATACACCCTTGCCTCTTTTCTTGATATCGAAGGAGCATTCAACAATGTCCACAACAGTGCCATAGAAAAAGCTCTCACTGATCTTAAAATAGAACCTACACTTATAAAATGGATTACGTGTATGTTGAAAAGCAGACAAATCCATTGCGCACTAGGTAGCTCTGATATAAAGATGTACACATCTAGAGGGACTCCACAAGGCGGAATCCTCTCACCCCTCCTCTGGACTTTGGTGATGAATGAAATTCTCATCAAACTCAAAAACAGCGGTGTCAGAATTATAGTTTATGCCGACGACTTAGCGCTTCTAGCGACGGGTAAATACCTGAAGGCGCATTAACTATGGTCAACAACTGGACCAAGAAATGCGGTCTGAAGGTTAACCCCCGGAAAACAGAACTGGTACTTTTCACCAACAGAAGGAAAATACCTTCTTTTGAGATACCAAAAAATTGACAACACCCCACTTATAGTTTCAGACAAAGCAAGATACCTCGGAGTTATCTTGGACAAGAAACTCAACTGGGGTCTAAACATACAGGAAAGATACAAGAAAGCCATGATTGCACTCTACTCGTGTAACAGGATTCTGGGAAGAAACTGGGGGCCAAATCCAAAGATAATCATGTGGATGTACACAGCCATTGTTAGGCCCATTCTAACTTATGGCAGTTTGGTTTGGTGGCAAGCTCTGGAGAAATCCACGAACTTAAAAACCCTTACCAAAGTACAAAGAATGGCATGCATTAGCACTACGGGGGTGATGAGGACTACCCCAACTGCGGGTCTCGAAGCGATCCTAAATCTCACCCCCATAGACTTATTTGCACAAGAATCAGCAGCAAACAGCGCTCTCCGACTTAGTCAGACCGATATTTGGAGATCTAGTCAACACGGCCATACCACGATCCTTACAAAATACGTTGGCAATAACGTTCGTACTGATTACATGACCCCTTATCTAGACTTCAATAAAAACTTCAGTACCAGCTTCCCTAATAGAGAGGACTGGGAAAACAGTGTACCCTACACTAACGAATCGAATCTTACCATCTTCACCGATGGTTCGAAAATGGCTACTGGGGTAGGGGCAGGTTTCTACTCAGAAAATCTCAGCCTTGCCAGTTCATTCAGACTTCCTGACCATTGCAGCGTCTTCCAAGCTGAGATCTTGGCAGTGAAAAACGCTGCTAATCAAATATCCATGATGGCGATACCACACGCTGATATCACCTTTTTCATTGATAGCCAAGCAGCAATAAAAGCGATCTCTGCCACGCAAATCAAGTCAAAGCTTGTTTCTTGCTGTCGCGAAGAGCTAAGGGTTCTTGGTATGCAGCACAACGTAAGACTCTGCTGGGTTCCCGGTCACAGTGGTGTGCCAGGAAATGAAAAAGCGGATGAGCTTGCAAGAGAAGGCTCGGTACTTGATCCCTCTCTCATAGACCACAACATCAGAATCCCTCAATGCGAACTAAAGAGAAACATTAGTAATAACATCATTCAAAAAGCAAATGATAGATGGAACCTACTAGAAACCTGCGGTAACACCAGGAAACTCTGGCCTCATTATGACAAGGAAAAATCCAAAAAGATTCTACTTCTCAATAAACCGTCCCTAAGATCCCTCATAAGTGTGATAACGGGACATAACCTACTTGGCTACCACAAAAAGAAGATGGGGCTTAGTACGGACGACATATGCAGAGGCTGCGGCGATGAGGATGAGCACGAAAACACGGCTCATTTTCTATGCCACTGTCCAGCACTCTGCCGTACCAGATCAAAATTCTTAGGCAACTATTTCTTCAATGAACTAGAAGAACTATCTGAACTCCCAGGCAATCGCCTATTGAACTTTATCAAGTCCACGAAATATCTCGATCAACCATAGAATTCATAGGTTAAATCATTTTTTCAGAAGTTACAACACTTCAGGGTATCACAATGGATCTACATTGATCTAAGTGTGACGGTAACAAAATCAACTGTCAGCCCATATAACCTAACCTAACCTAACCTGTAATTGCAAAGTCTTATTTTGTGGTATTTCTAGGACATACACGTGCCTCAGAGAAATCAAATCAACCTTCGAATTGGAATAAAAAAGAATGAAGCTAGCACATATTACTCTGGCTGGCTATTTGGTCTTGCGGATTAAATATTTGTTGAAAACAAAAGTTCCTGGATTTTCTTTGTTATTTATTTAACAGATGAAAATCATTGATTCCGTGAAATTGTTTTCTCTAGAACTAAGTATTTGTTATTTCCTTTTTTGGGATTGCAAATAAAAAAGTTTGTTTTGTGTTCTTAAAGCGAAAAACTCTATATTTTTCTTTTGTCCGTCACGTTAGTAACCACGTTAGCTTTAATTTGCTGTAATTTGAAGAGGAAAATAATTTTATTCGAAATAAACTTGGATTTACCTTTTATTTTCCACGGAAACTGTTTGTTTTCGTTGACGTGAGGTGTATACTAGTTCAATCATCCTGAAGTTAAGAATATCTTCGTTGTCCTTGTGAAGAAAAAGCAAATAAAAAATGTGTTCTAATTGTAAAACGTAAGCGGACAAAAAATTATTTGATTCCAATTTTCTCCCTCATAATGAAATTCGAAAACGTTCTTCTATGAAACTTATTTTAATTGCATAGGAATATGTAGGTAATGTACCTATGTTGATTCCAAATTGAACAAAATATAAAGCTTTTTTCTGTTGTTGTTTTATTATTTAATAACTGACTAAGGGCCAATTTATTGACTCTCTATTAAGTTAAAAATCGAAATAATTTTTTTTTTAAATTAAACGCAATATTGTTTTATTGAGTTTCTTTTGAGGATTTAATTTTAAGTGTTTTTAGCTAAAATGCTCAATTCGACTTTTGAAGAGGGTTATTTAGAACTAATGAAGCTTTTAAAGAATGTTTCTATTTATTCACTCTCCGTTAGAGCTTAATGTCAGTTGTGTTAAGAATTAATAATAAAAAAAAAACATATGGATAATAGTTTCGAATATTTCTTAGATTTTAGTGATGAGGATTTTAATTGCGCTTCCCCTGATTATATTTTGTAAATCCAATTGGGGCATTTGTAATTTCCTTACTTGGGCTACCAAATTTTTTGGCTTAGTTCGCTGTTGTTAGCACTTCGTCAGTATATCCAATATTTGCCATTGCTAACTATCGGGCCATTGCAAAATATCGATCTAGATTCATTCGCACTCCTGAAACTATTTCCGAAATGTCGGAGCTATTGAATACACTCAGGTCAAAGTGTAGTATACCTACAACAGGTCGGCTTAGGATTAACGCTACAGTAAAGGATGGTACTCTTTTAAGGGTCAAGCAATGTGTTGAGCCTGGTGCATCACATGACCAATCTATTTTCAATAATTTACAGTTAAAAATGAAACTAGGACGCCTTACCATGCAGAGACTTCATTCTCGTTAGAGACTCAGGGTGTTATGATATTAAAATATGGTTAAGGCTGAGTAAATTCTCTTATATGATCAATGTGAAGTAGTACTCAAATAATAAAATAATTGTCTCTCTAACCTAAGGTTAGGTTAGGTTAGGTAATGGTGTCGTTACCGTCATATTTAGATCAATACAGATCCATTGTGATACCCGAGAGTATTGCTACTCAAGGTAATAAAAAACCTATGTGTTCAGTTAATCAAGCCATTAAAAGGCATTGACGAAGTTCAGAATGTTAGAATTTTAAAACCTGGTGTACTAGAGAGTTCTTCTAAATCCCCGAAGAAATATTTGCCGAGCAATTTCTTCCTTTCGTGGGAGAGTGCGGGGCAGTGACTTAGAAAGTGCAAAGTGTCTTCATGCACCTCCTCGTCACCGCATCCTCTGCACAGATCATCTGAACTGATTCTCATCTTTTTTATATGATAACCTAACTGATTATGTCCGGTAATTATGCTTACAAGAGATCAAAGTGATCCCTTGTGTAGCTGCATAATTCTTTCCGTTCTTTGTTTGTTAAAACAGGGCCAGATCTCTTTTGTAGTGCCGCAGGTGTCAAGAAGGTTCCACCTTTCATCGGCCTTAATAATTATTCTATTTAAGATTTCCTGTATTAAATAACAGGTAGGGGTGCTAACTAGCTGAGCTTGGCTTACGTCAAGCGTTGACCCTAATCTTGCTAATTCATCAGCTTTCTCGTTGCCTGGTATACCGCTGTGGCCTGGGACCCAGCAGAGTCTAATGTTGTGCTGTGCGCAAACAACCTTAAGCTCTTCGCGGCAGCATGAAACAAGCTTTGATTTTACCTCAATTTCGGTAACCGCTTTTATTGCCGCTTAGCTATTAATGTACAAGGTGATATCAGCTCGTGGTATCACCGTCATTTATACCTGTTTAGCAGCTGTTGTCACTGCCAGGACCTCCGCTTGGAAGATACTACTGTAGTCTGGAAGCCTAAGCGAGGCGGTTAACTTGAGAGATTCAGAATAGAAGCCACCAGTGTCCATCTTATAGCCATCAGTATAGATAGCTATTGGCGACTCACTTGAGTATGGTATGTTATCTATCCATTCCGTTCTGCTTAGGATGGCAGCCTGGAAAATCAAGTTCGGGTATTTTATAGTCTGTTTCAGTGCTATAACCCATAACTTTATATAGGATCTAGGCATGTCCTATGGAACTATTTTTCCAGACTTTAGCTTGACTAAGTCTCAAGGCACTTTTAGCCGCAGATTCTTCAACAAAGAGGTCTAGGGGTATTAAATTGAGTATAACTTCCGGTCCCGCAGTTGGAGTGGATCTCATTGCCCTTTGTTATACTTGTGCACGCAAGTCTTTGAACTTTTGTCAAAGTTTTCAGGTTCGTGCTCTTTTCTAAATCTTTCCACCAAACCAAATTACCATAGGTTAGTATTGGTCTAATTATTGCCGAATACATCCATCTGATAATTTTAGGGTTTGGTCCCCAGGTTTCCCCGAAAATTCTATTGCAGGAGTAAAAGGCGATCGATGCCTTTCTTTATCTGTCTTTGGTGTTCAGACCCCAGTTTAGTTTTTTATCTAAGATCACACCGAGATACTTTGCATGATCAGATATTTTAAGACGGCTGCCTTTAATTGAAGGTATTTTAAAATCGAGGTGTTTTGCGTTTGTTAGTTCAGTTTTAGCTGGATTGACTGTCAGCCCACAGTTCCTAGTCCATATACTAACCAACGAGAGGGTGATTAACCTTGAGAAAAGCCGTTTCAATTCACATTTCATTTTTTTTTCACTTCAAATCGAGGTTAAATTAAAATAATTCTTCAAACTGCTTCAACTTTAATTTTTTTTTTAAACAAGCTAATATCCTAGGGATATTTTTAAGATGCTATTACATACATAGGTACATATATTTAAAAGTTTCATTAGAAACTGTGTTTTTAACTAGTGGGGGTTGAATGAAAGGAAATCTTTATTGAAGAATTCTATTAGAGACAGTAGTTAAAAGCGGTTTTCACTAACAGCGTATTATAGCAAATTGAGTGTCAATAAATTGGCCCTAAGTTCTTCTTCGCGGTAGATTTGATAGATCGTGTTTATATCGTCTCCGGAATCGTTCTTCCTGACAAACGGGGTCAACTATTTTCCGTAAGCCTTTTCTCTTGAAATCATCCAAGACTCGGATCTGTAATTGAGTACTGTTAAGGCTAACGTCTTTTACAGCAGCAGATTCGAAATAAAGGTAACATTTTTGTATTGAGATAACCTTGAAAGACTAAAGTCTGTTTTATTCTTCTTCCGTACTGACCCAAGGTATTTGAAGGGGCCACACCACCTTAATAATTGTTCTTCTACTATTGCCAACGTTTTCTGCAGACGAAGCTACCATGTACATGTCAATTGAACTTATGTTCAAATGAAATAAAGAATAAAACTGATTGCATTATTATCAAAAAGACAGAATTTTTAATTATTCGGTAGAAGTAGAAGAAGGTCAGAGCAGGATCTTTGTTTACATAATTTGTCTGCTTTTGTTTTTCTGTCATCAATTTTGATGGTTCTTAAAGTCAGAAGTGATTAAACCTTTAATTAAAAGATCGTTTCCTGTTCACAGCAATACAATTCCTTCCTTACGTGTATTCGTGTTATCTATTTCAACGATGTCCAGATACAATATTATCTAACAAAAAAAAATTCTTCATCCCCATCGATTCATGTTTTCCTTCCTGTATACTCCGGTATCCGAGTATATTGCCTAAATTTATCTTCTTGCTTTTGTTTCCTAAAAGCAAGGCTTTGCCGACCTTGACATAGTAAAACCATTCAGGTACACAATGAAACAGAATAGAATTTCCTGCCTAAATAACAATATCATCACAACCACCAGGGTTTGTTTTCCTTTTCTCTTACTTAAAAAAAAAAAACACATCCTGACCTGCATCATTTTTTTCTCTTTTCCCATTAATAGTCCAGTCATTTGGTAGTTTTACCTGGAAAGTTTTCCGGGAGTTTTGAAAATTGGTTAATTTATAGATTTGGGTATGCCCTTTTCGAATTTCAACTTTGCCACCTCGTACCCCCGCCGCTCGCGCCGCCATCTTGAAAAAATGGCGCCTAAAAACGGTTTTTTGGGAATATCTCCTTTCCGACGCATTTTACGAAAAAAATATCTTGTACAAAATTAAACTAGAAAAAATTTCCTACAATTTATGTATCAATAATTTTTTTCATAAAATCAATTGTTTTTGGCGTACGAGCGCCATAAAGTATCATTCATCATATTACGAGAAATACCTGCGCTTCAACTGAATAAGCACAAAATTTTTCTGAAGTTTGTTGTCCATTTTTTTCCTAACTTTGAACGTTAATGCATCATTTGACGATGCTTACCGATAGCTTATGATATTGAGAAAACAAATCAAAAATAATAATTTAAAAAAGACCACTATTTTTTCCCTGGATCTCATGCAAAGCTTTCCAGATTAAAAAAACTCAGTTTTTATTTGCGTCAACTGAATAAGCACACGATCTTTCACTCTCATTATCTTAGTTGGTTCTGAGAGTTTTAAGTTAATTGGTATACCAAATCAAAAGTTGAAGTGCTGTTAGCGCATTTAGCCGTTAAATTAAAATTAAAAAAAATATGGTTAGATCAGAAGCTTTAATAGTGTCGGACAAGTTAAAGTTGATTCGTTAAAAGAATAAAGACTGACCGTGCGTGCTATAGCTACCAACGTTGATCTGAGTCTTAGTGTTGTCTATTCGTACCTCAGAAACTAAAGTTTGTACGAGAAAAACATGAAAGGTAGTAAAAAACGGCAACATTCGAAGTTGATCGACGAGCAATTTTGAGATGTGCTTCCAGTTCATGTGGCTCCGCGGTAAAAATTAAACAAAAAGTTGGTGTAACTGCAGGTGTTTCAACAGTCCACAGAGTACCAAACAGCGCAGATCATTTAAAATGATTGCAACTTCAAAAGAAACCACCATTAAACGAGCAACGAAAAGATATTCGTTTAAGATTTTCTAGACTCGATGTGAGTTGGAAAAATGTGTGGCACAACGCTGTTTTTTTCGGATCAGAAGAGTTTAAATTTTGATGTCCCTGGTGGTTTTAATTATTACTTTCACGAATTGAGAACAGAAGAACGATTTTAAGCGCGGAATCATGGTCGAGAAGGTGGAGTTATGATATGGGGAGCAGTTAGCTACTATGGGACTATTGAGCTTGAGTTTTAAACGTCAAAAACCACTGCAATTACCTACAAAAGAATATTGGAAAGAAAGTTTCCTTCATTTTCGGATATTTTTGGACCCTATAAATGGATTTTCTAATATGACAACGACCCCATCCAAACGTCGTGCACTGTCAAAAGTGGGATACAGGACTAGAATGTTAAATTACTTCAACGGTCGCCCTATTTACCTGACCTGAACCTCATAGAAAATGAATGGGGATGGTTGGTACGTAAAGTCTATGAGTCAGGCCGTCAGTTTGAGGACAGAGAATCGCTTATTCCAGCCATTAAGTTACCATGGAGAGAAATTTCGCTGGACTACTTAAAGAGTTTATACGATTCTATGCCAGCCCGAATTTATGAAGTAATCAAGAATAAAGGTGGTAGTACCCAATACTAGAAATAACCAATAAAAAAAAATTTTAAAGAAAATTTTGTTCATTTCTATCCGTTTGATTTTATTTGCATTTTTAAAAGTTGTGCTCATTCAGTTGACGCAAAAAAATGAGTTTTTCAATCTAGAAAGCTTTGCATGAGAGGCAGGTAAGAAATAGTGGTCCTTTTTAAATCATTCTTTTTGATTTGTTTTCTCAACATCATAAGCTATCGGTAAGCATCATCAAATGATGCATTAACGTTCAAAGTTAGGAAAAAATGGACAACAAACTTCAGAAAAATTGTGTGCTTATTCAGTTGAAGCACAGGTATTTCTCGTAATATGATGAATAATACTTTATGGCGCTCGTACGCCAAAAATTATTGATTTTATGAAAAAAATTATTGATACATAAATTGTAGGAAATTTTTTCTAGTTTAATTTTGTACAAGATATTTTTTTCGTAAAATGCGTAGGAAGGGAGATATTCATAAAAAAAACCGTTTTTAGACGCCATTTTTTCAAGATGGTGACGCGAGCGGCGGGGGTACGAGGTGGCAAAGTTGAAATTCGAAAAGAGCAAACCCAAATCTATAAATTAACCAATTTTCAAAACTCCCGGAAAACTTTCCAGGTAACCCTCTTTTTTTACCAAATGACTGGACTATAAAGCAAACAAGTTTGTGTTTATTCTCAACCGACAAAGCCGTCGACATTGAATGCCAAAATACCGGGAAGTTAAATTCATTCATAAATTGTTTTCAACCAAAATTATTCTTGAACTTGAAGTGCGCAAACGCGCTTGGAAAGTCTCCAACATTATTATAAACAGAGATACGTTCCACAAAGTATCACTCGACTGAGAAGCAAGTTCAAATAGATTTGGAGCAATGGAAAGCAATGTTTATCATCTCGTTGAATGAACTTGAAGTTAAGCAGCAAAAATGATAGAAACATATCTTTTAGTACTCCGCTTATCTTTCCTCCGAAAGGTTGACTACCTTTCTCGTGCGGAAAATATTGGAATCAAATTTCAAACCGATCGACAAACCGAAGTACTCGAAATATTGATATTCAATTCAAAATTCGGTTCAAGAAAGAAATTTTGTGCTCGTCTTCATGGTGAAAAAAATCAACGTTCTAATTGTAAATAATTTATCTTTCGTGTGTGCAGTGTTTATTTAGATAAGATTTCTTTTTCAAAAAAAAGAAACAAATCAAAACTTCGATTGTTTATTGCATTTGCTAAGTGATTTTTCTGATTTAAAAAAAAATTGTGTTACCTTATCCGCTTCTGTACAGAAAGAAATCGAAGATCAAATCAAGAAAAACAAGCGGTAAATCACGAAAAATGAATCTAGTTATGGACCTTGGATTGGGAATCAAATATTACGAATTCGTGTTTGTAATTTACGAAAAAGAGGAAAATGAAGACATTACGACTCAATAGTTGTAATTCTACACTTTTGAATCGCAACAAAAAAAAGCATTTATGATTCAGAAGCGTAATTTACGATCAGCCACTTGTAAATTTACATTTGGCTTGTCAAGAATTACGACTCAAAAGTTGTAATTCTACACTTTTGAATCATAACCAAAAAAAGCATTTACGATTCAAGAGCGTAATTTACGATCAGCCTGTTGTCAATTACGTAAATTATCCATTTTGTTTCCCCCCCCCCCGTTTCGGGGGATCTCGCCTCTTTTTCTCTCTCCCTTCCTCGCCCTTCCCAAGGTACTATATTCTCCCTTCCTCTCTCACCTCACCGATCAATCTCCGTACTTCCTTCTCATTCTGCGCTGCTTAGTGGCGACTATTTTTTTTTTTATAAATCCGTCACTCCGCACTGCTGGGATTCGAACCCAGGCATGAGAATGCACGACGGTCTCTTGATCGGCACCTCTACCCACTGAGCTACTTGACGCTTTAAACAATTGGAATTGATTTTCGACCGCATGAAAACTAGGGAATAAATAAACAACACAAAACGTTTTTCTTTTTCAGGAAATATTATCGTGTTTTACGATTCATGAGTCGTAACAAAAGAAAACAGTTTGGATTCAAAAGTAGTAAAATGCGATAAGAATTCATGATTTAATAAACACCTATTTTTTAATTCAGGAAATATTTTTGTAAGCTACGATTGTCTAAGATCAATTCGTTCATTTAGCTTCAAGAGCTTTGTTTTTAGAATATTGAGATCATAAATCTCGATCTTTGATTTTGTAAATCAGAATTATTTAGGCGTACAATTTATATCATGCTCCAAATGTTTAAAATTACGAATACAAAATTTGTAAATTGCTCTTACAATGGAAATCTAAAATCATGACATTTTTTCATAATTCTCAAATTATACAGTTTTGTAAATCTAGACGGAATAAAGATTGAATTACAATTTTGACTCTCATTTTACGAAAAAAGGGGGATGATTTACAAAAAAAAAAAAATTTCATAATTTACGACATGGAAATTCGTGATTACTGATTTTTCATTTCTTTCCGTGGCTTCCATAACAAAGGTAATTACCAATTCAACAACCGTCGCATCGTCATCGCGTCGTTTGGATTTCAAGAGTTTTCAAATAAAACAAAAATTGCATCTTAAGAAAAAATATCTGTCTTAAAATTTAAAAGTTTTATTGAGTGAAGTGTGCATCACCATATCGCTGGCAAGTGTTCGATAAAATATAAACGTTTTTTTTTTAAATTTTTTTTAATATTTATCTTTGAAAGATCGATGCGGTTTAAAGTAATTATTACTAACGTGGATAAATATTTACACTAAAGTGGTCGAGAAAATATTGCTTTTGTCTGTCGTTGGAAAAAATAAGAATAAAAAAAATAAAAACTGTGTGTTCGGATCGATAACAAACTGTGGCAATAAGACAGAGTAGCTTATGTCAACATAAGCGATTTTTGAGTTTTTAATGGATTGTTCATAAGCACTTTGAAATTTACATTTCTGTCTTACCCCCATTTAAAAAGATCTCTCTACGTTTCATAAACGCTTATGTTTTAATGCCATACATTGCATTCGACATAAAAGCTTACGTTATTTAATTCTCTTATGTCTTCCAAATTTAGTTATTATGATTTAACAGAAACGCTTATGTCGTATGAAATATTTTTTTTTATTTTACTTTGAAAGCGATGTTGAAATCAATAAAATAAATAATAAATAAAATAACCAGCATAATTCGAGTTTTTTGAGGAAACTTTTGTGTACTTAAATTTCTTTGCTAAATTTTAATTGTATTTTAAAAGATATAAGTTCTTTTGTAAAAATTAATAAAATCACAAACCAGATATATTAGGTTTGATAGAACCTCTTATGTCAACATAAGATATTCTATCGAATGTATTTTTCCAAATAACATTTTAGATAATAATCCATTTTTCTCGAAATCAAGTTTTTTGACATAAGCTACTCTGTCTTATTGCCACAGAAATATTAACAACTGGATAGTTTTAAGATAAATGTAAGTGTATGTTTATGTTTTGTTTTAATTTATATTGATTGACAAACAAAAGAATTTGTGTATTTAAGTAGCTTTAAAAATTGATTCTCTAAATTTTTACGAATTCACGTGTAATATGTTTGAGAGATGAGTTCATGGACGTTAAGAAAACTGCCGGTTTCGGTTTTTAAACCACCTCTGAATTTTCGGGGGTAGGTAATTAATTTTCTAACGAATTTGTGTTGTGTGTTTTCCTCTTATAAGGAAAAGGTTTCTTTTGTTTGCTAAGATGAGTGGGATATATTTCAGTGTTTGCTTTTAGGAAAATAGCAATCTGTTCCTATACGGATTTAATTATTTTAATTTTTTCAGGAGTTTAAAGGTTTTTATAATCTCTTTGTTTTTTTCATTTGTCTTACTTCCCACTCATTTATAAACATTTACGCCTACGCTGTCTCGCGAAAGCTGTGTATATTTCGCGAAGAATCAAGGCCGGATATTCTCACATAGTCCATTAAGCAATTTTTAAATTCGTGAAAAAAGGTTTCGGGGATTTTAGTAAAGTGGTTTTCGTAATGTCTATCATCCAAAACGGAAATGAGATTTATTGTAATACAGTGTTCTCTTAACTCCTTTTTTTGTCTTCCAAATTGTCTGCACCTAACGTATTTCTTTCCATGTATATATATTTGGAATATATAGCCACAAAAAATCTTTGTAGAAAATTTATGAAAAATCATATCTCAAAACGGAGAGCACTATTTTTGTGGTACACTTTCCGCGAGAGGCATAAATTACAAACCAAACGAAAGAAATGTTTGTCCAGATATGTATGTGTAGTGTAGTGACGATAATAATTATTGTTGGAAATTATAAATTAAATCTATATATATAAAAGAACAGCTTAATTTTTGTGTTCGTTCGCTAACCGGGCACACTGGTTGACCGATTTTCCTAATTTTTTCTCTAAATGCAAGAGGTATTAGGGTAGAAGATTTAGAAAAAATATAATGTATATTTTTCATATGCAATCAAATGACAAACGATGCTAATGTTAAAAAAAAATATTTTTTTCACTCTAAAAAAAAAAAACAAATCCGATCGATTTCAATTTTCGAAAATTGTCAAATCGAAAAAATTTTAGAAAATTTTATATTTGCTATATGTATATATGTATGTATGTACATATGTACGTACATGGACAAAGAAGAGATAATGAATTTTCCCCCCTTCATCTGAGCAACAACCGGGATCAGCAAGCTCTTCTATATGTATATCCCGGGGAAGTCTGTCCTTAATTGCAAGAACCTGCTATTCTTTCTATTCTACACAAATATTGGTGGTGTTATGCAATTGATGGCCGCTGCAGAATTCCATAATCGAGAATGTCGGTATCACATAGAAGATAAAATTTGGATAACTCGAATTATAGGTCTTAATCCATATGAAAAGAACGGTACAAAAGAACGACGAACCTTTTGTTACTTCGATGCACAGACTTGGACACGAATGTCCAAGGTTTTCCAAATCGATGCTAAGAAATTAGATGAATGTCCTAATATAAGTGCATTCATGAACTTAAATGGACAATCTGTATTGTATAATAAACAAAATCGAAATCAAATCAAATCGAAATCCAGTTTCGCATCCTCAGGCTGTGAGCGTCGTTGTGTACATTCATACATATGTATACTATCCCAGCGCAAATTTGGTTTGCAACGCTGTGTTCTACCATATGAATTGTTCCTCAAAAGACTTCCCGACCCGTTCCTCTTCGGTCATACAACTTGGTGCCCACTAGAGTCTACCACGCTAAATTTTTTTTTAGATTTCATATACATACATAGCTCAAGGTTATATCGTCGCCAGAATCGTCCTTCCTCACAAACAGGGAGAACTAAGAATTCAGAGTGCCATTGGCTAAGCACCCAGGTCTCAGATCCGTAGGTAACCTTTTAGGATATAAATAGTCTTGAAAGACTTAAGTATGTTCTGTGGGCTTTGAGCAGCCGGCCGCCTGCGTATTTCTTCTTCCATATTCTTATCGGCTGCTACTACATATCCAAGCTAATTGAACGATAGCACCACTTCGAATTCGTGCATCTCCACCTTAATAGTTGTTCTTCTACTATTGCTAACGTTTTCAGCAAATGGGGCCACCATGTACTTAGTTAAGTGGGTTCCTTCCAATGTCGTCTGCGTATGCCAATAATTGGGTGGATTTGGTGACGATAGTCCCGCAGTTGCCCGTAGCTTAGTTGGGAAGTGCGTTGGCTGCTAAGCAGAACGTCGTTGGTTCAGGTCCTACTCAGGCCAAGTTTTTATTTCATCTTTCACGGGTACTGCTTCTTGCGAAGACCTGACAAATCTTCCAAGAGTATCAATCTGTCATGAAAAAGTGCTTCTCAACTTTGCCGTTCGGAATCGGCGTTAAATTGTAGGTCCCCTCAATTCATCACACGCACTCAGAGAATTGTTGATGAGAGTAAGCCACTTAGGCCTTGGCTCTTCAAGAGCTGTCGCACCACCCTATTTATTTTATTTAGTCCCGCTGATAGATGTGAGAGAACCACGGATTGCTTTCTCCAACGATAGGTTGTCAGGTTGTCAATATTTTTTTGTTCAGAACATTTGTTTTTTTTTTATTCGAAGGATTTGAGAAAGGACGGTTGGACGAAGCTTAAGTTATTGATTCAGTACTTATTGCGAAACACCAATGAAAATTTAAAAAAAAATGTGCACGACTGGGTCGTACGAACTTACTCCTGTATTACAAATTATCTTCTGCTTCTTATAAAAATGTATGTACATATGTATGTATGTATATATCCAATGGAATCCGAAATGGCCCCTCAGATATTTGTGAAATCATGGTTAAAACTGTTGTATTCAGTGGTGGTTTCTGTGAAAAAAAATGTAAGAACTTCATGGAAGAGTGGGAAAACTGAAAAAACTGGAAAACCCAAACAAAGGGCAGATATTTGATTTTTTGCTTGGAATTTTTTGTTTCAAAATGTGGTTTTGAATGGAAAATTGAAAGTTCTTGATGAAAAACTCGGAAGACTCACTGGTTTTCAATGGGAAAATCGCATGTAATTGTAAGTGCAAACGGAAAAATGGAAAATTTTGGATTGGAACTCGGAAAACTCTACGAGAGCACGAATTTAGCATAGAGAGAGCATAGAATTTAAGGTTGCAAAGCTAGGAAAAATTCAGATATGTAAATAGTTCTCTAATCAAGAAAAGCTGTGCTTCTCCTATGGAAAGCTATATGCGATGCGTTTTCAGAATCTTTTCATTGTTTCATCTTACATCCTGTACAACACCATATTAAAATAATAAGTTAACTTTATATTAACGCGGGCAAAGCCGCGGGTAGCAGCTTGTTCAAAATAAAAGTAAGGCTATTAAAATAACTGTCAAATCACTGCTGTGGCGAACAGCTGTAGTTTGCAGGGTGTGTTTGCAAAGAAATGTCAGAAATGTCAGTTAGAATTAAAGTGGGTTCAAATCCGTTAACATAACAAGTTGATAGACATGATTTTGAATGTGAACCCCTCTAAATGAAGAACCAATGCACTTGAATTTCGAAAGCTGGGTCACTAGTTATTTTAAATCCTTTAAAAAAAGTAATAAATCAAAAGTTATTTCAAAAATTAAATAACATCAATATTTCAGACCAGTGCCGGATTAACCACGTAGCAAGAGTAGCAATTGCTACGGGCCCCGCGCGAAAGGGGCCCCGCATATTCAAACCCACTTATATCTGACTGAGCGTAATTTTTTGAGTGAAACTTATTAAGATATGGTATGTTGAATTTTTTTGATGTCACAAAAACGTGAAACGTTACAACTTTTCCTACTAAGACAATCCACATCAGACTCTCGGTACCCGCCTATTTCCTTGGCGTAGATAAAACTCCGACTTTCATTCGGTGAACGCACTAGCTCTACAAAAAGTTGCTTGTAAAGAGTGTTTTTTTTTAGAGGCATAGAACTTTAAATTGCAACAAAACAACGATTCGATTAACATGATTTTTTATTTATTTGAAAGATAATCTTGTGGCATTACGTCATATATGATTTCTTTTTCTTTCATATGACTACCACGGTTGGCTCGGATGTAGTCCAATCTGGACGTCCAATTTTCGATGACTTTTCCAACATTTGTGGCCGTATATCGGCAATAACCCGGCGAATTTTGTCTTTCAAATGGTCCAGCGTTTGTGGCTTATCCGCATAGACCAATGACTTTACATAACCCCACAGAAAATAGTCTAGCGGTGTTAAATCACAAGATCTTGGAGGCCAATTCACAGGTTCAAACGTGAAATTAGGCGGTCACCAAACGTGTTTTTCAATAAATCGATTGTGGCTTGAGCTGTGTGACATGTTGCGCCGTCTTGTTAGAACCACAGCTCCTGGACGTCATGATTGTTCAATTCAGGATTCATTGACTGTAACGTTGTGGCCATCATCGTTTTTGAAGAAGTACCGAAGTCGGGTCTTCCTCAATGCTACGCTCTACAGTAGCAATAGCTTCTTCTGTATGCACCCTACGGTGTCTCTGGGGATGCGAGTTATCAATTAGAGTAAACGTGGTGCAAAACGTTCCATGGTTATTCGAATTAACTGCTCTGATGGACGATTTTGTCGACGATAAAATGTACGTAGTGCGCGGTACGTATTCCACATAGAACCATTATTTTCGAAATAAAATTGCACAATTTGCAAACGTTGTTCAGGCGTGAGTCTATTCATGATGAATTGCCAAACCAAACTGAGAACAAATCACTTGACAGCTGTTAAACTGGTCGCCGTCTTGAAAAGTAATGCAAACTTAAATTTCTATACCTCGAAAAAAAACTCCCGTTACTTCCGCACCTATAGCAGATCAAGGGCTCTTTGAAAGAATTTGCTACGGGCCCCGCGCTTGCTTAATCCGGCACTGTTTCAGAGCTAAACATAGATTTGAAAATATTTGTAGTTTGTGTTTTTTAGTTTAATTTAGTCAGATTGTGTAAAAAGTTTCTAATGTAGATGAGTATATTCGTTCAAATCAATCGTGAACATTTATTTCATACCGATTACAGTGGCTGTGTGTGAATAGGTAATGATTTAATTTTTGCTTTTGTTGTGAAAAAAACACAATAATAGACGAATCGAAGTCTTGACTTGTGTTCTTAACAAAATCGCCAAAATACTAGACTTCGCTGTCCATTCCATACTTCCGTCTGTCATTAGCCTGTTGCCCATGACCTGACCCATGGCAGTTAGGCAGTTGAAATTTTTACAGCTGATGTAAGCAAGTACTAAAAAACAGAAGAAAACAAATATTTAAAGGGGCTCCCTTAGATGTTCAACACACATCTTTTGTTTGCCGTACGTTAAAATACCTAAAAAAGCTTTCAAGTTTGAACTAAACTGTTCAAGAAAAAAAAAAACCTTTGGAATGCCGTATTCGTATTTTTTTTTTTATTGTTATTCAAATTTGTCTGTAGGTATTCAACTCCAAAACCCTAAATTTATCTAGAAGTTAAACATTAAATAATTTATTCTATCTTTAAACATTGTTTTGTTTGAAAAGTTCCTGTGAAGTAGATAATCTACCAGCATGCAGTTAACACCACTTTTTATTGACACTTAAACTGAATTTATTTTGAATTTTAATTCACCATAAGTAGAGGTAATTTATCAGACATTTCGCTGTGGGATCTTATTACCAACAAGCGAAAAATATTAGAGTCGGATTAAAGTGTGTTTATGTTGGTTTTGTTTTTTTGTTATGTTTTTTTTTTTTTTGAACAAAGTCAGACAATGAATCTGTCTCAACTTATTATGTTTATTTGAATATTTTCCAACATAACTACATACATTTAATTAAAGAAGAAAAATATGTTCGATTGGCGACACTTTGTTTTTAGTTTGAAACTAACAGTAAAAATAATCATCATGTTAACTTAAATCTTGATTTAAAATATTGTTATATTTAAATGAAAGAAATATAATTTTATGTAAAACCGCCAAATACAATAAGATAATTGTACATTTCATTTGATATTTTTTTATTTATTTAATATCGAAAATGCTTAACAACGCCAACGGTAAGATTTAAAATCTTATAAGGTGCAAGCTTATTATACAAAAAAACAATAGCTGAGCAAAGATAAAAAAAGTTACTATCATAAGATAAATAAAAGTACATTAAATTTTCAAATTGAAAAATAAGATCTAAGCACTCTTTTTATGTTTGTTGCGTTCAGATTTTATTTTATATTACGAGGTAAGTTAAAGAACGTCAATTCAGGGATAATCAACTGATGAGATCTGTTTGAGGACCCAGTTCTTACTCTTTCAAAACAATATTTTGGTTGGCGTGTGAGAAGTATGTCAGAAAGCAAAATCAAACTACGAAATTCTATATATTTTTCGAAAGGCATGCCCAATAACTGCGGAGCAAAACTAGATATTCTATCATACCGACGCAATCCAAAGAAATAACGAACGATTGAGTTGAAAGTTACAAGTAAATGTTTTTTTTTTTACCACCTTCAAAATTTTAGTTGTACCTTTAATTGGATTGAAAAAAGAAAACACTCGTTTGATGAGGGTTCCGTACTTGTTGATCCGACTCTAATTTTCTTATGTTTTGAAGGAAATTGCATATAATGATTAAACTATGAAAAAAAAATGTTCTTGATATATATTTCATAGTCTTTTTTATATAGTCTTTCTGCCTATTTCCTTCCATAACTTCAAAATTATTTTCATAAAAAAATATTGATTTCATTGCAATATTCTTATTAAATGCACATATATATTAAAAACTAACTCACTGGCAGATGGTTTCTAACCACGGCCAAATTTTATTTATTATATATCTATTTTATTGTTGATTTCATATTTGAATTGAAAAAATAAACTAACTAACTATTAAAAAGTAACTAACAACAGAAAATTATCTCTTGCATACAAAACAAAAGCTTATCTTTTCATAAAAACTAGGTATGTCTAATTTTAATACAAACAATATTAACATTTAAAAAAAAAATATATTCATAATTATAAAAACACGACGAGGATCGAATATGATATGTTAAGAGCAGCTGAAGACTATTCAACTATCAACACAACAACACATATGAAGGGTTGCGTGTTTCGTGTTTTTCTTTTTTCTTTAATAACTTCGAAAATATTTATTTTAAAAATATACAACACTTTCGGATCACAACAATTGTATCAAAGAACTTTGTGTAACGAATTGCATTGAAATCGGCTAAGCAGATTTTCACAAATCGTTTGCGAAAGACGTTCATCTTCATATGAACAAGAAAGAAGTGATCTTATTTTAGGTTTTAATTTTGTCCTTCCTCGCCCTTTACTGCATCTATTTGATTTTTGATATTTGATATTTATTGAGAAATGATACAGCTGTACATTAAGTAAAACTTATTAAAAGTTCAGGATATAATAAAATACAATAATATAATATTAATTGTTAAATCAAAAT
Source organism: Sphaerophoria taeniata (assembly GCA_943590905.1). NCBI lineage: Eukaryota > Metazoa > Arthropoda > Insecta > Diptera > Syrphidae > Sphaerophoria > Sphaerophoria taeniata. Next base: position 234,115,696 of record OX016540.1, on the reverse strand, counting down.
TTACATAATAAACAAGTATCTATATAGTATCATTAGAATCATTATAATGATGAATGGCATCTTTTTTTACAAATGCAAACTTCCCCCTTTAAGGAGAGCAATGAAACACAGTGGGCACATGTTTATTATATTAAATATTTAAAGAAGTATACAGACATTTATTGTTAACTTATAAATTCTATCTGAAGGTACTTGAAGTCTCAATGAGATAGGTACCTACCTACTATAAAATACTAAAAGACGCTTGAAAACAAACCCTTATCAAACCATTATATATGAGTTTAAAAGAGCAGGTGGCCATGGTTCAGAGGATAGAGTAGTGGATTGCTAAGCCGAACGCTACGGGTTCAAACCCCAGCTTCAGCAGCATTCTTTTTCTACAAAAATCGCCAGCTTATCTGAGGCCACCTGTGCGATAACATGAGACAATACAAATCTAAGTCTCCTCCTCTGAGCCACGTAGGTTTCTGTTATGTGTGCTTTCTTTCTATGTGTCTATCTGTCTCTCTCTGTTGTATGTCTTGTTCTGTCCCAGCCGATGGTCTCAGTCACCAGTGCTGCTATGTGTCTGTAGTTCGTTACATTTATGTGCGAAGTACTTTGAAATGTAATGTAATGTAATGAGTTTAAAAGATTAAGTTACTTATTTTTCTATTCAATTTACTAGATTTTTATCAACAGATTATTTTCAATGACTAAACATACCTTCTGACTTTTTTCAAGAACCGGAAATCCATTAATAAGCCTCAATAGTTAAAGTTAAAAAACCACCAGCACTGGAAATCTGCAGTTATTTGAATTTGAGTCTCTGTCTTATTCCAAATGTTGTTGAAATTCATGACTGTCCCAATGGAAATAAGTACTCCAAGGAAAGTTAGCTCTTTAATTATTCAAAAGCAGAAGATGGATACACTCAGGTATTCAACTGTCTTTCATTCGCCAATTTAAGTTAGTCCAGATTTTAACAGTGAAAAATAAAACAAAAGTACGACCATCCTTGAGTCTCATCCAAGTTACGGCCGTAAACCCTCTCATTGAAGTGCGGCTATGTTGAATCATTAAATACCCACCATCAAGTCACTGTCTTATCTACTTTGAGTAGTTTTCATTAAGCTATTTAAGACCCTAGACTTGAAAGAACATTGTGAATGTTTTTTTTTAACCAATCAAGAAAAAAAATGTGGAAAAACGTTCTTTCCGTTGTGGTGGTTCATCCATTGAAAGAAAGGTAAAAAATATAATAGGGGAAGAAACAACTAATGATTCACAAGAATATTACAAAATTCGCTCCTTTCAATATTTCCATAGAAGCTATATCTAAATTTTATTCCTTCCCCTTTAGTAGGAATGGAATTTCAATTTTTTTTATTCCATTAATATCGCCTTGTTTATCGAGATAAATTCTTAGGAAAATGTATAAAAAAGTAAAATTTGGAAACATCAGCCGGGAGAATTTCATAACCATAATAATTATTACTTCGAGTACATGTAAATAAAGAGCGGACAGAGAATAATTGATCCGTTATTAAATTTTTCTTTCTCATTTTCCTCTTATTAAAACCGCCATTGTAAACAATTTCATATAAATGTATAGGCAGCTTCAAGGAACGTTCTCAATAAATTACAACCAATAACCAAAGCCAAAGGAGAGGTCGATAAAAAGACGCACAAATGGTCGTTAACAATTGAGAATCCTGAAAGAAAATATTGAATAAAACGAAAATTGAGACCTAAAACTTTCCTGCAGAAAAGCAGGCAAAGGCTTTGCAGTAACATAAATGAAAATTGTTACAAGTCTTGATAAGAGATTGTCGTTGCTGAGATGATGTTTGTGGGAGAAGCTGTTCAATATTTTTATGCTTGTGGAAAATATTGCCTACTGAACTTACACAACAATGATAATGTTGACGTTATCATAACATGTATGTATGTATTAAAAAAGGATATATGAACGGAATATGGAAAGACCGGATGGGTGTGCTGTTTTGTAGATGACATTGAATCGATTTTGCTGGGAATAATGGTAAGATTGGGTGGGTTCAATCACGTAACCAAAAGGTATTGGATAGTTTTTTGTTATTGTAATCCATATTAAAAAGTAGCAAATACATGAACCATTTTCTGTCAAAAAAAGTCCAAAGGTAGCTATCTGAGAATTTTTGGTATACCTCGGGTATCCGAGTGATCAGCTGATCAACACATGATTTTTTGTCTTGGATTGTTGGGGGCGCTATTTTATCAGCTTCCAATTTAAAAGAGAATTGAAATAAATATAAGCAAAATGACTATCGATATTTTGTTTTTTTTTTGTGTGTTATTTAACACTGCAGTTAGGCTACGGCGTCAATTCCATTTATGTTGTTTGAACAACGATAGCAACTTAGAGGTGCTTCCACCAATGGCTTTTTCCGTCAATTCCTTTGTTCGGCTGGAGTTATAGCTATTTTACGGGTGCCAACGCCAAGCCGATCATCAGACTCCTTTATTAGTGGTGCTGCCTAGTTATCTTTCATATTAATCGAAAAACTTTTTGAGTTCACTTTGGGATTTGAACCTAGACCAGCTAGTTGTGAAGCCAATGCACTACGCACTGCGCTAACAACAATGACTATCGATGTTATTTATAACAATATTTTTATAATTTAGATGACTCGGCAGATGTTTGCCGATTAATTCACAGCCATAAACAATTCCCTCTTCTCAAGCGTTTTATTTGTTGTTTTTTAATAGACGTTTTGACAGCTATCTGGATACATTTCTGTCTCGTCCAAAAAGATATCCTAGATACAAATGTCTCAGATAGCCTATCCGATAGGTGATTGAACGCAGCCATTATGATAGCTCAAAGTAGTATGTATATGTAGTCGATTATGATTCCAGATACGGACTGTAAATGAAATGGGTTTGTTAATAATGATAGATCTTTACATTATTTAACTTTATAAGCATAGGTACCTACCTACACCGACAGAAATAAGTGTTTGTCTATTATATTATTTTCACTTAATATTTTTGTTTAGTTTAAATCAACTTAGAATTGTAGGTAAATGTAAAAACTGTATGGTATTCATGACTGAAAAGAAAAATCTATTACATCAGTCTAGACATTTATGAGTCCTAACATTTAAAAGGAATGTTTAGTTTTGAAACAACTCTCTGTCAAATACCTGGCAATAATGCATCAATTTCGGCCAGATTTGAACATATGTATGTATTCCATTATATCGTTGATTCAGAAGTAGTGAGTCCTCAACGGATTTGCATTAGATTTTTATACACATACCTACTAGCCGACCCCGCGAACCGTGTTTCACAAGCCTAGAGATCAACTCCAGAATAATAATTATTCGCAAGTTTTTGTTAAAATGCAATTCGATTAACTTGAATCCAATTGCAATAAAGAATGATATGCGATAAGCTTCGTAGACCGAAATCATTAAATCATGCGATAAAATTCAAAATTTGGTTGAACTTAATTCAAAAAATTCCCTTTTTTCTCTCCGAATTTTTCACTAAAAAATTTGTTTCATTTGAAAAGTAATTTCTGAACACTTACATCCAAAACTCTATAAAAAAAAATATTATATTGAATATATTCGTTCTCTTCCAGAATTTTCCATCAAAAGTTTTTCATTTTTCCAATGGAAAACCATTGGCACCTAAAATTCCATGAACGTAATTGCTTCTCTAGAGTTTTCCATCAGAAATTATGCATTTTTCTATTTGAAAACCAATAAACCTTTAGTTTTCGATCTGTTTAATTTTTCCAGTTTTCCGACATTTCCGTAAGGTTTTTTGCACATGGAACAGGACAATCTCTTAATAAAACTTTTTGTATTTTCCATGAAAATTTCATAAATATTTGTTGGGAGCTTTTTCCACCTTTCTAAAAATTTCAAAGAATTCAAACAATTCAATTCAACAAAAAATGTAATAAAATAACTAACCCAAGCAAAACATTTTCCTAGAAAATCTTTTAATAAATCCTCTTCGCAATGCTACGAATTTCGTGTGAATAACAAAATACGGTTTCAAAATAAATCAATCATTCATTCATTATGTAAAACATACCTTTTCAACTAATAAGTCATTTCAGCAAATTTTTTTACATATTTTCATTTAAAAAATTACAATATCGTGTTTAAAATACGTCAACACTCAACGCACAATCCCGAAATAAAGTAATAAAAGCAAAGCAGTAAAATGTATTGCTCTGTCATGCAATCATTCGGATTCTATTGCTTGCTGGAAAAAAAAAATTGATTCTTCGTATAATAACATTGAAAAATTTATAATGACCACAATTTTGTACAATGACTTATGGCCTAGCGTGAAGGCTTAAGATAAAATGGCGGCAACTGGACAGGCGTTGAAGTTACTGTTACAGATATAATGAGGCTAAAGGAGCACCGAAAATAAAAATATAAAATCGCATAACTACCGGCGGAGTGTCATTAAGTCGTTAAAACAAAAACGAGTTAAAAGAAGACAAATTCCAGCCTTAAGCCATGAGGTTTTATCTTTTTTTTTTGGTTTTTAATTACTTTAGTCCTTTGAAATTAAATCAAGGCTTCAGCAGATTCAGATAGCCTGCAAGAAAATAAAATAAACTCAAACACGATTGACGGATAGGCGTCTTAACAACATCAAAGTAATAATGACATTGCTTCTCATAATGAACCATAAAAATGGGCCGGGATACGCCCCTCGTAAACGGTTTATCTGTAACCCTCATCCCTAATGGGCAAAGATCCTTGCTATCGTGTTAAGAGAATTGTTGAAACTGGCGGCGATGCCAAATAATCATGGTTATTACAGCAATTTGCATAAGAAGAGTTTTTCTGCAAATGTTCGTTGACCTTGCCAAAATATTTGGGAAATCCTTAGTCTTTCCAAAATACGATCAGATTAAATTTGAACATTCAGAAAAAAGGTACAATTTTTCTGGAATACAAGGCTCCTTTCAACACCACCAACTGACAACCTACAAAATCCTATTCCAAAGAGGATGCACTCAATACAAGTTGACAGTCAAATATTATTATCCGATTATCACCTCATACGGTTATGTATTTTGAATTGGAGAGTCCTTCATATTTTGTCTTTGCTTAGGTGATGCACACCACAGTTGTGGTGTATGTCGATCCATACTTGATTAAACAATAATTAAGAATACAGGAAAGTGCATCATGTTGATATATGTCATAGACGCATTGGCACTATAGCGAATTTTCTCCTTTAAAATTTTCATTGCATGTCCTTTTGATGCATGCCTCATTCATTACCTATTACAAAATTCAGCTTCGTATTCATGGCGAATGACATCGAAAGTTAGAAGGACAACTGAATAGACGTCACAATCTACATATTTCAACAAGAGATCACAAATCAAATTGGAATACAGGAGCAAGTCAGTGTGACCAAATGGAATCATTTTTTAACTGACAATGAAATTGTTTTTTGGTGTTTTAATCACTTTAAATTTCATAAAATAATTATACAACAACGAATTTCAGTATATAAAAGTGCACTTATACACTGCGGTGTATACTTACTAAATATACACTTTTTCGTATTTAATGCGATTTTTTTCTTCACCGTATGTATAATCTAAGATCTGAGATCTAGCCAAATATTGCGACAATCGGTGACAAGTATTTTTAATGAATTTGCTTGAAAATTCAATCGATCTCAATAAAACAGACTCAACCAAAATCAAAAGATCAAAGTGTCAAACAATCCGATCATGACAAGAAACCATGTTGAAATCCATTTTGATTTTGTTTTTGATGTTCACCAAACACAATATTTTAATACGAAAATGTAAGCTGAAAAGTAAATTATAACATCAATGCATATCTCCATAGTTCTATTCGTTTGTCTTTGCAAGCCTTAACTCATAATTGACACAACTACACAATTTGTAAAAGCATTTCAGTTTTTTGTTTTCATAAAAATGAAAATGAATATAGATACCCTTTCATGGCATTTTAGTTATTGAACTAATGGATTTTTTTATTAAATCAACAAAAAGCTTTCGTTAGTGAAAAAGAGAGATTTTGTTGTCTTTTAATCTCTTTAATGTTTTTGACACGATATTCAAACAAACATACAAAAGTTTTTTCCTGTTTTGAAAAAAAATCGATGCAATTCGTATAAGTAGTGCAAGACTTTGAATCTTCTTCGGCTAAACCAATAGAGAAATCAACAGAAAAATACAAGACACAGTAGAAATTCGGACGCTAAAATTGTCTCATGGGCGAATTTTACTTCACAGTTTCACAGACATTATGCTTTTGAGTTCGGTATTTTAAGAGTTCAACTGTATGAGCTGAGCGAATGCAGAAATTTAAAACAATGTATTACTATTTGCTATTTGCGTTAAAGATAGTTCAGTTTTACTAAAATAATCCTTTTTAGGGGAACATCCCCTTTTAATAGCTAATATACAGCGAATACATTTTATTTCAAAGGAGCCTATTATTTTCTTCAGGACTTTTCGAAGTTAAAGGAAAAAATAACTGATCCACAATCATAGAATACTAAATTGTAGATAATTTATACTAAGCCTTATATGTATCTCCAAGGATCCCATAATTCTTCATAAGTTCATGTTCATATTGTTAAAATCGACAAACTTATTCTTTTCTCAAAAAATTGAACAGAAAACGAATACATCAGCAGACCAAAATATATGCTTTCTGTCCTCTACTCACTACTCTTGTATGAATGACCAAAACATTCATCCTATTTCTCTCTTCAAAATCTTTTATTGGACCGAAATATTATAAAGAACTAGAATAATACTATCCTTTTCGCAAAAAAAAAAACAGGAGAACATACATGTAAAATGAGTAATATGAGAAATGGGGATAACAACTTAAAAATAAAAAATAAATAGAGTGGCGCGACAGCTCTTGAAGAGCCAAGGCCTAAGTGGCTTACTGTAATCAACAATTCTCTGAGTGCGTGTGAAGAATTGAGGGGACCTACAACTTAACGCCGATTCCGAACGGCAGAGTTGAGAAGCACTTTTTCATTACAGATTGATACTCTTGGAAGATTTGCCAGGTCTTCGCAAGAGGCAGTGCCCGTGAAAGATGAAATAAAAACTTGGCCTGAGTAGGACTCGAACCAACGACGTTCTGCTTAGCAGCCAACGCACTTACCAACTAAGCTACGGGGATATCAACTTATTCTGTTAAAAAAGGGAATATTAAATTGTATATTTTTTGTTGATAAAGACATTCTACTACCTTTTCTTATTTTACATTCAATTTTGGACTTATAGAATTTAAATCAATTTCAAATCAATTCTAGGGTATAAGTTACATCACGACCTGTCGCCATAAAATAGATTATTTCACAATATTACTTAGAGCAGTGCATGCGATATGTCGCACGCTGGAATTTCAGAAAACACAGTCCTTTAATATAGCGCGATAATGTTTTGCATTGAAGGAAACGTTTTGATAGATATGCCTCATTTTTGAAGAAATACGGATTTAATGGTAGGCTCTTGTGTGAAGATATTTTCTGATTTATAATAAATTTGTTTGTCTTAAGAGTTCGAAAAGTTCTGTCTGTCCCTCTTACTTACTTACTTACTTAAGGTGGCGCTACAGTCCGTTGTGGACTTGGGCCTCAATCAACAGTCGCCAGTCAGCTCGGTCCCTAGCTAGCTGTCTCCTAGCGGAGCCTAGGTAGACAAACTCCTTAACTACCTCGAAGTTGTATGCGTCTATTGTGACGTTCTGTCCGAGCCGTCGATGTTGGGTGTCCTTACTCGAAGACAGCATGTACTCATTTACCGCTAAACCCATTTTTGCCGCTTCTGTCTCAATTCTCACAAAGGCGCCATTGACATCACGCTGTGTTCTTCCCATTATATCAATATCGCCGGCGTACGCGAGAAGTTGAACAGATTTATAGAAGATAGTGCCTCCGGTGTTGACGGTGGAGTTTTGGACTATCTTCTCCAGAACGATGTTAAAGAAATCGCACGACAGTGCATCGCCTTGTCTGAATCCTTTTTTGACGTCGAATGATTCCGTAAGCTCATTGCCAACCTTGATAGAGCAGCGTGAGTTCTCCATCGTCATTTTGCACAAGCGAACGAGCTTGGCAGGGGTGCCAAAGCTAGACATAGCTTTAAACAGTTCGTCTCTGTAGATGCTGTCATACGCGGCCTTAAAATCAATGAAGAGGTGGTGTGTATCGATTTGGAGTTCATAGGTTTCTTCCAGGATTTGCCACAACGTGAAAATTTGGTCGATGGTAGACTTTCCTGGCCTGAAGCCACATTGATAAGGACCAATCAGATTGTTGACGAAAGGCTTCAGACGTTCACATATTAGGGCAGAGAGGATCTTGTAGGCGATGTTAAGCAGACTGATTCCTCTGTAGTTGGCGCAGTTTAGAGGATCTCCCTTTTTCAGGATCGGGCAAACAATGCTGAGGTTCCATTCATCGGGCATGCATTCCTCCGACCATATCTTATAGATGATTTGGTATATGCTCCTATCTAGCTCGTCGCCTGCGGCTTTGAACAGCTCGGCAGCTAGACCATCTGCTCCAGCGGCTTTGTTGGATTTCAGCCGTGATATTGCTGTTTTCACTTCTTCTAGGTCGGGTTCACGGAATTGTTGGCTGTCATCGTGTATGATAAAAGGTTCCTGTCTGACGGCGGAGTTCTGTTCGTCGTCGCCGTTATACAGTCTACAGAAATGGTCTTTCCAAATCCCCAGCACTGACTGCGGTTCTACTATGACGTTGCCTTGTTGATCTCTGCAGGCCAGCTGTTTTACCTTCCGATAAAACCTCCGAACTTCATTCCTGCTGTTAGCTCTCTCAACATCTTCGATCTGACGCTTCTCATGCTCTCTCTTTTTTCTCCTGAGAAGCCGGCGTTCTTCTCTCCTCTTTTGCTCGTAGAGCTCACGAGTAGCTCTTGTCTTTCTTTGCAGCACCGCCTTGTATGCCTCCTGCTTGGCTGCATGGGCCTGCCTGCATTCTTCGTCAAACCAGGGGTTTCTTTTTGGTGGCTGTGTGAAACCCAGCACATTAGAGGCGGCATCTCTAACTGCATTTTGGCAATGTTGCCACTGGTCTTCGATACTTGATGTTGGCGGCATAGGACTTCTTAAGAGGTTACTTGACACTCGATCAGAGAAGGATCTGGCGATCTCTTGCAATTGTAGCCGTCCGACGTCGAATTTTCTTGCAGTATTTCTTTGTTTTGGCCGTTGCCGGGATATTCGTAGCACTGCCTTGGCTACAACGAGGTAGTGGTCCGAGTCGATGTTGGCTCCTCGGAAAGCTCGAACATCTTGAATGCTGGAAAAGTGCCTCCCGTCGATCGCAATGTGATCAATCTGGTTGACGGTTGATTGATCAGGAGATCTCCATGTACCTTTATGGATGTTGAGATGTGGGAACCAGGTGCTTGCTACCACAACATTTCGCCCCGCAGCAAAATCGATCAGCCTGAATCCGTTGTCGGAAGTGGTGTCGTGCAGGCTGTGCTTTCCGACTGTTCTTCCAAAGATGCCTTCTTTTCCCAGCTTTGCGTTAAAATCGCCGAGGACAATTTTCATGTCATAGCTGGGACATTGCTCATATGTTTTGTCGAGGAGCTCGTAGAATTCGTCTTTGGTGTCGTCCTTTTTCTCTTCTGTGGGGGCATGCGCGCATATTAGGCTAATGTTGCCGAATTTAGCCTTGATTCGGATCGTCGTGATGCGTTCGCTTACACATTTGAAGCTCAAGACTTTTTGCCTGAGTCTGCTTCCCGCAGATCCGCATGCAAAGAGTCGCTGTTTTTGCTCCCGGTAGCAATCCCCATAGTAGATGTCTTAGTTTTTCATCTTCTTTTCGCCCGGTCCATCCCATCACATTTCCTGGATAGCGGTAATATCTGCTTTGTAGCAGTTGAGGGTCTCCGCTAGTTGTTTGGCAGCACGCGGTTCATTAAGGGACCTAACATTCCACGTGCATATCCGAAATTCGTTGTCCTTTATACGTTTGCTTGGGTCGTCATCAGTGTATCCGCCCGTTTCCGAGGCCTGTTGTTGCTTCGCAACTAGATTTTTTCTATGTAGTCGGGAAGTCACCCCGACGTACAACCCCCAACCTGGAGTACCAGGTATCTGATGTGACTCCAAGTACAAAAGCCGGAAAGCCGCTCCTTTTACGACCTGGGCTTCAAATATGTCGAAGATGTTCACCAAGTAGTTCGACCTAATTGGAACTGAGGACGCCACCGTTGATTCCAAAAAGAAATTCATCCGCTGCCGTCCCTCGTGGGAAGTGTCTTGGCGGGAACACTCCCACTGTCCCTCTCTGTTGTATTAATGTCTTGTTCAGTCTCAGCCGATGGCCTCAATGTTCAATGTTCATCAATTTTATTTGCATAGAAAAATTTGAACGGAGGATTAATTTGCTTCGTTCTCCATGATTCTCATCATTTCGAGTATTATGAAATTTCTATTTTTAAGAAAGGCTCAGATCTAATTCAGGGCTGATAGTAAATCGAAAACAGGTACAACATGTTAATGATCTTTTTTATTCTCATCAATGACGATACAAATAATAAGGAGTTTTGCTGCGTAAATATTAGTTTTGCAGAAAAACAAACAAAAGTGAAAAATTGCGTAATTATTATAGCTCCCAAAAATGAACAAGCTTGCAGCATCCGTTTGTACACAATAATACTCTTTTTCCATGTTTTAAAAATTATGCCGTTGTTTATTTATTTTGTTAGAAAATTCTTACGCAATAAAAGCATATTTGGTCGAGTTGTCTGAGTCGTGATCGCTTTTCGTGTCGGCTGAAACAAATCTGTGCCTACCTTGAGATGAATGAGCATAAAACAATAATTTTTTTCTTAATACTTTCGATCTTGCAAACAGTGATTAGGCGCCTTATATTGCATGAGGTCAGTTGCCACAATGACTTACGCTACATAGTGTAGGTCCAAAAGCTACACACGTGAAACATATTCGCAATAAAGAAGGCCAAACAAAAAATCATCATAGATATTGAAGAGATATAGAGATTAGGAATTGGTAAATAAAGAAAATCTGAAATAGAATTCGAAATCAAAAAATTAACATGTGGTCAAAAACGAAAGCATCATCGTCACAAATTGTACATGTAAAGGCTATCTGATTCAACTACACCACACGTGATTATAAACAAAGAGCTCCTCTGGTTTTTGCGAAAAATGCTTTCTTAAAAATAAAGAAAAACAATCAACGCTCCCGGAAACTACCCTTGGAAGTCTGTCATGTTACTCTCTTGTATCTTTTAATTCTATCTTATCTTTTAATTCTGAACTTCGTTTAGAAAATTCATCTGCCCATCAAGCAAAGACGTATGGAAATCTGTTTATACACAATTTTTTCACAAAAGGAATAATTGTTTTTGTTTAAATGCAAATTGCTTTCAATCTTATTTAAGTTTTTAAAGTTGATAAAGTGCAGAAAAAAAGTTTACCAATTGAGAAGCGAACTTGGTTTTTAAACAAAAAGTATCCCAAAAATAAATTTGATTTTGTTGATTGTTATCTTTACTTGATACCTACACATGAATGAAAGTATAAAATTTCTTAGAAACGAATGAAAGATTATATGTATAACGCTTCAATTATGCTTTTTAAATGCATATTAGCTAATACATTATAGGAAAAAGAACGAAAGCAGTGCTATGAATGACGTTGCTAAATTTTGTTGCACACTGACAATACATTAACAATGACATTAGGCCAGTTCCACCTAACAATATCTCACTGAGATCTCAGAGATCTCAGAGATTTTTTAGGTGGAACAAAAAATCTCAGCTGAGAATTGAGATTTTTTTCTGAGATCTCTGAGATGAAAATATTTTGGATTCGATTTCTCACTCAGCTATTTTGACGTGACTGACATAATGTACAACAACAATTTGTAAGGTAACCATTTTATCTCAATGAGCACTGAGAATTATGTTCCACCAAATGATTTTGCCTCAGTCAAAGTGACGTTGAGATCTCAGTGAGATGTTGTTAGGTGGAACTGGCCTACTTATTACCAGGCTTACAGTAATTCGCACATGAATGTTACGAACTACATGCCATAGGCACGTAGCAGCATTTACGACTGCGGCCTTAGGCTAGGTGTACGCAGGGAAATTAATTAAACAACCAGCTTGGTTGGCTTCTCATTCAAGACTATCTTTATTGCACAATTGGTCTATAAAATATTATTCGTTCTTAATACTAATTTACAACAAAGTAGGGGTTTCCCCTATAACTTGCAGCTGCTGTTGATTGTTGTTCTGCTGCTGTCTTCTTCCTTCCTTCTTCCTGGTCAGGAGGAACATTCCAGAATAATGTTCCTTTTCGGTCGCACTTCGTCTGGCTTGTGGAACGCAGGATTCGTTCTACATTTGTGGACTGTATTAACTGAGTGGTTACACTTTCCTTCCCTGTTTACCTTATTCATACTTAGAGGTCGCTCTTCCACCATGTCATTGCCTTAAGGTGGACTTGCAATTCTAACATCCTCCCCCCCCCCTGCACGGAGTGGCTAAGGAAATCACGCTCTTCGGCTTCAGTTCGCTCTTTCTTGATCTTCATCTTGAATTGGCAATCGCACCAATTTTTGTACTGGTCGTACCAATTCAGTCGTTGCGGTCTTGATTCTTACGGATCGCACAAGTCCATCCTTGCCTGGATAAACGATTTTTAGGTTCTCTTCGATCGTATTCCATTTGTATCTGGTCTGTAATGCGCTCAAGTAATCTTTTCGGAAGCCGTTCCAAAAATCTTGATGGATCAGCTCTAACTTCTTATTGTATTGGAGTTCTTTCAATGTCTTGTCGCTCAAATCTCTAGTTAGCGTTAGAATTGCTTTTCCTCCGCTATGAATACCTGACGGTGTGAGGTAGTTCAAATCCATTGGGTCTTCTGACACACGCACTAGTGGACGACTATTCAACGTCCCAGAAACTCGCATGAGTATGGTCTGGTATCTTTCGAAAGTAAAACGGTGTGAACCCATTATTCGCTTTAAATGGTACAATCCTCCATGGAAAGGCGCTCTAGGTGTGATGAAAGACCATTGTATATGGTTAGTCAACATGTAATTCTTCACTTCATTCGATTTCCAAGATTGAGCAATTCGTTTTAACTCATTACTCGCACCCAAGAAAGTTCGCCCATTATCGCTGAACATTTTAACTGGTGTTCGATAAATGGCTGACATTCTTGATAATGCCCATAAGAAACGCTCAGCTGTCAAATCGGTACAGCATTCCATATGCACAATTTTCGTGGTCATACATAAAAAAATAGCTACGTAGCCTTGTATGGTTGTGTTACATCGCCCCTCCCATTTTTGTAATGCAATGGGTCCAAAATAATCTACACCACAATATGTAAAGGCTGGTGCAAAGGTCAAACGCTCTTTCGGCAAGTCTCCCATCAACTGCGCTCGGTCTTCATGTGCATACCGAAGACATGTTACGCACGATTTAATTGCTTTGGAAGCCGCTCTTTTTGCTTGTATAACCCAATATTTCGCACGCACATAATGCAACATGACTTGGGCTTGCCCATGTTGAGTCTTTTCATGCGCTTCTTTCAACAGTAACCGCACAAAATGAGAGTGAGCTGGTATGATTATCGGATGCTGCATATCATAACTCACATTTGCATTCTCAATTCTCCCACGGAGTCTCAGTAGAGACCGCTCATCCAGGCATGGATTCAAGTTTATCAATACGCTCTGTCTCTGTCTGCATAACGCTCTACCTTGTTGTACCAGTTCGATTTCAGACGCAAAAGCACTAAGCTGTGTAAATCTGATCCAGTAGTCTAAGGCCTTATTCAGTAGCTCGTTCGAATATCCCACTGAATTTTTATCGAAGCCTTCACGATGTCGTTGAGGCCAAGAGAATACGCACGCTGTTACTCGCACTAATTTGTTTAGCGATGAATATCTTTCAATCAAATATTGATCCTTAATCTGAAGCCATTTCAAGCTTCTTTCTGTCACTCGCGCACAAATTTTTGGTTTAAATTCGTTCTGATATTGCTCTATCTGTGGTTCGGGCAAAATAATACCGCTTGACGGCCAACGCTCATGTGGAGAGTTAAGAAACTCTGGCCCGTGCCACCAAAACATATTCTCTGGAAGATCTTTACTGGGTAATCCCCGAGATAGCAAACCTGCCGGGTTCTGATCGGTTGGTATATGATGCCAATATTTCGTATCGGAGTTTCGCTGAATCGACGCTACACGATTCGACACGAAAACTTTGAATAATGCTGATTCCTTTTTAATCCAAGATAATGTTATCATGGAATCAGTGAAACAATAGTACCGCACATGATGTTCAAGACAACAATCTTTTCTGACTTCTTGCATTAATGTTGCCAATGTCTCAGCCGCACATAATTCCAAGCGTGGAATTGTAACTGCCTTAACAGGCGCTACTCTTGAACGAGACGTCAAAAGATGACAGTGTCTGTTCTCCCCATCGCACACACGCACGTAAATAACCTCACCATAAGCTTTCTGTGATGCATCAGCAAAACCAATAAGCTCCACTGTTCTTCCCCCGATGTCTGTAACCATCGCGGGATCCGCACTTCGTTTAAAGATTCTAACTGCAAGTAGAAATCTTTCCATTCTCGTCGGAACTCGAGAGGTAACTCCTGATCCCAACCTAACTTCTGCTGCCACAATTTTTGGATGAAAGATTTGGCAGTGACAATCACTGGTGCTAAGTAACCATTCGGATCATACAACTTTGCAACCTCGCTTGCAACTAGACGCTTCGTTATCTTGATATCTTCGCTCCATTCAGTGCTGACACTGAATCTAAAACAATCGCTCCTTGGGTCCCAACCCAGTCCTAATACGGAAGTGTATTCATCACATATCTCCACCAGGTTACCGTTATCTGGTATATCTCGATGGATGATCTCACTTAATTCCGGAGAATTCGTTCGCCATTTACTTAGCTCTAGGCCCGCTCGGCCCAACATTTCATTTAGTTCCTGATACAGATCCATAGCCTGTCGGATGTCGTCTGCACCAGAAAAGTAATCATCCATATATCGTTCGCGCAATGTTGCTCTGGATGCTAACGGATAGTCATCCTTATATATCGTTGCTAATTCTATCATTGTCCTAATAGCTAGGAACGGGCTTGACTTTTGGCCATAAGTCACTGTCAATAGCACATAATCCTTGGGTCTATCTTCCTCATTGAAGCGCCACAGAATCTTCTGGTATTTCACATCCTCAGGATGAATGAGAAACTGTCGAAACATTTTACGCACATCCGCTGCGAGCACAACGCGATGAAAACGGAAACGCATTACAATTCTATCAAGATGCTCTTGAAGATTCGCTCCTGCCAGCTGGATATCATTTGCAGATTTTCCATTCGTCGACGCACAACTGGCATCAAATACAACACGAAATTTCTTGGTAACCGCGTGGTGTGGAATGTAGTAACCACCGATTATTTCGCTCGGAGTCGCTTCGCGCATGTGACCTAAGTTCAAATACTCGTACATTAATTCATTGTATTTATGTCTTAATTCTGGTTCTCTGGATAACCTTCGTTCTACTTGCTTTAAACGATGAAACGCTGTTCCTCTAGAATCGCCCAATCCGATGTCTCCATCAATCCATGGAATACGGACCACGAATCTTCCTTCTTCGTTTCGCATAACTGAGTTTGAATATTGTCGTTCCGCCCTCTCCTCTAAAGGTGTTAGATCCTTTGAAGAATAGTCGCGCAGTTCCCAAAAACGTTGGATCAACTGGTCGATGGTATCAGTTTTTTCCTCGCTCACTGCCACTCCAAGGGAGAAGATATCCCTTGAATTATCACCGCACAATGATAACGCTCCAAAAACTAAGTAGCCAAAAGACGATAATTGTGCCACTAGGCCACATCGGCTACGAACAACATGATTCTGAATAATCTTCGCCCACACAGATACGCCCAACAACAGATTCACTGAACCGGTCTTATTAAATTCTGGATCTGCCAGTGTTAAGGCTGCAAACTCCTTAACTCCTGACTCATTTGCAATACGCCTAGGTTGTGGGAGATTTTCCACAATTACCAACGGTATAATCATTCCTATCTGACGCTCATCTCTCTCTCCAAACCATGGTTTGATTAAGGCATGAATCAACCCAGTATCGCACCAACTGCTTCCAGCAATCCCAGTGACTTCTATCGAAAAACGCACTTTCTTAAATCTTATCAAACGCACCGCTTTAGCAGTTATCAAATTCACGTCCGACCCTGTGTCGAATAATGCTCGCCCATAAAAATTCTCATCATATTCATTTAGCAGCTGCACATAACCAGTGGAAAGTACGGGAATTGTCTGGCTATGTGGTTCTACCAAAAATTCTGATTTGCTGGGATCGATTTGATTGACCCATTTCGCTCATTACCATTTGATTTATTCTGTAGTCCTGAGACTCCAACCGCACTTATTACTGATTTATCACACAACAGGCTGTTGTGACGCTCATTTGGACATCTCTTGCAAGGTCCGGCTTTGCAACTTAATGATCCTGCCCGATGATTAGGCATTAACCAATTGAAACATAATTGTAACCTCCGCACACGCTCTCGTCGCTCATTAATGCTCAGTTTTTTATAACTCCCGCACTTGTACAATGTGTGTTTTCCATGGCAATGGAAGCAAATAAGCTCATATCCTGTCGCTCTCGGTTTTTGTTCTGACTGATGTGAACTTGCTGTGTTATTTCTTGGCATAACATCATTCGCACGGTTATTTGATGGTATTTGGCACTGATTCTGAGACAAATTCGCCATGCCTCTCGCCCGACACTCCAAAAACTTCAAAACCTCAGTAACGTCGGGCATATCATGCAGATCCTGACCCGTTTCCCACCTTTGTAGTGTTCGAGGTGCCATTTGTTTTATTAAAATGTGTACAAACACATGGTTCCACTCCTCTACTGGACAGCCGGCGACCGCTAGTTGTCGCATAACACGATTAGTTGTGTCTATAAGCTTCCTTAAGGAATCATATGTCTCTTTTGATGTATTCTCCAATGTTAATAGCTCATCTAAATGGGCCATTATTATCCTATATTGGTTTTCATAGACTTCTACCAGCTGGTTGTATGCCGCATGGTAATTTCCTCCAATGGTTCTCCAACCACCCAGCTCGCTCTGCCCCACCAGACAATTATTTCTTTAGATAGTGAATTTTTTGTGTGTCTGATAATGTCGCATTGTCATGAACAAGGCTTTCGTACATTGCGCGCCATTCGCTCCATTTTGCATATTCTCCATTAAAAATGCCTGGAGAAATTCTCTCCAAACGAATATCAGCTGCAACCGATTGTCGCACTGCGGGTTGTACCGAACCTCTACCTGACGCTACTGTCTCACCGCTCGCAACAATTCCTTCACCCGATGTGTTCGGATTTATCTCATTGTCTCTCGTACGCTCTTTTTCTAGTCGCCCATCATTACTTTTTTCTTTTGTCGCACGTGTATCTTCATTCAACTGCTGTTCAGATTCTAATTCTGACAATCTCGTTGCAAAAATCTCAATAGCGCTCAAATATAAGTCCTCGACTTCTGCCGACAGGCTGTTAAGGCGCTCTTTCTCTTGTTGTAGATCACCTGGACGCTCTTTGGTTTCGTCTACCAAATTCAACAACTCCACATTAAATCGCTCAAAATAAATTTCAGTTAATCTCAAACGCTCTCTAATTTGCAAAATCCCAATTTGCGAAAATTGTTCACTTCGCCCAAATTCCAACGCTCTCAAAAGGTTGTTTTGTTGCATCGAACAACGGTTAAAATCCATTTTCCCTTTTTAAAATTGCAGCAATAAAAAAATCCAATGAAAGCTAGACCCGCTACGCACACGCAAAAAAAAGAAAACAGCTTGGTTTATAATATATGTGTATTATATTTTCTTTTCTCAAAAACAAAAGAATAAGGAAATTAAATGTGCTTATTTCCATTCGCACTTATTTTCTTTTCTCAAAAAACAATAAAATAAGGAAATTAAATGTGCTTATTTCCAATCGCACTTCTTAAAAAATTATAGAAGAATATTTTTCTTGAACATAAAAAATAAATAGCTCGTATTTAATCAACTTGCTCCTTTGACTGCTCGCACAAGAATGACTTCATCGAAAATTTGTTTGCCCAACAATCATCCCATCTTTGTTTGTATGCATACTACTGTTGTGGACACAGCAAGCTGTTGTGCAGCTGTCCTTCTCCGCACCGTCTGCAGCAACCCGCTCGACAATGATGTCTGCCTCTGTTCTTTTCCATGAAGCAGTTGGCGCACTTCTCTAATTCCTCTTTGCGCACTCTAAAACGCACCATCGCTCTCTGATATATCTCTTCAATCTGGCTGAAGAACATGTCTTCAGCCTTGAAGACCTCTTTGTCCTCAACTTTGGCTACCAGAGCCTGGTGTTCCTCCATAAAGCGCTCATAAGAGTTTTTCAAGTATTCTTCGCGCTGCCATAAATCCTGCAAAGATGCCTCGCTCCATGCCTCGCCCACCGTGAAGCGTTCAGATCGATGGATGGCATTTACATATGTACGCCTTTTATTTGCTTCGCCCGACATTTCAATTCTTAACCTTTCCTCGCACAACACAAATCCTCGCACAACACAAATCCTTGCTAACACGCTCTTTTATTTTTCAACCAAAAAAAAATTTTTTTCCACCTTTATTTTGTATTTTATAATCGCTCCAACGCCCAACTCGACAAACTAGTTTCCATCCGGCTCGAAGGACCAAAATGTACGCAGGGAAATTAATAAAACAACCAGCTTGGTTGGCTTCTCATTCAAGACT
The DNA here is from genome assembly GCA_943590905.1 of Sphaerophoria taeniata. NCBI lineage: Eukaryota > Metazoa > Arthropoda > Insecta > Diptera > Syrphidae > Sphaerophoria > Sphaerophoria taeniata. The sequence goes on along the minus strand of OX016540.1, from coordinate 234,096,819 downwards.
ATCTTTATTGCACAATTGGTCTATAAAATATTATTCGTTCTTAATACTAATTTACAACAAAGTAGGGGTTTCCCCTATAACTTGCAGCTGCTGTTGATTGTTGTTCTGCTGCTGTCTTCTTCCTTCCTTCTTCCTGGTCAGGAGGAACATTCCAGAATAATGTTCCTTTTCGGTCGCACTTCGTCTGGCTTGTGGAACGCAGGATTCGTTCTACATTTGTGGACTGTATTAACTGAGTGGTTACACTTTCCTTCCCTGTTTACATTATTCATACTTAGAGGTCGCTCTTCCACCATGTCATTGCCTTAAGGTGGACTTGCAATTCTAACACTAGGAAAGAACAAGACATTTATACAACAGAGAAAGACAGATAGCCACATAGAAAGAAAGCACACATAACAGAAAGCTACATGGAGATTTTTTACTTGCGACATATAGAATATATGGCAAGCATGTATTGAATTCGTAAAAAAAAAAATTTGAGATGATGATGAGATTTGACATCACGATGATAGAGAAGTCGAAAAAAGTGGGTCCGGCGATTCCGTCCGTCTGTCTGTGGGGAAGTTTACAGGCACCTACTGCCTTAACCACTAGACCGATTGACTTCAAACTTGAAAATTAGAGGTTTGAGCAAAAACTCATATCCCAGTTTTTTCATTTTATTTTTAAGATCAAAATTTAGGGTAGCCACCATACGATTTTTATGGCAAAAAACCAAAACTTATAATTTTCTCCAAAACGGCTCCTACGATTTTTTTTAAACTTCCTTGATGTATTTTATGTAAAAAAAAAATTTGTATTGCTCCAAAACGGTACCTCCCATAGAACCGTTTTTTTGTTACATATTAGATTTTCTCGAAAAAAAAGTTCGATCAGCGTAATTTTTTTTTGAAAGTACGTATTATGCAAATAATATTTTCTATTCAAAAATTTTTTTTGGATTTTTAAAAAAATATTTAAAACTTTTTTTTCAAAATTGTGTATCTTGAAAACGGATCAATATTAAAAATCGAAATTTATTTATAAAATGTATATTTATATATTCTTGAATACTGCATACTCAAATTAATTTTAAGACATTTTTGAAAAAAATTATATATAAAAAATTAATTTAAAAAAAAAACGGCTCCGACGATTTTCAAAAAAAAAATTCAATAAATCACAAATAAGGTTTTAATTTGTTTGGCATTTAAATTTTTGGAATAAAATGTATTTACGAGGTACATTTTCAATTTTTAATTTTTTTTAAATAAATTAAAAAAATTTGAAAAACCAACAGTTTCTTAAGAAATCATACGACATCAATTTTTTTTCGAATTGAATCCATTTATGTGGTTCATATTTCAATTTAAATTTTTATTTATGATTTTTTTTTATGTTTTTTTTATGATTTATAATTGGGAATACAGGAGCAAGTTCGTACGACCGAGTCGTGCACATTTTTTAGAAAAAGAATGCTGCCAAACCTGGGGCTTAAACCCGTAGCGTTTGGCTTAGAATTTCTCTGAGCTATGGCCACCTGCGTTGAAAAAACGCTTGGCAAAGGTAAGGAGTAGTTTACCTAGAGCCTTCCAGCATCAGGAGAAAACTTTGTTTGTGGTTGTTGGAATGTCGGACGAAAACTCATTCAATGTAAAAAGCGTTATGAACTCTGGCAGTTTTATTTCAACTCTTGTTCGAGTGACACGTGTTTTTGTGATTACCTGATTTTCTTTATGTAATTTTTGACCATTGGTTTTGGTAGGTTTATTTTATTTCTGATCAAGGAAATTTCGAAAAGGAAAGAATAACAAAGCTTCTTTAATATAAGCTTACAGGTGATGAGAGATTAAAAGAAGGACATTTTGTTCTTATTAAATTTGGTGAATATTCTAAGCAGCTTAAGAAGACTCTTTTGCACAATATACTAAATATTAATAACTATCCTGTAAACTCAGAGGTGCCCCGGTCCTCTTTTCACAAAACTACTATTTCTAAAAAAAAATATATATATGCAGTTGATATACACGGTTCCAGATAATTCGTGTGCCATACTTTGAGATGTGATTCTTGGTAATATTCTAAGAAAAAATGGTTTTGCAGCTAAGTCTGTTTTTGAATTTTGACAACACTTTTTGACCATTTTAAAGTCAATTTCTCTCTAAGTGCTAATGTTAGGGAGAGGGAGGAAAAATACACAGCTTTAAGACCACGTTTTCATTTAATTCAGCTGATATGTTCATAGGAATGCCAGATATTCAATTTAAATGGCACAAGAAGCACAAAATGGTATTATATTGGTTGTACATTTCTTAATTCATTCTTATTTTGTTCTTAAATGGGTCTCACCGTGTTTACACTTCTTAATTCAGTATTTTTTCCTACTTAAATTATTGTCTATATCTTTGAGTTCTTAATTCGTTCTGCTTGTTCCTTCTTAAAGAATTCTTAATAGGTTCTTAAATCGGTATTTCTTATACCGGTTTGATCCGCGCTCCTTAAATCCTTCTTTAAGACTACTTTTTCCAGTGGTTTATGTTTTTTTCATTTTCTTGTGATTCTTAGAGTTCACAGAATTTTTTTCGTAAGTGTGCTTGTATAAATACGAATGGATTTGCTTGCTTAAATAACAACTCAAGGTGCTAGTAGTTCAAGGAATTTAAGTAATCAAGCAAATGTTAAGGCGCGCGGCGGCGCAGTATGGTAGAGAAAGGGACTGTGTATATCAAAAAATACATACAATGACACTTGCAGAAGAAACCAAAACAAAATATTAATAAATTAGAATAAGAACCAAAGAAATAAATAGATACAGAATTCTCTGATTTTTTTTTTGAGAATTTTGTAAAGAAGGAGTTAAGAGTGCGAAAAGAAGTATTTAAGAAGAAAATATTCCGTTTTAAAACCTTAATAAGAACCAAATTATCTTCTTAATTCCTTCTATCGGACCGCCCACTTTCGCCTTTTATGTACTTAATAGATACTTAAAGAAGTCTTAAAGAAGAGGGATGAGAGCTTATACTACTTCTTAAAGCCTTCTTTAAGTAATTTTGTGCTACTTGTGGGTGTTCAATTTCAAGAAACCATTAATAAGTGCACACAAAAATCCATACATTTTATGATACTTGAAAAAATCTAAGACAGGTAAAAATCGATTTTGGGTTTTTTACATATTTTGATTGCAGCACTTGGCAATTGGAGTAGTTTTCCAGGAATTAGTATCTACTTTATAAGTAATTTTTTACACTGTGATAAAGAGTTTTAAAAGTAGGGACGCTTACCTCACTTTTGGTTAGAACTTAATTACCTTTAATTAGAGAATTCGGTATCCCAAATAAGTGACAGGAGTAAGCTGAGCCTGACCCATGTTGACACACGATTTGGATGTTCGGTATTCGGATTCTTACAGACTCTAAAAAGGGAATGGACTGGCCTATTTGTTTTTTACCTAGAGAACATTTTCACCAAGTAGTCTATCAATTCATCGCCATTTTCAGTTTTTCTTATCTTCATGCACAAACAATACGGAATCAGAAATTTTGTTCCTATGACATGACATGTACAGTATAAACTCTTTAAGTAGTCCAGCGAAATTTCTCTCCATGGTAACTTAATGGCTGGAATAAGCAATTCTCTGTCCTCAAATTGACGGCCTGACTCATAATCTTTACGTACCAGCCATCCCCATTCATTTTCTATAAGGTTCAGGTCAGGTAAATAGGGCGACCATTGAAGCAATTCAACATTCTGGTCCTGTTTCCCACTTTTGACAGTGCGCTACGTTTGGATAGGGTCGTTGTCCTATTGGAAAATCCATTTACCGGATCCACAAATATCCAAAAATTAAGGAAACTTTCTTTCCAATATTCTGTTGTAGGTAATTGCAGTCGTTTTTAACGTTTCAAACTCAAGCTCAATATTCCCAAAGTAGCTAACTGCTCCCCATATCATAGCTCCACCTTCTCCACCATGATGCCGCGCTAAGAATCATTCTTCTTTTCTCAAATCGTGAAAGCAATAATTAAAACCATCAGGGCCATCAAAATTGAATCTCTTCTCATCCGAAAAAACCGCGTTGTGCCCTACATTTTTCCAACTCACATTGAGTCTAGAAAATCTTAAACGAATATCTTTTCGTTGCTGGTATAGTGGTGGTTTCTTTTGGAGTTGCAATCGATTTAAATGATCTGCGCTATTTGGTACTCTGTGGACTGTTGAAACACCTGCAGTTAAACCAACTTTTTGTTTAATTTTTACCACGGAGGCATATGAACTGGAAGCACATCTCAAAATTGCTCGTCGATCAACTTCGAATGTTGCCGTTTTTTTACCACCTTTCATGTTTTTTTCGTACAAACTTATGTTTCTGAGGTACGAATAGACAACACTAAGACTTCGATCAATGTTGGTAGCTAAAGCACGCACGGTCAGTCTTTATTCTTTTAACGAATCAATTTAAACTCGTCCGACACTATAACAGCTTCTGATCTAACCATTTTTTTTGTTAATTCTAATTAAACGGCTAAATGTCACTAAGAACACTTCAACTTTTGATTTGGTATACCAATTAACTTAAAACTCTAAGAACCAATGAAGATAATGAGAGTGAAAGATTGTGTGCTTATTCAGTTGGCGCAAAAAAAAACTGAGTTTTTCAATCTGGAAAGCTTTGCATGAGAGCCAGGGAAAAACTAGTGGTCCTTTTAAATTGTTCTTTTTGATTTGTTTTCTTAACATCATAAGCTATCGGTTACCATCATCAAATGATGCATTAACTTTCAAAGTGAAGAAAAAAAGGACAGCAAACTTTTGAAAAAATGTGTTCTTATTCAGTTGAAGCGGAGTGTATGAACCCTATTCGCATCATATTCTTAGTTTACTGCCGACAGCCTAACCGCTATTCAATTTCCTCTAAGCTACCTTACTTATTATGTTCAAGAAGACAAACTTAAATTAGAAAAAGGAAAATTAAAACATTTAAACAAAATATTTATTTTCAACTGTTTTCTAATTTATCTCTCGTTAAGGCAAGCATTATGCGAAAGTCAGAAATAAAAACACTCTGCACACTCGAAAAGTCAGCTCACATAAACAAGATTTTCATAATGACAATTTTATTTGACGAAAAAAAACATAATTGCGTATGAGAGGAGTATGCGTTTCTCTGTTTCGGGAAATTTCACTGTTCTCTCCTCATGTGAATAATATTTACCATATTATTCATATTTTATACAAAAACAAAAGTTATTTCGCTCATAAACTTCTACTCCCATATCAAATAACAAATTTTTGTGAACTCATTTTTAGGGCAAAGACTTTTTTTTCCTTCGTTAATTTCAAATTTCAAACTGCTGCTCTTCGCTTTTTGATACTTTGTCAGCTGAAATAAACAACAAAGTTTGTTTGTCGTTGTTGTTCTGCTTATTCTTTTCAAGCAATTTGTCACCTACTTTTTCAGTTTATGTGTTTTCGTTTTGCAGACAAAATTGACTCCTTAATACCTTAATAGAAAAACAAAACCAAGATGCGAGCAAAATGCGATGCAGAGGAGTGCCTCATTTATTAATGAAGCTTCGAGATATATCGCTATCATTTTACACGCCCTTCAGTGTGTTTACAAAAAACGACTTAATACGGTTGGTTTGCAAGGACGACAAACTGTCAAGCAACAAGTCTCCTTTAAGTTGTATAATACGATGATCGAAAAAGCAACAAGGTCGTTTTGGGGAAAAAAGATTAAGGGGCAAAGTTGTAGGGAGGAAAAAAAAATCATATAACAAGAAGACAAAGACAAAGGTATGGATTACATTTTCCTTGAAAATCCATGAGTCTTCAAAAAATTGTCTTCAGTCATCGTCAAGGAGTATTGTCGTCTACTGTAGAATAATTAAGTGAACATAGTCGACTATCCAGACTATATGAAATTCGTGATGGAAGGCAGACTTTTTGAATCGATGGAGAGAAAAGTTTGCTTGAGAAATAGTTCATAGGGAAAAAAATTGAAACCATCTTAATTGAATTTGGTTGACTATGGGTATGTTGTTGGCCTTGTTATATCTTAAGGATAAATTGGTTTTGTGCAAGAGAAAATGTTCAAGGATTATTTGACAAGAAAAAACAATACGACGACACGCGGACGTGGAAAAAGTAAGTGCGCTTTACCTTTATTGCCGTCGTGCTTGTTTTTTGTCCTAATACATCTGTATGATAATTAATATAGCTTATGATCATACCGTCTAAGCTCATGGGAATTTAATTTGGTTGTTTAAACGTAAATAACGATTGCAATAATACTTCTGGGTTTCAACAGATCTTTCTTGAAATAAATAAATTGTATCAATAAGTATTAATATTGTTGTTGTAATTTGAAAAAAGACGAGAAACCATAATACACGGTGTTGTTTTGTCAAAACATAGATTTTGGTACCGTTTTTTTGAAAAAAAGTGGGGAAATTATGACCTTCAATTTTCATTTTTTGTTTCCATATAATATATATAGAGTGGCGCGACAGCTCTTGAAGAGCCAAGGCCTAAGTGGCTTACTCTCATCAACAATTCTCTGAGTGCGTGTGAAGAATTGAGGGGACCTACAATTTAACGCCGATTCCGAACGGCAGAGTTGAGAAGCACTTTTTCATGACAGATTGATACTCTTGGAAGATTTGTCAGGTCTTCGCAAGAGGCAGTGCCCATGAAAGATGAAATAAAAACTTGGCCTGAGTAGGACTCGAACCAACGACGCGACGTTCTGCTTAGCAGCCAACGCACTTACCAACTAAGCTACGGGCAACTGCATATAATAGTGACAAATAAATCCCACATAAGTATGACTTCTGACTTTGGAACCTTATTCTCCATAACTTCAAGTCGAAATACTGCCAAATTGGTATTATTTCGTTTTCTAAATCGAAATAAAGCCAAATTGAGAATTTGGCGTTATATCGTTTTTAAAAACGAAATACTGCCATATAATACATAGTACATAATGTGAAGTTTATAAATATTTTTGTAAAAAAAAAAAATTATAAATGTAGCAAAACTGAGCAGGTAAATTTTCTTTTAGCGTTAACAAAAAAATTTAAATGTATTTTACAATTCAATCATAGGTCTGTCGTCTGTTAGTTGAACAAATGAAGAAAACACACGATAAAATAAAAATCGAATAAGAATTAAAACAGACAATAAATTGGCTACAGCCAAGATTTCCAAATCACACCAACAAATTTATCGACAATCATAGGTACATCCAAGATCACTTAAATAAATAAATGAAAATAAACTACGAAATTTCTATTACGTCTTAATCCCGAAGAGCCATGAACCTTTAACTCAGAGTACCTAAACCTTATAACTAATTGCAGAAGTCTCTTGTCACTTAAACCTTTGCTGAATTTTGTACATGCATCGTTCAGTCTTTAATTAAAAATAGTGTGGAAAGTTCGTTGATACTGAACACTGACTGAAAGAGAAAAAAAAACATTCTTTTTACATTTTTCAATCAAAGGCATTGAGGTCTATTGAAATGAAAACTTTTCTAAGGGAAGTTGTATATACAGCATCCTTGCATATATGAAAAAAAAACTTCCTCTTTCAGCCAACAACACACGAATTAAAAATTTTGTTGGCCTTGCACTCCTTTCAGAGGAAACATTTTATACCCCAACTTGTTGAACTGAAAATTATGCCTTTAACATGTGTGTGTTGAGTTGAGTTCCCAGTCGTTGAATAACAAATACATGTATAAGAAAGTTTTTGCATAAGGTCTCATACGTAAAATGATTTTTGGGCTCACAGCTTGTTGAGTTTCAATGACGTCTACATTTTTGTTTTTCTTCAACAAATTTTCTTCGTGTATTTTTCTTTACATACCATTCATTCAATTTTCTTGTCATCTTTTAATTTTAGGGTAGAATAAATGCTCAAGACCTTTTTGCATGAAATTCTCGAGTGAGTTAACAAGAAAAGTTAAGGAAGGCATTTATGAGGAATGTTCATGCATTCTTACAGTTACAGGATAGTTTAATAAATTCTTCTCCAGTTCTTAGATTTCGTTTTTCTTTTGTTTTGTGGAGAAGCCTGAATAAAGAGTTCAAAAGAAAGTATAGCTACCCTTGTGGTTTTAACTTCGAAGAAAACTGCAGTGCAGGGTAATAGCTTCTTAACTTTAAAAACTTTTCTTGTCAATTAGTCATCAATAGTCGACAGATTTCAAAAATTAATACGATTATCAATAAAGTGAAAAAAAGCAGTCGACGTGTCCTCTTTTTAGCATATGAACAGTCTGGAACTGACTGATTTGGTGATTTCACAAAAAAGAAATTGCTCATTATGGAATTATTTGAACGAAGAAGGTACATATCTCCAAAAATTTCTGTGTGGCCTAGTTCAAGCCTGTTAGAAAAATCGAAAAAGGTATCAGATTTTGATCTCTTTATTTCTAACTAGCAGTTGCCCGCGACTTCGTCCGCCTCTCCCTCTTCCACCGGCCAGAGTATCGTCTCGACTTGTGCATCATGCGCGCGTGGGAATTTTGTTCGGAAGTTATTGTAAAATTGCACTGCAATCAACTCTCCCTAGGTCGTAATTCTCTTGAACTTGAAAAATTTGAGCATTTTTTATGATTCCCTTCAGTTGTTCATACTCAAAGCATTCCCTTGGGTGAATACTCCCTAATTCTAATATCTCTCTTACTTCTGCATCGTTTTTTTTCGTTAAGTAAATTTTTTTTTTCTTTAAACTGAGCATATTTTTTAGTTAAGAAGTACATAAAATGATATTGTTTAAATACAATAATCTGCACAAATAGTGCAATCAATCACATTCACAAATCAATTGAACTCTCAAAATTCTAATTTGAGCAGTTATTAGGCCAGTTCCACCTAACAACATCTCACTGAAATCTCAATGTCACCTTGACTGAGGCAAAATCATTTGGTGGAACATAATTCTCAGTTATCATTGAGATTTAATGGTTACCTTACTAATTGTTGCTGCACATATGTCAGCCACGTCAAATAGCTGAGTGAGAAATCGAATCCAAAATAATTTCATCTCAGAGATCTCAGAAAAAAATCTCAGTTCTCACATTTCCACAGATTCTTCGCTGCTATTGGGCGCAGCTTAATTTTAAGTAGAATAAACCTTCCTCGATTAATGGACTATCCAACACAAAAAGAATTTTATAATTAGAAATAGTAGTTCCTGAGATTACCGCGTTCAAACGATTTTTATATTGTATTGTATTGTATTGTTTGCTGTTTTTTCCACATTTTACACAAATTCTTCGCTCCTACTGGTCGCAGCTAAATTTTATATAGCTTCAAGCCTTCCTTGATAAATGGACCATTCAACATTAAAAAAAATGTTCAATTTCATAAAGCAGTTCCTGAGATAAGCGCGTTAAAACGCAGAAAAATGTATATTTTTTGCCGTTTTTTCCATATTTTCCACAGATTCTTCGCTGCTATTCGTCACAGCTTAATGTTAAATAGCTTCAAGTCTTCCTAAATTAATGGACCATCCAACACAAAGAGAATTATTATTCCATTCGAACCAGTAGTTCCTGAGATAAGTGCGTTAAAACGCAGAAAAATGTATATTTTTTGCCGTTTTTTCCACATTTTCCACAGATTCTTCGCTGCTATTGGTCACAGCTCAATGTTAAGTAGCCTAATGTCTAAGTCGATTAAGGCACCATCCAACACAAAAAGAATTATACCATTCGAACCAGTAGTTCCTGAGATTACCGCGTTCAAACGAACAAACTCTTCAGCCTTATATATTAGTGTAGATGTAGATAACTTCAAAAGACAAGAAAGAGTAGATTCTCATGAGAAAAGGGATGTTGTTTGCCGGGATTTTAATTTCCAGTCTTTCGACCGCAACCTGTTAATAATTAAGTTTTTTGGATTCAAGCTAAAAAATTCGAAAATACCTGTAGATTGACCAGAGATATTTCCTGCTGTCTCTGTGCTTCCAGGGCCCTTTATAAAATCTTCTGTTTCACCAGAGTTACCGACTACCTACTGTTCCTCTCTTTGTTTATGTCTCGATTCACAGACCTATACAAAGCGGACGAACAATAAAGCCCGACGAACCAAATTTGAAAAAAGAAAAATACAATTTAGTTTATGTAAGATTGTTTAAAGAATTATTACTCAAAGGAAATAATAAAGATTCTTATTACTGAAGTTTAGTGCTTTTTTAGGGAAGGCCATGCGATGAGACTGCTAAAATCCTCTGGTGCAACATTGGGGGATGGTAGTAGTCCCATTAATAGCAAGAAGATTGAGTGGGCTAAATCCATCTTAGCCAAATCTAGGACCAGCTGCGACTCCACGTCAAAGCGACAAAGGTCTCTGGAGGAGTCCACTCCCATCCCTAAAAAACCCAAAGTGCAGAACACCAGCACTCCCAAAATTCCTAAAGTACCTCTCACTAAACCTTTTAGTGATGTGCTTAAGGAACACAACAAAATCGTGGTTGCGGTCATTGACAGAAGCAATATTGATGGCGCGATCTCCTCTGACCGTTGGCAGATGGTGAAACTGAAGCTCTCGGCTGGCTTTCTCAAAGTCATGCGAGAGCATCCGGGTCCACCACCTGTAACAAGCGATGGGGGTTGGCATCAAGGTCATGTCAAACTCATCGTTTGTAACGATCAGAGGTCACGCGATCTATATACGCTTGCTGTCGGCATGCTGGGCGAAGTTTGGCCAGGCGCAAAACTCGAGGTTGTTGCAAAGGAAGATATTCCTTGCAGGCCGAGAGCTCGAGCTTGGATCCCGATTGAGCCTGCATGTCCTGAAGACATCCATGAGATGATCAGGCTTAGCAACCCGGACCTCTCCTGTCACGACTGGAAGATCGCGAAACTGGAGGAGCCGAAGGGTCTTTATCGAAGTGCGATTATCGTTATCAATAAGGACTCTGCGGCCTCTCTGGTGCGAGACAAGGGAGTGATAAGATACGGGTTCGAGACGATTACTCTCCGAATATACAAAAAAGATGAGGTAGACGCTTTATGCGAGCCTCCACAACCCACTTTAGAAGCTGTGTCGCAAGACGTAGGGGATCTTGGTGCTACTATCACCTTTCCATCCATGGATGAGGACGATGGTGTACCTGGGCCCTCTTCTGTCGCGGCGCAATCTTCTTCCCTACACTCAGAAGCTGTGTCGCCAGACGTGGGGGGTCCCAGTGCTATCATCACTTTCCCATCCTTGGATGGGGATGATGTTGTACCAGGGCCCTCTTCTGTCGCGGCACAGTCTTCTTCCGAAAACGTCAAAAGTTTATCCCTAATGGAGACTGATGACTCATCCAACAAAGTTCTCTCCAGTGAGGAAGAAGATGAACTGCTAGGTTCCCCTTCGTCCGATCTGGATGAACTGGATTTAACAGTGGTGGAGGTTGATCTGCCTAATTGTAGCCAAAATGCTGCAAATAGCACAGATTAATCTCCAACACTCTATTAAGGCTTCGGCCTCCCTTCTTCTCCGCCTGTCAAAAACTGGGGAAGATGTCGTTTTCATCCAAGAACCCTGGATTGGGAAATCCCGGGTTCGAGGATTGAAAACTCCTGGCTACTGCGTCTTACATGTAACGGGAAAAGGTAACCCAAGGTCCTGCATACTAGTAAAACGTAGTCTAAATGTATTTTTACTCCCTAATTTCAGTGATAACGACGTCACCACAGCCAGTATGGTAATAGACAACCATACCTACTGGCTGGTATCAGCGTATTTGGGCCACGACCACCAAGGCCCACTGCCTGGTACCACTCTGGAGAAGACGGTCGCTGAATCAACAAGACTCAAAACCAGCATAATCATCGGTTGTGACGCCAATGCGCACCATACTACGTGGGGTAGTACCGATATAAATGACAGAGGTGAGTCTCTTTTTGATTACATCTTAACAACTAATCTGGTAGTAAGTAACGTTGGCAATGAACCAACCTTTGTTACTAAAAATCGTCAAGAAGTTCTAGATATCACTCTTGTCTCGTTGCATCTCTCGAATAAAGTATTGAATTGGAGAGTATCAAAGGAGCACTCGTTCTCCGATCATAGGTACATCCAATTCACTCTTAGTGAAGAGTCCCCAAAACCGATCCCTTTCCGGAACTATAGGAAAACAGATTGGCCAAAATATAGGACAACTCTGAAAAGTCTGATTAAACCAGAACTTAATGATCCTCCCTTATGCGCTCTTGAACTCGATAAAAAAGTTGATGAGCTTACAGCAGCCCTCAATAAAGCTATGGAAACTGCCTGTCCCCTCACTACAGTGCGAGGAAAGAGAAAACCACATTGGTGGGCTGCAGAACTAGAAATACTCAGGAAAGGTTGTAGAAGGCTTTTTAACCGTGCAAAAAAGTCTAGAAACCTCCAAGATTGGGAGTCCTATAAGGAATCCCTCAAAAAGTATAAACAAGAATTGAGAATAGCCAAAAGATCCTCATGGAGATCCTTCTGTAGCTCAATAGAAGAGTCCTCGGAGGCATCGCGGCTAAGGAAGATTCTCTCGACAAATCCAACCATGCCTAGTTGTCTCAAAAACTCAGATGGTACATGGACTAACTCTTGCGAAGAAACGCTAAACTTGCTATTAGATACCCACTTCCCAGATAGCTCCAAATCCGTCAATACAATAAACCGTCCTGGATCGGGTATTAACTTAACTTTTCCTCAAGGTCTTGTCACAAAAGAAAAATTGACATGGGCTCTGAATAGCTTCAAACCTTATAAATCTCCAGGTCCAGATCAAATCTTACCAGCTGAGCTACAACACACCATCGACATAACTCTGCCCATCATTGAGATGATGTTCAAAAGTTGTCTAGATCTGGCCTATATACACCTCAGCGATGGAGAGAGGTAAAAGTAGTTTTCATTCCCAAGGCGGGCAAATGCTCGCATGTCAACCCTAAAGATCTAAGACCTATTAGTCTATCATCTTTCATTCTCAAAACGCTGGAACGATTGATTGATATCCATATACGTAATAGCATTGATAAGGGACTATCGATGTCTCAGCATGCTTACTGCAAAGGGAAATCGGTAGAAACAGCCTTGCATACTCTGGTAAGAACTATCGAATACTCCCTAGAGCAAAAGGAGTATACTATGGTTGCCTTCCTGGATATTGAAGGTGCTTTCAACAACGTTGACACATCTGCTATCACTTCTGCTATGACGACCCTAAACGTCGAATACTCACTCTGTGAGCTGATCAATCTAATACTTAAAAGCAGGATCATCAACTCTGAGATGGGGGATTTTTGTACGAAAAGGTCTGTCGGTAGAGGCACTCCGCAAGGTGGTGTTCTGTCCCCTCTCCTGTGGAACATAGTAGTTAACGAATTGCTAATATCCCTCGAGAGGGAAGGCTACAGAGTGATTGCGTATGCCGATGATGTTGCTATCGCCGTCACAGGAAAGCATCCTAGTACACTTAGAGACCTCCTCCAAAACGCACTTAATATGCTCACTAGATGGGCTGATCGCTGTGGACTTAGTATTAATCCTCAAAAAACGGACCTTGTCCTTTTTACACGGAAAAACAAGATACCAGTAATTGTACCCCCTTCAATAAAAGGTGTACCACTAATTTTTACCAATGAAGCCAAATATCTTGGTCTGATATTAGACAAAAAATTAACATGGAAACCTAATATTCAGGAAAGAGTTAAGAAAGCCACAGTAGCTCTTTTCTCTTGCAAGAAAGCCATAGGAAGCAAATGGGGTTTTCAACCTCGCATAACCTATTGGCTATACACATCGGTCATTCGACCAATTCTCATGTACGGGGTTGCAGTATGGTGGACTGCACTGGAGAAAGTCACCTACTGTGACAAACTCAGCAGAGTCCAACGCACTGCTTGTCTCTGCATAAGCGGGGCTTTGAGAACCACACCCTCAGCAGCGTTAGACATTCTCCTCCATCTGGCACCCCTCGACATTTTTAGCAAACAAGTGGCAGCGAGTACCGCTATAAGACTCAACGCCTCATCTCAATGGACCAACAATAATGTGGGACACTCCATCATTCTGAACTCTTTCGGTTCTATACCAAAGTACATAGACTACACCATTCCAAAACCACAATTTGGTAAAAACTTCCAGATATCCATTCCATCCAGAGAAGAATGGGAAGACAAAAAACTTCTGGATGACAAAGGCATTCATTTTTATACAGATGGATCCAAGACAAGTGATGGAGTTGGTAGTGGTGTGTACTCAGAAAAGCTTAATCTAAGCATCTCATTCCGCCTTCCCAATCATTGTAGCGTCTTACAAGCGGAAATCTTAGCGATTAAAGAGGTTCTCTCCTGGCTAAGAGAAAACGTGATATCAACTTCTGATATCCGCATCTTCTCTGACAGTCAGGCTGCTATTAAATCTCTCGATGGTGTCTCAACCAAATCTCAAACGGCCCTCGATTGCCGATCGTCTCTGATGGAGATGGCGCAGCAATTTAACATTCACCTCTGTTGGGTGCCGGGTCACAGAGACATCGAAGGAAATTGTAGAGCCGATGAACTCGCTAAAAATGGAACCGTCATACCTATTTCACCTGAAAGGGAGAAGATAGGTATACCGATAGCTACATGTAAACTTTTGCTAAAAGAAGCAGCTTTAACGAGAACAAACTATAGGTGGCACAACTAACCAACGTGCGCAGCTACGAAACTCATATGGCCTTCACTGGACTTAAAGCGCTCTAAAGACTTGTTATCTCAAAGCAGACTTCACATTAGCTCCCTGATAGGTGTCCTTACGGGACACTGTCTTATAGGCAGACACGCAATACGACTTGGTGTAGCCTCAAATGACTTCTGCAGGAGCTGTATGGATGAGGAAGAAGAGGAAACAATCTCTCACCTTCTCTGCACTTGCCCTGCTCTTTCACTAAGACGCAAACTTCATCTGGGAGAGTACTTTTATGATAACCCCAGTGAATTAGCTAATAAGGATATCAAATATCTTCTTCGCTTTATAAAAAGCTCAAAATGGTTCGACTAGTAAGAAGTAATTCTCTAGATTCAAGGTATCACAATGGGCCTTTCCTTTTGGCCTAAGTGTGTGGATTCTGAATCCGCAGCCACTGTAACCTAACCTAACCTAGGGAAGGCCTAAAAATATTAATGTAAGTATTAGTGTAATTTTAACAATATGAATGGTTTTAAATAATTCTAAGCAAAGGAGACAGCTTTGACAGATCCAAAGTTTTCATTTTTGGAGAGGGCTAAACAATTCAAACATCATTTAAATGTAACATGAACATTGAAACAATGTATTACATTTTTCTTAGAATTTACACATAAATATGCACATTTTTGAATGCGAAAAATAATATTTAATATTTTGTTTTTGTTAATTTCAGTGGAAAAAAAAACAATCCGACAATACAAATGGAAAAGATGTCAAATGAAAAAATAATTCCGAGGTGATTGACATATGTGCTCTTTCGCATTGGAAGCTCATGCCAGAAGCGTCAAGCTAATGACCAACCTCCCTATCAACGGAAAACAACATGACTGATAAGGCGTTGCCAGAGCACCTATGGATACGTAGAAGTAGATCCTGATTTGATTTTTCTTTGTAAATACTTGTAGTACCTACTGGAATATTCCCAAGAAGAAACAACAAAATTCAACTGAAAAATGCGAGAACCATAAAGTCCGTCAATTGTTCTAAACTACAGCATATTCAACATAGACTACATCCTGACAACGACAAATGAATCTCCATTTAATAATTCATTTAACAATCACACAAATGGCACAATTACAGAGTAAGTATTAAAAGATGTCGACGAGATGGCGACATCTGTCGTTTTAACTAGATTTATCAATTTATATGAATTTCAAACGAACAAAAATGTCTCTTTCCTGTAAAAAGCATCCGGTTCCTTGCAATGGCATGAAGGATGGGAGACTTTTTCACATTCTTCTAAAACAAGATGTCAGTGTCGAAACGTTGAAGAAAGATGGTAATGGGAAGCAAATAAATGTAAGGGAATGACATTGATTACCGACGATACAGCTTTGATAAAAATATCACCATAATTCAATTTTTCAGGAACAGGCTGCCAGATGTTTAGTGTTCACCAGCTGACTGGGTTCTCCGGTATTAGAATTTGATCGTATCCCAGGGAGCAGCACACTGTTCACGGAATTGAATTAAATCGCAAATGCTATGTGTGCAGGTAGCTACTTTAAAATTCCATAAGGAAAATTTCGAAATTCCGTTGGTATTTATGCCAAGAAAATAAATTATTAAAAAAAAAAAAGGGAGATCAAGAAAAATTGTTGTAAAAGTTTCAGATATCTCAAAGGTTGGAAAAGAAAATTGAAGAAGAGTTTTAAGTTATGGGTCACTTAAGAATATTAGGACAGGTGCAAATACAACCAAAATTTTTAACGATGATTTCAATTTAACTTATAATAGCTACAAAAGAATTTTCCAGACAATGACACTAAAGTTGCGTTTCTTTACTTTTATAGTACAGTATATGTATATTGTATAGTCCAATACTTTGCAGGGTCTAAACTGCTCGCAAGAATCTTTGGAGAGGTCCGGCGAGCTAAAGCTCCATATGAACTGTCTAGTTTATTGTTTTTTTAAGACATAGTATTTTTTTTTTAATCTAAAGGTAAAAATTTAGAGCAAATCCCTGTCTTCCATTGTAATAAGCAGCAAAACGACTTATTATAAGGATTATGTTTATTGCATAACACAGATTATAAGTGATTATGTGAACTATGCTAAAGAACAATAAGGAATGAATTGACAAAACAAAATTAAATTACAAACATTAAAAATAATAATTTCTTAGATTTAAAATATAAGTAGGTATATAACTGTGTTGGCTCCAACCTGAAGTTTGACATACTTAACATCCTGAACGCGTACACCATTGTATATGAACCACCTAGTACAATCAAGAATGGGTTTTTCGATTTTTTGCGCCAGATCGAAACCAAAGAAAAAAAAAATCCCAATACAAAACCTATGTAAAAAGAGTTAGCGCTGCGCCAGAACTCAAGATGGCACTACAATCGATTGCCAGGTCGCGGGTACTAGCTAGATAGAAATACAATGGCGTACACTTGGCACTTGTACGAATTTATTGAAACGTAACTAACTTCAGATTGATGAATAAACGTCACTTTTTTCATATGTGAATCAAATGTCAACAAGTGTTTTAATTTTCCAAGGTTTATTTTTCGAAGTTTTTAAAGTTTAATTTTGTACAATTTATAAAAATATCTATTAAGGCTTTTCAGCCAAAACATTGGTCCTTCGAGTATTAACAATAAAAGAACAATTATCCAAAAGATTAAACAGATATTTTAAGATTAGTTGTGTGTGCCTACGAGTAGTGTGTTAACAACAGTGTGCCAACGTGGGATTCAATATACAACATTTCGACGCCATTTTCCTTCATTCTTCAAAGTGAGTACAATACTCTTATTTACCTAACAAAATGTCACAAAAAGTATTATTATCAAAATATAAACAAATAAAGAAAGATATCGATAACTTCGGAAAAAAGGGTAAGGCAATATCCCTTTCCTACGTGCAAACAAGGATAAAGTTGCTGGAGGAATTGTGGTCTTCGGTGTCCCAAGTCTATGAAGAATCAATAGATGATGAGAAGCAAGAAGAAAAGGAGCAACAGGCGTTAGCAGCCTTGTATGATGAAATACGGGAAGAACATTGCGTATTCCAGGCCAGGCTTCTTGATTCGCTGGCCAGTTTCGATTGCAGCAGTAAGCAGCAGTCTACCGAAGCCTCAGGAAGTGGAGCAGCAGTCAGAAGTGAGGAACTCCATTTACCCGCAATCAAGATCCCGACATTCGACGGCAGCTACGAAAAGTGGTCCAGTTTCCATGACATTTTCATAACATTGGTTGGCAGTAAGTCGTCGCTGTCGAACATACAGAAGATGCATTATCTGAAGACGAGTCTAACCGGTGATGCTGAAAAACTTATTTTGTCTTTGAAGGTTGAAGGACAAAACTATGCCACAGCTTGGTTTATGTTGACGGAACGGTATGATCACCCGCGCATGTTAGTGAACATTCAATTAAACACATTGTTCAACCTGCCGTCGGTGACGCAGGAACGCGCGGAGTCGATCAAAGACCTCTTGTATACTTCAACGCAAGTCATACACAGCCTGATCAATCTAAAAATAGAAGTAACGCATTTAGATCCTGTTTTAATTTTTATTCTTGTGCGCAAATTACCTGGACGGACGCAGCAGATGTGGGAGGAGAAACTCAACGCAAGGGAGAAACCAAAGGAACTTCCGACATTCGCAGAGTTTAAGACGTTTTTGTAGATGAGATTTCGTACTCTTGAAGGAATCGACCAACAGCATCAGAGTTCGTCCCATACGTCTCGAAATGTATCGAATAAGCAGGCGTTCATTGCTCACGCTCAACATGATGCTCCGAAAGTTGTCTGCAAAATTTGTCAAAAATCCAAGCACGGGGTTAGAAAATGTAATAAATTTTTAAAAATGAGTGTTAATGATCGTTGTCAGGTCATCAATAAAATGGGTTTGTGCCCCAACTGTCTAGGGTACAATCATCGTATTGAAAATTGTTTAAGTAGTCGTAGGTGTTATCACTGCCAACAACCACACCACACTTTATTACATTTAAATAATATCCCTTTTCAGCCAAGCCAACAACCATCACGATCTCAACAAACACAGAATAATAATGTTCAACAGACTTACCCGACATCTCAAGGCGCAATTCTAAATGCACAAGCACCATCATTTCAAGCCTCCAGCAACCAGCCTTCTATATCCAATATAATTGCATCTCACCATACCCATCAATGCTCATCGACAAAGAACACTCAAGTGTTACTGGCTACAGCCCTCGTCAAGATACAGTCGTCTTTGGGAGATTGGTTGACGCTGCGCGCGTTATTGGATTCTGGTTCAGAAGCGTCATTCATCACAGAGTATGCTGTTCAATTGCTGCAACTTAAATCGAAACCAACGCGAACGGAGGTGTCCGGGTTGGGTTTGGTCAGCAGTGGCACTTGTCTTAGAGCAGTGGACATCACATTTGCTTCGCAGCTTTCCGACTTTGCGACAACAACGCAAGCTTTCATTTTTAAGTCACTGTCTGGGCATTTGCCGGCCCGGACCCTTCATGTTGAGACCTGGACACATCTCGAAAAATATGAATTGGCTGATCCCGAATTTTACAAATCGTCGAAAATTGATCTTCTATTTGGTAGTGATGTTTTGGCCGAACTCCTATTACCGGACTTGGTTCAACCTGAAGACAAGTCAATGCCAGTCATGCAGAAGACAGCGTTAGGATGGATTATCTTCGGAAAAGCCCCGATTCTACGCCAATCAAATCCATCAATCAGAAGTTTCATGCAGACCGTCGATGTTGATAGCCAGCTTCGGAAGTTTTGGGAGTTAGAAGAGACACCGTTCAAGTCATTCCACAAGCCCGAAGACATCGAATGCGAAGAGCATTTCCGATTGAATGTTGAACGTGAATCCGATGGACGTTATCAAGTTGCTCTGCCATTCAAAGGGAATGTAGCTCCGGTTTTCGGTGACACTTTTCAAGGTGCTTTACGGAGATTTCAAAGCGTAGAACGGCGTCTTTTGGCCAATCATGATCTTCGTGTGCAGTATACATCGTGTATTGAGGAATATCTTCATTTGGGACATATGACTGAAGTCGATCAAAATAGTCTGCCAGAGAGAAAACATTACTTCTTGCCACATCACGCGGTCATAAAGGAAAGCAGCTCAACAACAAAGGTGAGAGTGGTATTCGACGCGTCGTTCAAAAGCTCTAGCGGAGTATCATTGAATGATGTAATGATGATTGGTCCCACGCTTCAACAAAACATTTGTGATGTGATTTTCAGATGGCGATTATATCGGTACACCTTCACAGCTGACATCGAGAAAATGTATCGTCAGATCTGGATAGCAGAACGTGATCGAAACTATCAGCTCATTCTGTGGAGAACAAAACCTGAGGATCCGCTAAAGGTTTATAAGCTAAATACAATTACCTTCGGAACAGCAGCCGCTCCATACTTAGCAATTCGGACTCTGCACAAGTTGGCTGACGATAACTCTGCAAATTTGTTAGCGTCTTCGATGATTCGTAATGAAATGTACGTTGATGATCTAATCTCAGGAGGCAATACAATTGCGGAAGCAAAGGTGAAAATAGAGCAAATTAGATCAACATTAAAAGGAGCTGGATTTCACTTGCGTAAATGGACATCGAATTGCGAGACTTTATTAGAAGGCATTCCTCCAGGAGAGCAGGAGTGTACATTCTCTGTGCCTTCCGATGATGTAGAGCGAGTTAAGACGCTTGGTGTCCACTGGCTTCCTTCTGCCGATAAATTCTCTTTTCGTTACAGTCCGCTAGATAATCCGAATCCGACCAAACGATTCATTCTATCTACGATAGCACGCTTGTTTGATCCCATGGGATGGATTGCTCCATGCATTGCCCTGGCGAAGATGTTTATGCAGCAACTGTGGACGAAAAAGATGACTTGGGATGAAATTATTGATCCATCGTTTCTGGAACACTGGACGGTTTTCTACGAAGACTTGAAATTCATCAATAAGATCCAATTTCCAAGGTGGGTTCAAACAGATGATAATTTGGTTGAAGCAGAACTTCATGGGTTCAGCGATGCGTCGGAGAAAGCATACGGAGCTGCAGTCTATTTGCGAGTGACAAACAAAGAAAATGAAGTACACATGAATCTACTTATCGCAAAATCCAAGGTTGCTCCAGTACAATCAGTGAGTCTTCCTCGTTTGGAACTATGTGCAGCTGTTATGTTGGCCAAACTTCTCGATTACGTCGTCAGAACTTTAAATCACAAGGTGGTCAAGATATATGCTTGGACTGATTCGATGATTACCCTCTCTTGAATCCAAGAGAGGGTATGTGGAATGACTTGAACGGTGTCTCTTCTAAAACTTCCGAAGCTGGCTATCAACATCGACAGTCTGCATGAAACTTCTGATTGATGGATTTGATTGGCGTAGAATCGGGGCTTTTCCGAAGATAATCCATCCTAACGCTGTCTTCTGCATGACTGGCATTGACTTGTCTTCAGGTTGAACCAAGTCCGGTAATAGGAGTTCGGCCGATGTTACCCTCTCTTGGATTCAAGGAGCACCGACTAGGTGGGAAACCTTTGTCCGAAACCGTGTTGGGGAGATTCAACGTCTTACGTCGATTAAAATATGGAATCATATTCCTACTCAGCATAATCCCGCAGGTGTCCAGAGGTGTCTTACCATCGGCTTTACTCAACAATTCTCTTTGGTGGAGTGGTCCGGACTTTTTACGAAAGTCGTGGGAATTTTCATTCCCGTCTCAGCCCACGTCCAATTGTCAAGTTCTCCATGTTGAAGAAACAGCATACTCGATTAATCTTCACAGCGAATGCAGAGTAACTCCAATCAACGATTTGTTAAATCGGTCATCTGAAGTGAACAAACTCATAAGAATAGCTGCGTACTTGTTAGGATTTATTCACAATCTACGAAGTTCTGTAGCTCAGCGCAAATCTGGCCTGTTGGATTCCTCCAATCGCAGAGCAGGGCCAATTACTCCAGCAGAGATCTTCGAATCCAATTTAAAACTAATTCGTCTTGCCCAGTCCGAAATGTTTCCAGAAGGTGTTGGGAAATCTCGAGGAATGGCATCTTTAAATCCCTTCGTTGATACTAACGGTGTCATTCGCGTTGGTGGACGTCTGGAAAATGCCAATCTGCAATATGATCAACTTCATCCAATCATTCTGGAATCAAATCACCATCTGAGCAAATTGATCATTCGAGATGCACATGAACGGACTTTGCATGGAGGCATCCAGCTGATGATGGGATTTCTCAGGAAACGGTATTGGATTTTTCAAGCTAAGCGATCGGTTAAGCACTGTATCCATAAGTGCACTATTTGCTTTCGGTTTCGGACTAAACCAATGCATCAACTTATGGGCGAATTACCAGCAGCTAGAGTCATGATGTCCAGACCGTTTACACATACCGGAGTTGACTATGCTGGTCCAATAAGCATTCGAGCTTGGAAAGGGCGCGGTGCGAAGTCATATAAAGGCTACTTAGCTATTTTCGTTTGCCTTGCGACAAAGGCAATCCACCTCGAGGCAGTAAGCGATCTTACCACTCAAGCTTTTCTCGCAGCATTTCGTCGTTTTACATCGCGTCGAGGAGTCTGTAGTCAGATTTACAGCGACTGTGGTACGAACTTTAAAGGTGCCGAAAACGAATTGTATCGCCTTCTAAAAGCTGCCAGTCACGATTGGAAGGAAATAGCAGAGACCTTAGTATCCCACGGAACTAAGTGGAATTTCATTCCACCTGCTTCCCCTCACTTCGGAGGATTGTGGGAGGCCGGAGTAAAGAGTGTGAAACACCACTTCAAAAGAATCGTCGGCAATGGGACACTCACGTTCGAGGAACTCTCCACGCTGCTGACTCAAATCGAAGCGTGCTTAAATTCAAGGCCCCTGTGTCCTTTAACAGAAAACCCTGATGATTTTCAAGCGCTGACTCCAGCCCATTCCTTGATTGGTGCCGAAATGCACACCGTTCCAGAACCCGATCTGACAATAGACAAGATTAGTTATTCAGATAGATGGAGAAATCTGCAATTGAACTTACAAACATTTTGGCGGCACTGGCAGAGCGAGTACTTATCCCGTCTTCAACAGCGACCAAAATGGCTCAAGCCTCAACCTGAGCCCAAAATCGGTGATTTGGTGCTTATAAAGGACGAACGTCTTCCTCCAGCACAATGGAACTTGGCTCGGATTTTAGAAACGTATCCCGGTCAAGACAAGCTGACACGAGTTGTTAAAGTAAAGACACAACAAGGAGAGTTCAAAAGGCCAATAACGAAACTTTGCCCCTTACCAACCAACAACAATCAACACACACCAAATCAAGCAGTATAACATCCACACACGCACACAAATAACTTCGAATCATACACACACATACACACACACACACACACACACACATCAGTCATACATTCATACAAACATAAAAAATTATCACCATTGATCAACACTATCATACGAGTTATCGATTTCGTTCACATAAATTTTATCGAACATAAAATGCATCAGTCACTTAAACCTCCGAACATAATGAAATTTGCTCATTTTCTCCGAAAACACGCAAACTAAATCGAAGGCACTTCATTAATGCATAATATAATTTAATCTTACTTGAATTTGCTCATTTCATCGAAACACGCAAACAAATATCAAAGAATTAATTCGTCATTTCAAAAACAAAAACACAAATAATAATAAACACATTGAATTGGAACTCATTTAAATTTAAATCACTTAATATTTGGAAAAATCAAATGAATTTAAATAATTTTTCATCAATCATCAACATTATTATCGAATACAAACGAAATAACACGAAATCATCATGAATTCTATCGATAACAATATCGATGACAAGATCGATAACATCCAATTACGCTACGCATCTCTAATACATTTCTCACATAATATAATATTTTCATTATTTGAATAAAAATACCACTAATTAAAATGAAACGTCATGTAATTCGACTCACCTGGGATTCTTGCCACCATCGTACATCATTTTCACAAAATTTGCACTATAAAAACACTACAAACAAATTCAACAATTTAAACTTCAACTTAAAACACCAAACACAATTCACAACCGACGCCGTATTTCATGGAAATTTCCATTCATCGCCTATGACACCTAGTCGATTTGTTGTTGTTTTTTGCCAACTCAATGAAACACATAATGAAAAATCCATACCAAGTTTGACCATCCTGGACAGGGATGTTATCTCCATCGAGTGTATAGAGTTTGTCGTTATATTATATTTGCAATAGTAATTGAATTTAATATATTTAAATTATTCATGAATACAATATATTAATGACTTTGTATCGTTTCATGTTAAATTACGATGAAAACATCAAGAAAGGATCACGAAAACTTCGAGAGAACGACATCACAATCTTCGTCGATAGTATCATTTTCTTGCCCGGGGAGAATGTTGGCTCCAACCTGAAGTTTGGCATACTTAACATCCTGAACGCGTACACTTGGCACTTGTACGAATTTATTGAAACGTAACTAACTTCAGATTGATGAATAAACGTCACTTTTTTCATATGTGAATCAAATGTCAACAAGTGTTTTAATTTTCCAAGGTTTATTTTTCGAAGTTTTTAAAGTTTAATTTTGTACAATTTATAAAAATATCTATTAAGGCTTTTCATCCAAAACAAACTGAGTGATGTGCGTTAACAAGTAGCATTTTTATCCACATTTATTTATTTATTTATTTATTTATTTATTTATTAACAACATCAATTAGAGTAACATAACTCAGTTAGACTGAAAACAATAATAAAAATAGTAACAAATAATAATATACATAAAAAATACATTTATTACATCCATCGAAAACAATATCATTTTTAAAACGGAATTCCCAACAGCCTTCTCAAAACAACCTGACCTAGTCCAAACCTTGAACTATGCCTCTTACTGATACTTTTATAACTATAAAATAGTTTCTAGCAACGCTATGAGTGGCACTTTTATAAGCATTAGTGAATGCTTGCTGTTTCCACTCAACTTTACCTTAGCTACATTTAACTTTAAAATAATTACGCATACTCCGTAGTGAACTGCAAGGATAATGCGGTATTACTTGTGGTACTTACACTGAACCAAAAAGGTACGTAAATACAAACAAAAAGTTTATTGGGACAGTTAATTAAGTGATGGAATCTGTCCAATAATTTTCTAAACCTTAATAATTTTCGTTTATAACCACAATAAACAGAGTTAATTGATTGTAATAAATCCGTTTGTTAATACAAACAACCGTTTATTATTTTCGTTTATTATATTAATTAATCCGTTTATAGCACCAATAAACAGAATTTATTGATTCTCAAAAAAAAAAAATCAGAGAATTCTGTATCTATTTACTCCTCTGGTTCTTACTCTTATTTATTGATGTTTGCCCTTTCTCTCCCATACTGAGCCGCCACGCGCCATACTTAAATTGCTTGAACTACTAGCACCTTGAGTTGTTATTTAAACAAGCATATCCATTCGTATTTATACAAGCACAGTTACGAAAAGAAATCTGTGAACTCTAAGAATCACAAGAAAATGATGGTTGGGATATAATGCTTTGAGATTCCTTCTTAATAATTTTGTTCATTGACACAGTAAACGGTTTATTATTTTTTAATTACCAACGTTTATTGTTTCAGTGAATAAAGTTATTAAAAATAAATCAACTACTTGTAAATTTTAGATTTGGTTGTGGTATTGGATGAAGGTTGGGATAAAATCTTTTAGAAACCATCTTAAAAATCTTGTTTCTTATCGCAATAAACGATTAATTATTTTTAATAACTGAAATATTTGTGGCAATTAATAAAGTTACTTATTTTAAAAAACGGGGATTAAGTGCTTTATTTTTCATTTAATAAATGGTCATTAATAGTATTAACAAACGATTATCAAACGCTGACATATTTTTTAACAAACCGTTTATTGTGACAAGAAGAACTTTATTGTGACAATATATAACAAGTCAATAAATGCCGTTTCTTATATTAATGAACGTTTGTTTTTTCAGTGTACTTTTTTAACAAGGAACAAAAAACTGAAGAATGTAGGAAAAGTCCCATTGGTCTGTTCATCTATCTCCTAACTTGTTCAACATTCTTTGACTTCTCAGTCGTTGGACCTTGGCTTATAAGACTAGATTTATGTACTTGCGTAAGCTGTTAAATCTTCTGCTCTCCTCGTCGTTTAAATAAATAGTAAAGATTACCAGAGTAGTGTCCGTGGCTTAGTGGTTAGGTGCTTTGGCTGCTAAGCAGAACGTTCGTCGTTAGTTTCGAGTCCTACTCGTGCCCATAATTTTTATTTCATCTTTCACGGGCACTGTCTCTTGCGAAGAACTGACAAAACTTCCAAGAGTATCAATCTATCATGAAAAAGTGCTTCTCAACTTTGCCGTTCAGAATCGGCGTTAAATTGTAGGTCCCCTCCCCTCAATTCTTCACACGTACCCAGAGAATTGTTGAGGAGAGAGAGCCACTTAGGCCTTAGGCTCTTCAAGAGCTTTCACGCCACTCTATTTATTTATTTAAAGATTACCCGAAGAATTTCTTTTTTAATGTTTTTTTTTTCATCGTGACTAGAGTGTATACATTTTAATTCGTTTTTCGATTTTAACAAACAGAATGAAAATTCTTGTCATAATTACTGTTTTTCTCCCAGTTCATTAAAGATTCATTAAGAATGTTACCCAAATGGTCCCAACAAACACAAATAAAACAGTAAAGACAACCTTGTTTCCTAGAAATGCCACTTAAATACACTCTTCATTGGTTAACTGAGTTCACCAAATAAAAATAATATGGCACGTGATTTGAGAAAAAATATTCAAGTCCCTCAATTAATTTCAATTCCCTTCCGCACTTGGCGATCATCATTTTTAACAATACCCAAGAAACCGAACTTTCCTTAGAAACTGTTCTATTTCTTTTATTTATTTTAGATTTTCAAGAGTATCCAAGGAGATTTGTGTACGAAGCAAATAATACTGGCCATTTTGGGAGTCTTAGCTGAGTATTACCTTCTTTAGCCTTATGTCAAGTTGAACAAAAAAAATTACTTTGGGAGTTAACACGTGATAGCACGAAGGTTTTTAAGGATTTGCAAATTTAGCAAAAAAAAAACCGTAGCAAAATTTATAAACAGAAACAAACTTGCAGCAGCTGTGGGGGTATACTTTTTCTATTTTGTTTTTTTTTTTTTCAAAATAAATCCCATGGGTGTTTTTAAAAATCCCTTGCCATTACATTTTCAACTGGGGCAGCTATTAAATCATTTCCAGTTTTAGCCTTCCTTAAGCATTTCAAGTTTGGTTTTGAAAATTTAAACAGCAGAGGGAATAATGAAGTGGATATTTTTTCTATGAAGGTTGAGGGTTCATATCAATCTTAAATATTAAATCTTCCTGGGATAATGTTTGCCTTCTGGGGATATCAAAAGCAAAACGGTAGAAAATATAATCGATCGTCCTTATCTTGATTAAAAGGTTAACAAACATGTTAAGCAAAAACTACGCTTCAAATTCAAATTAATTAGAGAATCCTTGTGAAACCAGGCTATTTAGTCGATGAGAGAGTGTAAATGCGAACTGTGGTTTTTGAGAATTCATTCACCATACAGAATTTCCTTAAAGTGAATAAGGAATATTTCTTGATTAGATGATAATGAATATTTGTTGAAATATTTTAACAAGTTGAGCTCTGATTTGTAGATAAAGAAGAACATAAATGTATCTGTGAGTTTTTTTTTTTGATTTAACATTCAATGGAATTGGCGGTTTAAAATGGCGGACTAACTGGAACTGTTGCTACTCTTTCACATAGTAGAAAAAAGTAAAGAATATTATGTTTTTACATACAAAGCTTTGTTTTTTAGATTATCTATACAAACATGTTGACATCGCACAATGAATTAACGAGAAATGTTCCCATATTGGGCGCCAATCGTTATTTTGTTGTTAATAGTTGAAATGATAAGTCAACGAGTTTGTGTTGTTGCTCTTAAGCAGCCAATTGAACAACAAAATCCAAGCATCTTTATTTGGAAAGAAATTCTTCGGGTAATCTTGGCCATTTATTTAAACGGCGAGTGGAATCGAAGATAAAACGAAGCAAGTAGCTACATTAATCTGTCCTTAAAAGCTACCTGTTCTGTTTTCCAAATTGATGCGGAGGGGAAAGGGTGTTGCTGCGATTTCGTAATTCGATTATCGTTAGAAGGCAATGTACACCTTACCCTTAAATTTTGCAAAAGCTTTGTTGTGCCTTTTTTTCGCAATCTTAATAAAATTTTAATTTTTTTAATGCATTTCACTCTTAGAAATAATTCAACATTTTACTCGGCAAACATAACCATAACGCTACTAGCACTGACAAAAAAAATATATAAAAGTAGCCACATTACGAGTAACTACCGAATAACTGCTGTTATGAATGCATTTTTTCTGCAAAACACTAACTCATACGTAAACTTCCATTTTCTCTATAAAACAGTGATAAAAGTATCACCCAAAATATAGCTATGAGAATTAAAGAATAACGAAGTGTCCTACCGATTTCAAATTTGTTAACAAGCCTAAATTAGGTCACACTTTTTAAAAAAAAATTTAAATTTAGGGATGATGAGATGAGAATCATGAAGAAGGCAAAATAAATGAATTAATTTGTTTTTATATTCTATTGTATACCACTTGCTTTTAGTACCTACCCAAGTAACATTTTATGCTTTTCTGAAGTTCTATCAGCGCTTATAAAGCTGTCTTTATTTGCTATCAGTTTTGAAAAGAGCACTAGAAGAGCTTATAGAGCTACTGTTTCTTGTATTTGAAGCCAATTTCTTAACTTTGAGATCAAAATTTCTGTGCTATATGAGCAATTTAAAAGACGTTGCCAGGATGGCAGCTGTCATACCATTTTTTCCTGAAAGCACATTAAATTTCCAATAATATGCGCTATTTAAAATTAAAATCCGCGATAAGTGCAAATTATTAATAATGCAAAAAAATGCAAAAAATACTGGTGCCAGGATAGGCCTCGTCATATCGGGCTTAATTTGTTGGTATTTCTATAAACTATCTTTTAATATAAGAAATTTTGAAATCCGTGTAAGTGCACTTTAAGGATTGAGGGCTCCCGGTGTATTATACTTGTGTATGAAACATACTTTTGATGTGTATCTTTTCAAATATGGCACACAAATAATAAAACAACTAAAGTCAATCATTTACTTTTTGACTGAAATTAGTGTTATAAATGTAATTTCTATTTGCCGTTTAAAATTTTTCACATATTTTTTTAAACTGCCTAAGTAAATTTTAAAGCGCCTTCTTAATTATTAATATTATGATACCGAACAAACCAAAAACTAAAATAAAACAATATTTTTATCAGAACAAGAATTGATACTTAGTATATGTATAAAAGGAATATTTATGAATAATACAAACTTATAGTTCATAACTCTTATATTGAATTCATTTTTCATTTATGAGGAAATCTTTTTACAATAAATGGATTAATTTTTTTTAAATCCACCATCTATTCAAGAATAAATGAAGCTTTGATATAGAGCCCTTATATTTCACTAAGTTTTGTTTTATGTTGTACTGGAGCTATTTTTCATGTATATGGAAATGAAACAGGGTGCTCTACAGTTGAATTAAGAAACATAGTTTTTTTTGTATAACTGAGAAAATTATGAAATCACCGACTTTTTTCTTACCATAGACGAATAAGTATTGAATTCTAGTTTAAATAATGTCACTTCTACATAGTTTGTTCAAGTAAAATTTAAGTTTTTCCTTTTTTTTGCCATTTTGACGTTTCGATTTTGAGGAAGAATGTCGAAATAAGAAAAGAAAAGAAAATTTAAAAGAAATATAAATTCTGGTGCAGGAATATAGTTTATAATTTGATTTATGATGTATTGGTATTCACTTATTTTTTTTGTTTATCCCAAATGTTAATTAATAAACGAATTCTTTTCCCGAAGAAAATATTTTTGTTTTCTCAAAATTATTAACATTTGAGATGAAAAATAAAAAAAATAAAAAAAATAAATCAAATATAAATTATATTTCTATAGTTTTGTTGAGAATTTGTGAGGAAACAGTGCTCAAGTGATTAGTGCATAAAACTTGACGTTTGGTTAAAATTTGACATTTGGTTTGAAATGGGGCCAAATTTAGTCATTTTCTGTGTGAAATGCGTTAGGCCGATTGAATTGCACTAAAATTTTTATTAAAACTTGTCGTTTGGTTAAGATTTGAAAATGGGTTACAAATGGGGTCAAATTAGCCGCTTGATGTGTGAATTGCGTTAGGCCGAGTGAATTGTAAAATTTGTATTAAAACTTGACGTTAGTTTTGTGGAGACCCCCTGTATTTTATGTTATTACATTCTATTTCCTCAATGTAACATCGATTTTCAGACAGATGTTGTGAGTTTCACTAAAGAACCCATTAAAACCTTCTTAAAAGAAAGGAGCTCTACATGAGCTTTACAAAAAATTTAAAAGTGTCAAAACTGTCATTTGAGGAGTCAGATTAGTACTTGGCTCTTTATAAGGCGTTTTTCTTTTTTACATCTGAACAGAGTCTGAACTGCCAAACTCAAAATTGTGTTTCTTAGTTCAGTGTGTTCAGAGCATCAAAGTTGTGTTACTTTTTTCACTCAGAGCACTGATTCTGAGTTCGGAGTTCGACCGACGCGCTCTGAAAAAAGAGAATGAGCATTGTGAGGAAAATGCCTGAACAAACATGTGAGATGTGGTAAAATGAAAAATGTTTAAAATAATTAAAATTGTGGAGGAAGCAAGTGATATGGCAGAGAATATCAGATGATAAAATTATTCTAGAATATTATTTATGAATACAAATATACAAATAAAAAAATTACCGAATGTTGAGTGCTCAATAATTGTTCTTCAAAATTAAATCAGAACGTTCAGAATGTTCAGCATGCTCCGAAGACTCAGAGTTCGGAGCTCTGAACAAAAAAAGAAAAACGCCAATTTGTAACCTTGTTTTCTTTTATAATTCCCAAATTGAAAAATGCTTTTTTATGACATAAGTGAATATTTTCCGTTTTATAAGAGTATTTGAAATGTGTTTTATAATGCTAAATGTATTATAACAACAAACAGCTCTTTTTTAGCTCGTAGCAGGTTTTTTTTTTACTTCTAAGGAACTTTCATGGAGCTAACACTTACATAGTAGGCATTGCTCGGATAAAGAAGTGAGACGTATTTTTTAAGAGCTTCTTGTAGAACTAGAAGCTCTTTAAAGGAATTAGAGCTCTTTACTGATGCGAAACTCTGATATAGAGTAGGGTTCAGTTAAAGTTAACACATAGAGCTGCAAACATTCTTCAAATAGATCTAGAGCTATGAGTTTGACTCTTCCAAAGCTGTAAAGGAACATTTAAATAACTTTTAGCTCCAACGATGTTACTTGGGTACCCATTAAACATACCCCAAACTAAAGTCTAACTGAGAAGAGGTAAGGTAATTAGGGTTCAGACAGCAAGTTTAATAGGCATTAGTATACTTTTTAACCCTCTTCATGATTGTACCATTATAAAAATTACCTTAAAACTGTCAATTTTTGGAAAACCACTCCAATTGCCAAGTTCTGCAATGAAAGTAAATATAAGAAACAAAAAAAAATCGATTTTTCATCTGGTTTAGATTTTTATTATAATCATACAAAATTTTTGATTTAAGGTGCACTACGTAAAAATTAGAAAACTTTATGTTAATGAAAAAATTGACCTCAAGGTCAAAATTTTACACGGGCAAGAAAATTTGATCACTCTTTAAAATCGAAATCTGGTAACCCTAAGAACTTATCAGCTCAGTTTATACGTGGTTTAAAAAAAAAAGCATTTTAAAATGAGGTCCTTTACATTAGTAGGTAGATACTGTGAAAGAAATTGATCTTAACATGGATCAGGGTAGACGAAAGTTAGCGTTTTTTAAATCGTCAAAACTGCTACTTTACTACTATTTTACTGAAGAACAATTTTTGCTTAGAATATGACCAAGAATCATATCCAAAAGTATGACACACAAATTATAGGGCACAAAAAATTGTTCCAAGCAAAATCAATTTAAAAAATTATGATTTAAAACAGTTAAAGGTATTTTTAGTTGTCCTTTACTAGCCAAGAGCCAGAAAGAGAATGAAGCTATCTGTTATCAAGTAGGTACCTATTCCATAAAAGCAATTCTTCATTCTTTTTGTCAACTATTTCAGTCCTTTATTAAGCTAATTAAAAAATATAGTTGGTACATATACAAAGGAAATTAAATTCTTTAAACACTCGCACAATCACACGAACACAAAAACAACAAAAACCACCACTAACCAACTGCAACGTCAACAGCACAAAACACACGATTCCATTAAGAATTCCTATTGCAATTCTTTTTTCTTCTTTTCAGTGCTGATGATCCTGCCATGGTTTCGCCAAGTTTTGTGGAGTATCCTTTTTGGAGGGATGGTCATATTGGTGACGGGTGGCAATTTAATTGTTGTATGGATTGTGTTGGCCCACAAATGGCTAAGAACCGTAACCAACTAGTTTTTAGATAAGTTTTTATCTTTTTTATCTTTTGGTTCATTTTTTTTTCATTTTATGTTAAGTGTGTGATTTTGGAGCCACAATTATGGTGTGCAAGAATGCGACCATATTCCTTCGGCTTTGACACAATATCGTGTCAAATGTCAACTCGTAAAAAAGTAGTAATATTTGACAATATATTACAATATGTAACATTTTGCCGCCAGAAGTCGCCATTGATGGTTGGTATGACAATTTGCAACTAAAGCGATGCCGACGACGACGCACGTGGTGTGATTATAAAGTTATTCGGCTAGGACGCAATTGCTTGTATTCAAATGTTAACTATTACCGTAAGGTGCAATTAATTTGCATTTTCAATTTTGACTCTACCTTCTTTTAAGCGCTGTTGTTCGGAAATCTGATGCGTCTCATCTGCTGTGTAATATATAGCCCTGAATAATAAAAAGTCTTGTTGACTTTTAAAACACTCATTTCCTATGCGACGAACATTTTTCATGTCGACATTTTGTTGCTGCAAGGAATTTTTAGTTCATGCTAGTTTTGTTTTCTTATCCTTCAATTTCGTATATTTTCTTTCCAGTGATGATGGGTCAAATCGACAAATCGGCTTTCAACTGAGTCACAACTGAATACAAAATCGAAATTTTGCAGGGAGCAATACCAATGCTAGAGTAGTTATTCTGATAGTCTGCCTGTCTTTTCTCCCGTCTACAACTTTTACCACTGTGGGTTTACTTTTCAACTTTTGGAAAAAACTCGTGAAACAAGTTTGATTGAGCATGATGTGATGTTGTAACTTGTAACACTTTGGGTACTATATTTGAGCAAAATGAGGGAAAAAGGATTTAAGATTTCGATATAGGTATATTAGCCGACCCGACAGCATAGGGCAATTTGGCAATCCATTATGCTTTCCCCATTCTTTTCAATTGCCCAACTGGGTATTACAGTATATAGGATTGTTCACTTCGGTGAGATTATTCTGTTTATTATCAATGGCCTCGTTGAATAAAAAAGAAATGGGTCTACAAAGGGACAATAGCATGAAAGGTGAATTCGACTGCTGGCACTAGGGGCTAGTCTTATTTATTCTTGAGTATTTAATACGCAAATGAATAGCTAAGAAAAAGAAAAGAAAAATGCATAAAAACAAATGGAATCGCCAAGAAGAACGAAGTTGAATGAAAAGAAAACAAAATAAAAAAATGTGCAGGACTGGGTCGCACGAACTTGCTCCTGTATTCAAAAACTTAACTCACAAAAAAATTAAGAAATAAAAACTTGTAAGCTATTAAAATTGATTAAAAAAAAATTTAAATTGGAAAATCTACCTCAAAAACAAATTTTATCTGGAAAAAAAAATGAATGTCAACGTTTCTTAAATAAATCATTTTTTTAAGTTAAACAAAATAATTTCTTGGAGCAGTTTTTAAATTAATTTTTTATATATATCTACAATTTTTCAAAAATATCTGGATATGCAATATTCAAGAAAATTCAAATATACTTATTACCTACATTTTAATTACGATGTTTGACATTGGACCGTTTTCGAGATACAGAATTTTGAAAAATACAAAAAAAAAATTTGAACACAAAATATTATTTGGGCAATATATACGTACTCCCCAAAAAATAAATACACTAACCGAGCAATTATTTTTTGAGAAAATCTTATAACAAAAAACGCTTCTATGAGTGCAATACAAAATAATTTTTTGGCATTAAGAAACCCAGTGTTCCGAAAAAAAGGACACGGATGTTTAAAGAAAATCGTAGAAGGTGTTTTAGAGTAAGTTAAAACTTTTGGTTTTTGTCCAGAAAAATTGTGTAAATTTTTATCATAAAAATAAAATTAAAAAACCCACCCACCCAAGTTCGCTCCACTAATTTCCAAAGTTAAAGTCAATCGATTCAGTGGTTAGGGCTGCAAGTGCACGGAATCGAGGGACATACTTTTTTCGACTTCTCTATCATAATGTCATATTTGATCAAAATCTCAACTTTATTTTACGAATTCAATACTTCTCAAATCTATACTAATATATAAAGCTGAAAAGTTTGTTCGCTTAAACGCGGTAATCTCAGGAACTACTGGTTCGAATGGTATAATTCTTTTTGTGTTGGATGGTCCATTAATCGAGGAAGGCTTTAGGCTACTTAACATTAAGCTGTGACAAATAGCAGCGAAGAGTCTGTGGAAAATGTGGAAAAAACGGCAAAAAATATGATTTTTTTTTCGTTTTAACGCGCTTATCTCAGGAACTGATTAATCAAATTGAACAATTTTTTTAATAGTGAATGGTCCATTTATCGAAGAAGGCTTGAAGCTATATCATTCTACGCTGCTACCAATAGGAGCGAAGCGTCAGTTAAAAATATTGCAAAAACGGCAAAAAAATTTCTTTTTTGAAGGCTTCTGTTGTTTGCTTGAACCCGCTGATCTCAAGAACTGCTAAATCAAAGTGAACAATTATTTTGTGTTGAATAGTTTATTTATTATAGAAGGCCTTAGGCTATATAACATTAGGCGATATAAGCGAAGAATCAGTGGAAAAAGTGGAAAAACGGCAAAAAAGATATTAATTTTTCTTGGTATGTGTTGAACAAGTTACTGTACAGTGTGCACTGCTCAGCACCAACTGATTTTAAAATTAAAGTACCAGAATTTCAACAAAAAACAATACGAGCGTGTATAATAGGTGGATATAGTCTTTCTATTTTTCCCATTCAGTGGCAATGGCTGTCATACCGCCGCCGCCGCCCCGCGCTGTGTCGTCCCTTTTCAATTCAATAACAGCATAGAAGTTAGAAAGATGAGAACGAAAAATATTGTGTTGGCTGTATCATACTTAAGGCAGGCTGGCCAAGCAAATGATATAAAAAATGCCAGTTCCACCTAACAACATCTCACTGAGATCTCAGAGATCTCAGAGACCTCAGACATTTTTTAAGTGGGACCAAAAATCTCAGCTGAGAACTTAGATTTTTTTCTTAGCTCTCTGAGATGAAATTATTTTGCATTCGATTTCTCACTCAGCTATTTTGACGTGGCTGACATATGTGCAACAACAATAAGTAAGGTTACCATTGTATCTCAATGATATCTGAGAATTATGTTCCACCAAATGATTTTGCCTCAGTCAAGGTGACATTGAGATCTCAGTGAGATGTTGTTAGGTGGAACTGGCCTAATAACTGCTCAAATTAGAATTTTGAGAGTTTAATTGATTTGTGAATGTGATTGATTGCAGTGAATGTGATTGATTGCACTATTTGTGCAGATTATTGTGTTTAAACAATATCATTTTATATATTTCTTAACTAAAAAATTTGCTCAGTTTAAAGAAACAGGAAAAAAATTGACTTAAGGAAAAAAACGATGCAGAAGTAAGAGAGATATTAGAATTAGGGAGGGTTCGACCAAGGTAATGCTTTTAGTATGAAAAACTGAAGGGAATCATAAAAACTGCTCAAATTTTTCAAGTTTAAGAGAATTACGACCTAGGGAGAGTTGACTGCAATGCAATTTTACAATAACTTCGCAACAAAATTCCCACGCGCGCATGATGCACAAGTCGAGACGATACTCTGGCCGGTGGACGAGGGAGAGGCAGACGAAGTCGCGGGCAACTGCTAGTATTCTATAAGTCGCAAGTAAAAATGCAAATAAAAACGCTTTTTCGTTAAAACTAGAACAAATCAATCATAAAATGCGCTGGCTCTATTATTTTCATGGTTTTAATCAAATCTGCCTGCCAAAAATCACCTCCTTGATTAATTATAGCAACTTTGAATCAAAATTGTATTGGCTTCCGAACAAATAGACAAAGCGCGCGGCACATTTATATCAACATATGTGCAGAGACAGAGCATACGTATAAAAGTTCACAAACTATAACAAAAGAATCTGGACTTTTCGACTTCTGTGCGATTACCTGTTTTAGATCCCAAATGAAGAGGGCACAGAATTCTAAAAAAGAAGATGATGCTTATTGGAATGCTTGTTCTTCAAACAGAAAATATTCATCAATTCTCCTCCAACTTCCAGTTCGTTTAGTCTTATCAATTGATATGTGAAATCAAAATAACAAACTTTGTTCTTCTATTGTTTGCTCTTCTACTTGTCTACCTAAACGTTCACTTCATTTAAAATCAAACGTAAATGTACGAGTACATGTAGATATATCACTTTGAATCCTATCATTCGCCCCAACCGTTTCCCCAATAAAGTGTTTTATATGGAAATAGTTCCAGTAACTTTTGTACGCAAAAGCAAATAAATACCTTAAATATACCAACCCATAATCCGTATATGTAACTCAAAGAACGCGCATTTGATTTCATCATACTTGAATGCTCGTTTTTGTTTTATTTGATAAAAAAAAAATCCATTTTGCAGTTTTCAAAGTTTCTTCATTATAATTCATGAATCTAGTTGCAATGGAGAAAGTTTTTTTGCAATGAATACCCCAATTTAAAGTTGAACCGTTCATTGTTGGATTCTGGTTGGAAACGAAGAGCAAATAATTTGCCAAGGGCTAGATACACTCTTATCCTTGCTTTGGATTCTGTTTTTTCGTACAGTCATACATCATACATCCTGTATTTCACCTACTGGATATAGAAGGAAACGCATGACGGAATCAAACAGGATTCTATTCAGACACTTGAAAGCATATAATAGCATATTGAGTATATTTTTTGCGAAATTTTTTTGTTACAAAAAAAAACTTCCCAATGAGTTAAATAGAAAAATTTTCTTATTTTTTTTCCTTGTAAATGTTTCATTCAGACAAGGAGTGTTCGTGAAACCTTTTTTTGATTTTGATTAAACATGATAGATGTATGAGTTCCTGGAAATGATTCTAACAGTTTAATTGAATTTAAATATAGACAATCTTATTTTGCAAACATTCTTTTAAAAGATCATTCATTTCGAAGTTTTGGTAACGGTATTACTTTGCTATTTTAAATTTGAAAATTGTTAACATTGTAATTTAATTAAGTATTTATTTTTAATTTTTAATCTCAGTTAATCTTTAAAAAGCGGATGCGATGGTGTCCTCTCTGAACGTAACATTCCATATGTTAGACAATGATTTGCCATTTGAACAGATTTATTGTAAAATCTGACATTTTGTTGCGACGCTAAGTATATGTGCCTCTATGTTCACGTTGATATCAATTGTAAGAGTAATAATTTATATATATACACACTTATAAAAATTAAATATAACGACTATCAGCTCCTGATTACAATGGGTCTGTTTGTATTTAATGTTTAGGGTGATTTATCGTGAAGTTAAATTTTAAATGTAAAAAAATTGCATTATTTAAGCGCCAAAAAAAACTTGAAATTAAATAATTAAGTGTTTCGAACATTTAAGCCCAGATATATAGTGAAATGAGGTTAATGTTGGAGAAAAAAAGTAGAAAAAGGTGAGAATTGAAGACAGAAAATTGGAAGATAAAAGTAGGACAAACTAATTGTTACTTTTACAGCTAGTTGAAGTCAAACATATTCTATTATACTTCCTCTTTCTTTATCCTCTCTTTCTATGCAATGAAAAAGTTGGTGCCGTGTAATAACGCCAAGCGAAATAAGGCCAACTTGAAGAAATTGGTATTATGTCAATTTCTCAAAGTGAAATAAGACCAAATTTTTAAAGTTGGACCTTTTTCACTTTGAGAAAGTAAAATAAGGGCAACTTTTTATGTATTTGAACAACGATAACAACTTAGAGGTGCTTCCACCAATGTCTTTTTTCCGTCAATTCCTTTGTTTGGCTGGAGTCAAAGCTATTTCTCGGTTGCCAGCCGGAGCGAAACTTACTCCACCATGTAAACCCTTTTATTTCAATAACGACCTTTCTGAACGCACCCTAATGTGGCTATCGGAAATAAAGAAAAACTTGTTTCGGCAGCCATCTTAGGCACGCTATAATTTTGCTCATTAAATCGAACATTCACAGAGGCCGCATCTCGGTATCAATCACTCTTCTTTCTTTCTAATTTTTTGTAAAAAAAACTTAAATTTATTTAAAAGAACAAATAAAAGTAACATTTTTATATTAAAAAATTAAAAGCTATCCAAGTGTCGATTATTTATTGTGACAAATCCTCTACGGTGGCTCAATCACATTTTGAGTTCACATTTTTGGGATTTGAAACTAGACCAGCTAGTTGGGAAGCCAATGCACTACGCATTGCGCTAATAACTCCACTGGTTTTTGGTTTCCCATTGCAGACACTAGTCAGTTTATTTGTTACTAGCAGTTGCCCGCTACTTCGTCCGCCTCTATCTCGTCCACCGGCCAGAGTATCGTCTCGACTTGTGCATCATGCGCGCGTGGGAATTTTGTTGCGAAGTTATTGTAAAATTCATTGCAGTCAACTCTCCCTACGTCGTAATTATCTTAAACTTAGCATTTTTTCCCCTTCAGTTTTTCATACTAAAAGCATTCCCTAGGTCGAACTCTCCCTAATTCTTATATCTCTCTTACTTCTGCATCGTTTTTTTTTCCTTAAGTCAATTTTTTTCCTGTTTCTTTAAACTGAGCAAATTTTTTAGTTAAGAAATATATAAAATGATATTGTTTGAACACAATAATCTGCACAAATAGTGCAATCAATCACATTCACAAATCAATTGAACTCTCAAAATTCTAATTTGAGCAGTTATTAGGCCAGTTCCACCTAACAACATCTCACTGAGATCTCAATGTCACTTTGACTGAGGCAAAATCATTTGATGGAACATAATTCTCAGTTATCATTGAGATATAATGGTTACCTTACTAATTGTTGTTGCACATATGTCAGCCACGTCAAAATAGCTGAGTGAGAAATCGAATGCAAAATAATTTCATCTCAGAGATCTCAGAAAAAAATCTAAGTTCTCAGCTGAGATTTTTTGTTCCACTTAAAAAATGTCTGAGATCTCTGAGATCGTTCGTTCTCATCTTTCTAACTTCTATGTTGTTATTGAATTGAAAAGGGACGACAGCGCGCGGGTCAACCGGCGGCGCTATGACAGCCATTGCTACTGAATGGGAAAAATAGTAAAACTATATCCACCTATACACGCTCGTATTGTTTTTTGTTGGATTTCTGGTACAGTAATTTGTTCAACACATACCAAGAAAAATTAATATTTTTTTTGCCGTTTTTTCCACTAATTCTTCGCTTATATCGCCTAATGTTATATAGCCTTAGGCCTTCTATAATAAATAAACTATTCAACACAAAATAATTGTTCACTTTGATTTAGCAGTTCTTGAGATCAGCGGGTTCAAGCAAACAACAGAAGCCTTCAAAAAACAAAATTTTTTGCCGTTTTTGCAATATTTTTAACTGACGCTTCGCTCCTATTGGTAGCAGCGTAGTATGATATAGCTTCTAGCCTTCTTCGATAAATGGACCATTCACTATTAAAAAAATTGTTCAATTTGATTAAGCAGTTCCTG
This sequence comes from Sphaerophoria taeniata, assembly GCA_943590905.1. NCBI lineage: Eukaryota > Metazoa > Arthropoda > Insecta > Diptera > Syrphidae > Sphaerophoria > Sphaerophoria taeniata. Next base: position 234,057,065 of record OX016540.1, on the reverse strand, counting down.
AGATAAGCGCGTTAAAACGCAGAAAAATTAATATTTTTTGCCGTTTTTTTCACATTTTCCACAGACTCTTCGCTGCTATTGGTCACAGCTTAGTGTTAAGTAGCCTTAAGTCTTCCTCGGTTAATGGACCATCCAACACAAAAAGAATTATACCATTCGAACCAGTAGTTCCTGAGATTACCGCGTTTAAACGAACAAACTCTTCAGCTTTATACAGGGTGATTCACGAGCGTTGTGCCAAAAAGCTAGAGCATATAGGCTGAGTTGAGACAAGAAAAAACATTTTTGAACTATTTTTTTTCAAAATTTTATGTAATTAAGTACTAATTTTAATTTGAAAATTCAACGTGTTTGTTAATTTTTAGTCGAAAACAGAAAACTGGATGCAAAAATGTCTTTTCGTTTTTGAGAAATTAAAAAAAAACCAAAACCACTTTTTTCTAAAAAAATCTTTGTTTTTATTTTTACCTATCTGGACTTTTAGTTTAATTTATTAGTTTATTTTATAAATTTAATTTTTTGTAATTGGAGTTTAATGAGGACTCAATAAATTTAATTCAAAATTAAAGTGAAAGAAGAAGTTTTTGGCTCTTCAGAAAGGTATATCACGGTGTTGTAAACGAAGCTGTTGATTTTTAATATTTTTTTTTTTTAACAAAATAAGTCAATTTTTCAGAAAATTGCCCCTCCCGGCTAAACGGAGGGGAATAGACCCCCCCTCCCATACGATTTTTTTCTTGTCTCAACTCAACCTACACGCTCTAGCTTTTTGGCACAACGCTCGTGAATCACCCTGTATATTAGTATAGATTGTATTGTATTGTTTGCCGTTTTTTCCACATTTTCCACAAATTCTTCGCTCCTATTAGTTGCAGCTTAATGTTATATAGCTTCAAGCCTTCTTCGATAAATGGACCATTCAACATTAAAAAAATTGTTCAATTTGATTAAGCAGTTCCTGAGATAAGCGCGTTAAAACGCAGAAAAATTAATATTGTTTGCCGTTTTTTCCACATTTTCCACAGATTCTTCGCTGCTATTGGTCACAGCTTAATGTTAAGTAGCCTTTAGCCTTTCTTGGTTAATGTACCATCCAAGATCCAACACAAAAAGAATTATACCATTCGAACCAGTTGTTCCTGAGATTACCGCGTTTAAGCGAACAAACTCTTCAGCTTTATATATTTGTATAGATAATTGATTTTTGTGTTATTTTAACACTGCAGTTAGGCTGCGTCCGTCAACTTTTATTGAGAATAAAATCAAATAAGTCTTGTTTCACTTTACGAAAGTGAAATTAGGTCAACTAAATTTTTAGTCAAAAATATTTTTTCAAGACTTCTAACATAACCTTACTCAAAACAACAAAACCTTACTTGACGTGCTTTGCAATTATTGGGTTGCTAATGTCTGAGTTCTAACGTCCTGGTATGATGGTTAAACGTTATACCGTTCAACGATCTTGGAAGTTGATTTTTCGTAAACAATTTTTAGTCCTCCAAAATTAATTCCTTAGTAAATCAACTATCAGACAACGCCCTGTGTCATTTTCTGACTGACGGAACTTTAAGCGTAACTCCCGCATGTTACTTCAAGCAATTCCAAGCAATGTAGATAATTTTTTTCTTTTTCCATGAACAGGTTAGTAAAATTAATAGGTTCAATACATAAACAATTTTTTTTTGCAAAATTACAGAATGAAACAATACTGCAAACTTTTTTTCGGAGTAAGATAGTGGAAAGTTAAAAATTGCCGCTTCCTTTAATTTGGAAAAGCAATTACTACATAATCCTCTGTAATGCATTAAAGGGTTTAGAAAGCAGATGCTGCATTTCAATGATTCATTTTGAACATCTTTTTTCACTCTCGTCTGAGGATGATGCCGATTCGGAACATTCAAGATCATTTGGATTGAGCTGAAAAAATTTTGCCTAAAAGAGAATGAATTTGGGATGTAAAAATAGAAAAAATTCGCGCCAATAAACATAAATGCATCTGTTGAAAGTGAAATAAAGCCATTTTGGCCTAGTTTCAGTTTCGGAAAACGAAATAAGGCCAACTTCAACAAGTCGGTGTTATTTCACTTTGAAAATGTTAAATATGGCAAATTTCATCAAGTCGGCCATATTTCGCTTGGCGTTTATTACAAGTCACCGTTCGCCTTTGTGTACATCTTCACACTCGGCTCCGATATGTATGTATACGTATATTTGAAATTCGAGATACCGAAAGACAGGTTCTGTTGTACTCATTCAATTGGATATTTACAGCTTAATGTTCCAATGTTCATATACAAATAGAGGAAGTGCTGCGAATATGGCCCCCCTTTTGTTTTTTTGAGACAAGAAAATTTAAAAAAAATTTAATTTGCAGAATCCTTATGTTTTATAATTATATTGAAAAAATTAGCACGACTGCGGCGGCGTACGAACTTGCTACTGTATTCTAAATTATAACTCATAAAAACATTAAAAAAAAAATAAAAAAAAAAGAAAATACATAAATAAAAATTTAATTTGAAATATGTTCCTCAAAAATATATTCAATCTGAAAAAAATTGATGTCATATAATTTCTTAAAAAATTGTTGATTTTTCAAATTTTGTTTTTAAAAATCCTAGGAGCGTTTTATTTTTTTTTATTAATTTTTTATATATAAAATTTTTCGAAAATGTCTTAAAATTCATTTTCAAGAATATGTAACTAATACAATTTATAAGTAAATTTCGATTGTTAGTTTAGATTCTTGAAAAAAATTTTGAAAATATCTTTTAAAAATACGAACAAATTTTTTAAAGTTTTTTGAAAACAAAATATTATTTGGTCAATATATACGTAGATACTTTCGAAAAAAAAGCTCATCGGACTTTTATTTTTCGGGAAAATCTTATAACAAAAAAAATGGAGGTACCGTTTTGGAGCAATCCAAAAATATTTTGTTTACATAAAATACTTAATACTTTGAAAAAAAAAAATTCGAGTAAGTTTAAAAAAATCGTAGGAGCGGTTTTCAAGGAAATTGAAACTTTTGGTTTTTGGCCAAAAAAATTGTATGGTGACTAACATAAAATTTGATCTTAAAAAAAAAAAATCAAAGAAACGACCCACGCGAATTCGCTCAAACCTCTAATTTTCAAGTTTGAAGTCAATCGGACCAGTAGTTAAGGCTGTAGGTGAGCTTACATACAGACAGACAGACGGACGGAATCGCCGGACCCAATTGTTTCTACTTCTCTTTCATCGTAATGTCATATCTCCATCAAAATCTCAACTTGTTTTCTACGAATTCAATACTCACCTATATTCTATGTGTCGCAAGTAAAAATTGGAATCACCAATAATATTTCGAGACAATAAACAAAAGATGAATGCATGCATTCTAGAGGTATAGTTTAAAAATATACGTCAAAAACCCAATTCACCTTACGTCAGTTTTGGTTTTGGCGGCATACGTCCTCCAAGTGATGTTTTAGCTGTATAACATGCTGATGTCATTTGTAAACCATAAAATCCTAAACGTTTTTCCCAAACATCTTGCATGCCTATGTTTTATACTTTGTATAGTTAAAATTTTAGTTAAAAGAAAACAGAAAATAATTTTTTTAATTTCAACATAAAAAAAACTACAGTAAAAAATAACGAAATACGAAATACTAATTATAATAATTCTAAAACAGTACTATTTCTCTTTCTAAAAAGGAGTAAATCCGGGCTTTTTATTTGCAGGCTTTCGATATTCACCGTATTTTTTTCATATTGGTATTCCACAATCTTTTGGTTGTGCTAGCGCATGGTATTTTGCTTCAAGGAAAAAGAGGATCATTGTTTTTTCTCTGAAAATTCAATGAAAGTAGATATGGGTAAGAACATATAAAAATCTTCTAGATTTATGTATGTAGGTATGTACATACGTCATATGTAATTATTTCGCTTTAATAAAAAAAAGTTTGTCAATTAAAGATAAACGAAAAAGAACAATTTGCTGTTTCCAGTTTCTTGTTTTTCATTCCTGTTTAATTTTTTGTGCTCTGCAAGGAATTTTAATCCACATTTCACTACAAATACCTAAGACATTTTTCCAGATTGACATTCTTTGAAATTGGTGATATAGTTTTCGAAATTCTTCAAATATATGTAGGTATGTATTTTGAGAGATAGTCACAAGTAACAAGAATTGAATTTCAACTGTCCGACGAAAAAAATTAGATTTCAATTAAGGTTTAGAAATTGCGACCGGAATAAATAATCGATCAAAACAAATTCGGTGACTACTCTACATACACTCCGCTTCAACTGAATAAGCACACAATTTTCTGAAGTTTGTTGTCCATTTTTTCCTAGTGCAGTGCATTAACGCCCATGGAATTAACGCCCACGGGTGTTAATTCTAATAACAAAAGGAATTTAGCCCCGCGGGTGTTAATTCCTTTTTTGATTTGGAATTAACACCCGCGGGGGTTAATTCTTTTTTTTGGTGGGCTTTAATTCCAATTTCAATTGGAAATAAAACCCACACGTGAAACAAATGGTGACGTGAAATAACGTCCGACGAAATAAAGCCGCATGGAGCCTTACGAGGGTTGCGGTCTTATGTCTATTGCAACCTAGAAATAATGCCCGTGGGGCCTTATTTTGTTTTTTCTGTTTTGATTAGAAACTTGGCGCAGGGAAACTCGTCTCGAAGTCAGAAGTCCCGAAAATGGTTTTCGGAACTTCTGAGCCACTCTGGAGACTTTAAAGTACCGAAATAGTTTTAGGGATTATTGACCCGCTATGGCCAGTCAGTAGTCCCAATTAAATTTTACTTTTTATGGGACAAAAGTCACAAATGAAAAAAAAGTGAAACAACGAACGTTCATGCTAAACAAATAAACAAAAAACTTAAATTGTTGTAGGTATGTATGTATTATTGTATTGTATAAGTACACATTAAAATAAATAGGACCACGTTTCTTTATTAGCTGTCGACAAAATTGTCAGAGCTGTTTAGGTTTCCTTTTATTTGGAAAAGTAGTGGTTCTACATTTTTGCAAGCATTTCAATGATTCATTTTCAGCATCATTTCGACTGAGGTTGAAACCGATACAAAAATTCAAGATCTATTTGATTTGATCGCGAGCGAAGCGAGCGGAAAAAATTTTGGCCAAAAGAGAATCAATTTGGGGTGTGAAAATAAAAAAAATTCGCGCGATTTTTAAATTTTCACACCCCAAATTTATTCTCTTTTGGCCAAAATATTTTCCGCTTGTGTCCATCCATCTTTCAATGTAAATGAAATAGCTTGGTTATTTTAGGTGACAGATAGATACAATAAGATGAAATTGGCTTCAAGTATAGTGTGCTTGTAGAATGCCGTATCCTCACCGAACTTTGACATCCCAAAGATTTATTTGGTTTCTAAATAAAAAAAAAATTAATTCACAAACCGAATAAGTCTTGAATGACCAAAATTATAATCGTACGAAGTTAGAAATGTAAAATTTGTAAACTTTATTTGTGATTTTTAATTTGTTTCTACTCACGTGGCCAAGGTGTCTAGGATGCCAGCGCAAGTGTTCTTCCAAAAGAAAATAACACTCGCGGGTGTTAGTGCCAATTTCAAATGGCATTAACACCCGCGGGCGTTAGTTCTTTTTTTATGGTGGGCCTTATTGCCAATTCAAAAAGGATTTAACACCCGCGGGGGTAAATTCCTTTTGTTTTTGGAATTAACAACCGCGGGCGTTAATTCCATGGGCGTTAATGCAGCACCTTTTTCCTAACTTTGAACGTTAATGCATCATTTGATGATGCTAACCGATAGCTTATGATGTTGAGAAAACAAATCAAAAAGAATAATTTAAAAAGGACCACTATTTTTTCGCTGGCTCTCATGCAAAGCTTTCCAGATTAAAAAACTCAGTTTTTATTTGCGTCAACTGAATAAGCACACGATCTTTCACTCTCATTATCTTCATTGGTTCTTAGAGGTTTAAGTTAATTGGTATACCAAATCAAAAGTTGAAGTGTTCTAGCTGACATTAACCGTTTAATTAAAATTTAAGAAAAGATGTTTAGATCAGAAGCTTTACTAGTGTCGGATTGATTCGTTAAAAGAATAAAGACTGACCGTGCGTGCTATAGCTACCAACATTGATCGGAGTCTTAGTGTTGTCTATTCGTACCTCAGAAAAAAAGTTTGTACGAGAAAAACATGAAAGGTGGTAAAAAAACGGCAACATTCGAAGTTGATCGACGAGCAATTTTGAGATGTGCTTCCAGTTCATATGCCTCCGCGGTAAAAATTAAACAAAAAGTTGGTGTCACTGCAAGTGTTTCAACAGTCCACAGAGTACCAAATCGCGCAGATCATTTAAAACGATTGTAACTCCAAAAGAAACCACCACTAAACGAGCAACGAAAAGATATTCGTTTAAGATTTTCTAGACTCGATGTGAGTTGGAAAAATGTGTGGCACAACGCGGTTTTTTCGGATGAGAAGAGGTTCAATTTTGATGGCCCTGATGGTTTTAATTATTGCTTTCACGATTTGAGAAAAGAAGAACGATTTTTAGCGCGGCATCATAGTCGAGAAGGTGGAGTTATGATATGGGGAGCAGTAAGCTACTATGGGACTATTGAGCTTGAGTTTTAAACGTCTAAAAGGAGGGCAATTACCTGCAAAAGAATATTGAAAAGAAAATTTCCTTCATTTTTGGATATTTGTGGACCCTATAAATGGATTTTCAAATAGGACAACGACCCTATCCAAACGTAGCGCACTGTCAAAAGTGGGAAACAGGACCAGAATGTTGAATTGCTTCATAGGTCGCCCTATTTACCTGACCTGAACCGTATAGAAAATGAATGGGGATAGTTGGTACGTAAAGTTTATGAGTCAGGCCGTCAGTTTGAGGACAGAGAATCGCTTATTGCAGCCGTTAAGTAAGCATGCAGAGAAATTTCGCTGGACTACTTAAAGAGTTTATACGATTCCATTCCAGCCCGAATTTATGAAGTAATCAAGAATAAAGGTGGTCGTACCCAATACTAGAAATAACCAATAAAAACAAAATTTAAAGAAAATCTTGTTAATTTCTTTCCGTTTGATTTTATTTGCATTTTTAAAAGTTGTGCTTATTCAGATGACACGTAAAAAAACTGAGTTTTTCAATCTGGAAAGCTTTGCATGAGAGCCAGGGAAAAAATAGTGGTCCTTTTTAAATTATTCTTTTTGATTTGTTTTCTCAAAATCATAAGCTATCGGTTCGAATGATGCGTTAACGTTCAAAGTTAGGAAAAAAATGGACAACAAACTTCAGAAAAATTGTGTGCTTATTCAGTTGAAGCGGAGTGCATCTAAGCAAAAAAATAATGTTTCACGTATAATGTCGTGAAAACGAAATCAAAATGAAAGCTTGCATCTCCAAGCAAAAAACAAAGGAATCGTAGTCTCGTGAGAAAATCTTAGACACAAAAACGAAAGACTCCTTTAATCATTAGAAAACAAAATAGGTATATAATAAAAGTAGAACAGAATATTATAAGGAAAATACATAAAAAGTTTTATTATTCGCCATTCACATAACCAAAACCAAATTCGAATGAAATCCTTTGGCTATCTTAAATCTGTCAGTAATAGGTATTGTTTGCCAAATTGAACAGAAACAGAGATTTAAAAAGAAAAATTATAAGGTATCTTTACCTTTTTTAAGCAACTAATTGCCTTTATTTTTCGTTGATACCTTTGTTTAAATAGATTTTAACCAAGCAAGGACGATGTTTGTAAATTGAATTTGTTTATTTTTTTTTTTTTTTAGAAAAAAATGAGTAAAGGCGAATTAACAAAAAATATCTACTGTACATTATTCTATGCATATCCAAGAAGCAAATAATGATCTAAATTTATTGATGTGTAAATAATTTTTAGAGATAAATGAGCAACCTTTTTTAAAGTTAAAGTTTGATATTCTCTTTAACCCTGCAGTCGTCGCGCACCAAAAAGTCACACCAGTCGTCGCGCGGATTACATATGTAATCCATTTTAAAATTAAAATAAAACCAGTATGCTTTAATTTTTTTAAATTTATTTTGATGCAAAATGCAATTACATATTACTTAAAGATAAAAGACATAAATTATTACTTCATAATAAAAACAAAAAAATAAATAAATTAAAAAAATAAAAATTTCAGATTTTTTGTAGAAAAAAGGAACTTTAGTTTCAAATTCAGGTCTGTTCTTAAAATAAAATAAAAATCTATAAACTAATTACTTGTTTCCAAGCATGATGAACATATAAACTTAGAATGGTCAGGACAATCGAATTTTTTAGTATGAGAAAAAAAAAGTATGAAAAAACAGTTTGACAAAAATACTTACATCAGTCGTCGCGCGGATTACAATAGTACTCCACTTAACTTCACAATGCTCTCGTGACACAACCACAGACGACCGGGACTCGCGATTCACTGAGCGCACGCGCAAACTATTTAGCTGTAAGTACTAAAAGAGAGAAAAAATAACCACCACTAGTTTTCCGGGAATTATCAATTTTGCATTAATGGATTACAATAGATAGTAATCCGCGCGACGACTGCAGGGTTAAATTCTGATTGAAATTAAAAATCAGTAAGAAAAACAGATAAGTATACCTATGAAACACAACAGGAACTTCAAGAAGAAGTCGAAGTTATGAACAAGTGTTTTTATCTAATCTTCGATAGATTTCTTCAGACTCACAACTTATTCAGCCATTTATTTGTAAAGTCGTAAAAAAGCTTTTTACACAAAATTTTGGAAGACCTGATGTTTGGACATACTTTGAAATCGCTTTCTCAAAACGAAAATATTTGAATAACTAGATTAATAAAGATTTGTTCATAAAATTTCTTTTTCTTTGAACATTCCGTTCTTGTGCACATATTAAAAATTTTATTGTAAGGATTTGAAGAAATTATTTTTACTTCTATGGCAATATTTGTAAAGGGTTTTCCGTTAAGTAAAGTAGGTACAATTGCAGCGGTCGATTCGTTGGACTCAATTTTCGATAACTCGGTCACACATTTCTGCAATACGGCTGTTAATTCACGTGCAATTTTAGAACTGTGCTCTTCCAACATCTTCGGTTTGTTGACATAAGCTAATGACTTTACTTCTTGAGACAACACGATCAACAAACCTACCTTTCAATAAATCGATTGTAAGTTGTGCTGTGTTGTGTCCGTGGCTTAGTGGTTAAGTGCGTTGGCTGCTAAACAGAACGTTGGGGTTCGATTCCAACTCGTGCTTTTATTTCGTCTTTCACGGGCACTGCCTCCTCCGAATAACTGACAAAACTTTCAAGAGTATCAACCTGTCATGAAAAATGTGCTTCTCAACTTTGCCAATATGGTACATTTTTACTTTAAATTTTTCTTGTTTCAGCCACAAGTTCCACAAATTCCATGCTCTATTCGGAGAGTTAGAAAAAATGTTAATTGGCGGCAATTTATATTCTTTAATTCTTGTCGAAAAACTGAACAAAAGCATGCATTTACAAATAAACCCATTGTTCCCCTAACAAGACAAAAGCATTCATCAACCCAGGAAAAAAGACCATAATTCCAAAAAAAAGCATTTACTCTTGAAACCCACCTATCAATCATCTTAAAACGTTTAGTTGACCTTCAAAATTTATACTTACAGGGTGATTGCAATCTCGATAAAAAAAGAAACCCGAAATATGTATTGAAGTATTGCAACAAAAAAAGAAAAAACTGTATGTTGATCATAACCAGTTTTTATTTTGTTTTCTCCGAGAAGTTAAAATAGCTTTCTTTCACCCTGTTTTACGAAACGATGTATAATATACCAGCAGTGGGTTAATGCTTCATATTAAGATAGGGTCCATTCAGGCTTCAGATTTCACACAAACTAATAAAAATGCAATTAACCTTTCCGATCATCATTGTCAGGATGTCTTAAGAAATGAAAACCATAAAATTATGATTACTCTCATAAAATTGATGTATCGTGTAATTTACCTCCTTTGTTGAACTTCCTTTCTTACGCTTCTATTTTGTATCTATGTTCTTAGGTTTGTTGCCATTATGAAACCACTAATGCCACGGATGGGCAAACGATGTACCTTAAGAATAGCCGGCTCGATTTGGATAAGTTCCATTGTGATATTTTTAAGATATTCAACTGTAATACCCATACCTCAAGGAATGTCCATCAGTTCACCCTTTAGCACAACTTCGAACGTACTGTCATGTACAGAAAAACGTTCCTCAGCCATATTGCAAATGTGGAACTGTCTTCCACACTATGATGTAGTCCCCAGTCATTGCAATGTTCAGGAGTTCCAAACCAATGTACACCGACACCTCCTTTCCAACCCTTACCATTCTTCCTAAAACACTCACTGTGTCTGTATCATAAGGGTATAAAAAAACCCTTGAGTGGGTGCAAATTATAAAAACAAAAATGAATCTCCTCTTTCGCTTCTTCGCCTGATGTGATAAATTGTCGAAACCTCAAATCTATCCAGCATTAAACGGCACCTATGAAGCCGGCACTGATTTTTTCTATCGTACTATCAAGACGCCCACATAAACATAAACGTACTTTTTTCATTCTACAGACTTATATCCTTTATTAACCTGATTAAAATTCTATGAACAGATCCAAATTATGATAAAAAGACGCAAATGTTGCATGCAATTCAGTTCATAATACTAAAATAGTGTTTAATTATTTATTTTAAAAATTTCGCTTCAAAATCACTCTCTGCAAGTAGTCCCTCAACGAGAACTACAACATTTCTTTCCTATTCTCCTGCTTTAAATTCTTAGATCTACGTGGAAAACCTATTTTCGCGTTTCCAAGAACAAACAATTGCACCTGGATACCATCTGAATTCAGCTACAACAACGACCACTTTTAAAAAAATAAATTACGCCTACGCCCAAACACAATGCTCGAGATGGCGAGATCACGTTTTTGGTCTTCATGTCTTATATTCGTATTCCCCGTTGGTATTTAATTTTTTTTTTTGGGTCTTATTGTACCTTCATTGTAGGTTGTGAAAATGATGATATTTGTTGTGCTAATATTTGCCGTTTCAAATTTATTTTACCCGTCCATCACAGAGACCCCTTTCATTCAGGAGGTGTATTTGGGGATTTACTGGCTGGCAATGAGTAAATCCATGTACAACCCAATTATATATTACTGAATTAATTCAAGGTAAGAATACATTTTAGTATCTGATTAAGCTCGTAAGCAATGGTGATTATCAGGAATTGGATTGGATTCAACAATAAAGCAAGAGGATGAGATGAATGACACCTTTTGTTTTGTAAGAAATTACTCGTATTTCATTCCATTCCATTCATTACTTATGAAAAGAAGAGCCAAACGTTCGCTCTTTTATCCTTTGAACACTAAAAATTTAACAGTTTTTGTAAAGTTACCAATACGCCGTAATGTGTTTTCTTTTTTTGAAATTCCACTTTTTTAAAGTAAAAAAAAGCCTTAAAAGCGCCAATAAACAAATATGTCTTGTTAGCAATCTGTTTCCAATTTGACTTGACTATGAAAAATTTAATGTAGGCGCTGGGCAAATATTCCCCCGGAAGTTTAGATTTACTGTCTGCTGGTGTTCTATAAACAGAAGCCTTGCATTGAATAACAGGCTTCACAGCTTCCAACATAACAAACTACGTATATGCGAGAGGATAGAGTTATACTTTATGCCATTACAGTTAAGAAACAAAAAAAACACATCCATGAGCTAAACTCAATAGTATCAGTTCAACATATTGTACAAAGGATGCTGTGAACCAGTAGAACTCGTTATTTCTTCTGCATTAAAGAAAGCTCACGTTCTGCATCATGAACCTATGTAAATAGTATAGTTCTCCTGGGAACGTACCCAACACCAGTGCAGTTTCTTTTTAAGAGTATTTTAATCCCTGAAGAGCAACTACGAGAGTTTCGATATCATTCAATGAAGCAATGTCTAGTCTGTTTAATGTATATATTTCCATGTTATCGGGTGAAGAAGGGGATTGTTTACATATAATGTGATAAGCTCTACACTTCATGGAGCAGTGAAAAAATAAATCAATATGCGTTAATACAAACACTTTTTAATTAGCATTTTAAAGAACACAATTTTGCCCGGAGGGAGAACACCAACTTTAAATAAATAATTTGTTCACGAAGAAGGGTGCGTAGATGTTGAAGGCGAAGTATTTTTGCATTTTAAAAAAAACTTTATGTTGAGCAATACTCGTTTGTATTGACTTAGTATAGTATGATCAGGGCACATAAACCTTGATCTTGTATAAGGATGTAACTCAAGCACATAAACTTGAACTACTTGTAGAATTGAGGTTTCTTAAGACCCCTTACCTCTGGTGGGGGGAAGTCTAAGATGAATAACAAGACGAACTTCTCGATCTGGTGATCAATCCAATAGTGATATTTTATTGCATTCTTAACGCTATATATATACATTTATTGATTATGAAAGTAAATTAAATATTATTGCTTACGATAGTAAATTAAATATTATTGCTTACGATAGTAAATTAAAAAATATTACCTTTAGTTCATTGAATTCATAAGTATCATGTTACGATTTTGCTTTATTGACAATATTTTGCTTTACTAGGCAAGTTTTGTTATTATTCGTTTTCTGTCTAGTTTTTGGTTGTAACCTTATGAGTTCAATGAATTATGGTTTGTTTATATTACACAATATGCAAATTGGGTTCAACGATAAACCTGCTGGACTAAACACTTTTTATATGTATAATTTTCAAGTCACCCACATTGCATTTACGAAACATACATTTGATTTGGCTTTTATTCGTTGTATTGTTTTGTTATTGAATTTTGTTTCATCGGCTTATTATTTTAGCCAGTAAGAGCAATTACAAAATATTACGATGTCCTTAAAGTGAAGCAGTGCCGAAGTGTTGCTTGTTTTTGTAATATATAACTGCTTTCATTATCATCGTCAGACAAGCCATTGAAGTTCCTCCCTTCATCTAAATCACAACCGGGATCCGGTCCGGGCCTCCTTCAGCAAGTTCTTCTATGAATATCAATTGTTGTCCGCCGATATCAATTTTTGCTACCCAAGGCTTTATACGTTCTTGTCTTCGTCATCCTTCCAGGGCAATCTTGGTCTGCCGCTTTATCTCCTACCATGAATTGTACCGCAAAGGACTCTCCGGGCTGATTTCTCTTGGCTCATACGATCTAGGTGTCCAGGCCATTCGGAGGCTTCCAAGCTTAATTTTTGTCATCAAGTCTGCTTAGCAGTAAATTTGATAAAGCTTGTGGTTATATTGTCTCCGGAATTGTCCTTTCTCACAAATAAAGACAACTATTCTCCGTAATGCTTTTCTCTCAAACGTGGCTTAGAGTTCAGCTTGCCTTTGGCCAAGCACTGAAGTCTCGGATTCATTAGTGAGAACTGGTAAGATTTTGTCTTATACAGCATCACTTGCGAAGTAATGGTAAGATTTTTGGATTCAAAGAGCCTTGAAAGGCTTAAGTAGGTTCTGTTGGCTTTGAGCAATGGCCCGAGTATTTCTTTTTCCATATTGTTATCGACTGCTCCTGCTGACCCAAGGTAATTGAAAGATCGCACTACTTTCAATTCATATAGTTGTTCTTCTATTGTTGCCAAAGAAACTTCCTTAATACGACAAAATATACTCTGGTGTGCGGCAGCGGTCAGTATTGCCCCGACACTTGACCACTTTTAAATAAATAAATTATGCCCAAACATAATGCCCGAGATGGCGAGATCACGTTTTTGGTCTTTATGTCATAATAATTTATTTGCGTATTCCCTTTTAGTGTTTTAATTTTTTTATTGTTTTATTTTTTTGGTTTTATTGTACTTTCATTGCAGGTTGTGAAAATGATGATTGTTGTTGTGCTAAGATTTGCCGTGTGCTGGCTGCCATTCCAAATTTATTTTATTGTTACATCGTGTTACCCGTCCATCACAGAGACCCCTTTCATGCAGGAGGTGTATTTGATGATTTACTGGCTGGCAATGAGTAATTCCATGTACAATCCAATTATATATTGCTGGATGAATTCGAGGTGAGAAATAAATTTTAGTATCTGATTTAGTTCGTGAGCACCGTGATTTTATGATTTTCAGTAATTTGATTGAAGTAAACAATAAAGGATAAGGATGAGATGAATGACTTATTTTGTTTTGTATAAAAGTGAAGTTACTCATACGCCATAGTGTACGCTTTGTATTTGTAAAATTTAATTTTCGAAATCTCATTTGAAAATTTTAAACAGATATTGCTAAAAATGTGTTGTAAGAAAGCAGTTAACCAATTTGACTTTGTATAGCAAACTATGACGAACTTAATGTAGGTACTTGTCAAATATTCCTCTGGAGGTTTATATTTAATGTCTGCTTGTGTTCTATAAATAGAAACCTTGCATTGAATAACAGGCTTCACAGCTTTGAACATAACTAACTACGTATATGCGAGAGAATAGTTACATACTACATATATCCCATTACGAAGAAAAGCAAACACATCCATGAGCTAAGCTCAATGGTATCAGTTCAACACATTGTACAATGGATGCTGTGAACCAGAGTTAACTTGCTATATCTTCTGCTTTAAAGAAGCTTACGTTCTGCATCATGTATCTGGGGAACGGACCTAGCGCAGTAACTTTGTTAGACTATTTTAATTCCTACAGAGCAACTACGAGAGCTTCGCTATCGTTCGATGTACCAACATTACGTCTAGCCTATTTAATGTAGGTATATGTTTGCATGTTATCAAGTGAAGAAGATGATTCTCTACATATTATAATGTGATAAGCTCAATACTCATGGAGCAATGAAAAAAAAAAACAATATGCGTTAGCACAAACACTTTTCTTTTATGTATTTTGAACAACGATAGCAACTTAGAGGTGCTTCCACCAACGGCTTTTTCCGTCAATTCCTTTGTTTGGCTGGAGTTATAGCTATTTCACGTGTGCCAAGCCGATCATCAGACTCCTTTATTAGTGGTGCTGCTATTGGTGGAAGCACCTCTAAGTTGCTATCGTTGTTCAAAATACATAAATGGAATTGACGGACGCAGCCTAACAGCAGTGTTGAAATAACACAAAAACAAACTATAACAAATAAACTGACTAGTGTCAAAACTTTCAATAATCTAACCCTTGGTGTACCTGTACACAACGAATTGTTGTGACACAAAGATAGGAAATTAGAAAAAATTAAAGCGGAACAAGATAGCATACTTTGAGGAGCTTGTAAAAATGCATGTCTATTCATTGCAAATGATAAACAGTACAAACTCGCAATGGGAAGCCAAAAATCAGTGGAGTTGTTAGCTCAATGGGTAGTGCATTGGCTTCCCAACTGGCTGGTCTAGGTTCAAATCCCAAAGTGAGCTCAAAAACTTTTTCGATTAATATGAAAAAGAACTAGACAGCACCACTAATAAAGGAGTCTGATGATGGGCTTGGCACCCGTGAAAGCTATAACTGCAGCCAAACAAAGGAGTTAACGGAAAAAGCCATTGGTGGAAGCACCTCTAAGTTGCTATCGTTGTTCAAAATACATAAATGGAATTGACGGACGCAGCCTAACTGCAGTGTTAAAATAACACAAAAATAAACTATAACACAAACTTGTTAATTAGTATTTTAATGGACAGAATTTTGCCCGCAGAGAGAACACTCTCAAAAATAGATTTAATCTGAAAAAAATTGATGTCATAAGATTTTTAAGTAATTGTTGATTTAAAAAAAATTTTTTTTTTTTTTGTTAAATCCTTGGAGAGATTTTTTTTTAAATAAATTTTTTATATACCTATATACAATTTTTCAAGAATATGTAAATATAAATTTTTAAGTAGCTTTTGATTTTTTGAACTCTAAATATCAGTCGCAAATCATTTATACATACGAGGAGACAGCTGAAGACTTGCTCGACGAGCAGAAGGATCTCTATTATAAGATATTGCGTAAATCCTCAAAAAATCTTGTGATCTACGAAGAACACACAAGAGACAAAAAGTGTTCTGACAAGTTACAAAACCAACATCGATGAAAAGGAGCCATCGTCCTCATCTTTCTAGAAAAACTTCAATTAGTTTCAAAATGCAAATGATTTCAAATAATCGCTGTACCTATTGGATACAGAATTAATAACATTTTAATAATAAACGCCGAGCAAGTTTGCGTGAAATCCAATTAGTTCCTCCAAGGCAAATCTCCTACGAAATTATTTTTCATTCACTGCGATCATCTCAAAACAAGAGAACTCAAAGCAGACAACGACAAGTTTTCAAATCTTTCTATTATTTTATTCCACGAACTCATCCAATTTCATCTAGAAATATATTTTCTCATTTTCCCATTTAAATCTTCTATCCTTTGAAAACCTTCCACTTTTTTCGGTATTATTTTCTTCATAAACAACCTCAAAAATTGCTTCCTATTTTTAGTTTATATTTTATCATAACGCGAAAAGGACTCTTCCGGTAGATAACCACAAAAAAGAAAATGAATAATACACTCGAACATTTCTACTTAAAATGCTTAAAATTTTCTTTGTGTTGGTTGCTTGGTTTTTCAGTTCGTGGGACATGTCAGAGAAAAAGAAATGAATAAAGGGTAAGAAGAAAAAAAAGAGGATAGCGGATGACCCGACGATGACGACACATCGGCTGCCGGTATCATAAAAAGCTATCTAAAAATATGCTATTTTAGGAACAATTTATCGAAGTCTCTCTTCTTTTTCCCAAGAAAAAAAGGTTACTGAAAGATTTTCAATTTGGTATTCAAAAACATGGATTTGTTTTTTTTTTTTTATATCAAAGTTCTTCTGGGGCATACATTGATTTCAATATGGAAGGGTAATGAGTCTTTTCAGGGAAAATAATTTTTTGTCTGCTAAAGACAAATTGCCTTTTTTTACCTCCATTTATTTCGAATCCATTGAAGAATGTTGAAGTTGATTATTAGAATAAATTGTTTGTTTGATCGGATATTAAATAGATCAATCAGGCAGATGTGAGGAAAATAATTGGCCGCATGGGAGAGTATTTTGTGGTGGAGACCCAAGGTATTTTGTTAGTTATTTTTAAATTTGTTTATAAGGAAAGATGTAAGTCTTGAATGCTCTTCCCTAGAATTAATTATACTCAACCAGGAAATTCAAAATAATTTCTTCTTCGAAAACTTAAAATCAAGGTTCTCACTCTTTTTAAAAATAGTTTTAAGTCACTAAAAAGCTACACTATAGAATTAACCTAATAGTGTTTCTACGACATATTATTCGCAAAGGTCTATACTTAGATGAACTTCAAGATATCTGGATCTCTGGAATTGGCCTGAAGAAAACACGAATCGGGTCTGAATTCGCCAATATCTTCGCTGACGCTCAAAGATTTACGCGCTCGATGAAAGGACCTCGATAAAATGCCACATGAAATGGTAACAGGGACGGAAATCTGACGTCTCATCATAAAATCAAAGCAACCATCAGTATATAAGCACAATATGATCGACCCCCGAACCATCCTCCTTACTCACAGAAACTTTAGCGAAAGTATAAAATATTGAATTTCTCGATATCTCTCAAATCACATCTCATAACTCATATTAGCAACCTAATAGGTACCCATATAAGACACTGTCTAATAGGCAGACACGCAATACGACTTGGTGTGCCTTCAAATGACTTTTGCATTAGCTGTACCTATGTACGAGGGATGAGAGGAAACAATCAATCAGCTTCTCTGCACATACTCTGCTCTTTCCGTAAGACACAAGCTTCATCTTGGAGAATATTTCTATGATTATCCCAGTGAACTACCTAACAAGGAAATTAAAATGTCTTCTTCGCTTTATTAAAAGCTTAAAATGGTTCGAATTGTAGGAAGTAATTCACTAGATTCTTGGGCCTTTTCTTCTGGTCTAAGCGTGTACATCCTGTATCCGCAGCCACTATAACCTAACCTAGGCTTACCAACGGGTCCATTTTAAAAATACCACCACCTGCAAAATGGTGTCATACACAAAGTGTATTGAGTGATTCACTTCGGCACATATTAGTATGAACAAATATTCTTAATTCAATGCAACTGTATGCTGTATCGCCTTTCGCGTAGTATTTTTTTTTTCGTCGCGCAGCACAAGATGGTCTTGATAGTCTTGTGCTGCGCGATTTAAGCAACCAATCCTTGTTGTGTTGTGTGTTTTAATTCGCAATCCGGAGTGAAAGTTTATTACTCTTACAAATCTCTATGGAGAATTTAATTTTTGATCCTAAAGTAGGATTTTTGCTCTAAAACGATTGTAATTTGCCAAGTTTAAACGTCAATGTCATGTACAGACAAGGAAAATTTCTCATTCGGACAACAAAATGAGCTATGTATACCCATATCTGGTAAAGGTTCCGCCAAATAACTTTTTTTTTGTTTGAAAAGCTATAAGATATGCTATGAATATTTTCTCAAATTTCTTTTTTTATTTGAAATTTAATAATGGAAAATAATTTCATTCAAATGGCTGCCTCGGCTGGCCATATAGTAGCCTAAACGATCGGTCCAATTTTTAAGCACATTATCGATTGTATGCAGCTGTATTTCACCAATGGCTTCATGAATATTATCCTCAAATGCGACAATTTTGCTTGTTTACATTCCTGCCAAGATCAAAATGAGCTTCATCTGAAAAGATGATTTTTTTGGCAAAATCGGCATCTTCTCTAAGTCGATCGCAGGCCCACTTAGCGAAGCAAAAACGCATTGAATGGTCAGTTGGTGTCAACTCCTGAACCAATTGGACTTTGTATGGCATCATACCAAGGTCTTTATGCAAAATTCGTCTCAATGATGTCTCCGAAATGTTCAATTGTTGAGAACGACGGTGAATTGATGTTGATGGCGCTTCACGCACACTTTCTGCCACAGCAGCAATATTCTCGGGTGTACGCACTGTTTTTGGCTTTTCACGCTTTGGTTTATCAACGAGGATGCCAGTTTCTTTCACTTTTTTCACAAGATAACGAGCATATGGAGCTGACGGTGCTTCTCTTCTTCCAAAATCCGTATGCAATTTTTGCACACATTCTGCAACATTACCATGATTTTCAAAGTAATGTCGCAATATTTCGCAGCGTTGTTCAAGCATATACACAACCATATTCGTTCAACGCACGGAAGGATAAAACTAATTATCTGTCAAATGAGACATGTGCTAAGTGTTACAATTCACGAAATAAGCACTAGATGAAAAAAAAACGTTAGATGGCGGACCCTTTATAATTTAGAGAATCATCCTAATATTTGTTATGGAAGAAAAAATACACCACAAAGTTCTGATAAAATTTTTTTTCCAGACCATTAAGTTGATAGAATGCGAAAAAGTCATTCAGTACAC
The DNA here is from genome assembly GCA_943590905.1 of Sphaerophoria taeniata. NCBI lineage: Eukaryota > Metazoa > Arthropoda > Insecta > Diptera > Syrphidae > Sphaerophoria > Sphaerophoria taeniata. Next base: position 234,037,637 of record OX016540.1, on the reverse strand, counting down.
AAGATACATTTCACGCCTCTTAAGAAGTTCTAACTTAATTTGATTTTAATATCCCGGACTATTAGCTCACTCGTTATCCTTCGTTCAGTTTTAGTAACATAAAACAATAAATCCTTCGGAATGCTTATGCAAGAGTTGGGTTATAACCGTTTTGTGTATTTGTCAGACGAGAAAACCTCTTTGAGATAGCAGGATGTTTTTAAAACAAATCATTAGAGGGATAATGATATGGTACCATCATATCGTGGCATGCCAAGAACAATAACTTAATGTTGTTGTAACAAAATAAAGATTTCGTTTGTTTGAATTGTAAGTGGAATTTGAATAGTCTGGATGTTATGTGATGTCCCTTGATTGAAACAATGAGAAAACAGAAAAATTATAATTTCGTATAACTTGGCTAATTCATTCGTTTCGCACTAAAGTTATTGCGAGTAGGCTCTTTAAGGATATCTGCATTGGCCATTTGTGATACATATATTAAACGGGAACCTTTTAACTGTTGCAAAGTATTCAAAGATTGCGATGATATGTTTAACATTGTGGGTGTTACTATTGAAGAAGCAAAACCTATTTGGATGTTGCATTATTGACTAAGGACTCTCTTACAGTTGTATGACGGAGCTTATGCATTTCATAGCATTTTGTTGGTTCATGCAATGATATGTCTTTAACAATAGTTCCATCCTAGAAAAGAAGGCGAGCGTTGTTTGCTCCTTACCTCTTGAACTATACCAACTACAGAGACGTTCCTCTCCACACATTTGTACAAGAATTTTGTCCGTCATCGTACTTTGCGAAAGCCTAAAGCCATTTAAGCTATAACACTAGTTTAAATAGTCCGGTTATATCCTAACACAGAAAACTGTGTTTAATGTTTATTTATGGGATAGTTAGCTGAACCTCAAACGTACATTTGAACACGTATATCCTCCTGTCTCACCATTCAACATTCAAAGCCAATTAAGACCTTTTGCATTTCGAATTACAAAACCGAAATTATTGTGTTTGAAGTGGAACACGTGATATCAATACCATTCGGCAATGAAGCACGAAATTTGAATTTAATCAGAACTGCCAACACCACAAGCTATAAGCAATTACTAAATAAAAGCACATTTCAATCAAAATCACTTACGACAAGCATCACAATCACCACCACTAAATAATGGGAATTTGATGATGTTTGATGCTGGTTAAAATTGATTGATGTGATTTTAATTAAGCTCATTAATCTTAAGGATCGTCTATGCAAAACTTTAATAACTCATTTCTTCTGTTTTTGTTCTCATTTAAGATTTCGCAGAGGATTCAAACAGTTTTTCAGATGGTGTTCATTCGTCCATTTAGGAGCAGAGACCTAACAGCGACGTGAGACATCACATTATTCGTGTTCAGGTTCGCCGGACCATCATAGAATCATTCGAAATGGTACGTGATGAATAATAATGGCTATAATTATATTCAATTTTTTGATTTGACTTAATTATGTTTTATCATATTATATTTAATTAACAGACATGGAGAGGTCGTTTTCGTATCACTGTCCTGGATCACCTAAAAGCAGACGGATATAACACTGTGGTAAGAGCATGAAAACATATGTTGCTTGTTATTTTAATTAATTTACGATGACAGTACGTTTTTTTTTCTTCAAACATGGCATTAAAGTGAATAAGCCATCAGCCTTCAGACGTAGAATTAATTTCGTCAGGACATATTCAGGTTTTGTTTTGTTTGCTTCCACAAGTCAGTTATTAAAAGCTTTTATAAGGCCTCGATAATACGAAATAATCAACAGCACTAAGTACACATTAACAAACTACATGACGAATGACATAGGGAGAGAAAACAACGTCCCTTCCCTCAGATAGTATCAAGGTAATGTAAAATTAGCCTTTAAATTCATTTCATGGAGTACGGTCGTCAGCTAAAACGATTAATCATTCATTCATTGTTCAATCTAATCCAAAAAAAAGTTAAAAACTAATATTTAAAAATAAATATAACGTTTTACTTTAGGAATTTTAGCCATTGCCTACATGTATACGTGCATATACCCTATGAGTCCCTGCCATGAAAAAATGGTTTGATGAAATGTACTTAGGAAATTCACAGCTTATTTTTTTTTGGAATACTAGACACGTTAGTAGTGCTTTGGTTTTAAGCAAAATTTGATTGTAAAATTAATCTCTCTTATACAGCTTTGTCTTTTGGTAATTCTGGCTTGATTTTACGTTAAGATGGAACAAGTAATATAATCTGCTTCTTAAGTTTTAATTTTAGTCATAGTTGATAAAATGTGAAGAAGTGAGCAGTCGCAAGACTAAAACGCAGCACTCTACGGGCAGGACCATTATTATATATTTCGCTCTAAACGACCAAACCATCTAAGTCATTGGATCTTAACTTTTCTGGTTCAGTCCGTGTTGTACAGTTCTTGGTTGAATCTTCGTCTCCATTCTCCATTTTTGCAGACGGGGCCAAAAATCACTCTAAGAATTCTGCTTTCGAAGTAGCTCAAAGCATTTTCATCCGATATTGTCAAGGTCCATGCCATGAATGTTTTAAGATTCTGAACAGAAATAATATTCATTTTCAATAAATCAAACATATAAAAATTAGTACGATTTGATAACGATAAATAATTAAACGAAGTATTTAAAAACAAAGTATCAAATCTCAACTTTCACCATACATGCGGACCGCGGTGATTAAGGTTTTGTTTACTGACGCTTTAGTTGCTCAAGAGAGGACCTTACTACTCAATTCCTTTCAAAGTCGAAAGAAGCAGCAATTGTCAAGAGTGATTCTTCGTTTGATTTCAGCGCTGGTATTCTTGTCTGAGTTCAGATCGAATCCTAGGTAAACAAAGTCCCTACCTCGAAGTGAAATCTGTCTATACTGACGTTGGCTCCAACTCCAAGACGTCGATGTTGCGTGACCTTTCTTTCGCTGGATAGACCCATCTTCTAGGCCGTCTCAAGCCTCACAAACGCATCCCACTGTGTTCCTTCAATTAAGTCAATGTTGTCTGTGTCTTTCTAGTAGCTGGACGGATTTTTGAAAATTGTGCCTCTGTGTTGACGTCGCATTCTTGTTGAATAAATCGCATGACAGCGCATCGCCTTTCTCGAACTTAAATTCATCCATGCGGTTTTTTCCGACTATGATGGAACAGCGTGAGTATTGTCATCTTACATAGGGGAACGAGTTTGTCTCTAAAAACATGTCATACATGTCAGTCGATGAAAAGGTGTTAGGTATCGATTTGAAGTTCCCGGGTCCTCGCCAAGATCAACCGTAGAGTGAATATTTGATGGATTGTGGGCTTTCCCGGTCTGAAGCCACACTGATAAGGGCCTATAAAAATAGTTGACGAAGCGGCTTCAAACGTCCACACAGCACCGCTGACTTGATCTTGTAGGAGATTTATATCTCTGTAGTTGGTAGATTTCATGGGATCTCCTTTCTTGAGGATCGGGCATATGATACTGACCGAGTAAATCTTGCAGATGAGCTGGTGCATATTCCTTATCAAATCATCTCCAGCTGCCTGGTATAATTCGGCGGCTAATAGGCCGCCTGATCCAGCGGCTTTATTCGACTTATGTTGAGATTTCGCTATCCTCAATTCGTGAATGTCGGGTGGGTAGAATTGGTGGTCTACTTCACCTCAATTAAATGGTTCTGTATAACAGGCGGAATTTAGCTAGTCATCGGCGTTATACAGCTTGGAAACCACTGGCTGATGTGGTTCCACTACGATGTTTTCTCCGGTGCATTTCCACGGTGTTCGATATGTATTCAGTGCTCGCACCGAGTGCGCACTGAAAATACCCAAGATTGTTTTTGGGTGAGAATTTATGAGCTGGTTAAATCAGCTATTTCTATACAACTAAGAGAAAAAAAATGTATGTCAAAATGAAAACGGAGCACTAATGCGTTCCATGTGAAACTAAACCCAGAGAATTTTTTTCAGTTTTTGATAGCTCCGTTCATGGCAATGACAAGCATCGGAACGCCCCTAGGCTGGTTGCATCGAACGAACCTAATATATTTTCACCTCGGAATTCAACATTTAAAATGCTGCAAATCTATTTCATTAATTTTTCAATGACTATTCGCTTGCTGTTGCACAGCAGACGTGCTGGGTGCGGAGTAACGGAAATCCGACCTTCAGTTACAAATTATGCGATGACACGACTGGAAACTCCAATGAGTTCAGAAAATCTGGAATAATTCACAGTGTTCACAAAAATGTTCACCAAAAATGTTCAATCGAAAAGAAAACCAACTTTTACCAAAACGTTATAAATTTATTTAAAATGAATGCCAAGAAACAAGTTGCCTTAATGCCAGCCTGAAATCGAATGCCAGAGAGCAAAAATTACAAACATGAAACTATCGAAGCCAAAGATAAAACTAAAAAGATGATGATGTCAATGACAGCTGGGCGCGTTCAGGATGCCATCGTTTTTTGCTCATGAATCTCAAACATCCCGGCCTCCTCTGAAACACTAGTTTCTGAATCCTCTGTGGTAAGTAGAATGACGACTTTTTGGATCGGTCGTTGCTTCGTAAAAGTCTTGCCTGTGATCTTGTCATAATGCTGTGTGGTAACTACTCGCACCAGCTGGTCCTCGCCTGGGTGTACTGCTGTTACTCGGCCAATACTCCATTGGGTTGGTGGAAGATTTTCGTTCTTGATTGCAACAATATCGCCTATCTTTACGTTTTGCTCTGCCTTGCGCCATTTGCTTCTCTGCTGAAGAGTTGAAAGGTATTCCTGATGCCAACGTTGCCATATGTCTTCGGTCCACCTCCGGACTAAGTTCCATTCCTTAACACGGTTCGTAGGTAAGTTCATATAGGTAGGTTCCGGAAGAGCAATAAGAGGACCTCCAGTCAGGAAATCAGCTGGGGTCAATGCCAACTTGTCGTCCGGATCGTCGTATAATGCCACCAATGGTCTGGAGTTCAAGCAAGCCTCGATGCGTATTAACAAAGTGTTGAACTGCTCATAGCTCATCGTCTCGTTGCCAACCACTCTTACTAGATGCCTTTTCAACGCCTTGACAGCAGCCTCCCAGATTCCACCTTGGTGTGGTGCAGCCGGAGGAATAAAATGCCATGTTGTACCACGATGTGCCAATTGTTGCTTCACATGCTCGTTCTGTCATTCCTTTAAGTCTTCTTGAAGTTGACGATTCGCTCCATGAAAATTAGTGCCATTGTCAGAGTGAAGTTGTTAACATGGGCCTCGCCTGCTGATGAATCGTGAAAATGCGTTTAGAAATGCCTCTGATGATAGATCCGATGCGAGTTCAATATGGACTGCCTTCGTTGCTAAGCATACAAATATCGCCACGTAGGTTTTCGTTGTCGTCTTCGATCGCTTCGTGCCCAAACGAATTAGAAATGGGCCACAATAATCTACGCCTGAGATTAGAAATGGACGATGTCGAGTTACTCGATACCTTGGTAGGTCGCCATTCGTTGCTTCGCTACAGCACCTCGTTGTAGGCGACAAATGACGCAGTTGTGTACATATGACTTCACAAGTGCCCGGCCTCCTATGATCCAATGTGTTTGTCTGATGATCTGAAGCATCAACTGTACGCCACCATGTAAAGTTGTTTCATGAACTTCCGAAACAATCAAGTAAGCAAGCCTGCCTTCCCTTGATAAGATTATGGGATGCCTTTGATCTGCATCTACGGCCGCTCGTTTAATCCGACCACCAACTCGTAAAATATGCCTGTCATCGAAAAATGGACTTAGCGAAAAAAGTGGGCTATTACCTGGTAAATCCTTTGCCTGATGACATGAGTCAATTTCGTGTCTGTACCATTGCCTTTGGTCCAAGCGTGATAAGATGATCATTGCCTGATGCAAACGTTCTACACTGCATATATCGGAATCTGGCACCGTATGTCCCTTGCTGCTTGTGAAATGAAGTTGAAGAATGGAACCAGCATAAATAATATGGGCCATGATTCGTTTAAGCTTCGTTAGAGAATTTGTGCGATCTAAGAAATTGTAGAGCTGGCCATCCCGTCGTCTTGTCATTAGTAAATCGATTTGATTAACTCGTGTGTGTGTCATCCACATGACCGCTGACCTCTCCTCTGCTTGCAACTGTTGAACATCGTCTGGTGTGTATGTAGTTTCAATGCCTTCCGACCGGTAAGTGTTGCTTCGTTGTAAGAAATCGGGTCCAGACCACCAAAGCGTATGAGCCTCCAACTGCGATACTGATAGACCTCGACTAGCGCAGTCCGCAGGGTTGAACGTTGTAGGTATATGATGCCAAGCTGATGGTTCACTATTTTGCTGTATAAAGCTTACTCGATTTCCAACGTAGGGTTTGAATCTGACTGGTAATTGTCGTAACCATGCCAGCACAATTGTAGAGTCAGTCCACAGAAAATATGGAACGTTCAGTACCTCTATTGCCTCTCGTATTGTCTTCATTGTTGACACCAATAGTTGAGCTCCACAGAGCTCGAGCCTCGGTATGGATAAAGTCTTAACTGGTGCTACTCTGGTCTTGGACGTGAGCAAACGTATTGTAACCTTGCCTTCCTCGTCTATGGTTCGAACATAAATAACGGCTGCATAAGCGTGAAGTGATGCATCACAGAAACCATGAAGAGTTGTTTCCTGGCCTGGGTGCATTCCAAGATGACGTGGTATTGACAAATTTGCAAGCTGCCAAAGATCCTGACGAAAGGTCATCCACTCTCGTAGTAACTCATCTGGAATAACCTCATCCCAGCCAATGCCTGCTAACCATAGCCTCTGCATGAATATCTTTGCCTTGATGACGACTGGAGCTAGTAGTCCCGTAGGGTCGTAGAGTTTTGCTATGTCGCTGAGGCATTTACGTTTGGTGCCTATTACAGCGTCATCTAATTGTACTTCAAAGGACAGCATATCAAACTCGCTATCCCATTGCAAACCTAAAACGGAAAGATCTTTTGTATTTATTAGTAAAGGGTTCTTGCCTGAATCGCCTTGGCCAGTTATCGCCTGAATGACATCTTTGTTGTTCGACTGCCACTTTCGTAATTACATGTGGCCTTGTTGTAAGATAAGGTCAACGTTCCTTGATCTGCAGATAGCGATCGCTGGAGTAGGAACGCTTGAGAGGTAGTCATCCACGTAGAAATCACTTTCGATGCTTCGCCTCGCCTCAATCGACTCGACCTCTGATTTGATAATACTGTAGTTGTCTCGAGCACATTGTTGTAGTGTGCGAACTGCCAAGTATGGACCAGAGCGTGTGCCATAAGTCACTGTTGTGAGCTGATACGTCTTAAGTTGATCGTTAGGGTCCTCTCGCCATAGTATTAGTTGCCATCGTTGATGATCGGGATTCACCATAACTTGTCGAAACATTTTTTCGATGTCTGCTACTATAGCCACTCGATAAAGCCTGAAGCGTTGGATTATATTTGCCAATTTGTCTTGTATCACAGGGCCAATGTGTTGTACGTCATTGAGTGATACACCGTTGTCTGACTTCGCTGATGCATTAAATACCACCCGGAACTTGCTAGTGACTGCATGGTGAGGAATGTAGTAGCTCTGAGTGTCGTCGTTTGCCTTCGCCTCGTAGATCTTCATGTGGCCTAATGCTTGATACTCCTTCATGAAAGTGATATATTTTTCCAATATATCTGGTTGTGAATGCAGACGTCTCTCGTTCCGGTAAAACTGCTGCGTTGCCATTCGACGTGAATCACCAAGCTTCGGTTCGTCCGTTAAAAAAGGTATACTAACTACATACCGGCCATCTTCCTGTCGTTGCACTGTCTTTGCATATTTTCGTTCACATTCATCTATTGCCTCGCCATCATTCTTCGGATAAGTTGGTTCCTCCACTTGCCAAAAACGTAAAAGGACTTCTTCTAAATCGTGTGTGCATACTTCTCGCCAAATTGCAGTGAATGAAATCAACTGGACCTGAGACCACCCAACCGAGATGTGTGTTCTGAGCATGTGGTTGGTTTGCCTCACCAGTAACAAGTCCATCCTTAACGATTAAACCCCAAACATCAGAGCCAATCAAAAGATCCACTGCGCCAGGATTGCCAAAGTTAGGGTCTGCTAGAGGCAGACCTTGTAAATGCTGCCATTGATCGGTGCCAATACGATAGGTAGGTAGGTCTGCAGTAATCTTCGTCAGAACAAAAGCATCAACTTGAATGCTGAAGTCCTGTTCCATTCGTGATTGGAGCTGTAACTTGGCTACGCCTCGTGCCTTTGGTCCTGGTACATCACCTGCGCCAGCGATGACCATGTCAAATTTCTGCCTCTTTATTCGTAATTGTTGTACGCATCGCTCGACGATAAATGTAACCTGAGAGCCTGTATCGCATAATGCACGTGCCAAAACTGGATTGCCTTGTGAGTCCAACAGAAGTACGTTTGCAGTTGCCAATAATGTAGTATGACCGTTGTAAATGAATGATGAAACAGCTGGAGCCTTGTCTAGTCAATTCTGCCGCTGCCGTACTGACGGCACTGGACCTGAATTCGTATTCGTAGTAGCCTGGTTTTGTATCTTCGTTCGGCAAAGAATTGTATGGTGCATGCCTTGACAATGCATACATTTACGTTTCGATAGGCAAGCTCGTGTGGCGTGACCTGGAGTCAGACAATTGAAACATAAATTCGTATCTTTAATCTTACCAAATCTCTCTGATGGGTTCAATGCACTCAAAGCTGAGCATCGTCCAATGAAATGTTCACCGTTGCAATAGTAGCAGTGACCTGGATCTGCTGTTGGTAAGTTGGTTCGTGTTAGCCTCGGAGTCGTACTCGTAATTGTATGTGCCTTTGGCCTAGGCGTGGATTGTTGTTTATTGAAGCCTGCATTGCTCATTCGTTCTGCCAACGTACATCCCATGTGATCCAGGCCTCGTGCTCTGCCTTCGATAAAGTCAAGAAGCGTCTTCAATTTAGGGAGCTCAGTGCCCTTTTGCTGCATTTTCCAATGGATAATGGTACTTTCGGGAAGCTTCGAAACCAGGATATGTACCAAGATGTCGTCCCATGTGTCAACTGGCCTATTCATTGCAGCCAAAGATCTCGTCGTCTCATTTGTCACATCGATTGCACGACGTAAGCCTGTATTGGTCTCTTTCTCGATTGGCTCCATATTCAAAAATACATTGAGATGAGCTGATACAATCAGTCTGTCGTTGTCGTACCTTGCCTTTAAAGTGGTCCATGCTGATTCGTAGTTCTGGTCCGTTGGAAGAAAGCCAGCGACCACCTGAGCAGCAGTGCCTTTCAATGCCCTCATCAGCCTTGTATACTTCGCTGCCGTCGAAAAATGCTCCTGTGTATGGACCATTGCCTCGAACATATCGCGGAAAGCGATCCATTTGTTGAATTCCCCATGGAATTCAGGGATGGAGATTTTCTCCAATCGCATATCATCTGCGTCGCATCGTTGATTGCGAACCGAACGAAAAGTGCCTGCCTCCGAAGCCTGATCTTGTAAAGCCAAATCGATGGCCGCTACAAGCGCTGCCTTAACCTTCGTATACTTCTCTTCGACCACTTCAAAGAGAGTCGCATGGTCACCCAGTTCCGTATCTTCAGCTAGGCTAACAAGCATAAAATGTGCATCGCTAAACCTTCGGAAATGGCCTTCCAAATTATCTAGTGTCACACGCCTCGTAGAAACATCGAGAGCAGCCAAAACACCAGACTCCAGTTGTGCCACTAACTTGGAAATTGATGTTACTGCACTGGATCGTAAATTCAATTCCGCCATAATCTTTCCCGAAACAATAAAAACCAGCGTGCGTCGTGTGCAAATTGAAAAAACTTTTGCCAAAACCAAACCGAAAACTGTACTTTTTACCGTTCGTCGTATGCTTTACAATGCAAATATGTGCCTGTATGTATAACGGGACAACCGTTAGCCGTTGGCTTTGCTCACGTATATTCACGAAAAATCACAAAATTGCCTTGAAATTTGTTTTACGTTAATTTTATTGAGTTTCGTTATACTTCAACCAAATGTTGAATATTCCTCACAGGAGGCACCAAAAATGTTCACAAAAATGTTCACCAAAAATGTTCAATCGAAAAGAAAACCAACTTTTACCAAAACGTTATAAATTTATTTAAAATGAATGCCAAGAAACAAGTTGCCTTAATGCCAGCCTGAAATCGAATGCCAGAGAGCAAAAATTACAAACATGAAACTATCGAAGCCAAAGATAAAACTAAAAAGATGATGATGTCAATGACAGCTGGGCGCGTTCAGGATGCCATCGTTTTTTGCTCATGAATCTCAAACACACAGCTTCTGTCGTATTGCAATCAATGGATTTGTGTAGGCAACCAATGCCCTGTTAATAACTTTTGTATCTTGAAATTATTATTTTTTGTTTGTTAGTTCGTTAACTATTTTCGATGTTTATTTTTGCACCGAAAACAAAAACCAAAAACATTGTTTAAAGTATCACTTGTTACTGATTTCTATTCTGTATGTATGTACAAAAATATCACATAGACTGCTATTACACGGTGACTCATGTTTCATGATTCTGTTCGAACTACATTGGTGAAAACGGGATACAAAATTCGAGAGCTGAAAAGGAAAATAATTTGCCCGGTGAGTCGCAGGCAATTTTTTATACGAAACATTTTTGACGTTCTTCACTATTAGAAGACGTGACCCAATTTTTTTTTCGAAGAGAACAACTATGCCAGCAAATTCGAAAAATATTTCAGAACTGACTCCTTAAGTTCTGACAGCAATTTCTTAGAAAATCAAAATTTCAAACATCACCTTTAATAACTTTTTTATATTTTTTTTTACTTTTCTCGTAGGCGTAGTACGAACGTCAGCCCAAATGTCCAACAACAACCAGCAGAGCGGTTTTAATTCGACAACAGCAACGACAAATTCCATTTACATTGTTTCACGCAACAACAAGGACATTTACTCAATGAATTCCTTGTGAAAGGAATACAATTTCACAAGAAGTAACTCAGCTCATCGACGCAGTGTCCAGCGGTGACATCCAACCGTAAAGGGGTCTCCTGACAAATTGCCAATTGCAAGTCTGACGTGGTTGCTACTAGTGACAACAAAACCGACATGGAAAAGGATAGGGTATAGCTGTTCTTACGATAACAGCATTGGCATTACCTACTTGCAACAAAAGTAAAAACAACAACATCATTGGAGCACTCAAATATGTTACATGGAAACATGGAATGTTCAACGAGGGGAATCAAAAGACGTGGATGTACATTTTCTTCTTTTTTCGTTATACTGTAGGTATTTGTTTTTTTTTTCTGTCGACTATTTATTGAAATTCATTGAAATATTTCCCAATTACAGTGGAGAAAATGTTTAAAAAATAGTAAATTCTTCTTGGAAAATATGAAAGAAATATCGATTTTACATTTCGAATTATTAGTAAGAATTCTTTTTTGTAGTACTTTTGTGTTTGGTTCTTTTTAAGAAATAAAATAATAATGATTTATGTAGATACTTTTTGCTTTAAGTAAAATAAATTATTTTAAAAATATTTTTTAACATGAGTTCAATTCTTATTAAACTTAATGAAAAATGCACTTTGGTTTCACATTTTGTGGGTAAGTGAAAATAAACAATCAGAGGGTTATATGGATAATACTGTCAGTCCAAATACTTTCAATGGAAAATATACTCTTATGACTGCTACTATTTTCATTTTAAAGTGACGGAATACGAAGACATTTTTAGATAATTTTAACGTGTCATTCTTTTCGTGGTTTCAAGTTGGTAGCGCTGGCATTTGATACGACGCACGTTTCAAACTTAACTAATAAATACGCACCGGTATTTATATAATTCAATTTATTCAACTCAAAAATATTATGCTACAACGAATGAAAATGAAATGAAAAATTATTTAATTAGAAGTTACAAACAATAGAGGAACTGACTGCTAGGATATCTATCAATCAAGTGCTGTAAAAACAAGTACATCATATATAAGTCGAAGGTAGCGGAAGATTATAATGACTACAGTCTGTAAGGCAAGTGATGGTACATAACACCCCTTAACGCCTATTTGATCCAATATCTTCTTCTGTTCCGTATAATCTGACTTGTTTCCGTTCTCGACCAGATCTTCGAACAACTGCGGCTGGTGACACAGGAACCTGTTGCGATGATGCTGCTGCTGCTGACAGAGGACTCTGAAGCGATAGGTGTTCTTTTGGAGAACTCGACTGCGGTTGTTGATCAGCTGATGGGGAATCTTCATAGGTGTAGCTTTCGCGTCGTCTTAGTTGGTCAACATGCCTCTTAACGATTTGTCCGCTTTCAAGTACAATTTTATATGATAGAGGGCCTGTCTTAGAATTGATTACACCAGCGATCCATTTGGGGCCTCTTGAGTAGTTTCTGGCCCATATTAGATCATTTAGTTGAAACTGCTTCTTCACCATATCTTCTGTTCCTTTCTCTGATGCTGCTGTTTTCGTTGTCAAAGTGATGGCATTTGGGTGAATTTTGTCAAAGTAGGTTTTGATTTGACGATTGTACATGAGATCAGATGGGGAACGTCCCGTAGTTGCTGATGGAGTGATGTGTTGGCTGAGGAGGAATCGTGAGAGGTTCAGCTGGATGTTGGAACCATCCGGCATCTTCTTTAGGAAATTCTTCGCCGTTTGAACCATCCGCTCGGCTTGCCCATTTGAAGAAGGATGGAAGGGGGCAACGCGTATATGCCGAATAAGGTTGTTGTTGCAAAATAGCTTAAAGTCTTCTGACGTAAACGCTGTTCCATTGTCTGAGACAATGCTGTCTGGAAGTCCATGTGTTGCAAATAGCATTCGTAGAACCTGTATAGCACATTTAGATGAGGTTGTACTGACAAGATGTACCTCCAGCCATTTGGAATGCGAGTCGACTACAAGGAAAAAGATCTTTCCCTGAAATGGTCCAGCGAAGTCTACGTGAAGTCTTGACCAAGGATGCTCCGTTACTTCCCACGGCATTGTATTTTCGGCTCGTTCTTCAGGTCGTGATGTTTGGCAGGCTTCACACATCTTTACTGTCCGCTCACAATCATCTCCAATGTTGGGCCACCATACGTAGCTGCGCGCTAATGCCTTCATCCGAACGATGCCCAGATGTCCAGCGTGGAGGGCTGTAAGTATTGCCTCTTGACCGGCTTTTGGGATAATGGTTCTGTTTCCCCATAACAAACATCCTTTCAACGTCGATATTTCATTCCGTTTGTGAAAAAATGGTCGAAATTTCTCTTCGGGCGGTTGTTTCTCGGGCCATCCCCTTAACGCCCAGCTCAGAACCTGTGAATAGATTGAATCTTTAGAAATCATTTTGGATAGCTATATCTTGTGGAGTCAGAATAGGGTTTACCAATGTTTCTATCATCAGAATTCCTTCACATTCATCCGTCTCTGGTTTTTGGTTCTGTAGCGGAAAACGGCTGAGAAAATCAGCAGTACCCATTTTGGATCCACTGCGGTGAATGATGTCGTAATCGTATGCATTGAGAAAGATCCGCCTTCTTAACATCTGTGCTGATAAAACGTTTGGAATTGGCTTATTCGGGTTGAATATCCCTAATAAGGGTCGATGATCCGTGATTATTGTGAATCGTCGGCCGTATAAAAATTCATGGAATTTTTTTATTCCTGCTATTATTCCGACGCTTTCTCTGTCGATTTGGGAGTAGTTCCTTTCGGCTTTTGTTAGTGTTCTTGAATAGAATGAAATAGGTTTCTCCGACCCGTCGTCGTATACATGGCACAAAACAACGCCTACTCCATAGGGTGAGGCATCGCAAATGATGTGGACTGGAAGTTTGTGATTGTAGTGCACAAGAACTCGGTCTGATGAAATGAGATTTTTTAGATTGTTGAATGAAGTCTCGTGGAGTTTTGTCCACTCCCACTTTTGGTTTTTATCCAGTAGGCGGTGGAGTGGTTCCGCGACTGTTGCTTTCTGTGGAAGAAACGAGTGATAAAAATTCAAAATTCCAAGAAAAGCCTGAAGTTGTTTCTTGTCATTTGGTGCTGAGGCTTCCTTGATTGCCTTAACCTTGTCCGTTTTGGGACGAATGCCAAGTGAATCGATTTTAAAACCCAAAAAATCGATTGATTCCAATCCGAATTGGCATTTTGAACGACGCAATCGTAGTCCTAGTTTCCTGAACCTGGAGAAAATTTCACTAAGACGGTTTGCTAATTGACGCTCATCACGACCTGTGACAACGATGTCATCAAAATACGGAAGTACTCCCTCGATGCCACGGAGTGTATTTTCTATGAATGATTGGAAAATTCCGGGAGCTGAACTTACCCCGAACTGCAATCTTTTTACGCGATATGCACCCTTTTGGGTGACAACTGTCTGGTAGTTTGATGATTGTTCATCAACAGTGAGTTGCGTATATGCTTGGTTCAAATCAAGCTTGGCAAAAAATTTTCCATTATCAATTGACGCAAGGAGTGTCGCTATGGGTGGAATCTGCAAACAGTGTGGTTAGACTGCCTTGTTCAGAGTCGACTTATAGTCTCCGCAGATTCGTATGGAACCGTCGCTCTTCACTACAGGAACGATGGGTGTAGCCCAGTCGGAATATTCCACAGGCACCAATACTCCTTCCTTTTCAAGTCGATCGAGCTCGGCTTCCACCTTGGCTTTAAGGGCTAGAGGTACGCGGCGTGGAGGTAACCTCATTGGAGTCATGTCCGGATTGATTTCCAACGATATTGGAGGACCCGTATAGCATCCTAATTCGTTAGCGAACAAGTCTTTGTATCTACTGACTAGGTCTTCGACAAGACTTTCTTCCGAAACCATGTTGACGCCCTGCAAGCTGATTCCTAGTGGTGCAAACCAATTGCAACCCAAAACGCTAGATTTGTTGCCATTAACGATAACGACAGGAAGATCTGGTATCGACTTGCCATTGTATATAATGTCGACGTCGATTAAACCAACGACTGGAATGTGGTTTTTTTTGAAAATCAACCAGTTGTAAATCACAATTATTCATTGATGGTTTTTTATCTGGAAACATCGTTTCGTACGTGGACGACGAAATAATAGTAAAACTCGAACCTGAGTCTACCTCGAAACTGCAATCCCGGTTGTTAATGGTAATTAACACGTGTTTCTTCAAATCAGTCAAGGGATGAATGTGGTTAACGGCTGATTTCTTTTTGGATCGGTGACCTTTTTTATGTGCCTTGTTAGAGCATGTGGCTTTTGTGGAACGGCAAACGCGTTGTAAGTGTCCGGTTTTTCCGCAATTAGAACATACGGCATCAATATAAGGACAGGCAGTTCTCATGTGTGAAGCACCGCAACCATAGCATTGTATAGACGATGTTGAGCTTCGCTGGGGCTTTTGCTTTCCGATGAAATGTACTGAGTCGTCGGGATGACGAATTTCATGCAGATTTTTGGTAGCAGTCTCCGCTGTGGACGCCTTGGTGATAACTTTCTCTAATGTAAGATTGTCTTCGGAAAGAAAACTTCGTTGTAACGCTTCGTCTCGCAGACCGCAAACGATTCTGTCACGAAGCATGCGGTCTAGAGAAGGTCCGAAATTACAGGTACTTGCAAGTCTTCGCATTTCGGCTACATATGACGCAAAACACTCATCCGGTTGTTGATCCCGTTTGAAGAATTTGTAGAATGCGGATATTTCAGATGGAATTGGAGTAAAATGTTTTTTCAATAACGCTTCAATTTCGGATAGTGATAACGTGCTTACCTCTCTTGGAGATGCCAATGAATACAGGAGGTCGTACAATTGTGGCCCGCAAACTGTCAGGAAAACAGCTTGTTGTCGTAAATCCCCCTGTATCTCATTGGCAAGAAGGTACAGCTTGAAACGCTGAAAATATGAAGACCATTTTTCCGGCTGATTGACGTTGAACTGTTCCAAATATGATGTGACTGGGGTGCTCGTAGTCTTAGGAGAATTCATATTATCTGATGTAATATTCGGTCTTGCATCGCCGTTGTTTGCCATGAGATGACGTAATATTCGTTAATTTATAAAAAAAAGGTAGGTACACTGCAACTACCGACTGCGCCAGTAATAAATACGCACCGGTATTTATATAATTCAATTTATTCAACTCAAAAATATTATGCTACAACGAATGAAAATGAAATGAAAAATTATTTAATTAGAAGTTACAAACAATAGAGGAACTGACTGCTAGGATATCTATCAATCAAGTGCTGTAAAAACAAGTACATCATATATAAGTCGAAGGTAGCGGAAGATTATAATGACTACAGTCTGTAAGGCAAGTGATGGTACATAACATTAACTTTCATCTGAAGTGTCATAATATAAGTTGAATGATTGCCATTTACGATAGTGGATCGCTTAACAATCGAAAAACGGGTTTTAGAACTACAGACAATACACATCGATTTTTCGAAAATTTTCTTTAGCGATGAGGAAAATTATTTCTACTCGGTGGGTAAGTAAACAAACAAAATGGCCGTATTTGGGGCTCAGAAAACCTACAAGCGATCGAAGAGGTGCCATTGGTGTGCCCTATGGTCAAAAGGTGTCATTGGTCCGTATTACTTCGAAAATGCCGATGGGCATTGGGTTACATCCAATTCGGAGCGAAATGATGGAAGGATAACCAACTAATTTTGGCCGGCGATTGAAGATCATGACTCGGATGATTATGTGGTAACAACAAGATGGGGTAACAAGCCACTCAATACGACCTATAATGGCTTTATTGCGCGAGAAGTTTCTTGGTCGGGTAATTTCACGTTTTTCCGTCCACCAAGATCATTCGATTTGCCACCGTTAATTTTTTTTCTGTGGGGCTACGCAAAAGCTGGCGATTTTCGTAGAAAAAGAATGCTGCCGAAGCTGGGGCTTGAACCCGCAGCATTTGGCTTAGCGATAGCAGTCAACTACTCATTCCACTGAGCCACCACTGAGTGGCCACCTGCCCTTTTCTGTGAATTAAATTAATAAAACTCTTCATAAGGAATATTTGGTAGGGCTAGTTTAATCCTGATATAAAAAGTTAACTTGAATGAGGGTTTTAATGAAATGTTAACTTATTTCTGAAATAAGGGTAATTAGACTAAAGTAATAACTGGTGAAAAAAAAGCCAAGCGAAGCTTAATGGAACTACATTGTCATCACTTTATAACCTTATAGAAATGCAATTGTAAAAAAATTAGGGTATCCAGAGCTCTGATTTCCAAACACGATGTTGACGTATGCTTAGGGCAAACAAAAAGAAAAGTAAACACCCCAAATACTTGTACAAACAAATAATTAAAAATCATTATTATCACCGGATCGACATCTGTCACTTTTTACTGACGTCTGCGTATACAATCAATGTATTGTTGTTTGAGAATATAAGTTCGCTGCTATCCAGTTTAATCATTTATTGAAATTAACATAAGTTTTGATGTCAAGATAATGAGTTACAAACCATTGATAAAAAAGTTGATACGACCCAAGTGGTCCCAGGAATTTGGTTAGTTGCCCACCCTCAAGACTCCAATACAATGAGTCGATTTATAAATATTGTTTTGAGAAAAGTGTTGAGATGCGGTTTGCAAAGTTGCTGGCATTTTTATTCTCAAAAATTTAAAGGAACTGTTCTTATAATAAAAAAAAAAAAAAACCTATGCACAAAGAAAAAAAGAAGAGTTTGAGAAAATACATGTCTAACGGAAATAGGTATATTATATATATCATCAACAATAATGTTTCCCACATAAGACACAACAATACCATTAAATGTTAATATAGCTTAGGATTTTCAAGATGCAATTTTGGGCGACTCTTCAAAGTGTGAGTTGAATGTATTCAAATCTTGCCTATAATATTAACATGTTATTATCCATTAAAACAAACAAAAAAATCATTATTACTTGTAATGTACAGAAGAAAACAGAAAATAAATTAAATTTATCCTGAAAAACGCAAATTTTCATCATTTAGTGCAACTATCGAAGCAAAAATTAATATGTTAATGAATTACAATGAATGTCATCCTTATTTGTACAAAGCTTCAAGTGGAAGTTCTGTATGATAGGTACGTAAAATAACAATTCTTGCTGTGTGGTCATCAGCAACTCATAATTACCGACAGATTTTAAATTGAGACAAAATTGTTACGGAACTTCAAGCTTCATTGTTGTTGGTATGCCTTAAATTTGTCGAAATAGTGTAAGGCTTAGAGTTGCAACTTATTTGGAAGCCAGTTGGCCGTGTTTAGAGACGGATGCATTTATCAACCACATTCACACTGAATGTAATGGTAATGTGCCCGCCTTAAGGCTACCTCTCAAATGCCCTTTGAATATTATATGTGCATTTTTCTTATTCAAAACAACTTTAATTACATCCCAGCGCCCTTCGCTCCTTATAAGTAAACAATGGAGAGCAACATAACGATTTATTTTGAAATTAATCTAAGAACTGTTGAAATATGAAAGATCCTTAAATCGGTCACTGAATGACTTATACATACACTACTGATATATGCCTTTACTCTGCATCACCACCGAGATCCGGACTTAGGCTTTGGAGTTCTATAAAATCTATTTCGATCGTAAGCAGACGTCCGTCATCCAATTCCGCATCCCGAGCCAGCAATACCTGCTATACCTACCAAGAAAAGAATTAAATTCTTGTCATTATATGTCTGTCACGTTTTAGATTTGATAAAGCTCATGATTTTCACTTTCCTCAAAATTACAACCAATTATTCTTTTTCCTCGAACTCGAATGATGATAACAGTTTAAACTTTCAGTGTGCCTTTGGATTTGGCTAAGCAGCTTCTCTACCTGATTACATAGTTTGTTTTTCCTTTGCTAAAGTTTTTTGCAATCGGAACTACCTTAATATATGTATATAATATGCAGCCGCAGGTGTTTCCCTGTGCCCGCCACCTTGACTGCTTGATCTGGATAGATGCGATTTGTAATGTAGGTTACTCTTGCTGCCAATGATGTAAGTTCGTCTACATAAGGTCTCATATAGATTTTCCAGAGCCACGGATCACTTTTTCCAACCTAAATTCCTTTTTTTTTGCCCGCCACCCTTTCAGAGCAACCTTCTCTCTTGCAGTGTGGCCAGATAATCGGCTAGCTGCTTCCCAGCTCTGGCACTAAAGAGCGGTTGTATGTTCCATGTGAGACTTCTCGCAGTTGATTAAATCGATACCGGATTTGTGATTTAAAATTTTATGTAGAGTGAGGCTGCCCCAGCCCAAACCTTACTTATACAAGGGATAAACCTCACCATCTTAGCCAGATGAAAAGGATATTTCCATTAAGATTTACCTAAGATTTCAAACAGAAATTGCACATAGGTTTTAAATATACAAATGTAATAAAGCGAATTCCCTACTTGAATAAAAGTTAATTTTTTTCTCCCATTGTCCATGTTCAGGTCTTGTGTACAACAATGTGCTCAATGATATACATTATACATTTGTCTTTCAATCCAGATTCATGTGCATTATAGAAAAGCGACACCAAACACAATGTGGTAATACGTACTTCACCAGTGGACAGAAATACATCAATCTTGGTTTTCTGCACTTGGCAGCATAACGTACTGGAATCTGATAGCCCTTTATCAACAACAACTTCATAGGAAAGTGTTCTTTTGTGCCAGCACAATATATGCTTTTCAATATACAACTGATGTAGTGATGTTCTATACCATCTCTACTCACACCATTTCCAAGCCAGTTTGAGTAATGGACATTGGAATTCGTGTTGGGTAGATCATGTCCCAAGATTTAAGACACCAACGACGAAACTATGCACCATATAGATAGTAGCCAGTTACTTTGGAAAATTGGTCGGAAAGCATTTTCAGAACCTCCATTCTGTTCATGTGTTGCCAATTTGCCATCCTTAACCAACGACCAAAAGTCTCTCCATAGCAGATTTATTATCTCATTACAAGAGTGTCAAGGCCTTTATCATCGGATAGATATGAATGGATTCTGCTGAAGTGTCATAACATTGGATGCCTTTGGAAATTTGAAAGCATTAAATCGTTTGGATTCGGAGCAGCATAAGGCAGGAGTAGAGACTACTAAAGTCTTAAAGGGTCATATTTCTGTGGTCACAATCCATAACCGCTTAAGTCGAGTTAGGTCGTAAATGACTTATTGATGTAGCCGTGTTAAGAAAATTAAACTCTATCGTCACTCAAAATTTTAGATCTGTATCTTTTCTTAAACGAAAGTTATAAACAAAAAACCTAACAGCTTAAGTCAGTTTTTTAAAAATGTCATAAGCCAAAAAGACTTAACTTGAAAAATATATGATTTTTCATAACGGCGGTTTCATAACTTAAGTTAAGTTTTTTAAGTATAAATATTTAGATTTGCCATAAAAACCTATCTCAAGATAAACTACTATGATCTAGATAAAAAAAAAAAAAAAATTGCCATAAAATCATAAGTTGAGTTAGGAAAGTTTTTGTCTTCCCATATTTAAAAATTGTATATTTTTCTATTTCTTAACTCAAGTTAGGCTGTTATTCCCCAATGCAAAATAAAAAAATAATTTTCCTAACTTGAGTAAGGCTGTTATGGAAAATTAAATTTTAGATTTTTAGTGCACCTAACTTAAGATAGGTTGTTATGGCATCCTCTATTCTAGTAATTTCAAAATAATACCTCGAGTTAGGCTGTTATTCCGTATTTGAATTTGAAAAATCGCGAATCTAAGTAGACATAGGTTTTTTTGTCTCGAATAAATTAAATTCAAAATCGTGGGGAGATGAGTCATAACTTGATTTAGGCTTGTTGTGACCGGTCGCATCCAAACAAAACAAATAGTGAAACATTTAAAAGTGATGGGATTTTACATTCAACTACCACGAATCGCTACTAAAATTCTATACTTTTTGGGTTCAATGTAATTTTCACTCAGTTGCTTTCTTAGCCCAAAGTAACAGCGATTAGCAAGAGTAATTCTTCGTCTTATCTCAGCGCTGTGGCAATAAGCCCGTGTTGATAGCGGAGCCTAGGTAGACAAACTCCTTAACTACCTCGAAGTTGTATGCGTCTATTGTGACGTTCTGTCCGAGCCGTCGATGTTGGGTGTCCGAAGACAGCATGTACCTACTTCGTTTTTCCCTCATTTACCGCTAAACCCATTTTTGCCGCTTCTGTCTCAATTCTCACAAAGGCGCCATTGACATCACGCTGTGTTCTTCCCATTATATCAATATCGTCGGCGTACGCGAGAAGTTGAACAGATTTATAGAAGATAGTGCCTCTAGTGTTGACGGTGGAGTTTTGGATTATCTTCTCAAGAACGATGTTAAAGAAATCGCACGACAGTGCATCGCCTTGTCTGAATCCTTTTTTGACGTCGAATGATTCCGAAAGCTCATTGCCAACCTTGATAGAGCAGCGTGAGTTCTCCATCGTCATTTTGCACAAGCGAACGAGCTTGGCAGGGATGCCAAAACTAGACATAGCTTTATACAGTTCGTCTCTGTAGATGCTGTCATACGCGGCCTTAAAATCAATGAAAAGGTGGTGGGTATCGATTTGGAGTTCATAGGTTTTTTCCAGGATCTGCCGCAACGTGAAAATTTGGTCGATGGTAGACTTTCCTGGCCTGAAGCCACATTGATAAGGACCAATCAGATTGTTGACTAAAGGCTTCAGACGTTCACATATTACGGCAGAGAGGATCTTGTAGGCGATATTAAGCAGACTGATTCCTCTGTAGTTGGCGCAGTTTAGAGGATCTCCCTTTTTCAGGATCAGGCAAACAATGCTGAGGTTCCATTCATCGGGCATGCATTCCTCCGACCATATCTTACAGATGATTTGGTGCATGCTCCTATCTAGATCGTCGCCTGCTGCTTTGAACAGCTCGGCGGCTAGACCATCTGCTCCAAGGGCTTTGTTGGATTTCAGCCGTGATATTGCTTTTTTCACTTCTTCTAGGTCGGGTTCACAGAATTGTTGGCTGTCATCGTGTATGAAAAAAGGCTCCTGTCAGTGTCTGACGGCGGGGTTCTGTTCGTCGTCGCCGTTATGCAGTCTAGAGAAGTGGTCTTTCCAAATCCCCAGCACTGACTGCGGTTCTACTATGATGTTCCCTTGTTGATCTCTGCAGGCATCGGTTCTTGTTCGATGACCTTGAGCCAGCTGTTTTACCTTCCGATAAAACCTCCGAACTTCATTCCTGCTGTTAGCTCTCTCAACATCTTCGATCTGACGCTTCTCATGCTCTCTCTTTTTTCTCCTGAGAAGCCGGCGTTCTTCTCTCCTCTTTTGCTCGTAGAGCTCACGAGCAGCTCTTGTCTTTCTTTGCAGCACCGCTTTGTATGCCTCCTGCTTGGCTGCATGGGCCTGCCTGCATTCTTCGTCAAACCAGGGGTTTCTTTTTGGTGGCTGTGTGAAACCCAGCACATTAGAGGCGGCATCTCTAACTGCATTTTGGCAATGTTGCCACTGGTCTTCGATACTTGATGTTGGCGGCATAGGACTTCTTAAGAGGTTACTTGACACTCGATCAGAGAAGGATCTGGCGATCTCTTGCAATTGTAGCCGTCCGACGTCGAATTTTCTTGCAGTATTTCTTTGTTTTGGCCGTTGCCGGGATATTCGTAGCACTGCCTTGGCTACAACGAGGTAGTGGTCCGAGTCGATGTTGGCTCCTCGGAAAGCTCGAACATCTTGAATGCTGGAAAAGTGCCTCCCGTCGATCGCAATGTGATCAATCTGGTTGACGGTTGATTGATCAGGAGATCTCCATGTACCTTTATGGATGTTGAGATGTGGGAACCAGGTGCTTGCTACCACAACATTTCGCCCCGCAGCAAAATCGATCAGCCTGAATCCGTTGTCGGAAGTGGTGTCGTGCAGGCTGTGCTTTCCGACTGTTCTTCCAAAGATGCCTTCTTTTCCCAGCTTTGCGTTAAAATCGCCGAGGACAATTTTCATGTCATAGCTGGGACATTGCTCATATGTTTTGTCGAGGAGCTCGTAGAATTCGTCTTTGGTGTCGTCCTTTTTCTCTTCTGTGGGGGCATGCGCGCATATTAGGCTAATGTTGCCGAATTTAGCCTTGATTTGGATTGTCGTGATGCGTTCGCTTACGCATTTGAAGCTCAAGACTTTTTGCCTGAGTCTGCTTCCCACGACGAATCCGCATTCAAAGAGTAGCTGCTTTTTCTCCCGGTAGCAATCCCCATAGTAGATGTCGCAGTTTTTCATCTTTTTTTCCTGGATAGCGGTAATATCTGCTTTGTAGCAGTTGAGGGTCTCCGCTAGTTGTTCTGCAGCACGCGGTCCATTAAGGGACCTAACATTCCACGTGCATATCCGAAATTCGTTGTCCCTTATATGTCCCTCATCGTTTCGGAGGCCTGTTGTTGCTTCGCAACTAGATTTTTTTCTATGTAGTCGGGAAGTCACCCCGGCGTACAACCCCCAACCTGGAGTACCAAGTACTTGATGTGACTCCAAGTACAAAAGCCGGAAAACCGCTCCTTTTACGACCTGTGCTTCAAATATGTCGAAGTAGCCCGTAAAGGTGTTCACCAAGTAGTTCGACCTAACTGGAACTGAGGACGCCACCGTTGATTCCAAAAAGAAATTCATCCCCTGCCGTCCCTCGTGGGAAGTGCCTTGGTGGGAACACTCCTGCGTTGTGGGGTAATTAGTAGTAACAGCCTACTCCGCTTCAACCTGTCGACCATGGGAGGCCCTGCTGCGAAAACAAGTTTCACGATCGCATAGCTCTAAGCATCGCAGTAGTAGTTACCGTAAGCCGCTCCGCCATGTAAAGGCTTACGCAAAAATAAAAAAATAAAACTGAAGAAAAAATAATAAATTATTTCTTCTTCAGTTTTATTTTTTTTCGTTTTTTTTTTTCAATTATAATACATATGTACGTAGCTAAAATGTTTTTTTCATATTATGAACATACATTTTTGACCTTTGTTTTTTGAAAGATTGATTGGACATTTGGACATCACAAAGAATGGTGGAAGAAATGAAAAAAAGGCTCTATTGTTTAAATGCTTGGATAACGTGTTGTTAATAAAAAATAAATAAATAAAACAATTTAACCTTTATTTTAAATGCATTGACTGTATCTTAAAATCATGGTGTTCATTGTTTAAAACACTGGTTTAAAAAAGCTTAACTCGGCATAAACTCTTTTATCGCGACATTTCACTGAAGGCAAAACGGCCTAACTGCATATAGACAAATAAATAATTAAACTTTAAAGTACCATAACAGCCTAACTCAATTTAAGAAATTTGTTTGAAAAAAATACTTATAGCAAAACAACTTAACTGCAGATATGCAATTTTTTTTTAATTCGCAATAAGCCATAAGAGCTTAAGTGTTATTTTCTTAAATAACTCTTTAAAAAAAAATCGAATAGTTATTTACTCTTCACACAGGATAAAAGAGTACCCCTTCTATTTTTTTGCATTCAAAAAACCAAAATATAACAAGTTTCCTAATCCCAGTGAATTTTTGAAACTTTAAACTGCTCTCCTGAAAAGTATGAAAAATAGACTTAAGCGGTTATGGCTTGTGGCCACAGATTTATTTACAAACGAAGATGATATTGATTCTGTAAAAGGATTCCTGGTAAAATATACTTGAGGCCTTGTAATTCATGATGTGTCGATGTGGTTTGGAAGCGATAGCTATTTATTTACATTGATACTTGTGGCTCTTTTTTCTGCACAAGAATATTGAGATGAAAGCTATGTAAATGGATAAATGAAAAATATTTTCATGAGAAATATCATCCTTGCAGTAATATTCGAATGTTATGAATGTGAACTGTTCCAAATTTGGAAGATAAATTGTTCATGGAAAACTGCTTCTCACCCCAGTCTTTCGAAATCGGCACAAAATTCAGTTCTCCTTCAGTCTCCTCAGTTCTCAATAATTTACACGCACTCAAGGATTGTTAGACAGCGTAAACCATTTTTGACCTTAGTTCTTCAGAGCTGCCACGGGTACGAGGAAATGACATTTATAATAATTGGCAAAATACGAAAAGTATAATTGAAAATGAGCCAATCCAATGGTCATATTCACCGATATTTTCAACAACGCGTTTTATTCAGAGCGTTATCTCCCGAAAAAGGCAGAGGACAACTTCATTCTGTTAAATCTTCATTCGATAAGTCTTCTACCGATCATCAACAATTATTCGAAAAGATCATCAATGGGAAACTGGATAACCACTTCGGGTTCAAGGCAGTTCAGGACACCATTCATGCCGCGTTCAAGCTCGTTTCTAGTATCCAATGGAATAAGTGAAAAAAAGAAACCGCCGCCGCGCGCCGGCCGATAGACCATTGGAAATTGGAACCTTTGCTCTGACAAAACGGCTGTTTTACAGCTGTCGGTTGTTTGAACCAAAAGTAAAGGTAATTTGTAACTTGGTCATCATAGCCGGTAATCGTTTATAGTTGTCCTGTTTGGTTCAGCGTTCAGTGTTCGAAAGACAATGTATTTTTACATATTTATTGCTCTTAGAGCGAGGTTCAACTCAAACGGGCTGGGGTCAACAGAATTTTCAAATTCTAGATAAATAACTTTGGCGTGTTCTACCCAAATGACGAATATTATGAAAATAGAGCAGATTTTGAAGCTAAGTTGAGCGCAAATCGAAGAAGTTTGCAATGGCAAACACCAGTGACCAAGGAACTGTAAAAATAGTTGTCTTCAGCCGGCGAACGTGCTCCGAAGATGTAATCTGGGATTCACAAGATGTGATCTACACTGGCTACTTAGACGTCAACGATTTGACGTAAACCGGATTGAAGAAAGAATTGCACCGCTTGACAAAGAAAAAAGTCTTCATTCGCCATGAAAACGCACTGGCTCATACCTCCCCTCCGTTATGGCTAAATAAGTCAAAAAAGATACGCACTATATACTGCTGCCCCATTCATTGAATTTTCCAGATTTGGTCTAGTGCCACTTCTTTTTGTTCTACACTTAAAAAATCCACTCGCCCCCGGGAAGAAATTTTATTCGAATGTGATTTCCGCCGCCATTGAGGCCTACTTTGTAGACCTAGAGAAAACGTATTTTTCGAACGTTGGAGCATCGCTGAACGCTATTGAAAATCTGATTGCAAAATAAATCCCAACTTGTTCAAATCTTTTGTTTTTCTTTTGCAGGCAATTGAGTTATTGGATCACCCGATATACCTACATAAAACGAGGAATAAAAACTACTGAATGGACTTAAATGAAACCTTACAATACTGAAGCTCTTACATACCTAAGAGAAAAACATAAACTATAGTTTATAAATATACTAGCAGACTTGGTACACGTTTCTTATATATGGCTCTGAAAACGAAGCTTGGACAAGCTACGAAACGGCTTCAATTTTGAAAAAAAAAAATCAAATGTTTTCCAGAACAATTTAAACTCGTAAGTCATAACTCAACTTACTGACGAACCCAAAAAGTAATTCTCCGGAAACTGTTTAAGGCTTAAAAGAAGCTTAAAGTTGCAGGTTTCCAAAGAAGAAATAGGGGGCTGATTGTTGGTGTTGTTACCATCACACTTAGATCAATGTAGATCCATTGTGGTACCCCGAAGTGTTGTAACTTCCTGAAAAATAAATAACCTATGAATCAAGTGGTTCGTTTAGAGGACTTGATAAAGCTTAGTAAGACTTTGCTTGGCAGTTCGGATAGTTCCTCTAGTTCATTGAAGAAGAAGTTGCCTAGAGTTTTCTTCCTAGTAAGACAGAGTAAAGGACAGTGGCAGAGAAAATGAGCAGTATGTTCATGCTCGTCCTCATTACCACAGCCTCTACAAAGGTCATCGCTACTAAGCCCCATCTTCTTCTTATGGTAGCCAAGTAGGCTGGGTCGTGCAATAATGCCGATAAGGGATCTTAGGAAAGGTTTATTAAGAGTTAAAATCTTGTCGGATCTTTTCTTATCGTATCGAGGCCATAGTTTCCTGGTGTTAACACAAGTTTCTAGGAGATTCCATCTGTTGTTGGATTTTTGGAGGATGATTTATTACTGACATTATGTTTCAGTTCACATAACGGGATTCCTATATGATGGTCTATGAGAGCCAGTGTAGAGCGTTCTCTTGCAAGTTCATCCGCTTTTTCGTTGCCTGGCACATCACTGTGGCCAGGAACCCAGCAGAGTCTTACGTTATGCTGTGTACCAAGAACCTTTAGCACTTCGCGTCAGCAAAAAACAAGCTTTGACTTGATTTGGGTGGCAGAAATAGTTTTTATTGTTGCTTGGCTATCAACGAAAAAAGTGATGTCCACGTGTGATATCGCCATCATGGATATACCTATGTTTAGCAGCGTTTTTCACTGCCAAGATCTCGGCTTGGAAGACGCTGCTATGGTGGGGGATCCTGAATGAATTGGCAAAGTTGAGGCTTTCCGAGTAGAAACCTGCACCTACCCCAGTATTCATTTTAGAACCATCGGTGTAGATGGTAATTTTTGAGTCATTATAGTGTAGGGCACACTATTTTCCCAATCCAGTCTATTGGGGAAGCTAGTACTAAAAGATTTGTTGAAATCTAAGTAAGGGGTCAAATAATCTGTGCAGATTTTGTTATCTAAGTATTTCGTAAGAATAGCTGCGTGGCATATCTGGCTCGTTTTCTAGATGTTGGTATGACTGCTAAGCCTAAGGGTGCTGTTTGCTGCTGATTCTTGGACAAATAGATCTATGGGGGGGGAGGGGGGGAGATTGAGGATCGTTTCTAAACCCGCAGTTGGGGTAGTCCTCATCAAACCAATAGAACTGATGCAAGCCATTAGGTAGGTACCTACTTTAGATATGCTTTCGCGTTATAGAATCATTCATTACCACTTCAGATGGAAATATTTTCGTAGAGACGAAACAACAATAACAGTGTTCCATTTTCTTAAAAGTTTCTTTGTTTTAAAATCGTGTTTGACTGCTGTTTTTAAAAATGATATATTTAGAGGTAGTTTCCTTTGTTGGCAACAATTGACCGCAAGACCATAATGTTTCAAACTAATTTCCAACTAATTCCATTGCGATTAAATTAATCTCAAAATCCGTTGCAATTAATTTGAAAACTAGAGTATTTCGAAAAAACTACCTCAGAAGGTAAAAATTTAATTGAATGGAACTTTAGCCATCAGAAGAGCATTTTTGGTTTTTTCGATGTGATTGTTTCTCGTGTCAGCATTCAGAATATCTTGAAGCTGAAAGCCAGAGGTTTTGACTGCAGTCAATTAACTTAAAGTTTTACGCATAAGACTGACTAAAGCCAGTTAAAAAGTACTGCAGTAAATAACTTTTAGTCACTTTATTCAATTGACTGCAAGTTAAAAAATAAGTACTGACTGTTGACTGATCCAGTTAAAGTTCATTTGTAAGTTAATTAACTTTAAGTTTATTAACAAAGTATTGCAGTCTTTAAAATCTCTGCTACGTGTTTCATACCAAAAATGGTCGTGTTGTGTCATTGTGTGTCTTGTTGCCATGACTGGTTTTCAAAAAATTCCAATTATACTTTTAGCAAATAGGTCAAGCCTTTTAAGAAGTTGGACACACTAACAGATGCCGGGACGAAATGGCACATATAGTTGATACTTGTGGATAAGCTTGTTTCTCATTATTGAAGCAAACGTTGGCCTTCAAAGCAATGTACGTAGTTAAACTGAAAAATCTTAAATTCAGCAGTCCCTTCCACTGTTGTAAACCCTGTTCCAATTATAACTCACAAGCAATTAGAGCTCGCATGTCACATGTCCGTTAGATATAAAATGATGAGTTAATAAGATTAAATTATCCAATTAATCCTTTTAATTTGGCTAGTTAAGCGGACTTGCTGACTTCAGTGAACGATATCCACAGTCTCATACGGACGGATGATGAATCCGTTCTCTTTGCACGATAAAAGTCTAGGTTCGATAGCAATTAAATAAAATAAAATTCACAATAAAAAGTGAAAGGCGAAGTGTGACAAACTACTCTAGAAACCGTAAATTCCATCATCCGAACCGGCCGTTTAGTTTAAACCAGATTTTCAACACACTGAATGTTGAGGTTCACATTCAAATATTTCATTCACGCTCTTACAATTCACATTTTGTCTTTTTTCCACCAATCCAGTGTACTAGAAGTGAGAAACGCCTAGAGGCAAAGTGTCGTATTTAGTGTACGGTCGACAGTTTCTTAACCAGAACCTTTTAGGGAAACCCTCGTATTTTTCCATGTCCAAAATTCATATCTTCAGAGTGTATCTCAAGAACTCAGACCACGCATAGCTTTTCTTTGACCTTCATTATTTTTTGACAGGATTTTTTGTTTTGACCAATTTATATGTTATGTTATGTTTTTAAGATTTCTCTTTTCGGCTGTTTTGGTCTCAATAACTTATAAATGAAATATAATCATTATTTTTCCCAACGTTTAAGTTTTTAGTCTTCTTCAGGGGCACTTTTATTAAACAGAAGAAAAGATATATAAAGACAAATATGTTAAGTGCGTAAATACTGTTATGTGTATACACTTTATTTATCTCATACGCTCTGTTTCTCCTTCTATTGTAATGTCTAATGTGTATACTTTATTATCTCTTACGCTCTGTATCTCTTTCTATATTTAATGTACACACTTTTCTTACTCTCTTTATTTACTCTGTATCTCTTGTTTATTTAATGTACATACTCTCTTTACTTAATATCGTTTAATTGTAGTATTAAACACTTGTGAGGGGCAATACCTAGTGATTAAGAGAAACTTTTTGTTTAGCATTAAGAACGTTAGCCCCTACAAAAAAAAAATCCCAGTATTTTTTTATTTGTAAATAGAGAGCTTCTCGAACTTTCAGCTTCTCCAAGAACCAATAGGAACCAAAAGTAGTTTCTAGAACCCATCATTTTTGTTATATAAATAGCCGTTTGGTAGCGAGATGAGTTAGTTGATTGTGAACTGCGATAAAGTAAGATACTGTGTTCGAAAAGTAATAATTGAAAGTGTTGAATAAATAAGTTTGTGATTGATTTGAACAAAGTGAATTTGTGTTTTATTTGAAAAGTGAATAAGTTTTAATTGTCGGACCAAGCCGAATATTACATTGGTGTCAGAATAAGGGATTAAAACTTATTGAGAATAAAACAGTGAACAGTGATTAAACTATTTTGTGTGAAATAGTGAAGTTAAAAATGATAAGAAAAGTTTTGAAAGACTTAACTGTCCCTGAGCTAAAGGCCGAATTAAGCAAACGTGGCTTAAGTGGGGCAGGATATAAAAACGAACTCGTAAAGGAATATCTGGAAGAACAAAATGAATACCCAGATACGTTTGCTTTCGAAGTGGAAGCCTTCTAGCCAAATTCGAGAAGAATGTTCTGGAGCAACTGGAAACTCAAAGAAATGATGTTCGGGAGCAACTGGAAACTCAAAGAAATGATGTTCGGGAGCAACTGGAAACTCAAAGAAACGAGCAGAAGAACGAGCAAGGGAACGTACTTAAACAACTAGAAGCTCAAAGAAATGATGTTCGGGAGCAACTAGAAACTCAAAACAAGAATGTTCTAGAGCGGTTTGACGAACAGAAAAATCTTCTAGAAGGCAGGTTTGCGGACTTCGAAGAGAAAATCAATACTCTCGACGAGTGCGTCGGAAAACAAAATGCACGTATCGAAAAAATCGACGAACAAATCGATACCATCACAAAGGAACTGGAAAAAGTGCGAAAGATGAAAGCTCGAGAACCTTCTGGTGAGTGCTCAAGGAAGAGAGAAGTGAATCCTCCAAGCTTTGATGGTCAGATACCGTGGTCAATCTACAAGAAACAGTTTGAAGCAGCAGCGTTAACAAACAGCTGACGAAAAATAAATTGCTCTTACACTTGCCCTGAGAGGAGCAGCTGCTGAACTGCTACAAACCATCCCAGCAGAGAAGAACGGTGACTTCAAAGTTCTGGTAAACGCAATCGAACAGCGGTTTGGGGATAGCCACATGACAGAAGTCTTCCAAGTTCAACGAAAAAACAGGGCACAGAAAAGAGGTGAAACTCTGCAGCAGCTTCAGGCAGATATCGAGCGATTAGTTCACCTGGCATACCCAACAGCTGGCAACGAGATAATAAATCAACTTGCTGTTGAAGCCTTTGTGAGAGCTGTGGGCGATATAAATCTCCAAAGGGCTATTCGCACTGCCGGAAAGCAAACACTACCAGAAGCATTGGCTTTCGCTCTAACAATGGAAGCCGCAGAACAAGCTTCCCAAAAAGTGCATCGCGTGAGAGAATTAGAAGTCCAAGAATGCTCTTGTCAGAAGGCTACTCTGGAAAGGAGTCAGCGAGACGGACGAGCACAATGCTGGAACTGCAACAAGACCGGGCATCTTCAACGACAGTGCAGATTACCGCGAAGAGGAACCGCATGCCAACACTGTGAACACAGAAATATGTCAACTGGTCAAAGTTACACCTACAACAATGTTGCTTCTCAAGTTGTTTCCCACCCCACCAACTTCGAGGGACAGAAGCTGGCTTCTAGTACCGATAGTTACAGAAACACCATCCAGATATCTCAAACGAAACGTGACAACAAGAGCCTGACCGTGGAAGCAAGTATTAACGGCAACAAATGTGTGGCTACCATCGACACCGGTGCCACGGCGTCCATTGTACGGCAGGACCTCGTTAAGAAGACATGGCTCCACAACACCAACAGCTATCGTCTAAGAACGGCAACTGGAGAAGCCGCAAAAGTCTATGGTGAGGTACGTCTTAAGATCCGGATGGAAGAGCTGGAATTCTCTCACCTGTTCCTGGTAGCAGATATATGCGACGAGTGCATTGTCGTCGTCGATTTCATGAAAGACCATGGATTGATATTGGACATCGGGAACCAAGTCCTGAAATATCGAAACATCGAGATTCCGATGATCTATGGGATTCACTCATATCGTCATATGAGACCTCGCTATCTGTGAAAACCGTCATCAAAGAAGATCTGACTTTGCCTGCTTCTTCAGAAGTATTCGTGTGGACGAAATTGAAGGGTAAGCCTGGAAGCCATCGATACCTCATGGTCGAACCAGCATCTGTAAAGTCCTCCCAAAACGTCGCCATTGGGAAGACTCTTGTTAGACCTGTAAAGAACATGGTTCCCGTACGAATACTGAACATCAAGCCGTACGAAGTTAAGCTTAGAAAATGTGAGATTGTCGGACAATGCGAATCTGTATCAGCGATAACAAGGATCATCGAAGAAGAGCCAAGGCAAACATTGAAGTCCAAAGAGCTGAACTCCATAAAGACGAACATTCTCAAGTCCTCTAATCTTGGCCACCAACAACGTGTTGCGTTATAAATTCTCGCAACAAGTTCTTTTAATTTAAAATTTAACTTTATTTTAAACTTGATGCATTTTGCATCCACTTTCATACTTGATTGATAATTTTGATTTGACAACTGTCAAACCCTTTCAACACGAGAATGAGAGAGAGCGGGACGGCCATAGTCCTTCTGACCATGGTTCTCTCTGTCATTTTCGTGAGGAAAAAAAACAAGTTTCGTTGCAAGTTACTTTTCAGGTCACAATAGAAGAATGTTTGACGGACGGTCTTATAGCGTTTACACGAGACAGCGATGTGGAACATAAAAGGCTAATGCCCAACGATTTTTTTTTCCTTCTTCATCAGAAATCTAATTTTATTTTCGGAATATGTTTCAATGTTTGTTTTAAATGTCATATTTATAATTTTGTATAGAAATCTGTATATCTAACTTAAAGTAAAACTTCATTTAGTATATTTTCTTAAAGACCAGATGGATCCTAATATGAATAATGCGATTCGTTCTTAACATTTTCAATTTAAGCCCCGTACGGGTCAATCGGAATAGTTTCTTTCGTCTTCTCGAATTTTCTTGTTATTCAGATTCAATTCAACTCATTTTGTTTTAACCTAAGGATTCATTCAGGACTAAATTGTGTTAATTGTGAATCATCCCAGAACTGATCGTCCAAAGTCGGCGAATTTTGGGATGACTCTCGATAATTTGAGAGAAACTACGGCGAGTAAGCAGGACCGCGAGAATCTTCTCTCAAGTTGCTCTCAACAAAGCCAATTATGACTGGCCGTTGATGAAGTGATGAAGATCCGCCACTCCAGATAGGCTGAAAGCGCGGCGAATTGAAAAATGAGTTTGGGCGATTTAGGGCATAGGTGGGCCTAAACGTCACTCTTGTTTGAGCTTTTGAACTGAGAAGGATAATATAAGAATCGGAAGGTTAAAACAAATTGGAAAACATTTTAGAACATTTCTGCACAGCCATTTTATTTTTTTTGGAAATTTGAGAATTCGAGGAAAATTTTGAAAAATCTTCGAGGTCTGATTTTGGAAACGAGGAGTTGGTAACTATAAACTAAAAAAAAAGGTTGTATTTACTTTGAATAATTTTTAACAAATTGCTGAATTTTGGTTCGATCGCATTTTAGCATTATTTTCTTTATTATTTCTTGAATTAGACCTTAACGGTCCATCTTGGTCTTGTTTAATTTTTCAATAATTGTAATTCAATTACTTCAATTATTCTTCTTTTAATCGAAAAGATCCGAGGTTTTTCCCCTACATTTGCAAGGTTTCCCCGGCCTTAACAATAAAAAGAAACTAAAATATTAAAAAAAATATATCCGCCATCTTTTTTTTATTTCTTAACTCGTGTTGGTTCATTCGTTCCTTTAATTTCCATCGTTGCTTATATTTCTAGAAGGTTTGTAATTTCCTTCTTCACAAAAAAAATTGCTGGCGCCCCTTTTTCATTTTTCAGGTGAGACACTCCTGGATTAATCAAAAGTAAGTTGATTCGGCTTTGATTGATTGCCTTTAATCAAAAGTTCAATTAAAATAATTCTACCTTTAATTGTAACCCACCCCCTTGTTGAGCTAAGCCGTGGTGGCAATACTCATTTTATTGCCATTGTGCACTGTCTTTTTTTTTGCCAAGGGTCAAACAGCTGTTGATTTGACATATCGAAACGTGGTTCAATTTGTCATTTGTAATTTGCAAATTTTCATTAAACATTATGGTGTAGATTATTTTCATTTTTCCTTTTTGATTCCTAATTTAATAATTTAAAATAAAAATCATTGGCCATTTCGGCAAAGATAAAATATAGTGCAACAAACGAAGAACTGCAGAAGGTCTCCTCGAAGAATTTGCAGACATCTTTTCGTCATCGCAAGGGAAATATGGCAGAACACAACTCGTTCAACATCGAATCAACACCGGGGATGCAAAGCCGATCCGTCAACCTGCAAGACGCCTTCCACTAGCCAAACAAGGTGAGGTTGAAGAACTGATAACCACCATGAAAGAAGAGGGTCTGATCGAAAAGTCTAAAAGCCCTTGGGCGTCTCCAGTGGTCCTGGTAAAGAAGAAAGACGGATCAACCCGCTTTTGCGTAGACTATCGAAGGTTGAATGATGTGACCAAGAAGGATAGCTACCCTCTGCCTAGGATCAGTGATACTCTGGACGCAATGGAAGGAGCACAATGGTTCTCAACGTTGGACTTGAAAAGTGGATACTGGCAAGTAGAAATCCATCCTGAAGACAAAGAGAAGACAGCGTTCTCGACAGGAAACGGATTGTGGCAGTTCAAAGTGATGCCTTTTGGACTGTGCAATGCTCCAGCGACTTTTGAGCGCCTTATGGAATGCGTCCTGCAAGGACTCACATGGAAGTCTTGCCTAGTCTATTTGGATGACGTTATCGTATACGGGAAAACATTTGATGAACATTGTACAAATCTGAGAGCAGTTTTTCAAAGACTTCGAGAAGCCCACCTCAAGCTCAATCCAGAAAAGTGCTCACTCTTCAAAACCGAAGTGAAATACCTGGGACATATCATCTCATCCCAAGGAGTAAAGACAGATCCTGATAAGATTGACACCGTGAAGAATTGGCCAACACCACAGGACAAACATCAACTCCGAAGCTTTCTGGGTCTAGCCACCTATTATAGGCGCTTTGTCAAGGACTTTGCTGAGATCGCCAAGAGTCTACATCAGCTAACGGAAAAGGGAAAGCAGTTCAAGTGGTCAGGTGAGTGCGAGCGCAGCTTTCAAGAGCTCAAGCAACGCTTGTGTAATACACCAGTGCTGACTTATCCGACTCCCGGAAAACCGTTCATCATTGACGCTGATGCCAGCAATGTCGGGATTGGTGCCGTACTATCACAAGTACATAATGGTGGAGAAAAGGTAATTGCCTATTACAGCAAGGTACTCTCAAAGTCAGAAAGAAACTATTGTGTGACCAGAAGAGAACTTCTTGCACTGATCTTGGCAACAAAGCACTTCCATAAGTATCTCTATGGACAGAAGTTTCTTCTCCGAACCGACCATGGAGCACTAAACTGGCTTTTGAATTTCAAGAATCCAGAGGGTCAAGTGGCGAGATGGATTGAGAGGCTGCAGACGTACGATTATGAAATTCAACATCGGAAGGGGAAGCTTCACTCAAATGCTGATGCACTGTCTCGGAGACCATGTAAGCAAGACTGTAAGCATTGCAGACGCCAAGGAGAAAAAGAAGTGGTTACTGTCCAACGAACCAGAACCGATCCCATTTATGGCTGGAGCAACGACGAGATGAGGAAGGCTCAACAAGAGGACCCAGATATTGAACCCATCCTCGCATGCAAGGAACACCAGGAAAAACCAGAATGGGCTGATATCTCCGACAGAAGTCCGGCTCTGAAGGCCTATTGGGCACAGTGGGACTCGTTACATGTCCAAGAAGGTGTCCTTCGACGTAAGTGGGAATCAGCAGATGGAAAGTCCTATGTAATGCAGCTAGTCTTACCGAGATCGAAGATTATGGACGTTCTGCGAGAGATGCATGATGGAGTTTCGGGAGGCCATCTAGGAGTAAACAAGACGCTAGAAAAGGTTCGAAAACGATTCTATTGGCTACATGCAAGGGAGGATGTCGAGAAGTGGTGCCGAAAATGTGATACCTGTGCTGCCACCAAAGGCCCGAACAAAAAGAATCACAGCCAAATGCAGCAGTATAATGTCGGATCACCCTTTGAAAGGATTGCAATAGACGTGGCGGGTCCATTTCCGGAAACAAATAATGGAAATCGTTATATTCTGGTCGTCATGGATTACTTCAGCAAGTGGCCTGAAGCATACGCCATACCGAATCAAGAAGCCAAAACAGTCGCAGACCAAATTGTGTTCAACTGGGTGAGCAGATTCGGTGTTCCATTAGAACTGCATTCCGACCAGGGAAGGAATTTTGAATCAAACATATTCCAGGAAGTTTGTGGGCTTCTTCACATCAAGAAGACAAGAACAACACCACTCCACCCACAATCTGATGGCATGGTCGAACGGTTCAACCGAACCCTTAAGAAACATCTTTGCAAAGTTGTGGACGACAACCAGCGAGATTGGGACCGACACATTCCACTGTTTTTGATGGCGTATCGAAGTGCAAGACATAGCTCAACTGGCCATACACCGTCTGAGAATTTGATGGGAAGGAACATCAGATTGCCGAGTGAAATTAAATTTGGATGTCCCACGTCGGAACCGCAAGCCGAGGATGACTACTTGGATGACCTCAGAGAAAGACTCCTTCAGATCCACGACGATACTAGGTCAAAAATAAAGATGTTCAGTGACCGAATGAAGACACGCTACGATATACGAGCGACAACATCAGAGTTCCAAGCAGGAGATCGAGTGTGGCTTTACAATCCCCATCGACAAAAAGGGTTATCACCAAAACTTCAACGGGACTGGGAAGGTCCATATACAGTGATTAGCAAAATCAACGACGTCGTATACCGGATACAAAAAGGAGTCAGAGGTAAACTTAAAGTCGTACATCGCGACCGACTACATCGCTAGAGTGGTGATGAGAATGATGAATTTGTTCGGGACGATCAATCCTAAGGAGGGGGCAATGTAATGTGAATACACTTTATTTATCTCATACGCTCTGTTTCTCCTTCTATTGTAATGTCTAATGTGTATACTTTATTATCTCTTACGCTCTGTATCTCTTTCTATATTTAATGTACACACTTTTCTTACTCTCTTTACTTACTCTGTATCTCTTGTTTATTTAATGTACATACTCTCTTTACTTGTGAGGGGCAATACCTAGTGATTAAGAGAAACTTGTTTGTTTAGCATTAAGAACGTTAGCCCCTACAAAAAAATCCCAGTATTTTTTTATTTGTAAATAGAGAGCTTCTCGAACTTTCAGCTTCTCCAAGAACCAATAGGAACCAATAGTAGTTTCTAGAACCCATCATTTTTGTTATATAAATAGCCGTTTGGTAGCGAGATGAGTTAGTTGATTGTGAACTGCGATAAAGTAAGATACTGTGTTCGAAAAGTAATAATTGAAAGTGTTGAATAAATAAGTTTGTGAGTGATTTGAACAAAGTGAATTTGTGTTTTATTTGAAAAGTGGATAAGCTTTAATTGTCGGACCAAGCCGAATATAAGAATACATACATACACAATTTGATTTGAAGGAACTTACATTATTTGAATGATATTTACGTTATGTTACATTTAAAGATCGTCAAAAATAGGAAAGGTTTGTATAAAAATTAAGTTTTTTAACTATGGTCATAATATGAGCACTTCTTTGTAAGAAGTTTAGTCAACAACTAGGAAAGAGACAGATATTTGTGCCGAACATAGAATAAATAATTAGGTTATTTGGTGACTAGCGAGCAATAAACTGACGAAATAGACTGTGTATCTTGTTTCCATGAACCGTTGTTTAAGATGTGAAGGGTTTCCAAAGTGTATCTTTTTGAAATATGTTTTTCGGTTTGGAGAATTTTTGCGTTTTCGAAATCTGGGGCCGAATTACGGCATCCGTTATCGAATAATACGTTACTGAATTGTGTGTGTTTGTGTGCTTTCGGCATTACCTCTCACGTTATCGAGTTCAGTATCGATCTTCTAGTACAAAAATTTTCAATTCTCTCCTCAGCTATTGAGCTTAATTTCATTCGACACACAAACAGCTCACTGATGGGAGGATATTTATAAAAAAAAATTAAATGTTACTTATTTTGAGAACTTGAATTATTTAATTATAAAATTCTTTGCCAATAATCTATCAAGTTATTCTGCTCCAAACCTTCATAAATCTCGTCTTCTTTAACAGACGAACTATATTTTTTTTCATAAAATAAAAAAAAAATATTTCTGCCTTCAATACTTCACTCAAGTTTTGTTTTTTATTTGTCAAACCTCTCAAAATTCCTTCAAAATAATCGAGACTCGATAAAAACTACTACAACTTTTTATTCTCAAACGATACGTGACCAAACGAGTGCCATAATCCCAATGGGGTTACTCGTTCGTTCGATAACGGATGAGACTCACTCACTCGATAGCGGAAGCGGTAATTCGGCCCCTGGTTTGTGGTCTCTTTCAATGCTGTGGCGAGCAAGTGCTGTGTTTTGTGAACTTTTTGTTTTAATGTCCAATTTGTAGTTGTTGATTCGTTGTTTAAGTAATTGTTTTGTTGTTCCAATGTAGCGAAGATCTTTGTCATTCTTCTTTGTGAGTATAGTGAAAAGCGTATTAAGTGTTTTGTTTGCTTTATATGCTATGTTGACATCTTTCGTTTTGTTTGCAATCGTTTCATTATTTAATTTTTATTTTTTGTTAGACTGCTTTATAAAGACAATTTCGTGATTTTTTTTTTTTTTTGTAAGAATATACCTACCGCTAGAAGGAGCTCGTCAACCAGAGACCGCTCACCATTTATTTTCTTGTCTTCGCTAGAGACAGAAAATTAATTACATTTTGGCTTTTACTTGTTTCTTTCCTCGATCCACTTCTTCTAAATGTATCGTGTTCGTCAAAGAAACAGTATTTGTAAACAAACCCTTTAATTTGCTTCCTTTATTGCAATAAGCTGTTTTGGTTTACCTACATAGTCTTTTTATATACAAAAGCTGCTCATGACAGTTGAGATACTTACGCTTACAAAATTTAACAAGAAAACCACAGAGCGAAATAATATATCCTTCCCTTATCCGAAGTGCAGCGTATTTTCAAATGAAAACAAAGGAGTAAGCTGTAATTAATATGCACCTGAGAGCTGACCTCTTTTTTTTGTTATTTCTGTTGTTTTTCTTTCCAATTTACGAACTTTGTGTAAACTTTTGCTCTGAATTCCCAAGAAAACTTTAATAATGCTGCAACCTTACTTTATCTCTTAAATGGCTTAAAGTTGTTGTTGGTTTGGTATTCAGAGATAATAAGTGACACAAGCAGATAGTAGACTATTGGAAGGGAAAAATGACAACAATTTAATCATCCACAACTATTATTCTTGGGTTTTCTTACAGCGATTTCAGATTTTTGAAACATATTCGAAAACATAATTTGTTTCAATACATAGATAAATGACATAACTCTTTCACGGGCACTACTTTTTGCGAAGAACTGACTTCTCAACTTTGCCGTTTGGAATCGGCGTTAAATTGTAGGTCCCTTCAATTTTTTACACGCACCCAGAGAATTGTTGATGAGAGAAAGAAGGCACTTAGGCTTTGGCTCTTCAAGAGCTGTCGCTCTGTTTCACTTCCAGAAACAATTTACCAGATGCCACTCTTACTCAAATTGAAACAACACAGAATGTTAGTGAATTGGATTGGACCGATAGAAATAGACAATATAGAAATAGAAAATAAGAGATAAAGATTGGCTATGTAACTGTCAATCCCAAGATGTCATCGAGTATTTCCTTAACTCTGAAATTGAAGAAGTAAAAAACAAAACAGATGTCAATTTGGTTAATTTGGGAATTATTGTTACGTCAAGTGAAAGAAATAGTACTTAGATTTATTTTTCAATAGCTATAGTCACTTATTTACTTGAAAAAATTATTATTATTATTATTCTATTGATGCTCAAACTTCTTTAACCCTGAAATTACTTCCTCTTCGACTAAGATTTCTACACGGTGATTGACTTTTTCAAGTTTAGAAACAGAAAGGTCATATGGGGCCAGACTTGGATGCCACGGCAATCCGTAACGCAATTTGTCCAATTTGGCTGTGCGATGGAGAAGGTATGGCCGGAAGACCAGTTTGTTCTTTGCCAAGTGGGCTGTTTTTTTTTTTTATTGGCCTAATAATTCGGCATATAGCACAGTAATGTGACAAATTTTCCCTCCTCTAGGTAGTCCGGCCGATGCGATAGGAGAGCTTTCGCTCTTTTTCGGAGGAATTTTGCCGGCTTAAAACTACTTCCTCGACTGTTTTTTTTGTTTTTAAACAACAGTTTAATCACTTAATCTGTCTTGTGCTTGAAGTTTTGGCTTTTAAAAAACCGCACAGGTTTCTCATGCCCAAAATTTCATGCACGACGATGAAGATGGCCGACGCAATTTTTCGAAATGCCTATACTGACTCAACTTTCTGGCGTACCTTCAATCAGCGCTCTGCCAACAAGAGAACGTGAATTTTTATCACTTTTTTCTCCGTGGCAGCCGTTTTTGGGTTACCGATTCGACTGAAATTTCGGCATTGAATCCTGGCACTATCCTCGTACATTTCAACAGAACTCCCACTACTTACCTCCCATTCCCACTCCTAAAAAACCTATCTACTTAAAGGCTTTGACAACAAAGTTATACATTATTGTGAACTCACTTACTTAAATGCAGTTTTATTTTTGTCACGTTTGATCTTTTAACAGAGAAGAAGTGATTTCGATCATTTATCGAAGCGCACATACAGAGAGGCAAAACTACTATCTTCCGCGTTTACACATTTTCCTTGAACGAAGCATACCAAAGTAATTGCTCTGTGAGGTGACGCAAGATAAATAGTGTAACGAAAGATATTCTTGAAGTTCAATAAAATTTCATTGCATTCAATGCCTTCGCAAAATTATTTGGATTCCATACCATGCAAGTGACCTGAGACGAAAGGCATTCATAAAAATAAACTTCATAGAAATCAAATGCCCTTTTAAAACACCAAATTCCATTTACAGTTCAAAACATCAATCAATGAGTAAGATCTCGTTTGGAGATTAAAATTCAACACGGTTTCAATCATATAACTACTCTTTCATTAGCCATGAGCTGATATCTTCATCGATTAAGTATTTTTGCTTGACATGAATTATTATAAGATATATGATTCATTGAACGAGGGAAATTGTAACTAAGTTTTTACAAAACCCAAGCCCTGAGGCACTCCATCATCATCTTGCAATTTT
The DNA here is from genome assembly GCA_943590905.1 of Sphaerophoria taeniata. Lineage (NCBI taxonomy): Eukaryota > Metazoa > Arthropoda > Insecta > Diptera > Syrphidae > Sphaerophoria > Sphaerophoria taeniata. The sequence continues at coordinate 233,996,332 of OX016540.1, read as the reverse complement.
TCATCTTTTGGATTAAGCAACACTTCCATTGGACGGTCGTCTAAGGAAAACCAATCTGATTAAAATGTGTAGTATTTAATAAGAACATCTTGTTTTCCGAGAGACGGCCTTCAAAGACAAACTATTTGATAACTTGGAGTTCATATTCTATTTATGAATAGAATGTTCTTTAGGAAGCTGATTGGGCTCAACGGTCTCTTTCCATCGCATCGCCATCCACATACCATAATCCCTAATTACCAGTTCTTATCTCTTCTTCAAACAAAATTACCCAGCGATTATTATTCATGAACTCGAAAAACTTCGAGAATCAATTTCGTCCACACAAAGAGTAATAGAAAAACCTTTCAAAAAAATTACGATACACCAAATCGCTTATTCAATCCTAAATAATAATTAATTAAATGGTCTTTCAAGTAATCCGCTTATGAGAAGTTCTTTGGCACATTGATTTTGGTGTCAGCCAAAACTTTTGTCGTTTTCCTTTGAATAGAATCAGAGGGTTTATTGATGGTTGGTGTTATGAATGGAAAGGTAAACATTTGTTAGGAGAACATATTTACCTAACCGTAAAACTAGTCAACTGGGTCTATACCAAAGTAATCCTTCGGACTACACTGAGGAGAGGAAGACTGCGACTCAGTTGAAGCGCACAGGTGATAGGACCTCAAATAATTTGGCTTGAGAAAACGGAGACAGCTAGCTGGTGACCGATCTGGCTGGAGACGCTTGTTCGATGAGGCGCTAGTCCGACCTGGACTGTAGCGCCACCTTAAGTATGTAAGTAATGTGCTTTTAAAAATAAGAGATCAGCTTTGAATCGGTGACAAGTGGTACCAAGACGGTGTGCTGGCGCAACTTGGCATACAGCGCGCTTAATTATTAACTTGTTTCAAAAGCAATTTGATTAAAGACTTATTTTTAGCAACGTTAAATTATTATTTTACATTGCCAAATAAATCAAAAAACATTACCATTTTAAACTTTTAAAATTTTTCAAATCTTATCTCTTCTTTGTTATGTATTTTGAAATATCTGCAATTAAAAAATATAACTTCTTACTTCTCATAACAGTTCAAATTTACCATCTTCCCTTGATAACTTTTGCAGCAAAATCAACTTGACTTTAATAACTTTCAAGCGAATCAATTTTCCATTCATCTCTCATGCCCAGTATCATCTCTTCTTCGTGTTCGTCATTTGGAGAACCCTTGACATCTGAAAGCAAAATTTCCCATTAGTGGTCTCATAAAGTAAGGTATAGTTAAGTTATTGATTTTGCCTTAATGGCTTTCGAAGAAGGATAACGAGTGCAGACTTATCGAAGAATGTGTGTAATGTCCTTTCAAACTGCCGTTGGAATGAAGTAGTTAGCTTTGTGGGGTACTAATGACTGTCACATTCTTGGCACACACTTTGTTGATGTGCTTCGTGTGTCAGTGATTAAATTCTTTGCTGTATGAGTTATTATGTTCCACAGTTAATATTTTGGAGGGTGAGCTTATTTGTGGGTGTTGGTTACAAGATAATTGACATATTCTACATTATTCTGTCTTCTGCAAATGAGTAGTAAATCAAGTTAAATAGTATGCCCGGTCATGCGTTGCTGTGGCAATACTATGACCTTTTTAGCTGAACAAATAAACACACATTTATGGTTATGACTTATGGGTAGGTATACCATTTTATTTAAATCAAAATGAAACACAGACATTTATTGAAATCGTTAAAATATTCACAAGTCTTAATTAACCGAACTGAATTAATTTATCTACCTTGCAAGAGCTAACAAATCAAGTTAAGTAGTCAAACAGATGTAATATGTCATTTATTTTTTTAGATAAAAAATTTATAGGAGCACTACTTTTGACCGCAGAGTTTAATCATTTTTAACGAAATCTCGCAAATTTGAAAAAAATCTCGCATTACAAAACCCCGCATTCTTAAAATATCTTCTTTCACTATCGAAAGTCTTTTGTAGTTTTCCTCCCGTTTACCTCTTCACTTTTACTTGTAGATAAAGTGGTTTTCTTCCTGTCCGCCGCCTCACCTCTACTTTCAGTCCTCACTCGTTCACCAATTGCTAAAGCTGATTTCCGCTTCCAGTCTTCTTATATTCGGAAAGCTTTTTGGGACAATTTCTTTTCCAATGGCCCATTTCATTACACCTATAACACTGTCCAGGTTTGGGAGCTTTCCATTTCTGTTGCTTCTTATTTCTTCGTTTTTCAATCAATGCCGATGTACTTGTACCTGTAACCGAAGAGCAAGACAACATTCTTGTTTCTTCCATGACTATTCGTGATGTCAAATGATCTTATGTTTGTTGGTCGTCGTTGATTCCCATGCAGAAAAGAAATGTTTGAAGCTTTCTGGAAGAGTCATCAAAATTTTGGTGACTACCATGCTTTCGGTAACTTCTTCTCCTATATCGCGCAACTGCCTCGCTATATTCTCAAGTTTCGATATATTTGATGCTACGTCACCATCAGGTTCCATCACAAAGGCATAAAACCTTTGCAACAACATGTGCACATTTGCTTTTGATGTTTGCTCATATACCGACTGAAGCTTAAGCCACATTTCTCTAGCAGTAGTGCAATTCACAATATGACGAAGTGAAGTCGGACCGACACTCATTGTAGTAATGCGTTGCGCCTTACAGTCACTTTTTGCCCACCCTGACAAACGCAAATCATAAGCCATCTGAGATTCAGGCTTATTATTAGTGAGATTGACAAAATCAAATAGTTCTGAGGCACTTAATAAAATTTACACTTGGAATTTCCATACAGACAAATTATCAGAATTGTGAAGTTTATCAACCTTCAATATTTCATTATCCATATTGAATATAATAGGGTTTGACGAAAATGCAAAAAGGTATTCAATTGAAAAAGAAAAAAATATTAAATCATTTAAACGGTTGTTCGGATATTGCAAATGACTTTAATTTATCCTTTATTGTTACGTTTCCGAATTAAACATCAATTTTCAGTAAACGTTATAATTTATAATTCATTAGAGTTAATTCAAATAGTTACAATTTATATTCAATATTTAATATTAAATGACAAGAGACAAGAACGTGTTGATGATGAGAGCTGAACTGAACTGAGTTGATCTGTTGCTCTCGTTGTTCGAACAGTTATCAATTAGGATTATGTTTTATATGATCAGCTGATAGGGTAAGCTAACAGTTTGCTGGCTAATACTCTTCATTTCTCCACCTTCAAGTAGACATCATCCACCAGAGTTTTGCTTAATATTGAAACCGTACGACAGGATTCCGAATGCGGGTTGAACGCCTGGGAGTTTGAGGGGCTTCTTCTGCTGGACAACTTCTGAATGACGCCGTACTTGTTTGAGGACTTGTAATTGTTGAGGGAGGAACGTCGTTCTTTTCACTTTGTCTGTGAAAAAATAAATTATCATTTAAACAATCGGATTTACCTATTTCATTGATGGGCTGTTTATTTTCAACTAAAATTCTAGCTGTTGTAAAGCTTTCATTGTAGTCGCCTGATCTGGGACGTAATTGATTTTGGTGGCGTTTAAAAATCCCTTTTGTTGTTTGAACGAAATACGTCATGGAACCAAGTTTTGATGTCACCATTCCCGTCAACCACTTCGGACCTTTAGCAAAATTACGAACAAAAACTGGTTGGTTTATGGCAAATTTACAAGGCCATGAATAACGACGGACAGCTTTTTTCTTCGGTGCCATTTGTGAAAGAATTGTTCGGCGAGGTCGACCATGTAAAATCTCCGCTGGACTTTTTTCATTTGTGGGGTTTGGTGTAGTTCTATACGTTATCAACAATTTAGAAACGGCAGTGTCAAGACATTTTTCCTCCTCATAGATTTTGCGAACGTTTGTTTTAAATGTGCGAACAAAGCGCTCAGCTTCACCGTTTGATGATGGATGAAATGGTGAAGATGTTAAATGTTTAATTCCGTTGTAAGTACAAAAGTCTTTAAACTGTTTTGACGAAAACTGAGAGCCATTGTCACTTACAATTGTTTCGGGTAGTCCTTCCAGCCCGAAAATTTTAGTAAGTGCTTTGATGGTCGTTGTAGAAGTTGCGGTTTTCACATTTCAACCACATTTGATTGAAAAACGGACCAGCAAAATCAATGTGAATACGCTCCCATGGCTTTTCAGGTTGGGGCCAGCTAAGAAACTCTTTGGGAGGGTCATCCATAGACCTTTGGCACACTGTACAATTTTTTATGCAAGACTCTATATTTTCATCGATGTGGGGCCACCAGCAGTAGCGACGGGCTAATTGTTTAGTGCGAACAATTCCCCAATGGCCGTCGTGAAGTAAGTTAATGACTCGGTTCCGGAGCTTAAAAGGAATCACAACGCGTATATAATTCGTTTGCATTAAAACTATGCCTTGTTGCGTTGTGAGCGAATATCTTCGATTAAAAAACGGCAATAAATCTTTCTCAGATGAACTTAATGATTCTGGCCAACCTTCTTGTATGAAGTGCATGACTTTATACAAAATATTGTCACGGCGAGTTTCTTCTGCGATATTCTTGGCGTTAACAGGAAAATCACTTATTTGGTCGTCAATATCAGAGGTAATTTCTTGGCAGGACTCTTCTAATGCGTCAAATTCTGGATCAGGACCGGCCGGCAATCGGGAAAGGGCATCAGCGTTTGCATGTTTGCTCGATGGCTTATAGCGGATCTCGTAGTTGAAGCTCATTAAAATTAGTGCCCAACGAGTCAAACGACCGGTTGTTATTGCGGGAAGTTTTTTTCCTGGATTAAATAAACTGATTAATGGTTTGTGGTCTGTGTTAAGAATGAAACGTCGTCCATATAGATATTGTCGAAACTTCGTTATGCCAAATATAATAGAGAACGCCTCTTTCTCAATTTGGCTGTAGTTCCGTTGCGAATCAGTTAATGTTTTCGATGCGTGACCTATGGGCAGCTCTGTGCCGTCTGGATTAAGGTGCGAAATCACGGCACCTATACCGTATTGGGAAGCGTCTGTGGCTAAAATTATTGGACATTCGGGTTTAAAGTGTGCTAGATAAGTAGCTTCTTCAATCTGCTGCTTCAAGTGTTGAAATGCTTGTTGTTGTTTGGCTTTCCACACAAAAGGTACATTCTGCTTCCTGAGTTCATTAAGAGGGGCTGCTATGTGCGAGAACCCTTTAATAAAATTGTTATAGTAATTAATCTTACCCATGAAAGATTGGAGTTCCTTGAGATTAGTTGGCCGAGCCATATTTCTAATTGCCTCTACTTTGCTTACAGCCGGACGTAAGCCTTGTGAACTGACAACATGGCCTTGGTACTCCACCTCAGGTTTCATGAAATTGCATTTCTGGAGGTTCACTCGCAATCCGTTCTCAGATAAACGCTTAAAAACTGACTCTAAATTTCGCAAATGTTCTTGCGTATTCTTGCCTGTGACCAGTATATCATCTAAATATACAGCGCATTTGAGGTCAGATAAGATAGATTCTAATGTTCGCTGGAATATTGCAGGTGCGCTGGCGATACCAAAAGGTAGACGTTGGTACTGATAAAGACCCAACGGCGTATTGACAACGGCATATTTCTTCGACTCGTCTTCCAGTTCTATTTGCAAATACGCATCGGACATATCCAATTTGCTGAAATATGCTCCTTTAGACAGCTTTTGGAACAACTCTTCAGGTCGAGGAATAGGGAACTGATCAACTTCCAGTTGGGGATTGATCGTTACTTTAAAATCTCCACATATGCGCATCTTTTGATTACGCTTTGGCACCACAACAATGGGTGCGGCCCATTCGCTGAAACGAATAGGTTTCCAGATCCCTAGTTCTTCTAAACGATTGGCTTCTTCTTTAAATGCATCCATCTGAGCAAAAGGAATTGGTCTCGACTTGAAGTATTTTGGTATAGCTGTTGATTTTAAATAGAGTCTTGCTGTGACACTATTACAATGTCCTAAAGAAGGTTCGAATAAACTTTTGTACTTCGCACATAAAGCATCAACATCACCAGAAGAAAAAGTTTCTTCGCATTCTAACACAAAAGCGTCATCGCAACCATTGAAATTGATTTTTAAACCAAATGCTTTCGCCCAATTCCATCCAAATATATTGTCACCATGCTCCATATTCGTCACAAGCAAAGGGAGTTTTTTAGTCAGACCATTAAAAGTTACATCGACCTCAACTTCCCCCAGCAAAGGCTGTGAGGTACTTTTATCAAGGGCTGAGGTAAGCTCGCCGGTCTTCCCAGGGTTTATATTAAAGTGTACCAGAACTTTAATTTTGGTCAATAATTCTTTTATTTATTTCTTATTTTGATTAACAATTGCTTATTGTACAATTAAAATAAATTCAGTTTAATCCTATAATAATCGTTTGGCTACAGCGTCGCAGATCCTCTTCTGTGTATGTTGTTTCGCCTTCGGAAAGTTCCCCCGCTGTCGAGTTAGGTTGGTCCGGATGGTTGCGCGTTTATACCGGCTAGGCTCACAGGTGTGGGGATTGCCGTACACTGTTGGGAGGAGTGACTCTTCGCTTGATTGCTGTGGACGAAATCAGAAAATCACGGACGAATCCGGTAAATCACGGGCGAACCCGGTAAATCACAGACGAATCTGGTAAATCACGGACGAATCCGGTAAATCACGGGCGGACCCGGTAAATCACAGACGAATCTGGTAAATCACGGACGAATCCGGTAAATCACGGGCGGACCCGGTAAATCACAGACGAATCTGGTAAATCACGGACGAATCCGGTAAATCACGGGCGGACCCGGTAAATCACAGACGAATCTGGTAAATCACGGACGAATCCGGTAAATCACGGGCGGACCCGGTAAATCACAGACGAATCTGGTAAATCACGGAAGAATCCGGTAAATCACGGGCGGACCCGGTAAATCACAGACGTATCTGGTAAATCACGGACGAATCCGGTAAATCACGGGCGGACCCGGTAAATCACAGACGAATCTGGTAAATCACGGACGAATCCGGTAAATCACGGGCGGACCCGGTAAATCACAGACGGATCTGGTAAATCACGGACGAATCCGGTAAATCACGGGCGAACCCGGTAAATCACAGACGAATCTGGTAAATCACGGACGAATCCGATAAATCACGGGCGGACCCGGTAAATCACAGACGAATCTGGTAAATCACGGACGAATCCGGTAAATCACGGGCGGACCCGGTAAATCACAGACGGATCTGGTAAATCACGGATGAATCCGGTAAATCACGGGCGAACCCGGTAAATCACAGACGAATCTGGTAAATCACGGACGGATCCGGTAAATCACGGGCGAACCCGGTAAATCACAGACGAATCTGGAAATGGGTTAGTGACAAGACCCCTTACCACTGGTGGGGGGAAGTCTATGTCGGGTTAGTTCGGTTTGTACCTGGAAAGTGGGTTAATGACAAGACCCCTTACCACTGGTGGGGGGAAGTCTATGTCGGGTTAGTACGGTTTCAGGCAAATCACGGGCGGACCCGGTAAATCACAGACGAATCTGGTAAATCACGGACGGATCCGGTAAATCACGGGCGAACCCGGTAAATCACAGACGAATCTGGTAAATCACGGACGGATCCGGTAAATCACGGGCGAACCCGGTAAATCACAGACGAATCTGGTTATGGGTTAGTGACACGACCCCTTACCACTGGTGGGGGGAAGTCTATGTCGGGTTAGTTCGGTTTGTACCTGGAAAGTGTGTTAATGACAAGACCCCTTACCACTGGTGGGGGGAAGTCTATGTCCGGTTAGTTCGGTTTTATCTGGTAAGCGTGTTAATGACAAGACCCCTTACCACTGGTGGGGGGAAGTCTATGTCCGGTTAGTCGGTTTGATACTCACCACTGCTGGAGCAACGTCTGCTCGCTTCTGCTGCCTGGCTGCCCTTGTGCAGGCAGCCGGCTATTTATAGTCTGGCTGCTGTGCGATTTACTGTTTTGTTGTTGCTTGTATAGTAAGCAACAGCATTGTTGTTGTCTGCTGCGGTTAGCAACAGGCGGTGCGATGATGATCGGATGATTCTTGCTAGCGGTAAATATATGAGGTGATTCGTGCTTGATGTTGGTTGTTGTAGGGAATTTGTAATGAGTCATTACAATCCATCCCCACTTCGGAGACGAGAACCTTCTCGTCTTTAAAATAAATACTCCATCTTATCTAATATATGCATATATATTTATTTTTTTTTATCCTTACATACAAATATTTAATTTATTTACTTATATTTCAGAATTTAATTTGAAAAAAATACTGTTCGGAAAAAAAAATTCTCTGCATGAAAATAAACTTGGAAAAAAAAATTCAGTGTACGGTTAAAATTAAACAATAAATAAAAAAAAAATAAAAAAATTAAATTAAAAAAAAAATGACTTAACGGAAAACATTTTGGGTTTTTTTTTGTACTGGCTCTTATCCGAACCATTCAGGGCTTAAAGATAACCAATTCACGGTGACTGCCTGATCGGAGCTCTGCTTCACCCGGACGCCGAATTATGGCGGTAACTTGACCCCAGGGCTTGTTGAAAATGAGGCGCTGCCTGCGGTATCTTCGGTTGTATATTCCATGCCTCGTTATATTTATGTTATTGAAGGGGCCATTAGGGATATCGGGATTCAGTTTGATCATTTGCATGTCAGGATTAGAATTGCGGGACGCCGAGTCGTTTCCAAGGTGAACGGAACAGGACAGTGACGGGTGTGAGGTCCAGAATGTTTGGAGTGCAGGCCCTGGTTTCGGCGGTGGCGGCGGCGTATATAAGACGGTTCGTGACTGTTTTTTTCAAATTTTGTGGGACGGCAGCATTTTGCGGAGGTGTTGTACATGGTTTTTGCGGAACAATGGGTTTCGCTTCTATGATCGAGATTGGACGCTTATACTTCACGACTCTCTCGGTTTTGAATTGGGGCACCTCTTCTCCCTTTCGTTCTGTATGTTTGGTGTCTTTTCTTGTACGACGGCGGAGTCGGCGTCGGCGGCGGGGTGATTTATGCACTGCAGTGACAGTCATCAAATGGCTTACATGTCCAGGACTTAGAACAGGGGAAGCAATTTTCTGGCCTCCTATTGATATCGAGATATTAAGTTTCCGAAGAAAATCTATACCTAGTACCATCTCAACTGTCAACTGGTCTACGAAGGTAACTTCTCCTTCCGCGTGTCGGTTTTCTGCGACCACGGAGACCGTGTAGTGCTCATAAACTTGCACTGCTGCACCATTAGCCATATGCAGTTTACTTTTTTGCAGTCTGTCCGGAGTATTATTTTGTTTGAGGATCTTCCTCACGTCTTCGTTTATAAAGGATGCGGTGGCTCCGGTGTCTATTAATGCGGTGACCTGGTGTCCGCAAAGCGTAAGCGGAATAAAACACCGTGGGTCAGTCCACATAACATCGTCTTTTGATCCGGGGCTGGGTGGTTTTATTTCTTGTTCGGTTAATTCGGCGGGTTGTTGTCTTGTTGTCGGTGCTTCAACTTCGGTGCTTTTCGGGTGACGTTCTTTCCCAGAGCGATAGATGTTGTTTCGGCTTGCTTTTACGGGGTCGTAGGTTAGCATGGAGGTTTGGTTTGAGTGACAGGAGCAATCCCGAGTCATGAGCCCCTCCTGCCCACAAAAGGAACAGAAAAGCCGAAACGGGCGGCGGTAGTTGGCTTTGTTATGTCCACGTTGCTTGCAGTTCCAACAATGGGTAGCTCGGTCATAGGGCTCCGAATTTTGAGGCGGCCGGCGCACTATCTGGTGCTCTTGAGCTCCCATGTTGTTCCTAGGTGGGGGTCTGGGTGTCTGGTGCGAAGCGTTACGGTTTTCCTGGCATATGTATTCATATTCTTCGGCCAGTTCCATTAACTCCTCTAATGTATTAAAGTCTCGGCGGCGGACATAGAGGTGGTACTCGGAGCGTAATCGATCATAGATCTTATCTATGTTATTCTCACGCCACATCGTTGGATGCTGATGGATTAGGTATTGCATCGCTCGGATATAGTCTTTTGCCTTCTCCCTTGGACCCTGCCTTTTTCTGGAAATTTCCTCCTCCAATTTGTTGACATAACGTGCCGGGAGGAAATGGCGTAAGAATGCCTGTCTAAAATTGAGCCAATTGGTAAACTTGTGTCGGTTAACGCGATACCATTCTAAAGCTACACCTCGGAAGATTTCCGGAAGGGTTCTTATGACGCCATTGGCAGGAACCCGGTAACAATCAATGAGTTCTTCCATTCGCCTCATGAATTCTAGGGCGTTCCCGCTTCCGTCGAACTTGATTCCCCATTTTCTTATGGTGTTCATCGTGTCGGCTTCGTTTCCACTGAAAGTCCTGTTACGGTTACGTCGTTCGGTCGGTTATTGTTTACAGGCTGGGCCGTCGGCTGCGTTTTAGTGGAAGTTGTTGGTATTACGGTAACGGTGGTGGCTGGGATACCATTTGGATAATAGAACGGACTGTAGTCGGGGTGCTTTGTCATGCGGTCGAATGTGCTTATCGCATTGTATGCTTCCGTGGTCATCGTACTAATTGGAGGATACGAATAGTTTGGGATCGGGTAATAGAAGTCACGCACATCCGGCTGTCGGGACATCCTATCAAACTCTGCGGCTGCGTCTTCTTCAGTCTCCTCTTGGGTGATTCGGTCTCCTTCGGTCTCCTCCTGACCGTTTAGATCCTTTTCGGTCTCCTCTTGGGCCTTTTGCTGGCTATTGTTCTGTCGGTTTGCGTTTTGTTGGCCGGCTTTTTGTTGGATGGCGTTTTGTTGGCTGGCGTTTAGTTCGGCGTACTCCCTGGCGATTACTGCCTTTCCCAATTCTTCGCATAAGTTTTGGGTTGACTTCCGAGTTCTAGCGGCTTTCAAGTGCGCGCTAAATCGGGCGCGGAGGGTATCTAGAGTACCCTCTGTATCTAGTTTGGCTTTCGCCATGTGTTCAATTATTTCCTTTTTGCTTAGGAGGTAGATTGCTCCAATGCTGGGAAAGATGTCGAATTCCTCTGATTCGGACATATTTGTTTTTCCTTGTTTCTGGTTGTTTAGGATAACAAACTTGACTCGGAATCCTGGTGTTGGTATCGGGGTCGGTAACGGTGGTAAATCGGTAGGTTTTTGGGTTGGAAGTTGGATGATGGGGTTCCTTCGGTTTTCGGTCGGTTTTGATTTTAGACTAGTATCTAGATGACGGGTTCGGTAACTGGGTAGTTTCGTCTAGATATTCGGTATGGTGCGGTTTATTTTTAAAATTAATAGCTTGATAACGGGTTCGGTAGCTGGCTGGGTTTATCTAGCTATTCGGTGCGGTGCGGTTTGTTGAATATTAATAGCTAGATAACGGGTTCGGTTGCTGGCTGGATTTATCTAGCTATTCGGTACGGTCGGATTTCGGTCGGGTTACGGCGTTTTAATTTTTCATCCGTAGTTTGGATGCTCGGTTGATTGATGAAATATTGATTTGTTGACCTTAAAGGTCCCTGCTCGGGCGCCAATTTGTGAGGTACTTTTATCAAGGGCTGAGGTAAGCTCGCCGGTCTTCCCAGGGTTTATATTAAAGTGTACCAGAACTTTAATTTTGGTCAATAATTCTTTTATTTATTTCTTATTTTGATTAACAATTGCTTATTGTACAATTAAAATAAATTCAGTTTAATCCTATAATAATCGTTTGGCTACAGCGTCGCAGATCCTCTTCTGTGTATGTTGTTTCGCCTTCGGAAAGTTCCCCCGCTGTCGAGTTAGGTTAGTCCGGATGGTTGCGCGTTTATACCGGCTAGGCTCACAGGTGTGGGGATTGCCGTACACTGTTGGGAGGAGTGACTCTTCGCTTGATTGCTGTGGACGAAATCAGAAAATCACGGACGAATCCGGTAAATCACGGGCGAACCCGGTAAATCACAGACGAATCTGGTAAATCACGGACGAATCCGGTAAATCACGGGCGGACCCGGTAAATCACAGACGAATCTGGTAAATCACGGACGAATCCGGTAAATCACGGGCGGACCCGGTAAATCACAGACGAATCTGGTAAATCACGGACGAATCTGGTAAATCACGGGCGGACCCGGTAAATCACAGACGAATCTGGTAAATCACGGACGAATCCGGTAAATCACGGGCGGACCCGGTAAATCACAGACGAATCTGGTAAATCACGGACGAATCCGGTAAATCACGGGCGGACCCGGTAAATCACAGACGTATCTGGTAAATCACGGACGAATCCGGTAAATCACGGGCGGACCCGGTAAATCACAGACGAATCTGGTAAATCACGGACGAATCCGGTAATTCACGGGCGGACCCGGTAAATTACCGACGGATCTGGTAAATCACGGACGAATCCGGTAAATCACGGGCGAACCCGGTAAATCACTGACGAATCTGGTAAATCACGGGCGAATCCGATAAATCACGGGCGGACCCGGTAAATCACAGACGAATCTGGTAAATCACGGACGAATCCGGTAAATCACGGGCGGACCCGGTAAATCACAGACGGATCTGGTAAATAACGGATGAATCCGGTAAATCACGGGCGAACCCGGTAAATCACAGACGAATCTGGTAAATCACGGACGGATCCGGTAAATCACGGGCGAACCCGGTAAATCACAGACGAATCTGGAAATGGGTTAGTGACAAGACCCCTTACCACTGGTGGGGGGAAGTCTATGTCGGGTTAGTTCGGTTTGTACCTGGAAAGTGGGTTAATGACAAGACCCCTTACCACTGGTGGGGGGAAGTCTATGTCGGGTTAGTACGGTTTCAGGCAAATCACGGGCGGACCCGGTAAATCACAGACGAATCTGGTAAATCACGGACGGATCCGGTAAATCACGGGCGAACCCGATAAATCACAGACGAATCTGGTAAATCACGGACGGATCCGGTAAATCACGGGCGAACCCGGTAAATCACAGACGAATCTGGTTATGGGTTAGTGACACGACCCCTTACCACTGGTGGGGGGAAGTCTATGTCGGGTTAGTTCGGTTTGTACCTGGAAAGTGTGTTAATGACAAGACCCCTTACCACTGGTGGGGGGAAGTCTATGTCGGGTTAGTACGGTTTCAGGCAAATCACGGGCGGACCCGGTAAATCACAGACGAATCTGGTAAATCACGGACGGATCCGGTAAATCACGGGCGAACCCGGTAAATCACAGACGAATCTGGTAAATCACGGACGGATCCGGTAAATCACGGGCGAACCCGGTAAATCACAGACGAATCTGGTTATGGGTTAGTGACACGACCCCTTACCACTGGTGGGGGGAAGTCTATGTCGGGTTAGTTCGGTTTGTACCTGGAAAGTGTGTTAATGACAAGACCCCTTACCACTGGTGGGGGGAAGTCTATGTCCGGTTAGTTCGGTTTTATCTGGTAAGCGTGTTAATGACAAGACCCCTTACCACTGGTGGGGGGAAGTCTATGTCCGGTTAGTCGGTTTGATACTCACCACTGCTGGAGCACCGTCTGCTCGCTTCTGCTGCCTGGCTGCGACTGACTTTCCTTGTGCAGGCAGCCGGCTATTTATAGTCTGGCTGCTGTGCGATTTACTGTTTTGTTGTTGCTTGTATAGTAAGCAACAGCATTGTTGTTGTCTGCTGCGGTTAGCAACAGGCGGTGCGATGATGATCGGATGATTCTTGCTAGCGGTAAATATATGAGGTGATTCGTGCTTGATGTTGGTTGTTGTAGGGAATTTGTAATGAGTCATTACAAGGCACTTCCAAACCACTATACGACTTTAATCTTCGTTCTGTTTTCAAAAACGCTGGACATTCAATTTCATTGAATCCGGGTAAACCTACCATCGAAAAGCTTGCACCTGTGTCAAGTAAAAATTTTACTTGGCAATTGTTAACCTCCAATTTAACAAACATTTTGTTGCCAATAGCTTGCAACGAATCATCAACGGAACAAATTCTGTCTTCTGAAACAGAATTATCTTCTGATATATTGTTAACATGATCAGCTTTGGCAGACCAATTTTTGTGTTGTTTCGATGGCACAGAAAAGGCAGTCAGGCATACTGCTGCAATGTGGCCCTTTTTGCCACATTTATTACAAGTAGCATTAAGAAATTTGCATTTCGCTTTTGGGTGGTGCAAAAAACAGCCGGAGCATGATTTATAAGAAGCGCTGGACTTATTTTGTTGATTTGGGTAATTTCGGACTTTGCTTCGCCCCCTTGTTCCAAATTTACGACTATGTGAGCCTGAACCTGAAGATACCTGATTGACTTCAAAGACTGGATCCGAATGGTCACTTTTTAATAACAATATAGACTTTTGTGTGGCCTCGTAAGCTTCTGCTAGTGATTTTACTTCTTCCAACGTCGGATTGGTTTTCTGTAATGCTGCGGAGCGCACAGCATCATGCGGGGTGTGCAAAATTATCGAGTCTCTTATCATCTCATCACTGTAATCTTTCTTGCACGTCTCTGTTACGCATGCAAATTGACAATTTCTGGCAAGACCACGAAGATCGGCAATCCACTCAGAGTATGTCTGATCTTTTTTCATGCGGCATTTAAAAAAATTGTAACGCGAGGTACAAACATGTACTTTTGATTTAAAGTAAATAGATAGCTTTTCTATTAATTGGTCATAGGTCTCTGATGTGATGTTTGACGACCCATACAACTTCCCGAGCAATTCGAAAGTTTCAGAACCTAACCACGAAAGGAAGTAAGCACGTTTTTTTCTGAACATGACACTTCATAGGCAGCAAAATGTTGTTGTAATTGCTGTTCGTAAGTTTCCCAAGAGCATTTCTCTTTGTTGAAAGCATAAAATGGTGGAATATGCCGTGCACTTTCGCCTTGAGTGGTTTCACTTTTTATATTTATTTGCTTCACCAAATTTTCCAAAAATATATTTTGGCTCGCAATTAAAGAACTAATTGCTCTCGATATATCTTCGCTCATAGTGTAAATAAATTTTTAATAAATAAGGAATGCAAAGTCTTGCATGGAAATTACCATGAGGTGAGAGTATTACGGGAATATGGGGCTTTTTTTTTTATTAAATAACTAGTCATGCAAAAATGGAGGGCATGCGAGTGGGACCGTAACAAAATAAAAAACTCTCGTCGCCAATTGTTACGTTTCCGAATTAAACATCAATTTTCAGTAAACGTTATAATTTATAATTCATTAGAGTTAATTCAAATAGTTACAATTTATATTCAATATTTAATATTAAATGACAAGAGACAAGAACGTGTTGATGATGAGAGCTGAACTGAACTGAGTTGATCTGATGCTCTCGTTGTTCGAACAGTTATCAATTAGGATTATGTTTTATATGATCAGCTGATAGGGTAAGCTAACAGGTTGCTGGCTAATACTCTTTATGCAATCGCGTTACTTTCACTTGTCTTTTAAACAGTCGCGTTATCTGGGCCCATAACCTGTTGACTTTATAAGAGAAAGTAGACAACCGACTTCTTTGAAGTAAACGTGAAAACTCAAACTTTATTTTGCCATGCACGTAAAAAGTAATTTCAATTATAGAACATAGATTAACAAAAGTGTTATAACTCAATAAAGCTTTAAAGTGAGAAAAAAGTGTTTCCGAGTTTGATAAATTATTCAAATACTATTTAATTTTTGCTTAACAATACCTTAATTTGGGTTGAAACAATGGTCATGGTCAGCATACACAATGTCATAAATTAATTTTTGATGCAGTAATCTCTCATGGATTTGTGCAGTTTAACCCTGGCTTTGCTGTCGTAGGTTATTGAAAACAGAATTACCTTGAAGAAACTCTGCCTGTAATACCGTTAAAAATCAAAATGTAGACGAGAAAGCTCAGTTGTTTTCAGAATTATCTTTGCAAGTACCTACTTATTTTCAAATTTTTCATACATTTTTATTTTTCAATGTTGAATAGAAATTTCTCAAGAAAAAAAAAAGGTTTTCACTGTAGTTATACCTACATTTTTTTTTGTATAAAAAAGGTTTTAAAAAAAACGAGCACAAGCTTCTGTGTGAAATTTAAAGTGTCTTTTAAACGTGTTTCGTATTTTTGATCAGCAGTGGGGGTTTTTTTCTCTCGATTACCGTGATAAAAATTAGCCTTTATCATTTCCTGACTCTTTAACTACCACTTTCTATGGATAGATCATCTACGTTCCTTTATTCTATGCAAAATTAAAACAAATCTATCCCACGTGAACCTATGTGCTAGTCCAGACTATAACTTATCTGTGTGCTTAATTTCATTCGGATCCGTTCAGCCATTCTGAAGTTATTGAGCAACAAACATACATACATCCATCCACCCAAACTTTCATCTACATATATATTATTATTATATATATAAAAGAACAGCTTAATTTTTGTGTTCGTTCGCTAACCGGGCACACTGGTTGACCGATTTTCCTAATTTTTTAAAAAGGTAAGGAACTCAAATTAAATAATCAAATTAATAGAATGAAATAGCATGAAAAATATAAAAAAATAAAATAAAAATAGATAACATTAAAATAGCAGTATGAGTATCTAACTCATTTGTACTTCAGAAAAACTTAAAAAAAATTTAAAAAAAAGTTTTGATTAGTTAATATTTCGTTGAATATCCTCTATTTCTTAATACAGCCTGGCAACGACGTGGCATGGAGTCTACTAAACGTCGACAACGTTCTATGGGAATTGCTTTCCAAGCCTTTTGAACTTCCTCCCAAAGCTGGTTGTTGTTTGATGGGTTGGCTTTACGAATAGCTCTTTTAAGGTCTCCCAACAGATTTTCTATCGGGTTTAAGTCGGGAGACTGGGCCGGCCAGTGCAAAACATTGACCCCATTGACCTGGAACCACTCCTTAGCTCTACGACGAGTGTGTTTTGGGTCATTATCTTGTTGGAAAACCCATCTTAATGGCATTTCTTCTTCGGAGTATGGTAGCATCACGTTTTTCATTATGTCAACATAAACATTTTGATCCATTTCAAGAAAAAGAGACAACATTATTTTATAAAGACAGAGAAAGAAATCTTCTGACAATTGCATGCTGTTAAGATGTCAATTCCTTAATTTTTTTTAATTAAATTTTTAGATTAAATTTAAATGTAACCAACTTCTACATACAATAAACTGTAATTGGCGGCAGCAATCGCAATTCCAATAAATGAGTTACTCCCTTTATGGTTGAAATTTGTTGATCCAGCCTTATTCATGGATCTTATCCTGCGGTGTTTTCATGCAATATAACAAATACACTACATTGCACTACGGCGGATACTTATTAAAAAAAAAAACTGCTAGCGATTGATTCTTTTATTTTATTATTGACTATTTCAATAATTTGAAGTTTAAGATAGACGGTGGTCTATAAGCAATACAGTTCAAAAATCTCCACATTTCATAAAAATCCAATACTACGCCAATCGTCTCTGAACAAACAGACATCCGTGCGCTCCTTTTATGTTGATTTGATGTTAATTTGTATCCTTGACTCAGATTTTGCATCGAAAGCTGGATGTATTTATTATTTTTCAGTTTTTCTTGGCTTTTTTTCATATTGCTTTTTATTTCCAGCGAAATATTTTATTAATTTCTGAAATGTTTAATTTTCTGTATACAAAGTTTGACAAACAACAAACAGGTCAAAAATATTTTCCTGAGCACACTTTAATGTAAAAGTGTCAAAAAAAGTGACTAGCCCATTAAAAATGTAGTTCGGCTTACATTTTTAATGAATTTGTTTGATAATTTCCCATTAATTAAAGTAGTGCGTACCCACTCGCACTTGTAGAGAAATCAGGTAAGGAAATGCTTACTCTTTCTTGTTTCATTTTTAATGGTGAAAAAATAGAGAAAAAAATGTAGTATCATACGGGCTTTAGATCCAGCTCTTTTTTAATCTGAGAAGCTGACATTCTTTATTTTTTTTCGAGATTCTTATTATTTGTCTGTCTTCTTGGGGTGTTGTTTTTCGTTTACCGCCTCTATTTTCCCTTTTTTCTACATATTGTATAGCATTTGAGATCATTTTTGCAGAGCAAGAGCAAATCCGTTGAATTTCCTTGTAAGTTTTACCTTCTCTTCTAAGAGACAAGATAAAACTTCTTTTCTCGGTGGTGCAATGCTTACGACGCGACGGCCCACTTTCAAAAAACAAAAAGGAAAATGATCTTACAAATAAAAAATCAATGGCGATTAGTGCATTTACAAACTTACAAACCGACCCGTTCCTCTTCGGTCATACAACTTGGTGCCCACTAGAGTCTACCACGCTAAATTTTTTTTAGATTTCATATACGTAGGTACATAGCTCAACGTCTCCAGAATCGTCCTTCCTCACAAACAGGGAGAACTAAGAATGCAGAGTGCCATTGGCTAAGCACCCAGGTCTCAGATCCGTAGGTGAGTACTGGTAAGACTATCGTCTTAAAGCAGCAGTTTAGAAGTAATGCAATGGTAACCTTTTAGGATACAAATAGCCTTGAAAGACTTAAGTAGGTTCTGTGGGCTTTGAGCAGCCGGCCGCCTGGGTATTTCTTCTTTCATATTCTTATCGGCTGCTACTACATATCCAAGCTAATTGAACGATAGCACCACTTCGAATTCGTGCACCTCCACCTTAATAGTTGTTCTTCTACTATTGCTAACGTCTTCAGCAGACGGGGCCACCATGTACTTAGTTAAGTGGGTTCCTTCCAATGTCGTCTGCGTATGCCAATAATTGGGTGGATTTGGTGACGATAGTCCCGCTGATAGATGTGCCAGAACCACGGATTGCTTTCTCCAACGATAGGTTGTCAATATTTTTTTGTTCAGAACATTTGTTTTTTTTTTTATTCGAAGGATTTGAGAAAGGACGGTTGGACGAAGCTTAAGTTATTGATTCAATACTTATTGCGAACACCCAATGAAAATTAAAAAAATATGTGCACGACTGGGTCGTACGAACTTGCTCCTGTATTACAAATTATCTTCTTCTTCTTATAAAAATGAATGTAGGTACATATGTATGTATATATCCAATGGAATCCGAAATGGCGCCTCAAATTTTGTGAAATTTTCATGGTTAATACTGTTGTATTCAGTGGTATGGTTTCTGTGAAAAAAAAATGTAAGAACTTCATGGAAGAGTGGGAAAACTGAAAAAAACTGGAAAATCCAAACAGAAGGCAGAGGTTTCAAAATGGGAAAATCGTATGTAATTGTAGGTGCAAACGGAAAAATGGAAAATTTTGGATTGGAATTCGGAAAACTCTGCGAGAGCACGAATTTAGCACAGAGAGACAGCATAGAATTTACGGTTGCAACCTGCAAAGCTAGGAAAAATTCAGATATGTAAATAGTTCTCTAATCAAGAAAAGCTGTGCTTCTCCCATGGACAGCTACACTAGTCAAAACAATATTAAAGGAACACTTGAAAAAACTCCTTATAAAAAACCACTCCATTTTTGAGTTTTTTCAAGTGTTCCTTTAATTTTTTTGACTAGTGTATATGCGATGCGTTTTCACGGGTGTTCAATGCCCAGAATCTTTTCATTGTTTCACCTTACATCCTGTACAACACCATATTAAAATAATAAGTTAACTTTAACTTTAACCAGCTAGTCATTTATAATATAAGTGTGATATTACAAATAAATTATATCGTTCGTTTCTTATCAGTTTCCTAGTTCCTATGTATTAATTTACATTTATGTTATAGGTAAGTAGTTCAAAGAGTTTTTTATCATCTAAGTTATGTTTACTTCTTTCCATTTGTGCAAAAACAATTTTTTCCTTTAAAATTATAAAAACATTTATAACTTATTGACTTAAATTTTCACCCAACTATAACGGACAGTAACGCGACAGAAAAGCTTTCGTAATTAAATCTTTGTTGAATAAATCAATTAATCTCTTCGTCGAAATTTTCGAAATGTTTATGAAAATTACCATAGTTACCCATTAAGTTAAAAAAATAACAATTTTTTTTTTCATAGGAATCAAACATTTTCAAACAAATGTTTGAGCCACTTTTAATACACATTTTTATTTTCCATCAAAAGCATCATAACGTCTCGACACTAGCCTTGAATTAAGGACAGCCAATTCATATCGCACCCACCATTGCCTAGGGGCAAATGGAAATTAAGCGTGTTGATTAATTATTTTTTTCCTCCCCAATCCTTATAATCTTATTCAGGGGAATAATATTCACTTTAATTTTTTCTTCATCATTATCTTTACACTCCATCCCTTGATCTGCTCTGTCTGAGAATTAATAAATTCAATCATTTTATGACTTAAAATATGCATATTGGTTAAAAAAAAGTTATTGGCAATGTTTTAACTGCATCATAATAATTCCAAATTAACTTGATTAAATTATCGTCCTTAATTGAAACAATGAAAAAAGATACCATGCCTTTCAAATTTTCTTTCCAATTCAATTATGGTGAGATCATAGCGAGTCTAACCAATAAACTATCGTTTAACCAAACAAATTGCGGAGCCAACACTTTCAACAAAATGAAACATTGCCAGAAACTTAACGCCCACTTCTTGCGATAAAAAAAAATTAGTTCCGCCAACATTGTCGTATCATCAATTTGTTTGCTAAACAAAAAGACATCCAACTCCTTCAAGCTGTTTTCATTACAACGCAAACAATTCAATAATAATTAGTTCTGTTGGAATGATTGACTGAGGTGTCTTCTTGTTGATTTAATTAATTAAAAAGCAAAATGGTTTCACAAAATTATTCGGTATCATGTTAAAATAAATTATAGACCTTCAATCTTTTGACAAGAGAAACATTTCGCAATGTTGAAAAACTGGACAATGGAAACTCCTGACTACAGAAGCAATAACTACATCCTTAGAATCTAAACTTTTGACAAATGACCTGTTCTTCTAAAGAATGGGAACAAACACTGAAGAATGTTGAACTAAAAAGGAATCCATAACACGCCCTTCACCCGTTTCGTTCTAAAAATTCCTTACAAACAAGAATCCATAGTGATGCCAACAGGAAAGCACGTTCCTTATTATCCTTGTCTAACAGATGCTGAATGACCGCAATGGAATAAAATTTCAGACTGGCTCTCTTTTAACAAGGCTACAAGCAGCTTCCACGAGGTCAATTTAATTCGCATACAAATTTGTAAAAAAAGAGAACACAGCTTTGTTTGTTAGGTAATTATAGGTTATGGTGTTTCATTTGTATAGGCGAAACGTTTGTCAAACTTCCCAAAAAAAGAGCCTTTTCGTTGTGGAGTTGGAGTCGAATCAAATTACTTTCGTGGGAGATTTTGAAAGCATTTCAAGAGCGATTTAAAATGCAAACCAAATCAATGGTGGGTCGGAGTAGGTACCGCACAACAAATAAATTGTTGCCATTTATTTTTAGAAAGAAAAAAAACAGCTTTGGCGAATCACTGCTTTTAAATGGTTCTCATTTATTTAACAAATGTCTGTTTTTGTTTGTTAAGTGAACATTTTTTTAGGCGCGTTGAGCATTTGTGAGGGGAAATGTTATGAGTTCGCGTTACCGGCATATTTGCTTGAGACTAGCCCATGAAAAGTTACTATTTCTGTCTGTTTGTTACTTAGACGTTATTAAACAAGTGAACCAATCCAAATAAAATTTGACAGAGAGATAGTCATAGGCCTGAAAAGAACATAATAAAAAGGACACAATAAAACGGTTCAAAGGATTGTTAGGGGTTGAAAAGTCAGCGTTTGTATGGAGATTACATACATACATAATTTTTGATAGAAAGATTCCAACGGATCAGCAGATTTCATACCCTTGGTGGCACGGATCGCCAGGAACAATGCCCCTGGTGGCACGGATCGGCAAGTAAGTAATAATAAGAGGCGATGCTGGTTCGATAGACTAGTATACTTATAGTATTTCCCGAAGAAATTGAGTGTTAATTGTATTAATAAAGTTTAATTCCTTTTGGGAAAATATTATTTATTGAAATGCATGTGACTTCGTTACAACACGTACCTACTATTCGTCTGATTTTCAAATGTTAGCCTGTTGTGGCAGCGAATTAGCGAAGGAACATGTAATGACTCGTTAAAAATTTTAGCCTTACATCTATTTTTACACTTCAAAAATATAATTAAAATATGACTCCCCTTCGTAGTATAAATAGACCCCACAATCGCAATAATCATCAGTTTCCGACCGATCACCGTCTAGTAAACATCAGTGGCCGACCGTCTACTGTCGAATAAACATCAGTCTCAGCCTATTCTCCGACCAATACACATCATAAAAACAAATGCTATCAATTCATCAACTGCGGCGAGCCAAAAACAAACCAGTTGCTAGCCGAACTCAGACCAGTCAGATGTCATCCGACCGCCAAACCAGGGCGAACAACCCATAAGCAGTCAGCTAAAAGGCCCTTGTAACAATTGAATCTAGGAACTCGAGGTGAGCAGACGAGAGCTCTGGAGCGGTAAGTGTAAAACCTTACTTACCATAACCAGGTATAATTTCCCCCCACCAGGGCAGTCGTAAGGGGTCTTGTCACATATTCTCACTTCGTAGACAGAACGCTTTCTGTTGATTGACCGGATTAGTCCGTGATTAACCGGTTTCAACTGCAATTTATCTATTCATCCGTGATTTACCGGACTCGTCTGTGATTGTACCTACTCTTTAAATAAACTTAACCCGTATCCGTGATTTTGTTTTCATTGATTATTCGCATGCGCAGCGCATATGAATTAAAGTTTCTGATGCTCTTTAATTTCAACAATGGAAAGACCGGCGAGCTTACCTCAACCTCAGAACAAAAGTACCTACCTTATAAACAGCTCTGTTTTTTTTTTCTTCTCAACCGCGTACTAAGCTTAAATTTAAGGTATATCATTTCACTGATAATGATAAAAAACATGTTATCCTTCTCTGTACAAAATACAGGGTGGCACATGAATTGTACTACAAAAATAAAACGTAATAACTTTTTTTTTAATCGATGTATTTCATTTATTTTTTTTTTATTGGTTAGAAAATTAAATTTTATTTTAAATAGTTAGTTGTTTTTAAAGATTATAGACCGCAAATGACCTCCACGCTCTCCCACGCATATGCGGCACCTGGTCAAAAAATTATTCATTGCGGCCTGAAGAGTTGAAGTTGGGATCGCCTCAATTATTGACGTTATGGACTGCTTTAATTCAGTTCAATTCCTGGGCTTCGTTGTATACACCTCTTGCTTGATATAACCCCATAAAAAGAAGTCTGGTGCAGTCAGGTCAGGTGACCTTGGGGGCCAGCGAAGAGTGGAGTTCCTAGAAATTAATTTGTTTGCGAATTTTTTGTTTAGCTCCGCCATAACTGGTCTGGCTATACGTGCAGTTGCTCCATCTTGCTGAAACCAAACGCTGTTGAATGGTATACGTCTTCGGCGCAGTTCTGGGTAAAAAAAACTCCTTCAACATCTTTAAATAACGGTCCTCATTGACAGTAACGGTTACACCGTTTTTTCAAAGAAGTACGGCCCGACAATACACCTTGATGAAACTGCGCACCACACAGTGACTCGTTCTGGGTGCAGTTCCGTCTCATGGAGCATTTCTGGATTAGACTCATTCCATATACGGCAATTTTGCTTGTTTACATTGCCGTTAAGATCAAAATGGGCCTCATCAGACATGAACAAACAATTGATCAATGTGTTGTCTTCTTCGGCCATTGATATCATTTTTTGGCAAAATTCCAGGCGAACAGGCAAATCCTGAGGGTGTAACTTTCTAGTAATTTGGACTTTGTACGGAAACAAGTTTAAACCGTCATGAAGTATCCGTTGTAATGACCGTCTACTAATTCCAATTTGCCCCGATAAGTCGGGTCGAAACGCTCGGATTGGCCTGTATTGCAGATGCTACTGCTTCGATTGTATCCTGAACCCGAACATTGGCATCTCGATGGTACGGCCTTCGTGCGATGCTTCCAGATTCGGCAAACATGTTTACAAACCTCATAATGGTCCATCTACTCGGGGGATTACCGCCAAACTCCCGCCTAAATTCCCTTTGGACGGAAATGACGGACTGCAAAGCATGGTAGCGTTGCACTATCCAAATTCTTTTCTCCGTATCCCAAGCATCCATTTTTATAAATCTAAATAGTAACCTACAAAATAAAAAAAAAATACGCCGATTACTCACACAGAAAAAATGTTATTACGTTTTATTTTTGTAGCACGATTCATGTGCCACCCTGTATAATTCAGGATTCAGGAATTAACTTCTGAATAAAGTGGAAGAAACAACCGTTTTTAATCTCCCATACAGAAGGCCCCAAACCTCGCTTTCCTCAAGCTAGTATACCCTTATAATAAAAATTAAATCGATACAAACTGCAAGTACAGCAAAAGGGCCAAGCAGTCTAACCAAAAATAAATGTTCATTTAGGAGCTGGAAAATCGTAAAATTTTGATTAAGGCTGACATGTCGAAGTAATGCTTATATTTTATGTGTTTCAAAGAAAGGTGTTTCCCAACACGAGCTATAGGTCTGCCATTCGTCTCTCTCATAAACATGACTCAAGTACTTCACATTAAAGCTATAAAATTTTGGACGAAGAATATTTCATATGTCCCTTGTGATTATATACCTTTACTGCTTTTATATACTTACAAAATTTGTCAGTTAAGCGCGATGGTTTATTTCTCAAAAAGGTTTCTATTTTTTTTGTTTTTTTTTTTTTGTTAAATCAGCAGGATTACCGGATGTATTTTGTTATGGTTTTAATTTTGTATCGTTAAATCAAATGACATGACTTCCTTCTTTGATGATAAAGGAGAGTGACCAATATCAGCATGGGGCATTGAGCTGTTATTGAAAAGATGTTGGGCCAGAAAAAATCGTTAAAACTTCGACTAGGTTCGAAAACTCACAGCCTCAAAATGATAAATGTACCACTGACTTTGACATCTAATTAAAGTGAGTCCTTGAAAGATTTATGATCCGATAAATATCACTTCAAGAAGCGATTAAAGCAAAATAGAAGAAAACTTTTATAGGAACTTTTGCAAAGTCTGGGCGATGCTCTTTTAATGATGAATAATGTGAAAAAGTTTTGCAATTCGAGAATAGGATTGTTGAATTGATCCAACTTTCAAAGTCTTCAAAGTGTCAGAGTTCATTAATAAATATATTGTTGGGTTGGGTTGATGTTTTCCAAGTTGACAATTACTTAGAAATTAGTCATTAAATGGAATTGATGATTGAGGTGGAGTTTCTTTTCGAACAGAAAGAATGGAAGAAAAGCATGCTCAAGTAGTAGAAAGAAATTTTCCGGTTTGGTGAAAAAAGTTTGAAAAAGGAATTGTTGTAAGAAACATACTCACATGGTCGTAAAAAAGAGACTCACTTTTGACTTGGGAGCTGGCAACGACTATTCTGTTTGTTGAAGTTATAATGTTGAGTAAAGGTAATAGGGAACAGCAATTATAGCCGAATAGCCGCATATGCGAAAACCATAATCGTAAAATATCAGTGTGGTTTAAGACCACCAATCGGCAAATATCATGTTATACACGAAACGTGCAATGTTGTTGAATACAACATTATTAGTTTAGTTTATTTGGTCAAACAGAGTACAGTATTCTTATAGACTAAAATAAGTACAAAAATCATTTTACAAGTAAATATACAACAACCAAAAAATAGAACAATATACTGATTAAAAATAAATTAAGAATTAACAAGTAAAATCAGTAGTCTGTTTTTAAAGAATTCTCTTGAACAAATTTCGAAAAAATCAATAGAATTACATACCGAATCGCCTCTTTTAAACATCTTGTAATTGGTTCATTGCAGCCATAATTAGTACAAAGAAACCTTTCAACGAAGAGAAAAGAAACCCTGAAGTTTCTCGCAGGGATACGAAAACGCATTTCGTATATCACGAACAAACATAATCGAAAAATATTTTCTACGAACAACGAGAGATTGAATTCCTATTAACAAACACCTTACATTATAGCCAATAATTTGTTTTTGCATATCTTGTGAATCTTCTTTGCACCCTCTCAATTCTATCAGATGCATTCGAATAACAGGGGTTCCAGATAATAGAGCAGTATTCTAAAATTGAACGAACCAACGAGAAGTAAAGAATTTTAAGCGTTAGAAGATCTGAAAACTCACGAGTATTTCTTTTTATAAATCCAAGCATCGCATTACTCTTATTCACAGTTAAATCAATGTGCGGTCTAAATGTAAGCTTTTGGTCAAGAATTACACCCAGATCTTTCTTTTGAGTTATTCTTTCAAGGGCGATATTAGTCAGATTGTAACTGTAATTCAAAAGTGTTTTTTTTGCAGTACGTTAGCACCTGACATTTGGCAACATTTAGATGAAGATGGTTGTTGTTACACCACTGTAAAAGCCTAAATAAATCTTCTTGCAGCAAATAACAGTCTTGGATGAACTCGATTTTTTTTTTAAAGTTTTAAATCGTCAGCATATAGAAGGCACTTAGAGTGAACAAATATGTCTGATATATCATTGATAAATAACAGAAACAACAACGGCCCAATATGGCTACCCTGGGGTACACCAGAAGGCACAAGAATAGAATCGGAAACACATGATTCGATTTTAACAATATGAACACGATCAGTTAAATAAGATTCAATCCATTTCAGCAAACTGGAATGGAAACCAAGGCATGCAAGCTTATGAACTAAAATTTTATGATCGACCCTGTCGAATGCTTTCGCAAAGTCAGTGAAAATAACGTCTGTTTGAGAGTTATTATCAAACTTCGATATCACAGAATTAACAAAGATAGATAAATTCGTTGCCGTAGATCTACCAGGTATGAAGCCATGCTGATAAACCGATATGTATTCTCGCACAAGGAAAAAAATTTTATCACAAATGATTTTTTCGAATAATTTCGGTAAGACTGAAATTTTGTCTATAGTTGGTTATATTCTGCCAATGCCCTGCTTTGAATATAGGAGATAGGAATGAAACTTTCCATTCATTTAGAAAAAGAGCATTTTTTAAAGAAAGATTGAATATACTCGCCAGCGGTTCAGCAAGGGAGGAAGCTAATTTATAAAGAAAGTATGGTGAAAACCCATCAGGTCCAGCTGATTTTGAAGAATCAATTTGTTGCAATGCTAACAAAACTTCATCAGAGTTGATTTGGAGAAATCCTAAACTAAACCGTTCAGACGCATTAGGAGGACTTTGAACATTTTGATCATGTGCATGAACGGATTTAAAATAACTTGCAAAGAGATTACATATTTCAGAAATATCACTTGAAGACGAATCTGAGTAGTACATACAATTTGGGAAGCCAGAGCTTTAACGCTTGGAGTTAATAAATTTCCAAAAATAACCACTATCTTTTTTTATCTTGACCTCAGTTGAAGTTATATAATCATTATAAAGCATTAAATTAAGACCACCAAATCAACAATTGATCAGTTTTTCGCCCTAAAGCAGGCGAATTAAAAATGTCTATAATTCAGCATCAAAACAAACCATCTGTTTATAGACTTTATAATCACCTACGACAGCATAGCCAGGGTAGAGTAGTAGAACTGTACAAGGACATGAGAGAATTCGGCATCCCAAATAAACTTAGATTACTATGTAGGCTAACCATGACCGACCAACGTTTCACGCAAAATTAAAGTATACGAATTACTAATCAGACCCGTCAACATTTTCAATGGACTCCGACCAGGGGACGGACTGGATTTTATTTCTCTTCAACCTGGCGTTAGAGAAAGCAATCCGCGACTCTGCAAAAACTGTTAGAGGGACTATTGTCACCAAGTCCACTACAAACTTTACAATCCTTAGATTAGAGGAAAAAACCTGGGACTCCTGCTAATGAATGAGCAAGAAACTAAGTACACGATGGCCCCGTCTGCTGAGAAATTTGGCAATAGTATAAGAAAAACTAGTAAGGTGGAGGAGCAAGTCTTTGAAGTAGAGCGATCCTTCAAGTACCTTGGGTCAGTAGAAGAAGCCGATAATAATATTTAAGAGGAAATATACGGGCAGCTACTCAAAGCCGCAACAGAACCTAGTTAAGTCTTTGAAGGGTCTTTACATCCTGCTGCTATATAAGATGTATTCACTCTAAGATCTGAGATCAAAGGCAAAAAGTTTCAAGGCGAATAGTTGGCCCCGTTTGTGATGAAGGAGGATTTCTGAGACGGTATAATCAAGAGCTGTATCAAATCTATTGTGAAGTAGACTTGATACCAAAAATTAAGCTTGGAAGACTGTGGTGGCCGTACACATAGCTCGTATGAGCGAGGAGGAGCCGGCCGAAATATATTTTGCGGAACAATTCATGGTAGAAGACAGCGCGGTACATCAAATTTGCCGTGGAAGGATGGCGTAGACGAGGACGTCCAAAGCCTTGGCGTGTGGTGGAGCTGCGTGGGTCGGCCAACAATACATTGAAGAATTTGTTGAAGGAAACCGGTCCAGATACCGGTTGTGGCGCAGATGAAGGAGATGAGGAGTTATTAAATAGTAGTTAACGTATTATTGTAGGTTTTACTACGGACTGGATTAATTCTCAAGCAACTTGCTTATCTTCATAAATATGCGACCATAGCGTCCATCCGCTTTAAAAGAAATATTGAAGAAGTAAACAAACAGTTGGTTAGAAGTTTTCTATCCAAAATTACGTTGCCTCTTGTTGAAACTATATGATAAAGAGCAACGACTACACCACTATATATTCTATTTGGTCTTGAACGTTGTGGAACATTATTATAAGACAGCATCAGTGTAAGAATAAGCTAGACACTTCAGTGGATTCAACGGATTTCTCATCGACTTTAAAAGCGCAAAGTAAAGTATTTCAAGAGTTTTCGAAGGCAATGTCTGGCGAAGAAAAACTAGATCTTGCTGCTGACACAACATGCAGTATCTGCAGTGCAGCGTCGTCGTCTTCAATTTGTAAGAATTCAAGATAAAAAATCTTCAAGCAAAATATCTTCAAAAATGAAAAAAATATTCCATACAAATTCCCAATCTGTCGCTGGCATCAAAGGTATGCAAAAATATTGTTCAACCTTCAAATCTCATCAAAATGTCTTTATATAAACTTTTGTGTATCGCAGGTGGCTATGGTTCAGAGGAATGAGTAGTTGACTGCTAAGCCAAATGCTGCGGGTTCAAGCCCCAGCTTCGGTAACATTCTTTTTCTACGAAAATCACCAGCTTATCTGAGACCACCTGTGCGATAACATGAGCCAATATAACATCTATGTCTCCTCCTCTGAGCCACGTAGGTTTCTGTTATGTGTTTTCCTTCTATGTATCTATCTGTCTATCTCTGTTGTATTAATGTCTTGTTCTGTCCCAGCCGATGGTCTCAGTCACCAGTGCTGCTATGTGTCTGTAGTTCGTCACATTCATTTGCGAAGTACTGTAAATTCAATGTTCAATAAACTTTTGTGCCAAAACATATTTAAACAATCCTTTTATTTTATGGATCTCTGGCCTTTCCCATATAGAAGTTTCCACAAAGGCGACTTTATACTCAAGAATTTATAGCGTCTTAACTTATTTTCGTCTCAGACCTGAAGACACATTATTTAAATACAAAGCTGGTTTTTTTATATAAGTTTTTTGGAATATTGAGAGTTAAATGACAAAATGAGAAACAAAAATGAAAGGTGGCAGCAATAAATTGTTGTCACCAGACTGAAATATGGAAAAAACTTTAATTTTTTTTTTTTTTTACTTGAAGAAAATTCAAAATAAAATACAAAGTAGGTTTGCCCGTTTAAAGTGCTCATACGCCATAGTGGTCATATAAGTCGGTAATATACGTTTTTCGATTTCTTAAAAGTCGAAAACAAAAGAAGAGACACCTGTTTTCACTAAAGGACAATTTAAGACCACACACTTTCTGAACTTAAATTGGCTTCATAAATCAGCGCACAGTGAGAACTTAATCTTTGTGAAACATTCTCCTAATTTAAGGTTGTACTTGTTGCCACATGTGGTGCGTGCCATTTGTTAAAGTCAGTGTAACAGCTTATACTTTTCACTTGGATGTTAATTTTGCTGTATTACTTTTTAGGTGAAGAGGTTCTTTGAAGGAACAGGATCATAGAATACGAAAGTTTTGTGTGTTCTTTTGAGTACCAAAGAGCATATCATTTAAACTGGATTTTTTATAATGAGTAGACAAGGAGTTTTTGGTACCCTTTTGATGCCAAGACACAGTGCAAGAGAAGGATACATTTTAAAGAGAACTGTTGCCCTACTTTGCTCTTGAATCCTTGAATATTGCAATGAAAGGCAAAGGCAGATATTGGTGAACAGTTCCTCATTACGGTGTTGTGGCTAAGAAAACAAATGTCTGCATTGTAAAGTCACATAAAATTTCCGATTTTGACATCAATTTTCGCAATTTGCAAAATACAGATTGCAGTTTCCTTTTTAATTAAAATTGTCTGTTAAAACGAACAAAACTTAAGAGTTTTAATATACGTAATTGACATTACAAAATACGTTTTTGTTTGCATTGTTTGTCCTCACGCGGAATCTAATTGACAAGTTGCTCTGACTAGACTAGTCTACTACGCAACGCCATTTACATTTAAAATGATAGCTGTTGTGTAACAATGATTTTTGTGAATTCAAGTTAAGGGAAAGATGAATGCGTAATTTTGAGCATCGAAACAATCCTCAGAAATTAATTTGAAAAAGTTTAAATTTTTAAACTGAACATAAATTCTTCCCCAAAAAAATATGACAGCCCAACATTCCATTTGTATAGTTTGAGTATAAATGATAATTCATTAATTGTGCTGGTGGTGTTGGCGTTTTTTTTTTTTTTTTTTTAAATTCATTTTATTCAATTCACTTATGACTACTTAATACTAGACAATGAATTCAAACTAGCTTATTATCTAAAATCTTATATTAAACTTACTGGCCCCAACCGGGCGCTCTAAGAAATTCATGGTTTACTTAAAATTAATATGCCTTTCGGCTTATGAACTATTTTTTTTTTAACTTCATATGTTTTTTCTTGTTAGAAAATTTAAAAAACTAACACAATGTCTTGTTTATTTGTTTCTTACAAGCTACTTAAAATTAGGTCCTTAAAAAAAATAAAACTTAAAATTAACTAAAACTACCTATTCTACCTAACAACTACTTACAAACTAGAACACCCACAGCAGCAAATCTCTATAATTTTTTTTTCATATCATTTTTTGTATTTTTTTTTTGTATTTTTTTTTTTAAATATTCTTTTTATTTCTTTTTATTTCATTTTTTGTTTTTTGTAATTTCATTTTGTTGTCCATGTCAATATCTGTGCCACCATGCCTACTCTACTTAAACCAAAACCCAAAACCCTTAGACTAAAACAAGTATGCAAGCCGGCCAAGGCTCAAAACCCCACCCCGACTACCCATTATCAAGTGCTGACTGAAGCCACCAGAACTGGTGCTCCTGCTTCACCCTATCAATTCGATCCCGTTCGGACACAGCCCTACTGAACCGAAGGAGCTCTGCTCCGTGCTGTGCGAGGACGTCGCGATGGTAAAGGAGCCGCCGATCGACGGTTCTCCGCCTGACGTGGTAGATTAGCGGGATCGCCAATCTGTCCTGTATCAGACCGCATTTATCTAAATGGAGGAATGCCTCTGGTGGAATGAAGCCACTCGAGCGTGCACTATCAAAATATTCGTCGTTCGGATAGAACGCCCCAAAGATCAAATTATTCGTCGAAGTCATAGCTCTCGCAATGTGACCCCGAACAAGTTTTATCACGAAATTGTCAATTCTGTTGATCCGAGCCTCGTTATACAGAACCTCGTTAGAATAGTAATGTATATAAGAAGATTCCGGTGTCCGATACAAACCGAGACAGCGCCGAAGACACTGCCTCTCGAACACCCGAATCTTCTCCATTTGAGATGGTGCAACGTTGAACCACACTGGACAGCCATAAACGATCATCGGCCGTATGAGGGCCATGTAGCAAATTACCTTCACTCTGGGGTCAAGCCGACTGCTGTAAAACAGCCGTTTCGTCAGAGCGAAGGCTCCTCTGGCCTTAGTCAGAGCAGCATCTATATGTCTGTCGAAATACAGATACTGGTCCAACCAAATACCGAGGTACTTCACTTCACTTTTGCTCGTTAATCGCTGTCCGTGAGGCCCAACGATGACCATCTTGCGCCAATTCTTGCGCGTATCCCTCGTGGCCCCAGCCAACGAGGTCCGGAACAGAATTGTTTCGCATTTCTGGACATTTATTTTCAGTTTCCAGTCATCGCAATATCGCTGAATCTTCTCGAAGTCACGTTGCAAGAGAATTCTAATGACTTCGACCTTTGGGGCAGTTCTGTACGCAATCAGGTCGTCGGCATACGCAATTGCCTGGGAAAGGCTACCTATCAGATCGCTGGTGTAAATGCTGAAGAGGATCGGCGAGTTCACCGCTCCCTGTTGAAGACCGTTTTTAATTTCAAAGGTGGTGGTAGAAGTTACATTGCCACTTTTGACAACAAACTTTCTACCGTTGAGCATATCATAAAGCATATACAACAATGGTTTACTGATGCCTAGTCTGGTGAGTTTTAGGTACAAACCTTCTAACCAAACTGTGTCGAAGGCCTTCTCTAAATCAACCAGAACAGCACCCGTACATTGTTTCTTGGACTTATTCCATTGGATATCAGAAACGAGCTTAGACGCGGCATGAATGGTGTCGTGTCCCGCCTTGAACCCGAACTGATTATCCGGAATTATACTGTTGTCCGCAGCCCACTCAGCCAGAGCCCTATTGATTACCTTTTCGAATACCTTGCTGATGCTTGGAAGAAGACTTATTGACCGGAGATTTGAAGGATTGGAGCTGTCCTTTCCCTTTTTCGGGAGAGGATGAACCACAGCTGTCTTCCAACGCTCTGGATAATATGCATTATTCAGCGCGTTGTTGAACAGTGTGGTATAAATGTCGATGGCTTCAATCGGTAAGTGTCTTAGTACAATGTTGGATATACCGTCGACACCTGCGGACTTCTTATTCTTTATTGAATTGAAGATGAGCTGGAGTTCAACCTTCGTGATGAGCAAGGGACTTGGGCCCGTTCGATCGGCGATTATAGCGTTTGCTAAAAAGTCGTCATCAAACCGTGTAAAACAACGGTTCTCGGATCGCCATTGCGAAATATCATTCCTCAGGTAGAAGTGGTGAAGTAGAGCTCTGTTCTCCAGGTCGTGGTTCGGGCGAGTGCAAGCATTCACCTTATACACTTGCTGGAAAGCAGCACCAACTGTCTCCACTTTCTCCTGCGGATCTTCAATCACAAAGAAGTCATCGTCCAAAACGGCTTCCTCAGGATCAATTTGCGCTGTCAGGAGTACGTCTCTGTTCTCTATAGTTCTCTGGAGTTTCAGGCACGGAAGGTCGTTCTGATTGTTTTTTCTAAATATCTTATTGATTTGGGGAAACATACTCGGGTCGCTAGAATTAACGGCCCGAATTTTGTTGTCCCAAAACAAGTTGATAGACAGTCTATAGTTTTCTTTAATCAGTTGGTTGATGTTTTTGATCGACGACTTCAGTGCCCTAATCTCCAGGTCGTGTGGGTCTGTGAAGCGTCTGTACAAGTTTTTCAGTCTTGTCAGTAGTCCACTTTTATGTCTGTGGAGTGCGTCTATAGTCGCGTTTCTGTAGACGTCGTTTTGGTCGCGTTCCTTGTATTTCGGTATTGTCCGTTCCATCGTTCGTTTTATCGTTTCGTCCATCTGTTGTAGATGTTGGTCGATTTCGGTGTTCGTTAGGTTTCTGTTATTTGGTGGGGCTGTGTCACTCGAACGGAGTTCTCTCGCTAGGGCGTTGGTGAAACGAGGCCAGCGCATCTTACTGTAATTGTAAGAATGCGTTGGAACGTATTCATCCAGCTCCACGCGCTCGTTCGGAATCTGAATTACAGCAGCCAAGCCACAGTGATCACTGTCGTACTCGATTGTCTGTAAGCAGTTTCGAGGGTGATTACCCACTTTGTCCGTTATTGTCAGTCTGGTATCGTACAGCAAAAGGTCAAGGAAGGAACCGCTCCTTGGGAACGATGGCCTTTCAGTAGCCAGCAGGTCGACACCATATTCAACACTGCAAAGATTCATCAAATTAAAAAGATGATTACCTCTTGGATTATTTGTTTGATTTCCCCAATCTCCATGTCTTGCGTTCAAATCTCCGGCCATAACGAAGTAGTTTTCTTCCAGGCTCAGTTTTAGTACTCTGAAAAGAATCTCGAGCTCTGAAATAAAGATATTAGCCTGCGGAGCTTCAGCCGCATAAGCCGCAATCATATACATCCGCTTCCCTTGAGTGAGAGAGATGCATACGACGCAAACTTCTAGCGTCCTGAGCTTTCGCAAATCATTATTGTGGTGTTGGCGTTTTTATAAGAAATGTGTACATTAATTGCGATGTGGTTTGCAATAATTTAATTTCCTCGGATTATATTAAAGTAACTTTTAGTTTGAATAACGAAAAACACTGTTTTTTGTGTGTCTATAGGCTTCATGAAGGTAATAGAGATGTTTTTCTTGAAGAGCTTAATGTTCTTTTAGTTAATGAAAAGACAAAAAATCTAATTTTTTTGGGTGACATTAACATTGATCTTCTCTCTAAAACCCAATGCGTGGAGAATTATTTAATGCTGCTAGCCTCTTATGGTTTGGAATCTTATATTAACGTTCCTACTAGAAACTCTGAACACTCGAAGACTTGCATTGATCATATTTTCTGTAGAAATAGTTTATCTCATAATTTTAAGCCAGTAAGCTCTTTGGCCGATTTGGTTCTAACTGATCACTGTATGACCAGTTTACATTATTTAGATTTCGTGGTTGACAAAGAAAACGCTTTAGAAGATGTTGAAGTTAAGAAAATTGATTTTGTCAGACTCAATTTGTTTTTGCGTTTTGAATTCTGGGACGGTGTTTATAATGAGAGTGATCCTTCACTTGCTTATGATAGGTTTATTGAAAAACTAAATTTTTATCTTGATACTTGTACCAAAAGATCGGTTAGAAAGAACAAGTTTAAACATCTGAAGGAATGGATGACAGTGCATATTTTAGATAAAGTAAACAAAAAAAATAAGCTTCGTAAAAAATGTAAAAACAATCCAAATAATACTCGGTTAAGAAATGAATACAAAAAAGTATGTAAGAATCTATCAAAAGAAATTAAAACTTGTAAGGAAAATTATTACTTAGCAGAACTTGAAAAAAATAAAAACAATATTAAAGGTGAATGGAAGGTAGTAAACAAAATTTTAAATCGCTCTTCGCAATCTAAAAAGCCTTGAGTTATAGAAGATGACAATATTATAATTACTGATACTACTGATATAGCTAATCGTTTCAATAATTTTTTCATCTCAATAACTGAAAATGTTTCAACGGAAGTTTTTAGGAATAGAAATGACACTTTT
This sequence comes from Sphaerophoria taeniata, assembly GCA_943590905.1. Lineage (NCBI taxonomy): Eukaryota > Metazoa > Arthropoda > Insecta > Diptera > Syrphidae > Sphaerophoria > Sphaerophoria taeniata. Next base: position 233,960,870 of record OX016540.1, on the reverse strand, counting down.
ATTTCTCATGGTTTAGTTAGTGATAAGGTTGTTTCAGAGAGTCTTTTTTATGATCCTATTCGGCCTAATGAACTACTCTCCATCATTCAAAAGTTAAAGAAATCTAGTTCTGTAACCAATGATAATTGTTCCAGTTTAATCTTCAAACAAATTGCATACAACATTGTGGATGTTCTTGCACATATTTTTAATAAAAGTGTGTACGGTGGTGTCTTTCCAAGTTCTCTTAAAATTGCTGAGGTCATTCCTCTATATAAAAAATCTAACCCTTGCAGTATGAATAATTACAGACCTATTTCTCTGTTACCTGTCTGTTCAAAATTTTTTGAGAAGGCGATGAAAAATAGAATATTGGAATTTCTAAATAAAAAAAATTTCTTTAGTGAATGTCAATTTGGATTTCGAGCTCACAAATCAACTGAAGATGCGTTGTTAAAATTTTGTAGTGAAATTTATGAAAACATTAACGATAATTTATTCGCAGCTGGACTCTGCATTGACTTAACCAAGGCTTTTGATTTAGTAGACCATAATATTCTTTTGACCAAATTGCATAATGCAGGAATGCGTGGATTTATCTATAATTGGTTAGACTCTTATCTATCTGTCAGAAAACAAGTAGTAAAAATAAATGGTAGCTTAAGTAGTGTATCTAACATTAGTATTGGCGTTCCCCAAGGTTCAGTTTTGGGTCCCTTGCTTTTTTTAATTTTCATAAATTCTATTTTCAATCAGAAATTCAAAGGAAAAATTACTGCATTTGCTGACGATATGGCTTTTTCATATGGTTGTAAATCTTTGCTAAACTTAATCTCTGACATTAACGCTGATTTAGACATTCTAAGACGCTGGTTTGCAGTTAATAAAATGGTGTTGAGCAATAAAACAAAAATTATGTATTATAGTCTATCAGGGTCTCATATTTTAGACGATTGCGATATTTTTTATCATTCTTCAGATTGCGAAAAATTCAAATTTGATGCAAATGATTCTTACAGTTTCATTTCTAATGAATACTGTTCCCCTCATTGCTTTCGGATAGATTTTGTCAAGACCTTCAAATACCTTGGTGTCTTACTTGACAGCAAATTGAACTGGTCTGATCACACCCAAGCACTAATGAAATACTTGTTATGTTGTTCTAGGCAATTTTATACTCTTGGATTGTACTGCTCACAAAAATTACTAGTTATGATCTATTACGGTATTGTTCAGTCCAAAATTCAGTATGGAATAACTTGTTGGGGGGGTTCTTATCAAAACAAGATTAATCCTCTTCTTATTCTTCAAAAACATATTGTACGAATCATTTGTAGGAAAAATCGTCTTCATAATAGTTTCATTTTATTTCAGGCATTAAAAGTTCTGCCTCTTAGACATTTATACTACTTTAAAGTTTTAAAATTATTTTTCATAAGAAGTGGATATCTTTCAACTAGAAATAATCCTCGACATAATTTGCGAGTAAATACTATGTTTTTGGTTAACATCCCCTCTTTTAATAAGATGCATTTTAGGAGATTCTATACCATTGTTGCTCCTCAGTTTTTAACAAATTGCCTCTCTCTATAAGATGTATAAGAATTTTGTCTTGTTTCCTACAAAATGTCAAATCATGGCTTTTTGAACACGATCACATTCAAATTGAAAACTTGTTGAATTTAATTATTTAATTCAACTATTTATTGAAAAAAAATTAAAATAATTAAAAAAAAAATGAATTAATAAAAATACAATACAATACAATACAAATTCTCTATGTCACCATTAAATCCTTGCGTCTTACTAAACCTCCACAGCTAACCTCCGTAATAAGAACACAAAGTCTCTCAAGATTACTTTGAAAAATGTGACTACCTTTGCCACAGGTGGGTTTGTTTACCCCAAGAGCAAAATATAATTGAAATAAATTGTATTATGAAAAATCTGTATTGGTCCTTACGAGTACACTCTTTGAATTTATGTGCCACGGACATGTTGGGTACATGCTTGTTCTTTGTATTTTTTTTTGTTGTTGTTTATCTTTTGTTCACTTTTTTTAAGAGCTAACTTTACCTTTTCACGCAGAGCGGGTTGTTAGTAAGAAATCTATGTTCCGTGGGCGATGAAAGTTGAATACTTTACAACATAAGGTACAACATTTTTCTTCAAGAAAGCAAAATGTCCCATTACCAGATTATATACCAAAGAAATAAAAATAGAGTGGCGTGACAGTTCTTGAAGAGCCAAGGCCTAAGTGGCTTACTCTCATCAACAATTCTCTGAGTGCGTGTGAAGAATTGAGGGGACCCACAATTTAACCGCGATTCCGAACGGCAAATTTGAGAAGCACTTTTTCATGATATATTGATACTAATGGAAGTTTTGTCAGTTCTTCGCAAGAGGCAGTGCCCGTGAAAGATGAAATGAAAACTATATGGGCACGAGTAGGACTCGAACCCACGACGCTCTGCTTAGCAGCCAACGCACCTAACCACTAAGCCACGCCCACTACCGGATTATATACAGATTGATATATTCCGGCAATTTTCCAGTTTCGCTGCCATAAATATTGATTGGGAATAGATTACATTTGCTTTTGCGTGGGTATATACTTCAGGGATCACTGTGACGTATACGTAATTTATTTTAATTTAAAATTATATCTTTCAAGGAACTTTTATCTCACACTTACAATTTGTATTGAGTACACCTAAGAATCATTCAATCTGGTGTCTCTATCAAAATTAAATTTCATTTTCTTTACCTGCCTTCAGTAGTGAATATAAAGTAGGATCAAGATAACTTTTGAAGTATCATTGCCAAAAATACTTTTAGGTCTGGTCTTGTACTTCAAGAAGGCAGTATGGAAGGCATATGGTCGGTTCCTAAAATTAAATGAGGTTGGCTATCGAATTGTTGTGCCCATGTCACTTGTTGGTTCATTCTTACAAAAACATAAAATATTTTAAGTTGAAAACTGAAACCAACTCTTTCTCACTGCAATGAATGTGAACTGAACAAGTTACAAATCAATTTAACATAGTAATGCCTTATAAGATTTTTTAAAGCAACATATCTACTAAAACATTAAGCAATATCAGAACCATCGTTTTATTGAACTCTATATTAGCCATGATAGAAAAATGTTTATGCTCCTTTATTGTATTCTGTTGAATGAACTGATTGAACACCTAGAAAAACTTGACATATCACTTCTATCACTTAAAAGCATATATTTCATTTTGCTAATTGTTATTTTTAAGTGAAACAAAAAACAATATGTGTAAGATTTCGTGACTTATTATTATTATTATGATGAGCACGGGCAGACATTTATCAAACATAGAGTTTTTATTTCATCCTCGAAAACGGCGGCGTTAGGCGGCACAATTCATTGAACCTCTCTTGATGGTTTTTTTGTGATAAAATCAACAACGTTATTTATTGCCAGCATTTTGTGGCTGACATGTAAAAAAAAAAAATTCAATTTGGAAACAATTCCATACCACAGCTGGTTTTATGTTCTTGTCCGAACGCCTTTTAAGCTCATTAATTAAATTAAAAAAAAAAATTAATAGCAGGTCAAGAAACGGCATAGAGTGTCTTCATCGCCATTTAATATATTCCATAAAAAATTGTAGAACTTGGGAACGAAAAATTAATAAGTAGTATATTCAATCTTCAGACACCATTAAAAAGAAGTAAGAAAGTTTTCAAATTTTCCTAAGAGCCTATTTCGATTTGTCTGCGACAAAAAATCTGCTTTTTTTATTCTCATAAATAAATTCATTATATCCCAAATGTCTGGCAATGTCAAAGTCAATATATAAAATCGAACTGCAAAAATATTTTGCAAATCATTAAATTAATTATTTTCCTTTTGAAGCACTTCGTCTGTTAAGGACAAGGTTCACTCAGGATGTGATGGATATTAAAACGGCACTGGAAAAAAATAGAATAATTATATTGCTTGCATTTCAATTAAATATATTAAGGTGGATGTGTTCACATAAAGTTCTGTTTGTTAATTTATTTATCCAAAATATTTTGCACCGATGTTAGAGTGACTCCTATCGAATTGAGAGTTGTAGGTTGATGTGATAACAATTCTACGCATTACTTTTTTTGAACATTGAAATTCAAAATTCCATTTAACATTAATCGTTTCCATAGCGTCGGATTTTCGAATAGGTTCAAAGGTATGTTGTGCAATGTTTTTTTAAAGATCAGTGTCATGATTTATTTTCCACTTTCTTCAACATTCAAGCCTGATACTTTTAGACACCATTGAGTTGCTTAATGCGAAAAATCATTACCCTGTCAGAGGCACTGCAGTTGCTCAAGAAGAAATTTGTTTCGAATCCCTTTTTTCCTGTACCTAATATATTTTTTCCAACACACAAATTCCAGGAAAAAGGATAAAACATGAACGGTGACTTGTTGGTTTGGTTATGATATGACTTATGATGATGAATTATCCATATTCTAACATGACACATGCGAACTGGCGAGTGATGTGTGGAATTTTAAATTCACTTTAGATCTGGATTTCTATTTTTTTCCACCTTCGATATCGTATTTTCTTTGCATTATTATCTGGAAACTTCAATAATGGCAGTGTTTGCTTTTGATATGTTGAGTTGTTCATCAATATAGCACCTGAGGATTTCTCAGAAGGATGGATATTTATTTATGTTGAATGCTTGATAACCCAAAATATTGGAATAAATATTAACTATGGACTTGCAAATTCATAAATCGAAAATTCTTTGAATTAAGAGGAGATCAAAGTTAAGTCATTTTTGCATTTCTGAGGAAATCATTTTATTGCCAGCGAACAAAGAACACTTACAAATAATTGTCTGATTATTTTGATCGAGAAAAAACACGTATACGACAAAGTTACCCAAGTATGAATTGTCAGTTGGTTTTTAGCAAATTTAGAATTCGTGAGGAAAAACATCGATTTCGATTCAATATTCAATTGGTACAAAAAATAAAGAAAGTTGACCATTTTCTGCAGCTAGTGTTTTGCTTAAAGAGTATACATTCTATCGACGAAAGAAAAGTGGCTGGTGCTAAGATGAACCGTGTGGCCATTAAATGCAGTTGCAGGTCGTGGATAATGGGTAGGAAGGAATTCAATTTTAAGCAATAAAATCTACACTAGTCTACACTAATATATAAAGCTGAAGAGTTTGTTCGTTTGAACGCGGTAATCTCAGGAACTACTGGCTCGAATGGTATAATTCTTTTTGTGTTGGATGGTGCCTTAATTGACTTAGACATTAGGCTACTTAACATTAAGCTGTGACCAATAGCAGCGAAGAATCTGTGGAAAATGTGGAAAAAACGGCAAAAAATATACATTTTTCTGCGTTTTAACGCACTTATCTCAGGAACTGCTTTATGAAATTGAACAATTTTTTTTAATGTTGAATGGTCCATTTATCAAGGAAGGCTTGAAGCTACATAAAATTTAGCTGCGACCAATAGGAGCGAAGAATTTGTGTAAAATGTGGAAAAAACGGCAAACAATACAATACAATCTACACTTCTACACTAATATATAAAGCTGAAGAGTTTGTTCGTTTGAACGCGGTAATCTCAAGAAGTACTGGTTCGAATGGTATAATTCTTTTTGTGTTGGATGGTGCCTTAATTGACTTAGACATTAGGCTACTTAACATTAAGCTGTGACCAATAGCAGCGAAGAATCTGTGGAAAATGTGGAAAAAACGGCAAAAAATATACATTTTTCTGCGTTTTAACGCACTTATCTCAGGAACTACTGGTTCGAATGGTATAATTCTTTTTGTGTTGGATGGTCCATTAATTGAGGAAGACTTGAAGCTATTTAACATTAAGCTGTGACCAGCAGCGAAGAATCTGTGGAAAATATGGAAAAAACGGCAAAAAATATACATTTTTCTGCGTTTTAACGCGCTTATCTCAGGAACTGCTTTATGAAATTGAACAATTTTTTAAATGTTGAATGGTCCATTTATCAAGGAAGGCTTGAAGCTATATAAAATTTAGCTGCGACCAATAGGAGCGAAGAATTTGTGTAAAATGTGGAAAAAACGGCAAACAATACAATACAATACAATATAAAGTTCGTTTGAACGCGGTAATCTCAGGAACTACTATTTCGAATTGTAAAATTCTTTTTGTGTTGGATAGTGCATTAATCGAGGAAGGCTTTATTCTACTTAAAATTAAGCTTCGACCAATAGCAGCGAAGAATCTGTGGAAATGTGAGAACTGAGATTTTTTTCTGAGATCTCTGAGATGAAATTATTTTGGATTCGATTTCTCACTCAGCTATTTTACGTGGCTGACATATGTGCAGCAACAATTAGTAAGGTAACCATTAAATCTCAATGATAACTGAGAATTATGTTCCACCAAATGATTTTGCCTCAGTCAAGGTGACATTGAGATCTCAGTGAGATGTTGGTGAGGTGGAACTGGCCTTATAACTGCTCAAATTAGAGTTTTGAGAGTTCAATTGATTTGTGAATGTGATTGATTGCACTATTTGTGCAGATAACAATATCATTTTATGTACTTCTTAACTAAAAAATATGCTCAGTTTAAAAAAAAAAAAAAAATTTCTTAACGAAAAAAACGATGCAGAAGAAAGAGAGATATTAGAATTAGGGAGAGTTCACCCAAGGGAATGCTTTAAGTATGAACAACTGAAGGGAATCATAAAAAATGCTCAAATTTTTCAAGTTCAAGAGAATTACGACCTAGGGAGAGTTGACTGCAATGCAATTTTACAATAACTTCCGAACAAAATTCCCACGCGCGCATGATGCACAAGTCGAGACGATACTCTGGCCGGTGGACGAGAGAGAGGCGGACGAAGTCGCGGGCAACTGCTAGTACAATATAAATAATTATGGTATCTTCATGATTTGTGATGTTTTGCATTCGTAAAAGTTTGAACGCCGGATTTCGATCAATAGACCAGGGTAGATAATTTTTGAAAACGAAAAAAATCGCAGTAGAATAAAACAAATTAGAAATGGTGGGGGATGCGATAAAAATGAAAGGAAAAATAAATTACGGGCCATCCGAGTTCGGGAAGTGGGCGGGGGGCGGGTTTTAAGGGGAAAAAATGGTTTATCTTGATTTCCGGCAAAACTAGAGGTCCTATGGAAAAATGTTAAATGGCAAAGTTGTAGGTAACAAAAAGATATACAACTTTTGTTCAGACAAATTTTTCACATAACCTCAAAATATATATAAAAAATTCAAAAAACCAAGTTTTTGGTTTTTTATTTTTATCTTTTTCAAAAAAAAAGATTTTTCTACGAAATTTGGTGAAAACTTCCCTTATTATATCCCAGATACACTGTAATTTATTTGGTTAAAAATATTTATTTTTTCCTCTTATATTGAAATAATATCAAAAAAATACCCTAATTTTGAATCGAAAATTCACGTGTCAAAATTTCGCCTTTTCTTAAAAAGTCAGCATGCTATTTATTTGTTCAAACGTCTACTTTCTGATGGTGTAAAAAAAATATACATTACCATAGTAAATATTCTCAGAAAATGCAAAAAATTGAAAAAAACTCGAATTCGATTTTTTTTCTATACAGTATATACATATAAGTAGGATGACTACATTTAACAAACACAAAAACAATCTTAGTTAAAGCCAAACATATGGGCACTTACACTTTTTGAATTCAATTCAAAATCATTGCATTTTTATGAAAAGACTTAAGGTTAGACTTAGACTAAAAAATGTAAAGTAACTAATTTTTATTCGGTCAAAGAATTACGTTATGAAAAGTAAAGTGTACGACAAGAAAAGTCAAGCTAAGAAAAGTAAAAGTCTAGTGAAAGTCAAATCGAAGATCCAATTTAAATTACCTATTTTTCTATATTTTTTTATATTTAACATTAATTAATTACAATCAAAACATTATTTAAAATCTTTATAATTGAACAAAAACTTTATTAAAACTAAAATCTAGTGTTCTTGCTTAAATCCTTTCCTTTCCTCTAGGTACATATATATATATATAAGTTAAAAAGCTGATTCTGATTGCATTTCTTCATCGTTAGATGTGACAGACCTTTCCAACTGCAGTTAATCTTCGAAATCTTCACCACCTTCCTCGTCTCCAATGATATTTTCGGACTGCATTGGTTCTTCATCCAAAATTTCCTCATTTACTTCCTCGTAAGTTTTTTCTTCCATATTTGAGCAATTTTCGGAACCATGACAATTCGTGCATAGATTTGTACATTTTAAACCATGTTTTCGACAGCCACATTTTAAACTGTTACATCCACTTTAACAGCTGCAGCAAATAGTTTTAAGCAAAACTTCCGGAATATATGATAATGGAAAGAACACTGCGGCAAGGGGTCGATATATCTCTGTATTTATTTATTTATTTAGCTTAATACAAGCTTTAACTTAAAAACTAAACTTAGAAGCTAACAAATGTTTTTTTTTTTTTTTTTTACGGCTTAAAATTAAAGGGACAAGGTATGGAGTGTAACTTAAAATTACGACAAATCGGAAAGTTGGTATAGGGTGGTACGTAGGGATGAAGAGGAGGTGTGGAAGTCAAAAACGTGTTGTATATTATTGGCTGACCGCACCATTCTGTTAACGGGATTGAAATGGCCGTAATTGGTCCTGTGAGAAGAAGGCTGAAAGAGGGGGACAGTTCTCAGATTGCGCGGATTGGTGTTAAATGAGAGCATATTGAGAAGGGATTGGCTGTCAATGGCTCCTGTAGCTAATTGGTAGATAAAAATAATCTCCGCAATTTCACGGCGTTTTTCCAAAGACGTGAGTTGGATAATATGCAGACGGTGTTCGTAAGGAGGTAATATGAGGGGATTGTTCCAGGGGAGGTTACGTAACGAGAACCGAAGGAACCTTTTTTGAACAGCCTCAATTCGATGGGAATGGGTTTTATGGTAAGGAGACCATACTATGCTGGCGTATTCTAGAATAGGTCTAACAAATGTTGTAAACAAAGCCTTTGTTACATAAGGGTCATTAAATTCTTTTGACCACCTTTTAATAAAGCCTAGAGCTGAATTCGCCTTAGAAATTATTGACTCGTAGTGAGATCTGAAGTTTAGCTCTTTATCACAAATTATGCCCAGATCACGAATGAAGGTGACAATTGGTATAGGTACGTTGGAAAAATTATAAGAACGCTGTAAAGAAGGGAATCGTTTGCGGATTGTTAGTGATTACAGGCACGTAGCCAGAGGGGGGGCTAGAGGGGCTCAAGCCCCTCCCGAAATGATTTTTTTAAAAAATATTTGAACAAAAGTTTGTATATTCTCTTATTAGTTCCTCACTACTTATGTAACCACATCGTAACCAGTTCAAAAAATGCAACCTATATAAGCCCAGATATCCAAAACGAAATCTTGGATATATGCTCTGATATTGTCACCAGAAAAATATCTAACCGGGTTATAAGATCGAGTTGTTTTAGCATTCTGGCTGATGAAACAATGGATGTTTCTGGCACTGAGCAACTTTCAATATGTGTCCGATATGTTGAATGCTGTACAGAGCCCACGAAAAGTATGCTTCGGGAAAATTTTGTAGGTTTTATTCCGACGTCTTGGACAAAACGTCACGATAGACGCATATAATTTCGAGGTAGTATATATAGGAGTGTATATCTTGGCTCCGCTATCAATACGGACAACGACATCAGCGCCAAGATCAGACGAAGAATAACTCTTGCTAATCGCTGTTTCTTCGGGCTAAGAAAGCAATTGAGTAGTAAAGCCCTCTCCCGAAAAACTAAGGTGACGCTCTATAAGACCCTCATTATCCCTGCTATATGGTGCATGGACCTTGTCAAAAACGGATGAGAACGCACTTGGCCGTTTTAAGAGAAAGATTCTACGTAAGATCTATGGTCCTGTCTGCATAAACGGTGAATGGAGGAGAAGATTTAACGACAAACTGTACGGGCTGTACAGAGACACTGACTTAGCTAAAAGAGTGAAGGTCCAAATACTCAGATGGCTCGGTCACGTGGAGAGGATGGACACCAATACTCCGGCCCATAAAGTCTTCGAATCCACCCCAGAGGGAAGACGCAGTAGAGGAAGACCAAGGCTCAGGTGGCGCGCGCAAGTTGAACACGACCTCAACCAACTCGGCGTGCGAAACTGGAGACAGCGAGCTAAGGACCGAGCTGGCTGGAGAGCTTTGTTGGTTGAGGCCCAAGTCCACCCCGGACTGTAGCGCCACCTTTAGTAAGTAAGTAAAGTAAGTAAGGATCCCTCTTCCGATGTTCTGAAACTGCTAGATATATGTGACAAGACCTACTTCAGGAGCATAAGCTACTTGCTTACAATTTTGGCCACACTACCAGTTACAACAGCTATCGTTGAAAGAACCTTTTCAACGATGAAAAGGATCAAAACAGTATCCCGAAGCGTTATGGGCCACCCAAGACTAAGCGCACTTGCAATTCTGTCTGTTCAATCGGGTATTGATGTGGATCCAGATGAAGTGATCGACATTATTTCTAAAAAAAAAGACAAGGCGTTTATTGCTGTAAAAATCCAAACTATTTATTTAATTAAATAAAAAAAAAAATACAAACAAAAATAAAACATTTACATTATGAAGTTTTTTTTTTAAATTTTTGTATAAAGAATTACTTCTTCGAAATTGAACAAGCCCCCCCCCCCCCAACCGAAATTCTGGCTACGGGCCTGAGTGATTAGTCAACTCAGTTCGCTAACTCGACTTAACTCTGTTAATTTTCTTCAACTCGAGTTAGGTAGCTCGGTTTGCCAACTCGAGTTGAACGGGTCAACTCGGTTTACCTATTCGGTTTGCCAACTCGGTTTGCTAACTCGGTTTGACCCATCACTAACAGATATATATGATAATGGATAGAACACTACGGTTACATCGATTGTTGGAAAAAAAATCGAATTCGAGTTTTTTCAATGTTTTGCATTTTCTGAGAATATTTACTATGGTAATGTATATTTTTTTTTATACCATCAGAAAGTAGACGTTTGAACAAATAAATAGCATGCTGACTTTTTAAGAAAAGGCGAAATTTTGACACGTGAATTTTCGATTCAAAATTAGGGTATTTTTTTGATATTATTTCAATATAAGAGGAAAAAATAAATATTTTTAACCAAATAAATTACAGTGTATCTGGGATATAATAAGGGAAGTTTTCACCAAATTTCGTAGAAAAATCTTTTTTTTTGAAAAAGATAAAAATAAAAAACCAAAAACTTGGTTTTTTGAATTTTTCATATATATTTTGAGGTTATGTGAAAAATTTGTCTGAACAAAAGTTGTATATCTTTTTGTTACCTACAACTTTGCCATTTAACATTTTTCCATAGGACCTCTAGTTTTGCCGGAAATCAAGATAAACCATTTTTCCCCCTTAAAACCCGCCCCCCGCCCACTTCCCGAACTCGGATGGCCCGTAATTTATTTTTCCTTTCATTTTTATCGCATCCCCCACCATTTCTCATTTATTTTATTCTACTGCGATTTTTTTCGTTTTTTTTCCATTTTTGAAGCTATCGGCACTAGTCTACAATTAAAGTATTACAATGATGTATGCATAAGGCGTATAAATACTGTTTTGCAAGGAGAAGCATTTAGCATTCGCTTAATGATGCTCGCAGGGCTATCAATGATCGTCCAATGTGGTTGAAGGCTGCCCAATCACAAAAGGAGAAGTTGCTGGTTTTCGATAAGCAGTGTCTTTGGCAAGAATTAATACTATCGGGCTTCATTGCAACAGAGCGCTAGGAACAGCATGATAATATGCAGATTGGCGGCTATGCTCATCCTCCATGTTCTGCGAAGAACTGAAAATTTACACTACAGAGGTTCAAAAGAGCTGCCTCCGATTTGGTGAAGCACGATACTAGTTCTAGTGGTCATATTTCAAAATATGGCCTTATGACCTATGGCCTTATGACACGGCACCAGTTATAATTATTATCTACAAAAAAAAAAAAAAAATTTTTCTCAATGGAGAAACTTGTTTGATAGTTTAAGTTTAGTAAGGGTGCTTGCTTAAGTTCTTCACTGAGTATTTAATATAAAACATATGTACCTATATTTGCGGAAAGCACTATACCTAAAGTACCTAATGCATGTTGTTCGATATTTTAAAATTTAAACTATGCAGACTTATTTTTTCAGTGTAAAATGTAAATATTATTTTCAACCCACCAGAAATATGAACAAAATATTTTATTGAAGTTTTTTTTTACGAAATTAACATTTTAATCATCGGAAATCAACCAAGTGAAAATAAGTTTAATTTCTTTTTCAAATTTAATGTTTGATGTTGTCAGAATTTTCTCCCTTCTCCTTTGCATACTTCATCTTAAGTATATAGTTAAATATGATGAGGATGATCCAGAAGATGTTCGCTTTCAGCAACAACTTCAATCTATCATTTGATGGCATTTCAGCAAAGTCATCAGTGAACACTTTAAAAGGTAATGGGTGAAGGATGCAAAATTCAATGTTCAAACACATTGTTAAGGTGCACACGAATGAGAAACGACCATTTGAGGAGCTTCAAAATTTATATATTTCATGTAAATTGATTTTAATATCTTAAGATTCTTGAAACATAAAATTCGTAGAATATGAACTACGATTGAACAACTTTTACTTATAGATTCAAAAAGATTAAATATTTTGTGTAGGAGCTCCAAAACGGGGTGCTCAAAACGTTTAACCCATAGACAAACCTCCTCACTTTCAATTGTTTCTACGAAATAAAAGTAAAACCATCTTCACTGAACAAAAAAAATTAACAGATAAATTCAGGGAAGCTCAAAGACAAGGAACCGTGAAGAGCCATAACAAAGTTCCATTTACAAACAATACTTCCTAAATAAAATTGGTTTTCTGTAGATAAGGAAAGTCAAATGCTGTTAAAATTTTAATGAAGGATAATAAAACTTTTTTATATTTTAGTGCTAATAAATCCTTGCGATTATTTTGAGGGGAAACGTTTAATGACCAACTTATTAGGAAGAAGAGAGAAATTTGCGATTATATTTTTTATGGTGCGGAAAAAACAAATTATTATCTTTTAAGCTGCCGTCTTTAGCAATCAAACTAATATGCTATGTGAATTTTACATGCAAAGTTTTATAAATGTTTAAGGCGTTGGTATGATAGAAACAAAAAAATGTTGGACTGCCAATTTGTAAAAACAAATAATTATTATTTTTGAGAATGCAAATAATTAAGAAAAATAAGGAAAGAAGATATATTTCTTATACCTAGTACTTGTTGTAGTTGTAACGAAGTAACATATACTTACTTATGGTGGCGCTAGAGTCCAGGTCGGACCATGGCTTCATCCCACAAGCGTCTGTTTGTCTCCAGTTTCACACGCCAAGGTGGTTCAGGTTCTCCACCACCATGTAGGTATGCTCCATCTGAGTAGCGTCTGCGACGTCCTCTCGGGTTATATTCGGAGACTCTACGGGCCGAAAAAACATGCTTTTTAAATAATATTTTCCCAAATGGCCAATGGAATTGTAGTTTATTAAACAATTAACACCCCTTCGGAAAATATTATACATGGACAAGTATTTTGGACTAACATTCGTTTCCCAACTATTTTCCAGATTGCCTCTGGTCAAAAAGAATAAAGTCCAATATCGATTCTTATGTTTTTGTCTCAAGCGAATTTACTTCAAAGAAGTTTTTTGGTTCCATGATGAAAATTCAAGTTGGTTTATACTAGAGTATATTGTATATCTAATGAGTAGGGAAACTCAGCATAATTTCCTTAGGTATCAGTTCACATTAATTCCCACACCAGATAGTAGAAATAGATGGCAATAAGAAACTTAAAGGAAGGAAAGAGAAAAGACATACGCTATTTTTCTTTTTTCTTTTTCTTTGTTCACAACTGATAACGATCAGATCATTGCTCATCGCCTTTGAAATTACACTACAATAATAAAAGCAATCCCCATACACAATCTCTGTTTGCGTTGCCAATATTGACAACATCGCATCATAATGTTGTGTTGAAAAACATATTGCAGTTACAAAGAATCCATTCTGGCAACGCATGATATTATGTTGGAAGGAAAGAACAAATATCATTGCTCTCCGCCTTTGAAATTCTGTGAGGGAAAAAAGGAAAGATGCAAGAGATGAACGCATATTCAAAACTTCTTACACATACAGTTTTAAATAAGGAATTGATTGACTGTTTTACCTCATGGAACCCAGTGGCAAATTTCCCAATTTTCACCAAGTAATCACCATGCGATTCACCAAGGAATGGAAGCTTCACTCATGAATTTGAAGGTGAATCATTTGGTGAAATTTACATAGGGCTTCATTGGAGTTCACCAAGTGAATTTCTTGGTGAATATGCATCAGTGAAATCATTGAATAAAAGTCTTCTGTGTTTTCATTCGTTCTCTAACTCCTATGAAATGTTAAATGAAAGCTCATTGGTGAACTCATCTCTTCTTTGAAAGTTGAATTTTCCACTACTTTTTTCATGAATGAAAAATATAATGAAAATGCAGCTGTGATCTCACCAAATGTAAATATCAAAACAAATTTAATAAATTTTTTTTATTGAAATATTTCTGAAAAGAAGACAATATTGTTTTAAATAATAACATATAAGAACAATTCAAGTCTTTGGCTGGATCTGCTACTTTTTTTTAAATATTTTTGCCGCTAAACGACTCCATTAAGGTTGCTCCACATTCCAAATTCCAGAATACCTTTAAAAAATGTTAAGAAAGTTAGTTGAATTTCTTTTCTTAGTGGAAAATAAATATTTATATTTGAGTACCTGGTAAATATTTTCGATTTCCCTCGTATTTTCTCCTGTGCTGTTTATTATTATTAATTCACTTTTAAAAACAGCTTATATATTCTTCACATCAACCGTCTTTAACTAAGATTTCGATTGCACTGATTTTACATAGAACAAATCATTTTTTTAACGATCGCAGGCAAAAAAAGACAGTGGAAAAAAAACGTTGCGTCGTCACCGGTCCGGTCGTCGCGTCGTCCTCGATCAACAAAAGTAGAAAATAGAGATTAAAATGAGTCAAGTATTGTTTGTAAGTTTCGGGTATTTACTAAAAAAAAACGAGTTTGAACAAACTGAGTCAACGCACAAGCAAGTAATTTCGAGTCTTTTTATTTATGAGTAAAATTAATTACAAATCATCCCTCATTTCAAACGAGTTCAAACGAGTTTTTTGGTTGAAAGTAAGATCGCTTGCAATCACCACTCAATTATTCATGGCGCTTGTAAGTAAATCGAAAAATCATGTTTGGTTTGTTTGAGATTTGTGTGCTGTGTGGAAATGTAGGTAATCTATGGCAAGGAGGTTTATTTTTATCGTTGATTTGTTTCATTCTCAAATTTTTGTATCACTGTGTCGAATAAAATAGATAGATACGAATAGAAATAAATAAATCCACATATTTTGATTATTTTGGTTTTTTGTGATCGAAACACCATTGTAAAATATAAACAGGACCTTGTGTATGAGTTTCAATATACATTTGGATTTCATGAGCAATTGAATCCGCGTTGTCAGTTGAATTTTCTCCAGCAAAATCGGCGTACATATCACATTCCCTTGAAGAAGTTGACGGTTGCATATCCAAAGAGTTCGTATTTGATTCAATGGCTGGAACTAGGGACAAATTTTTCCTTACCTACGTTCTACATCGTAATAATGATTTCATTTTCTTAGTATTTAAAAATGTACTCATTGAAACAAAAAAAAAACCCTTTTTTTATAAAAAAAAGATGCGTAAAAACCAAAAATTATTACTGAAACTAATTCATCATTGCTTAACCTCAAAATATTCATTCATACCTCTTTTTTTGTTTTATTACTCTAATTACAAAAAGCCAACATCCCACCCTAGAAAAGGATTACAATATGTAAAAGGATTACAGAAAGTAGTAGGTTGCTTGGTTATAGGAAGAAGGTCAGATATGTTATAAAAAGATTAACAATATTTAAAATATCTTAACAAAACTGCATTCTCTACCAACCGGAAGCAGGTATTCCCACGACATAATCTTCGTCAATCACTATTTTCTATTTAGGTACAGTATTCCCCGCTTAATTGCACTGACCATTTTGTCAGATTTTTCGGTCAATTATCCGGGTGGTTCAATTAACGAAACCCCGCGTGTTTGTTCGTTTGAACGCGCTAATCTCAGGAACTACTGATTCGAATTGTAAATTTTTTTATGTATTGGATTGTTCATTAATCGAGGAAGGCTTTAGACTACATAACATTAAGCTATGACCAGAAGGAGAGAAGAATCAGTGGAAAATGTGTAAAAAACGGCGAGAAAGTATTCATTTTTTTGTTATTTTGAACGCGCTGATCTAATGAACTACTTAATCAAAGTGAACAATTTTCTTTGTGTTGAATAGGAAGGCTTCAAACTATTTTAAATTACGCTGTGACTAATAGGAGCGAAGAATTAGTGGAAAATGTAAAAAAATGGCAAACATTATTCCTATTTGAAGGCTTCTGTTGTTTGTTAGAAAGCGCTGATCCTAGGAACTGCTAAATCAAAAAAACAGGGAAAATTATTCATATTTGACGGCTTCGAGTTATGAAGAATTTCAACTTAGGGAGAGTCGATTGTTATACAATTTGAAAATAACTTCGCAACAAAATTCCCACCGTGCGCATGATGCACAAGTCAAGACGCACCTCTGGCCGGTGGAGGAGGGAGAAACTGGCAACTGCGAGTATGTGTTATTTTTATTTTATATTTATCCCTCTGCGACTGACGTGTCTTTTTTGTTGCAATTCCACTGACCTGGTAGTCCACCAGATACTATTTGGACAGCTTGCATCTCAAAAACTTGTCTCATATTGATATCCTTAACAATTCTATTTTAAAGCTCAGACTATCCATAACTATTTTTAATTACTCATATATGTTAAATACAAATACATATGTAAGGTTTAACAAGTTTTATTGACACAACATAAATAGCTCTTCAAAAACTAACGATTAGAAAAAATAAATAAAAAAATCCACATAAATATTTTCTTCACTAAAATTATTAATTTATCAAAATTAAAAGTTACGGTACTTAAAAATGAAAAAAAGAGATCAATTCATCGGTTTAAAAAAAAAATTATATTGAAAAGAAAAATCAAAAACTTTTTTGGCAGTCTTCACAGTTTAACCTTGAGCATTGCAGAAAGACTGCTTTCACGCAAGCACAGCAACAATATACAAACAATTTTATTGACGTGTGGTCTAGGAGACACTATGAACATTGTCTCAGAGAGACTATGAAAATAAAGCAATAACACTGAGGTGGTGGTCTCACAGACAGATACCTTAATCCTGACGTGGTGGTCTCGTAGACACTTTCCTCCACAAAACAAATGATGCGCATGCCACGACAGCTCACAATATATACTAACACGTGCTTTACCATACGACAGGAAGGTACTGAGAACGCACAGGTCAAATTTAAAAAAATAACGGCAAAATACCAGATTTTATGTTTGGTGATGTCTGCCAGACTACCACGTCAGTCGCAGAGGGTTATAAAAAAAACTTTCATCGATAATAAGCAAAACAAACATAAGATAAGAATAATACAGATTCTTTCAGTCTCTAACTTATTTACAAAAAAAAAAAACAAGACCTTAAACTCTTTTATATCATATTGGCAAGTCAAACATATGTATATTAATATTGTTAATAATTTTTTTTAATCAATTTTAGATTTCCTTTTGAATAATTCTTAAATTCGATGCTATAAATTTAATTCATAATTGCATTGGCAAATTAAAATGGACCTGATTGTTTCAATTTTCATATTGTTTGTTTCGTTTGTCCATACATTGTTTAAAATTGAGAAAACTCTCTCTGTAGGGGCATTAGACCCAGGAAGGCATAAACAAAACTACAGTTTTTGAAATGTTTTCATACTGTATCTTTTTCATGAAAACTTCAACCCACCTATCTCCAGCACTCATTTGGATCTCCTTCCATTCAACGATTTTTTCTGAAGAAACATAATTTTTTACACATAAAAACTCGTCGAAAACATCAGTGCAATAAATTGAAATATTGCTTCTCTTTATCATAATATACATTAAACTGAACTCCACTTTGTCCCAGGAAGGGGTTGTTTGTAGAAGTACCCATTCTAAATCTTCAATATCTACATACGCTTTGGTTTAAATAATCAAGACAACTGCTGTAGAATTCATAGGAATATCATTTTATTTTCTTAAGTACATCAGGATCTTCTCGTTCAAAATCTTTGGTAATTTTTCTGAACAAAATTGGCAAAAAACCGTCAATTTTTCTTTGTTCAATTTTAGATTTAAGTTTTTTAATTACTAGAGACCATCTAGTCTAACTAAAACCCATTAATTTTTATATTCTGTGTCAACTTCATCGCATATTTCTTTTAAGTGTTCAACACGAATTGAATAACTATAAAAATAGGAATATAATTTTACTACAATTACTTCTATGTCTAACGGTAAACATTCAACAGCAGTTTGAATGCAATTATTTATGTTGGTATCTATGTTTGTATAATAATGATCTTCTGATTTTTGTAATTGTGAGAGTAGGAAGTGTTCTGAAAAAGAAAGACTACGAATTATGATGTTTTTATGCTTAGAGTTTTCATAAAGAAAAAAATTATAAAATAATGAACAAATAATGAGCAATTTCTAAAATAATGAACATTTTTATGTTTTCCGACACACAATAATTCATAATGAACATTTTCTTCAAATAATGAACTGTTCATTATAATAATGAACGGATGGTCACCGTAGTTATAAAGCTCAAGGTGCACACGCACGATTTGTATTATTTTTTTTTTAATTCCTCAGTAAATTTTTATAATTTTTCATCCGTAATTCATCACATTTATTGCACCTTATTGAGTGGTATTTGAAAGCGTTAAAAAGCACAAGAAATTGTACAGCACCTTTCGATCACTAACATAAATAAATGCGCCCCTGAATTCGAGTTCTTGTTTTTGTGACAGATAAGACTAAAGATCAAGACCAAATAAATTCTATGGACAAAGGATTTTTATTTTTGAGAAATTTAGCAAAAACTTCAATATTTAAATTTGTCTTACAGATTTGTTAAATAAATTTATAAAAAATGACAGCACAGGAAAAAGTTTGACAGCACAGGAAAAAAATTTGACATCATCAGAAATGTTTGTTGCTTCACTCACGTACACTGTACATGTGCCCAACACCGCTTTCTGTACTCCTTATTCAATGCAAAAAAAAAACAAAAACAAACAATAGCTAGCTGTAATTTGTTATACAGCGAACAGTATACTGACAATTTTACGGCTTCCACTAATGTCGATTTTCATTGGTCGGTTTTTGACGTTTCTTCTTCTACCTGCAATGGATCGGGTTATGATATATGTATCATTCTTCTTGTTTTCAAATCCGAAGGCTTCTGAACAACCAATGGAAAACGACATAAGAGAATTTGTTTTTAGGTTTGTTTCATTATAATTTTTTTTCCGTCCAATTATCCGAAAAATGTCTATGTATTCAGTTTTTCTGCTGCATATTTTTAAGATCAATTAAGCGAGTAATTCAACTAAGCGGGGTTCAATTAACCGTTTAAAAAGCCTTGCTACTAATACGAGAAATTTTCGAAGCCAGTTTTTTCGATCAATTAAGCGGGATGTTCAATTAAGCGAGGTGCAACTAAGCGGGGATTACTGTATACAAACCTAACCCACATTGAGGTATAGTATGCATTCATTAATAAATCCTTTCTTTAATTAATGTGAAAAATTATGTTTCCAGTGCGGATTATTATATTTATGACTGCAAATCCAGCCACCTAACTCATTTATAAATATTTCTATTCGTTAAATTACAACCCATACAAAGCCTGCATCTTTCTTTTTTTTCTTCGTAGAGAAAAAAAAATTGAAACATCCAATCAATTTTACCCGAAAACTCAAACATGTTTGAGTAAGTACAAGCAAGCGATTTGCTTGTGAATCAATTTGACTTGAAATGATCGAAAACGAAAAATATTTACGAGTTTCCTCTGCTTGCTTGGTTTGACTTACAAGCTTTTTTATATATGAGTCAAATTATTCATAAATAAGGGTTGCAATCGAACGAGTATGAACAAGCACACAAGAAAAATTTGGATGTGTTCGAACTGTTCAAACATACTCATTTTAATCTCTGGTACATACATAATGTTTATATACACGGATTCTTGCAGGTCATTTCCACCCCTAGAAAATATTTGTGTTTCTTTTTTGTTCATTTATTCTTCTTTGTGAAAACAACTAAACAACACACAGCGCTCAATGCAAATTACGAACTCGTGAAGCTGTGCAGGACTTTTCCTTGCTGAAATCACAACGTTTTGGTATGCGAAGAAACAAAAGCGTTAATAAAATAGAGAAAATGTACAGAGGAAAAAGGGCATTACTTTGTTCCTATGAAATCATTACCTTATTTTTCCTCTTAAAAGTGTGGAATGAATTCCTTGCTCTTTTCACCGAAATTTTTCATTGAGGATGAAATTTGCCACTGGGAATTGTTGTTAGCTTTTTAATTACAAATTTGTGATTGTAATCGTGACTACCACTTTTGCAAAAGAGTTTCCCTACTCATTATTAGATATACTCTGGTCACAGATAAGAAACTATACAGATGTCTCATTCATATGGGAAAAAGTGTTCTATGAAAACGAATTTTTTCAAAAAAAGCTTTTTTTTCCTTCCCAAATCTTTTTTGTTAGTTTTCGTCTTTTTTTCTTTTTAACTCGCAAACACGAAGAATAATAGGCGGGGAGCCCTCAATCCTGAAAGTGCACTTACACGGATTTCAAAATTTTTTATATTAAAAGATAGTTTAAGGAAATACCATCAAATTAAGCCCGGTATGACGAGGCCTATCCTGGCACCAGTATTTTTTGCATTTTTTTGCATTATTAATAATTTGCACTTATCGCGGATTTTAATTTTAACTAGCGCATATTATTGGAAATTTAATGTGCTTTCAGGAAAAAATGGTATGACAGCTGCCATCCTGGCACCAATGACTGTCATACCTATTATAAAATTTTGTCACTCATATGTTTTTAAAATAGGTATGACAGACATTGGTGCCAGGATGGTAGCTGTCATACCATTTTTTCCTGAAAGCACATTAAATTTCCAATAATATGCGCTATTTAAAATTAAAATCCGCGATAAGTGCAAATTATTAATAATGCAAAAAAATGCAAAAAATACTGGTGCCAGGATATTCCTCGTCATACCGGGCTTAATTTGATGGTATTTCCTTAAACTATCTTTTAATATAAGAAATTTTGAAATCCGTGTAAGTGCACTTTTAGGATTGAGGGCTCCCGGTGTATAAGATTTGTTTTTGTTATGTTTTCTCTTTTCATCCCCTATTTTGCCCCCTCAATTGACCTCTTTGTCTTTGATATGGAAAGAAAACAAAAAATTCAAAAACAACTTTTTTGTCGTTTTACGTTAACAAATCCTTAAAATTATTCAATTGTATTTGTGTTTTATTTCGTAATGATACGATTTTGGATATGTATGCAATGAAGTTATTGCGTTTCTATTTGCTTTTATTAAGTTTTTCCACTTATACACTTGAATACTTGTGATTGTATTAACGATTAGTAGTAAAAAGTATTAAAAATCTCGATGGTCGTTAAAGCATTAACGAAGAATGAAATTGAATGTTTTAATTTTGATCAATTCTGATCTCTTGAAGATATTAAAAAAAAAAAATTGAATTTTGATCGGCTATCTGCCTTCTGGGTATACCGATTACAGGATAGGTATATGTAGTTGAATTGTCCTGGGACCTGGATTGAATAGTTAAGGCATATTTGAGACAGTGGTTTTTTGAAATTATTCTTACTCTTAAGGAAAAAAATTAAGTAGATTTACTTTTTTTTTCGAAAAAACGAATAGCATTAATTTTGGTTGATTACGTAAATTTGTAAATGTTAACTTCAATTATTATGAAGGTTCACAGTACTTTGTGAACTTTTTTTTGTCAAACAATTTTATGCTTTTTACTTGCGATTGCGACACAGAGAATATACCTGCCATTATTGAATTCGTAAAAAAAATTTGAGATGATGATGAGATATGACATTACGATTCTCTATCATCGTAATTTCATATCTCATCGTCATCATCATCTCAAATCGAAAAAATTAGGTCCGGCGATTCCGCCTTCTGTCTGTAACCGCACTTACAGCGCCTTAACCACTAGTCCGATTGACTTCAAACTTGAAAATTAGAGGTTTGAGCAAAAACGCATAGCTTATCTTTTTGATTTTTTTTAAGACCAAAATTTAGGGTGCCACAATACAATTTTTTTTTTTACCAATAACCAAAAGTTTTAATTTTCTCAAAAACGGCTCCTACGATTTTTTTAAACTTTTTTTTTCAAAGCATTGATGTATTCTATCTAAAAAAAAATATTTTTGTACTGCTCCAAAACCGTACCTCTCATAGAATGTTTTTTTGTTATAAGATTTTTTCCAAAAATGAAAATGCGATCAGCATATTTTTTTTTCTGAAAGTACGTATACATTGCCCAAATAATATTTTTTTTTTTTTGTATTTTTAAAAAAATTTTGTAAACTTATTTTTCAAAGTTCTGTATCTCTTATTCTCCATCTCCATCTTATTCTTCAATAACAAAACAATCGGAAAAGAGATCCATTTTTGTAGTACCTTTTGAGTTTATAACACTCTTTTCTAGATTTCTCAAAAACCAATTTTTTGGAAATTTTGTCAACACGTTTATATGTAATGTCTTAATAATGTTGCATACCAAAAAATTTCATAAGTGTTTTAATATCCTTGTAAAAAAATCAGGGAAATTAAAACAAAGGATAATGTTAAATATAATTGTGCAAAATTTTTATTTTAAAGCCTAAATTCAGATATACGGGAATAATAAAAAAATCAGCCACAAAGTCCCTAGTATTAGAATTTCACTTCAATACAGGGCCAGGAGGGGGTATAGATAAAAATCTGAAAAAAATAGAGGTTTTTTTTCAATTTATTTGGAGACGAATGAGCAGATGGAATAAGAACCACCCTAATGTACACAATAAATAATTATGCAAATTCTAAATTGAAATTCTTTCTGCTTCTTTGTAAGCGGGCTATTTTAGTCAATTGATTTAGGATGCAAATAAAACTACTTCTATTTCATCTTTCCCGACGTTTCGTCGATATTCCACGACTTTTTCAGGGGTGTATTTTGAAATATTGAAAATAGATTATTTTTGTTGCGTTACAGATGTTAACATCGAAATTTTAATGAAACAGAAAATTCTTGCAGTGTAGACAACACAGCTGATTTACTTATCAGTTTACAAAATACACCCCTGAAAAAGTCGTGGAATATAGACGAAACGTCGGGAAAGATGAAATAGAAGTAGTTTTATTTGCATCCTAAATCAATTGACTAAAATAGCCCGCTTACAAAGAAGCAAAAAAGAATCAATACCAAAAAATTAGTCACACAAAAAAATGCAGACTAAATTGAAATTCTAAAAAAATCAAAAATCCAATTTCGGGTCGTACATGTTTATGTTTATTAAGGTTTTATTACCACTGTGCCGTATGCGTGTTTTTATTCTGTAACCCGAATTTAAAAAAGTAGGTAAATTAGATACATAAGTAGTATTCACATAAGTTCTTGAATCTATCTTCTGTCCCCAATCAAAAAAAAAAAGTGCATGTCTAATTGCCTACATGTTAGGTATGATTGTATGTGTACCGATACGAAGTCAACGATCAACAAGCCAACGCAATACGCAACCCATGCTCACCGGCGTTACCACTTACCAAAAAAAACCGATGTTGATTTGGGAGAAAAGCGATGTTGATTCAGAACAAGGGACGTTTATATTCAATATTGACCCTGGATACATTGACGCATAGACAAATGCACGAACAAGAAAATATAAGAAAAAATTGAAATCACTCTACCCCATACACTCGCAGTTTGCTTGCACAGAGACAGCAATCTTCATGCAGGCATATGTTGTATTCGGCCCTATAAGTTTTTTTCTGAGTGAAGTAGATTTCAAGAAATTAGAGATGGTTCGATTTAAGATGTAAATTTTCAACATTTTTTCAAAAATCGGTAGATCAACTTCGAAAGGAGTAAAGTGGTAACGCTGATGCTCACACACAATATTGGAAAAGAAAACGAAAAAAGAAATGAAAGAAAAAACTACCAAAACAAAAAAACAAAATTGCTTATGAGAGCTTTCATATAAACAGGCAGAGCTTTTTTATGAACTTAAAGAGCTTGACGATGAGCAGGCATCAGGCAACTGCCTGCTCATAGTCGATCGTGAATTTAAAAAACTGATTTCATTTTTTTGTATGGAGATGAGACATCTGTATAATTTCTTATCTGTGCTCTGGTTTATACGAAATATAGTATAAACCGACTAAATTGTGCAATGGTTTTTGCTGAAAACTCATCTTTTCTCGCGAAGCGTATATTTATCATTATCATGTTTTATCATAAAACCAACGCGATCCATCTATGAGTGAGCATCAGCCAGAAACTATCGATAAAGCTTTGACAGTCTAATGTTAGAAAATGTGCCTCTGTGAAACTTAAGAACAATAAAATAGACCGAAATTTTAAGCTAGACAATATTCTAAGAAATAATGTCGCTTGTCACTCCTCAAGAAATTAATTTAACTGAACGCTCTTCTTCGTTCCCTTCCGTAGAACTACGTATTTTATTGTTAAGTTTGTATTATGTAAGATAGAGTTATTGTTTATCGCAGACATCTAAGGTGGATATCAATTCCTAGAAATAAAAACAAAAACCAATATAATTAATTGAAACTACAGAGGTATTTCACAGAAAGTGTATTTTTGTGTATTCAAACAAACGTTTTGCACTTCAAAGACAAAATAAAAGTCCTTCAGTATTGTCCCTTTTTTATTCACATTGCCAAACTGTTGGCAGCCACCTTTCCAGTTTTGTCAATATCAAAACGAATTCGCATTTCATTTTGTTATTTTTGGCAGAGTGACAACCTAAAAGAAATCCTTATTTTATTGGCAATCGGCAAACGTGCCTTCTGCTTATGCAAATTTGCAAGGACCTTTGTTTTATCTGTCAATAGTGTCGGTCGGTGTGCTGAATTTCTTATTTTTACACTATAAAAAAAGAAATACAAGCTTTACCTATTTTGATTTAGGTGATTGGTTTTTCGTCTAAGATAATGAAATGTATTGTTGGCAATGCCTTATAAAAAATCCCAATATTATCTATTATTAGAGTAACATGAATGCCAAGAATGCCTTTCATTCTCTCGCTGGCTTTCTACCACTCATCAACAACTAATTATTAAGAAAATTACTAAGTGTAAATCTGTGAATAAAAAACTGAATTATAAATAAAACACATTTATAATTAAGAATAAACGGCGTTCGTTTAACATTTTAGATAAGAGGGATTCCTAAAGGTTTTTATGGATAATAATATCCTAATTTTTTTCCAAGTCGAATTACTTGACAAAAAAACAGGTCGCATAAATGTCATGTCAATTTGGAATTAATTTATTTAGCAAGCATTTTCAGATTTTTTCATTAAATCAAAATTGGTCGAATAGAGCTTTTAGCAAGCACAGTTTTACGACCAATGGTTTGCCAACATAGTAGACTGTGTTATACCAACCGGCTCATCACTTAGTGCAGTGTTAGTCGTAAGTAAGCAAACATAACATAACAAACACTCACATGGATGAAACAAAAACAAGACAGTAACAAAACAAGATTAAAACATTTATATCTATACTCTATACTAATATATAAAGCTGAAGATTTTGTTCGTTTGGACGCGGTAATCTCAGGAACTACTGGTTCGAATGGTATAATTCTTTTTGTGTTGGATGGTGCCTTAATTGACTTAGACATTAGGCTACTTAATATTAAGCTGTGACCAATAGCAGCGAAGAATCTGTGGAAAATGTGGAAAAAACGGCAAAAAATATAAATTTTTCTGCGTTTTAACGCGCTTATCTCAGGAACTGCTAAATCAAATTGAACAATTCTTTTGTGTTGAATAGTTTATTTATTATAGAAGGCCTTAGGCAATATAACATTAGGCTGCGACACATAAAACCAAAAAATCAGTGGAAAAAGTGGAAAAAAACGGCAAAAAAAATATTAATTTTTCTTGGTATGTGTTGAACAAATTACTGTGCACTGCGCGCTGTCGTCCCTTTTCAATTCAAAAACAACATAGAAGATAGAAAGATGAAAACGAAAAATGATGTGTTGCCTGTATCACATTTAAGGCAGGCTGGCCAAGCAAATGATATAAAATAACTGCTCAAATTAGAATTTTGAGAGTTCAGTTGAGTTGTGAATGTGATTGATTGCAGTGAATGTAATTGATTGCACGATTTGTGCAGATTATTATTTTTGACCAATATCATTTTATATATTTCTTAACAAAAAAAATTGCTCAGTTTAAAGAAACAGGAAAAAAATTGACTTAAGGAGAAAAAACGATGCAGAATTAAAAAAAGTGTTGGAGTAAGAGAGATATTAGAATTAGGGAGAGTTCGACCAAGGGAATGCTTTAAGTATGAAAAACTGAAGGAAATCATAAAAAATGCTCAAATTTTTCAAGTTTAAGAGAATAACGACTTATTGAGAGTTGACTAGAATGCAATTTTACTATAACTTCGCAACAAAATTCCCACGCGCGAGCGATACTCTGGCCGGTGGACGAGGGAGAGGTGGACGAAGTCGCGGGCAACTGCTAGTAACTCATAATAAGAAACATTTTAAAGTGTAGAACACTGGTCTTCAGGAAAGACTTTAATTTATTCTTGCTTATATTTAAATCAAAAAAATCTGAGTTGCTGTTTGAAAGCCAACTCATACGTGTCAAGGGCTCATAGAATCCATAGTTGGTACGATGTTTTGGTTCTTGTACCAAGTCCTTCCTACGAAAATTATAACCGCCACCCCGATGGTTGAAAGATACTCCTTTGATCAACGCTTTATAAATCCAAACAAGTCTCAATTTTATGATGGCGTGAGAGAGTTGGTCGAAGGCTTTCGAAAAATCTGTATAGGCGCAATCGATTTCCTGACCACATTCCAAAGTGCTTACACATCTATTGATTTATAAAACAAGAAGATTTGTGACAGTAGAACGTTTCTGCATGAAACCATGCTATTGGTGACAGATGATGTTCCTGCAATGAAATGCCAAACTTTCACAAATAACTTGTTCGAACACCTCAAGAATGCAGGAAAGCTTAGATATTGGTCTATAATTGGCGATATTGGCCAGATTGCACAATTTTATGCTCAATTTAATTGGGTTATGTGGTGCAGTATAAAAAAAAATATAATTTCATAACATGATATTCGTATACATAAATGTAAAGTCATTTGTTTGTTTGTGTTTTTGTTTATATTTTTCTTCAATCATTTTTGCAGCCAATAATGAAGAGACTTTAACAATTTTAACGCAAATTCGTTCGTTTGTTCGTTTTTATATTTTGGTCAATATTTGAATCTAATGACAGCTGAATGAATAATGTCCCCTTAATGTTTGCATCGATTAGTCGTGAGTCCTAGTTGCTAAACACCTGAATCATTTCCTTCCCAGGAAACGAAAATCGATACCACAGTGATAACGGTTATAAGTCATTAAAGTACTTCTATTCCTCCTACGTCCGAACTGAGTTATCAATCAAACAAAGTTCTATAACCACAAAAAAACCATCAAACGAGGAAGATATAAGAACCGTTGATGATTTCCAATAATAAATATTTATCCTGCAACATTCTTCGAACTAACCTGCTCTCTTATTTTTATTCTAACTTGTAATGTACCCACATATTTTTTTTTTTTGAGTCTGTATAGAATATTTGCTTTTGGTAAAACATGAACGTGAATCCGACTCGACTTGTTCATCCGGGATATTATTTTACCTCGCATCCAAAAATGGTTGAATGATTAATTTATTTTCTTTAGAAGGACGGATTTCTTATCAATGGTTGAATAAACGGGTTAGAATGTTCGATGGGATAAAGTAAACAAAGTATTGAATAAATATCCGTGAAATTGAACATAAATAAATACTTAGCAGTTGAGCTCTTTTGTGGATCAAATATTCCACTGAATGAACGAAAATAATAATCCGCAAAATATACAGTGAAAGGAAATCTCATGAGACCACAAGAATCTTACACATTTTTTCTTTTCTTCATTCATATGTTTGCAGACTTTTGTCACGCCAATATGACTGATATCCATCTGGACACTGGACCATGCATAATTATTTTTTGTCATTACTAAACAGAACTTTTCTCCACTCTACGGTCGATCTTATGATGCGGCCTTGCTGAGTTATGGGTTACATCTAAGGGTTGCTCCTTGGATCTTTTTTTTAACACAAGGTTGATTAAATGATTACATATTGCGAGTTTCTTGTCTCCTAGTTGTAGGTTGAATTTGATGATAAATTTTAAGAAAAAACGTATAAGAATAAATATAGTTTTATAAATTTTTATTGCTTCTTATTTTAATTTAATATTACAACTTAAATTTGTTCAAAGTTATATGCGACGCGTTTCGGAGTTACTTTTCCATAATCGGGCGGAATACTGAAGTATCAATAAATATTTATTAAACTATCATAAAAAAACAAGGTTGATGTTGATGTTGCCTTTTAAAATTTACCTGACGTGTGCAGTTGAAGCAAAGTTTAATGGTTTCAAGCGATATTATATCATGTATATATTGAACTTGACGTGCTGTAAGCTTTTTATTATCCGCTTGGTTGGCAATTTTTCCGTTACTTTCAACTAACGTTAAAAACTTATAAACGACTAAATTGGATCTCTCAATTTTTCTGGCAATTTCGCGATCGGAATGCGGGAAAGGCCAAAACCTTAGTATGCAGTGATTTTTGACGTTTCTTCCGCACTCAAAATTCTTCCACGTGGTATTATGAGATTCTGTAAAAAAAATCTGTTAATAACGTTTTAAGGCCAAAATGATATTACTGGAAAGTTGCAGTGTATTTATAGTAATTTCCTCAACTGTATTTATGTGAATTGATGGATGGTCCAAAGTGTTTGCTCTTGGCTGTTATGCAGTTCAAATCTTACTCGTTTTTTATCATCTTTCATGGGTACTGCATCTTACGAAGAACTGAAAATTTTTCCAATAGTATCAATTTGTCATGACAGCTGTCGGACCAATCGATTTATTTTTATTTTTTACCTAATGGAAGGTGGAAGGTCTAGCTGGCCACAGAGAAAATGTTTTATTCATAATTCTGGTTTCAAAATTCTGCTTTTCGAATTTCTGCTGCTCAAAATTCTGATTTCTTAAATTCTGCTTTTCAAAATTCTGCTTACCAAAATTCTTCTTCTCTCATTAGAGATTAGCAGAAGAATATTTTTGTTTGCATACATATTTACATCACTATGTATAATATGTACCTACTTTAACTCCTATAAGCTGTAAGAATAGTCTAATTTGTTATGCCTTCGAGTGAGTGTTCAAATTTAACTATGAATATTTCAATTGTAAAATCCAATAATGGAAAAGATAAACTTTGTGTTGATGGCTATATGTTTTATCCTGAAAAGTTACACAAATGTAAAACTTATAATTGGGCCTGTGCTAATCGAGTTAGAGACGAATAGTGACTAAATTGGATTTTGACCCCAACCCGAAATTTGAATGAATAAAAAAAACATAAAAAAGCAGAATGTTTATATTTAAAACATGTAGAATTTTGAAAAGCAGAATTTTGACAAAATAATTTTGACTCCGGCAGAACCTTAAACTAACAATAGTAAAGCTTAGTATAAATGCATGAGTTAGCATTATTTTTAGTATTAATACGTACAATGCCCGTGTTGGATCTGCAGGTAGGTGCCAAATGGCTCAACATCGAAACTTTTTACAGCTGACTGGTGGAGGGAAGTTCCGATTATGATATGGTCGGACTATTTCAGGTTAACTTTGACCAATTTTACTAAATTGATACTATTGTATCATTCGGTATTATTATTAAACGCAATTTAAGTACGGTAGTATGCAGGTGGCCATAGCTCAGAGGATAGAGTAGACGATTGCTAAGCCGAACGCTACGGGTTCAAGCCCCAGCTTCGGCAGCACTCTTTTTCTACGAAAATTGCCAGCTTATCTGAGGCCACCTGTGCGATAACATGAGACAATATAACATCTGTTATGTGTTTTCCTTCTATGTATCTATCTGTCTCTCTCTGTTGTATTAATGTCTTGTTCTGTCCCAGCCGATGGTCTCAGTCGCCAGTGTTGCTATGTGTCTGTTGTTCGTCACATTCATGTGCGAAGTACTATAATTTCAATGTTCAATGTTCAAGTACGGTAGTAAAAGTCTACTTATAATATATTTCAAAGGTAGTGAGTGTGAATTGTGTTAGTAAAATTAAATTCCGTATGGGAAGATTATTGTTTACGATAAAGCATGTGTGTTTGTTACAATACGTCTTCTCAACGTGTCCAATCTCATTTTGGAATCAGCAGGTTTTTTATCCAAACTTCGCGTGTGAAACAATTTAATCAACCACAAGAACCACAACATAAGTACCTACCAATTTCTTATTTGCCCCCATAGAATTTTGAATGAAATCAATGAATATAAAACGTCATTTTTGTGGTTGTCACATCGCAGCAGCAAATGAAATGGAAAATTAAATCCTATTTTGTGAGGCAAACTTTAAAAATTGTCAAGTTAGTGACACAGAAAATCAGTAGTGACCTGCAAAGGGCATTTGTGCAAGAGTCCAGAAGAACTCTTAAAAACCCCACAAGTTCAAGTATCTTAAATCAATTCGTTATCCTCTTGTGGGTTTTCATAACCGAGAAGAAGAAATTGAAGACATCGAAATTGAACTTAATCCCACAGAGAGTTTTATATTTGATCTATAGATGAAACCACTTTGCCGTTGGAATGCTAGAGTGCACTTTTTTTTAATTTTTTAACTTTGGACTCACTGTGAAATTGAATATAATTTGTCACTCCATTGCTTTTATGTTTAACCGTAACGAGGAACAACACAATAATATTTGTTCAAACATTTTTCGAGAGCGGAAAAAAATGCCTGAAACCATCATTATTCCGGTAGTCGATTGACCGGCAGCCGAAATTTTAGTGGTCTCTTTTTTACCTTCATTTTTCGAAACCAAACAACCCTTACCAATAATCTGCTTAAATTGTTGTTTTTCGCAAGAGCTTTGCATAAGTTCTCTGAAAACATTTTAAACTACAAAAAAAGGTAAATCTGTTTTACCACATGAACCCAACAAATCGGTTCCTACTTCAAATGTTTTTCTATTAAAGTTCAAACAAATATTTTGAGGTTAAATTGAAAACAACAACCCCCAAAAATAAACATCCCAGGTCATTCTGTGGAAGTGTGAAGCGTGTGTGTCGGAATGTTTGAGTTGCCATTTTAAAAGGGACTTAAATTTCCTTTTTCTTATAAAGGAACAAAGTCAGGGAGAGAGACACTGAAGAAAAACATAAACACAAACATAATAACGGTAATGTCGTGAAAATCAAATCAAATAGTTTTCTTGAAACAAAAACACGTGCCAAACTTTTTGGTTGACAAAAATTTGTCTTCTTGCTGACACTATTTGTGTCCAGTTCACAGTCTTGGTTTTGTTGATGTTTTTTTTTTCGTATCACGCCTGAATAAATTTAAACTTTTTGTGTAAATATTCACATATTCCAGTAAATGACAAGTTTGTTTGCATTTTTAATGAAAACTCTTTGCATACTTCTTCGAAAATGAGAATAATCAACTGCCTTGACGAAGAATCTCTAGGAGTTGGATCGAAATTTTGAAAAAATCCTTGCCTTCATAATTATTATTATATTTTATCGTTGTACGTTTGGTGTCGTTTGTTGTGGACCAAAAGTTCAGCCAAGGTTAATTTAATTTTATATATCAATGATTATTATTGTTAAATTATAGAGTAAAATAGCCGACCCACGGGACGTTGTTCCCGTTCTCAAAAAATTGTTAGTGTTTTAATAAAGGTTGAGTTTTAGTTATTTAGTTTAGTTGCAGTTTTAGTGTAACTTAACAGAGCTGCCACATTTTTAGAATTCAATTTCACAAATTCTCTTACCTTTGCCAATATCAAGTTTGCGAAGAATGTTTTTTCAAGAAAGAAAAAATAAAATGTTCAAGGCTAATAGCCTTTGAAAGTCATCAAAACTTCATAAAAAGAAAGCTATCGAATCATTTCTGTGCACGTGCGTCTTTCTAATTAAAATTAATTCAAGGTCTATTACTCATAGATACCTTTTTTAATCGTTTTTTTTTTGTATATAAAAGGAATGGTGCAAGGAAAAAAACACAAAATCCTTAAATGATATCGTTCTAAATAATTGAGCCTATAATTTACTTTTTCGATTAATTACTCTGATTTAGTGATTTTTTTTTTGTAAGTAAATTACATGGTCTGACTTACAATTATTTTTTGTTTGGTTTCTTACTGTCACCCGTTTCGATTTACATGATTTGATTTATCTAAATAAAAATAAATATTTTAATTTTCGGTGGAAGAATTTGTATATCTATCGGATAAGTATTTCCAAAGATTTATATTTGTATAGCAAAGCAGCGTTTTCTGGGTCAGTTAGTTAGTTAGTAGAGTGTTTTTGTCAGTGAAAGAGTTATTGAAATTGGTTTAGTTTTTTAGAAGATATAGATATAAGTACAAAACAACAATTTATGTCAAAACAACGTTAACTGGGTATTCTAACCGATTCGTGGTTCTAACTACCTCTCCACTTATATTGAGCCAAATCGATTCAGCCATTCCTAGAAGGCAGGAATCGAAGCGCAAAAATCAAAAAAAATGGTTTTGGGATGATAACCTGAAATGCGCTGTATCAGCCCAGACTGTGCTTTATGGAATTATGAATTATGAGTCCATTTCTAAAACTATTAACAATCAAATTTCCGAATCCAAAGCACTAATCTTGGCAAAAATTGAAAAAAACGAAATTCTCATAACCGAAATACAGTCTTAACAGAAATGCCATTTGCGAAAGGGTAAAAAAAATAGAGTCATCACTCACCATTGCAACTGCCGAGACAGAAACACTCAAGATCGATGTGAAACTAATAAATAGCTCACTCTTTGACACAAAAACAACAATGTCAATAAGCGAGGCTGAGCTGTGAAACGCTTTATTTAATATTGGTACGCTGCAGCATATGGCTAAAGCTGAAGAAAATAGCTTTGTTGCCGCTGACACAATTCTTAACGGCGGGCGCGCGGCGAAACACATCAAACCGTACACCTCGTATGTTCATTCCAGTTAAATCTTGCCCTCTTGAGAAACGCCCTAGTCTATAAAGTAATAAATTTTCAATTCAGAATAATTTTAGATATGACAATGATAATTTTCAATATTTGAAATTGATCAGATTTGTTTTTATTTTGTTATAGTGACAAAAATGTATCATTTTTTAACATTGGCACCGCTAGTGATTTGAAAAGTAGAACATTTTATTTTTCCTAAACCTTCTACCCATATTCCTCTTTAGGAAAAAAAATTAGGAAAATCGGTCAACCAGTGTGGCCGGTTAGCGAACGAACACAAAAAATAGGCTGTTCTTTAATATATTTAGATAGAAACAAAGATTGAGAAACAGTAGGTATACTTTAATTCGCCTGCGACTGCATAGCTAGGGTGGAATTGTACAAGACCATGTGAGAATTCGGTATCAAGAAGAAACAATCGTTTGAAGCCAAATTGATTGATTGATTGATTGATTGATTATCACTTCCGACAATATTTTCAATAGAATCCTAGGAGGGGATGGACTGGACGACCTGCTGGTCAACCTGGAGTTGGAGTAAGCAATCCTTGGCTATGGAGCATCCACAGGAAGGACTGCTGGTACCAAGTCTAAACAATTAAAGAACATTGCAGACGATATTCATATCTCTGGAAGGAACCAATATCTACGCCGTACAAACTTCATTTATCCAGATCGAAAATGCGGCAAAAAACCTGGGACTGCATATAAATGAATTAAAAACCAAATACATGCTGGCTTTGTGTGTAGAAAATGTAGGCAGGAGAAAAATAACTATTAAGGTTTGAATTCGTGCGATCCTTGATTTACTTTGGGTCAGTCCTCCTTAACTGCAGGTTTATGGACGAAAAATGGGGGGAAATATACGAATTTGGCAATCATTCGAATTCGGCAATCATGGGCGAAAAATGGGGGGAAATGTACGAATTCAGCAATCATCGGACGAATGTGGGCAATCTGGGACGAATCCGGCAATCAACGGAAATAATTGCGGCTACAGCGTTAGTGTACCCTCACTACTCGTAGAAGGCAGTCTGTGTCTGCTAAGAAATGTAAATCCACGGACCAATCCAGGCTGTCAACGGAATGAATTCCAACTGGTTAGCATAATGGGGTACGACTTTTTGCCACTAGGGGTGGGGCGGGGCAGTCTTTATCAGATTAGTATTTAATTTATACTTACAGCTGGCTGTAAATGATGTTACCTGGTCAGAGGTCGATTAGCAACACTGATCGTTGTTTGTAGTAGTTCGGATAGCAACTGGTTTTGCTTCTGTTTCGGTTCGGTTAGTAACTGGTAGGTATTAATGTGCGATGTACACTGGTCGGTGAATAGATCGTCACTGATGTTTACTTGACTGAGGTCGATCGGCAACTGATGATTATTGCATTTGCAATTTTGTGGTTCTATTTATACCACGAACGGGAAGCAAATCATGTGACTTATATTTGATGAAGTATAGAAATAGGTGCATGGCGAGAATTTGTTATCATTAGAGCCGATAAAAATATGGAGAAATAAGGCGGTGGCAGCGGCTGCTTAAAGCCAACAGAAGCTACATTAGTCTTTTAAGGCTCATTAATGATGTAATGAGAAAAATAAAACTCGGAAGACTCCAATGGCCTGTTACGTAACTTTGAGGTGCAATCAATGGTAGCAGACAGCGTGGCTAAAGCACTCCTGAAAAAAAACAACTGGTGAGATCAAATAAATGATTACTTACCTCATACATATGGTTTCTTAGAATTCATGACTATAGTAAAAAGTGGATGGATTGTAACGAAGTCACATGCTTTTTCGGAATTGAGGTTTATTTACTCATACCCAATTCACACTCTCTTCGTTTGGAAAATAATATAAGTAGGCTAGTACGACCGTATTAAAATTGTCCTTTATACTTCTACCGAATGATACAATAGTATACAATATACATTAAGTAATATTGTAAGTGAACCTGAAATAGTTCAATCATTTCATAATCGTAATTTCACCTCATTATTGGTAAGGGGTTTTGATCTTGAAGTTATTTCGTCCATTTGGATAACCACTTCGGCAACAGCTGATCCACAGTGAATGGTATGGCTGTACGTACTGATTACTGATTGCCACAAGGGGCTTTGAAACATGCCTCCAGGTGCATTGTTCCTGCCGATCAGTGCCCCTAGGGGCAATACTCCTGTCGATCCGTGCCACTAGGAGCATTGTTCCTGCCGATCTTTGCCATAAAGGGCATCGTACCCACCGATCCGCAGCCGATTAGGTTATCGTTCGATCACCCACCGTTCCGATTTTGACCAAGGACCTGTCAAACTGCACCGAAAGAACAACCAAAGGTGTAGGAAACAATACATACTACTTACAACTACTAAAAGTACAAATCTTCTCGGAAAGAACTTTATTGGACACGGCTTACTTAAAATCTATTTATCATTATAATATTTACCTAGCACGACAACAACTGTTATCGATAACCAAGTCTAATTGTGTTTCAAGCTTTAAGCAAGAAATGAAAATTTCGCTGAAACATTCAGCAAACAAAACAGCCAGATCTTGTCTCGTTACTTCGTCTATTCCACTAATTCCGCCTGTTCCCCAAAACAAAAGAAAAAATGAAAGCCATTTCCGGCATTAAGCGTGGCAGTCTACTCCTAGTCGTCTATCCTAAAAGTTAACATTCTTGAAAATAAGTTGTGAAATAATAAGAAGATACCCCACGTAAGTTGTCAGAATGAAATATAATAATTCTGGGCACAACATTTCTTTAATATAAATCTGTCTGTTCAGGAACACGGGCACCTAAGACTTGCGTCACTCATCAGTTTTCATTCAGTGAATAAAAAATGTTAATTGATGCGAAGCTATTTTTAAATGAGTTGAAAATGCAAGAAAACTGATTCCGTTACCATAAAATTGCCTTACCACTTCAGCTGCTGTGGACTTATGATGCATTTTATTTCGTTCTTAATGAGAAGTTCTTCATTGAATATGTTCAAAGAATTCATCGCAAAGCATTTTGAGGTTATGAGAAAAAAACCTTCCGAATGTCGTTCTTTTTTGTAAATGCAGAAAAATAATACGTAAAACAAAACATCATTTCAACTCTCAAGCAAAAGCTAATTGATTTCTTGCCAATAAATTCGCTGCCAATATAAAATGGAAATTTTATAAGAAAATGAATAAATGTATAAAACCATGAAGGATAACAAATGAAAACAGGTATTGAGAGTAACCAAAGCATTACTGTGAACACATCACATCCTGCCCTCCATACGCTTTCAGGAACAAAGTTGTAATGTTTTTTTCACAGAATGATAACACGTTAAACGATGTATACTGCCGGGCTTACTGTCAATATAAAGCTTGAGGCCAAGTACGGTAACTTAATTAAGGCTCTTTCCTTATAACAATTAGTTCATAGAGTAATGTTAATTAAAAAGGTAATGAACGAGTAAGCACATGCCGCACCGTGCGAATAGTGTAATTACTTTTACGAAATCTCTTGAATGGATTTTTTTTTGAGGAAGTGAGTTTGTGGTGAATGAAGCTTGCGTTAGAGGGAAAGAAAGTTATGAGGATTCTCTTTTGAAAGTAGAAGTTATTATAATAACAAGAACTGGATAAATATCTGACGTAAAACGTATTCATATATCGTTTTTGGGTTGAATAATTTAAACAGAAAAAAAACAACTTTAAAGGTTGAAATGTTTAAAGATGACTTCAAACGAATTTAATTCTTCTATTTTGTGGTTTGCTCTGACTTTTCTTGGAAAAACATAATCCATTAGGTTTTATTGGCATGCCATCAAATGTGACATTATTAGTATGAATAGTAGATTCGGTGTAAAAACTTTTGAAGTTGAACCCAAACCTCAATGTTGGTAGAGTTTTCCTGCAACCCCTTTGAAATTGAAATTTAAAAAAAAACTAAAATATTTGTGTTGAAACCTATTTCCATTAAATACGATATGAAGTGGTTAGCTTAGCATAAGTTTTTATTGAGAAAAAACCTAATTTGCTTTAAATTAGATGGCGACTGCAATAAATGCTTTCTCAAAGTTCAAATCTGTACAGTAGCTGTTAAGCTATACTACTACTCTTGAACTGATTAAAATCTTTAATAAATGTCCTTCGTCCTTGAGGCTCAGTCGAATATGCAATAAAAACATTTAAATTCAAACAGGAACCTATACTCTATTAAACAAAGCTGAAAGTGTCTCTGTACCCGTTGGCGTACACTGCATACAGAGGAGGGTGTGGGACCACAAACTCAAGAGTCAAGATCGCCATTGAAATCAACAGCTTCAGCTTAGCATGCACTTATGCACTAGCCTGAGGAGAATATTCAGGACAAATACATTGGGTTATTCGTAAATTAACTTAGCACGAGCACTGTGAGAGCATTAATGGACCATTTTGCTTTGGGAATAACATTTAACATTACGGTGGTGGTTGTAATAGAGCTACCCGATTTTTAATTGAAACCATGGATGGATTGAAACGACGATGTCTGGTTCTTGCAGGATACTGCGCCAACTCAAATCTTAGCAACTTGTGCTCTCCAAATTCGTATGTTATCAACAGTTTTGGCAATGTCAATTTGCCGCTTGAAACCTGAGATTAAGCCCCTTTGTATATTCTTAGGATAATTGTGAATGCTGACAACTTGGGGAACTGTTCAAGTACTTAAGGTCAATATCATCCAGTGCTATAGGAGAAAGAAATCGGTATTATTTCTCATAAAATTCTGATAGCGAAGGCATTTGCCAACTGGTAGATGAAATAACTTGCTTATATTAAAAATGCGTGTTACTACTTAATTGTTTAAGGGGAGGAGCCTGAAATCTATTCTGACAGTCAAAATATTCATAAACTTCTAATCTGATAACCTTATAATAAACTAGCTGACCCGGCAGGCTTTGTACTGCTTCAAATAGAAGACCTACACTTTTGTACCCCGCTACCGACCCGCTTCCCACAGCCCGCTGCCCCGTAACTCACTAGCCGCTACATACTTCCTTCTTCTTATGATATTCTATATTTTTGAATAATATTTGATAGAGCAAAGTTAATTGGGTCAGCTATTTCGTACCCTCTTAGCCAAGTTCGTACCCTGTGTCAAAGCAACCATGTAATAAAGTTTCGTTTTTCCTCCAAAAAGTTCATTCATGAAAAATGCCATGCTTAAACAATTTTCAAAGTAAAGAATTCTGTTGAAATAAAATAAAACAAAAAAAATTTAACTTCCGTAAAACATAACCTCAATATTCTTTTTAATCTTGAGACAATTATACAATTAAATCTCTCCTTACCCAGCGGACCATAAAATTCATACCCCACACAAGCTCAACGAGTAGGTAGCTATTTTATCATCAAAAAAAAAAAACAACTAGCAAAAAAAGAGGTTTATTATATCCCAGGACAATGTGACAAATTGTGCACTTAAGCGAGCCGAAACATAAAATTATAAGCGAACAAGAGGCACTTTTGCGGTAGATGATGGTCATGGAAACTGTGCATGTTCATTGTTCAGGCTGACCGCTTCCCTCAGTAATCGTCTCATTTCACAAGGATATTCCAAATAATGCTTTTATCTTGGTCTCGGTGCATATGGTCTAAATATTTGGGATTTGCTCTCATTCGAAATTAATACACCAGCACAACCCACTGCACTGGCCCAATTACATTGAATGTTTGTTGGGAAAGATGATTTTTAGGAGGTAAACATTTATTTAATATTTAAAGGACTCAGTGTGGCCTTTTAAAGAGAATGAAAGCAATGAGATTGGGTTGGTTTGGTTGAAGCTAATTTCCATGAAAGCAGGTTTTGCAAGTTTAAAAATGAACTTTGGTTTCAGCTTCGTATGTAGGTACAATTCATTATTTTGAGCAAGTGGTTAAGATCTGGTAACATTTTGAGTGCAACTATGATGAAATGGACAATGTGATAGCAACTTAAATTTATTATCAGCGAGTTGAAAGAGGTTGTAATTTGATAAAATTATGATCGGAAAAGAAAGAAAAAAATACTTCGGAACAAGTGTTTTTTTTTTTAAGAAAAAGAAAACATTCATGGGAACCATTTTGAGGCAGTAAGATTATACACCTAGGCTATGCATTTACATAAAAAAGGTCTCTTACTGAAACGATATAAAATTCAAACTCGATAACTCATCTTATTTTGATGGGTTTTCTCAAGATTTCTTCATAGAGCAATTGAAAGGTAATTGACCTATTCGAAATTTCCTTTCTTTGGGCTTCTCCCAAAATTGTTGGTGGAATCAAAACACTGGCGCTGTTACAAGCGGTCACTGCAGAATTTGTTGGAGGTTCTTGAGTAACGACAATTGTTAATTTACCAGTATTTTTTGTTGGCCTTAGAGTGGGAGTTTGCGTTTCAAGAGTATTCGCTGTTGCTGCTGTTGAAGTTATTGTTGTTATCAGAGGCGAATAATTATGATGCAGAGATTTTCTTCGAAGAGTTTTCATTTCCCTGGTTCATGAGAAAGCAATTCCATCTCCCAGCATCTCCCATTCCATGAAAACTCGGAGAAATTCATGACTTTAGTAATGCAGAGCGAATTGACAACAGTGCTTTGACGCATGCATACTTCGAATTTAACCAGAAAGACTCGCAGAAAACGACGCCGATTTTTTTAACAACATTTGCTTTAGTGATGGATGAGCAATATTTCTCACTCGGTGGTTATGTAAACAAACAAAATTGCCGTATATGGGGCTTAGGAAATCCACAAACCACAAGTGATCTAAAAAGCTGCCATTGCATCCAGAAAAAGTGACTTTTTAGTGTTTTATATGGTCGAAAGGTGTCATTGCTCCGTATTTCTTCGAAGATGCCTATGGGCGGACGGTTGCAATCAATTTGGAGCCATATGATTGAATGATAACCGATTTTTTTTTGGTCGGCGGCGGCGATCACAGATCATGACTTGGACGATATGTAGTTCCAACAAGACGGGGCAACAAGCCGCACAACACGACCAGTTATGTCTTTATTGCGTGAAAAGTTTAATGGTCGCGAAATTTCAGGTTTTGGCGATAATTGTCCACCAAATTCATGCTGTTAGATTTTTTTCTGTGAGGTTTCTTCAAATAATAATTTAAAAAAGGATATAAATTGTGGTATTTTTTATATTTTAAAGGAACGATTTAAATTGAGTTTAGTTTAAAAAAATCAGACTATTCTGCTTATCCCATTAATTTATTTTTACTTAATTTTCCTTTCTGTTCATCGAATTAACTGTTCCAAAAACCAAACAGAAAAAAAGCTTGAAATTTACTTAAATCGTTTTTGACACTATTGGCGTTTAAAATTCCCACAAACTGTTCACGAATACAGGCAATACCCCAACATCAAAACAGTTCTGAAATAAAATATTATAATAGAATAATGTTAAACTAGAATGCAGCCTAAAAACGTGTTACCAAAACACCTACACTTTGGCATCCTAACTTTGCTAAAATAAATTTAAAACTGGTACGTGTTAATGAATTCATTTTGAATCGCATTCAAGGAACCCCTGTGGCGTGTTTCATTAAAACTTTTCTGTGAGTTGCAATTTCATTTGTACGTTCCAATTTTATTTCCCGAACACAGCACTTAGGACTCAGATTCTGATGTTAAATGGCAAATTGTCCGTATCCTTCATGCTTCATCCCATTCTTGAGTTTTCTCAGCTGCATGTCGCGTTCGCGTCGTCAGCGTCATCAGCGTCAAAGTGTTCAAATTTGTATGTATGTAATTGTCTTTTTCTCGTTCATAAATCAGATACCTACTAAAATTTGTTTTGTTGGAATTTTCTGTTTGTAAAATGACAAACAAGAAAAGGATTTTAGAATTTATATTGCCTGCGGTTAGACGTTAGAGTTATTATTATTATTATTATTAAAAATTCTTTATTTGACCAAAACTCGAGATACATCTGAAACATTTTACAAGAACATTAGCATGGCAAAATATATATTTGCCGTCTGCCTGAAAATTGACATTTATCGAGAATAAACAAAAAGAAAGTTTAAGATTATACTTAATAAATAAATAGATTTAATTAATTAAAATAACATAGCATCCAATGTTTTTTTTTTATAAATATAAATTCCCTGATGAAAAAAGACAGATACATAATATTCAAAATAATTTGATTTACTCTGAAAAACTGTTTCGATAATCTAAGGCATGATCAATATAACTATAAAGATTTTTCCAACCGTACTCTCCGTTTAAGATTTCTTTTGCTTCCTGGAGATTGAGAAAGCTCTTTGAGAAATAAAGTCTTCGAAGTTCCTGCAGAATCGGGCAAACGGCTAAAAAGTGGTTGACATCTTCGTTTTCATTTCTGTTGCAGAGGTTACAGCTGGGATTATCATTTCTGTGAGGTTTGTAGTTCAAATCAAGCATCTCAGTCCTTGTTTTAAACAACGTACCTATTTGTTTTGCAGACAGTTTGCTATTAAAATAATTGTTTACAAACAAAGTGTGATTGAGTTGCTTATAGACCAATCTGCTTTTCTGCTTGGGGAGGTTTGAGCTCTATTCAAGAACTTAAGATACAATGAATCATCCACCAAAGCAATACAATCATAGAAGCTACCTTTCCAATCAGCAGGAGAAATTGTTCTAAGATTTAGATCAAAACTGTGCGCATTTGCTATCTCATACCATTCTTTAAACGGCGACAAATTCCTTCGGAATGCGAAATCCATCATTTGCTTATGGAGATTTTCATTTGACCTTTGCATTACTTTAACTATGTAATCGGCATTAAATTTAAGATTTTTTAGAAAAGTTGGCGGGATACCTGATTCTACATGTATAGCGTAAGTTGGAGTGGAATTTGGGAGTTTAAAAATTCGCTTGAAAAAGTAGCGTTGCACTGTCTCAAATTCATCGAGATCTTGGTAACCAAATACTTGAGTTGCATAGCATAAGCATGAGTTTATAGTGGCTTCAAAAACTCTAAATTTAGCCGATATGTCAATGTACTTATTGCAGAAGATTTTGTTCCATATAAGGTTAATTGCAGTTTTTGCTGATAAGCATTTTTCTTTGACGTGGGGAAGAAAATCCAGATTGCTGCAAAACAGAACACCTAAATACTTAAATTGGTTAACCACCTCTATAGGTTCATTATCCAATGACCATGACTCGAGCGGGTTCCTCCTTCGACGTGTGCTTTCAAAGATCATAATTTTTGATTTTGAGGTGTTAATTTTCAAATCCCATTTATCACAGAAAGTTTTCAGTCTATTAATTTGTAACTGTAGTGTGGTTGGGTTGTCCGCCAAAACAACTAGGTCGTCTGCATAAAGTAGAACCTTAATAAGTAGGTTTCCAAACCTTACACCCCCAGGCAAATCACTGGAGACATCGTCAATAAAAAGGGAGAACATAATCGGGCTTAAGGAGCAACCTTGGGGCACGCCGCTTTCAGTTTTGAAGAAACTGGACATGGAGCTTCCATTTGACACAGCAGCGCAAGTATTGGTGAGGAGAAGTTTATAAAGCTTTAAAAATTTCGCCGATATACCTAAATTCGCTAATTTATAAACTAGTGAGTTCCGATTGATAGTGTCAAATGCTGCTCTAAAGTCGATGAAGAAGGCATACAGTTTTTGTTTGTTATCGATGAAACGTTTAGCTATATTTGAGAGTGCAAATATTTGGTCTACAGTTGAAAGACCAGAGCGAAAACCGGCTTGGAAAGTGCTTAGCAGTTTTTTCTCTTCTACCCACCTCATAAGCCTGCAATAAAGAATTTGGGTAAATATTTTTCTCAAGCAAGGAAGAATTGAAATGCCTCTATAGTTTTCTGGTGAGCTGGGATCTCCTTTTTTGAAAATTGGGCAGATTTGTGACATCAAAAAAGACTGAGGTATTTCTTCCTTTTCAAGAAGCTTATTAAAAAAATCAAGAAGAAGATTTAGGAAGGACGGGGAGGAGTTTTTATAGAACTCGGCTGGAATTCCATCTAGCCCGGCTGCCTTATTGTTTTTCATATTTTTAAGAGTTGTTTGTAATTCATTATTTGAAATAGGTTCATCTAGTTCTGGAACAGAGATTGAGGGTAGAGCATATTGAAAAAGTTGTGAGTTTGTTGTATCGTTTAGAAGTCTCTTAAAATGATTTGCTAGTAACTCGATATTTATTGTTGTTGCTGAAATTTTTTTGCCGCCACCTAACAATCTTACTTTACACCAAAATGATTTCGAGTCCTTACATTTGGATAAACTTGTTGCTAGACCACACATAAAAGCTTTTTGTTTATCTTTGCATACTCTTTTATAAGTTTTGTTTGCATCTAAATAAAGTGATTTAAAGAAACTAGACTTGGTTTTCCTAAAAATTTTGAGCATTGTGAAAGATTTTTTTCTGAGTTTTATGCATTCCCAGTCGTACCACTCAGCAGTAAAATTTTGTTTGTTTTTGGTTGGCATGGCTGAACTCTTGATAATTTCAATTATTTCATCAGCCGACTGCTCACAAGACCAGGATACATTGCTCGGTAGGCTATTTACTTTGGCATCGAGTCTACGCTTGTAGAGCGCTACCTGACTATCGACCCATTTATATTTTTGTTGTGGTTCACTCAGAGTGGAATCGAAGTTGATAAATTGTATGGATGTCACTATTGGAAGATGTGCTGAATAGCTTACGGGTTGCACCTCAAAATCCTCAATTGCAGTTAGCCAATCACATCTAGCCAAACAATAATCAATCATAGAACAACCCTGACCAGAAACAAATGTAAGTTCACCTCTGCTATCTCTTTTAGTTATTCCATTCATAACCATTAAACCGAAGTCTTCAACTAAATTCATTAAACGCCTGCCAGAACTATTAACGGTTATGTCCAAAGACCTTCTCAAACTCTCAAAAGCGTGTGAGGTGTTGTTCACCAGAGAAGCTAGATTTTGAAATTCACCGATTCTCGCATTTAAATCACCTAATATTAAAGACGTTAGAGTTTTGCATTTACATTAT
Source organism: Sphaerophoria taeniata (assembly GCA_943590905.1). Taxonomy (NCBI): domain Eukaryota; kingdom Metazoa; phylum Arthropoda; class Insecta; order Diptera; family Syrphidae; genus Sphaerophoria; species Sphaerophoria taeniata. The sequence continues at coordinate 233,916,410 of OX016540.1, read as the reverse complement.
CATCGTAAGGTTTTTGTGGGTAAACATTCATCGTATCTTCTTGAATTTAAATTAAACTGGCAACACGAGAAGGAAACGAAAGCTTATATTTAAGGAGAACCTTAGTTTAACCTCTTGGGTCTTAGTGCCAATTGCGACGCAATTTATTGTCAAGTGCTGGCCAAAAAGCAACACCAGTTTGTCACACTGGTTATTTATGGTGCTTGAAATTGGCTCAATGTAGAGATTCACTTAAGAGTCCACAGAGAGCGAGAATATCTTCCACGTAAGAGGGAAAAGATATGGAAAGTACCTATAAATCAGAGAGTCGTGAAGTACGGCCCTTTGCTTGCCAATTAACGTTTCGGTACATAGAAGACTTGAGTTATCGAGTTATCAAATATTCGAGTTATCAAATATTCGAGTTATTGAAGTTCGACTGTACATGTACATTAGGGTGGTTCTTATTTGCTTTTTTTCGAAAATTAATGAAGACATCTGCTCAATCGTCTCCAAATAAATAATTTTTTAGATTTTTATCTCTACCCCTTACTTGCCCTGTATCTGAGTTAAATTCTAATACTTGGGACTTTGCGGCTGACTTTTGGATTATTCCCATATATCTCCATTTCGGCTTTACCGATTTTGTTAAAATTTTGCTCAATTATACTAAACATTATCCTTAGTAATATTGCATTCCAAGATATAATTTAAAATATATTCTTGAATAACAAAAAAAATCGGAAAAGATATCCATTTTTGTAGTACCTTTTGAGTTTATTACACTCTTTTCTAGATTTCTCAAAAACGGCTCAACCAATAGATAAAAATCTAAAAAAAATTAGAGAATTTTTGTTTAAATTTATTTGGAGACAGTTGAGCGGATTTCTTCATTAATTTTATCTTAAGGACCACCCTAATGTACATACATATATAAAAACTAACGAGGCAGTTAATTTTTAAATAACCTTGGTACTTGGTTTATTAAATAACTAGCAGTTGCCCGCGACTTCGTCCGCCTCTCCCTCGTCCACCGGCCAGAGTATCGTCTCGACATGTGCATCATGCGCGCGTGGGAATTTTGTTCGGAAGTTATTGTAAAATTGCATTGCAGTCAACTCTCCCTAAGTCGTAATTCTCTTGAACTTGAAAAATTTGAGCATTTTTTATGATTCCCTTCAGTTGTTCATGCTTAAAGCATTCCCTTGGGTGAACTCTCCCTAATTCTAATATCTCTCTTACTTCTGCATCATTTTTGTTCGTTAAGTAATTTTTTTTTTTTTAAACTGAGCATATTTTTTAGGTAAGAAGTACATAAAATGATATTGTTTAAACACAATAATCTGCACAAATAGTGCAATCCCAATCAATCACATTCACAAATCAATTGAACTCTCAAAATTCTAGTTTGAGCAGTTATTAGGCCAGTTCCACCTAACAACATCTCACTGAGATCTCAATGTCACCTTGACTGAGGCAAAATCATTTGGTGGAACATAATTCTCAGTTATCATTGAGATTTAATGGTTACCTTACTAATTGTTGCTGCACATATGTCAGCCACGTCAAATAGCCGAGTGAGAAATCAAATCCAAAATAATTTCATCTCAGAGATCTCAGAAAAAAATCTCAGTTCTCACATTTCCACAGATTCTTCGCTGCTTTTGGTCGCAGCTTAATTTTAAGTAGAATAAAGCCTTCCTCGATTAATGGACTATCCAACACAAAAAGAATTTTACAATTCGAAATAGTAGTTCCTGAGATTACCGCGTTCAAACGAACTTTATATTCTATTGTATTGTATTGTATTGTTTGCCGTTTTTTCCACATTTTACACAAATTCTTCGCTCCTATTGGTTGCAGCTAAATTTCGTATAGCTTCAAGCCTTCCTTGATAAATGGACCATTCAACATTACAAAAATTGTTCAATTTCATAAAGCAGTTCCTGAGATAAGCGCGTTAAAACGCAGAAAAATGTATATTTTTTGCCGTTTTTTCCACATTTTCCACAGATTCTTCGCTGCTATTGGTCACAGCTTAGTGTTAAATAGCTTCAAGTCTTCCTCAATTAATGGACCATCCAACACAAAAAGAATTATACCATTCGAACCAGTAGTTCCTGAGATTACCGCGTTCAAACAAACAAACTCTTCAGCTTTATATATTAGTGTAGATTAGGTATTCATTGTTTTCGTATCGCAGTCCAATTTGAAGCTTTTGAATTTCTTCAAGTTAAGATTTTTATAATATTGTGTTCAAATATTATATTTATCACTAGCTCGACAGACTCCGTACTGACTCAATAAACAAATAAAAGACCTAAGCATTTTTTACTCGCTACCCCACTACCCGCTTCCCTCTACCCACTACCCCTCTACATAGATCCTGCTAACCCGCTATCCCATTACCCAGCTACCCCGTAACTCTGCTAATTGCTACCACACTACCCGCTTCCCACTACCCACTACTTCTACGTGCTACCCACTACCCCGGTACCGCCCTATCCACTATTCGCTACCGCGGTACCTCTCTACCTGCTATCCGCTACCAACTACCCCGCTACCCCACAATATTATGCTGCTCCCAAGCGGAGAAGTTTGGCAAAATGGAACTCCATTAATCGACCAGGGTTTAAAAATATAAAATGCTATCAAAAGATAGGGGTCGGTGGTAAGAGAGTAAGAATTTAGGACTCAATGTTGTATTTTTTTCGATGCAACACTGTAACAAAATAACAAACAAAAAATTTGTCAAAAAAAAAAAAAATTGGGTGAACCACCCTTTATACTAAGTGGTGTAAAAATGAACTAAAAACCTATTCTCATCTAAATTGGCCAAGCCGTTTTGGAGGAGTATAAACACTAAAACTGTGACACAAGAATTTTATATATAAGAATTATTATAATTTATTTGTAAATGTATAATTTACAAAAGAAAAGGTTAAAAACTTTAGTGGCACTAATTTTCCCTGTCATTAAGTCTTTTTCAACCCACGCTTGTTACATGAAAACGTTCTTGCCGTTTGGCAAGATGTTTTTTTCTTTTTTCAACTCAAAAACATTAAGGAAAGTGATTTTTAAAACACAGAAGTTATGTTCATTTTAAGCGACTTTAATTAGAACATTAAAAGTCCAACAGTGTCGCTGATTTAGAATTCAAAACATGCAGAAAGTAGCGTCGGTGAAGGGCTATGTTGGCCCGGAGGTAATTATTGTTAAATTGGGTTATGTGTGAAACCATTTTCAGCTGGTTAATTTTTATTGAACATCATTTCCGGGGGTTGAGAATAAAGATTTATTCTTTTGCTAAGGTAAGAGATATTAAAATAAAATTTGATGGCGTTTTTTATGATAGCGATTTGTTCAAGTTGTTCTGTAGCTGGAGGACATGTTAAATTGTTTGAATTTTCGATCTTTAAAGAGAATTTTGGTCGGATACAAACGTAGCAGTTACGTAACAAAACAATATCAAATCCTCAAAATTCTCGCTCTTTAAAGCCATAAATAAGTTGTGTTGCATCTTGAGAAGCTTGTTGCTACATCTTGAAGGAACCAGATATTTCAAGTCATGGTCTTAAATCATCGGTCGGCCAGTATATCGATTTGTCGGTCAATTTGCATTTTTGCAGAGCAAACCATACACTCTTTCTGAGGTGCCAATGCATCCACCTCATCACTTTAACTTTACAACAAGTTGTTCTCTTCTTCTATTAATTTTTGTCAATTTCAGCAATTCTTGAAACATTTTAAACCAATATTCATTCAAGCTAAAATTGACACCATACCGCTAGATTTATAAAAAAAGTAGTGAACATTTAAAGTTAAACTGATTAAATGGAATATGTACCTAGTTTAAATATAAAAACAATTGATATGAAACTATTCACAAAATTAACATAATAAAAAAATCATTCCAACATAATATCTGTCTGCTATTTTCTACCATCTACCTCTCCAGCTAACGCACATTGATCTTGGTTTCATCTCGGTTGCATCATCTACCTTTTCATGTTCAATAGCAGGTCCGCTCCTGCATTTAGTTGAACAAAAAAAATTAACTGTAACTGTTCGTTACAATAACAGTTGGGTATTGTTGTGACGGTGCCGTGAACGAAGGCCATATGAACTAACGCCATAATGGCTTTAATTCTCATTCAAATGTGAATTAACGCCATAATCCGATTATGGCCTAAATACACATTGGAATGAGAACTAAAGTAATATGGCGTTAGTTCATTTTAAGAAGTGGCCCAAGTACTCATTTCAATGTGAAAAAGCCACTCGCAGCAATCAAAATAATTTTAATATGATATTGGAACATAATGTAGGTAGGTAAATATATGGTTTAACGAAAAAAGGATGAACACTCTATTAGTTAGGGGGGCATAAACACAAATATTTTAAACACGGGTTACTGTAAATCAAATATAAGAACCAATAGTGCCACATTTGCCTTATTCTTAACTTTTTTCGTCACGCTCATAGCTTAGAAATTTTGGAAACACTTCTTTGTTATTTATACTTTCGCGGTCCCCTCAGTTTTTGGCTCCAGAATCGAAAATAATCCGTTTTCGATGATATTTTTTAAATCTTCGTTTTTTCGGCGGAGTTATGCACAAATTTACGAGGATGGAAAACAAATGAAATCGTTTAATTGTTGAAAATGTTTTGCAAAGTAATCGAATGAAGTTGCTTTCTAAACGGATAAAAAAATCAATACAAAAATAATGATTTTTCATATTTGTATTGAATTTCAGAATGAGTACCTAAGTTTCTCAATATTTTCGTAGATGCTTCATTCGGAAAATTAGTTTTCCATAATTTGAAAGTAATCAAAAAATCGCGTACTGCAGTACTACTAGAAAGCGAGCGGAGCGAGCCGAATTTTTTTTTGGCAAACAGAGAAACAATTTGGGGTGTGAAAATAAAAAAATTCGCGCGAATTGAAAATTGTGCTACACCTAATAATTAGGTGATCGTAGGTACTTCGTTCGGAAAACTTTTTTTCTAGACTCTGAAGTCTAGAAAACAAGTTTTCCGAACTAAGTATTGCTGTTGTGATCGCCTGGTAACTGACGTTATTGAAAGCTCCTTCAATATCTAGGAAAGCTACAAGATTATATTCTTTGTATTTGAGGGAATATTCAATACTACGTACCAGCGTATGAAGTGCTGTTTCTACTGATTTTCCCTTAGAGTACGCATGTTGAGCTGTGGAAATGAGACATGGTATTAAGCTATGTCTAATGTAAATTTCAATCAGTCTTTCCAAAGTTTTAAGAAGGAAGGATGATAGGCTAATTGGTCGAAGATCTTTAGGGTTAACGTGGGAGGGTGTTTCCCTGCTTTAGGAATGAAGACTACTTTTGCCATTCTCCAGGCCTTGGGAATATATTTCAACCTTACACAGCCTGTCAGAATGATTTCCAATGGTGGAATGATCATATCTGAGCATTTTTGTAATTCGGGCGGAATGATTCCGTCTGGTCCTGGAGATTTATATGGATCAAAGCTATCTACGGCCCATTGCAATTTTTCCCGCGTTATTAGTTCCACTAAATCGCTTGTAGAAGCTTGAGACTCTGATGTTAAGTCGCTGAGTATATTAGAGCTACCTGGAAAGTGGGTGTCTAATAACAGATTAAGAGATTCTTCATCTGTGGTAGTCCACGTACCTGCATCTGTCTTTAAAGCACTGGGTATTGTTGGACTTTTTGAGAGAATTTTCCTGAGTCTTGAGGCTTCTGAAGTATTTTCTACTTTTCCACAGAAGTTTCTCCAAGAAGACCTCTTACTCTTTCTTAATTCTTTTTTATATTGCTTTAGAGCTTGTTTGTATGAATCCCAGTCAGAAGGAGATCTAGTGTACTTAGATCTATTGAAGAGCTTTCGACAGCTCTTCCTGAATGGTTCTAGTTCTTTGTGCCACCAATGAGGTTTCTTTTTACCCTTTGAAATGGTTATAGGGCAAGCAGCTCTCATTGATTCCTTGAAGGCGTCGGTGAGATGATTCACAGAAAGGTCTAGTTCATCTTTAGTGGAGGGACTTTTAAGAAGGTTGTGATCAAGCAGTTGTGCTAGTACCTCCCTATATCGTTCCCAGTTAGTATTACGATGATTGCGAAAACCCGTAGATATATTTGCCACATCATTGAGCTCAAACTGAATATATCTGTGGTCAGAGAAGGAATTCTCCTTTGAGACATGCCAGTTTGAGATCAGATTGTGGATAAAGTCGGAGGTTAGTGTAATATCGAGTACCTCTTTCCTATTCTTGGTAACAAAAGTGGGTTCATTACCAATATTATTTATGACTAGGTTAGTGCTTAAAAGGTAATCAAATAAGGACTCACCTCTCTCATTAATATCAGAGCTACCCCATACCGTGTGATGGGCGTTAGCTTCCGATCCAATTAGTAGGCCAACTTTCCTCGTTTGCGCGTCCGCAATTGCCTTCCTCAAGGTGTCTCCCGGAGCAGGGCTGTCGTGGCCAAGATACGAGGATATAAGCCAATAGGTGGCCTTATCCGTTGTTGTTGTTTATATCCAGGAGTCTTGAGGCCTCTGATGCTGGAGTTAGAGACCCACGGCTCCTGTATCAAGACGATGTCTTCATTGTTTCTATGCAGTCGGAGTAACAGGTTGTCTGTGGCCATGATGGCGTGTTGGAGATTAATCTGAACTAATCGCAGCATTGCTACTTTTAGTCGGATCAACCTCCACCACTGTTTTGTCGGCGTTATCATCGTCTGAGGAGGAATGAAGTAGGTCTTCCTCGCTCAGAGTGCTGCCTAAGATGGCGTCTTCAGTTTCCATGTCGGAAATACTGTCGACTATCGGGTGAGCCTCCACGTCGGATGGCTTGTTTGGGGGTGCTGAGGTCGATGGTTCCACTTGTGGTGTTGCATCGACTTCCATTTCTGGGGGTGGTGAAGCGTTTCCTTCCGCTGAAGGGGCTTCTATGGGGGGTGCGTTGAGCGAGTCTTCATCTTTTTTATAAATTCGGACAGTGATTTCATCGAAACCATACCTAATCACGCCTTCGGTCGCGGCCAGTGGAGCCAATGATTCCCTATTGATCACCAAGAGAGCTGATCTATAGCGACCCACTGTCTCCTTCTCAACCTTTGGGACTTTCCAGTCGTGAGTAGGCAGGTTTGGATTGCTGGTTTTGATTAATTTCATAATCATGTCTGGGCAGTTGTGTAGAGCTGGGACCATTATACGTGCTCTCGGTCGGCAAGGGATATTCTCCCTTGTAACAACTTCGAGCTTGGCACCCGGCCAGACTTCTGGCAAGCCATTAACAGCAGTCCTGTACAGATCGAAAGATCTCTGATCACCACAGGCGATGAGTTTGATACGATTTTGGTACCATCCTGCATCGGCTGTGTCTGGGAGAGGCCCCGGATTCTCCTCGATGACAGATAAAAATCTGAAACCGAGGTGAGCCTTGACGTCTGCCCATTGATCATGAGAGATGTTACCATCTACATGACTTCTGTCAATGACCGCGGCTATGATCTTGCCTTTGAGCGCGTCGCTGAAAGACAGATCTTTATTGAAGGCTGTTGTGCTGCTGGAAAGCACTTTCTGCCTTTTCGGTTCAGGCTTGTCGCCCTCGAGAGACCTATTGCGCTTTGACGTTGAGTCGCTGCCGGTCGATTTGGTAATTCTGCTGAGGACGCCACTAGCCCATTCGAGTTTCCGCGCTTGCTCAGGGGTTCTTTCCGCCGCCGGTATGACACTGACTGCGGCCCGAATCCTTTCAGCATTGCGCTGGTCTCGACTGACCTGTGACTTCCAGGACTTCTTGTTGGCCGGCCCAGAGCTATGTCCGTGTGACACAGATGTGGGTCCACCACCAGAATTGGTCGCTACCGATACCAATCGGGGTACGCCCTCACCCTTCGATTCAATTCCACGCGTCGCAGATTTTGTCTCTCCGGATGGGGTGTCCCTTCTTGGGGTCGCTTGCGACGTCCTATCAGGGGCGGGGAAGATGTGGGGTTTGGAATTGCCGCCCTTGGGACAGCCGAGCGTCACAGCTGTTCCACTGACGGGTAATTCCTTTAAGTAGAGGTTGCGGCTAGTAGAGGGAGAAGGACTCCCGCTGCTAGTGGCAACCACAGGGTTAACAACCCGTTCACACCTCTGATTTGGCTCGACAGCCTTTCCAGGAGATGTGACCGCATTGTCAGCCCTCGCTCTATTTATGTTTTGTATTTTTTTTCTGTTTGATTGTTTGTTTGGTTTCATTTTTGTTCCCACGAGTGAGGCGGAAAGACGGTCAGCCCCGGCAGAGCCGCTTACCGGGGCAAGGCAAGAAATATGACGGACCTTGCCACAGCATCCGAAAGAGCTCGTTAATGACTGGTTTATCCCCTAGCCTTTCATTCTTCGGCACGGTTTTCGTACAAAGTACGCTCACACCACCACTGAAATTAGGAACCTCTAAACTATGATTGAATTGGGTTTCCGAACGTTGCACTATTGAGGAAATACAACAATTCAGCGACCCAACTCAACCTTAGCTAATCACCATCCTGCCAAAAACGCACAGGACTTTGTAGTGATCATTGCCCGCCTGGCACCCACTTGGAGGGTTTGAATGAGGATTTTTGCCGGGCAAGAAATAGAAATATCTGAGGTCCCTGAGATCTCGATGAGATTTTGTTAGGTAATTACTTGCTATGCTAACTTTGCTTCAAAGCTCAAAGCATGTTATGGCATCAGTTCTCATTTGAATGTGAACTTACCCCATATGGCGTAAGTTCTCATTCAAGTGATGGCTTTAGTTCTCATTCGACTGTGAATTAAGGCCATAATCGGATTATGGCGTTAGTTCACACTTGATTGAGAACTAAGGCCATTATGGCGTTAGTTCATATGGCCTTCGTTCACGGCACCGTTGTGACCTTGATCTGAATAACTCGAGAACTGAACAACTTTACAATCTTAAACAAAACAATAATTACTTTGAAATTTAAATCTGATGTTTCTAGATAGAAGATTCGTTTTTGTTTTTCATATAATTTCGAAATAGTAAGTCTGATGAAGCAGTATTTCAATACCATTTAATATTAATCTTCTTTTGCATTTTTAAGCATTCTTTTTGTTAATTATTATTGCACTAAATAAATGTTATTAATTATTTAATATCGAATTCCTTATTGAGACTACAATAATTGGCCACGAGGTGAAAAAAAAATAAAATAAAATAAAATGGACAGCAAACAATTCAAAGAATTCATGGAATGCTTCAAAAAAATGTTACCTAAGGATTCATCTTCGACAAATCCAGATCCAGCTTTAATTCAACCATTCGAAAATTTCGATCCGCAAAAGGAAACCTTCAAATACTATCGACAACGTTTCACACATTTTTTAGAAATGAAACAAATTTCGAAAGATAAAGAACTTAGTGCTCAAATCCTTCTTAATTCCATTGGAGCTTCAAATTATAACATGCTTGCTGCCTTAGTGTCCCCGAAAATTCCATCGCAACTTAAATTTGACGAATTAATGGAAATTTTTGAAACGCATTTGTGCCCTAAAGAAATGTAGTTGTGTCGCAGCATCAATTTCTCTCCGCATACCAAGCAGAAAACCAGTCCATTGCCGAATATATTGCATCACTTCGACGTGATATCGCAGATTGTGAATTTTATTGTTATTGCGGCAGTTCAATTGCCGATACCTTTTTACGTGCCCAATTTCTACGTGGGTTTCGAGACAATTCAATACGTGAAAAAATTCTTCAATCTGAGGTCGTGAAATTTGACGAGATCACAAAGAAAGCAATAGCCTTAGAAGCATCGAAAAATGATAGCAAGGTATTTTCAAAAACTAGAGTCGAAAAATTCGAAGACATAAATTAAATTTTAAAAACTCAAAAATTCAATCAAAGTCCAACTACAATAATTCGCGAAATCGTCAGTCCACTTTTAAAAATAAAATCGATTACGAAAAACTAGGAATTCAAAATCTGTATCTTCGTTGTGGTCGAGATAATCATATCGCAAACGATTGCAGACACTTCAAAGTCAACTCAAATGTACTGCTTGTAAGAAACCTGGTCATATTAGAAAGGTATGTATTCGAACACTTTTAAATAATTCAAAGTCTACGAATGCAATTACATGTGAATCAGAACACTTTGTACATGAAAATGAAAGAGAATATGGTTGTAATCAAATAATTGACATTTTCCAACATCAAAAATAAAGATTCCAAAGATCTCGAAAAATATTATATATATGTAAACATTGAAGGCAAAAACACTAAATTTGAAGTAGATTCAGGGGCTGCTTACAGTTTTATTCCTCGTAATAAATTCCATGAGTTAAATATTCCAGGCAGTTTACAAAAGTCAGATATAGCATTTCGTTCGTATACCGGAAATGTTTTTGTTCCCGACGCACGGTAAGGTTAATGTGAATGTCGAATATCAAGGAAAATCGTCCAAAGAAGAGTTGTACATAGTGCCAGAGAAATATGAAGCCTTATTGGGACGTTTATGGATTCGACATTTGAAAATAAATCTACAAGATATCGATTTTCAACACGAAAATTCAAATAAGAATAGCTCAATTAAGACGGTTGAACCTATCCAAAATATTATTTCAAAATATTCAAATATTTTTGAAGAGAAAGTTGGTTGTATTCCAAATTTAAAAGTATGTTTAAAACTTCGAAAAAATTTAAATCCTGTTTTCTTTAAAGAAAGAGATATACCTTTTGCCCTTCGAGAAAAAGTCAATTAAGAACTGGATACATTGGAATCACAAAGTATTATAAACAAAGTTGCTACCAGTGATTGGGGATCACCATTAGTGGTAATTCCTAAGCCCGATGGCAATGTCCGATTGTGTGTAGATTAGAAGGTCGGTGTGAACGATCGTCTTGTCAATACGAACTACCCCATACGCCGAATCGATGAAATACTCAGTAGTCTTCGAAACTCAAAATTCTTCTGCAAAATAGATTTGTACAAAGCTTATTTACACGTCTCCGTTGATGAAGAAAGTAGTCGCATTCAAACAATATCGTATGAACCGGTTATCATTTGGAATCAAAACTGCACCGAGCGAATTCAACCGTATTATCGACCAAATTTTACAGGATCTACCAAAAACGTTGTCTTATTTTGACGACATAATAATTCATGGAAGCACGAAAAATGAATGTCACAATAATCTGGAACAATGTCTTCAAAGACTTCAAAAATACGACCTTCACGTAAACAAGAATAAATGTGCATTTTTTCAAGAAAAAATTGAATACTTGGGGTACACCATAGAATTCAATAAAATTTCAAAAAATCAAGACAAAGTAAAAGCAGTTACAGATATGCCTAGACCTTCAAATGCAGATGAATTAAGACGTTTTTTAGGTCTCATAACCTATTATGCTAAATTCATTCCAGACAATTCTTCAATAACGTACCCACTTCGACAATTACTTCAAAAAAAAATCGAAATTTGTATGGACATCAGCTTGTGAATCAGCTTTTAAGAAATTAAAACGTGAATCAGCTAGTGATCGAACGCTTATGCCTTATGATCCAAGCCTACTACTTGTAGCACTTACTGTCTCCAGATGAGAAATTTCTGTATTCTTCTGATTTAAACTGATTTGTTTCAAGTGTATTATCACAAATTTTTTTTAAGCCACCATACCAGTTAGACAACATTAAGTGCAAAATTCAACAATGTTCAGATTGATAACAAACTACTAACTTAAGGCCCTCCAGCGACCACATTCTTTTCGGTAGGTAAAACTAGGGTGCAGGGAACTAACTTCACTGAGCGCTACCTTCACATGGGACTCAAGTGGGAAATGTCTTCACTTTTTTCTGGTGAAGTTATATCCCAACTATGGTGGGATATTACTTCACTTTTCTGTAGGTAATAATTTCACTTTGATGTGAAACTAATTCCGACAGAAAGTGGGAATTAATTTCAGTATTTAAGAGTCATACACATTAGAAATCATGTTTTTTTGTTTACTTTCGCATCAAAATCAGTGACAAATTTATTTTCAGTGGTGGGGTAAAAGAAAGTTTCGTGAGGCTCTTCTGTTTTAATGTTTATTGCATTGTAAAGTCTGCTTAGCATTCTTTGAATCTATGTAAATAAATAGCTTTTTTTCTTCACGTTCGCGTACCAGCCAAACCGGTTGACCAATTTTGTTATTTTTTTTTTAACTAAAGAGGAATAGTGTAGAAGGTTTAGGATAAACAAAATTTATATTTATATAACTACATTTTCTTTTCACCAAATTATAAATTAAGATGATCAATATACAAATATCCAATTTTGTTTGAAAATATTGTCAAAGATATTTTTTTTTTTATCGTAAGAAAAAATGTTTGTGAAAATTGTTCAAAAGAAATTAATTTATACTTTAGCACAGGCTGTGCTCTAGAATTTTTTTATTTTCATACCCCAAATTGTTTCTCTGTTTGACAAAAAAGAAAAAAATTGGCTCGCTTTGTAATATATTGTATTTCCTTAAGTTTACTACTTTACTACTACTACTACATGCTAAAGAGCATATTGGTTCCATTAAACGTTGGCAATGCGTAGAATATTATACCAAAGCTGAGGACCAATCCCAATCTTTCTTAATGGTTCAAAAAGCTAGTGGCCTTACCATTATTTAGTCCAAATATTATACATACAAAGAGCGTTCGATTTAATAAAAGCTGAAGCTCAAACTATGAATTTAAGCCCTTTATCTACTCTGACTGCTTTATATCAACGAATGTATTGTTAACCTACAAAGTAACAACTATCCGAGATCTAGGTGTTATTTGCGATAGCGAGCTTAACTTTAGGTCTCACTATGATAATATTGTAGCCAGAGCTTTAGGTTTCGTCAAACGTTGGTCTAAGGAATTTTCGGATCCTTACGTTACGAAATCTCTTTAAACCACGTTTGTAAGGCCTTTACTGGAATACGCCAGCCAAGTATGGTCCCCTTATCACCAAGTCCATATAAAGAGAGTTGAAGCAATACAACGTAGATTCCTCCGTTTCGCTTTAAGAGGACTTTCGTGGGTTGACAATTTCAACTTACGTCCGTATCAAGAACGGTTGCGGCTTATAAACCTATAATCTCTAGAAAAACTTCATGAAGTTGCCGACATTATTTTCGTACACCAAATTTTATCTGATGCTACAGAATCTTCAACCCTCCTTGACGCAATGAGTATTAAAGTTAACTCGCATTCTCTAAGATCAGTTCCACAATTTCATCAAGCTCATCACACAAAGGAAGCTTTTATACTGTGCTTCCCTAGAAAGCTAAAAAATAAATATATACGTATTTGTAGTATAGTAGAGAGGAAATGATTCTTTCTTTTTTTTTACGAACTTGACAAGTGCCTAATACACGCTTATTTACTTTTTTCTTTTTCTTTGTTTTTCATTGTTATGATTTTTAATTTTTTGACTTTAAAATTTTTGATTTTAAAATTTTCCATTTTTTCTTTTTTTTTACTTTTTGTAAAACTTTAATTTATTTTGTTTTTTTGTTTTTTTCCCTTATCCAAGGTACGGGTGCGGGGAAATAACTCCACGGGAACTAACTCCACTGAGGGATTTACTTCCCACCAAGTGGGAACTTACTCCACTTTTGTAAAGTGTAGTTAGTTCCCATGTACAGTGGGAATTAAATTCCTCAAAAAATTAGTGGAGCTAGTTCCCTTCGAATTTGAAATAATTTGCCACTTTAATTGAGAAAAAATTAAAATTCAAGTACATTGAGCAATTTTGTTTGTGAAATTAAAATAAATGGCTTTTAAAAACGAAGTCATTCCGAAATTCAGTTTTTAAGACTGAAAATAATTTTAAAAAATCGCATGTACAAAAATATTGAGAAACTTAGTTATTCGGAAACCCATTTTTAAGAATCTGACCCCCCATATGGTGGTTCATAAGTCCAGAAATCAAATTCGGGGTTTCTGACCTTTGTTATTAATTTTAAACATTTTGTAAAACGGTATACAACGATTGAAATATACCACATGCAACATGCTGTAAGTTTATGTGACATAAAAAAAACTTTTTCCAATGCAAACGTTCTTCTGAAGTTTGTTGTTCGGTGAGAGTAGGGCATTCTACAAGCACACTGTACTTGAACCCAATTTCATCATGTTGCACCTTTTTGTCCTCTAAAATAACTGCGCTATTTCAATTTCATTAAAAGTTCCATCAGAAAAACATTTTTTATTGACTCTATTAACTCTACATTCCCTCTCAAATGGTTAAAAAAAATTGTATTATTAAGGATTTGGAGCTTGAACCAAAAATTGTAAGCGAGCGAAGCGAGTGGAAATTTTTTTTTTATTTTCACACCCCAAATTGATTCTCTTTTGGGGAAAAAAATTTTTCCGCTCGCTTCGCTCCCAGTCAAACCAAACTGATTTTGAGTGTTTACAGATAGTCATCATCCTCAGACCAAGGTGAAAAAAGATGCTCAAAATGAATCATTGCAGTGGAGAACCTGCTTTCCAGACACCAGCATGCTTTTCCAAATTAAAGGAAACGGCAACAGCTTTGAAATGAATTGCTCTATCCATTTTGTCGACAAACAGGTAGTTAATAAAAATGATCTTATTTATTTATAAGACATTTTGGGGTTGTATACACGAATGACAACCCATTTTCGGGACTTCTGACTTCCGGACCAGTTTCCCTGCGCCATGTATAAATGTGTGAACTTAGTTCCCATTAGAAAGTGAACAAAGTTCTCACCGTACATGGGAACTAACTACACTTTACAAAAGTGGAGTAAGTTCTCACTTGGTGGGAAGCAAATCCCTCAGTGGAGTTAGTTCCCGTGGAGTTATTTCCCCGCACCATGTACCTGCTTGCATTAAGCAGTCCCAATCTCTTATCTTCCTAATGATATACGTATCGCATCACTTTTCTTACTTTGTTAAAACAAATAATTTCTAATTGAGTGCCGATACGACTAGTACCTAATCGTAATTGCAGTCGTACTCGGTGAAAATGGACCCCAGCGCGTGCGGTATATGGGGGAGAAAAAGGCGTGGGAATAATTATATTTTATTAATTATATCAAAAACATGGCATTTTTGAATTCATATACCTATTCATAATTTTTTGTTTCATTCGGCTGATTGTTTCTCTTAATCTTTGAATAACGGGTTAACTTCACACAAATTTCTGATGAATTAATTTCCCATCCCACCATAGTTGGGATATAACTTCACCAGAAAAACGAAAAAGGTGAAATTAATTCCCATGTGAAGGTAGTGCCCAGCGAAGTTAGTTCCCTGCACCAAAACTAGCACATTTTGGCTCCAACCAGCAACAGTCAAAAGTGCATGAGTTATGTAGCAGAAGCTCAATAACCAGTGTAAAATATGATGAAGGAAAACAGTTAGCAATTTTCCCGCTAAATGTTAGTGACTTTATTAATATTGAATTAAAAATTTTAGGGGGATTTCACTGTCAAATTCTTGGAAAAAGGCCTTTCTGAACAATATTTGTTTTGTGTTTGTTGTCAGGGCAAGGAAATATAAGCTCGTCAAAAGTGAATATTGTTCGGTTTCGAAATTAGAGAACGAGCAACGGAGAATGAAATAATGTGGAAATTGAAAATTATTCACTGAAAACAAATCAACCAAACAATCAAAATGAGCTTCCAACGAAATTTCACAATTTGATGCAAAAACTGATATCTGATAACTTGCGATGAAAAAAGTATTTCTGAAATGACGGTAATTGGTTTAAAGTGGTTAATGAGATATCGGTAGCGAATTGCGTAATATCTCTTGTTTCGTCAAATTTCTCTTCGATTGTTTGCATAACTGTTAAAACTTGGTTCACAAGTAAACAGAATTTAAAGGCTGTGAATGAAATCAATTTGTTCGTTTGCTTTCGAAACGTCGAAGTCTTTTTTATTCGAAAACCAAAGTTTTGAGGAAGTTGTGCGATCCTTCAATTAAATTGGGTCGGAAAAAACAGCCGATAAGATGCTAACAGAACCTACTTTTAACTCTCAAGGCTCTTTTAATCTGAAAAAATGTTTCCATTACTCCGGAACTGCTTTTCTATTAGACGACAGTCTCAGCGCCACAGTTCTAGATCTAAAACAGATTTCCTTCAAAACTTAATTCATCATCATTCATCAATCACGTAAACATTTTTAATCTAAAAATTGTGTATGTATATGCATATTTTTCAGCTCAGGATATTTGTAGTTATGAACGTTGTCATATAATTATGTATCTGTTTGAATAAAATCACGAGCCTCCTGACGGTCTTGTTTACAACACGCAGTGTATGAAATTCTTTGTGTTTGTTCTTGCGTGTTAGAGCGGCGAAAAAGTTTTGCTTCGGTAGATTTTTTGATTCCTGTTTACTCAAACTATCAAAAAAGCTTGAATTTCTTTTTTTATGTTCTAATTTATCGCTCAATTTTTAACTCAAAGATAAAGCTTAAAGAGGAATTTTTTTAAGGAAAATGATTTATTATAATTTTGTCTATTTTGCGTGAAAATATTTGTTTTCGTTTTTCTTAGGGTCTGGCTTAAAATATCTTTCAAGTGTTGCGTTAAAATTTAACGCAATAGCCACTTTTCTTTCACTTAATGGAAACAACCACTTTTTCATTAAATGAAAACAACTCTTTCTCAAATGGAAAGCACTTTTATTATTAAATAAATGAATTGCGCTTTGATGCATTTTGCATCGACTTTCTTTGACTTGAATTACAAAGATCAAAATAGAATTTGACAACTGTCACCATCTTCACACACGAAAACGAGAGAGAGCGGGACGGCCATAGTCCTTCTGACAATGGTTCTCTCTTTCCTTTTCGTGAAGATAAGTTTCTTCCACAGGTATTAATGATTGTGAACCAAATGAGGATTGAGTGATGCCAAACAGACGGACGGTCTGAAACTAAACGAGCGATGGATTTACACGGGACGATAATTTTTGAGAACGGCTGAGTGCCCAACGACTTTTTTTTATCAGAAATTTTATTATCATTATTCAAATATGTTTTAACTTTTTAAAAGTAATTTCAAGAAGCTTGTATCGAGTTTTGAATATGTAATTCAAACAAAAATTCCATTATTTAAGTACATTTTAGACCAGATGGACTTTTAAGCGTCATTTTCCAAAGTTATTTTGGACTTCTTTTCTATCTAATAATGCGATCTTTTAACGTTTTCAAGGCAAGCCCATACGGGTTAATCAAGATGTTGTCTACAGTCTTCTCGAATAATTTTAATTAAATTCACTTAAATTCATTTTGTGGTAACCTTAAGGTTCATTCAGCAAAATTTTGTCACAATTGTGAATCATCCTCAAACTGATCGCCCCATGTCGGCGAGTTTCAGGATGACTCTCGATAACTTGAGAGAGACTACGGCGAGTAAGCAGGACCGCGAGTATCTTCTCACAAGTGGGTCTCAACTAAGCCAAATATGACTGGTCGTTGATGACGTGATGAAGATCCGCCACTCCAGATAGGCTGAAAGCACGGCGAATTCAAAAACAAGAGTAGGCGATTTGGGACCTAGGTGAGCCTGAATCGTCACTCTGATCTGAGACTTGAAAACGAAAAGACAAGAATAGCTGAGAATCTGAAAGGTTACAGGAGAATTAAAACTTGGAGTAATTTTTTGGAAATTTTTATTGAGCAGCCATTTTGGAAAATTCGAGAAGACTATAGAAACTTGGAGAATTTTTGGAAAATTCTGGGAGTTTTGGTAACTATTGGAAAAGGTTGTATCTATCTTGAAATACTTATTTCTTTTTACAAAAATATTGGTTATTTTTTTTGGTGATCGCGTTTTTTTTTCCATTTTCATATTTCTGAAATAAGACCTTAACGGTCCATCTTGGTCCAAATAATTAATTCAAAAATTGTATTTCCACTTAGATTGAAAAGATCCGTGGTTTTTCTCCTACTTGCAAGGTTTCCCCGGCCTTAGTAATAAAAAAAAATTAAATATCAAAAAAATATCCGCCATCTTTTTTTTTATTTCAAACTCGTGTTGGTTTATTCCTTTCTTTAAATTTCATCGTTGATCATTACTTCAAAAGGTTTGTAATTTCCTTTTATTTTTGGTTTTCAGGTAAAAAAATTGCTGGCGCCCTTATTTGCCCCAGAGTGGCAACACTATCAAATTTTATATCAAATTGATATAAAATCATATTCATTTTAATTAAACTTTCGATTAATCGATTCGTCAATTAATCACTTACCGAACTCACCCCTCACTGAGCTTGTCGTGGTGGCAGCACTTTAATTGTTGCCTGTTGCACTTATTGTGAATTAACCTTTTTTTCATCAATATCATCGGTCAACGCAACACATCGTGTTCGTGCGTATTTCCAAAATTCTTTCGTGGAAAATTTTCTTTTGTCGCGGTTTTTATCTTTCAATTCGAAGTTTCATTCGGTTTAGTTTAATTCGTTTTTCGCTTTTCCCCATTTCCCTTTTAATAATAAAAAGTGCAACAAATTGGCGCCCAACGTGGGGCTTTTGTGAATTAGAGAATTTAATAATTGGTCTTGTGAAATTGTGCTGTGTCTGGTGTCTGTTCTTTTAGATAAGTGTTGATATTTTTTCTGTTGCGTTGTTGAGCTTTTTACTTTTGATTCATTTTGTTTTCTGTGCAGGATCCAGTGGAGTTTTGATTAAACCAACAACATATTTTGTTTGCCTGAAAAGTGGTGGAAAAATTCCAAGTTGGGATTGAAAATTGGTTCTGTTCGACAAGAAGCGGATTGTTAAGGTTTGCGGAGTTAAAAAGTGAGTTTTTTTTATATTTCTCGTTATCCATTTTCTAGTTCATTTATTTTGGAAATATTACGCACTAATTACATAAATATACATATATAGATATTCATACATATAGATATACGTACATAAAGGCATAAGCTAAGATTTGGGGTACATTTTGAAGGTGACCTTTTGATCACTTCATTACATACATATATATATATATATTCATTATTCTTTGCCTATAATTTTGCGCGTTGGTAATTTCAATTTTTGTCCTTGTTTTGTGGAATAATTTCATTAGTTTAGTTTTGAATATAGTTTTTTTTATGGTGGTACTTTGAATACAGTGGAACTTTTTTTTCAATTTTGCTGGAAAATCGGAATTTTGTTTTGGTGTGACCATACTATTTTTTCTCAATTTGATTGTTATTGGTGTTACCAATTTCGGAATTTTTTTTTTTGGAAAATTACATATATTTCGTTTAGAATTTTGTACTATATTTTTATAAAGACTCGAGTTCTGCTAAGGTTTGAATTGAGCATTCTCATTTTAGTTTTTGTCATCAAATAAAATTAACTTTCGGTGAAATACATATCTTTAGTTTCAAAGAACTGCTTTCGATTTAATTGTTTTCTTTGGGCATATATTTTATTTTATTTTTTGTGTGTTTCTATTTGATCAAGTGGACAATGGACATAAATAGGCTTTCGAAAGAAGAGCTCGTTTATGAGTTACGGGCGCGGGGACTAAAGGAAGGGTCTAAGGTGGATGAGATGAGGATGACGCTCAGAGCTAGCCGCATGCTGGAGCGGACCGGTTCAATTTCTTCGGATAGTCCTCACTATCCATATTCTTTTGAAGAGGATTCAAAAGCAGTTAGGGCGAAAATTTCCGAAATTAGAGATTTACTTCCAAATGTTACGAAAAATCCGAAGTCGTCGGATTACCAGAAAGTTCTGACAAAAATCGAGTGGTCGTTGGGTAGGATTTCGAGGGCTAAGGCCGAATCGTCGGATGAGGTTAACGAAGTAGCGGATTTAAGGGGGGAAATTTTATTATTGATGGCTAAGTTAACTGAGGTAGAAGAGGTGACGG
The DNA here is from genome assembly GCA_943590905.1 of Sphaerophoria taeniata. Lineage (NCBI taxonomy): Eukaryota > Metazoa > Arthropoda > Insecta > Diptera > Syrphidae > Sphaerophoria > Sphaerophoria taeniata. Next base: position 233,896,558 of record OX016540.1, on the reverse strand, counting down.
AACCTCCGGAAAAAACTAATAATACAAATGATTCAACAATGTCGAAAGCAGTCGTGGGTGCGCCACCTGCACAAATCGGCCAACGAACGAGCTCTAGTGGGTTCCAACTACAGGGTGACACACCCTGTGACCGGAATCCCGAGCGCCCATACAAATGGAACGTGCAGTTCTCTGGTGAACGGTGTGGTTCATCAGTGAACTCTTTTATAGAAAGAATTGAGGAATTGAGGGAGGCTCGCGGGGTTTCTGAAGAAGCAATTTACAGGTCAGCGGTGGATTTGTTTACTGGAAAGGCGCTTCTCTGGTTTAGGGCGATTAGGGACACGGCTTCAACATGGAAAGAGTTAGTTAGGGAATTGAAGTTGGAGTTTTTGCCCTCCAACTATGATGATCTCTTGCTGGATGAGGTCAAGCGTCGAACCCAGGGTAAGGAAGAGTCAATAGGCATGTACGTTGCGCTCATGCAGACTCTTTTCAAGCGTTTTTCGGAGCCTCTGAGTGAGAATAGGAAACTGTCTATTCTCATGAAGAACATAGCTCCATTTTATCAGACACAGCTAGGTTTAGCCGACATTAAGTCGGTCAATGATTTGGTGGCCTTGGGCAGAAGGCTAGAAACCATTAGGGCAAATGTTGAGTCTTTCGTTCCTCCCCCCTCTAATCGCAATAGGTCGGCTTTGGAGCCGGATGTTGCCTATGTCGCCTCCGTGCAGGAAGCGCGAGTTGCAGTTAGTCCTGATACCCCACCCAATAGAACCATTCGTTGTTATAACTGCAACAGAGAAGGTCATTTCGCCAATACCTGTTCCGCTCCTAGGCGCTGTTTTGGTTGTGGTACTCTAGGGACCACAAGGCAAAATTGTAGACGCTGCTCGTCGGGAAACGGGCAACGAACTCTTGGGCCAGCAGGGCAAGAGCGCCGGCGTCAGAATTAGGGAGGTTGCCTGCTGGCGACCAGTTGGCTTGCAAAGTTAGGTTAGGTTTTACTTTAGATTCAAGTGGCATAGACAGACGTCCATTTTTAGGAGTAAATATTTATGGTATTAGGTTTTTAGGGTTACTAGATTCTGGGGCATCACGAACCATTATTTGTAGGGACGCATGGCGTATTTTGAAAGATGTAGGTTTACAATTAGATAATTCAGATGTTAGGGAAGTTCATTTAGCAGATGGTGCAGGTATAGGAGTTTTAGGAAAAGTTAAATTACCCATTGTTGTAGAGAGTAGGCCCATTCTGATTGAATGCTTAGTCATTCCCAACCTACCGCATGCTTTGATTTTAGGTGCAGATTTTTGGTCATTATCGGGTATAGTCCCGGATTTACGTTCAAACATGTGGAGTTTTTCGAGCCAGGAGTTAGTGGCCTCGATAGATACTACGTCTATCACAGATGAGTCTGAACTAGACGAGGATCAGAAAGGGAAGCTTAAACATTTAGTCGAGAATGCTTTTGAGAATATGCCAGAGGGATTAGGAGTAACAACAATGGTAGAACATGTCATTAAAACTTCGTCTGAGCCTATTAAACAAAGATATTACCCGGTTTCACCGGCAATGCAGGAACTTTATAGATAGATCACTTCAGGAGATGTTGGAAGAGGACGTAATTGAGAAATCAAACAGTCCATGGGCTTCCCCAATTGTTCTCATTAGGAAAAAAGATGATAGTTTCAGGTTTTGTGTCGACTTTAGGAAGGTTAACCAGGTTACTGAAAGGGATGCATATCCGTTGCCGATAATTTCGGCTATTTTAGATAAACTTAGGAATGCCAAATTTTTAACATCGTTGGACATTAAGTCCGCTTACTGGCAGATTCCAATGGCATTGGAATCGCGGAAATACACTGCCTTTACGGTACCTGGTAGGGGTCTTTTTCAATTCAAAAGAATGCCTTTTGGGTTGCACAATGCGCCTGCAACATGGCAGCGTTTCATCGATAGTGTGTTAGGGCCTGAGTTAGAGCCATTCGTTTTCTTGTATCTGGATGATATCATTATCGTCACAGATACATTTGACAAACACTTAGAGATTTTAGATGAGGTTCTTAGGAGATTACGAGAAGCGGGGTTGAAAGTAGGTCGCGACAAATGTAATTTTTGTAGACCTTCGCTTAAATTTTTAGGTTATGTAGTCGACAAAAACGGGTTACATGTGGACCCAGAAAAAGTGGATAGTATGATCAAGATTCCTGCACCCAAGAATGTAAAACAAGTTAGGAGTTTCATAGGGACAGTTTCATGGTACAGACGCTTCGTACCGAATTTCGCAACACTAGTTAGGCCTTTAACAGATTTGTTGAAGAAGAGTAGGAAATTCGTTTGGTCACAGGAATGTGAAGATAGTTTTCGAAAAGCAAAGGAATGCTTAATCACGGCTCCGATTTTGACATGTCCAGACTTCAAGCTTCCATTTGTCGTTCAGACAGATGCATCCGACTACGGCATCGGGGCCGTACTCACTCAAACATTTGAAGAGGGGGAGAAAGTTATTTGCTATTTAAGTAGGTCACTTAATAGAAGTGAAAGAAATTATTCCACTACGGAAAAGGAATGTTTAGCAGTTTTATGGGCGGTTGAGAAGTTACGGCCTTATATCGAAGGAGTTCGATTTACGGTCGTAACGGATCACTATTCTTTAATTTGGTTGAGTAATCTCAAAGATCCACAAGGTAGACTTGCACGTTGGGCAGTTCGGCTCCAACAGTTTGATTTTGAAATCATTCATAGAAAAGGGAAAGAGCATGTAGTACCAGACATGTTATCTCGGGGAGTTCCAGAGTTGGCTGGGATTTCGGATGAGGATAAGGACCCTTGGGTGGCTAAAATGGTTTCTTCAGTTGAGTCTAATCCGTTAGCTTTTCCAAATTGGAGAGTAGACAATGGCAGGTTATACAAATTTATAAAATCAAATCATGTGATAGTGCATGATAATAACGAGGAGTGGAAGTTAGTAGTTGGGAAGACAGATAGATTAGGAGTTCTTAAAGAGTGTCACGATAGTCCACTAGCGGGGCACATGGGGGTTTGGAAAACGTTCGCGAGAGTAGGAGCTAAATATTATTGGCCTAAAATGAGAGTAGACGTCACGAAATATGTTAGGAAATGTAGTGTATGCCAACAAGTGAAACCAATTAATGACAAGCCAGCCGGTCTTATGACTGAAAGAGTAGGAGCATCATCTCCCTGGGAGATGATTAGTGTAGATCTAGTAGGGCCCTTACCTAAGTCCAATAGAGGATTTATGTACATTCTGACAGTTGTAGATTATTTAACGAAATTTCCGTTATTGTTCCCACTTAGGACAGCCACCGCAAAGGCGGTGTGCAATTAATTAGAAGATAACGTTTTTCTGTTATTTGGAGTTCCCAAAATTGTCATTTGTGACAATGGCCCACAGTTCAAAAGTAGGGAGTTAAAGACACTTTGTGAGGGTTATTCATCGAAGATTAGGTTTACTCCGCATTACCATCCAGAGGCTTATCCGGCAGAAAGGATTAATCAAATCATTAAAACAACCTTGAGAGCATATGTGTCAGAGAATCACCGAGTCTGGGACTCTCAGTTAGCGAAAGTAGCCTGTGCCATACGCACTTCTGAACACGAAGTTTTAGGTGTTAGCCCCTACTATGCTAACTTTGGGAAGAATATGTCAACGAGTGGGAATTATGAAGGAATTAGTAGCGAGACTATCGAAGGGAATAGGACGGTCGAAAGAGGAACTATTGAAGAACGGTTTGGGAAGTTGAGGACAGATATAGCTGCAAAATTAAAAGTAGCTGTTAAGAAATCCGCCGAAACATACAATCTCAGGAGGAGAGATACTCAATATCTCCCTAATGACCTCGTATGGCGAAGAAATTTTGTTTTGTCCGATGCTGCAAATTACTACGCGGCTAAATTGGCACCAAAGTTTGTGGGCCCTTTTAAAATTGCAAAAAGATTATCTCCCTGGACTTACGTTCTTGAAGATGACAAGGGTAAAGATCGTGGCACTTGGCACACGAAAGATCTCAAACCTTTCAACTCTCTTTCGGAAAATGATTGAGTCCCAAAGATTACAATTGAATATAGTTTCCATTGATTAACTTTTTTTTCCTTTTTCAGTAATTCACACCTTCATTAAATTTTGTTTTTTTCTCTTCTTAAAAAAAAAAACGCCGGATTGGACCTGATTATTGAAATTTGTTTGTATTATGAACAAACCTTTTTTTAAGGAGGAAAGGGTGGGATTTGTTGCGCTAAAATTTAACGCAATAGCCACTTTTCTTTCACTTAATGGAAACAACCACTTTTTCATTAAATGAAAACAACTCTTTCTCAAATGGAAAGCACTTTTATTATTAAATAAATGAATTGCGCTTTGATGCATTTTGCATCGACTTTCTTTGACTTGAATTACAAAGATCAAAATAGAATTTGACAACTGTCACCATCTTCACACACGAAAACGAGAGAGAGCGGGACGGCCATAGTCCTTCTGACAATGGTTCTCTCTTTCCTTTTCGTGAAGATAAGTTTCTTCCACAGGTATTAATGATTGTGAACCAAATGAGGATTGAGTGATGCCAAACAGACGGACGGTCTGAAACTAAACGAGCGATGGATTTACACGGGACGATAATTTTTGAGAACGGCTGAGTGCCCAACGACTTTTTTTTATCAGAAATTTTATTATCATTATTCAAATATGTTTTAACTTTTTAAAAGTAATTTCAAGAAGCTTGTATCGAGTTTTGAATATGTAATTCAAACAAAAATTCCATTATTTAAGTACATTTTAGACCAGATGGACTTTTAAGCGTCATTTTCCAAAGTTATTTTGGACTTCTTTTCTATCTAATAATGCGATCTTTTAACGTTTTCAAGGCAAGCCCATACGGGTTAATCAAGATGTTGTCTACAGTCTTCTCGAATAATTTTAATTAAATTCACTTAAATTCATTTTGTGGTAACCTTAAGGTTCATTCAGCAAAATTTTGTCACAATTGTGAATCATCCTCAAACTGATCGCCCCATGTCGGCGAGTTTCAGGATGACTCTCGATAACTTGAGAGAGACTACGGCGAGTAAGCAGGACCGCGAGTATCTTCTCACAAGTGGGTCTCAACTAAGCCAAATATGACTGGTCGTTGATGACGTGATGAAGATCCGCCACTCCAGATAGGCTGAAAGCACGGCGAATTCAAAAACAAGAGTAGGCGATTTGGGACCTAGGTGAGCCTGAATCGTCACTCTGATCTGAGACTTGAAAACGAAAAGACAAGAATAGCTGAGAATCTGAAAGGTTACAGGAGAATTAAAACTTGGAGTAATTTTTTGGAAATTTTTATTGAGCAGCCATTTTGGAAAATTCGAGAAGACTATAGAAACTTGGAGAATTTTTGGAAAATTCTGGGAGTTTTGGTAACTATTGGAAAAGGTTGTATCTATCTTGAAATACTTATTTCTTTTTACAAAAATATTGGTTATTTTTTTTGGTGATCGCGTTTTTTTTTCCATTTTCATATTTCTGAAATAAGACCTTAACGGTCCATCTTGGTCCAAATAATTAATTCAAAAATTGTATTTCCACTTAGATTGAAAAGATCCGTGGTTTTTCTCCTACTTGCAAGGTTTCCCCGGCCTTAGTAATAAAAAAAAATTAAATATCAAAAAAATATCCGCCATCTTTTTTTTTTATTTCAAACTCGTGTTGGTTTATTCCTTTCTTTAAATTTCATCGTTGATCATTACTTCAAAAGGTTTGCAATTTCCTTTTATTTTTGGTTTTCAGGTAAAAAAATTGCTGGCGCCCTTATTTGCCCCAGAGTGGCAACACTATCAAATTTTATATCAAATTGATATAAAATCATATTCATTTTAATTAAACTTTCGATTAATCGATTCGTCAATTAATCACTTACCGAACTCACCCCTCACTGAGCTTGTCGTGGTGGCAGCACTTTAATTGTTGCCTGTTGCACTTATTGTGAATTAACCTTTTTTTCATCAATATCATCTGTCAACGCAACACATCGTGTTCGTGCGTATTTCCAAAATTCTTTCGTGGAAAATTTTCTTTTGTCGCGGTTTTTATCTTTCAATTCGAAGTTTCATTCGGTTTAGTTTAATTCGTTTTTCGCTTTTCCCCATTTCCCTTTTAATAATAAAAAGTGCAACACAAGGACATGTTGATGGAAAATTAAAAATCCTAGTCTCATACAAATATTTTGTGGCAGAAACTGAAGCAAAAGAAAAAAAAATTGAAACTTTTTAATCAAGAAATACCAGAAAAAGCAATTTATTCAAAAGCAGTAACAGTGTTCTTGAAGTGGGTCTCATCTCATCATTAACACTGTTGAAATGTAATAATAACTCACAATTTATCCTGACAGGTTTCTCAAACAAATTGTAGATATCCATATCCATCAAAGTAAAACTTCTAACAAATGTTTCTAAGGAAAATTATATGTTTTACTAATTTCGCAAAGAAATAAGATACATGTAACTGGGAGAAACAATGTTCTTATCATCAAAAATATTTTCAAGCTAATGAGTATTATATTAGAAAATTTCCAACAAATGAATGTTAAGAAAAATATTGCTTTCACAGAAATTGTGCTATATTAAGAATTTAAATAACATTTTTAATAAAAATTGATTTAAAAAATAGTTTGTGTTTTTGTGTTGAAAAAAATGGGCACTTTGCAAAGTGAGCAGAAGAGGAAAGAAATGAAATGCCATTCAATGAAGACCCAGAACAGGTAAAAAGAGCTGCTAAAACTTGTATGTATGGGCGACATGGTCTAACTCTAAAAAATGACATGCACCACATCGTCACCCAAATACCTATTGATCTAATTTCTACAAATTATTTTAGTTCATAATTATTGAATAAAGGGAGCTGGGAAACCAAGACATCATGTTTAGTTGCAACACTCGGAAAGCACGGGCTGCACGACACCCCTTCCGACAACGGATTTGGGCTAATTAATTTTGCTGCGGGGCAAAATGTTGCACAAGAAAGCACGTGGGTTCCGCGCGAGAAACTTCAGTTCGAGTGAACCAACAGCAGGAATGAAGTTCGGAGGTTTTACCGTTAGATAAAGCAGCTGGCTCAGAGATGAGCAATTGAACATCATTGTAGAATCGCAGTCGATGCTGAGGATTTGGAAAGACAACTTCTGTTGACTGTATAACGGCGACGTCGAATAGAATCCCGCTGTCTGGCAAAAGCCATTCATTGGACACGATGATAGCCAACAATTCAGTGAGCCTGATCTAGACAAAGTGAATACGGCAATATAACGGCTGAAATCCAAGAAAGCCGATGGAGCAGATTGACTAGCTGCTGTGCTGTTCAAACCAGCAGGCGACAATCTGGATAGGATATACAGCAAATCATATGTAGGATATGGTCGGAAGAATGCAAGCCTGATGAATGGAACTTCAGCATTGTTTGCCCAATCTTGAAGAAGGGAGATCATCTAAACTGCACAAACTCCTATATAGTTTGTGGCAGATCATCTAAACTGCACAAACTCCTATGTAGTTTGTGCAGTTTAGATGATCTCACTTCTTAAAATCGCTGTGGTAAAACTATACAGCACCTTTATCATATCCTTATCTGGCTAAATGGTGCAGAAGCATAGACCCAGACAACATCGGACGAATGTGCCTTAGGCTGTTTGGAGAAGAAAGTTCTTTGGGTCTTCAATGGCCCCGTGTGGGGGATGGCGAACTTTACGGGTTTTACAACGCAACGGACCTAACCAGAAGGTTCAAGGTCCAGCGATACCAGGTTAATTGATTCCAGTAAAATCCATTTTAATTAACTTAGTGTTATTAATGCATTTACTCACCAACTAAGAAGAACAAAGTCGTTATATTAACAAAAATTCAAGGGAATAAGATAAGGAGACAAAATGTATCCAACATAGCAATATTTTTATTTTTGCCACATATGAATCACTAGGCCACACAAACTCATGTGAATTAAATGAACATGAATCCTTTATTTGCCATTTCTATTCAACAATAATTTCCTTTATTATTTGGTCCTCATTTTGATAAAACGACCGTTTGTCCGATCAAGAATATACAAACCATAAATTTGGCCCAGATGTTAGATAATAATAGAACAAACAAAATTCAATTTATTTCAGAAACGATTGTGAGTCCTTGAGAGATAACCAATGAAACGCCTTTAAGCTCCTGTCGCTCATAGACAAAAAATAAAACAAGAACTTTTCCTTTCGAATTAAACCTTCCATAGAACATTATTGTTTCACTAAATGTAAATTAGTTTGTCATTGGTTCTGGTTATATATGTAAAATCATGTGTGTAGGTTTTTTTGACTGTAGGTGTTAAAGGAATATTATCACTAGGTAAAGACAAAAAGTCGAAATAAATTTTAGTAAGAAAGTCAATTTACAGTTTACTCAATAGATTGCTGACGCAAAATTGCAGTTGAGTGAATATAATCACTTTTTGAATTTTAGCATAAGCGGAAATAGAATGTCTGACATTGAAAAACAAATCTCACGGGAAAGGAAAATTGAAATTTTCAATGGCAAAGTTTCCGAGAGGTTTTGCTGTGTCTATCATATGAGAAAAAATCATTTAGCGAAATGATAGAGTTTTTGAAGAAAAATACTTTTACTTACATTAGGTATGTTTTTTTTTTCAAAATTCATTTTTTATTCATTCACTTATATCTACTTACATACTAGCAAAAAGAATTCAAACTAGCTTTTGATCTAAATCTTATATTTAACTTACTGGCCCCAACCGGGCGCTCTAAGGAATTCATGGATAACTAAAATTAATGCCTTTCGGCTTATGAACTATTCTTTTTTTTTACTTCAAATGTTTGTACTTGTCAGAAAATTTAAAAAACTAACACAATGACTTGTATCTTTGTTTCTTACATACTACTTAAAATTAGGTCCTTAAAAAATAAAACTTAAAATTAACTAAAACTACCTATTCTACCTAACAACTACTTACAAACTAGAACAGCCACAGCAGCAAATATAACTTTTTTTATTTTTTCATTTAACTATTTTTTTATTTTTTTTATTTTTTTTAACTTTTTATTTTTATTTCTTTTTTTTTCTTTTTTTTTCTTTTTTTTCTGTATTTTTTATTTGTTGTCCTTTTCAAATGTGTGCCACCACCCCTACTCTACTTAAACCTAAACCCAAAACCCTTAGACTAAAACAAGTATACAAGCCGGCCAAGGCTTAAAACCCCACCCCGACTACCCATTATCAAGTGCTGACTGAAGCCACCAGAACTGGTGCTCCTGCTTCACCCTATTAATTCGGTCCCGTTCGGACACAGCCCTACTGAACCGGAGGAGCTCTGCTCCGTCCTGTGGGAGGACGTCTCGATGGTAAAGGAGCCGCCGATCGACGGTTCTCCGCCTGACGTGGTAGATTAGCGGGATCGCCAATCTGTCCTGTATCAGACCGCATTTATCTAAATGGAGGTAGATTAGCGGGATCGCCAATCTGTCCTGTATCAGACCGCATTTATCTAAATGGAGGAATGCATCTGGTGGAATGAAGCCGCTCGAGCGTGCACTATCAAAATATTCGTCGTTCGGATAGAATGCCCCAAAGATCAAATTATTCGTCGAAGTCATAGCTCTCGCAATGTGACCCCGAATAAGTTTTATCACGAAATTGTCAATTCTGTTAATCCGAGCCTCGTTGTACAGAACCTCGTTAGAATAGTAATGTACATAAGAAGATTCCGGTGTCCGATGCAAACCGAGACAGCGCCGAAGACACTGCCTCTCGAACACCCGAAACTTCTCCATTTGAGATGGTGCAACGTTGAACAACACTGGACAACCATAAACGATCATCGGCCGTATGAGGGCCATGTAGCAAATTACCTTCACTCTGGGGTCAAGCCGACTGCTGTAAAACAGCCGTTTCGTCAGAGCGAAGGCTCCTCTGGCCTTAGTCAGAGCAGCATCTATATGTCTGTCGAAATACAGATACTGGTCCAACAAGATACCGAGGTACTTCACTTCACTTTTGCTCGTTAATCGCTGTCCGTGAGGCCCAACGATGACCATCTTGCGCCAATTCTTGCGCGTATCCCTCGTGGCCCCAGCCAACGAGGTCCGGAACAGAATTGTTTCGCATTTCTGGACATTTATTTTCAGTTTCCAGTCATCGCAATATCGCTGAATAATCTCGAAGTCACGTTGCAAGAGAATTCTAATGACTTCGACCTTTGGGGCAGTTCTGTACGCAATCAGGTCGTCGGCATACGCAATTGCCTGGGAAAGGCTACCTATCAGATCGCTGGTGTAAATGCTGAAGAGGATCGGCGAGTTCACCGCTCCCTGTTGAAGACCGTTTTAAATTTCAAAGGTGGTGGTAGAAGTTACATTGCCACTTTTGACAACAAACTTTCTACCGTTGAGCATGGGGGTGAAATCATGGATCTTGACGATTTAGAAAGGAAACACGGTTTCCAAGTAAATATTGTGACAATTTGAAGTGAACGTGCTGATCTACACCTTCTCGTGGTGCCTCCGAGAGGTTCTTGTCAATTTATTGGCTTGAACTTGCGAACGTAGACAGCTTTAGTCTATTGGAATTGGCGAATTGAAGCAGGAAGTACAATGAAGATTAATACGATCCTTAACAGATACTATGACCTATCACATAGTAAAGGAGGAAAATACGATTAACGAGTACCGAATGTGGATAAACGCCAAGGAAGTTAGACAAAATGTTGGGTGTGTCCCTTGATTGGCTGGTCCATTCTTCTGATCAATGTGGATATACCTGACAGAGGGTGAGCAGTGCCCCTCGTCCCCAGCAGCCAGGACAAAAGCAGCAAAAACAAAAAAGATGTCACGAAAACAAAATATGTATAACTAATTGTTATACAAAAATATATGTGACCACCCTCCACCCAGGGGCAATTGGGTACCGCGGGTAGTGAGCTTTAGCAACTCACTAGTGGGATGGACCTTCGCGGGGGTTGTGGTTGTCTGAGTTTGGCCTCAGCTACTGTTCGCAAAGCACGGTTAACGGCTCTTCTTTTGGCGGGAAGTTGAGCAGTTTTTCCGTGTCCGGACAACGGCTCTTCTTTCGCGTGACTGAAGGTTGAGTGCAGTTCCGTGTGTTGCCTGAATAGTAGTCTAGAGTCAAACCAAGACGAATAAGAGCTGGCACTAATTCAATTGGTACTGGTGTGGATCTAGATGCAGGGTACCCGCTTCTTTCTTTTGAAAGTTGAGGTGTTCTTTTGTATTCTGGTGGATCATCAGGAAGAGGTTTAGTGCCCTCTTAAAAGAAGCATAGTGACAACGCCAACTTCGGTTGGAAATTGCACGGCGATAGTGTGGAGAGTTTTCCACCGTCAGGTAAGACTTAGTTGTCAGGTACTGACGTTAAGCTCATTCATACCGTTGAGCATATCATGAAGCATATACAACAATGGTTTACTGATGCCTAGTCTGGTGAGCTTTAGGTACAAACCTTCTAACCATACGGTGTCGAAGGCCTTCTCTAAATCAACTAGAACAGCACCCGTGCATTGTTTCTTGGACTTATTCCATTGGATATCAGAAACGAGCTTAGACGCGGCATGAATGGTGTCATGTCCCGCCTTGAACCCGAACTGGTTATCCGGAATTATTTTGTTGTCCGCAGCCCACTCAGCCAGAGCCCTATTGATTATCTTTTCGAATACCTTGCTGATGCTTGGAAGATTAGGTATGTTTTTTTGTGTAAAGCTATCCGTATCCGCAGTAGTAGACTACATGTATCACAAATACAACACGATACTGCCGATAAAAGTACATTACATTACATTACATTTCACAGTACTTCGCACATAAATGTTACGAACTACAGACACATAGCAGCACTGGTGACTGAGACCATCGGCTGGGACAGAACAAGACATAAAACAAGAGACAGATAGACACATAGAAAGAAAGCATACATAACAGAAACCTACGTGGTTCAGAGGAGGAGACTTAGATTTGTATTGTCTCATGTTATCGCACAGGTGGCCTCAGATAAGCTGGCGATTTTTGTAGAAAAAGAAAGCTGCTGAAGCTGGGGTTTGAACCCGTAGCGTTCGGCTTAGCAATCCACTACTCTATCCTCTGAACCATGGCCACCTGCAGATAAAAGTAGAAGTAGAATCATACTGCGGATAGAATTTAGAAAAATTCAATAATCGTCTTTAAAATGATAGCAGCGACCAACTTCTAAATACAAAAATTTAACAACTACGAATGCATTTTTTTTGGTAAATCCTACTGCACTGCGGATAGATTTGCCAAAAAATCACACCTATTGAAACTTCGGTGGGGAGATGGCACTTAGTAGTCCCAACAAAAATTCAAGACGATTTTCTGAATCAAAAACTTTAAAAGAAAACAATTTTCTGAGCAAAAGTCTTTGTTTACCCGTGTCTGAACCTCAAGAGAGATGTGATGAGAGGGTACTGGCAGCTACTATACCTATCAGAGTTTTAAAGACTGCAGTCATTTCGGTACTTTAGTTAAGTCACGAATAAGACTGTTTTTTTTTAGTCTTTTAACTTACAAAAGTACTTTAACTGGAAAGGAGCAGTCTCCAGTTAGTACTTATTTTTTAACTTGCAGTACTTTTAACTGGCTTTAGTCAGTTAAGTCACTAAAAAGTCTTTTAACTTAAGCCAGTTTGGTTATACGGCCCTGGCCTCTGAAAGTTGGACAACATATGCGTACGTTCATATACCACACTGTGGTAAATTATTGGAAGAATCCACAGAATTCTTCACAATGTGAATTCAAACAAAAAAATCCCTTATTTCTTTGGTACTACAATATTATTGACTCAATAATACTGACTCAAACTCAATTTATTACTTTTTAGTCAAAAAGACTAAGAAAAAGTCAATTGACTTAAAGTTAATTGACTGCAGTCAAAAGACTTATTGACTAAAACCAAACTCGCTTAAGTTAAAAGACTTTTTAGTGACTTAACTGACTAAAGTGACTTAAAGTACTGCAGTTAATTAACTTTTAGTCAATTGACTTTATATAATTGACTGCAAGTTAAAAAATAAGTACTAACTGGTGACTGATCCTTTCCAGTTAAAGTACTTTTGTAAGTTAATTAACTGTTACTCTTTTTTTAAGTTAATTAACTGCGACTTTACTGACTGCATTACCAAAGTACTGCAGTCTTTTAAATCTCTAATACCTATGACTTCTTACAGTGAACCACGTTAAAGAAGAATTTGATTATGAATGCTTAGAAAAAGTTGACAGTTATAAGATTTTCTTTTTCTTCGAACTCCTTCCTTCTTCTCGTGAATTAAAGGAGGAATTTTCTGGTTTCCTAGAAAAGGTAATTTTGTTGCATTGTTTCTGAGAAATAAGGAACTGAACTTATTTTCTCTTTTCGTAGGATAGGAGTCTACTGAATATATTTTCCGCCCTAAGCAGGAAGAAAGTGTGATTTTATTTGACTAGGTGTTTTGCATAAAATTTTCCTGTGTCGTTATTTTGGAATGTCCTTTATTAAGTGGATACAGCTTGAAAAGGTGAAGTTTTTTTTTTGAACAAAAGCAATTTAAGAATCAGATACAAGCCTTGTGATTTGTGAATAAAATTATAATCATTTGATAATACGTGGAATCTATATAAAAGAAAATCACCAAAGCAAACCACTGGAATATTGTGTTGGTGTATGCTAAATCTACTTCTGCACACTGGACAAGTAGAAGAAAAAGCACGATTCATCATAACTTCACATAACATAACTTCTCTTTTCTTTTTGTCAAAATAAAAAAGAGTGAGTAACGATAATTGTGAATGTATGATACGTCATCTAACTACTTGCTGCTTTTCTTATAAAGTATGAGAAGCCAAAGACTATTTTCAAGTATCTCCTTCACACTTTGCTGCTTGGTATGTTTCCGTGTTGCAGTAGCTTTCAGACAATGTTTGTAAGGAAAACATTATTTATGCTTGAAAAAAATTTAATATTGAGGAAATCATACCTAAAAATTATTCTAGGTGGTCATGTGCATTCTTTTGCAACAACCTTTTCAATGGCTTACACTTCGTTAAATTCCTGAACGTGAAGTGCTTGCAAGATTTCAAGATTCAGAGAAAAACCTACCACTTTTACGTTTCTGTTTTAAATACTTTAAACTTATCGTTCGTTTCAATGGATACAACCATAAAATTGTGTTTAACTTTTCAAAGGAAATCCATATCAATCTGTGAACTCCTGCGAACAAAAAACCATAACGTATGCGAAAGAATATTTCTGTCTTCAAACTTAAGTGTAAGTTAATAAAAATAAAGAGGCAGATATAGCAGATAATTTCAACCTACTTTTTGAAACAAAGCTCTCATGAGGAAGAAAACTATGCAGGAAGCTTACAATTTAAAACCACAAAATGAGTTCAAAGATGTACGAAAAATCGATAGTTCTACTTTGTAAGAAACTTTCTGTTCTCATCAAAGCATATTATGTAAGCGTACTAGATCGAACATATAGAATGATACAGCGCAGTACTTCCTATCTTACATAATGAAGACTTATGTCCTTTACGTCATGTACCCTTGACGAAGTTCATATAATACTTTTCTACTTATTTTCAATATGACGAAATTTTATTCTCCGTTTTTCATGCTACCACATCCGGATTTTCATCTTCAACCGAAAGGAATTCCTTATCTTCCAAGATTTTGTTTGGAAGCGTGGGTGAAATATTTTTGTTGGATGTTCAGAACGGTAGTGGGTCTGAACGATGTACAAAAATCTTGTTATTAAATTTGTTCTATGTACATGATTCAATTTTAACTAACAACAAAATCCGTTTGAGATTCCTTAACTCAGATGTTAAGGAATTGACAATATGACAGAATGGTACATTCTGTTCTTCCCATTTGATTTGTTTCCTTAGTGATTGTTTGTTGGAGATTCAAGCAAAATTTTTGAGAATATTTGTGTTAAGGTTTATTATTCAATAAGGAAATAATGTTTGGTCGTTAAAGACAACTTCAGTAGCCTTTTTACTAAGTAATGACTAATAGATTTGCATCAGGTGCGAAAAGGGCAAGTTCAAGTTGGTTCAGTCGAGAAAGTAACAAACTAATATAGGTGATGGTCTATTCCACGCGTTTATTTCGGAGGAGCAGTTAAAAAAATGACTTCAAAACCACTGAACTAGTTTGTACAGTTATTGCGTTGAGATTTATTAGTTAAAATCTCTAAATTAATCAACGTAAATATAATCAATTCGCAAAACCATTGGAAATGCAAAATGCGACCCAAGAGCTGATTTAAAAACATCTGTTCCAATTTCCGTGGCTTGATTAATTCTTGCAGATTTGTAGAATGTTTGTTGTTTTCACAAAATTTATACAAGCAGATGACTGGCTTTCTGGTCATTTACTTTCATCCAATCCCTGTCCGTAACGATTATAAATTTATAATGCAAATTTTCCGCTTCCTCATTAACTCTCATTTTTACTTGTGACTCGCTGGAAGACCAAGAGCAGAATGTAATTGATGAAGTAATTGAAAACGATTCAACAACATCGTATATTGATGCAGGTGGTAAACAGTTCGAACTTTTACTGTAAACAAAATAAATAAAATATGGTTGTACTTCTTAATTGCGTTTATGCATATTTTCTTCTTTATAATTATTGTTTTTTAATTGTATGAACATTTTGAAGATTTGAAATAAACAAATACAAAATATTTGGGCCCAAGAAAAGCGTGCTTTGTTCTGAATTATCATAGGGAAAGTGATTTATCTGAACAGAAAACATTTTTGAAAATCGGTTGTTGTTATGAAAAACTATGCATTACTCTTTTTTCTGGCAAGCTTTACCAAAGTGTTATACAATTTTAGAATCTTGATTAGCTGTCCCAATTTTCAAAAAAAAAAAAAAATAACGACAATGAGCACTGAAACTAAAAAAAAATTAAAATTATATGGAAAAAAACTTGTTTGATTAATCGTCTTGGAATGACCGGGGAAAGTTTGTAACTTTTGGATATTGGGAAAAGATTCTATACGTTTTGAGACGTCTTTAACGCTAGCAGAACCATTTCATAAGCCGGCACCGCAAAGTATTAATTTTGTTGCTCAAATAGTTTTCGGAAAAAAGCGCGGCTACGTTTCTTCATCTCTCTTCTGAAAAATAATAAGTATACGACCGAGTGAACTTTCCCATAAAACGTTAATTTCAATTTTCGGAAAGGTATTTTCAAATATAAAACAACATTTACCGGGTCAGCTAGTAGAATAAAAAAGAATCATATAAACAGTTGTTTACTTCTTGTAAAACTCAAACACATATTTTTTTGGGGTTCGTTTATATAGGTACACAATTACTAAAAAAAATTTTCTCATTGACGAAAGTCGATTTTTCTTTGAGGTCATCGAACTCCATGTCTCCATCCATGAGTGATTTGCTCTTCTGTACAGTGTACATGTAATGCCCATGCCCACTTACGGCAATGCTAAAAGATATTTTATTTAAAAATAAAGTGAATAACTTTAAAAAAATGCTTTTTTATGAAAAGTGTAAGAGATTCATATAAGCCTACCTACCAGAATTTCATAGCTTATAAAAATAAAAAGAAATTCAGTTCAACTGTGCGGAATTTGATTCGCATCAGAGATAGACATTGACATTGACATTACAGTACTTCGCACATGAATGATACGAACTACAGACACATAGCAGCACTGGCGACTGAGGCCATCGGCTGGGACTGAAACAAGACATACGACAGAGAGAGACAGATAGACACATAGAAGGAAAGAACACATAACATAAACCTACGTGGCACAGAGGAGGAGACATAGATTTATATTGTCTCATGTTATCGCACAGGTGGCCTCAGATAAGCTGGCGATTATTGTAGAAAAAGACTGCTGCCGAAGCTGGGGCTTGAACCCGCAACGTTTGGCTTAGCAGTCAACTACACTATCCTCTGTGCCATGGCCACCTGCGCATCAGAGATAGGATTCCATCCGCGACCAAAGAACAACGGACACTTTTTCCAAAACATAACAAAAAAAAAGATAAAAACGGTCAACTAAAGACTTAAGACAGAGATCACGTCAAGCAGTTTAAAAAAGAAATGAAGTAAAAAAAGAACGAAATTTAATTGTTTGACTGCCTTAGTATTCCGTACGTCTGTCTGTCTGTCATTCTGTAAAAGCACCTACAGCCCTAACCACTGGTCCGACTGACTTCAAAATTGAAAATTAGAGGTTTGAGTGAATTTGCTTTGGTCATGTTTTATTTTTTCTTAAGATCAAAATTTGTTTGCCAAAAACCAAAAGTTTCAATTTTCTCATAAACGGTTCTACGATTCTTTTTTAAGTTCCTCAAAATTTTTTTTTTTCAAAATACTGAAGTATTTATGTAAAAAAAAATATATTGCTTCATAACGGAACGTTTTTTTTTTGTTATAAGATTTTCTCGAAAAATAATAGTCCGATCAGTGTACTTATTTCTTGGGATGTATGTAAATAAATTCTGCCAAAATAATAGTTTCTTGCATTCTAACAAAATTTTTGGATTAAGCTGAAATTCAAATGTAAAGCTTATATTAACATGTTCTTGAATACTTCGTACCCATATTAATTTAAGGACATTTTTGAAATTTTTTTTATATGATAAATTTATTAAAAAATAAACGGCTCCAAGGAATTTTCTTAAAAAATTTAAAAAAATCAACAATTGATTGAAATTTCACTGCATCAATTTTTTTCAGATAAAATGTAACCAATTTGATTTTTTTAATCTACACTAATATATAAAGCTGAAGAGTTTGTTCGTTTGAACGCGGTAATCTCAGGAACTACTGGTTCGAATGGTAAAATTCTTTTTGTGTTGGATGGTCCATTAATTGAGGAAGACTTGAAGCTATTTAACACTAAGCTGTGACCAATAGCAGCGAAGAATCTGTGGAAAACGTGGAAAAAACGGCAAAAAATATGAATTTTTCTGCGTTTTAACGCGCATATCTCAGAAACTGCTTAATAAAATTGAACAATTTTTTTAATGTTGAATGGTCAATTCATCAAGGAAGGCTTGAAGCTATATAAAATTAAGCTGCGAACAATAGGAGCGAAGAATTTGTGTAAAATGTGGAAAAAACGGCAAACAATACAGAACAATACAATCTATATCTATCTATACTAATATATAAAGCTGAAGAGTTTGTTCGTTTGAACGCGATAATCTCAGGAACTACTGTTTTGAATTCTAAAATTCTTTTTGTGTTGGATAGTCCATTAATCGAGGAAGGCTTTATTCTACTTAAAATTAAGCTACGACCAATAGCGGAGAAGAATCTGAGATCTCTGAGATGAAATTATTTTGGATTCGATTTCTCACTCAGCTATTTTGACCTGGCTGATATATGTGGAGCAACAATCAATAAGGTAACCATTATATCTCAATGATAACTGAGAATTATGTTCCACCAAATGATTTTGCCTCAGTCAAGGTGACATCGAGATCTCAGTGAGATGTTGTTAGGTGGAACTGGCCTGATAACTGCTCAAATTAGAATTTTGAGAGTTCAATTGATTTGTGAATGTGATTGATTGCACTATTTGTGCAGATTATTGTGTTTAAACAATATCGTTTTATATACTCCTTAACTTAAAAATATGCTCAGTTTAAAGAAACAAAAAAAAAATTGACTTAAGGAAAAAAACGATGCAGAAGTAAGAGAGCTATTAGAATTAGGGAGAGTTCACCCAAGGGAATGTTTTAAGTATAAATAACTGAAGGGAATCATAAAAAATGCTCAAATTTTTCAAGTTCAAGAGAATTAAGACCTAGGGAGAGTTGACTGCAATGCAATTTTACAATAACTTCCGAACAAAATTCCCACGCGCGCATGATGCAAAAGTCGAGACGATACTCTGGCCGGTGGACGAGGGAGAGGCGGACGAAGTCGCGGGCAACTGCTAGTCTATTATAATTACTTCAAGTTTTTATTTCTTAATGTTTTTTGTGATTTAAGTTTTGGAATTCAGAAACAAGTTCGTGCTACCCAGTCGTGCACATTTTCTTAACGCGAAGAATACTTTTTAGTAGTTTTTTATTGAAAAGGCGTCTTTTGTTTCGTCTCCAAGATAAGTAAGGTTTGCTCTCAAACAATAAAACATTTCCTACATTATTCAACAAAACAATTGAGATTGAAAATGAATACCTATATTATTAACGGCTTGATGCATTTGGGTAAGCGTCGAAGTCCTGGGTCTGTAATTTGTGAGTGACTTCTGAGCTGATTATTTGAGGTGGCTAAGCAGTAATTTGTACGTTCAGCAGGGAGTCAAATTATGAAAAAGACTAGCTGTTCCCTGCGGTTTCACACTCCATTATATTGCATAAGTAATGTAAAATTAAGTTGCTTAGCGCATATTTAGTTATATCAGTTCAGTTGGAACGCCACCATCTACAATATATTTGAAGTGAATACACTACACAAATTTTGGATTAATTTTGAGCCATTTTATTTATAAAGCAAAATTATTTCACAACTCAAATCAGTTGTTGCTGAGATTAGTGTAAGATTTATGAAACTACGAATATCCGAAAATTCTCTTAATTATGATCAGTTCCTTATTTCTAAAATTTTCGCAAATTTTTTCTCTCGTACGAATAATTTGAATTTTGTTATTATAACTGCCTAAGCACGTAAAATGTTTATGTTATAGCCGCTTTTATTATAACAATAAAATAACAGAAATTTGGAAATTTGGATATTAGAATAGAAAGGTGCATAGCACTTTGGGAACATCGTCTCCTCTAATTCGTACGGTATTGATTCTTTTCTAGACGGGAGTTCCATTAAACTCAATTTGCCTCAAGCATAATTTGACCTCCATAAATACTTGATATTATTATATCCTGATTCTTGAAATTTCAGTACGATTTAAACAAAAAAGCGAAAGCTTATTTCTCGAAAGTACCTTCTGTCTCAACTTCAACAGGGAAGATAATGCTTCCTAAGAAGATATAACCCAGCAAAATATTAATGCTACTACGTCACGTAGTATCAGTTTGTTATGCAATCTGCATAAGAATTTTTTTAATGTTCTTGTGGAAGCAGAACACTCCATTAACATTTGAAGAAGATTGCGCCTCTTAGAAGGACTCGTTTTGCTACTCTTAATCTATTTTGCTTTAATTTTCTTCTATTGAAGTTCATGTAATTTTATTCAATGAGAGCTCTCACTTACTTTTTGATAAAAGATAGTTTTCGCATATTAAAGAGCTTTTGCGATTTAAATTACATTGAGTAAAATTTAAAATTTGATTCCATTTCTAGAATAAATTGTTTAAAATTGTCAGCTAACATAAGGCATGAATGAATTTAACTAACTTTAACTGAACTGCTGTCATTTAATACTATTCTGTTGAACAAAACGTGCTTCCTTATCCTCAGCATAACATAAATTCTACTACTTGGGAATATATAGAGCAAGTCATCTATGAGAATATTGTGTCCTTGTTGAGGGGAACTTGCCATTCAGGAACGATTCTGTTTTCCATTTTTAATTTGAACAATATAATGGACTAATGCACAATGCGGAAGCACAAACGAATTTCTTAACTTTTAATGAAAAAGAGTCATGACTCATGGTTACGGCATTCTGTCTTTATCGGGGATAATGCCTGAATGCATAAAAGTTGAAATTTGTTTTATTATTATCTTCTAAGGTTTTTAATAAGTTGCATGAGAAGTCTCGATGGCTTTCAAACCGTGTTGTAATTTCTATTCAAGCAAGGTCGGACTATTTCAGGCTAACTTTGACCAATATAACTACATTTATACTATTATATCATTCGGTAGTAGTAGAGGTGATTTTAGTTCCATAGAACTAGTCTACATATAAAACCTCCCGAAGGGAGTGAGTGTGAATTGTACAAATAATCTTCAATTCTGTTTGGGAAAATACTATTGCCTGATAATTATGTGACTCCGTAATAGAGTTCATAGAAAATTGCTGAATCTTTTACTAAAAGCGTTCTACATTGTAACATGAAAGAATTGCCCTTAAAACACTTCTCAATAAAACATGTTTTTTGGTTTTTATTTCACGTTTTTTTCTTATTATTTTCAATTTGCTTTCAAAATAAAAAAAAAACTTTATACTTTGGTCGGTCGGTAGCAGCGTTGTTCTCAGAAAAAAAAATCTTGGGGCCATTTTCGGGCCATTTACACATTTTTGGGGCCACTTATTTTTACTTGCAACATCTAGAATATATTACACTAGCAGTTGCCCGCGACTTCGTCCGCCTCTCCCTCGTCCACCGGCCAGAGTATCGTCTCGACTTGTGCATCATGCGCGCGTGGGAATTTTGTTCGGAAGTTATTGTAAAATTGCATTGCAGTCAACTCTCCCTAGGTCGTAATTCTCTTGAACTTGAAAAATTTGGGCATTTTTTATGATTCCCTTCAGTTGTTCATACTTAAAGCATTCCCTTGGGTGAACTCTCCCTAATTCTAATATCTCTCTTACTTCTGCATCGTTTTTTTTCGTTAAGTAAATTTTTTTTTTCTTTAAACTGAGCATATTTTTTAGTTAAGAAGTACATAAAATGATATTGTTTAAACACAATAATCTGCACAAATAGTGCAATCAATCACATTCACAAATCAATTGAACTCTCAAAATTCTAATTTGAGCAGTTATTAGGCCAGTTCCACCTAACAACATCTCACTGAGATCTCAATGTCACCTTGACTGAGGCAAAATCATTTGGTGGAACATAATTCTCAGTTATCATTGAGATTTAATGGTTACCTTACTAATTGTTGCTGCACATATGTCAGCCACGTCAAATAGCTGAGTGAGAAATCGAATCCAAAATAATTTCATCTCAGAGATCTCAGAAAAAAATCTCAGATCTCACATTTCCACAGATTCTTCGCTGCTATTGATCGCAGCTTAATTTTAAGTAAAATAAAGCCTTCCTCGATTAATGGACTATCCAACACAAAAAGAATTTTACAATTCGAAATAGTAGTTCCTGAGATTACCGCGTTCAAACGAACTTTATATTGTATTGTATTGTATTGTATTGTTTGCCGTTTTGCCCACATTTTACACAAATGCTTCGCTCCTATTGGTCGCAGCTAAATTTTATATAGCTTCAAGCCTTCCTTGATAAATGGACCATTAAACATTAAAAAAATTGTTCAATTTCATAAAGCAGTTCCTGAGATAAGCGCGTTAAAACGCAGAAAAATGTATATTTTTTGCCGTTTTTTCCATATTTTCCACAGATTCTTCGCTGCTATTGGTCACAGCTTAGTGTTAAATAGCTTCAAGTCTTCCTCAATTAATGGACCATCCAACACAAAAAGAATTATACCATTCGAACCAGTAGTTCCTGAGATAAGTGCGTTAAAACGCAGAAAAATGTATATTTATTGCCGTTTTTTTCCACATTTTCCACAGATTCTTCGCTGCTATTGGTCACAGCTTAATGTTAAGTAGCCTAATGTCTAAGTCGATTAAGGCACCATCCAACACAAAAAGAATTATACCATTCGAGCCAGTAGTTCCTGAGATTACCGCGTTCAAACAAACAAACTCTTCAGCTTTATATATTAGTGTAGATTACGTTGATAGAGAAGTCGAAAAAAGGGGGTGCGGCGATTCCGTCCGTCTGCCTGTTTGTCTGTAAATTCACCTACAGCCTTAACCACTGGTCAGATTGAAGATTGACTTCAAACTTGAAAATTAGAGGTTTGAACGAATTTATGGTAGCCACCACACAGACACAATTTTTTTGGTCAAAAACCAAAAGTTTCAATTTTCTCTACGATTTTTTTAAAACTTCCTCGAATTTTTTTTAAACATTCATGTATTTTATGTACAAAAAATATTTTTGTTTTGCTCCAAAACGGTACCTCCCATAGGACCGTTTTTTTGTTATAAGATTTTTTCGAAAAATGAAAGCCCGATCAGCATAATTCTTTTTTTGAAAGTACATTTATATATTGCCCAAATAATATTTTGTGTTCAAACAAATTTCAAAATTTTTGTTTGATTCTTAAAATTGATTTTTAAACTTTTTTTTGAAAATTCTGTATCTCGAAAATGGAACGGTATTGAAAATAGAAATTCAAAGAAAATATGTATATTTACGTGTTCTTGAATACTGCATACCTAGATTAATTTAAAGACATCTTTGGAAAATTTTATATATAAGGCGAAGGCCGTGTGCGAATTCAGTTTAAAAGTTGTTAAAACTTGATGTTTGGTTAAATTTTGACACTCCGCATAGAATAAAATGTGTTAAAATTAGACTAGCTACAGAGCAGGTTAAAATATGACAGTAGTGGTTAAAAATTCATTCATTTTTACCCACAATGCATCCAATCCATCCATCCAATTCGCACACGGCCTAAAAAATTAATTTAAAAAAAACGTACAAATGAATTTTTTCAAAAAAATTTAAAAAATCAACAAATTTTTAAAAAATTATATGGCATTAAATTTTTTATGATAAAATGTGTTTTTGAGGTACATATTTCAATTTAAATTTTTATTTATAAATTTTCAATTACATGTTTTTATTTTTAAATATTTCTTGTGAGTTCAGTTTTGGAATACAGTAGCAAGTTCGTATGACTCAGACAAGCACATTTGTTTTGTTTTAAAATAAGAACAATTTTTTTCATTAATTCAAAAAAATCAAAATATAGTACTTAAACATAGTAGGAAAAATTTATAAGTAAGTTCTTGAAAAAGCTTGGCCAATGAATTTGCTACTAATAAACAATAAGAAACTATCGTCTTGGCTGCGAGAGATTGGGATTTGTACATTATTAATGATTTTATTTTTTTACTTTCAAAACATGTTTAATGCTTAGTTGTGTTGTTGACAACAAAAATGGACAACAAAAATGGATGTTTTGCTAGCGGTAAAGCATAACAGTAGTTGAATTGCTTGAAAACGAATTCAAACCAGAAAAAGAGATATAGCCATAGCACTAATTCGTTTATAATTATTATTTGTGGTACTCATTGATAAAGGTACTATTCATGGACTGCTACTGCCAGTAGCCAACTCAGTAGTGGAACACGATGATTCCACTTTTAACGGACAAGAAACCAGCTCTCGAAATTTGCAAGCTTCGACTAGAAACTATATAACCTAACTCGTCCAATCTTTCCCTAGTTGGTAATATTAATAATAAATAGAGTGATGCGACAGCTCTTGAAGGCCTAAGTGGCTTACTCTTATCAACAATTCTCTGGGTGCGAGTGAAAAATTAAGGAGACCCACAATTCAACGCCGATTACGAACGGCAAAGTTGAGAAGAACTTTTTCATGACAGATTGATACTCTTGGAAGTTTTGTCAGATCTTCGCAAAAAGCAGTGCTCGTGAAAGATGAAATAAAAACTATGGGCACGAGTAGGACTCGAACCACCAACGTTCTGCTTAGCAGCCAACACACCTAACCACTTAGGCACGGACACTATAATCTTAATGTTATAATTTGTTTTTGTGTTATTTAACACTGCAGTGAGGCTGCGTCCGTCAATTCCATTTATGTATTTGAACAACGATAACAACTTAGAGGTGCTCCCACCAATGTCTTTTTTCCGTCAATTCCTTTGTTTGGCTGGAGTTATAGCTATTTCACGGGTGCCAAGCCGATCATTATACTCCTTATTAGTGGTGCTTGTCTAGTTATTTTTCATTTTAATCGAAAATCCTTTAAGTTCACATCATGGGATTTGAACCTAGACCAGCTAGTTGGGAAGCCAATGCACTACGCACTGCGCTAACAACTCCACTGATTTTTGGTTTCCCATTGCAGACTTTTTATTGTTTATCAATTGTTATGAATAGACATGAATTTTTACAAACTCCTCAAAGGAATTGACGGAAAAAAGACAAAGGTGGAAGCACCTCTAAGTTGTTATCGTTGTTCAAATACATAAATACAATCTTCATGGCATGTTCAATTTTTGATTGAGGTAAGCGGCTTGAACAAATATCTGCTCCTAAAACCGAAAATTACCTCAACAGCATTAATGAATGAAGATTTTCTATTAAGCAACTTGGAGTTATTGTCGTAAATAGCTGCTTCAGAGTTTCTTTAAAAAGAAAAATACAACAACCACATGCTTAGCGTCTTAAGAACTCGCTCAATCAAAAATGAAGGTCGACCAGAAGTCAATAAAATGAGATCTGTTGGTACGGTTTCTACTCTCCGCTTGCAATTTCGAGGGCTAGCGTCGACGGAACCATTTATTTTCAAATTTCAATCAATCAATCAAAAATCAATCGTACAAAAATCAATTATTAATATTTTTTTTACCTTACCCAATAGGTACTTGAATTTCACAAAATTGGGGCCATTTCCTGTTGGCCCGGGGCATGGGGCCAAACAGCAAATTTTAGGGCCAAATGGCCCAATTGGGCACTTTTGCACAACGCTGGTCGGTAGAGCAATATAAACAAAACTAGCAGTTGCCCGCGACTTCGTCCGCCTCTCCCTCGTCCACCGGCCAGAGTATCGTCTCGACTTGTACATCATGCGCGCGTGGGAATTTTGTTCGGAAGTTATTGTAAAATTGCATTGCAGTCAACTCTCCCTAGGTCGTAATTCTCTTGAACTTGAAAAATTTGAGCATTTTTTATGATTCCCTTCAGTTGTTCATACTTAAAGCATTCCCTTGGGTGAACTCTCCCTAATAATTCTAATATCTCTTCGTTAAGTAATTTTTTTTTCTTTATACTGAGCATATTTTTTAGTTAAGAAGTACATAAAATGATATTGTTTAAACACAATAATCTGCACAAATAGTGCAATCAATCACATTCACAAATCAAATGAACTCTCAAAATTCTAATTTGAGCAGTTATTAGGCCAGTTCCACCTAACAACATCTCACTGAGATCTCAATGTCACCTTGACTGAGGCAAAATCATTTGGTGGAACATAATTCTCAGTTATAATTGAGATTAAATGGTTACCTTACTAATTGTTGCTGCAGTCGCCCGTAGCTTAGTTGGTAAGTGGGTTGACTGCTAAGCCGAACGTCGTTGGTTCGAGTCCCACTCAGGCCAAGTTTTTATTTCATCTTTCGCGGGTACTGCCACTTGCGAAGACCTGACAAATTTTCCAAGAGTATCAATCTGTCATGAAAAAAGTGCTTCTCAATTTTGGCGTTCGGAATCGGCGTTAAATTGTAGGTCCCCTCAATTCTTCACACGCACTCAGAGAATTGTTGATGAGAGTAAGTCGCTTAGGCCTTGGCTCTTCAAGAGCTGTCGCGCCACTCTATTTCTATACTAATTGTTGCTGCACATATGTCAGCCACGTCAAATAGCTGAGTGAGAAATCGAATCCAAAATAATTTCATCTCATAGGTCAGAAAAAAATCTCAGTTCTCACATTTCCACATATTCTTCGCTGCTATTGGTCGCAGCTTAATTTTAAGTAGAATAAAGCCTTCCTCGATTAATGGACTATCCAACACAAAAAGAATTTTACAATTCGAAATAGTAGTTCCTGAGATTACCGCGTTCAAACGAACTTTATATTCTATTGTATTGTATTGTTTGCCGTTTTTTCAACATTTTACACAAACTCTTCGCTCCTATTGGTCGCAGCTTAATTTTATATAGCTTCAAGCCTTCCTTGATAAATGGACCATTCAACATTAAAAAAAAAATTGTTCAATTTCATAAAGCAGTTCCTGAGATAAGCGCGTTAAAACGCAGAAAAATGTATATTTTTTGCCGTTTTTTCCACATTTTCCACAGATTCTTCGCTGCTATTGGTCACAGCTTAATGTTAAGTAGCCTAATGTCTAAGTCGATTATGGCACCATCCAACACAAAAAGAATAATACCATTCGAACCAGTAGTTCCTGAGATTACCGCGTTCAAAAAAACAAACTCTTTAGCTTTATATATTAGTGTAGATTGTATTGTATTGTTTGCCGTTTTTTCCACATTTTACACAAATTCTTCGCTCCTATTGGTTGCAGCTAAATTTCATATAGCTTCAAGCCTTCCTTGATAAATGGACCATTCAACATTACAAAAATTGTTCAATTTCATAAAGCAGTTCCTGAGATAAGCGCGTTAAAACGCAGAAAAATGTATATTTTTTGCCGTTTTTTCCATATTTTCCACAGATTCTTCGCTGCTATTGGTCACAGCATAGTGTTAAATAGCTTCAAGTCTTCCTCAATTAATGGACCATCCAACACAAAAAGAATTTTACCATTCGAACCAGTAGTACCTGAGATAAGTGCGTTAAGACGCAGAAAAATGTATATTTTTTGCCGTTTTTTCCACATTTTCCACAGATTCTTCGCAGCTATTGGTCACAGCTTAATGTTAAGTAGCCTAATGTCTAAGTTGATTAAAGCACCATCCAACACAAAAAGAATTATACCATTCGAACCAGTAGTTCCTGAGATTACCGCGTTCAAACAAACAAACTCTTCAGCTTTAATATATTAGTGTAGATGTAGATGTAGATTGTATTGTATTGTTTGCCGTTTTTTCCACTTTTTACACAAATTCTTCGCTCCTATTGGTCGCAGCTTAATTTTATATAGCTTCAAGCCTTCCTTGATAAATGGACCATTCAACATTTAAAAAATTGTTCAATTTCATAAAGCAGTTCCTGAGATAAGCGCGTTAAAACGCAGAAAAATGTATATTTTTTGCCGTTTTTTCCACATTTTCCACAGATTCTTCGCAGCTATTGGTCACAGCTTAATGTTAAGTAGCCTAATGTCTAAGTTGATTAAGGCACCATCCAACACAAAAAGAATTATACCATTCGAACCAGTAGTTCCTGAGATTACCGCGTTCAAACAAACAAACTCTTCAGCTTTAATATATTAGTGTAGATGTAGATGTAGATTGTATTGTATTGTTTGCCGTTTTTTCCACATTTTACACAAATTCTTCGCTCCTATTGGTCGCAGCTAAATTTTATATAGCTTCAAGCCTTCCTTGATAAATGGACCATTCAACATTAAAAAAATTGTTCAATTTCATAAAGCAGTTCCTGAGATAAGCGCGTTAAAACGCAGAAAAATGTATATTTTTTGCCGTTTTTTCCATATTTTCCACAGATTCTTCGCTGCTATTGGTCACAGCTTAGTGTTAAATAGCTTCAAGTCTTCCTCAATTAATGGACCATCCGACACAAAAAGAATTATACCATTCGAACCAGTAGTACTTGAGATAAGTGTTAAAACGCAGAAAAATGTATATTTTTTGCCGTTTTTTCCACATTTTCCACAGATTCTTCGCTGCTATTGGTCACAGCATAGTGTTAAATAGCTTCAAGTCTTCCTCAATTAATGGACCATCCGACACAAAAAGAATTATACCATTCGAACCAGTAGTACTTGAGATAAGTGTTAAAACGCAGAAAAATGTATATTTTTTGCCGTTTTTTCCATATTTTCCACAGATTCTTCGCTGCTATTGGTCACAGCATAGTGTTAAATAGCTTCAAGTCTTCCTCAATTAATGGACCATCCAACACAAAAAGAATTTTACCATTCGAACCAGTAGTACCTGAGATAAGTGCGTTAAGACGCAGAAAAATGTATATTTTTTGCCGTTTTTTCCACATTTTCCACAGATTCTTCGCAGCTATTGGTCACAGCTTAATGTTAAGTAGCCTAATGTCTAAGTTGATTAAAGCACCATCCAACACAAAAAGAATTATACCATTCGAACCAGTAGTTCCTGAGATTACCGCGTTCTAACAAACAAACTCTTCAGCTTTAATATATTAGTGTAGATGTAGATGTAGATTGTATTGTATTGTTTGCCGTTTTTTCCACATTTTACACAAATTCTTCGCTCCTATTGGTCGCAGCTTAATTTTATATAGCTTCAAGCCTTCCTTGATAAATGGACCATTCAACATTAAAAAAATTGTTCAATTTCATAAAGCAGTTCCTGAGATAAGCGCGTTAAAACGCAGAAAAATGTATATTTTTTGCCGTTTTTTCCACATTTTCCACAGATTCTTCGCAGCTATTGGTCACAGCTTAATGTTAAGTAGCCTAATGTCTAAGTTGATTAAGGCACCATCCAACACAAAAAGAATTATACCATTCGAACCAGTAGTTTCTGAGATTACCGCGTTCAAACGAACAAACTCTTCAGCTTTATATATTAGTGTAGATTTAAATCTTTATTTAAATACACTTGTTAAAATTTTTGCAAAATAAATATTTATTTAATAAAATTTAATAAATTTCACAACAATCTATTATAAATTAAGTTTAAAATTATTAGCTACGCGTTTCGGAAAACAAGTTCCATCATCGGGCTGAATTAAACTGGCAATTGACTTTTTGTTTTGTTTTGATTTTCATATTTCATGTTGTCGTGGGTGGTTTGTTGTCTTCTTTCTTCTTTTGTTGTTTTGTTTGAAGCTTTACTACGGTGTCATATAGAGGTTTAGTTTTTATTGTTAATTTATCATTTAGTAATTTGTCCTGTTCTATTTTATTTGCTTTATATATGTGAAACTCTTCTATGGCGTCTAATTTGGTCCCTTTTTGGCATATGCTAATTGGTAACATATTGGTTTCGAAGTTATACTTCGTCCAAAACAAATCTGCAGTACAGGGAAGATAGGACATTCATCTCTCACTCTATCTGTAGAGGAATTCCATTACGTTGTATGAAAGAAAAAATTGGCAAGGGTTACCGTAGATTATATACTAAATCTGTAAAAAGCTCTCCGAAAAATCGAAAGAGTTGCCTTCTATATTTTATTAGCATTGTCTTAAACAAAGATTTTCATTCAGAAAAAATATTTAATACGAACATGAAATAAATTTGAATTTCGTAATTTATAGAACCGAATTACATAAATTATGAAATTCGAAATCTTAACAATGAATATTTAGAAAGTGCATTCATGTCTTCGTGATAATCGCCACTGTTCCCGGAAAGGAAGTACAAAAGACCATCGGCTAAGAAACCTGCTGAACTGCCAATATGTGTGATTATCAGCCTTTTACCCTTTCCAGAATGAGAACGCAAACCTGTCGAAAGGCCTTGGTTGAAAGCTTGGCGTGGCGTTAACACAGCAGGGTCTGTCCAAATTTTTTCACGAGTGTGCCCTTCATTTAGCCAAGTTTCATCTGTGAAATAAATTTTCTTGTTTTGCTCCCTCAGTTTTTTTATCTCCCGCAAGAATTTCCTTTTCCATATTATTATGTCTTCTCTTTCAATCAGGACGCTCTTACGTTGACGTTTGGTGAAATTGAAACCTAGATCCTTCCTTAAGATGTTATGAAGGGTTGACCTGCTTATTTTAGTGATGTTTTCGTTAAGCTTAATATCACTTAAGACCTTATCCTATGTAGGGAGCTCATTTCTTGAGAAAAACGAATGGACTACCATGCCTTATAGCGCATTTGTCAAAGTTGTCGACTTTATTTGCATTACAGTTTTTGTTTTTTTTTTTTGGTGGGGAGATATGGCCTCTGGTCTTGTTTTCTTTGAGGACACTATAAACAGTTCGTTCTGAAACCGAAAAAATATCGCGCACTCATAAAATTTATTTGTTGCATCAACTATTTCTTTTTTTTTCAGCGCTTAAATCCTTGGAAGAATTTGAAGCCATTTTGATTAAAATCACTGTTTTTATAATTTATATTCCACACAGCACCAACAAAAAAATTATAATCGCACTAAACTTCAAATTAATAAATATTTCTCTGCATTGCATAAGCCGACTCTTTTTTTAACAGATTTTAATTTTTTATTGCATGAACAAAAAATGGGCTGGCAATGATTACCTAAGAAAAAGCTACTATTCTTGAAAGCTCCCTTACAGAATCGAAATAAAAGTAAGCATTATTATTTCCTGGC
Organism: Sphaerophoria taeniata; assembly: GCA_943590905.1. Lineage (NCBI taxonomy): Eukaryota > Metazoa > Arthropoda > Insecta > Diptera > Syrphidae > Sphaerophoria > Sphaerophoria taeniata. The sequence continues at coordinate 233,865,644 of OX016540.1, read as the reverse complement.
AACGCTGATTTATATGTTTGTTTTGTCAAACAGAAAGAGCTTTGCAAAAACGAGCACAAAATCAGTATGGCGTTAGCCGTGCGAATAGCAGGTCATAGGGGGATGTACGCTTGCTTTTCAAAATAAATCAAAACAAATTGTATGAGGAAACAGTATTGTAGTATATTTTTTTTAAGGGGATTTTAGATTTTTTTTCCTGGACAGGCACCCTTTGGAGTAAAAAAGCTCCCCCATAAGGCCTGTACTGCAGATTTGTTTTGGACGAAGTATAGTATAGCTGTGGTTGTTTTCTATTAAGTGAAGTGCGAATGCAGAGTTTGTGTTGGGCTTTGGTTTGTGTTCTAAAAACCGGTTTTGGAAAGTTCTCCCTGTTTGTCCAATGTAGAATTTGTCGCAGTTGCTGCAGGTTAATTTGTAAACACCAGAGCATGATTCGATGTTCTTTTTGTCATTGCTTTTTAAGAAATTTTGTGTATTATTATTAGTTCGGAATGATATGTTTATGTTTAGTTTCATGAATTCGTATTTTAAAGTGTTTGGTGTTAAATTAGTATAGTCTATTGCGATGTATTTTTTTGTGTCTTTTGTTTCTTCTGTTTTTTTGTGTATGTTTTGCATTTTTATTCTTCTCTTTTTAACAAGATTGTCGATGCTGCTGGTATAACCATTTGCTTGTGCGATTTGTTTTATTATGTTTAATTCATTTAAGTAGTCTGCTTTGTTCATTGGAATATTTATTAATCTGTTGATGAAATTGTTGTAGGCTGCTGTTTTTTGTTCTTATGGGTGGAATGAATCATTGTGTATTGTGATATCTGTTGTTGTTGGTTTTCGGTATACTTTATATTTTAGTTTGTTTTTGTTTTTATTAATATTTATGTCTAAGAAGTTAATAGAGTTGTCGGCTTCTAGTTCTATTGTAAATTTGATTTTTGTGTTAATGTTGTTCATATATTTATTTAAAACATCTATTTGTCTGTTTGTTCCATTAAATATTATAAGTGTATCGTCTACATATCTGGTGTAGAAGATTATTTGTTGATGTTGTGGATTTAGTTTTGATATTATGTATTTATTTTCAAAATGATTTAAATATATGTCTGCCATTAGTCCACTTAAAGGTGAACCCATGGCAAGGCCTTCTTCTTGTCTGTAGTAGTTATTGTTGAAAGTGAAATAGTTTTGTTTTAATATTATTTTTAGTAGGTTTATTAGTTCTTCTATTTCAAGTTGGTCTAATTTTGCTGTTTTAGTGAGGTTATCTTTCAAAATATTTATTGTTTCATCTGTTGGGATGTTTGTATACATATTAGTAACGTCAAATGAAATAAGTTTAAATTGTGGTTTAATGTTGAGGTCTTTTGTTTTTTCGATGAGGTCCATATAATTTTTAATACTGTGATTGTTTTTTATGGTTATGTTGTTAATGATTATGTTTTTTAATTCTTTTGCTATTTTATATGTAGGAGCTGTCGTGTAATTTATTAATGGTCTGACTGGTATTACATTTTTATGTATTTTAGGCAATCCTGTGAATAGAGGTGCGCTTGCGTTGGGTTGTTTGAATTTGTGTTTTCTGTGACTCGGAAAAAGATTGTTACATTTATTGATGGTATCGTTTATTTCTTTAACATATGTTTTAGTTGGGTCTTTATTTAGAGTTTTGATTTTATTTTCTTGGATGAAAGTGATGGCTTTGTCAATGTATTCTTGTTGGTCCATGATTACAACTGTGTTACCTTTGTCCGCTTTAGTGATTATTGCATTGTTGGTGTTTAGTTTTGATTTTATTTCTTTTAAGTCCATTATTTCGTTTTTATATTTATTTTTCAGTTTGTTTTGAATGTTATTGTTTTTTGTGATCTGTTTTAGTTTTCTATTGATAATTATTCTTGTTTCGTTTTGTTTTTCTATTGTTGGTATTTGTTTGATTGCTGTTTCTGCATTTGTCACTTCATATATTATATTGTTTTGACTTAGTTTTGGAAGGTTATATTTAAGTCCTTTGTTAAGAACGTTGATTTCGCTGTTAGTAAATTGAATGTTTGTTTTGTTAATTAGTCTCGGATAGAAATTGTGACTTTTTGTTATTATATCTTCTGTTTTGTCTTTTTTTGTGAGGTTATTGATTTTGTTTTGTTGTTGCATGGTTATTTTTTTAGTTATTTTATCAATTTTTTCGTTGATTTTTGCTGTGTAGAGATCGGCTAAGATGTTAGGGAGGTTGTTATAGATTTTAAGATGTGATTTGTATAATTTTGTATTGAGGTTAGTTTTTTTGTTGTACAAGTATTTTATTTCTTCTTTTATTCTTATTTGCTGGGCGATTTTTTGAGTTTTTATTGCAGGTATGGATTTGTCTTTTATTTTAATTTGTGCATATTTTGGTGTGATGTTCTTTTGGGCGCAGTGTCATAAGTCCGTAGGTCATAAGTCCGTAAAGGACTTTTGACCCACTTAAGTGAGTCAAAAGTTCATAAATCGATTATGAACTTATAACCCACGTAAGTGAGCCAAAAGCCCGCAATAAAAAGAGCCATAAGGTCTACCTAATTAATTAATAATTCAGAAAAACACCTTCTCGCTCTTTGTCACTATATGTCTGCAAAAGGGGCACAGAATTTCGTTTTTGAAATGATTTGCTTTTTCAACTAGGTATACTTGTGAAACATTCATCACATAACTAAATATGGTTACACGGCATAAGAATTGTATTACGCTGGTTATTGAAACAGACTCCACCAAGCATAGTGTTTTCAGAATTGCTGTTTAGAGAACCATCGTCATCTTCATTCTCCTCTTCGCTCAATTCCTCCATTACATCTAAGTCAATATGGTGCATGCTCTAAGTCTATGTGACCTAAAGGAAACTCTTCTCCATGAAAACGTTCTACTGAACTTTGGTGTTCGGTGAGAGTAGGGCATTCTACAAGCACGCTGTACTTGAACCCACTTTCATCTTATTGCATCTTTTTGTCACCTTAAATAACTGAGCTGTTTCTATAACATCAACAGCTCCATCAGAAAGACATTTTTGTATTATGATGGGATGTTCGATTTTCATGCATCATCTGGATGCAGACGTAAGTACTATTTTTGCAATACTAAACCTTAACTCAGTCTCACATGTTTTATTTCAAAAATATATTTCGAACCAAAAAATAAAGCAGGTACAATAATTGCTAGCGAGCGAAGCGAGCGGGAAAAATTTTGCCCAAAAGAGAATGTATTTGGGGTGTGAAAATAAAAAATTCGCGCGAAATTGGGCAAAATTTTTTCCGCTAATTCCGCTCCCAACCAAACCAAAGCGATTTTAAATGTTCCAGTTTTCAGATCGTCATAATGCTCAGACGAAAGTGAAAAAAGATACTCAAAACGAATCATTGCAATGCAGCATGTGCTTTCCAGACACAAGCGTGCATTAAAAAGGTGCGTGGTGGTTTCTTTTAAAAATTAAAGGAAACGGCAGTAGTTTTGAAAAATTAATTGCAGTATTCTATATACACATTTATTAATATGGACATTTATTCACTTAATTAACCTTTTTAAAAATAATAGCTTGATATTTGCTTTAGAAAAGGCTTTAAAAGTATTATTCGCAAACTCAGGTCGCAGCCATATGAACGGACCTTTTGGGATCGCACACACCAAAAAAAAACCCAGTTTCAGAAAAACTCGAATGAAGTGACGCTTACAAGTCAAAGCTATCAAGGCAGATATGTTTTCATTGAGCATATTAAACCCATGGTCTTGATTACTATTTGCCGATGTAAGATTTAAAAGAGAGTACTTATTATTGAAGGTTGTAAAAAAAGACCGGCTAGTAGGTAAGTGAAAGGAACGCAACAAATAACAATTTTCGGAAGCATTCGCTTCTCAGAGAGAATGACTCCAAAAAACCGTAAGCTTTGGGTCAGAATTTCGTAGGAAATTTTGACGGACTTTTGACTCACTTAGGTGGGTTATAAGTTCATAATCGATTTATGAAGTTTTGACCCACCTAAGTGGGTGTGTGTTGGATGTTGTGTTGGATGGTCCATTAATTGAGGAAGACTTGAAGCTATTTAACATTAAGCTTCGACCAATAGCAGCGAAGAATCTGTGGAAATGTGAGAACTGAGATTTTTTTCTGAGATCTCTGAGATGAAATTATTTTGGATTTGATTTCTCACTCAGCTATTTGACGTGGCTGACATATGTGCAGCAACAATTAGTAAGGTAACCATTAAATCTCAATGATAACTGAGAATTATGTTCCACCAAATGATTTTGCCTCAGTCAAGGTGACATTGAGATCTCAGTGAGATGTTGTTAGGTGGAACTGGCCTAATAACTGCTCAAACTAGAATTTTGAGAGTTCAATTGATTTGTGAATGTGATTGATTGCACTATTTGTGCAGATTATTGTGTTTAAACAATATCGTTTTATATACTTCTTAACTTAAAAATATGCTCAGTTTAAAGAAACAAAAAAAAATTTAATTAAGGAAAAAAACGATGCAGAAGTAAGAGAGCTATTAGAATTAGGGAGAGTTCATCCAAGGGAATGTTTTAAGTATAAATAACTGAAGGGAATCATAAAAAATGCTCAAATTTTTCAAGTTCAAGAGAATTAAGACCTAGGGAGAGTTGACTGCAATGCAATTTTACAATAACTTCCGAACAAAATTCCCACGCGCGCATGATGCACAAGTCGAGACGATACTCTGGCCAGTGGACGAGGGAGAGGCGGACGAAGTCGCGGGCAACTGCTAGTCAAGTAAATAAATTAAAATTTATGTGGAGTATAGTAAGCCCATAAGCCCGTCTTTTTCAACGGTATGAAAATTACAACAGCCTAATTATTATACCTACACACTGACACAAGAAACGAGAAACGGACTCAGAGAAGAACAGTTAGGCGAAGAAACAGAAGTTCGATACCAGTTTGCAACGTGACGAGCCACGAAGAAACGCTACGATACGATTAAACTTAAATTCAAAAATTTTACGACCAAACTTCGATAAAACTTAAATTCTATTTAAATAAAACTTAAATTAATATTTTTGACAAAAATTAAAAAAAAATTAATACTAAAAACTGAAATTATGTAAAACTTAAACTTAAAACAGAAACAGAAATTGTGTAAAACTTATTCTGAGTGTTAATTAAACTTAAATTCTATTAAAACTTAATCAAACCTTGAATTAAAATATTGTATACCTAGTGTATTATTTTTGTATTAAATTTAACTGAATTAAAACTTAACTTAAAACTTAATTGGTTGTTTCATAATTTGTATCCCTTTGCCCCTCAACCCCACATTTATTCTTGAATATTCAATATTTTCTGTAGTGACCATAATCGCAAAATTTCGCACCAATATGGCAAAATTTCGCGCGATTTTTTAATTTGACTAATGCAAAAAAGAAGTCCTGCGGTTGCTTTCTGAATTTTAATTTGTTTTTTATTTAATATTACTTATTTTTTTCAAATTTTTTTGGTTTATTAAAATAATGTGAATTATTATATAACCCTGCAGGGGTTATTTCCTTTTGGTTTGGGAAATAACCCCTGAAGGGGTTATTGCCACGGGTGTTATTGCACTGCACTCCAAATTGCATCAGTTTTAAACCAGATTAAGTGATTAACCAGAAAGTTCAAATGGTGATTCAATCAACTGATTGGTAAGTGAACCACAGTTATTTTATTCTAAAGGATATAATTTTAACAATGAACTAGATTGCATTCACTCATAAATGAAATGCTTTGTTGATTTAATATCAAATTATGAACTATGGTTTAACTAAAGGATTATGAACAATAATCAAAGGATCGTACGCTTATTCGTTTGAAGCCAGTCAGTCGATAAATTTGCTCTTAATAACGAGAACAATGTGGTTTGTGGCGGAGTCGTTACCTTCATAAATAGGAAATGAGAAAATTTGAAAATAATGAGAATTGAGTGGTTTAATGGTTGACTGAGCTGAATTACATGATTATTATACTGAACTGTTACTGGGCATAATTATTGGCTTTATTATAATAATTTCAATGAAATAGTAATTATTAACATCAGATTGAACTGATTAACTATGATAATAGAAATACCAAATCCATAGAAATTTTATTTTTGGAAACAGAAACAAGAGCAGTCACTTTTAAAACGGACTTCCATTGAAGGAACCAAGGCCATTGGCATTGACATTGCAATAATGAACCTAACATTTAACTTTTAAATAAAAAAAAGGAAAAATGTATATCCAGAATCCTCAGCTTTGTTTGCATTTAAAATAGTAGATTAGAAGTTTTTTGGAAGTTTATATGGTTTCAACGAAAAGTTTTGAGGAAGTAGTGTTATCTTTCAATTATCTTGGGTATTTTAAGTAGCCGTTAATAAAATGCAAGAAATTCAGCTCAGACCAATCCATCCCCACATTATATTAAGACGTATATTAAGGCTTTAAGTCCAAAAATTTGTCCATTACTTCGAAGCACAAATTCAACTATCAAAGAATTAGATGCTGCGCCATCATATACGGTTTCGGGAAATTAATATATTTCAGCTCTCTCCATCCCTTCTCCAGTCGTGCTCATTCCTGTTTGATTGTTCTTCGTCAAGTACCTACTTGAACTTCATTTCTTTTTTTGATAATAAAAGAATTTAATTGATAACATTTTCAATTTTAATCAATTTTCAGTGAGACATGTTTATTCTTCCCAATTGTTTATTTCACCATTTTTATTTACTTTTACTCAATTCTCCAAATAGAATATTATGTTCAATAAAAAATGTGCAAGTCTTTCGTTATACAAACAAAAAATGTATGCATTATGTTTATGCAAATTAATGCTCACCCATCCTTATGAAAGAATATAAAAGCACAATTTGTTATGAATACATTTGAGACTTTTGCAAAAATGACAATGAATGATGAATGAATTTTAACTGCAGTGAACTCATTTGCCTTAACTGAATAGTTGATTTTAAAAATCAAATTTGAAATGAATCTTAAAATTCTGCTTAGTAAAATGATGAAAGAACAGGCAGTAGTATACCTACTCATTAGCATTTGAAGCTCGGCATTTGAACTGTAGACGTAACTTTACTTCAATCGTTATTCAAAAGTTCCTTTACTAGACAACTAGGGAGGAAAAAGTTTTAATTCAAATTCAAAAACTTAAGCAAAATTTTAACTTATGAAAAAATAAAAGTGGAAACATTTTATTTTCGCTTCGTCGATAAAAATACAATAAACTCCTGCAGATATTCTGAAGGAACCGTCAAATTTCAAAAACATTCGCATTAAATCAAAGAATTTATTATTTTACATAACGTCTCATTGAAGCGCTATGAATCTGCCAGCAAAAACTTTTCACCGTACCTATTGAAAAATTTTAAGTCTTTTTAAAATATACCGACATTATTCCGAATATAAAGTAGTTCGAGCTCAGTTTTTGTTAGTAACATCAATGTTAGTTAAACGCATCTATTTCTAAATCATTCATAGATATTCAAACTTTCAAACAAGAACAATAATTGATTTCATGGCAAATAGAACTGAATGCTTGTTTGTTGTCATTAGTCAAAAACAGATACTAAACAGATGGTTAGGTTAGGTTAAGCGGGCTGACAGTTGGTGTTGTTACCGTCACACTTAGATCAATATAGATCCATTGTGGTACCCCGAAGTATTGCAACTTCCTGAAAAAAATAAATAAATAACCTATGAATTATGTGGTTCGTTTAGCCATTTAGAGGTCTTGACAAAGCTTAGTAAGCTTTTGCCTGGCATTTCGGATACTTCCTCTAGTTCATTAAAGAATAAATTGCCTAGAGTTTTCTTCCTAGTAAAGCGTGCTTTACACGATATGGATTTTTCATATGGACTGTCACTTTTTCCATATGGAATATTATACAAATCGTGTAAACGTATTAAGAATCCTTATCGAAAAACAGATGGAAATTCCATATGGAATTTTTTCATTTAGAACTGTTTCTAAATTTCATCTGTATACAGACGAAATAGGATTTTTTAAACGACAACAAAAGTTTATATTTAAACATGGAGAGCGCGCAAAAGGTGAGTTGTTATGTTATTTTGTGTTTTTTCATGCAAAATTATAATAATATAACACATTTTAGTTGTTTTGAACGAAAAAAATGTTTTGAAACTACAATCGAAAAATCCAAATCGTCTAAATGCTTTTCTGATTTTACAAACAAAATCCAATTTGACATACATATGAAAATACATTTGGAAATAAAAAGTGACAGTCCATATGGAAAATCCATATCGTGTAAAGCCCGCTTAAGACAGAGTGAAGGAAAGTGGCAGAGAAAATGAGCAGTGTCTTCATGCTCGTCCTCTTCACCACAGCCTCTGCAAAGGTCATCGGTACTAAGCCCCATCTTTTTCTTATGGTAGCCAAATAGGTTGTGTCCTGTGATTATGCCAATAAGGGATCTTAGGGAGGGTTTGTTAAGAGTTAAAATCCTGTCGGATCTTTTCTTATCGTATCTAGGCCATAGTTTCCTGGTATTAACACAGGTTTCTAGGAGATTCCATCTGGTGTTGGATTTTTAGAGGACGATTTTACTGACATTATGTTTCAGTTCACATAACGGAATTCCTATATGATGGTCTGTGAAAGAGGGGTCTAGTGTAGATCCTTCCCTTGCAAGCTCATCCGCCTTTTCGTTGCCTGGTACATCACTGTGGCCAGGAACCCAGCAGAGTCTTACGTTGTGCTGTGTGCAAAGAACCTTTAGCTCTTCGCGACAGCAAGGAACAAGCTTCGACTTGATTTGGGTGACAGAGATAGCTTTTATTGCTGCTTGGCTATCAATGAAAAAAGTGATGTCCGCGTGTGATATCGCCATCATGGATATATGTTTAGCAGCGTTTTTAACTGCCAAGATCTCGGCTTGGAAGACGCTGCTATGGTCGGGGAACCTGAATGATTTGGCAAGGTTGAGGCTTTCAGAGTAGAAGCCTGCACCTACTCCAGTATTCATTTTAGAACCATCGTTGTAGATGGTAATGGTTAAGTCGTTAGTGTAGGGCACACTATTTTCCCAATCTAGTCTATTGGGGAACCTAGTACTAAAAGATTTGTTGAAATCTAAGTAAGGGGTCAATCTGTGCAGATATTGTTATCTACGTATTTTTTAGAATAGCTGCGTAGCCACTCTGGCTAGTTTTCCAGATGTTGGTTTGGCTGAGCCTGAGGGCGCTGTTTGCAGCTGATTCTTGGTCGAATAGATCTATGGAGGGGGAGATTGAGGATCGTTTCTAAACCCGCAATTGGGGTAGTCCTCATCTTATCACTAGTACTGATACAAGCCATTCTTTGTACTTTGGTAAGTGTTTTTAAATTCGTGGATTTCTCCAGCGCTTTCCCCAAACCAAGCTGCCATACTAAACAGATACTTAAACATTCTTGTATTCTTCAATGATAACAATGATTGCAGTTTCATTTGTTATGTTGTTGCAACATTTCTCCTTGACAGTTAAAACACATTTTCATATCCAACTGTCGTCTGCAGGCATGTGATGACTCTTTGGTGACATTGAAATTGTTCATCCTTTTTGACAATGCAAACACTATGTGTTTGAAATTAGTTATCTAAGGACAATTGTGTCTTGTTCTTTGAATGACAACTCAAAATGAATTTCGTCAGCACAAAGGAGCGTGTCTGAGAGGAACATGTCATATTAATCCCTGCACTTAAATTTTGTCCACCCACTCAGTCAAACTCATACAACTACTGAAACTTATTATAATTGTTTTTTACCCCCACATCTTTTTCTTTTATTTAAAGTGGTTTTTCCATTTGAACATGTTTTTTTTCCCAAAAGGAGACAATTTTTCTAAAAGTAATAATAAATTTCAATAAATCCTAATAACTCTCTTCTCTTGCAGAAGCCCACACGTTCACTACGGCGTATACGTATTATATTTTAAATTAAGATTTGTTTTACGTTTAACCTCAATCAAATTTCTTTGCGTCATAGTTTGAAATAAATACACCTGTGAATCGAAAGCCAGTTCATCTGGTGTCCCTATCAAAATTAAATAGCATTTCCTTGGGCCACACCTTATCCTGAATATCAAGTGGGTTTATTTAGAACTCCGAAAGACCTTTTTGAAATGATTTCGTCATCAACTCAGATGAGGCCGACGAACGGCTACTGTTTATTTAAAGATTGTAATGATTTGCCTTCGGTCCAATTATATTCAAAAAAAAGCTCTCAGAATGCTAATGACATCATCATAGTTATTGAAGCTAATCTTCGCCTACGTTGGAAAAGGTTGCAATACGGAAGGTATGTAATGTTTTGTTTCTATTCCCTTGATAAGACAAAAATAGTTGAGGTGAACAAAAACAAATTTTGGGATTTTTTAATGGTGAAAGTCTGTATTTCCGGTTAGTTGAGATATCCCATTTAGTAGAGATGGCTTTATGAAAAGATTTATAAACAGCCAGATAAGGCTCATTTAAATGGTTTCAGTTTTCAAATACTTCCAAAACATCCAATATGTTCAATTTATTCTTTGACATTGAAATAGAAATCCGTTTTTGTTTTTCAACATAAAGTTTGTCCTCAGCACTGAAACTAAATTCAATCCATCATCTCAAGCAAGTTTAAGACGATAAAAAGATATTTCTAGATTATTCAGTTGAAGACATTTCAAATGAAAACTTTAAATATATTCAAAAATTCACCAAAGATAAGACGTTTGTTTTTGTTGACGAATAACAGAAAAACAACAGGTCTGTGCTAAAAATTAATTTCAACAAAATCCGAAAGTTTTGCTCAACTTAGCTTAGAGCTTTAGGGGTATGTCTGATTTAATATGCAAAGCTTTATGTTTATGACAAAACCGAAAACGTTTGTTTGTGGAAAAGAAAACTGCCAAAGTTTGTGTTGACTTACAACGAAACACTCTTCAACTCTAATCTTTTGGTGTTTTAACTTTCAACGTGTATGCTCGGGGGAAAATCAGAGAAAAATCTCTTCTTGAAGAATTATGATTATTCTCGATTTAAGCTTTTTTGTTTTATTACGTACTTAGGCTTTCATTTTCATTCCTATTAACAACGAAACACAAATATACATATCCTTAAATAAAATAATCTTGAATTCCTTGAATCCGAACAAAGCAGACCTCACACACACATCCCGTTATCCGTGGTTTGTTTGCAAAAGCTAAGGAGAATACTTTATTCAATTAAATCGGAAGTGGAAATAACCTCAAATGGAAGTAAACAAGTGTTGAGATGATTTCAAGCTTTTATTTTTTATTTTTTTGTAGAAACCGTTTATGAGATTTACTGAGCTTGAATCCTTTAATGTCTGATTAATATGCAACATCTGTTGGTTGAGCGGGATGGTATGCTGTGGCACAACCGATTTCATATAAGAAAAAGGAGTATGTAAGAACGACTCCGATTTTTAAATCCTGGGCAACTAACTCTAGAAATTTCAATAAATGACAAATCCCTATTTTCACATCATTGCTTTCACTGTCAATATTAGGTAATACTTGATTGAATTTTTTGCAAAACCAACCTTTTTTTCTTCTGTCGTGAAACGGATTGAAGTGGAATTGGAATGGAATAGTGCATCGTTCACATTATTTTAGATTATTGAAAAGGAAGATAGTAATGATGATGAAGATAATATATTTCATGAAATGAACTTGTCTTGGTATTTCGAAGAGGATTAGCTACAACTTTACCAAAAATCAAAGATGGAATTAAAAGAGAGTTCCACCACAATCGACAAAGACTGCATGAGTCAGATCTTGAAAATAGAAACTACGTGATGGAAACTAAATATCCGAAACTCTTTCTCCGCAAGCAATTTCAATTTATCTTTAAGTATAGCTCTTGAGCTTTTCCAGTTGGATCCTTGACGTGAAAATAATTTTTAAATTGAAAGAAGGAGTCGATGTACATTGGTCTTAAATTGCTGAATATTTCAATAAGTGAGAAAACTTCCGAAGAATTAAACTCTACGTGGTTTCTTAGTCTCCATTGCTCAATGCTGTTTATGTCAGAGTTTAATGAGCTTATCATATTTTGCCGTTGCAGTTCCACATTCGAAGAGGAGCAGTGTGAGTCTGAAAACGATTTAAAAAGGCTAAGGATACGTCCGCGGCGTAACAATTTATTGGATAAGAAGTTTCAGACAGGAGATCATTTATGAAAAAGAGAAAAAAGGCCGGGGACAAAATGGAACCCTGGAGCACACCATTGTTTATGTTGCGGCTTTCGATCTTGAATACTTCCAGTACAATTTTTATTGAAAGGTTTGAAAGAAAGTTTCTAATCCAATTAAGTAAGGATTCGTCGACACCAAAAACTCGCATTTCCGCCAACTCTTTTATTAAGACGCCATACTTTTTCAAATGCCTTTGAAATCTCTAAAACGATGTGAAGATTTATTCCACTGTTCGATGAGATAGACCATGAAATCACCTGTGGACCTGTTGCTAGGAAAGTCGAATTGCCAATTGATCATAGAAGCTTTCGGTCTTCTAGATTTATATTTAGCCGATAATTTATCAGCGTTTATATGACCTTGGAAAAAAGGGACGTAAGTGCAGTCGGCTGATAAAAAGAGGAAGAAAAGCATCAGCCTCTTTTTTTTGAATTGGCTGGACTATTTAAAGCTCGTAAGCAAATGAAATAATTTTATAATTTGTGACCATCCCGTATGAGATCAAGAGCTTTCAAAAGTCATAGACATTTTATGTTAACGAATGTTTACTTATTTTAGGCAAAGATAAAGATTGGTTATTATTGGCAGAAACAAGCAAGAACACAATTCTATTTTTGGCAATTCAGTCATAGAAAAATACAATCTTGATGAACGCAATACCTAATGTTTTTAGTATTCCTTTAATTAAAAATTCAAATGCTTTCAAAATGATTCGTCTGATATTTGACTAATCGTAATCAATTAAAGTCTTTGTTGAACTGAATATAAAGTACCTATAAGGGAATATGGAAATAGACAAAGAAAATTCATGACACCGCTTGTGTATTCTTTCGCTTGTGTATTCTTGGCAAAGCAATTTGCAAAACCGCAGGATAAAGCTAAGGTAAAGTTAAATTTGCAAGAGCTACCTTAAAAACCCAATAGCACGCAATGTCAATAACAGTGACGACACGACCGATAAAGATGGGTGTGTAACTTCAGTTGAACAGCATCGATACGATATTCGATAATAATATATTTCTACAGGAATGTGACTATTTTGAAAATTTCTTTTCTTTCTTTCTCAATAGATTGCTACTTTCAAAAATTGCGAATTGATGATGATTTTGCTGTTGATGTTTGACATGTGTCAGAATTTCTTGCACGTGAACCGTTCGAATTTTCGGTAAGCATGTGTCTATTTTTGTCACTGTTCGGTTTTTGGATTGTAGTTGTGATGTTATCGATACTTTTGGGTTTCATGATTTTAAAAATATGTTTTAGATGATACCTGATAGGATTGTTTCTTGTTGGATGTTCGATTTATTCTGCAGCGTATACAGAAAACTCTCAAATCTAGCAGGTATTTAACTTTTCATATTAAAAAATCAATCAAAGATATCATCATTAAGCTTAAGAATTTGATAACATGTGTTAACCCAACCGTAGTTAAGTAAAATTGTACACTCTTCATTGTGGATAAAAGAAGAAGAAGTATCCAATTAGTGATAGCAAACGTAAAAATGCTCGAGTCGCGAATATAAATGTAGGTAGAATTGAAAACTTTTCACTCGTATTTCCAGAGCTGGGTCGACTTGTTTTGAAAAAAGTTCAGTTAAGTTTGCGGTTGCTGATTAAAATAATGAAGCTCTTATGTTTCTCAGACCCCTATTCTTCCTTATATTGTGATGAAACCAGTTGAAACCATAGAGTAGATATTAAGAAATTGCAATTATTATTTTATATTGAGGTTGAATGAGATATAAGGGTTATTTTAGGAATATGACTAACCTAAACATGTGTCTCGTCTGTAAATAAAATAAAATAAATAAATAAATAAAATAAAGACAAGAATAGTGTGCTCTCTTCCCTGTTAATTAAATATTTAAATTCAAGCGCTCTCCAAAGCCTATTTTCATTATTTTACTTATTGAAAGTTCATAATTTATTGTTTTATTAGGGATTTTCCACACCTTTTCTCCTTATATGTGTTCACAAAAACTACTCCAAACCAACAAACTACTAGTTAATAAGAAATCTAATGAAGAAATAATAATTTGCTTCGTTCTCATGGTTTTGAGTCTTAAGTCAAATTTTAATTAAAAAGGCAAGAAATCGTTCTACTTATCAATATAGACCATTCATTCATCCATGAATGAATGGAGCGAAGCGGCAATGTAGTGAAATTAAATTTTTCCTCCAATTTATTCGATACTTTTAACTTTCCTTTTTTTTAATATTTGATGCTTTCGCCAACAAAATCGTCCGCAAATAGTTTGCGGTCTCATGGTTTTCATTTTAGCGATGTTAAACATTTTTAAATTTATCTCTGAAATTATTAAACACATGGGTTCAAGGAAAAACACAAAGTCACGAAGTTGTCCACAAAAAAAAAAAAAACTTGTCTGACAGTTGATTCTTTCAAGCTTTGAGTAAACGAAGTTAGAAAACATTTTTATTTAATCTAATAACTTTAGTTGCGGAAGCTTATGATGAACAAACTTCTCAATAGTTTATTTCTGGCATGAAAAAAGTTACTTAGTTTGAATACTTTTCGGCTTGCATAATCGTCTTCAGCGGGGCAGCCCATTCCATTGACGGTACATGAACGAACAAAATTGTCGAATCTAGGATATACCGCTTCACACGAGACACCGCCCGGCCGGCCGCCGCGAACATTTAAACAATGTTATGGCGGCGCTTATAATGTCACAAGGCCTTTTAAACGAATAAAAACTTCGATAAATCGCGCACACTCTGTTTTATTTAAAACGTAAATTAGGTAGAACTACTTAATAAAGTGTTATGCACCCATAGCTACAGTAAATTTTTAATCAAAAAACAACGATGAAAGGAATGAGTCATGAACATGTCATGAACTGAACATGTTTGTTTTCATGTACGTATCTGGTATCTGCCAATTATTATGAACGTCCGTTTACCTAAAGCTAAAGCGTCTTTCATAGGTTGCTTACTTGTCATTATTTTTTAATAACATATCTCAAAAATGCTCTGGGGAAACATGCTTTAGAGTTGTGGAAGAACTGCATTAAATTACAACCAAAATTCAACAACTGAGACTAGGTATCGCCATTAAATTCCTACATTTATCATTTACTTTGTGGACACATGTCTATTAATAATAAGGGAAAGCTCCATAAGTCATAAAGCTTAACGACCAAATGTCTACTATAGGCTATTACAGATATTCCTCTACACCTTTTTGTCCAAATTCCCATTCCTACATCAAATATTGATATCGAAATTGTTTGAAACATCACGTTCAATATTTGAGTTATTTTCCCATATCTTAATGCAAAAACAAAAAAAAACGAGCTAAGCCTTATAAATAGGGTGTCAGGACAAATGCACTCTTCTGTCTGCTATCTTGGCAAATCTTCTAATTGACCCTGAATGGAATTCCTAGAAAAGTCACGTTTGCCAAACCATATCGGAATGTACGAACATGACACATTTTTTTTTGCTAAGATGGGTGTACAAAACTCCAAAACAACAATAATGCGTATGACACCGCAGTACAGTGATGATAAATTGGTCATTATAAAAAATGTTTTTTAAGTTAAATAATCCAAATGCGCTTATCTTCATCAACTGACAAATTAACATAACATTATACAATGGTCTTAACTTTCTTCTTGCCACATTCATCCGTCAGCCTTGTAATTTGTATATTTGCCAAAGACGACTTTAACTAAACCAAAAGATCTTAATCATAAGATTTATGTCTTAAACGGCGGTGATGTCCTTTTGGTCCCAGATGAATCTTTCGTTTCACTTACATCCCATTGAAGTGTAGCAGTGTCTTGACTCATGTCATGACATCTTAACGTTGATTAAGGAGGAAATTATTTCAAAATAAATGAGTGTGGCTATAAAGTTTGATGAAAATAATTAAACAAAGCACACTGATGTGACTTGCTTATTTGAAAAAGGAAAAGATTCGATTTTATATCTTGTACTAACTGTGTTATAATTGAAATATGTGTTGGATGTTGCTGACTTCTGGGAGCCCATTTAAGAAGTCCATATATTTTTTTAATATATCAATTTATCATTGAACTATGTATGAACTACGTACTTTCGTCATTGTAAGGAAAATAATCTAAGCAATCTACCTTTCCATCTTTTCCCATTTCACGTTTTCATTAAATTTGATTACAAAACCAAATCGACAGTCATGAGAATCTGGGAACGAGAAAAGTAAGTAAAAGTAGGGAATGACTTCGATGAATCTTTCTTTCCAAGAAACAATCAATTTTTTTTTTTATTTCGAGAAAATCATTTCTTCGCCTTTGTCTGTTCTCTCCATTGTTTTCACAGGTAATTTTCATTTTGTAGCAACAAAAAAGTGATCTATGTTTTTGGAAGAGAACTTGGAGATTTAAATGTCTTGTCACAGACTATCGCGCCCTTTTCATGTTGAGCATTTTCTTGTTTTTAACATCATGCATTTGCTAAACATGACATTTGCAGTACCTACCTATTTATTACTTGCGACATATCTACACTAATATATAAAGCTGAAGAGTTTGTTTGTTTGAACGCGGTAATCTCAGGATCTACTGGTTCGAATGGTATAATTCTTTTTGTGTTGGATGGTGCCTTAATCGACTTAGACATTAGGCTACTAAACATTAAGCTGTGACCAATAGCAGCGAAGAATCTGTGGAAAATTTGGAAAAAACGGCAAAAAATATAGCGTAACGAGTACAATGGTTGGCACCCCTAAGGATTTTTTCACTTTTAATTGCGAATAACTCTCGATATAAAAGAAATTGCAATATGTTTTATATGTCAAATTAAAATTTAAGAAATTTTAAATTTGAATATTATGAGAATTAAAGTTTTCTAAAAAAAGAATTTTATAAAAACACCAAAATAGAAAAAGCCTGCGAAAAGGTACAATCATTGGCATCCAGGTACAATTGTTGGCACCCACCGGTACAATTATTGGCACCCTTAAATTTGAAAGAAAAACAATGTCTTTTCGTGATTTTTTATCAAATTTCGTTAAAAAACAAACATTTTATTGCAAGAAAACCTTAATTCAACGCAAGCAAATATATGTAGTTACATAAAAAACAAAATTTAAATAAAAAAATTCATATGAATGTAGGTACATTTTAAAAATCACATTTTTCTTAATTGATTGTTTAAACTGCTTAAAACAGTTAAATTTTCATTGAATTGTATATAATATAAATTAGAAGTAAGTACATAAATAAAAATTTGTAACGGATGAGGGGTATAAATATTGGCAGTCTTAAAAGTACAATTATTGGCAGTGCCAATAATTGTAGTCCCAGTGCACGAATTATTGGCACCCCCCTGCCAATAATTAAACCACTTCCTCTTAATATGGAACCAATTATTGGCACCCCTTTTTTTAATTTGTAACGGATGAGGGGTATAAATATTGGCAGTCTTAAAAGTACAATTATTGGCAGTGCCAATAATTGTAGTCCCAGTGCATGAATTATTGGCACCCCCCTGCCAATAATGAAACCACTTGTTAATATGGGACCAATTATTGGCACCCTTTTTTTAATAATTTAAACAACTTTTTTTACGAAAAAACTTATAAAAATATTTAATTTATTATATTTTTATACTTAAAAAGAAAATTTTTCATCTAAAAACTCAAAAAATTATCAAAAACGGACACTTACCAAATCTAGTCTTCTTAGCAGGAACACTGTATTTTTAACACTTTTTTCACTAATTGGAAACGACCTCATTCTTTCACTGATAAAAAGGAACTGAGAATTAAATAAACCTAAATAAAAATGTAGAATTCTGGAGAATTGATAAAGATTATGAAAAAACACAATTTTTTATTCCTGGGCAACGTAGTTTTTGAGAAATCTCTAATTGCATGAAGGGTGCCAATAATTAGTACAAAAATTGGGGGTGCCAACCATTGTACCCGTTACGCTACATTTTTCTGCGTTTTAACGCACTTATCTCAGGAACTACTGGTTCGAATGGTATAATTCTTTTTGTGTTGGATGGTCCATTAGATTAGGAAGACTTGAAGCTATTTAACACTAAGCTGTGACCAATAGCAGCGAAGAATCTGTGGAAAATATGGAAAAAACGGCAAAAAATATACATTTTTCTGCGTTTTAACGCGCTTATCTCAGGACCTGCTTTATGAAATTGAACAATTTTTTTAATGTTGAATGGTCCATTTATCGAGGAAGGCTTGAAGCTATATAAAATTTAGCTGCGACCAATAGGAGCGAAGAATTTGTGTAAAATGTGGAAAAAACGGCGAACAATACAATACAATATAAAGTTCGTTTGAACGTAGTAATCTCAGGAACTGCTTTTTCGAATTGTAAATTACATTTTGTGTTGGATAGTCCATTAATCGAGGAAGGCTTTATTCTACTTAAAATTAAGCTGCGACCAATAGCAGCGAAGAATCTGTGGAAATGTGAGAACTGAGATTTTTTTCTGAGATCTCTGAGATGAAATTATTTTGGATTCGATTTCTCACTCAGCTATTTGACGTGGCTGACATATGTGCAGCAACAATTAGTAAGGTAACCATTAAATCTCAATGATAACTGAGAATTATGTTCCTCCAAATGATTTTGCCTCAGTCAAGGTGACATTGAGATCTCAGTGAGATGTTGTCAGGTGGAACTGGCCTAATAACTGCTCAAATTAGAATTTTGAGAGTTCAATTGATTTGTGAATGTGATTGATTGCACTATTTGTGCAGATTATTGTGTTTAAACAATATCATTTTATGTACTTCTTAACTAAAAAATATGCTCAGTTTAAAGAAAAAAAAATTACTTAACGAAGAGATATTAGAATTATTAAGGAGAGTTCACCCAAGGGAATGCTTTAAGTATGAACAACTGAAGGGAATCATAATGCTCAAATTTTTCAAGTTCAAGAGAATTGCGACCTAGGGAGAGTTGACTGCAATGCAATTTTACAATAACTTCCGAACAAAATTCCCACGCACGCATGATGCACAAGTCGAGACGATACTCTGGCCGGTGGACGAGGGAGAGGCGGACGAAGTCGCGGGCAACTGCTAGTAGAATATATGGCAAGTATTGAATTCGTAAAAAAAAAATTGAGGTAATGATGAGATATGACATTACGATGATAGAGAAGTCGAAAAAAGTCGGTCCGCCGATTCCGTCCGTCTGTCTGTCTGTCTGTCTGTCTGTCTGTCTGTCTGTCTGTCTGTAAACGCATCTACAGCCTTAACCTCTGGTCCGATTGACTTGAAACTTGAAAATTAAGGGTTTGAGCAAATTCGCGTGGGTCGTTTTTTTGATTTTTTTTTAAGATCAAAATTTAGGGTAGCCACCATACGATTTTTTTGGCCAAAAACCAAAAGTTTCAATTTTCTCAAAAACGGCTCCTACGATTTTTTTTTAAACTTCCTCGAAAATTTTTGTTTACAGCTCTGATGTATTTTATGTAAAACAAAAAAAAATTTGTATTGCTCCAAAACGGTACCGCCCATAGAACCGTTTTTTTGTTATCACACTCAGAGAAAAAAATCCCATAGGCCATTATACCATTAATAAAAAAAAACCTGTTTTAATAGTATTTTCAATAGTTTTGTACCACTGTTTTAATAGTTTTGAAACAATTAATACTTATGGGACAGATACTATTGATTTAATAAGAAATGTTATAGATTTTATAGTATTTTACTATTACTGTTTATGGTACATACTATAAACATCATGGTGCAGTACTATTATTACTTGAATAAATGGTATACACTATTGTTTTACTAGTACCATCTTATTAACGATGTCGAAATTCGAAAAAAAAAATTGTTTAATGGTGGATCCTATTAGATCCTATATGTTTTTAAAGGACCATTGACATTAATGTTATATACTATTGTTTTAATAGTACCATCTTATTTACCCTGTCGAAATTCGAAAAAAAATGTGTAATGGTGGTTCCTACATGTTTTTATAGGATAAGTACCGTTGACATTAATATTTTATACTATTGTTTTAATAGCACCATCTTATTGAATCTGTCGAAATTCGAAAAAAAGTGTTTAATGGTGGATTCTATTAGATCTTATATACTTTGATAGGACAAGTACCATTGACATTAATGGTATATACTTTTGATTTAAAAGTATTATTTAATATAGTGTGACAAAATTCTATAATTCGTATAAAGTAAGAACTTTGTCATTCGTTTCGTATAAGTCCGTGAGTGCTGTCATAAATTAATATTTCAAGAGCAAAATAGTTTGCAAGTGTTCAATATAAATTAAAGTGTTACGTATAATTAAACAACAGCAAATTTAGGTGTTTACTATAAAAAAAAATTGTAAAATATAAGTAAATTTTGAAGTGTTAATTTGGATTACACATTAAAATGTTATAATTGTAACAAAACAGAAATGTTAAAAAAGAGCCATTAATTTTAAGTTTAGTTTAAGTACGTACGTTTTTTGTGGTATCACAACGGACCCTTGAGGTCTAAGTGAGTCAACAACATCTGGACAGCCACTCTAACCTAACCTTACCTAAGTACGTATAAGAACAATCTTTAAAAAATGTTAATTGAACAATTTTGCTGCAATAAATTGTGATTTAACAAAATTGAATATGTTGCTGTTTTTATCTTTATTAAGGTCTTTTTCTTTTGAACAGATTGTGGATAAGTTTGGCATCTGGTAAGCTCACTACATATATGGAAAATTGAATTTTGATTGTTTTTGTTTAAAATCAGCCTCAAATAGTGAAATACTATTCAATAATAATAATATGCTTTTGAATGTTCTATTAAATTACCATTGCAAGATTAGTCCAACATAAATAAGTTATATTATTGTACTCTTAAAACAATAATACTGTACTATTAATAGTAATGTATCATCATATTAATAGTACGATACCTACTATAATATCAATAGTATCTACAGTACTATAATATCGGTAATATAATACCATTAAATAAATAGTGCGATACCATAATATCAATAGTCCAGTACAATTGAATGAAAGGTACGATACCATATTATCAAAAGTACAATACTATAAAATCGATAGTATTATACTATCATATTAAAAGTACGATACTATTAATTCAATAGTATTATACCATTAAAGTGTATATTCGAAAAATTTTCAAACTTCGAAATTCGAAAATAATTAATGGTATCTCCCTATTAAATCAATAGTGACATCCCATGAGTTTATACTATAAAACTATTATTTCACTTACCATTAATGTTATGGTATCAAAACCATTGAAATAATGGTACAAATCCTATTGACTAATTTTAATTGTATAAAACCATTCTTACAATAGTATTCCTATTGATTTTATGGGATTTTTTCTCTGAGTGCAGATTTTCTCGAAAAGTAAAAGCCCGATCAGGGTAATTTTTTTCTGAAAGTACATTTATATTGCTCAAATAATATTTTCTATTCAAAAAAATGTCAAATTTTTTTTTGGATTTTTTAAAAATATTCTTAAACTTTTTTTTAAAAAATTCTGTATCTCAAAAACAGATCAATATTAAAAATTGAAATTTACTTATAAAATGTATAGTTTCACATTCTTGAATACTGCATACCCAAATTAATTTTTAGACATTTTTGAATACATAAAAAATTAATTTAAAAAAACCGCTCCAACGATTTTTTTTTTTTTAAATTTGAAAAATCAACAATTTTTTAAGAAATCATATGACATAATTTTTTTTCAGATTGAATCTTTTTTTGAGGTGGATATTTCAATTCAAATTTTTATTTACGAATTAAATTTTTTGTATGAGTATTTGGAATACAGGAGCAAGTTCGTATGACCGAGTCGTGCACATTTTCTTATATGGATTTAGAGAAAAATACAAGGTTTCAAGCAGAACATAAATGTTTGATTTAAGTACCATGACGTCGCGTCGTCAAAGGTGAAAAGCCAACTCGTTTCCCGACACTGTTTTTCATTTCAAGCATGCTAGTTAGTAAAAGAGACACTATCAAGTTTAATACAATGATTTATTTAAATAATTAAACTAAGGCGAACACTATAAATCAATAGGTAGGCTACGCGACACAGAAAAGTAGAGCTGGCCGTTGACTATAAAAAGTTACTTCTGTCGATGCACACCGTTCTTCATCAACCACTTGTTTATTTTTCCAACGATTAGAGAGCGTTAATCTTCCTCATTGCAGACGGTAATTTTTTGTATTAGATACCGGTAACTTGTTTTTTCATATTTTAGTTCTTGATCAGAATTAATCTACAACGGTATGTTGCTTACCAAATTGAATGCATTTGTTGAAACATTTTTTTCTGTGCAAATTTCGCAACATAAGTACAGGGTGCTAATTTGCTTGTTATATTTTCAGCTTTTTTTCGTTTACAAAAAATTTTGCTAGCCGACCATAAAAACAGAGTTTAAAAAATTTCAATTTTTAAGCAGCTCCGTTTTTGTGGAAGACGAAATAAATGACCGCTTCTTTGAGATGTGATGAATGTTTTCTGTATGGCTTTAATCATTGAATGAACCAAAAGCAAAAACCGTTGTTTCCAAAATCCGAATAAATAAATCAATAATAATCGGCGGTGTACTGGAACCTAGCTCATTATGAGTGAAAAAGAACCGGTCCTGAAAGACTTTTCCTGTACAATTCATAATAGCGAGATAGCGCGGCAGGCCAAATTTGGGCTGGAAAGAATGCGTAGACGCCTGAAGCCTTGGAGTGCAGAACTGGATTGCGTCGGCTAACAATCGTGATACATGGAAGAACTTTCTAAAGGTGGCCTGGACTGGATCCCGGTTGTGCTGAAGATGAATGTAGAAACTTCATTTGAAAAGCCGGTGCGTCAATGTAATGATGATTATAATATGATACCATTCAGTTTTTGGCATGTAGGTACCTACTTACCTTAATATTGAGTGTTTGGCATTTGGCACGTCTTAAGATTTTCATATTTAAATCATTTTTTGTAATCACTTAAAGCTCTTTACTTATTGTTTATTACTTTCCCTAAAACTCTACTGGCATGGTAATAATTCATCGTCATGTCAACAGAGATTGCCGTTTAATTGTAAATGTTATAACCTTTCTTTCTTGTGAGCCCATCTGCAAACGTGCGTTGCTTCATTTACAAAGATTGAATTTCAGTCGAAGAGCAATCAAGAGTGATTTCGTGGTTGTTTGGCGTATAAGGATTAACTTAGTACTTTAATGAACTTCAATCGGTTGAAAATAAAGGATTATTGTTCATTAATTCCTTGTAAAGACAAAATTTGTTTTCCGTAAAATATTAACACACGTGCCTTATACTCTATCAATCGAATTCGTGGAATTTAAATAATTAAAACCACCGATATGATGAATAACCTGCCAATAATGTACGTTCTTGCTGCTGTCTGTATTGTACGTCGTGTCTGTTCGATACATCTTCTGTGCAGTTGTACATTTTACACTCCGATGCAATTTTACCTTGCATTTCACTTGCACTTCTCTTTTACTAGTTTTTAATGTAACTGAAATACGCCTCCACCTCCACTAGCAGATGGAAGGAAAAATATATTTATAGTTGTGAAAGTAAATTCCCTATTTGTTGATATTTGAAACCTATTTTGAGGCAAGATCATAAATTGTATTTTACAAGAGAAGGATGTCAAGTCGTCTTCTTTCCGGATGAAAAAAAGCTTAACTTGTACGTAACTATGCAACGCGAATTCGAGATGGTTAAAACTTTTATATCCGAGATCTCAGAGAGACATCACACATCAGAGCTGTGCATCAGGTTCTATGGTGTGGGGCAGTCTCTCTTTACCTTTTATCATACATCTACATCTACACTAATATATAAAGCTGAAGAGTTTGTTCGTTTGAACGCGGTAATCTCAGGAACTACTGGTTCGAATGGTATAATTCTTTTTGTGTTGGATGGTGCCTTAATCGACTTAGACATTAGGCTACTTAACATTGAGCTGTGACCAATAGCAGCGAAGAATCTGTGGAAAATATGGAAAAAACGGCAAAAAATATACATTTTTCTGCGTTTTAACGCGCTTATCTCAGGAACTGCTTTATGAAATTGAACAATTTTTTAATGTTGAATGGTCCATTTATCAAGGAAGGCTTGAAGCTATATAGAATTTAGCTGCGACCAATAGGAGCGAAGAATTTGTGTAAAATGTGGAAAAAACGGCAAACAATACAATACAATCTACAGTTCAGTTTCAGTTTCTCTCTCTTCTTGTGTAGACGTCTTGTTAGCTTTATCATATTGTTTTTTTCTTTTTTTTGTTTAATTTATCGCTGTTTTAAATATTTTAATTTTTCTATTTTTTTTTTTTTTTTTTAGTGTTTGTTTAGTGATAATTGTGCCCCCATTTGATTTTGTCATGTGCATGATCTGTGCCCCTTCTTTCTTCTTGTCTTATTCAAAGTTCTTGGCAGAAATTTAGTAATAATAATATAAACTAAAAAAAAAAAAAACACTCAAGTGAAGCGGTGAAGCGGTGATTAATAGTTAACTCTCTTCTTTTTGACTCTCTTCACTACTGTTTTTGTATTACATTACAATAGAATCGCCGTCCCTCTCTTTAATTTAATACTTTAATTTTCTTCTCTTCTCTACTCTATTTTCTTATTACATTTTCTTATTATAGTTAACTAATGTGTAATGCCTTATATTTTTATTCCTTTATTTCTTATTTTGTTTTTGCCAATGTGAAATTAAGATTTTTATTTTGTGTTGTGAAAAAGTGGGGTAAGTGACAATTTTTATTCAATATTTGATTGATGGTAGGTAGAAGTTTACTCCATTTATGTGCATTGAGTTTGTGTTTTTTTTTCTTTCTTTCTTTTCTTTTCTTTCTTTTGAGTGGTCTTGCTTGTGCTGAGAGTCTGCACTCAAAGAAGCAAACACGAACTTAGGGTTACCATCTGTTACCTATTTCTATTAATAGATTTTTTTTTCTCTTGATCTTTTTTTTTTAATTCATAATTTTTTTTTCTTTTTTCGCTTTTTGCCTTTATAATAATGGATGTAATTAAATGTCATTTTTGTAAATCAATTATCGCTGAAGTCTCAGAAAGATTCACGAGACTTCAAACGATTTCCTTGCAAAAGTTTTCGTTTTTATGCAACGAATGTAAGCATTCAAATATTTTTTTGCAGCTGCAAAATTTGAATGCTAATGTTGATACCTTCACAAGTAATGTTGACGAGGTAAAAACATCTGTAGATAAACATTCAGAAAGATTTTTCAACCTTGAAAAAAAAGTTGGATTGCTGTTTGACCATTTCGTGGATCTGGTCGGCAATTTCGATAATATTGAAAAAATAGTAGACGCTAGTACTAGGTCTGTATCTCTTAACACTTTAACAAACGACAAAAACCTCTCCAAAGTTGTCAAATCATTAAATAACTTAGACAATACCTTAAATGAAGCTTTGGATAGTAAAATTAGCATAATTAATTCTGAAATAGTAAAGAACTCGCGTCTTCTGACTAATATCAATGAAAATTTGACTTTGGTTGATAAGAAACTTAGTAATTTATGTACAATCAATAACTCGAATATCAATAACATTTCAGAATCAGTTTTCAAACTTTCAAAGGAATTTGAGAGTTTGATAACACTGAATAAAATAAAATTTGACGAATGTAACAATAATTTCACAACTTTGGAAAGGGAGTTAGGAAGTGTTAAAGATAGCCTTGCCGATTTGAAAAGTCCTTCAATTTCGAATGCTAGTACTCACTTTACAGCAGCGGTCAATTCTTCCAATGATCCGAAATATGTGTCTCTTCAAGACGAAACAACATGCAACATCACCTCCAACAGCAATCCTCCTTTATTTAATAGACCACTCGATAACATTAACAATATCGATATCAATAACCTTATTAATATCGATAGCTCTAATCAAAACTTTAATACAAATATTAACACTCCTTTCGTTAATACAATCCCTCCTTCCATTTTGACTCCTAGAGTGGTGCCTTCTCCAAGGTGTATATTTCTTTCTAAATTCGATATATCTACATCTTCTACAGACATTCTTAACCATGTAAAGTCTGTATTAAATCAACAAAATATCTACAATGACCAAAACTTAATTAAATGTAAAAATATAACTAGAGCAAATGGTAGAGTTGCTTCTTTTAAAGTCTCCGTCCCCGAACCAATGTTCAATCTATTAATTTCTCCGACATCATGGCCCACTAATACCTTCATCCAAGAATTTGTCAACAAAAAACCGCAAGTTATTAACAATAATGTAAATGAGGCTTCAAAAAACTAAAGTGTTTGTCCCTTTATTATCAAAATGTAAGGGGACTTCGCTCAAAAGCGCCTGAAGTATTTTTAAAATCACAAGAGCTTCCTTTTGATATTTTTGCTCTTAGTGAGACTAATTTAACTAGTAATTTTAATAATAACGAGTTTTTTACCTCGGATTTTAATGTTTACCGAAAAGACGGTATTTTGGGGGTTATGCCTGGAAGAGGTGTTCTAATAGCAGTGCATTCTAGGTATGATAGTTCACTTTTTGAAATACCTAACACCGAAGAAATTGAATTGATCTGCGTAAGAATCAATATCAAGCGAAAAATTATCTTTGTTTTATGCTGTTACATACGACCTTCCAGTCCAATTGAAACTTATCATAACCTTATAAAAGCAGTTGACAATCTGGGTGACGCTATGGAGGTACATGATGGGTTATTGCTCGTTGGGGACTTCAATCTCCCTAATCTGTCATGGTCACGATCCGAGGATGACTCTCATTTTGTTGCAAGTAACGCAACAACTGAAAAAGAAATGTTATTTACTGACAATCTGTCTGATTGCGGCTTGCATCAGATTAGTGATGTTAAAAATAACTTGAGCAGACAACTCGATCTCATTTTTTCCAATGATGCAAATAACTGTATCGTAGAGCAAAGTAGCTTAACTCTTTCCACCATTGACAATTTTCATCCGCCATTGTCTTTAACTTACGTCTATGAGCACAATCATCCCGATGTAGATTCTGAGAACCCATATCGATTTAATTTCCGAAAAGCAAACTTCGCCCAACTAAACGAGCTGCTTAGTAACATTAATTTTGATTTAATATTAAACCAGACTGTTAACAATAGCATCAATAGTTTAACCACTAACTTCTACTCAATAATTTTTGAATGTTTTTTTCTATGCGTTCCCTATGCACCATATAAAAATATCTCACCGTCACCACCGTGGTATTCAAAACAACTTCGTTCACTCCGTAACTCCCGAAATAGTCTATGGAGAAAATATCTTAAAACTAGATCAGAGACAGACTATTACTCCTATTTAGTAGTGTACAACGAGTTCTCTGCTCACTCAAAACTCCTGTATGATGCATATATTAATCAAATGCAGTTTGATATAATCTCAGATCCCAAACGCTTTTGGCAATTCATTAACGTAAAAAAAAAGTCAGATGGATATCCTAATTCCCTCAAATATTTAGATCACTCTTCTAATGATTCAAAAATTATAACTAATTTATTTGCTAATTTCTTCAGTCTTGCTTTTTCCGACAGTAATTTTGTACCTGATGCTGACTATTTCACTTATATGAACGATTGTAACCAAACATCATTGGTATCGATCAACATCACTGTTGACGATGTGCTTAGCAAAATAAATAAATTAAAAGATGATTTCTCTTCGGGACCTGATGGTTTACCTGCTATTGTATTAAAGAAGTGTGCAGCTAATTTGGCTCAGCCTCTTACTATTCTTTTTCAAAAATCTCTTTCTCAAAGAATTTTTCCATCTATGTGGAAAGATTCTTTCATAATTCCCATTCATAAGAAAGGCTGTAAATCTGACATTTCTAACTATAGGCCGATTGCCAAATTATCTTGCATTCCTAAACTATTCGAAAGTATTATATTCGACACAATGTACTTTCATTGTAAATCATTATTTTCGGCCAAACAACATGGGTTCCTAAAAGGGAAATCAACGACCACTAATTTAACTGAATTTGTTTCTTATACATTAAACTCAATAGAAAGTAAAAAAGAAGTTGATGTTATTGCTACGGACTTTAGCAAGGCGTTTGATAAAATATCCCACAATATTATATCTTTCAAGCTAAAGGCTCTTGGATTCCCTCCTGGTTTCATTGAATGGATGGAATCATACCTATCCGAACGTAAATATCGCGTTTTATTTAGATCTTCTATATCAGAGCCATTTGCTGCAAAATCGGGAGTCCCTCAAGGTAGTCATCTAGGCCCTATTATTTTTATTCTGACTATTAATGACGTAGAATCTGTGATTGAAAATTCCCAAGTTTCAATGTACGCAGACGACATGAAAATCTTTAGAATGATTTCTTCACCCGATGATGCTTTACCCCTACAGGCCGATTTAAACAATTTCTATGTTTGGTGTCAAAAAAACAATTTAGAGCTTAATGTTTCCAAATGCCAAACAATCACATATTCCCGTAAACGTTTCCGTCCGCAAACACGGGACTATTATATCAACGAATGTATTGTTCACAGAGTAACAACTATCCGAGATTTAGGAGTTATTTGTGATAGTGAGCTTAACTTTAGGTCTCACTATGACAATATCGTAGCTAGAGCTAATTCTGCTTTAGGTTTCGTCAAACGTTGGTCTAAGGAATTTTCGGATCCTTACGTTACGAAATCTCTTTATACCACGTTTGTAAGGCCTCTACTGGAATACGCCAGCCAAGTATGGTCCCCTTATCACCAAGTCCATATAAATAGAATTGAAGCAATACAACGTAGATTCCTCCGTTTCGCCTTAAGAGGACTTTCATGGGTTGACAATTTTAACTTACCTCCGTATCAAGAACGGTTGCGGCTTATAAACTTGAAATCTCTAGAAAAACGTCGTGAAGTTGCCGATATTATTTTCGTACACCAAATTCTATCCGGTGCTACAGAATCTTCCACCCTCCTTGACGCAATGAGTATTAACATTAACTCGCATTCTCTAAGATCAGTTCCCCAATTTCATCAAGCTCAGCACAGAACTGATTATGGAAGTAATGAACCAATAACGAGAATGTTACGAAAGGTTAACGAAAACTCTAATATTTTTGATTTCAACCACAGCAAGATCACACAAAAGAAGCTTTTATACTGTACTTCCTTAAACAACTAAAAAAATAAATAAATACGTATATGTATATAGTAGAGAGAAACTGACTCTTTTTTCTTTTTTTTTATTTTCTTTTTGCTTTACGAAATTGACAAGTGTCTTCTACACGCTTATTTACTTTTTTTCTATGTTTTTTTTCGTGTTTTTTTTTTATTCTTTTAATTTTTGACTTTAAAATTTTAAAATTTTTAATTTTAGGATTTTGCATTTTTTTCTTTTTTTTTTAATTTTTAATTTAAAATTTTGAATTATTTTGTTTTTTCCTATTTGTACCTGCTTGCATTAAGCAGTCCATAACTCTTATCTTCCTGATATCCGTATCGCCATCACTTTTTTTTATTTTTATTTATTACAAATAATTTCTAATTAAGTGCCGATACGACTAGCAACCGTAATTGCAATCGTACTCGGTGAAAATGGACCCCAGCGCGTGCGGTATCTGGGGGGGAAAGAGGCGTGGGAATAATAATTAAAAAATTACATCTACATCTACACTAATATATAAAGCTGAAGAGTTTGTTCGTTTGAACGCGGTAATCTCAGGAACTACTGGTTCGAATGGTATAATTCTTTTTGTGTTGGATGGTGCCTTAATCGACTTAGACATTAGGCTACTTAACATTGAGCTGTGACCAATAGCAGCGAAGAATCTGTGGAAAATGTGGAAAAAACGGCAAAAAATATACATTTTTCTGCGTTTTAACGTACTTATCTCAGGAACTACTGGTTCGAATGGTATAATTCTTTTTGTGTTGGATTGTGCCTTAATCGACTTAGACATTAGGCTACTTAACATTAAGCTGCGACCAATAGCAGCGAAGAATCTGTGGAAAATATGGAAAAAACGGCAAAAAATATACATTTTTCTGCGTTTTAACGCACTTATCTCAGGAACTACTGGTTCGAATGGTATAATTCTTTTTGTGTTGGATGGTGCCTTAATCGACTTAGACATTAGGCTATTTAACATTAAGCTGTGACCAATAGCAGCGAAGAATCTGTGGAAAATATGGAAAAAACGGCAAAAAATATACATTTTTCTGCGTTTTAACGCGCTTATCTCAGGAACTGCTTTATGAAATTGAACAATTTTTTAATGTTGAATGGTCCATTTATCAAGGAAGGCTTGAAGCTATATAAAATTTAGCTGCGACCAATAGGAGCGAAGAATTTGTGTAAAATGTGGAAAAAACGGCAAACAATACAATACAATCTACATCTACATCTACACTAATATATAAAGCTGAAGAGTTTGTTTGTTTGAACGCGGTAATCTCAGGAACTACTGGTTCGAATGGTATAATTCTTTTTGTGTTGGATGGTGCCTTAATCGACTTAGACATTAGGCTACTTAACATTAAGCTGTGACATTAGCAGCGAAGAATCTGTGGAAATGTGAGAACTGAGATTTTTTTCTGAGATCTCTGAGATGGAATTATTTTCGATTCGATTTCTCACTCAGCTATTTGACGTGGCTGACATATGTGCAGCAACAATTAGTAAGGTTACCATTAAATCTCAATGATAACTGAGAATTATGTTCCACCAAATGATTTTGCCTCAGTCAAGGTGACATTGAGATCTCAGTGAGATGTTGTTAGGTGGAACTGGCCTAATAACTGCTCAAATTAGAATTTTGAGAGTTCAATTGATTTGTGAATGTGATTGATTGCACTATTTGTGCAGATTATTGTGTTTGAACAATATCATTTTATGTACTTCTTAACTAAAAAATATGCTCAGTTTAAAGAAAAAAAAATTTTCTCTACGAAAAAAAAACGATGCAGAAGTAAGAGAGATATAAGAATTAGGGAGAGTTCACCCAAGAGAATGCTTTAAGTATGAAGAACTGAAGGGAATCATAAAAAATGCTCAAATTTTTCAAGTTCAAGAGAATTACGACCAAGGGAGAGTTGACTGCAATGCAATTTTACAATAACCTGAACAAAATTCCCACGCGCGCATGATGCACATGTCGAGACGATACTCTGGCCGGTGGACGAGGGAGAGGCGGACGAACTCGTAATTTACCTCTGTAATTTTAACTTTTTGTTTGATTGTATTAAAATTTTTTGAAATTGAAGAAATTTTCATCAAATTAACCGAACTTCAACAACAACAAACGTTGGTCACAACATAAACTTTATTTAACTATCCGAAATTTCATTATTCTTATCTGATGCATCTTCATTTTTGTGTAAGTTATGTATGTATTTCCAAGCTACTAAGTTTGAATTTTGTGGTGATGGCTTAGAGCAATTCCTAAGCATAATATGTAGATTTGATCCACAACGAAAGCTAGATCATCCTCTTCTTTTAATTCAGTGCGTGTGGATAAAAGGTGACCAATTTTCGAACAATTGTAACACCTAATTGTAGGTCATGAAGTTTGATGATTCTCCAGATGATTTTGAAATATTATTTCTTGATGGAAGTGTTTGTATCCTTCTTTAATCTATACGCTTTATTACTTCCTTCCTTATTCTATAATCCTTAATTTTTCATATAAGATCTTGAGCCGAATAAAGAATAGCAATGTCAAAGGAACGTTCTTAAAACGCATCTTCAGGATACACCTAACATAATAACATTGTATTTGCAGAAGTTAATTTGGTTTTGGTCATACGCTCATAGCTCATTAATTTCGGAAATCGTGAAATTATGTTCAAAATTTTCCGAATTTTACTAACGAAATTTATAACTTCTTTGTTTGTTTACGAAAAAAAGAACAAAGCTTTTTCTAAGGGTGTTTGCTATCTGAGTTTTTGTCGTTGTTCTTTGTTTTATTTTATTTTTTTACGAAAATCGCACGAAAATCTCTTAAGCCCGTATGATACTACATTTTTTTCTCTTTTTTTTCATCATTAAAAATGGAACAAGAAAGAGTAAGCATTTCCTTACCTGATTTCTCTATAAGTGCGAGTGTGTTCTCATTACTGTAATTAATGGGGAATTATCAAAAAAATTCATTAAAAATGTAACCCGAACTACATTTTTAATGAGCTAGTCTCTATTTTTTTGACACTTTTACATTAAAGTGCGCTCAAAAAATTTATTTTGACGAATGTCCTTTGAGGTCTAATTCGGGAAATACAATGTACAAAGCGAGTCGAATTTTGTTTTGCCAAACAGAGAAACAATTTGGGGTGTGAAAATAATTTTTTTTTTATTTTCACACCCCAAATTGTTTCTCTGTTTGGCAAAAAAAAAAATCGGCTCGCTTCGCTCGCTTTCCAGCGCTACAGTATAAATTATTTTTTCTTGCACAATTTGCACTAGCATGTTTTTTGGTACGAAGATAGTTTAAAAAAATATTTGACATCATTTTCAAACAAAATTGGTAATAATTTTTATTTGAATTGATATGAATTAATATTTTGTTGTAGTAGGAAATTAATAATTTTTGTACATTTGCACCATTTGTGATTTGAAAAGTATACATTTTGTTTATACTAAATCTACATTATTCTTCTATAGTTAACAAAAAAAAAAATCTAGAAAATCGGTCAACCGGTTTAGCTAATTAGTAAACGTACAGAAAAAAGCTATTCATTTATACAGATTCTTAAAAAATCAT
This sequence comes from Sphaerophoria taeniata, assembly GCA_943590905.1. NCBI lineage: Eukaryota > Metazoa > Arthropoda > Insecta > Diptera > Syrphidae > Sphaerophoria > Sphaerophoria taeniata. The sequence goes on along the minus strand of OX016540.1, from coordinate 233,832,698 downwards.
GACCAACTTCCAATGCTAAGCAAATTTTTCAATGCAAACATTAAAACATAAAAACATTGGAGACCCCACGAAATTTTCTTTCACCCCACTACTGGAAATAAATTTGTCATTGATTTTGATGCGAAAGTAAACTACACGGTGCGATGAAATAACTCCACGGGAACTAACTCCACTGATTGATTTACTTCCCACCAAGTGAGAACTTACTCCACTTTTGTAAAGTATAGTTAGTTCCCATGTACAGTGGGAATTAAATTCCTTAAATAATTAGTGGATCTAGTTCCCTTCGAATTTGAAATAATATGCCATTTTGATTGAGAAAAAATTAAAATAAGAATTCAAGTATACTGAGCAATTTTGTTTGTGAAATTAAAATAAATGTCTTTTAGAAATGAAGTCATTCCGAAATTCAGTTTTTAAAACTGAAAATAAATTTAAAAAATCGCATGCACAAAAATATTGAGAAACTTAGAGGAAACCCATTTTTAAGAATCTGACCCCTATATTGTTTTTCATTAGTCCAGAAATCAAATTCGGGGTTTCTGACCTTTGCTATTAATTTTAAACATTTTCTAAAACGGTATATAATAATTGAAATATACCGCATGCTGTAAGTTTATGTGACATAAAGAAAACTTTTTCCAATGCACACGTTCTTCTGAAGTTTGGTGTTCGGTGAGAGTAGGGCATTCTACAAGCACACTGTACTCGAACCCAGTTTCATCTTGTTGCATTTTTTTGTCCCTTTAAATAACTGAGCTATTTAAATAATATTAAAAGTTCCATCAGAAAGACATTTTTTTATTGACTCTATTAACTCTACAATCCCTCTCAAACGATTAAAAAAATTGTATTATTAAGGATTTGGAGGTCGAACGAAAAATTGCAAGCGAGCGAAGCGAGCCGAAAATATTTTGCCCAAAAGAGAATCAATTTGGGGTGTGAAAATAAAATTTTTGTCGACAAATACGTAGTAAATATAAATGATCTTATTTATTTATAGGACATTTTGGGGTTGTTGTTATGACCCACCGCCACCATAGTGGGTCATTAGCCCCGAAACCCATTGTCGGGACTTCTAACTTCCGGACCAGTTTCCCTGCCCCATGTATAACTGTGTGAACTTTGTTCCCCTTAGAAAGTGAACTAAGTTCTCACCATACATGGGAACTAACTACACTTTACAAAAGTGGAGTAAGTTCTCACTTGGTGGGAAGTATATCCCTCAGTGGAGTTAGTTCCCGTGAAGTTATTTCCCCGCACCAAACTACACAACATGATAATAATGTGTAACTCTTATAAAGATAAGTGAAATTAATTCGCACCTTCTGTGGGAAATAGCTTCACATCAAAGTGAAGTTATTACCCACAGAAAAGTGAAGTAATATCCCACCATAGTTGGGATATAACTTCACCAGAAAAAAGTGAAGATATTTCTCACTTGAGGTGAAGTTAATTCTCATGTGGAGTTAATTCCCAGTAAAGTAAGTTCCCTGCACCTTTCAAATTCGGTTTTGTAGTTTTCGAGATATTTGAGCTTGAAGTTGATGCATGTAGAATCAGAAAAATGGGTTATTTTCACTATAAAAGCAAATAACTTCTGAATCATGGGTTTTACGGAAATGATTTTGGTACCAAATGAGAGATCATAAAAATATATTTCTTAACAAATCAGTTGCCAGTCAGAACAACTTAATTCCAAATGGTCTTTTTGGAAATACAAACCTTAATGAAAGTAATCGACCAGCAATTACCATCTGCGACGGCACACACATCTATTTGCAAAAAAGCTCTAATTATAGTTTTCAAAAAAAGATTTACAGTCTCCATAAGTACCAAAATTTGGTCAAACCGTTTATGACATCTTATGACGGGTATATTCTGGACGTTATGGGACCATATGCTGCAACGACATCGGATGCCAACATCATGAAAAGCATTTTTAGAGACGAAAAAACCTATGCAAGACAATTCTTCAGACAGGACGATGTGTTCATCTTGGATAGAGGATTTAGAGATGCAATTCCTTGCTTATAATCCTATGGTTACAAGTGTCACATGCCTGATTCTGTGTTGGAAGATAATTTTCAACTCGTCGCCCGAGAATTGGTTTGTTCCATACGCCATTGGCACTTTTTCGAGAAAAACGCATTTAAAGGTTCGCGTGCTTAGTACTCCGAAACTGTGCGATAGGATTTTTTTTTATTTTTTTTAAATTGAAGTTAGTCTTATTAAGACTTCACCTACCAATTTTCAAAGTGTTTTGCCTTACCGTTAACAAGATACCTTTATCAGCACAAAAGTCTACTTTTTTGGCTTGTGTCCCACCTCATACATTTTGAAAATGATTTGTTTTTCCATACACGTGGGACACACAAAAATGGATATGGCACAAACCAATTCTCATCAATGCATAATGTGAAAGGCAAGAATGCATGTAGCTGGATGCTAAAATTTTAAAAGAAAATCGATTATATCTTTTTTTTAAACATTTTTCTTTAAAAAAAAAAAAATAATAATTAAAGCAGTTCTACTGCGCTATCACAAAGTTTAGGCGTATAAATCGTACTTTTAACAAGCCGAATGCATTTTCAACTACCATTCTTATAGCTGAATGCAGGTTGTTAAATGCTAGATGTTGGTCCGTAAGTTGGCCGTAGTCCTTGTAAGGTGGAACTATTTTGAAGCAAGGTAGGCTGAATCACCCAACAGAAATGTATTGTTGGACAACAATTGGGCAAAGTAAGAGTGAGCTCTTCTATACAAAGCCGATCTTCGCAAAACACGACTATCGTGTAAACCAACACAAATGTCAATGATATTTTTTTTCAGCATTGACGCCCCCTTGCAAAACAATGGTAAAGTTTTGCTTACGATTGTAATAGCACTCTTTGTTTAATTTTGGTGCAGCAATCGTAATATGCGTGCAATCAATGGCACCGATTACACCTCGTAGTTTCTTTTTTGCTTCGAACTGACGGCAGTTTTCAGAGATACGTTCTCCTTGTGGCCACTTTATATACACATCTGCTTTGGAAACAAGCCAGCTGCTTACTCGACCCACAACACCCCAGGCTGAAGATTTTGATACACCGAATAGATTCCCCAATTGCCTAAAAGTGATAGTGTTGCTTATGTACCATACATAGATTAGTACCTCTTTTTTTGCGTCAATACTAGGTTTTCCAGCATAAAACGAAGTTGATGGATTTGAGATGAATTCCGACTGTGAATATTCAACTAAAAAAACGCAGTTAAATAAAAATAGTAGGTACAGCAATTCTTAACGAAGTAATGTACCTACTTGTTAATTGATTTATAGTCAAGTGGTTCAGCCGCAGATGCGACTTGAAATCTTCTTCACTGTATGCACCTATAGTTTCAATGAAGTTTTCCACTTTTGAGTGACCATCTTGCAAATCAAGGGCAGAGTCATTTGAACTTAACCTTCTTCAAAAAAAAGTGTTCAAAACTGAATTCATTACCATCTTCATCGCTTGAAGAGTCAAGTAGTTGCCAAGCCAAGCCAGGACTAAATGATTTCATACAATAATCTCAGGATATCTACACAATTGTAATGGATATGGCACAAACCAATACTAAAAAATTTTTTGCGATGATTGTCCCATAAACATAGCATTTCTTTAACACAAGTGCACGTAGGACAAACCAAATCTCAACATTCTTAGGATTTTTTTTATCCCTTGTCACCGTAATATGCACGTGGAACAAAACAATTCTGACAAAAAACTTGACAAATTTTATATGGAAAAAATGTCCCAAACGCCAAAAAATGGTTTATGGCACAAAACAATTCTAGAAAATGTTGATTTTGGTGGATATGGAACAAAATTGATGTTGGATATCTCGGGATTGAAAAGACGTAGCACAAATCTGATCACAGATTTAGAAAGAACATACAAAATTCCCATAGAATCCATTCCTAACTCGAAAATGACAAAAGTGGCGTATGGAACAAACCAATTCTCGGGCGACGAACTCACAACAGCACAAGCGAATAGGTCAAGATGTGTAACAATGGTTCGATGGGTCGTTGAAGTTTAAACGGCCAATTTAAAAGAGATTTTAAGCTGTTTCGGCAGGACTTCAACAACTTAGCATCTCGTCATTTAATGGATCATTTTAAAATTGCAGCTGCGCTTCTTAATAAATTCCATCCATTAATAGAGGACAATTCTGATGCGAGCTCTTTCCTGGAGTTAGCATTAAATAAATTAAACACTCCAAATTATTTGGGAGATTTTGTTAAAGAGCAAAATCTAAATAGAGCAAGGGCTGCATTTCTTCGTATTAATGGGCAAATTCCAAGTTTTGAGAATTTCCCGCTTCTCAATTTAGTGAAGCTTCGAAAAATATCTTTGGAGACTATCAAATAAAGCAAGCCCGCTCCTACGTTATAGAAGTCTGCGAACGCAGCGCTGCGGTGAGCGTATTAGCTTAGCTGACCCAAGCCTAGTTGGAAACAATTTTTTAATGAGGGGAAGAATCAAGTCGCGGCACATAAGTGGAAAAATCTATTTCACTTACCTACATAATAGTGAGCAACGAGCCAAATGATGCAAACAGTTGCAATGCAATTAAGGCATATTATTGCAATTGTCTTGTTGGTATGCGAACCGTTGGGTGTTGCGCACATGTAATGAATATCTTATGGTTCTTGGGTTATGCACGCCATGGTACAAATATAACGATACCACCAGCTTTATATTTAGATAGTGTTCTTATTGATGAAAACACGTAAAATAAAATATATTCCATATTTTTCCAAAAAAAGAAAATAAATTAAAACCTTAAATAAACGTTGAATGAATTTTAGTTTGCTCAATAGCGGGGTTTACATGGTCCAACATGGTTGGACAACATGGTTGGATGAAAAAATAAACTTTGCGTTTACACTATGAACGATGTTGTCCAACATCAGTCAGTGTGGTTATTTTTCTCGAACGAAACAGACACGTTATGGAGAAGAAAATTTTAGCAGCGCTAATAATGAAGGAAATAATTGAAGACGAAGAAGAGGAAATCAAAATAAAAAAAGCAAAAAAAAAACGTCTGTGGGTAAAAAAGTGGATAAGTAATAGATCCAAGAGCTCGCATACTTATATGCTAAAAGAGCTGAGGCTAACGTCATCTTTAGACTTCAAAAACTTTTTGCGGATGGATGCTAATGTGTATGATGAGTTATTGGCTATGGTGAAGCCTTATATCGAAAAGAAGAATACCAGCATGAGAGATTCGATATCAGCCCATGAGCGGCTTTCCGCTACTTTAAGATTTTTGGCAACTGGGAGAAGCTATGCAGATCTAAAGTACTCCACACGCATCGCGAAATGCACTTTGAGCATTTTAATAATAGAGACTTGCCAAGCAATACGAAAAGTATTAAAAGACTTTATTAAGGATAGTAAAACATTTATTTTATTATTTATTTATTTATTTATTTTATTATGAATATTCCACATCTGAAAGAAGTTCATTTATGGCCATGTAGTCGTTTCGTTACGATAACATGTCTTGGAGCATACCTCGAAAAAGTGGTAGAGCTGCTTGTGTGCGAAGCCTCGCTGAAAAATTGTTCACCTGACGGTGAAAGTGGACTTGAAAGTGGAGTTGAAGAGCGCGGATCTTCATACCGGTTATTATCACCAGTTTCAAACAGTTTCGAGGAACCTTCATGGAGTTTTCCTAGGGCCCCCTGGAAGAGAACCTCCATGATGGTTCGGTTCGCAAACAACTGTTGGGTTGGTGGCAGTTTGCGGAATAAGTTTTCCCAGGTGGCGCTAAAGGTGCTGGCATCGTCTTGTCGTTGGTTACTTTGTTCCAGCTGATTGAGGGCTCGCATAAAAATTTCATTTCTCTCGGTTTGGAGATTTTTTTTTATCCTTTTCCTTACCGGTTGAATTTCTTCCTGTAATAAAAGAAAACTTTTTTATTCTTACAGCTACCAACAAGTGAAGATGAATGTAGACAAGTAGCAAATGGGTTTGAGGAAGCATGGAACTTTCCACATTGCATTGGATCACTTGACGGTAAGCACGTCAATATAATTAAGCCTACTGGAAGTGGAGCCTACTACTTCAACTATAAAAAAAAACGTACAGCATTGTTCTGATGGCACTAGTGAATGCTAACTACGAATTTTTAATGGTTGAAGCTGGTGCCAATGGAAGAGTGTCTGACAGAGGGGTGTTTTTCAAACACCAAATTCGGGTACAAATTTGAAAATAAGGAATTGAATTTTCCACCCGCGTCGAAAGTTGGCATTTTCGAGAAGAAATTGCCATATGTCATCGTCGCAGATGATGCTTTTTCATTGGATGAGAACTTGCTAAAACCATATAGCTACCATTCGATGACAAAGGAGCAAGAGCAATTCAATTACCGTCTATCGAGGGAGAGGAACGTGATTGAAAACACTTTCGGCATTATTTCATCCCGTTTTAGGATTTTGCTGACAACAATACAATTGAATCCAGCGAAGACAACAGATATTGTTCTAGCGATATGCTACTTGCATAATTTTTTAAGAACAAAAAGCGCAAGGAGTTATATAAACAGCACGGATATAGAAATCTCAACATCACATGCAAGAGAAAACTCGCTTCTCCAATTGCAATGTGGGAAATACAAAAATTCATCTTACATTGCTAAGGACACAAGAAATAATTTTTGCGACTATTTTGCTCGATTTGAATAAAATTTAACTGAAACCACAAAATGTCACTTCATTGTTTGTTTTAATAAATTTAAATAAACCACATATTAAACTTTTCACACTTACCTCTTAATTTTTGTCGTCCGGGTCCATTGAAGAAACCCCGTCCATCTGTTCCTCCTGGTCTTTAAGAAATTCCAAGGTATTGAAGTACCACAACGATGGTACGTAAACTTCCTCAACACCGGCACCGGATTTTTCACTTCTTTTTACTTTTTTTAGTTCTCTCCGGTAAGAGGAACGGATGCAATTTAATTTTTTTTTTTTAAAGTTCGACGTTTGCATTTTCTTCGTTTTCTTTATATTTTAATAGTAACATTTCATACGCCTTGGTTTTTACATTTCGATTTTTATAGTTTTCACTTTTTATTTTCCAGAGTTCTGGGAGATTTTTATATAGTTCAAAAAACTCCCTCCAAAATTCGTTATTTGTGATTGCCGACATTTCGAATAGACCGCACAGAAAACGCATATAATTTAAATGAAAAATGAGTGAATGGCGGGAATTCCCCATATTTTCATTTTTCAGGTTTGTCCAACATCTGTTTACACACGTTGGATGGTATGACGAACCAGCAAGTTTTTAAAAATTTTTAAAAACCATCCAACATGGTTTGTCAAGCGATTGTTTTAGCGTTTAGATGATCAAACATTGCAGTTGTCAAACCATGTTGTCCAACCATGTTGGACCATGTAAACCCCGCTAATAGAATATGTGATTATTTTCTGAGAAAAAAAGTAAAAAGAATATGAAGAAAAAGTAAGTATGTTGTCTTTGAAAACAAAAATCTTTATTTTCAGAAGAATTCTTTTAATAAGATGGTTTTTTTGTAAGAAAATATAATTGATTTATATATCATATTAAAGGTTATGAAATAAGGATTAGAACTACACATGGATAAAAATGTATATGTTATCACTGATATATGTGCTAAATATATATAAAAAATACTGATTTGTTAAGAAAGATATTTTTATGATCTTTCGTTTCCGTAAAACCCATGAGTCAGAAGTTATTGGCTTTTATAGTGAAAATAACCCATTTTTGTGATTCTTCATACATCAACTTCAAGCTCAAATATCTCGGAAACTACAAAACCGAATTCGAAAATATTTGGAATATATATTCAGCTAAGTGTCACCTCCTTATTGATACCTGTCTTACGTGTGTACGCTCTGGGCCAAAAAATGGTCATTATCCTTTCCGACGAAATACCGTTAAAGCATTTATTTTATTCTTGCTTAAAGCTGTCATCGGATGTATAGTTTAGAACCACAGCAGGGTGGCAGGATACTTAAAATAAGTTGTTGTGAAGATCGAATATTCTTTTAAACTTGTTTAATGAACTGTCAATACCAGACGATTTGGGATAAAGTTTCACCGTTATCTAGTTCTTCAAGAGGAAACGCAACCTTTCAAATTTATGAAATAAAAAGTATCATTAGATCATGTCCTTTCGAAATAAAATAATCTTTAGCAATTATATTGGTACATTAATGTCTTTGGCAAGTATACCTATACGTAAACACAAAGTTAAGTGCTCAAATTTGGCCAACGTACATAGTTCTTTTGAACATTCTTATGTGCGAATAAATTATTTGAAAAGTTTTCAAAATTCTTTCCATAAACTATTTGCAGTCCATTGTCTCCAACTAAATGGGTTGACCACATTCCTAATTCGTGGGGTTTAAAATGAGAGCCTTTAAGTATTTAAATATGTTTTGTGAAAATGATTGCAAATGAGTGGTATAAAATAAAAATGGTTGACGAAAACATTTTCATAACAATGTTGCTACAAATATTTTTGGAAATAATTAACATAAGGAATAACCGTTCCATTTCAGCTTTGTTCTTTTCCTGAGTAGTTCCTTCAATCTAATGAATCTTCATTGCCTAAGACAGTAACTTAATATTTACTAGAATTTACTCTTGGTTAATAAAGTGGAAGATTTAAGAGCTTGCAACAAAACAATAAAAGGAAAAAAATAAACTCAAGGACTTATGGCGTTCTTATCCGCATTAGTTTTTTTTCTTATGCAGGAGGAGAGAACGAGTATTCGTTTGCATTTCCCTTTATATATTACATTATATTTGTCATGAATGTTTTTCCCATTTACTTATGTGAAACCCTAGTAAATAGTAGAAGAATGTGTTATTTGTTTTAAATATAGACATTTTTTAAGTGCTTTAATTTTTGTCTAAGATTACTAGCTTAGTAAACTTACATAACTCAAACGGGAGCTAAATATAAGTAGGTATTTCATAATTTGTTTCGGCCTATTAACTACGTACATAATTTTATATTTTCGTTTTTATTAGAAACTTCAAAAACCAAACCACAGTTCTTTTTGATCAAATGAGCATTATGCCAAGGAAAAGAACAAAGCTGAAATGGAACGGTTATTCCTTATGTTAATTATTTCCAAAAATATTTGTAGCAACATTGTTATGAAAATGTTTTCGTCAACCATTTTTATTTTATACCACTCATTTGCAATCATTTTCACAAAACATATTTAAATACTTAAAGGCTCTCATTTTAACCCCACGAATTAGGAATGTGGTCAACCCATTTAGTTGGAGACAATGGACTGCAATTAGTTTATGGAAAGAATTTTGAAAACTTTTCAAATAATTTATTCGCACATAAGAATGTTCAAAAGAACTATGTACGTTGGCCAAATTTGAGCACTTAACTTTGTGTTTACGTATAGGTATACTTGCCAAAGACATTAATGTACCAATATAATTGCTAAAGATTATTTTATTTCGAAAGGACATGATCTAATGATACTTTTTATTTCATAAATTTGAAAGGTTGCGTTTCCTCTTGAAGAACTAGATAACGGTGAAACTTTATCCCAAATCGTCTGGTATTGACAGTTCATTATACAAGTTTAAAAGAATATTCGATCTTCACAACAACTTATTTTAAGTATCCTGCCACCCTGCTGTGGTTCTAAACTATACATCCGATGACAGCTTTAAGCAAGAATAAAATAAATGCTTTAACGGTATTTCGTCGGAAAGGATAATGACCATTTTTGGGCCCAGAGCGTACACACGTAAGACAGGTATCAATAAGGAGGTGACACTTAGCTGAATATATATTCCAAATATTTTCGAATTCGGTTTTGTAGTTTCCGAGATATTTGAGCTTGAAGTTGATGTATGAAGAATCACAAAAATGGGTTATTTTCACTATAAAAGCCAATAACTTCTGACTCATGGGTTTTACGGAAACGAAAGATCATAAAAATATCTTTCTTAACAAATCAGTATTTTTTATATATATTTAGCACATATATCAGTGATAACATATACATTTTTATCCATGTGTAGTTCTAATCCTTATTTCATAACCTTTAATATGATATATAAATCAATTATATTTTCTTACAAAAAAAACCATCTTATTAAAAGAATTCTTCTGAAAATAAAGATTTTTGTTTTCAAAGACAACATACTTACTTTTTCTTCATATTCTTTTTACTTTTTTTCTCAGAAAATAATCACATATTCTATTAGCGGGGTTTACATGGTCCAACATGGTTGGACAACATGGTTTGACAACTGCAATGTTTGATCATCTAAACGCTAAAACAATCGCTTGACAAACCATGTTGGATGGTTTTTAAAAATTTTTAAAAACTTGCTGGTTCGTCATACCATCCAACGTGTGTAAACAGATGTTGGACAAACCTGAAAAATGAAAATATGGGGAATTCCCGCCATTCACTCATTTTTCATTTAAATTATATGCGTTTTCTGTGCGGTCTATTCGAAATGTCGGCAATCACAAATAACGAATTTTGGAGGGAGTTTTTTGAACTATATAAAAATCTCCCAGAACTCTGGAAAATAAAAAGTGAAAACTATAAAAATCGAAATGTAAAAACCAAGGCGTATGAAATGTTACTATTAAAATATAAAGAAAACGAAGAAAATGCAAACGTCGAACTTTAAAAAAAAAAAATTAAATTGCATCCGTTCCTCTTACCGGAGAGAACTAAAAAAAGTAAAAAGAAGTGAAAAATCCGGTGCCGGTGTTGAGGAAGTTTACGTACCATCGTTGTGGTACTTCAATACCTTGGAATTTCTTAAAGACCAGGAGGAACAGATGGACGGGGTTTCTTCAATGGACCCGGACGACAAAAATTAAGAGGTAAGTGTGAAAAGTTTAATATGTGGTTTATTTAAATTTATTAAAACAAACAATGAAGTGACATTTTGTGGTTTCAGTTAAATTTTATTCAAATCGAGCAAAATAGTCGCAAAAATTATTTCTTGTGTCCTTAGCAATGTAAGATGAATTTTTGTATTTCCCACATTGCAATTGGAGAAGCGAGTTTTCTCTTGCATGTGATGTTGAGATTTCTATATCCGTGCTGTTTATATAACTCCTTGCGCTTTTTGTTCTTAAAAAATTATGCAAGTAGCATATCGCTAGAACAATATCTGTTGTCTTCGCTGGATTCAATTGTATTGTTGTCAGCAAAATCCTAAAACGGGATGAAATAATGCCGAAAGTGTTTTCAATCACGTTCCTCTCCCTCGATAGACGGTAATTGAATTGCTCTTGCTCCTTTGTCATCGAATGGTAGCTATATGGTTTTAGCAAGTTCTCATCCAATGAAAAAGCATCATCTGCGACGATGACATATGGCAATTTCTTCTCGAAAATGCCAACTTTCGACGCGGGTGGAAAATTCAATTCCTTATTTTCAAATTTGTACCCGAATTTGGTGTTTGAAAACACCCCTCTGTCAGACACTCTTCCATTGGCACCAGCTTCAACCATTAAAAATTCGTAGTTAGCATTCACTAGTGCCATCAGAACAATGCTGTACGTTTTTTTTTATAGTTGAAGTAGTAGGCTCCACTTCCAGTAGGCTTAATTATATTGACGTGCTTACCGTCAAGTGATCCAATGCAATGTGGAAAGTTCCATGCTTCCTCAAACCCATTTGCTACTTGTCTACATTCATCTTCACTTGTTGGTAGCTGTAAGAATAAAAAAGTTTTCTTTTATTACAGGAAGAAATTCAACCGGTAAGGAAAAGGATAAAAAAAAATCTCCAAACCGAGAGAAATGAAATTTTTATGCGAGCCCTCAATCAGCTGGAACAAAGTAACCAACGACAAGACGATGCCAGCACCTTTAGCGCCACCTGGGAAAACTTATTCCGCAAACTGCCACCAACCCAACAGTTGTTTGCGAACCGAACCATCATGGAGGTTCTCTTCCAGGGGGCCCTAGGAAAACTCCATGAAGGTTCCTCGAAACTGTTTGAAACTGGTGATAATAACCGGTATGAAGATCCGCGCTCTTCAACTCCACTTTCAAGTCCACTTTCACCGTCAGGTGAACAATTTTTCAGCGAGGCTTCGCACACAAGCAGCTCTACCACTTTTTCGAGGTATGCTCCAAGACATGTTATCGTAACGAAACGACTACATGGATACAGTCCAACAGAATACATTGTGGAGACAGACGAAAACTACGAGGCACAGACGTTACCGGTTGCACAGAACCAACACACCACATACAGTTCCATAAATGAACTTCTTTCAGATGTGGAATATTCATAATAAAATAAATAAATAAATAAATAATAAAATAAATGTTTTACTATCCTTAATAAAGTCTTTTAATACTTTTCGTATTGCTTGGCAAGTCTCTATTATTAAAATGCTCAAAGTGCATTTCGCGATGCGTGTGGAGTACTTTAGATCTGCATAGCTTCTCCCAGTTGCCAAAAATCTTAAAGTAGCGGAAAGCCGCTCATGGGCTGATATCGAATCTCTCATGCTGGTATTCTTCTTTTCGATATAAGGCTTCACCATAGCCAATAACTCATCATACACATTAGCATCCATCCGCAAAAAGTTTTTGAAGTCTAAAGATGACGTTAGCCTCAGCTCTTTTAGCATATAAGTATGCGAGCTCTTGGATCTATTACTTATCCACTTTTTTACCCACAGACGTTTTTTTTTTGCTTTTTTTATTTTGATTTCCTCTTCTTCGTCTTCAATTATTTCCTTCATTATTAGCGCTGCTAAAATTTTCTTCTCCATAACGTGTCTGTTTCGTTCGAGAAAAATAACCACACTGACTGATGTTGGACAACATCGTTCATAGTGTAAACGCAAAGTTTATTTTTTTCATCAACCATGTTGTCCAACCATGTTGGACCATGTAAACCCCGCTATTGAGCAAACTAAAATTCATTCAACGTTTATTTAAGGTTTTAATTTATTTTCTTTTTTTTGGAAAAATATGGAATATATTTTATTTTACGTGTTTTCATCAATAAGAACACTATCTAAATATAAAGCTGGTGGTATCGTTATATTTGTACCATGGCGTGCAATACCCAAGAACCATAAGATATTCATTACATGTGCGCAACACCCAACGGTTCGCATACCAACAAGACAATTGCAATAATATGCCTTAATTGCATTGCAACTGTTTGCATCATTTGGCTCGTTGCTCACTATTATGTAGGTAAGTGAAATAGATTTTTCCACTTATGTGCCGCGACTTGATTCTTCCCCTCATTAAAAAATTGTTTCCAACTAGGCTTGGGTCAGCTAAGCTAATACGCTCACCGCAGCGCTGCGTTCGCAGACTTCTATAACGTAGGAGCGGGCTTGCTTTATTTGATAGTCTCCAAAGATATTTTTCGAAGCTTCACTAAATTGAGAAGCGGGAAGTTCTCAAAACTTGGAATTTGCCCATTAATACGAAGAAATGCAGCCCTTGCTCTATTTAGATTTTGCTCTTTAACAAAATCTCCCAAATAATTTGGAGTGTTTAATTTATTTAATGCTAACTCCAGGAAAGAGCTCGCATCAGAATTGTCCTCTATTAATGGATGGAATTTTCGCAGGTGGCCATGGTTCAGAGGATAGAGTAGTGGATTGCTAAGCCGAACGCTACGGGTTCAAACCCCAGCTTCAGCAGCATTCTTTTTCTTCAAAAATCGCCAGCTTATCTGAGGCCACCTGTGCGATAACATGAGACAATACAAATCTAAGTCTCCTCCTCTGAACCACGTAGGTTTCTGTTATGTGTACTTTCTTTCTATGTGTCTATCTGTCTCTCTCTGTTGTATGTCTTGTTCTGTCCCAGCCGATGGTCTCAGTCACCAGTGCTGCTATGTGTCTGTAGTTCGTTACATTTATGTGCGAAGTACTGTGAAATGTAATGTAATGTAATGGATGGAATTTATTAAGAAGCGCAGCTGCAATTTTAAAATGATCCATTAAATGACGAGATGCTAAGTTGTTGAAGTCCTGCCGAAACAGCTTAAAATCTCTTTTAAATTGGCCGTTTACAACTTCAACGACCCATCGAACCATTGTTACACATCTTGACCTATTCGCTTGTGCTGTTGTGAGTTCGTCGCCCGAGAATTGGTTTGTTCCATACGCCACTTTTGTCATTTTCGAGTTAGGAATGGATTCTATGGGAATTTTGTATGTTCTTTCTAAATCTGTGATCAGATTTGTGCTACGTCTTTTCAATCCCGAGATATCCAACATCAATTTTGTTCCATATCCACCAAAATCAACATTTTCTAGAATTGTTTTGTGCCATAAACCATTTTTTGGCGTTTGGGACATTTTTTCCATATAAAATTTGTCAAGTTTTTTGTCAGAATTGTTTTGTTCCACGTGCATATTACGGTGACAAGGGATAAAAAAAATCCTAAGAATGTTGAGATTTGGTTTGTCCTACGTGCACTTGTGTTAAAGAAATGCTATGTTTATGGGACAATCATCGCAAAAAAATTTTTAGTATTGGTTTGTGCCATATCCATTACAATTGTGTAGATATCCTGAGATTATTGTATGAAATCATTTAGTCCTGGCTTGGCTTGGCAACTACTTGACTCTTCAAGCGATGAAGATGGTAATGAATTCAGTTTTGAACACTTTTTTTTGAAGAAGGTTAAGTTCAAATGACTCTGCCCTTGATTTGCAAGATGGTCACTCAAAAGTGGAAAACTTCATTGAAACTATAGGTGCATACAGTGAAGAAGATTTCAAGTCGCATCTGCGGCTGAACCACTTGACTATAAATCAATTAACAAGTAGGTACATTACTTCGTTAAGAATTGCTGTACCTACTATTTTTATTTAACTGCGTTTTTTTAGTTGAATATTCACAGTCGGAATTCATCTCAAATCCATCAACTTCGTTTTATGCTGGAAAACCTAGTATTGACGCAAAAAAAGAGGTACTAATCTATGTATGGTACATAAGCAACACTATCACTTTTAGGCAATTGGGGAATCTATTCGGTGTATCAAAATCTTCAGCCTGGGGTGTTGTGGGTCGAGTAAGCAGCTGGCTTGTTTCCAAAGCAGATGTGTATATAAAGTGGCCACAAGGAGAACGTATCTCTGAAAACTGCCGTCAGTTCGAAGCAAAAAAGAAACTACGAGGTGTAATCGGTGCCATTGATTGCACGCATATTACGATTGCTGCACCAAAATTAAACAAAGAGTGCTATTACAATCGTAAGCAAAACTTTACCATTGTTTTGCAAGGGGGCGTCAATGCTGAAAAAAAAAATCATTGACATTTGTGTTGGTTTACACGATAGTCGTGTTTTGCGAAGATCGGCTTTGTATAGAAGAGCTCACTCTTACTTTGCCCAATTGTTGTCCAACAATACATTTCTGTTGGGTGATTCAGCCTACCTTGCTTCAAAATAGTTCCACCTTACAAGGACTACGGCCAACTTACGGACCAACATCTAGCATTTAACAACCTGCATTCAGCTATAAGAATGGTAGTTGAAAATGCATTCGGCTTGTTAAAAGTACGATTTATACGCCTAAACTTTGTGATAGCGCAGTAGAACTGCTTTAATTATTATTTTTTTTTTTTTAAAGAAAAATGTTTAAAAAAAAGATATAATCGATTTTCTTTTAAAATTTTAGCATCCAGCTACATGCATTCTTGCCTTTCACATTATGCATTGATGAGAATTGGTTTGTGCCATATCCATTTTTGTGTGTCCCACGTGTATGGAAAAACAAATCATTTTCAAAATGTATGAGGTGGGACACAAGCCAAAAAAGTAGACTTTTGTGCTGATAAAGGTATCTTGTTAACGGTAAGGCAAAACACTTTGAAAATTGGTAGGTGAAGTCTTAATAAGACTAACTTCAATTTAAAAAAAATAAAAAAAAATCCTATCGCACAGTTTCGGAGTACTAAGCACGCGAACCTTTAAATGCGTTTTTCTCGAAAAAGTGCCAATGGCGTATGGAACAAACCAATTCTCGGGCGACGAGTTGAAAATTATCTTCCAACACAGAATCAGGCATGTGACACTTGTAACCATAGGATTATAAGCAAGGAATTGCATCTCTAAATCCTCTATCCAAGATGAACACATCGTCCTGTCTGAAGAATTGTCTTGCATAGGTTTTTTCGTCTCTAAAAATGCTTTTCATGATGTTGGCATCCGATGTCGTTGCAGCATATGGTCCCATAACGTCCAGAATATACCCGTCATAAGATGTCATAAACGGTTTGACCAAATTTTGGTACTTATGGAGACTGTAAATCTTTTTTTGAAAACTATAATTAGAGCTTTTTTGCAAATAGATGTGTGTGCCGTCGCAGATGGTAATTGCTGGTCGATTACTTTCATTAAGGTTTGTATTTCCAAAAAGACCATTTGGAATTAAGTTGTTCTGACTGGCAACTGATTTGTTAAGAAATATATTTTTATGATCTCTCATTTGGTACCAAAATCATTTCCGTAAAACCCATGATTCAGAAGTTATTTGCTTTTATAGTGAAAATAACCCATTTTTCTGATTCTACATGCATCAACTTCAAGCTCAAATATCTCGAAAACTACAAAACCGAATTTGAAAGGTGCAGGGAACTTACTTTACTGGGAATTAACTCCACATGAGAATTAACTTCACCTCAAGTGAGAAATATCTTCACTTTTTTCTGGTGAAGTTATATCCCAACTATGGTGGGATATTACTTCACTTTTCTGTGGGTAATAACTTCACTTTGATGTGAAGCTATTTCCCACAGAAGGTGCGAATTAATTTCACTTATCTTTATAAGAGTTACACATTATTATCATGTTGTGTAGTTTGGTGCGGGGAAATAACTTCACGGGAACTAACTCCACTGAGGGATATACTTCCCACCAAGTGAGAACTTACTCCACTTTTGTAAAGTGTAGTTAGTTCCCATGTATGGTGAGAACTTAGTTCACTTTCTAAGGGGAACAAAGTTCACACAGTTATACATGGGGCAGGGAAACTGGTCCGGAAGTTAGAAGTCCCGACAATGGGTTTCTTAATATTTACTAGAATTTACTCTTGGTTAATAAAGTGGAAGATTTAAGAGCTTGCAACAAAACAATAAAAGGAAAAAAATAAACTCAAGGACTTATGGCGTTCTTATCCGCATTAGTTTTTTTCTTATGCAGAAGGAGAGAACGAGTATTCGTTTGCATTTCACTTTATATATTACATTATATTTGTCATGAATGTTTTTCCCATTTACTTATGTGAAACCCTAGTAAATAGTAGAAGAATGTGTTATTTGTTTTAAATATAGACATTTTTTAAGTGCTTTAATTTTTGTCTAAGATTACTAGCTTAGTAAACTTACATAACTCAAACGGGAGCTAAATATAAGTAGGTATTTCATAATTTGTTTCGGCCTATTAACTACGTACATAATTTTATATTTTCGTTTTTATTAGAAACTTCAAAAACCAAACCACAGTTCTTTTTGATCAAATGAGTATTATGCCAAGGCATAATTGATGTGGAAGGAGAGTCAACATTACCTTCTCGGTCTTGTCAAAATCCACTTAAAAATCCTACACAATTTGCTAAAGGTAATAGAATCAAACATGCAGCTCATTAAAAAAATAAATAATATTCAATATTTGCAATACTCACGACAGCTGTCCGTAGCCTAGTGGTTAGGTAAGTTGCTTGCTAAGCCGAACGTCGTGGGTTCGAGTCCTACTCGGGCACATAGTTCTTATTTCATCTCTCACGGACACTGCCTCTTGCGAGGATCTGACAAAACTTCCAAGAGTATCAATTTGTCATGAAAAAGTGCTTCTCAACTTTGCCGTTCGGAAACGGCGTTAAACTGTAGGTCCCCTCAATTATTCACACGCACCCAGAGAATTTTTGATGAGAGCAAGTCACTTAGGCCTTGGCTCTGCTGCTATGCTGATGAATGGGTTATCTTGCGTGGGTACAAATCATTTTTTTTTCGCTCGAAGAAAAAGTACGTCAAATAGCACAGATTATAAACAGAAAGTATTCTTACATCTTTTTACATTTTTTGACGCACGAATGAACATCATTGCTGGAGTAGGTAAGGCACATCCGTTCGAATCAACGATATGGAAACTCTGAAACTCCTGTTTCTTTGTATAAGGTAGGGGGGCCAAATAAGGCCCAGTGCCTAATAAGGCCCAACTCACAGAAAATAACGAAACAAACAAATAACGGGACTTTTTTTGCTTTGTTTATGTGAACTCTGTCTGTAGAAACTCATACAAAGCAAAAACAGCCAGCTGCGTGATTCATGTCGTGACCTGCAGTCGATTGAGGTTCGTTGAAGGGTGAACAACACCAGGGGTGGAATCGGCTAAGGCGATTGTTGACTATCACTTTTTTGATAGTCGTTTTTGATTATCAACTTTATTTTGCTCTGTGTAAAATGATCAATAAAACAATTTGAATTTCTGGCAACACCTACAGTAAGCTATGTCGTTTTGCTCAACGTAAGGTGATTATCAAAACGACAATCACTTTTTTCCATACATTTGGAAGTGACAGCTATTTCCATGTTGTTTTCATATATTTTTTTTTCTTTTTCATTTTTGTTTTGCTTACAAAACTATATGAAAACGACACCAAAATAGCTGTCGCTTTGAATTGTATGGAAAAAAGTGATTATCGTTTTGATAATCACCTTACATGAAGCAAAAGCAATTATTTTGACTATCAACTATCGACTATCAGCTTAGCCGATTCCACCCCAGAATTATAAAAAAGAGCTCGTTATTTGTGTGTTTTGCGGAAAATTCAACGAAGTAAGTACTTTTTTAATATTTTTCGGACAAAGTAAATTCAATTTTGAGTAAATCACAATATTTTCTTATCAAAAACGTTTTGATGTTTATAACTTATAATTTTTTTTTCAATTGTCTTTAGTTTTCCTAATAAGGCCCATAAAAAAACATGGTGGGCCTTATTGGGCACATGACGAATTCGAATGCCCTGGTGGATGCGAATGAGCACATGTTAAAGACTTAAACTTAACTTAACGCTAAACTAAGTGGCTGTTTTTTTTTTATTAATTTTTGTAAGTTTTTATGTGATATTTAACCCAAGAAGGGCATTTAAGTTTTTTTTTTTACCAAGAAGGATATTTTTATGTTTTTTCGTTTGAAACGAGACTATGTCGAAGAGGCTGTTTTTATGTATTTTTTCATGAAATAAATTTTTTTTAAATTGTTTATGAAAAAATATTGTCTTTTTTTGTGTTTTAAGTTAAACACGTTGTATTTCAGATGGAAATTTTGCAAAAATCTTATGAAAAATGAATGGGCCTTATTAAGACCCCTTGTTCTTAATAAGGCCCGACGTAAGGTTTTTTTAAATGTCGGAAACATATACTTTACATAATTAGAAAATAAAAAAAATATATGTTTTCTTGTATTGTACACTGAACCAAAAAGGTACACCATATTGATAAAAAAGGTCATCTATATGATGTAGAATTCATCAATTTTAGTCCAGTGAACCTTTTCATCCATATGATGAAGCATTGTTCATTAATATGATGAAAATTTTCAGCGACAAATTTCGATCATCATTCATCAACTTTGTTCATCAATATTATGAAAAATGATGAACCAAATTTTGATTTATTTGTACATCAAAATGATGAATTATTTCATCGATCTGATTATCGTATTCATGAATATGATGAAAATTTAAGCAAGTAAATCATCAATGTGATGAATGCATTCATCATATTGATGTTTTTTTTTTCAGATTGATGATCGTATCATCGTATCATAACCAAAAAAAGCATTTGCGATTCAGGAGCGTAATTTACGATCATCCAGTTATCAACTACGTAAATTATCCTTTTTGTTTCCCTTTCCCCCCCCCACACCATCCCCGTTTCGGGGGGTTCTTGCCTCTTTTTCTCTCTCCCTTCCTCGCCCTTCCCCCGGTACTATATTCTCCCTTCCTCTCTCTCACCTCACCGATCAATCTCCGTACTTCCTTCTCATTCTGCACTGCTTAGTGGCGACTATTTTTTTTTTTTACAAATCCGTCACTCCGCACTGCTGGGATTCGAACCCAGGCATGAGAATGCACGACGGTCTCTTGATCGGCACCTCTACTCACTGAGCTACTTGACGCTTTATAAAATTGGAATTGATTTTCGACCGCATGAAAACTATTGAATAAATAAACAACACAAAACGTTTTTCTTTTTCAGGAAATATTGTCGTAATTTACGATTCAAGAATCGTAACAAAAAAAAAAACAGTTTGGATTCAAAAGTAGTAAAATGCGATAAGAATTCATGATTTAATAAACACCTATTTTTTTAATTCAGGAAATATTTTTGTAAACTACGATTGTCTAAGACCGATTCGTTCATTTAGCTTCAAGAGCTTTGTTTTTAGAATATTGAGATCATAAATCTCGATCTTTGATTTTGTAAATCAGAATTATTTAGTCGTACAATTTATATCATGCTCCAAATGTTTAAAATTACGAATACAAAATTTGTAAATTGCTCTTACAATGGAAATCTAAAATCATGACATTTTTTCGTAATTCTCAAATTATACAGTTTTGTAAATTTAGATGGAATAAAGATTGATTTACAATATTGACTCTCATTTTACAAAAAAAAGGGGGATGATTTACAAAAAAAAGATTTTTCATAATTTACGACATAGAAATTCGTGATTACTGATTTTTCATTTCTTTCCGTGAATATGATGAACATTTTTCATCAATTCAGTGAATATTTTCATCAATAAGATTCACATTTTCATCATATTAAAGATCGTATACATCAATATCATGAACATTTTTCATCAATTCAGTGAATATTTTCATCAATATGAATAATAGGATTCATTCATGCAATGATACTATTCATAAATAAAAAGCGTTTATATTCTTCTTCGTACTTATGATCGACTTCATCAATATTGAGGTATATAATGGACATGATGAAAACACAAGTCTGTTTTGTTCATCAATATGATAATCATTTACATCACCTAATTTTCTTCCAAATTCAAATTGAAGTCGATTTTTTGATGATAGTCTTCATCAATATGATGAAATAAAATTGTCATTTAAATATGATGAATCAATTCATCATATTGAAGAAGAAATCATCAATGGGATGTAAAAACATTTTTTTCGTCAAATAGATGCTTTCATCCTATTGACGAAAACTTTTGATGAACTGATGAACTAAATTTTTATCAAATTCTGCCGAAATTCTCCCAAAAAAAGTTGATGAATGCACTTTCATCTTATTGATGATTGGTTCATCCGTCATCAAAAAGTTTTCATGAATTTATACATAATGTGCAAGAAAAGTACATCTTTTTGATGAATTACAGTTGATGAACGCCATTCATCAATATGATGACGGCTTTTTTTTCAGTGTAGATAAAATGATACAGATTCATAATCTTTTTAGATCACTCCGATATTTTTAAAAATGTGGCAGAAAATTAGAAAAATCTGTAAGCTAGGCCTTATTTGGCCCCCCTACCTTATATGCTTTTAAGGTAAACACAGATTACTTTGCAAAGGGTAAATAATCTTCTTCTGTTGACGAATAGATTTCTATTAGCTTTGTTGGTAGACAAATTTGGGCTATGATTAGGGGAACTTTAAAGACTTTTAGCTTAAGGAGATAATGATGAAAGGAGACAGAGTCTAAATCTTTTAAATACCGGAAGTTAGCTCAACATTCAATGTTTTCCATTACCAATTTTTTGTCACTGTCAACTTACTCATTTCTCTTTCATATTTTTACAATTTAAATTTTTGCATTTCTTCAGACGCAGAATCTTTTCTGAATCACTTCCTAAAATCTTATAGAAAAATATAAACAGCTTAATCCTGCAAGAAGATTTATTTGATTTATGTTTTTTTAGTAAATAAAATAAACTACGTGACAGTTTTATCTTAGTTCAGTGAAGACGAAAGTCTAGAATTTATATCCTAACATTGGATTCATTTTGCATCTGTTAGACAAGGGATACAAGGAACGTGCTTGTTTTTGTTTTTGGCATCACAATAAGAATTTTTAATATGGAGTTTTTGTGGAATCTGGATCTGTTGGGATTATTCGTCATTCGAGCATCACTTTCATTTTGAGAGGAACCACGAAATATTCATACCATTAACTGCAAGAACTGTGGTGTTCGTGATTAGGTGCGTTGGCTGCTAAGCAGAACGTCGTGGGTTCGAGTTCTACTCTTGCCCATAGTTTTTATTTCATCTTTCACGGGCACTGCCTCTTGAGAAGAACTGACAAAACTTCCAAGAGTATCAATATGTCATGAAAAAGTGCTTCTCAACTTTGCCGTTCGGAATCGGCGTTAAATTGTCCCCTCAATTCTTTACACGCACCCAGAGAATTGTTGATGAGAGTAAGGCCTTGGCTCTTCAAGAGCTGTCACGTCACTCTATTTTAACTGGAAGAATATTAAGAACTTCATAAAGTAGTTGTATCTTGATAGATGGTAAAAATTTGTATAACGAGGGTAATGTTGGCTGCCAAACCATGGCCTGGAACTAGATGATCGATGAAGACTTGTTTGTCAACACAACTTGTATGGAACACCAGCCTCATCCGACAAACTTTTCTAACTTGCTTATAGCGATGAGACACATCTGCAATGAAAGATTTGTCTACAAGCATTTGCTCAGTCATTTGTATTAACTAGTTTGTAGACATTTTCTGCGGTAGCAAAATATTAAAAGCAACCAAACTGAAGAATACATGTTCTGTATGTATTTAATTTTTATATTCAACTTCTACTATTCCATTTTTCAGTACTTTTCTCAAAATATTCTTTTACTTACCCAGTAATGACCCTTAACATAAAAATTTTATCGTTACAACTCGGTTGCTACAAGTCGTAAAATTTTGATATGACATAACATCAACAAGTCATTAAGAGTGTTTGTTGTTGTTCAATGTGCGCAAGCTAAGGCTGCCATTCTATTTTATAAACAAAGAAGCTTCATGTAATAATTTAGGGTCGAATCTGTATTGCTTTTTGGGATGTTGATTTTGATTTAAATACGAGAAAATAAATCTGTGAAATGAAATTGTTTCAATTTCTTATTTTCCAAATTATTTATCATTAAAATTAAAAGATCCGCAACCCATAGTTCACAATGATAGATGAATCACCATATCCGACGTCTCATTACAGAGAATCCTTGGAAGATAAATGATCCAACAAAAATGACAATATGCATTCATTTCCTTCGAACTTACCTATTGATGATATGCTTAGTAAAAACAAAAGTTGTACAAATGATGACATTCGTTGTATGCCGTCGTCTTTTTTCTTTATAATGATAAATTGCTTTGAATATTTTGAAAATTCAATACAATCATTCATTTCAAATGATTTAAATATCAGAGTTCAATTACATTTGAGCATGCAATTTGGTTCCTTTTTCATACTTGAAACCAAAGTTCAAGGGGTTTGAATCGCACTAAATATCAATTTTTCATGTATAACAACGAAATACGATGGTGGTCCGATAAGTAAGTATGAACAATACAGAAGAATGTACGGAGTGTCTCATTTCGCGCCCTTCTACCCCAAAACCAGGGAAATAAAACTCAGTGTACCATGAAACAGCTAGAAGCCGTATCGCCCGAGCTAATACATCGCAAATTACATGCAAATAATATCAACTCAGACAACCAACTATATAATGTACGCGTATTGTTATAATTTTCTCTTTTTTTACATTTATTATAGTGCCATGTTAGTTTTTGCGGAAATGTTGTCAAGTATGAATCAATTTTTGAAGGAAAAACGAGCAACTTAATCCTACAAGTAGAAGTTCTCCTACCGCTGCTAGTTGAATAGCAAATGGTTATAGCATTTAGGGCAGTTTATTTTTTTGTTTTTTATGTCCTTTCGAGGCTCCCCCTTACCCTGAGGGTATGGCACAAGTGCTTGTCTCTTTCCGAGATTTCCTCTCATCCTGAACCTGAGGCTATAGGTTTTCTCCGTCCGAGTTTCGCCCTTACTCTGAGGCTGTGGCACTACTGTACTAACTATGTCCAAACGAGGACCCCATTGTACAACAAAGTCTCCTTTTTACTCTATACTCTTGGCGAAGTTTTGTTCCAACTTCATTAACGCGTCTGAAAAATACGCTTTCTTGGTGTCTGCAAATTAGTCCTTCGTGGCAGCGGCGATCACCTCCTCTTTCGGCTGAAATTTCTGCTTGGTGACTGATTTTTTCAAGTTTGGAAACAAAAATCTAGAGAAAACGGTGGATGGGGCAGTAGATAGTAACCTAATTTGAACTAGTAGGCAGTTTCGATGGCAGAGATGTGAGCAGCCGGTATATTTTGCAGTCGAAGAAAGGAAGAGTACTTTTCCAAGGATCAATTGAAACAGTGGACTATTGCCGGAAAACATACTCCAAAAGTAGTCGATGTGGATAACACTCTTCTATTCCTAGAAAACGGTGACCACCATTCCGGACGATGGGACAGTCTTTGTCACCTTCGGAGCACGTCCGCCACTTTTACAATTGATCTTTGGTCTCTGGTGTTTAACAGTGGAACGATGAAAATGTGCAGAAATTCCTTCGGATTGCGCTTAAATACCGTGAAACACTGCACTATTCTCACTGTTGCGCATGTTGTACGGAGTGAACGAACCCGACACCCATCGAGCTGACAGCCGCTGTGCGCCACCGGCCGCGGTCAGCCGATACGAGGTATGGATTGATAGCTCTGTGGTAGCCGTATTCCACCTAGAAGAGGCTAAAAACATACTATTTATAATCTTATAAAACCAATTTTTGATGATTGTCATCGAAGAATCACCGTTCACAGTATGCAAACGCTCTTTGATTTTCCTAGAATCGAATCACCGACCTATATTGCTTTTTTTGTACATACGGGATGAGTGCAAAAATCATTAAAAATGTGCCTACTTAAATTTGAGCTGAGCACAAATCCAAACATACATTTAAAACATTTTATTGAAATCTGAATTCACTGAATTCAATACACAAAAAAAAAAAAACAAAAGCGAATGATGATAAATTGTTTACTTTGTGTTGTTTCTTTTTTTGTGCTGTTAAAATAATTGATTTTTAATCGAAAACCATTACTTTTTCGTAGCTTCGTGGTTCATATTTTTCTCTTTTAGAGGTATACATATTGACAATTTTGTTAAAACGTCCTAGCTACATACATATTTTTTCAATAAGAAATATGTATCTCTTTTATTTTTTTGAATCAATTAAATTTAAAACTTAATCTTTCAGTGAGTAGGTAATAGAAAACAAATTTAAACCACATTCACCTTAGTGAATTGCTCTCAAACAAAACCGATTGAAAGGCAATTATTACCCAATTGATGAAAAACGCGTTGTCCTTCTATTTACATACTTTGATATCTTAACTAATTAATTAACTTCCGCCACAATGAACTGAGCTGTACCTATTCATATCGTTGTTTGTATTAAGGTTTGTGGTCACCACTCGCCACGTGGTCGCGGTGTTCAGTACCTTACTGATTAGCAAGGCCTTATAAGGTTGCATTATATCTATGTTTGGCTTTTTATCCTGTTATTTAATTTACCACAAAACATTTTTCATTTAAGTTTGTCCCCTTTAATGAAAAACAAAATCAATGGACATTATTAAATAATTTATTATTAAAATATTATCAAGAGAACTTTTGGTCTCAAGGGTTCAATTTTTATTTAGTTTGAGTTGGCGACTTTTAAGAAGGACGTGCTCATTATTAATTCATAAAACGGTCGGTAGGTTCTAAGGAATTGTTCTCGTAATGAACATGGGGAATGCCATTAAAACTTTTATTATTTTCTTATTTGATGTTGTGGGATAAAAGAAATTCTACTTTTCAACTTTTGCTTAACAGACCATAATATTCTCTGAAATCATAGAACATAGTTTGAGTAAAATTAATATTGCTTTGAAATTTAATTTCTTTTAGGAAAAACGATGTCCATAGCCTCCATACATTAGAAACATTAGGTGATGGTGTGGTTTTTTGAGTGTTTTATTGTAATGGAATTTAATGACTTAATTTTCTTGTCGATGAAAAATAATTACAAATATATGTATTGCGAAATTTTAAGGAATTATTATAGAATTATTAGCATTAGACATGTTTATTGTTTTTCGAAGGGTAGACACGGTGCATTCAAGAGGACACGAGCGTCCACAGGATTCTCTGTCTATCAACGTGACCATACGAAAAATGAAAAACAGTTTATGGATTGTCCTTAGAAAGCAACCACCTATTCCTTTACACCAAAATACCACACTCAGTTAACATCAAAAACAGAAAAATAAACTGTCAACTGTTTGTTCAGCAAACATGTTTTCGACTTTGTCAATATGACATATGTACGTCTATATATTTTTTCCCCCACACAAGTATGTATAAAAGAAATGTAAACAATTAAATTCAGTTTCATTTGCCCAAGACTGACATCATACACCTGATATGTTGAGGGTTGCAAAATATTTTGGAGAGAGGTCTTTATGCTTTTTGTTTGTCAGGGTGACATTGATTTTGCATTAAGGTTTGTTAAAGAGCTATACCAGGCTATTGTTAATAAACGATTACAGTGAGCTTTAAAATTTAACGATAATGACTACATGGGCAAACCTCTGTTCTCGAATTCTATTTGTGTTTGTTACCTAATTAAGCTTTTGGCCTTGCCTTAATGTTGTATTCATCGTTTCTTATTTTCTTTATGTATTCAAATTCAATAATTCAATTATGTAGAACCTTTAGTTTTTGAAAATCAATTTCAAAAGCCGCCAAAACAGACAATGACAATGATATGAGATCTCAGTTGAAAATACATAATAATTTTCCAGTGAAATAACTCGCCAACTTTTATTCATTTTTGCCATTTTTAATTCAATTTAACCAAATTGATTTGGAATGTTAGCATTTCCATTTGTTATTTGGATAATATTTTATTCTGGTGATGCCTTTACTATTCAACTTCCGTCCTCATCGATTAGATTCCATTACAAAAGTACAAACAGTAAATTAATGTGAAATGTCAGATTAAATACGAAACCACATATAGAATTTGTTGGGGAAAAATAATTAAACGAAAGGATGTTGCAAGGGTTTGTCCATTGGACTGAGCAAAATTAATTAATCAAGTAGATTGAATCGGAGGGCGATGTATAGAATTTATTGTGGAGCAGAGATCCCACTTTGAGTGTTCAGAAATAAAAGTTCGCTAGCACTCTAATGCCTGAAACAATAATTTATTTAGGTACATACAATCAATAACATTTAATTTTTACGCTCGATTAAATTGTTTTCTATGAATAATCGAATGTTACTCATTTGTCTTCTTTCCAAAATTTTTCTTTGACAAAAGTATTTTTCATTACGAAATTCGATGAAATGCAATTTTAAGTATGGAAGCCGAAGTTGTTTCAATAGTCGTAGATTGTACACCCAGAACACATTTTAACAGATGACGGACGAGACAGACAGACTGCAGCAGTCTTTTGGAAGATAGGAAATTGGAAGAAATCTATAAAAAATTGAACCATAAAACGAAGAGTAATGACATTGTTCGAACTTTATGTCGATCGTCAAAAAATATTGACACGAGTTGATGAAGTCATGTTGAGTTTTGACGAGGAGTAACGTTTTACGAATAAGGTGGATTAAAATGGTCTTGTTCTTATTTTTAGCATCAGTAGTACTTTTGTGAGTATTTTGGAGATTTGAAATCGAGAAATTTTAGTTTTCAATAAGAAAATATTTCTAGAAACAGATGGAGCTACAATTACTTGAGTCTAGTGCCACATGTTGAGTTCTATAAATCTGATCACTACCATCGGCCTTTTCGGTTAGCTAATATATAGGGTTTTTCCAATAAGAGGTGTTATTTTGATATTCAAAGAAAAATGGAAGTTTTTGAGATAAATGATCGGATGTTTATCTACACTAATATATAAAGCTGAAAAGTTTGTTCGTTTGAACGCGGTAATCTCAGGAACTACTGGTTCGAATGGTATAATTCTTTTTGTGTTGGATGGTGCCTTAATCGACTTAGACATTAGGCTACTTAATATTAAGCTGTGACCAATAGCAGCGAAGAATCTGTGGAAATGTTGAAAAAACGGCAAAAAATATACATTTTTCTGCGTTTTAACGCACTTATCTCAGGAACTACTGGTTCGAATGGTATAATTCCTTTTGTGTTGGATGGTCCATTAATTGAGGAAGACTTGAAGCTATTTAACACTAAGCTGTGACCAATAGCAGCGAAGAATCTGTGGAAAATATGGAAAAAACGGCAAAAAATATACATTTTTCTGCGTTTTAACGCGCTTATCTCAGGAACTGCTTTATGAAATTGAACAATTTTTTTAATGTTGAATGGTCCATTTATCAAGGAAGGCTTGAAGCTATATAAAATTTAGCTGCGACCAATAGGAGCGAAGAATTTGTGTAAAATGTGGAAAAAACGGCAAACAATACAATACAATACAATATAAAGTTCGTTTGAACGCGGTAATCTCAGGAACTACTATTTCGAATTGTAAAATTCTTTTTGTGTTGGATAGTCCATTCATCGAGGAAGGCTTTATTCTTCTTAAAATTAAGCTGCGACCAATAGCAGCGAAGAATCTGTGGAAATGTGAGAACTGAGATTTTTTTCTGAGATCTCTGAGATGAAATTATTTTGGATTCGATTTCTCACTCAGCTATTTGACGTGGCTGACATATGTGCAGCAACAATTAGTAAGGTAACCATTAAATCTCAATGATAACTGAGAATTATGTTCCACCAAATGATTTTGCCTCAGTCAAGGTGACATTGAGATCTCAGTGAGATGTTGTTAGGTGGAACTGGCCTAATAACTGCTCAAATTAGAATTTTGAGAGTTCAATTGATTTGTGAATGTGATTGATTGCACTATTTGTGCAGATTATTGTGTTTAAACAATATCATTTTATGTACTTCTTAACTAAAAAATATGCTCAGTTTAAAGAAAAAAAAAATTTACTTAACGAAAAAAAACGATGCAGAAGTAAGAGAGATATTAGAATTAGGGAGAGTTCACCCAAGGGAATGCTTTAAGTATGAACAACTGAAGGGAACCATAAAAAATGCTAAAATTTTTCAAGTTCAAGAGAATTACGACCTAGGGAGAGTTGACTGCAATGCA
This sequence comes from Sphaerophoria taeniata, assembly GCA_943590905.1. NCBI lineage: Eukaryota > Metazoa > Arthropoda > Insecta > Diptera > Syrphidae > Sphaerophoria > Sphaerophoria taeniata. The sequence goes on along the minus strand of OX016540.1, from coordinate 233,803,427 downwards.
ATTTTACAATAACTTCCGAACAAAATTCCCACGCGCGCATGATGCACAAGTCGAGACGATACTCTGGACGAGGGAGAGGCGGACGAAGTCGCGGGCAACTGCTAGTTTCATTATAAAAAGGAAGGTATGCCGTTAATAATGGAACACAACATCAGCCAAATGGCCGCCACGACCACGCTTACAGGACCATATCCTTTTCATGAAATTTTCCATTACCAAATCGCAAAGTGGCTGCCCTATGTCCTTGATAGACTCACGAATTCCATCTTTGACGTCTTGAATCGACGCTGGGCTGTTGGCGTAGACCTTATCTTTCACGTGGCCCCAAAGGAAGAAGTCGCAAGGTGTTAAATCTCACACAATCACAAATTCTGTATTGCGGTCCGACAAGGTGCTTCACGACGACCCAAAAATGTTTAGTTTTACGAACCGTCTCTGCCAAATTTTCACCATTTTTATAGTGAATTTTAATAATTTCAATGCGTTGTTGAAGCCTGTATCGTTCCATTTTTATTGGCGTAGTTTCTACTTGTCAAATGTCAAAAAATGACAGCTTCAAAAGTGACAGCTACCGAAATAGCGGGCTATTCAAAATCACCTCTTATTGGAAAACTCTTTACCCTCCAACTGGAGTATATGAACATGAGGCTTTCCTTTCTCATGGGGAGAATATCTTAAAGGATGAATTCAACAATGTTATAACCGTTAATTTGATGCAATATGTGTATAGGACGCATTAATGACTTTTCGCCAGTTTTCCGGCTTTGCTTACCGTTTTGCAATTCATTAAATGCACTTCCCATCGCTACATTCGAGCTGCGCGGATTATTTCAGATTTGATTTGATTGATTTGAAATAACAATAAAAACAATTTATAACAAATCAACTGACTAAGGTCAAACTTTCAATAATCAAAAAATTTGTGATACACAACAAACTGTTGTGACACAAATATGAAATTTGGAAAAACGAAAGCGGAACAAGATAACATACTTTGGGGATCTTATTAAAATGTATGTCTATGTTCATAGCAATTGATAAACAATAAAAAGGTCTGCAATGGGCAACCGAAAAATCAGTTGAGTTGTTGGCGCAATGCGTAGTGCTTCCCAACTTAGGTTCAAATCCCAAGATGTGAACTTAAAAAGTTTTTCAGATAAAATGAAAAAATAACTAGACAACACCACTAATGAATCTGATGATCGGCTTGGCAGCCGTGAAATAGCTATAACTCCAGCCAAACAAAGAAATTGACGGAAAAAGCCACTGGTGGAAGCACCTTAGTTGTTTATGTTGTTCAAATAAAAAAAAATTCAGATTTGGCGTGGTGTGATGTGGTCCTCGCTTTCTATTTCCTTGCACATAATATAGGAAATGACTCAAATCAACAAGTACAACGCGATATTTAATTTTAAATTATTAACTTTATTTGACTTTATATAAATCTACACTAATATATAAAGCTGAAGAGTTTGTTTGTTTGAACGCGGTAATCTCAGGAACTACTGGTTCGAATGGTATAATTCTTTTTGTGTTGGATGGTGCCTTAATCGACTTAGACATTAGGCTACTTAACATTAAGCTGTGACCAATAGCAGCGAAGAATCTGTGGAAAATGTGGAAAAAATGGCAAAAAAGATGAACAATTTTTTTAATGTTGAATGGTCCATTTATCAAGGAAGGCTTGAAGCTATATAAAATTTAGCTGCGACCAATAGGAGCGAAGAATTTGTGTAAAATGTGGAAAAAACGGCAAACAATACAATACAATAGAATATAAAGTTCGTTTGAACGCGGTAATCTCAGGAACTACTATTTCGAATTGTAAAATTCTTTTTGTGTTGGATAGTCCATTAATCGAGGAAGGCTTTATTCTACTTAAAATTAAGCTGCGACCAATAGCAGCGAAAATTCTGTGGAAATGTGAGAACTGAGATTTTTTTCTGACATCTCTGAGATGAAATTACTTTGGATTCAATTTCTCACTCAGCTATTTGACGTGGCTGAGATATGTGCAGCAACAATTAGTAAGGTAACCATTAAATCTCAATGATAACTGAGAATTATGTTCCACCAAATGATTTTGCCTCAGTCAAGGTGACATTGAGATCTCAGTGAGATGTTGTTAGGTGGAACTGGCCTAATACCTGCTCAAATTAGAATTTTGAGAGTTCAATTGATTTGTGAATGTGATTGATTGCACTATTTGTGCAGATTATTGTGTTTAAACAATATCATTTTATGTACTTCTTAACTTAAAAATATGCTCAGTTTAAAGAAAAAAAAATACTTAACGAAGAGATATTAGAATTATTAGGGAGAGGGTTCACCCAAGGGAATGCTTTAAGCACAGACAAGTAATTATACAGATGTCTCATCCATATGGAAAAAAGTGTCCTATGAAATCGAAATTCGCTAAAAAAGCTTTCTTTCAAAGCTTGCATGAAAATCTTTCGTCTTCTTTTGTTTATGAAAACGGTAAGACATCTGCCCTTTTTTCGGTTTCTTCCTTTCCTTATTCTCTTTCAACCCTTATAATTGCCGCACACGAAATCGAATAATAGCTATGTCTTCCTGTTGATCTTCTTAAGGCAAGGGAAATATAAGAAAAAAAATGCGTCTACCTGCCTAAGTGCCTATACATACATATGTACGTAAGATAGAGAAAAAAAAATATTTGAAGCGATAACAGAATTGGTCGAGTAAAAACAATTTAAATTTGTCTGATATTTCAAGAATGCTTATGATTTTTTTTCTAAAATACATAAGCCAATTCCTGAATTTTTTTCTTATGGTATCTTTTTTTGTTTTATTTTCTATCAATAATCCATTTACATGTTTCCACAGAAAAACAATTATAACAATTTTATGTCACATATTTTGTTCATTTTTGTATACATTTAAAAAGGCAATACCCAACAAAATATCTAGTGGCTAGGTCATTGACTTCCGTTACCTTTATTAGAATGGCTTCTTCCTCAATATTGCTAGTCTCTCTCAAGTGTACAATTTTGTCTGCCTCTTGACATGATATTGGAATTTGTTCTTCGGTTTAATTTTGCAAAATAGCATTCCAATCAATTTTCAGATATTCCGAATCTTCATCTTCACAGTTGGAACGTTTAGAGTTGAAAACGAATTTCATCGCCAAGACTTTTCCAACAGACAACCAAATTCGGTGGCTTTGCGAACTGTGCTACATGTTCAGGGAATTTTTACAGGGTGATTCACGAGCGTTGTGCCAAAAAGCTAGAGCGTGTAGGTTGAGTTGAGACAAGAAAAAAATCGTATGGGAGCGGGGGGTCTATTACCCCCCATTTAGCCGGGAGGGGCAATTTTCTGAAGAATTGACTTATTTTGTAAAAAAAATTATAAAAAATCAACGGCTTCGTTTAAAACACCGTGCAATACCTTTCTGAAAAGCCAAAAACTTTTTCTTTCACTTTGTTTTTAAATTAAATTGTTTTAACGAATAGTTTAAAAAAAATAAATTTTCAAACTCAAAATTTTCAAAAAAAAAGCAAAAAAAACATTTTTGACCTAATTTTTTTCAAAATTTTATGTAATTAAGTACTAATTTTGTTTTAAAAATTCAATGTCTTTGTTAATTTTTAGTTGAAAACAGACAACCAGATGCAAAAATGTCTTTTTGTTTTTGAGAAATTAAAAAAAAACCAAAACCACTTTTTTCTAAAAAAATCTTTGTTTTAATTTTTACGTATCTGGACTTTTAGTTTAATTTATCAGTTTATTTTATAAATTTAATTTTTTGTAATTAGAGTTTTATGAGGACTCAATAAATTAGAAAAGTATTGGATTTTCCCTGGATTAATCATTTTGTTCATTGATAACGTCTGAAAACTGACCTGCAAGATTTTTTTAGAAAAAAGTGGTTTTGGTTTTTTTTTAATTTTTGGCTTTTCAAAAAGATATTGCAAGGTGTTTTAAACGAAGCCGTTGATTTTTAATAATTTTTTTTACAAAATAAGTCAATTTTTCAGAAAATTGCCCCTCCCAGCTAAACGGGTGGGTAATAGACCCCCCCCTCCCGTACGATTTTTTTCTTGTCTCAACTCAACCTACGCGCTCTAGCTTTTTGGCACAACGCTCGTGAATCACCCTGTATAGAATCTAAATGTATATGGCATGTATTGAATTCATAAAAAAATGTTGAGATATGACATTACGATGATATAGAAGTAGAAAAAGTGCGTCCGGCGATTACGTCAGACTGTCTGTCTGTAAATTTGAAAATTTGAGGTTTGAACGAATTTGCGTGGGTGTTTTTTTTTAAATATAAAAATTTAGGCTAGTCACCACACAATTTTTTGGCCAAGTCACCACACAATTTTTTGGCCAAGTGTCAATTTACGATTACGATTTTTTTAAACTTCGTCGAATTTTTTTTTCTGTTATGAGATAAGAAAACAAAAGTCCGATCAGTGAACTTAGTTAATTGGGAGTATGTATATACATATTGCCAAAATAATATTTTGTATTTAAAAAAATTTCAAAATTTGTTTGTATTTTTAAACTTTTTTTTTCAAAATTCCGTATCTCGAAAACTGATCGATATTAAAAATTGGAATTTACTTATAAAATACATATTTTTGAATACTGCATATCAAAATTAATTTTAAGACATTTTCGAAAAATTTTATATGTAAGAAATTAATTTAAAAAAAACGACAATTTCTCCATAAATCTTATGACATCATTTTTCTTCAAGTTAAATATATTTTTGAGGTACATATTTCAATTTAAATTTTTATTTATGAATTTAAATTACATGTTCTTATTTCTTAATGTTTTTATGGGTTATAATTTGGAATACATTAATAATTTGATTTACGGAAATTCATTTTTTGTTGCTTGATAACATTTTAAGCAGCCAGCATTTTATTCTTTTCCAAGACATTGAAATTTCGGGAACTATATCAATCAATAGGTATATCAAAAATAATTTATTTGTATTTGTCATTTAAGGCTTTTATTTTATATAACAATGTTTTCTTCTGTTTTTAATTAAATCAGTTTTCTTTTTTATATGTTAAAACAGATGTATGTTTGTATGTCTTTTATGGACTCTGAAATGGCCCAACAGATATTTGTGAAACTTTCATGGTTAATACTGTATACAGTGATGGTTTCTTTAAAAAAAAAATGGAAAAACCTGGAAAACTGGAAAATTTCAAAACGGGATTTCGAATGGAATATAGAAAGTTCTTGATGAAAAGTTTGGAAAATTCATTGGTTTTCAGAAGGAAAATTTCATGAAATTGTAGGTGCAATGATTTTCAAATGGAAAAATGGAAAATTTTGGATTGGGAACTCGGAAAACTCTGGCGAGAGAACGAAGAACTTCAATACCTAAAATCAAGTTTTTGCATAGAATTTAAAGTGCATTGGTATGTTTGTATTTGTATGTCCGGTAGGGACTCTTAATTCGCTCAATCCCCAAATACAAATTTTTTTGTAAAATTTTCACTGTAGATATAGCCTTAATTAAAAAATAATTTTTTTGGGTCAATCTTACTGGAAAGTCAGAAAATAAGAGGGAAAATCGAAAGCTGTATGGAATTTTTATTTTTGTGAAATAGTCAAAACACACCGGAAGAACGAGAATTCGTTGAATTTTTCTTCAAAATTTGTATTTTACTGCATGCTTAAATTAACGCAGAAAGTTAATTAATTGTCAAGCTTGGACAAATTCAGATATGTAGTTCTCTATTTCAATTAGATTCAACCAAATCACATTGCATTTTAACAATATATGTGTTAAATATAATTATTCTAAGGTTGCTCTGAAGGGTGGTTATAATATGTGTTTCGTTTTTTCAATATACATATGTAGCTTTTGAATTTATTGAAACTTAAAATATCAGCTATTTTCGTATTCTTTATGACAAAGAAAAAAATTATCTTCTGTTTTTCTTTCTTCATATTTTGTTTAATTTATAGACTACTATGCCACTATGGCCCATTTTTTTGTGGATTTCTAACCCAATCCGGTGGGTTAAAAGTCCATAGTTGATTTGTGGACTCTTAACCGACCTTAAGAATTAACTAGAAATAATATGAACTTACTTTTGCTGATAAGCCGTAGTTTTTATTTCAATAAATATAAGCAATTGTTATGCTGTAAACAGTCAAACTGCAATTTCAAATGAAAAGATAACTAAAATAACATAGAACAAATAAACACCAAAACGCACTTTGCTTTTCAACAACCTGCTCTCACCTTTCCCACCTTTCTCACCTTGAGAGCTACGCGCTTCTCTTATTTTATATTAAAATCACAATTCAATCTTAAATTAACTTCAACTTGCAATAAATAAAAAGAATGTTAAAATCACTCTGAATTAAATAAAAATTAGAAAATATCTGCACGACTGGGTTGTACGAACTGCTCCTGTGCTCCAAATTATAGCTCATAAAAAAACATAAAAAAATAAAAAAAAATAAAATTCATAAATAAAAATTTAAATATGTACCTCCAAAATAGATTCAATCTGCAAAAATTGATGTCATAAGATTTCTTAAGAAATTTTTTATTTATTTTTTTTTTATCCTCGGAGCAGTTTTTTCTTATGCTTATTCAAGTATATATATATATATATATATATATATATAAATATACATGTTATAAGTAAATTTCGATTTTTAATATCAATGCGTTTTTGAAATACAGCATTTTGAAAAAGTTTAAAAATATTTATTTTTTTAAATACAAAAACATTTTAGAAATTTTTTGAAAACCAAAAATTATTTGGGCAATACATACGAACATTAAGAAAAAAAGTACGCTGATCGGACTTTAATTTTTCGATCAAATCATATATCAAAAAAACGGTTCTATGAAAGTTACCAGATTATTTTTTTACATAACATACATCAGTGTCCAAAAAATAAAATTGCGAGGAAGTTTAAAGAAAATCGTAGGATCTGTTTTTGAGAAAATTGAAAATTTTGGTTTTTGTCCAAAAAAATTGTATGGTGGCTACCTTAAATTTTGATCTTAGAAAAAAATTTAAAAAATAACCCACGCGTATTCGCTCAAACCTCTAATTTTCAAGTTTGAAGTCAATCGTACCAGTAATTAAGGCGCTGTAGGTGCGTTTACAGAGAGACAGGAAGACGAACGCAATCGCCAAACCCAGTTTTTTCGACTTCTCTATCATCATAATGTCATATCTCATCAAAATCTAATTTTTTGTTTTTTGTACGAATTCAATACTTCTTGCCTTCTTCATACATACTTCTTTGTGTCGCAAGTAAAAACGCACTCGATTCACTTAGATTTTTTTTTTTAATAGGCTTTTCATAATTTAATTTACAACACGATCCACGATTTTAGCACTAGCACCAATAGGAAAATAAATTTTTTTATGAGTAATCCTTGCATATGCACCTGTATAAGCAAAAGGAAAAAAATCGCACACAGATGCAAAAATAAACAAGGCAAAACAGATCCATTTGTATGTACATTACTCATTAGACATTTCATTATAAATTATAATATTCTCATCGGTCGGACCTCGGAAAAGGAAAAGAAAAAAAAATCGAGAGAAAGAGGAAACAAAAGAACATTTCAATAAAGTCAAAAGAGCTTTATAAGCTTTCGTAAGAACAGGCAGGGAGCTTTTCTATGAACAGGCAAAGAACTTTTTTGCCGGTTCATAGTCGATCGTCAATGAAAAGAATATGAACCAATTTTTACTATGGGGATGAGACATCTGTATAATTACTTGTCTGTGCTTTAAGTATGAAAACTGAAGGGAATCATAAAAAATGCTCAAATTTTTCAAGTTCAAGAGAATTGCGACCTAGGGAGAGTTGACTGCAATGCAATTTTACAATAACTTCCGAACAAAATTCCCACGCGCGCATGATGCACAAGTCGAGACGATACTCTGGCCGGTGGACGAGGAAGAGGCGGACGAAGTCGCGGGCAACTGCTAGTATGAAATAAGAGCTAAAACTAATTTTACGTTACTCCTCCGCTATTTTCTATTCCCATGTCATTCGTCATGTCATTTTTAAGTGAGTGTTTACTGTTTAGTAATGTCGATCATGGTAGTTTTTACAGTGTTGCCGCCCGTATCTTAATCCCATATGTATTGAAGAAAATTTCGTTTAAAGGCTGAATTGCTGGGTATGTAGCATTCTTACGTTCAGACGCTAGTTTGAATTCATTTAATCAAAAAAATCGTTTTTTTTTTCTCTGAGACTGCCAGGAGTGCTAAGATGCAGTTGGCCTAGCATTCTAATTTCAGGACTTACTCCTTCTTATTCAAAGAGCTCATCGAGGCTGAGTCGAGCCTGAGAAGAGGATGCATTCTGTTTTCTGGTAGAAATCCCCCCTTAGCAACCATACCAACAAGGTCCTGATCAAAGTCAACCGTTGATTGAACTCGTTATCCTTCCGTCTTGTATTATTGACAATTTGGATATCCATACCTGGAGCTTGCATGTCGCAACGCAAAAGACTTCGAAGTAGGCATCTTTTGCATCATCTTTAGACTTCCTTAAAGGTTTTACATTTACGTTACGAGATTGACAAAAAATAAGTGATTGCAATTGAAATCTATTCTCTTCGCTCTGATGTGTTGTCTTATCAATTACTTTTTTTGAAAATTTAATCTTGAAAATCTTGATAAAGAAAACAAACAATTTATGGTATTTAGGTTTTAAAATATGTAATTTTCCTTTCTGATTTTTAATTTTTGCTATGAATATTTGAATAACTGATCCAAAAACTTATTCCATTTCACGGAAAATCGAAAACTTAAAGGTCACAGAAAATTATTATGAAACAGAATTAGTTTAGTTTATTCTTGGAAAAAGAATAGGAATTTGCATATTAATTAAACACAACTTGTGGGCGAATAAAACATTTGAAGTTTCTCGTTGTGATTAATTTTCGAAAGTAAAACAATTTTGGTATGGACGCTTTTGGCAAGTTTGCTTGAGGTTTTATTCTAATTTGAATAAATTAAAAGGCTTGGTTGGAACTGAATAAACATTAGTCTAATTAATCTTTTCAGGCAGAAGAGAAATGCAAAGCACGTGAATCCATTGATAAACATTGTCTTAGTGAATTTTATGTAAGTTAATACAATTGCAACTATCTTGAAAATTGTTTGATTTTTTCGAACCGTTTCATTAAATGAATAGGGCAGCATGTCCATTTCGTTGAGTACATGGCACAGTGTACATTTCAGGAAATGGAAATGTAGCTACTTCAAAATTAATTTTTCAAAAAAAGTAATTGATAAGACAACGCAACAGAGCGAAGAGAATAGATTTCAATTGCAATTAGCTACTTATTTTTTGTCAATCTCAGTGCGTTGAATTCAAAACCAATTCGCTGTCTCATTAAATATTCATCACATCCACCTGAGACAAAGTGCCAGAGTGTGGGAAACAATCAATTTATTGATCGAGATATTTGAGCACTCCAGTCTTATCTATTGCTATCGCCAGACAACGTGGGGTTCAATGAATTTTTTATTGAAGAACAAAAATAAACTTTTTGCCCACATGCCGACAGAGACAAATGATGCTTTGTGGCTTGAAAAATTTGAAAACTTTGTTTTCGATTTTAATAATAATTGAATTTATCGATTGGTAAATACCTACTTTGTAATGGCATCGTTGTTTGTCCTGGGTTGGCTACGAAAGCCCGCAGATTGAAATCTTGTTCACAAAATCTCACAAACTAAAATCTTTTTTCTTAGAGTCCCTCTGTCACAAAATTTCGCTTCCTCAAATCCCGCAATTTTAAATTCACGGAGACTAAAATCCTGAAATTTAAATGCGACATTTCAAGTTTCAGTATTTTATTTTATCAGGCATATTTCAGAATGAACCGAGAGCAAAACGGGATTTACTAATAATGAAAAGCAATTGAACTACGAAACAATGCAGTCGAATAGTAATTCGCAGTAAGGTCTTAAGATCCATCTTTTAAAAGAGACAAGTAATGTCCAGAGTTGAATATTTTAAGAGAGAATATATGTACATATTTAGCTACTAGCAGTTGCCCGCGACTTCGTCCGCCTCTCCCTCGTCCACCGGCCAGAGTATCGCCTCGACTTGTGCATCATGCACGCGTGGGAATTTTGTTCAGAAGTTATTGTAATATTGCATTGCAGTCAACTCTCTCTAGGTCGTAATTCTCTTGAACTTGAAAAATTTGAGCATTTTTATGGTTCCCTTCAGTTGTTCATACTTAAAGCATTCCCTTGGGTGAACTCTCCCTAATAATTCTAATATCTCTTCGTTAAGTAATTTTTTTTTTCTTTAAACTGAGCATATTTTTTAGTTAAGAAGTACATAAAATGATATTGTTTAAACACAATAATCTGCACAAATAGTGCAATCAATCACATTCACAAATCAATTGAACTCTAAAAATTCTAATTTGAGCAGTTATTAGGCCAGTTCCACCTAACAACATCTCACTGAGATCTCAATGTCACCTTGACTGAGGCAAAATCATTTGGTGGAACATAATTCTCAGTTATCATTGAGATTTAATGGTTACCTTACTAATTGTTGCTGCACATATGTCAGCCACGTCAAATAGCTGAGTGAGAAATCGAATTCAAAATAATTTCATCTCAGAGATCTATCCAACACAAAAAGAATTTTACAATTCGAAATAGTAGTTCCTGAGATTACCGCGTTCAAACGAACTTTATATTCTATTGTATTGTATTGTTTGCCGTTTTTTCCACATTTTACACAAATTCTTCGCTCCTATTGGTCGCAGCTAAATTTTATATAGCTTCAAGCCTTCCTTGATAAATGGACCATTCAACATTAAAAAAATTGTTCAATTTCATAAAGCAGTTCCTGAGATAAGCGCGTTAAAACGCAGAAAAATGTATATTTTTTGCCGTTTTTTTCCATATTTTCCACAGATTCTTCGCTGCTATTGGTCACAGCTTAGTGTTAAATAGCTTCAAGTCTTCCTCAATTAATGGACCATCCAACACAAAAAGAATTTTACCATTCGAACCAGTAGTTCCTGAGATAAGTGCGTTGAAACGCAGAAAAATGTATATTTTTTGCCGTTTTCTCCACATTTTCCACAGATTCTTCGCTGCTATTGGTCACAGCTTAATGTTAAGTAGCCTAATGTCTAAGTCGATTAACAAGTCAAACAAACAAACTCTTCAGCTTTATATATTAGTGTAGATTTGAACTGTACACACAGTAAATATTTTGTTAAATTTGATTGAAATGCATTGGTTGTTTGTAATAAAAAAAAATGTATGCTTAAATATTCTTATAAAAAAATGCACTGTTTGAAATATTTAATGGTTGAATTTTTTTTAAAGCGCAGAAGTGCGGGATTTTGTAATGCGACATTTCGATAGTGAAAGATTTGTCTACACATTACACAAGCGAGATTTTCAAAAAAAAATAAAAATGAGTGATTTCTTGTTTGAGATTTTGAAAATGCGAGATTAATGTCGTTTTCGATTGGTTTCACTCAAGAATTCACTCATTCTGAAATCGAATGGAACAGGTCAAATCGCTTCCACTGAGTTCTGTTTTTTTGTGTTTGTGTGAAATTTCAAAAGTCAAATATCTGATTTTTCTTTCAGATAACAATAATTTGTTGAATTAAAAACAAAAACAAAACTGATTGAGTATTACTTTTGACTTTTTTCGAGAATTTCTCTTCTAAGAAGCGTTCTGTCCGTCAGTTTCGTGCGAATAAAACGCTTTCAGAAGGCTTCGGAATGATTCCGGACGCTTCCGGAGAGCCAATCGAAAACGACATAAGAAAGAAGATATTTTAAGAATGCGGATTTTGAAATACGAGATTTTTTTCAAATTTGCTAGATTTCGTTAAAAGTGATTTAGGTCTGCGGTCATAAATAGTGCTCCCGTTTGTCTTCTATCTCAAATATCTCACCCACTAATGAACCATTTAAGGTCTCATAAATTTTTGTAACAAGCGAAAGCTTTGTATACCTACAGACAATGGACTGAAGTTTCAATTTCAAGTCCAAGGAAGGTGTTGCTTGACCATGGAAACATGTAATTGATTTCATTTTCTTAAAGATTGTTGTCGGTTATCTCGTTTCATAATTTGATTTTTTCAGTAAGATTAAGACAGAGCTTTTGTGAGGCAAAATAAAGTAGAGAATAGAGCAGTTACTTTAGATGAAAGTTTTATCACTTATTCACCGAATGTCATTCGATAAGTACTTGGCCTCACCGCCCACTCCGATGGCACCAGTATCGTAAGCGCAATTCATATCGTAGAGTAGGTAGGTACATTCCCGTACACAGTATCCAAACGCTCTTTAGCTTCGCTGTGCGGTTTCAATTTCAAAATCAATCTTTTTTCCTTTTTTTAAATCCGATTTCACACCTACGAGTCCATAGCCGTATATGGAAATGTTCTATTTATGTCATTTCTTATGCCTGAGTGAGAAATCAAAAGTACAATAACGAGGAAACGACATGACCTTTTCAAACCACTTTGATTTGCACAAAACTATTTTCAATAAGAAGACTTACATATATATCCCCATGATAATATCGCACAAACAATATTGACCTATTTCCTTTTTCAATGAACCCCACAAATAAAGAATGTTGAAAATTTCTTGGTGAAACTAAGGTATTGCAGAGTTTCTTTGGAAAACCTTGACTATATTCAATATCAAGGCAGAAACAATTTCCATGTATCAATTAGTGATTCACTGATAAAATATTTGTTCGCTTTGCATGCAAGAATGGAGAAATGCTGTCTTCTTGAAAGATTTTGCTTTCAAGACTTTTAATTTTTAAAGATTATTAACTTCCCGGAGGAAGTTATTGCAAGGCAAACGATTTTGTGAATCTGCAGTTTTTGCATTCTCCATGGTTGTATGTGTGTATGTGCATAATGTGGCATACGCGTTTGTGTAGATTTTATTTCACCATGCTTTTCTCACGAACCACTCATGATATTGACATGAGATTGGTCCCAATCGACCCGGAATCGCGATTAAGTTTTCAAAAAAAAACGGAAGAAAAACTAACAATATCTGAAAGTAGTAATAATTTGTCATTCGTTTAGGAGTAAATGTTCTCCTGATGTCATGTTAATTATAATTGCTTTCGATGTACAGACAATGCAAAACACATATACATTTTTTTCTAGATTTTTAAAGAACAAGAATACATTGTCAAAAGAACGACCAATTATAACACATACTGAACGTTTTGAACGTTTGATTTCTTAAACACGATATGCATTTAAAAGTTTTACATTTACCTATTGTTGAAAACTTGAAATTAAAAACAAACACCTATAGTGCATGAGTTTAAGTTACTCTTTCGCCTATAGGGACTCCTAACATACAGAACTTTGTCTTTTGTTTCTGTTTCCAAACTTGATCAAAACTTTTCGGTGAAAACAGATTACTGTCTACTTTTCTGTAAGAACAAGAAAAAGAAGATTTTGTCAAAGAGTAGAATTAATCCTTTAAAAGCATAACGCATTACCAAACATTGGTTGAAAAAATAAATCTCATTTTCAAGTAGGTACTTGTTCTCTCTTCTTTCAGAAATTGTTTAATTCATGTTATAAAATGATTTGAAGGCAACATGAGCCACCAAAATAAACACCCTAGTAAAAACTCGGGGAGACAAGACTTGTGTTTGAAAATTAAGTAATTTTAATCGTAGAGAGGTTTTAACTCAGAAATCAGATTCCGCACAATTTAGTTCAGTTTCATTCAGTAGAGTCTGCCTAATTGAAAAATCGTGTCACTTTATTTAATTCTCCTTATAAAATAAAATAAAAACTATCAAAAGACAAATAAACTAAAAGCATTTAATTGTTTATTCTAAAACTTTATTTCGACTTGTTACGTTTGCACAAGAGGAACGTTTGTGTAATTTAATGCATTTTTCATGTTCATATAATGGTAAGTCGCATAGAAATAGAAATGCAGAAATTGATATTTGAAGTGTATATGTAAATTAATCATAATACTTCTTCCTTTTTCAAAAAAAAATTTTAGGTTCAGATTTTCAGAACTCATTTCGCAAAAATATAATATGTTCAATGCGATTTTCAAATGTTACGTCCAAGAACATAATTGTAGCGAATTTAATCTAGCTGTTTTGGAAAAAATCACATTCGAATGAGGGCAGACCCAAAATTTAAAAAGTACATAAAAATAGAAGTATCACCCGTCCTAGTAATGGGTCGTTTATTTTTCGGTTTCGAAAGTAAAACTTAATAAAACGCACAATGAACATTTTAATTCATTCGTTCATCCACTTTTTGTCTCACAGACTTTGAACTATCTCCGCAGCAAAATTCGTTTCAATTGGTTCAGTTGTTTGTAATTAAATAGCAAACATGCAATATGCGTATTAAGAAAAAAAATCAATACGAATTCATAAGCTTGTATCAAGTTGTCTAGAAAACAAAAAAAAAGAAATAAAATTTAAGGAAGCTACTTTCATGATCATTAAAGACAAAAAAAATGTATCAGTCCGTAATTTTGACACTGACATGGGTCTGGTGAAGGCACCAACTCGTGTTGTTTCCATATTTTGATTAAGTAGGACCAACTGAAAAGAAAAATAGGTTCATTCAATATCTGGTTTAAAATAAAATTTCTGATGAGGGTTAATAATATGTCATACGTGCGCATTAAAAAAATATCCCTCTTGGTTATTTTTTCAAACCTATAACAGTATACTCAGGATATATGCATAACATTTAATGAAATTTAAATGTCATTCATAGATCATAACTCAAACAGCATTATATGGACCCAATCGCCACACGAAATTTAGTAGATACTACACGTTCTTGTTGATTGTTGATCGACTAAGAATATCATCATAGAATTCCTATAGAATGTTTTGCTGCCCTCAATATATCATAAACTCTTCCCAATAAGCTTAGATACTTCAATTAAATCACTTACATTTCAACATTTTAATCGTTAATTTTCCGCTCTGATTAAATCCAACTGCGTGTCCAATTATTCGTTAAGAAAGCTTGAATGAATGAGAGTTTGCAACGTGAACCTTTTACTAAATTCAATGGGAGGCATGTTAGTTTCTAAACCGTGTAACATCGCAACGAGTCGCGATTCAACCACTTAAACGGAACATAAGTTTTGCGACAATATTGCCAAGCGAATCAACAAGAGAGATGGCTTTCACATGATATACATTTTGCATTTTTTAATCGACAATATTGACATGTATTTTTCATAATATGTAATTTGTATTTGAAAAAAAAGTAATGTGTATCACACTAAGGATAAGGATGCAAGAACTCGTTCAATCACCTGCCTTGCACCTCCTGATTCATCACCTCGATAATACAGCCCATAGAACTAATATGGCAACCATGAGCTACTGAAGTGCATTTTCGCTCGAATGATGGACGAAATCTCATTAAAATATTATCAGGCTTTCTGCTCGAAGATACATGCTGCTAATATGTTTTGTCATCAATCAAGTAGGTAATATTATCTACCTACACTATGGATGAACTTTTCTGCTGGGAAATTTACCTCAAACAAGTGGTCAATTGGTGGTAAGGGTAACATGAGGTATCTGAAATCTGATGAATATGATAATTTCGTCCAACGAAATAAACGTTGTGTGCGTGCACCAAGGACCTTCATTCTATCAATCAGCATCGGATTGATTTTGTTGATGCTTCAAGGCTCAGTTTCTTTTAATGTGTTGAGCATGAGCATGAATGATAAACTAAAAAACACTTAGCAATTTCAAGCACGAATAGCTTCAAAAATGGAGAGCAATTTTTTGTCTTTTTTTATAAAATAAGGTTAGGCTATGTATTCATACCGCATTAAGGTTTAAGTGCAAAACTGCAAATTTTTTGTTTCGGACGGAAGTAACAATATATTGAAAGGGACGTTGCGTTGGTACGTATGTTTGTAAAATGGGGCTCAGAAGTGGCACGTTCACTCCCTATTTGTCAGTTACATAAATTTTTCAATTTCATTTTTTTTATTAATGCTGATGGTTCTTCAGCTCGAGAAAACGCGCACAAAACACAGTTATTCATAACAGAATTTTCTTCCATAAAAAAGTTTGTAGGATACTTCAAATCGAAACTGATTCGAAATAAGAACTGTCATCTGATTTCTAGGTTTTTTTTGTTAGAAGTCAGCACGTTATTTTCGACCAACTTTATTTCCCACATAGTTAAGAATCATTTAATAAAACCATCATGGTAGCAAAAGCAAGCAATTTCTGCTAAATTTTCGGGATTCCAAGTTTTCTTATCTTGCCAGAACTTGTAGATACAATAATACAATCGCACTGAATCTATCGTTGTCGAATCTATTTTAGTCATACGATCCTTGAAATTATTTGAATTGAAGTAGCTACAAGCTACATTGTGACATTTGATACAAACAAATAATAAACTGAAAAATGGATTATAATAATTGGATTTCCTGGCTGTCGAACTCTGTAACAGTCAAATATACACATACTTTGTTGTTGCATAGTTATGCGTACATAGGTATAGATACTGATACTGAAATGCATGTACTGCGAACTGTATACATACTTTGCTGCTATTTAACTGACTCTCGACTGAAAATTTAAATTATTTTAAGAGTTCATAATCATGGAGAGCAAACTTATTAATATCAGTCACCTACCGATGCAGCTGCCCGCGGTTAGGTGCGTTGGTTGCTAAGAAGATCATCGTGGGTTCGAGTCCTGCTCGTGCCCATAAAGTTTTTATTTCATCTTTCATCTCTTGCGAAGAACTGACAAAACAAAACCCTTAATTACTTAGATCACTCCTCTAACGACTCAAAAATTATAACTAATTTATTTGCTAATTTCTTTAGTCTTGCTTTTTCCGACAGTAATTTTGTACCTGATGCTGACAATTTCACTTATTTGATCGACTGTAACCAAACATCATTGGTATCGATCAACATCACTGTTGACGATGTGGTTAACAAAATAAATAAACTTAAGGATGATTTCTCTTCGGGACCTGACGGTTTACCTGCGATTGTATTAAAGAAGTGTGCAGCTAATTTGGCTCAGCCTCTTACCACTCTTTTTCAAATATCTCTTTCTCAAAGAATTTTTCCATCTATGTGGAAACTGGAAAGATTCTTTCATAATACCTATTCACAAAACAGGTTGTAAATCAGATATTTCTAACTACAGGCCGATTGCCAAATTATCCTGCATTCCAAAACTTTTCGAAAGTATTATCTTCGACACTATGTACTTTCATTGCAAAACATTATTTTCGGACAAACAACATGGGTTCCTAAAAGGGAAATCAACGACCACAAATTTTACTGAATTTGTTTCTTATGCATCAAACTCAATAGAATGTAAAAAAGAAGTTGATGTTATTGCTACAGACTTTAGCAAGGCGTTTGATAAAATATCCCACAGTATTATATTTTTCAAGCTAAAGGCTCTTGGATTCCCTCCTGGTTTCATTGAATGGATGGAGTCATACCTCTCCGACCGTAAATATCGCGTTTTATTTAGATCTTCAATATCAGAACCATTTACTGCGAAATCGGGAGTCCCTTAAGGTAGTCATCTAGGCCCTATTATTTTTATTCTGACTATTAATGACGTAGAGTCTGTGATTGAAAAGTCTCAAGTTTCAATCTACGCAGATGACATGAAAATCTTTAGAACGATTTCTTCACCCGATGATGCTTTACCCCTCCAGGCCGATTTAAACAATTTCTATATTTGGTGTCAAAAAAACAATTTAGAACTTAATGTTTCCAAATGCCAAACAATCACATATTCCCGTAAACGTTTCCGTCCGCAAATACGGGACTATTATATCAACGAATGTATTGTTCACAGAGTAACAACTATCCGAGATTTAGGAGTTATTTGTGATAGTGAGCTTAACTTTAGATCTCACTATGACAATATCGTAGCCAGAGCTTATTCTGCTTTAGGTTTCGTCAAACGTTGGTCTAAGGAATTTTCGGATCCTTACGTTGCGAAATCTCTTTATACGACGTTTGTAAGGCCTCTACTTGAATACGCCAGCCAAGTATGGTCCCCTTATCACCAAGTCCATATAAAGAGAATTGAAGCAATACAACGTAGATTCCTCCGTTTCGCCTTAAGAGGACTTTCATGGGTTGACAACTTTAACTTACCTCCGTATCAAGAACGGTTGCGGCTTATAAACTTACAATCTCTAAAATTCTATCCGGTGTTACAGAATCTTCCACCCTGCTTGAAGCAATGAGTATTAATGTTAACTTTCACTCTCTAAGATCGGTTCCCCAATTTCATCTAGCTCATCGCAGAACTGATTACGGCAGTAATGAACCAATTACGAGAATGTTACGTAAGGTGAACGAAAACTCAAATCTTTTTGATTTCAACCTTTTTGACTTTAAAATTTTTAAATTTTTCGGTTTTAAACTTTTGCATTTTTTCTTTTTTTTGCTTTTTGCTTTTTGTAAGATTTAAATTAAAAAAATTTTTTTTTTTGTTTTTACTTTTTGTACCTGCTTGCATTAAGCAGTCCCTAACTCTTGTCTTCCTGATATTCGTATCGCCATCGCTTTTTCTATTTTATTTTTTACAAATAATTTCTTATTAAGTGCCGATACGACTAGCAACCGTAATTGCAATCGTACTCGGTGAAAATGGACCCCAGCGCGTGCGGTATCTGAGGGGGAAAGAGGCGTGGGAATAATTAATAACTTCCAAGAGTATCAATCTGTCATGAAAAAGTTTTTCTCAACTTTGCCGTTCGGAATCGGCGTTAAATTGAAGGTCCCCTCACTTCTTCACACGCATCCAGAGAATTGTTGCATAGAATAAGACACTTAGGCCTTGGCTCTGCAAGAGCTGTCGCGCCACTCTATTTTATCTACCGACGCACGTAATCAAGCTTTGCACTTTAAGGTTTCGGGCGTCCTGGACTACGCAATCCTTCTAGCTCAAATTAGGTATGCTGCGCAGGCTTCCACCATTAATTGTACCACCCCTAAGCCGGCTTTTATTCGCTTATACGAATAAGTTGTTTAGTCCATTGGAGTCTCAAAAGAGTAGTTAGCTTAATGTTTGTCTTTACATTATTTTTAATGCGCGGTAGCCGGTAGATTTGAATTATATAGAAAAGCTCATGATTATATCGTCCGCGGAGGAACCGTCTTTGCAACAACAAACTGGACCCACTTCCGTAAGACTTTTGCCTTGAACGTTCAGAATGCCTTTGACTCAGCTCAGAAGTTTCGGTTTCCTTAGTGAAAACTGGTAAAACTTGGGTTTTAATTCATTTTAATGCAGTATAGCAAGGTTTTTGACCACCTCCTGCTCGATGTCCCAAACTGGCAACGAAAGGAGATACCACAGAGCGTAGCAATTATAGTGGTATAACGCTCTTGAGTATATCTTATGAGATATTCTTCTTCAAGAACGGGTAGCCCCATGAACGGAAACCATAATCTCCAAATATCAATGTGGATTCACTCCCGGCAAATCGGTAGTTGATCGAATGAAAAAATATCTAGAATTTAACATCTGCGATGTGCTTTTTGTTTTCCAGCCGAAGCCGAAGAAAACACGAAACTTCAATTCTAAGTCTTCTGAACCAATTGACAAATAACATTTAATTAAGAAAACACTTTAGATAATATACAAAAGTAAAGCTAAGAATAAATTAATGAATAAGAATATCTAACTTTTAGTGATACGGTTTGGTCTGAGTTTTGGCTAGAGTTTAGACACGTCTTGGAACAAAATAGATAGGGTGCAGTGATCGGAGACGTTACTCTAAGGTCTAAGCGACTGCCGATCGGTAGGAATAATTCCCCTGGTAGCACGGATCAGCCACTAATGCCTGGTGTTAATCAAAATGGACGAACTTACTTCAAGATAGAAACCGCTGTTCGGGGGAAATTCCTATGATGAAATGGTCGGATTATTTCAGGCATAACGTTGACCAATATTACTAAATTGATACTATAGCATTATTCGGTAGTTATAGTAGAGGCGATTTTAGTACGATAGTACTAGTCTGTTTATAGTATTTTCCGAAGGGAGTGAGTGTGAACTGTATAAATAGAGTTCAAATCCGTTAGGAAAATCTACACTAATATATAAAACTGAAGAGTTTGTTCGTTTGAACACGGTAATCTCAGGAACTACTGGTTCCAATGGTATAATTCTTTTTGTGTTGGATGGTGCCTTAATCGACTTAGACATTAGGCTACTTAACATTAAGCTGTGACCAATAGCAGCGAAGAATCTGTGGAAAATGTGAAAAAACGGCAAAAAATATACATTTTTCTGCGTTTTAACGCACTTATCTCAGGAACTACTGGTTCGAATGGTATAATTCTTTTTGTGTTGGATGGTCCATTAATTGAGTAAGACTTGAAGCTATTTAACATTAAGCTGTGACCAAAAGCAGTGATTTGTGAATGTGATTGATTGCATTATTTGTGCAGATTATTGTGTTTAAACAATATCATTTTATGTACTTCTTTACTAAAAAATATGCTCACTTTAAAGAAGAAAAAAAATTTACTTAACGAAAAAAAAACGATGCAGAAGTAAGAGAGATATTAGAATTAGGGAGAGTTCACCCAAGGGAATGCTTTAAGTATGAACAACTGAAGGGAATCATAAAAAATGCTCAAATTTTTAAAGTTCAAGAGAATTACGACCTAGGGAGAGTTGACTGTAATGCAATTTTACAATAACTTCCGAACAAAATTCCCACGCGCGCATGATGCACAAGTCGAGACGATACTCTGGCCGGTGGACGAGGGAGAGGCGGACGAAGTCGCGGGCAACTGCTAGTATTAAATATGAAGAAGCATGTGACTTCGTTACATAGCCCTACACACAATCTGTTTATAGAGTTTAAGGCAACCAACGAAGACATAGACAGGATACAAAGTAATGAGAGAATTCGGCATTCCAAACAAACTGATAAGACTGTTTATGGCTATCCTCATCAAGTCCATCCAATAATTGGCTTATACAGGGTGCGCCAGAGAAACTTACTTATTTGAAAGGTCAATAAAAAAAAAAGTACTTCAGTTATTGTTTAAAATTTTTTTTTTATTTGAGAATACAATATCCCAATTTTTTTTATGCAGTCTTAAAAATGACATCGGTTAAATGGCGACCCCCATTGCGCATACACTGATGAAGTCGATTTTTGAAATTCGTATCCACTCTTCGCAGCATATCAATCGATATGTTGGCAATGGCGCACAGTGGGACGAATGTATGAGAAAACACTTCAAAATTCATATCTTGAGAATAAAATAAAGTTATCAACCAAACATGCCTTAAATAGTGTTTTAGTACTCATATCTATGATTGTAACCTAAAAACAAGAAAATTGATTCACTAAAACTTATGATTTCAGGATTTTTTATTCAAAAGAGTTGAGCAGCGAACTTGTTTTTATTTTATATTTTTTTATTTATGATTTTCTGTTTATGTTTTTTGTATACATTACATGATTTTGATATCAAAATAAATAATTCTAATAATAAAGACTAAGAAAAATTAATCAATTTCACTTTCCGATGAGTAATTCATATTACTTAGAAATCCTGGATCTTCGTTATGGTTTACCAAATAGTGATCTATATTTGGGTCACTTTTCGATAACTTTTGGTTTGTTGACTGTCTTTAAAACGTTTAAGAGGTCTTCCTTTGCTTGTACTAGGTGAATTGTCCCACGAAACAGAAAAAAAGGGTTTGTTTTAGAATTTTGAACGATTTTTCAAGTGAACTCGGAAACAGCAAAGGTTTATTAGGAGGGACTTTACTTAATTATTTTAAGAATTTCGCATAAAAGTTAGTATTATTACTTACGGAATTTATAAACACGTCTGGTAAGGACAAATTAAGGTTAAGCCACCGTTGGTGAACCTCCATAAACCTGAATTTGTTTCTTTGGCAACACTGCCATTTTTGCTTTAAATTAACACAAAAAAGCCTCGAAATTTCTTGTAAAACTTCGTTTTCTCCTTCATTCAACTCTTCCAAGCCAAGTAACTGCTGAATTTTGTTAGCAACGCTGAAAACTTTCCTGGAATGTGCACTATCCATCCATGTTGCTAATAAGTCACCATGCTTGATGAATACGGTCGAACCTAAAAATGTCAATTTCTTTAAAAAGCGCAAACTTGCGCAAGATTTTTTTCGTGATTTAGTTAGCTGACACATTGCTTATTATGAAATAAAAAAGATCTCAAGACCCGTTTTTGACCATTTTTTGAAAACTCTACTTGAAATTTGACATTGGTTTTTTTTTCTTGTACCATACTAACACAGCAAAAATCGTTCCAACAAAAAGAAACACGAAAAAAATCTATTTCTTACAAAAGTTTCTTAAATTTAAATACCTTCACTATTAATATTCTCCATTATTAATTTAATTTTCACACGCGGAATATATTTGCACAGCAATTGAATATGTCACAAAAAATCACCTTAAAACTCTTTATATAAAATGCGGAAAAAAAGGTAATGTTCACGTGGCTATAACTTGCGGACCAATAAATAAAAGCACAACATTTTATTGCATTTCGAGCTTCTATATATTTGGGATGACTTACCAATTAATAAAAAGTACCGCTAAAATAGTTGTATTTTTGACTTTTTACTATGGGTCGTCCCACTGTGTGGCGTCGCGAATGTTGATCTTGAGGTGTGCTATGGTCCGTGGTCGATCGACATAAACCAGGGATTTCAAATAACCCCATAAAAAGAAATCGCATGGAGTCAAATCTGGAGAGCGTGCCGGCCATTGGAGATCGTCTCTGAGAGAGATGAGGCGGTCGGGGAAATGTTGTCGCAACAAATTCATTGAGTCTCGTGCTGTGTGTGCTGTGGCTCCATCTTGCTGAAACCACACGTTCCTAACGTTCATTTCTTCGAGTCTTGGAAGAAAAAATTCCTCGATCATGTTCCTGTAACAAGCTCCATTCACGGTAATTGCACCGTTCGTTCGACCGTTAGAAAAGAAGCTCTCAACTGCGAAGGCCCGCTGCTCTCTAGACCAGAGCATGATGGCAACTGACTGGAGGGAGAAACAAACTTGGGAACTTCCCCCTCCAGATGCGCCCCCTCTTGCCCCTCTACCCGCCCAACTCACCGCTCGGGAATTTTTTCAAATAAGTAAGTTTCTCTGGCGCACCCTGTACAAACAACAATGTAGAAACTAAAATTTATAATGCAAAACTAATTATCTTGTGTTCTTGAATATGCAGATTTAGTTTAGTAACGTGCACCATAATCTCTCTAGAAAAACAAACTCAAAGAAAATTAAAGAGAATTTTAATTATTAAAATGATTCCTTTCTTAAAATTCAACCATTTTGTTCCTTTTTATCTTTTAATTTCGTTAAATTAAATTAATTCTTGAAAAGTGATTTCACAATAAACCGAGACTTTCTAATTTCCTAAGATTACAAGTTTACAACCATATAATTCAATTCTTATTTATAAAGAAACAGGAATTTAGTTTGGTACAATTTAAATATTTTTCAGCAGCAATTCGATGTACAGAATTAGTGTTGATGAGCTCTCTTTTTTACCAGAAATAAATTGTTGAAAACCATAATACGCTCTTTAATTTAAAGTAAATTTAATGTTATTCAAAACAACAGTTAATTAACTTAGTCCAAACAACGAGTTCATATTGACTGTGGGTTGTTGATGTTTTCAAGGCTCTCCGTAATTACCTCCACAAAACATAACGCATGAGTTTTCCTTGTATTTTTGGTCTTTTTAGCTGTAGGGCAAAAATGTGCTACCAAGTGGTAACCTCAATTAAATACTTTTTCGAGTGAATACTTAACGTTTAATGTTTAAATACTTTTCATGCAATAAAGGTTATTCACTGCAAAGTGCACGAATTGAATAACATTTCGAGGACATGCAACAAATTAAATTCGAATTCTGACACAAAGTTAAAACAATTTGCACTTTCCATTATATTTGCTTTTAAAGAAATAAACTTTTTACTCTGCCACTCTGGTATTTATGAGAAGTAGAGGTTTAACTTTAAATCGTTTCCTACTGTTTCTGAGGCTTGTTGCTGGTTCAGAACTATGTTTTCTTTATGCGGCCGGGCAGTCACCACGCCGCCACATGACCCCCAACCAGAGAGCCAGGTCTTTAATTGACCTCCAAAGACAGAGAGCCCGCCGAGCCGACTTTATATGCGTGCGGGCGACGAAATTGTCCACTATGTACATAGATACGTCTACTACGATGACCTATGCATAAGGTATCCACTTAGTAGTTTATCCTGAGTGGAACTGTAAAAAAAGGAGGATG
This sequence comes from Sphaerophoria taeniata, assembly GCA_943590905.1. Taxonomy (NCBI): domain Eukaryota; kingdom Metazoa; phylum Arthropoda; class Insecta; order Diptera; family Syrphidae; genus Sphaerophoria; species Sphaerophoria taeniata. The sequence goes on along the minus strand of OX016540.1, from coordinate 233,779,083 downwards.
CGTACTCCCTTCCCCTTTCTCTCCTTGCGACCGCCAACAACTTCTCACTAGGGTTGGAACACAATCAAAATCATTTCCCTTCCCTTACCTACTTTCTAAAAGCAATTGCAGCCCATATTTAAATTGGATTTGATTAAGTGAAATTTCGGCTTGCGTTTTATTTTATTTTATTTTTGTAGTAGTTTTTGTCAAAGTTCCGTTATTGTTTTATTTTGTTTTCACTTTTATGAGCACAGTCATTACAGTACCTTCCGTACATCAGTTTGGATTAACATATTATTCAACTCCTGACAGCTGGGATTATGCTGTCCAAATAGTAACATGCAACGGGTAAATAATTTCAACTGACAAAGTTCAACACCTTTAGAGAAAACAAGCAACAGACATTTTGTCTCGTTGACACTTGACAGCTGTCCACCAAAATTAACATTCATGAGTTTTGTTTTTAATGCAGTATTAGTCGTGATTGTGTTTAATAAAATAAAGAATTATGAAGGATGCAGTGAAGAGTGAAGTATTGTTACAATGTAAATACTGTCTCTTTTGATAAAAATAAAATAAAAATGAAAGCTTTTAACTAATCTTTATGAACGTTATAAAGTGGGATGACTTTTTAGTCGATAAGTTCTACTTGCGATAAAATATGTATCAAATTTCCATTTCCATATGGTCTATCTAGATCTAGATGATCTTTTGAAAAAACCAAGTATGCGTTTGATCAAAGGAAGGAATGTATTAATTGTCTGTCTGTTTGTACAGCATATACAGGCCCAACCACTGAACTGGTTCTATTGACGTCAAATTTGGAAATTTATGGTTAGGTTTTAGGTATGAGAACCACTTGCTCAGAAGAAAGAAAAAGGCCTACCAATAAATTAACAAATTCGGAGCTTTTATAGAAAAGTCAAAAAGAAGAAAACGGCCGGCACGGAGTATGCATTGATAAGGAAGGTACTGTAAAAAATAAGACGCAGTTAATTCTAAAATCTGGAGGCATCGATTCAACCAGCTGCGAATAACCATGGCCATGAAGTTTTCAATCTAGCTAACGATCAGTCACGTAGGTCCATTTGGTTGAAGACCAGAATGAGATCAAAGCATCCATCACTACATTGAAGTCGTACCAAACGGTGATGACAGTCTACAGGAGCTGATCTGGTAAGAAGCATGCACCAACTCGTTACCGAAATTTGGTCGGATGAAAGCAGGTCCGACGAGTGGAACTTAAGAACCATCTACCCGATTCATAAGAAAAGTAATCTTTTAATCATCGCCTACAAGACCTTGTCAAGCGTAACAGGCAAACTCATTGGCCGCTACCAGTGTGACTTCAGACATGGAAAATCTACCATCGACATCGATGCAAACCATCTTTTCCATTACAAAGCAGACTATGATAGTGTAAACAGAACGAACTGTACCTTGCCATGTCTAGATTTAGTATCCCTGCCAATCTGATAAGACCTATCAGGTTAAGGCTGCTTCAAAATTAAAGAAGACACAACCGAAACCCCCGAAACCACAAGAGGACTTCCACAAGGTGATGCGCCGTCATATAAATTAATTAATTTATCCTGTTTTTTGTTTTTTTGGACTAAGCAAGCAATTCTGGCCCTATATTGCGAACTATCATGGAGACCGCCTACAAATAACTAACGCTTCACTAAGCGATGAGCTTGTCTGAAAACACAGTTTTCTGAGTTTAAGATTATTGGTCGTTAGATGGTGCATGCTTTAGAAATTCGGTATTTTTGTAGTGCTCATATGAAAGCATGTAACACTTCATTACAAAACGTTGCCAATTTCTTCAAGGATTCACTTTACACATTTGTTAGTACCTACTTGTGAACATTCTTTTACATTTTAACGATTCCATCACCTGATTTCTTGAGCTTTTCAGCTCAAAAGTCGGAAGAAAGAAATCAATTCACAAATTGGAAAAAAAGCTTTTTGCTTGCTTTTCCAAATAAATTTTAATTGCCCTTAAATATTATATGAATAACCAGAAACCAGAAGTTTGAAAATCAACCCGAGACGATAAATAAAATCGGTCGTATCGTTGTTAAATTCACAACTAACGTTGGCCTTTTATTTGAAGATTTATCTTAAATCGATAACAAGAAAGAAAGCATTCTTCGCTTACAGTCCAGGATTCAGGAGTTATTTCTAATACTTAAAGTTATTGTTGTTCATTTTTATCACCGAAATGGACCCAAAAAATGTGAAAAATGGTCACAAGAATCTCTTATGAACTTAAAAAGGATAACGAATAAATTTTGTACATTGATTTTTTTTTTGTCAAAACCCACGTGAGGATGAATTTTGTATAATTTGATTAAACGTGATGAAAAGGAGAGTTTTCTTGGGATAAGTACATAATCTTGGCGAAAATCAGTTTTTTTAAACCAGAGAAGGAGAACCTTGTGTTTAAATCGATAGTTTTTTTATCTTTTCACAATCTATAATCTATAATCCTCAAACGGAGACAAAAGACTTTTTTTTTAATTTTGACATTTCCTAATTTTGCTCATGCGTCATGCCTCATGCCTCATGCAAGTTAATCAATAAGAATCACTAGCCTCTGAGTACTGAAGCAGAAAGCACTGAAAAATATTATTCCTTTAAAGCGATATGATGAATGATAGAACTTGTAAAAAAGAAATATTTTCATATCCGATCGGAGTCTTGCCAAATAAATCCTACCCAAAAACATTCAGCCGAATGATTTATCATATATTTTGATAAAACGAGGCGGAGACGAACGTTGAATGGAAGATAGGTTTGTATCCTTACGCCTACACCAACATTAAATTAATCATTAAATTAGTAAACTACCGTGAAATTGAAGTTTTGTTAATTAGGGATTCTCCACACTTCCTTCATTTCCATAAAATGGATAAATCGACCATCGTCAAGCACCATGCATCCCTTATATCCCTAATTAGGTAATCCTGACAGTTGATGATACTCTTAACTGTCTACATGATATAAACTTTCTCTATACACTACATGCTCATAATTTGTATTGAGTCAACCAAAGTTTCCACATCATAGACATAGTCGTCAAATTGGAGAGTAAATCTTTCTCCTAATAAGGATAAGGACCCATATCAATATAGGCTTGGTACATGTTTAATATGCTCGTTATCTTGTGTCCAAAATAACATAAAACACAAGAGAACCATATTAAGTCAGTGAAGATGGGAAATGTTATAATGTTTGCAAAGGGCGTCATTCATTATAAGAACAGTCATTTAGTGGAGTACTTAACTCAAGCGTTTCTTGTTTGAATTGATTCCCTGTTATTAAGGAGATATTTCGAAATCAAAATGTAACGATTCGTTGTACTCCACCTTGTAGGTTATGTATATACACATAAAAAGAAGTCGAGCTCGGACTTGGTAGCGGACTCAAACTCGGTTGCGGACTCGGGCTCGGACTCGGACTCGGACACGGTCGCGGACTCGGACTTCTGCTAATGGTATTTGAATTGAAAAACTTCGATGTTCGAACCCGTGGACTTAAAATCAATCGTCCCTCTTGTACTGCTTTTCCCACACCGTGTTAAAGCAAAGGTTGACAGTCGGAGTTCAATTGAGATGTTGACGGTAGTGTTCAATCTTGTAATGTTCTATAGTAGTCTATGAGCAAATTCCATGTAAGGGATTATAAATTCTATTGCCTATCCAAGGGTGAATACCTATCTAATGTAAGTATTTTCCATTTAACTACGTACCAAATAACCACATTGATATTTGCCGAATATGGTTTCCGAGTATATAGTGCTATTTCATTTCGTTGGCATTGAGTATGATTTTACATTTAAATGCTTAGGTATTAAATTTAAGGCTACACTAGAATTGAAAACAATAGACCGTGACAGAAAATCCCAACAGAATCATAAAGCTAATAAATATACAACGAGCCTTGTCATTTTGATAGCGAAATGTAATCACGTATTAACAAATGTTTTCCATTGTCATTCACTTCAAAAGAAATCAACTGCATGTTTTGCTGCACATTAATGCATTTTTGTTATTCAGCGTGTACAATTATTACGAACTGGCATGATTAAATCATTCAAAGGTTTCAATACTTGTCTAGTAAAGTAAATGAAAATTTTATTTTGGATTCATAACATATTAGCGGTAATTCATTGGAATTCCTAAAAATAAAATACATAGCTTAATATTTCAAAGTCAATGTTTCAATAACCGAACGTCATGTTAATTTTCAGTGAACACACATTTTTTTTTGTATCTATAAACCACAAAATATTTAACAGCAAACCATATGTCATGTTAAGGGTTTTTGTAATACAAATTTTAGTTCGTGGGTTTTTAAAATAAATTTGATAATATGTACGCCATGCACATGGATGAATTTGAATATTTTGCTTTTCGAGATAAAGATTAATTTGTTTCAATAAATAAACTGAATATGACAAAATTTGAAATATTCTCCATTATAAAAAAAAACTTTGTTATTTTGTAATTCGATGGTTTTACAAAAATTTAAATACTAAACAAACAGATACAGATGGAATATTTCATTAAATACGTTGTTGGTGCTTACTTTTTCTTGTTTTTTTTTGTTCTGCTTTTTTCTGTGCAATATTTTGGTGGCCACAAAAAAGGGAGAGGAAATATGAATTTGAAAAAAAAAAAAAAAAAATTGATTTAAGAAATGCATGAAAAATTAAATGATTGTTTATACGTTTCAAAATTTAAACTCTCATTATCTTCTTCTTGGATTTTTTTATCTTATACAAAATTAAAAACAAACAATGTTGGCTTTCAACATTAGGAAATACTATTCACACGTCACAGAAACAAAAATATCACGCTCGAGAGAAACATACGTCATCACATAAACGAAAAGACATGTTACGTCATCAACACGAAATCTACACTAATCTATACTAATATATAAAGTAAGACTTTTGTTTGTTTGTCGGTTGTATGTTTGTAGTCGATAAACCAATAAACAAACAAATGTCTTACTTTATAAATGTAGCCAAATTCTTCTTCGGTGCACTGAATGTGCAGTAGGATATTCTGAAAGTAAAAGAAATAAATATTAATAGGAAAAAACATTGATTTTTAATTTTACTTACCCGAAATTTTGTTTTGACAGAGTGACAGGCGACATCAATTTTTTGAAATGTTTCTCTATTTTCATTTCATTTCATTTCCTTTTCATTCTTCCTTATTATATTTAAGGCTGAACTCCTACTTAAGCTTTTGGAGCAAAACAATGTTTACACGCGAATTCTTGGGCACGATTTTCTGTGCACAAGAAAATTTTAACAACGGATATTTTAAAAAGGCATGGATTTAAGTTTCCACAATCTGCGTTCATGAAAATTTTGCATTATGAATATTGGTTTTCAAAGGGAAAATTGCATGTAAGTGCAGGTGTATTGGTTTCCAAACGGAAAACTGTAAGATTTTAGAATGGAAAATAGAAACTTCTTCATGAACAACTCAGAAAACTCATTTGTTTTCAAAGGGAAAATTGCATCTTATTGAAGGTGCATTGGTTTTCAAATGGAAAACTGGAAAATTTCAAAATGTGTTTTCGAATAGAAAATAGAAAGTTCTTGATGCAAAACTCAGAAAACCCATTGGTTTTGAAAGGGAAAATTACATCTAATTGTAGGTGCATTGGTTTTCAAATGAAAAACTGGAAAATTTCAAAATGGGTTTTTGATTGGAGAATAGAAAGTTCTTGATGAAAAACTCGGAAAACTCATTTGTTTTCAAAGGGAAAATCGCATCTAATTGTAGGTGCATTGGTTTTCAAATGGAAAACTGGAAAATTTCAAAATGGGTTTTCGAATGAAAAATAGAAAGCTCTTTATGAAAAACTCAGAAAACTTTTTGATTTTCAAAAGGAAAATTGCATGCAATTGTAGGTGCATTGATTTTCAAAGGGCAAAATGGAAAATTGTTGGATTTGGAACTTGGAAAACTCTGCGAGAGCACAGAGAACTAGTTTCTGCATATAATTTGATCTGCATTGTTAAGTTTGTATGTCCGGCAGGGACTCTATATCCACTCAATCCTCAATGAATCTTTTTAAAATATTCACTTTAGATATAGCCTGAATAAAATCAATTTTTTGGGCCAATCTTACGTGAAAATCAGCAAATAAGAGGGACAATCATAGCGGTTACTAGGGTAGGCCAAAGCGGGTAGTGGGTAGAGGGTATTGGGTTAACGGGTAGAGGGTAGCAGGTAGAGTAGTAGCGCGATACCAAAGCTTAAAGCTCTTATTTATCGATTGAGGCAGAACGAAGTCTGCAGGGACAGCTAGTATATGTATAAAGCTGAAGAGTTTGTTTGTTTGAACGCGGTAATCTCAGGAACTACTGCTTCGAATGGTATAATTCTTTTTGTGTTGGATGGTGCCTTAATCGACTTAGACATTAGGCTTCTTAACATTGAGCTGTGACCAATAGCAGCGAAGAATCTGTGGAAAATGTGGAAAAAACGGCAAAAAATATACATTTTTCTGCGTTTTAACGCGCTTATCTCAGGAACTGCTTTCTGAAATTGAACAATTTTTTTAATGTTGAATGGTCCATTTATCAAGGAAGGCTTGAAGCTATATAAAATTTAGCTGCGACTAATAGGAACGAAGAATTTGTGTAAAATGTGGAAAAAACGGCAAACAATACAATACAATCTACATCTACACTAATATATAAAGCTGAAGAGTTTGTTTGTTTGAACGCGGTAATCTCAGGAACTACTGGTTCGAATGGTATAATTCTTTTTGTGTTGGATGGTGCCTTAATCGACTTAGACATTAGGCTACTTAACATTAAGCTGTGACCAATAGCAGCGAAGAATCTGTGGAAAATGTGGAAAAAACGGAAAAAAATATTCATTTTTCTGCGTTTTAACGCACTTATCTCAGGAACTGCTTTATGAAATTGAACAATTTTTTTAATGTTGAATGGTCCATTTATCAAGGAAGGCTTGAAGCTATATAAAATTTAGCTGTGAGCAATAGCAGCGAAGAATCTGTGGAAATGTGAGAACTGAGATTTTTTTCTGACATCTCTGAGATGAAATTACTTTGGATTCGATTTCTCACTCAGCTATTTGACGTGGCTGAGATATGTGCAGCAACAATTAGTAAGGTAACCATTAAATCTCAATGATAACTGAGAATTATGTTCCACCAAATGATTTTGCCTCAGTCAAGGTGACATTGAGATCTCAGTGAGATGTTGTTAGGTGGAACTGGCCTAATACCTGCTCAAATTAGAATTTTGAGAGTTCAATTGATTTGTGAATGTGATTGATTGCACTATTTGTGCAGATTATTGTGTTTAAACAATATCATTTTATGTACTTCTTAACTAAAAAATATGCTCAGTTTAAAGAAAAAAAATTACTTAACGAAGAGATATTAGAATTATTAGGGAGAGTTCACCCAAGGGAATGCTTTAAGTATGAAAACTGAAGGGAATCATAAAAAATGCTCAAATTTTTCAAGTTCAAGAGAATTACGACCTAGGGAGAGTTGACTGCAATGCAATTTTACAATAACTTCCGAACAAAATTCCCACGCGCGCATGATGCACAAGTCGAGACGATACTCTGGCCGGTGGACGAGGGAGAGGCGGACTAAGTCGCGGGCAACTGCTAGTTGAATATAAATGAAGACTTTGATATAATACACCGGATTAACAATTAATGTGCAAATTTATATATTAATTGCATTAATTAATTATTAACTGTTAATCCAAAGTATTTTTACAAAATAAGAATTAACAACCATTTAAAAGAAAATTTACAAAGAACCGAAACACGAGAAAAGAAAACAAAAACTAAAAGAAAACTGTAAAATATGAAATTCATAAGTATAGCTTTCTCACTTTAACCCATTAAATTATAACGCTAAATTGTAATGCAAAAACCTAACGATAACTTTAATAATGGCATCTCTTTTATTTAAGAATATTTTTAAAAAGAAAATAAGAAGAATTGCATACATGTGTAAGAATATAGAACTCCCAAAAGTAAATTTAATATAATTCAAATGAATTATTTCCCCTACTTAGGGTTGCTGAACTTTTTATATTAAATCCGTAAAATCAGCTGTATGGATTATGTAAAGAAATACAGTATGACACGGGTAGAGGCTCTCATGGTAGGATCTTTTACATTTTAAATTTAATTGCTTACGATCATTATTTGAATAAACTTCAACTTAGTTCTTCAATATTAAAATTATAACGTTATACAAAACTAAACTGTCTTTCATTTTAAACAAAGCATTGAACTACAACTTTGTTCAATTTAAGATAATTTTATTGTTCTTGGTATAATTTCTTTTTGGAAACAAGAACATTAGAGAATTTCTTGAGTCAACGCCTTTGACAAGAACAAACAAAATGAAACAAAAAATACACATGAAATAAATAAATTAAACAGTTCAGAAATACAAAAAAAAACAAGCAAAACTTTTGAATTCAAGTACGAATATTTACACTGATCATATAACGTATGTATTTTTGAAAAAAAGAATATTTCCAACTTTTAATTAACAATTAACAATTAACAATTAATAAAAATCAAAATTCAAATATAATATGTATGTTTACATGTTCTTGAATCGATAACACAGATTAAACCAAACTAAAAAAAATTCAGATAAAATGTTTTTTTGAGGTAAATATTTCAATTTTAATTTTTGGGTTGGGGTCAAAATTCTGCCGGGTTCAAAATTATTTTGTCAAAATTCTGTTTTTAAAATTTCGCTCTTCGAATTTCTGCTGCTCAAAATTCTGATTTCTTAAATTCTGCTTTTCAAAATTCTGCTTACCAAAGCGCGTGCTTTTTAATATTTTCAAACCTTTCTTTTCTATATTAGCCGCGTTTTATTATCACCATGATCTGATCCGGATCAACAGCTTTGGATCATCAATTTACTTATTACGTCACGTTTGGCAGCAGTTTGAAATTTATTCATTCTGTCTACGACAGTTGCCCTACGATAATTTGGTTGAACGATTATTCTGTTGTTTTTTAATGGAAAAAAGCTTTTGCTATGTGATTGAAAAATATCTCATTCCCGGATAATAAATGTGTGAAAGTGGCAGCACAGTTTTTATTGAAAATATACGCCAACATTTCAACTTGTGTGCGGAAGAAGATCTAATATTTGGATCACAAAATTTGATCCAAGTAAAAAGTAGGATTTCGATTTTTTGTTGTTTCACATATAAATCAATGATCTGATCTGGATCATTGTGATAATAAAACGCAGCTATTATTCGCAAAATACCTTCTTCATTAGAGATTAGCAGAAAATTATTTTTTGTTTGCATACATAGTTACATCAACTCTGCCGTTCGGAATTGTAGGTCCCCTCAATTCTTCACACGCACTCAGAGAATTGTTGATGAAATGATGAGAGTAGCCACTTAGGCCTTGGCTCTTCAAGAGCTGTCGCGCCACTCTATTTTATTTTTTACATAGTAAAATCAGTTTGTCTAATATGTATCTACCTACTTTAACTCCTGTAAGCTGTAAGGATAGTCTATGCTTTCGAGTAAATGTTCAAATTTAACCATGAATATTTCAATTGTAGAATGCATTAAGGGAAAAGATTAACTTTGTGTTGATGACTATTATCTATATATGTTTTATCCTGAAAAGTTACACAAATGTAAAACTTATAATTGGGCCTGTGCTAAGCGAGTTAGAGACGAATAGTGACTAAATTGGATTTTGATTTTGACCCCGGCAGAATTTTGACCCCAGCCCGAAATTTGTTTGTGTTTATGAATTACAAAAAAAAAAACATAAAAAGCAGAATGTTTTTATTTAAAACAGCCAGAATGTTGAAAAGCAGAATTAAAAAAAAAAACAGAATTTCGGTGACCAGAATCCAAAAAAAGCAGAATTTTGAAAAATCAGAATTTTCGATTAAAAAGCAGAATTTTGAAAAGCAGAACTTTGAAACCAGGATTATGACCCGCTCCTTAATTTTTGTATGACTTTTCACTTACATGTTTTTATTTCTTAATATTTTTTGTGAGTTAAGTTTTGGATTACAGGAGCAAGTTCGTGCGACCGAATCGTACAGAGAAAAAGTTTTTGTTTAAAATGCCTACGTACAAAGATTCCTATACAACAGTCTATGTCCTTGAAAGTCAAGTGCACAATCATATGTTACTTTCGGGTCTGCCGGAAACAGAACCTAAAAACTAACCCAACCGGATTTACGGTTTTATTTGTGTTCTAATTGTTTTCTTTGCGACCACTTAAACCCATTTATCAAGTTAAAACTTAAATAAAGTGCTCCAAACGGACTTAGTCACGAATTCTCGTAATCCAAATTTATGTTAAGGAATAAACTTAACGTAGGAACTTGCAATAATTCATAATGTCGCTTTAACAGGCATATTTTACGAGTGCCAACTCTCCATGCTCCTTTTAATAATTAATTATTATATTGTTTGAATGAACAACAAAAACCCTCATGGCCAACAATAAAATTCGACTTAATATGGAACTGCGAACATTCAGAGAATACTTAAACCGTTGACAAATTTATGAAACATTGTGAGTTAACATTTTTTATTGGCTCCCAAGGTTTTTTCTCTAAAGTACATATATTTTATGTTTTCAGAAAAGAAAAAGATTAACTATTAACTAGGAGAGATAAAATTGTGCGGGAATTTTTTGTACAGGGTTAGCATTGAAAGTTTCAAGTTGTCTAAAAATCAACTTATTTTTTTTCCTTATTCATTTATTCCTTTTTTTTGGACACTGGCAATGGTAAGAATGTCCTTCAAGGTAAAGGTGAAAGGTAAGTGTTGGTCAAATAGTCCTTTGAATATTTATATTTTTGGTGTTCATATTAGAATGTCATAACTGCCAAGAACAAGAATAATTATTTGAGTGTTTTGCATGAAAAACTGGGATCTGGCTTGCATGAAATCACGGACGAATACCTACGGTATCGTTGATGAAGCAGGTAAATCGCGAACGACTCCGGTAGAGCAACGGAACGTATTAACCGGCTCAAAACTTCCAAAATTACAATTAAACAAAACTTTGCGTAATTATTAGCAAAATATGAATAATTCTTACGTATTTTATTGGTGGCTCTCAGCCGCTTTTATTCAACCCACCCTGTAAATCAAAATAGTAAGAATAAAATATTCTTCGAAATTGCTCCTCAATGGTTTGTCTTTTATGTTTTAAAAAGGTAATTCCTTATTTTAAACAAAAATAACATTTTCAACCAAGGAAATTTGTTTCCCAATCCCAAGAAACCTGACCCAAAAGTTTTGAACATTTTTGTGAGCATTTGATTTCCTTTCACAGTAGCTTTATTTTATGTGTTTTCAGTTCATGTTTTGTGTGTGTTTCTGGCAGCGTTAATTTGGAATTAACATTCGTGAGAGTAAATACAGGAAACACATAAGGTATAGTTTTTATGCAGTCAAATTCAGAAATTACTATGACCCTTTTCCAAATTGCAAATGTTTCTCTCTTTTTTTGTTATTTTTTTCTTTGAGTACTTTTTTGTTGAAATCGCTATATATAGCAGAAAAATCATCAGAAGTAGTAATCGCGAAACGTAGTCGTCATCGCATCATGCTTATTATAATGTTGCTCATCAAACATCGGTATAATTGCGCATATCGTATCCTTGTTAAAATGCTGCAATATTGATTGTTCCAATCATTTTTTTATTTATTTAACACAAACCGGTATTGAGAATACCAAGTAAATTAAATTCCATGAAATCAAGAAAGTCGTTATTAGTCTTTATCTCTTAATACATTCTTTGAACAGAAAGCTCAATTCCTTAATCTCTGTTAAATTGCTATTTGCATCTAATTTGCTATTAGAATTTTGTTTCATCGTCATTTCTCACTTCTTCATAATTCAAAGCAGATAAGTACCTACAGACAAATATTTCACAGTTCTCAGAAAACCAAAGCACAGTGAACTTGTTTGTATTTCATTAATGACTTTGTTGTTTTACTTAATATCTTGTTTGCCTGACTGATGGCAATGCAAACAGTAAATGTTTTATCGTTTCCTGTTGCAAATAGAGCTTAAGCTATTCATATTGTTAACAGCATCTTGAACCTTGTGAACTTAAGATTCAATTTTGTGTTTTAAAGAATGACTGTGTTGCCAGTTGTGCTGAAAAAATTTACTTCTCAAACCCTGTACGAATGAAATAAGCATCTTTTACGTTGACGAGTTGTGAGTTTCTTGCAAGTTCGATTCTTTCCAATTTATAAGTTGCGAGAAAAAAAAATATGTTCATCAACGTCATTTCCGGTTGGAAACGTTACTTCTGTCAAAAAAAATGTCAACTCCTTATTTGGACATGAAGTAAATATTTTAATTTTTAAATTTACTCTACACTTTTCCATTTCAAAACCTAATAGGTGGGGAGCCCCCATACAAGAAATTCCACGCAATACTTTCGGCAGCTTGAAAGCAAACAAACCAAGGTATTTATACATCTAACATAAGGACGCGTGCAACGAAATAAATAAAAATAGAATCCGTCATGATGGAGACATTTCACCACATTGCAGCAGGTATACGCGGCCTTTCCGGCTAAGTCAATTCACGCCGACCATCAAGCGGATCTTATTCGTCTTGGCTTTAACTTTTATTCCTCATTTAAAATTTTAGTGGACGCGATGACGGGAATTTCTTGTATGGGGGCTCCTGGGCTATAAGAATCTTTAAAAAAAATCTTTATGAATACACAACGCTACCTCTTCCCTTTCTATTTAGATTAGTTAAAGAGGATACTTTCTCGAATTAAGGAATTTGAAAAACACAAACCTAAGCCGATACCAAATAAATTTGCATTCTCAACTTTTGGGTTACGAAAAACTTTTTTGTTTGAAGTGTTGATGAATGAAAGAAATGGAAATAAGTTCCAGACTGTTTGTCTATTTTATCCTTTAAAACTTTGCAAATCGCCTTTTTAATCTTCTATGAAAAGGACCGGAATCAAAGCAAATGAAATGAAGCAAATAAATCCGAAAGGACATGTTGTGTAACTTTGGTTTTTGGGTTCCATTTCTCACACAGCAGTTGTGGGTTTTTTTATTATTTGCTTTTAACAATCAATACTAGATTGGATACAAAAAGAAGATTTGTAGAGTTGAGATTTTTTGGTATGTTGTAAGTTTTGTTTTTGAAACCGGAATTGAAATTCACGTTTACACTTTTACGTGGTCTGGACTTTCTTTTGAAAGAAAACCAACAAAATGGCACAGCATAACTTTATCTGATTTAGATTTTAAAAAGTTCCTTAAATCGGTATCTTTGCTTGAACACAAAAAATAAAAGATATTTCAATATACTGAGCCGATATTTCACTTAGAGCCTATTTTTCAATCGTCAGATAAACAACAATCAGTATTTTTATTCGACAGACACCAAAATATTGGATTTTTCACTCGTCGGATAGACTTTATCTGAAGAAAAACGCTCTTATTCATTCGACCGATGAATACTCAGATAAGTTTATTTGCCAGTTCGTTATTTGTAGATGTAAGTATGCAGTATTGTTTTCAATTTTGATATGTTAAATTTATTTAAAATGCTTTTATGGCTAGAGCAACTCTTGCAGAAACCATTCATAATTTTTCAAATTGTTTGGCATTGATGTAAGAACTAAAACAAACCTTAGAAATCATGAATCTTCTCATGTTCTACAAAGCTGAATGTAATTCCAAAATTAGTTTCAAAGGGAGTATTACGAATAATAAATAGTCAGAACCTAGAAAGTGTGTTTTTCAAACACTGGAATTTCTTATTCCTTGCATACCATTTAAATTATTTAAAGAAGAAATATTTGCAGAACTTACATGGTTTATTTTTGGTCAAGAGGGGTTACATTTCCTTTGTCAGATTTTAGTTTTGGGTATTTGTTGGTTTTAAATGAATCTAAACAGTATTTCTGAAAACAATTCTTTTTACGAATTTGATATCCTAGAATTAGATTATTGATAAAAGGTTGTAAGAAGCCCTTATTCCTAAGAATCTATTCAATGCATTTGGGTGCAAACTAATTTGCTTAACATCAGGGAACTGATATGGTCTTTCCAGTTTTGTCATAATCTGTATGTGCTTCTGCTTATGCTTGAGATCACTTTCTGAAGGTAGACCACAAATGATTTTGCTTTAAGCTTAAAATTTGCAATATTGACGTTGCAAAAATTAAAGAACCCAAACAAAAGAAAGTTGATCAGTAATTGACAGCTTACAGAAAGTGAATAACTCTTATTAAAATAAGTCTCCAGCTGTTTACAAACAAGATATTAGAACAATTTACATTAGGCGTTAGATGTGGACAAAAATATTTATATTAAAGTTGGAGACAAATATACCGATTAGACTGGTTTTGTCACTCCACAAAAAACATATAACTGGAATCGTATCTAAGGTCCATTTTGTAACATGTTGTCAAAACGAATTCACATGTGTTTCATCAAACAAGGATATACGATATACCTTGCCTATCTATATATGTAGAATTGTGTATATGGTTTCCATTTTATAGGAATTCTGTTTAGTAGCGGCAACCAGAGGTGGTCTTTGTTGACCATTTAGATGAAAATTCAGAAATTTTTACGACCGCCTTCCTAACCAATGACCACTGACCACTTCAAAGTAAGGACAGTTAGGACAAATATTCACTCTTTGTAGGCTTTTTACCTGTGAACTTTGCAATACATAATAGCCAACAAAGTTGACTTTGAGGCTCGTTAAAGAGAATACATTTCAATTAAATTACCTTTAGAAAAACTGAAAACAACTTTCAAACAAAGAGAATTAAAAGCAGAAAATCGGTTCTCCACTTCAAATAAATTAAAAATACTTCTAAGCTAAATCAATTTCCCGAATGCACTTAATCAAGCACTAGACAATACTAAAAGCTAAATTACTGTGTAAACCAATTTAATCAACCACAAGAACCAATCAATCTGTATTCCATTTCCTTTCACTGACATCCTAATCTTCTTATTTTCCCCGTTCAGTGAATACAAATTGAATTCTCGCAGCAACTTGACATTGCCAAGAATGTGACTGAAGAAATATCAAATTATACGGAAAATTAAATTCTCCTCAAGTGACAGACCTTTGAGGTTGTCAAATTGACTAACCGATGATGACACAATCCTTACTTATCCTCGTCAGTCATCACCGTTATTTAAGGGTTTTGGAAATGCTTTAAAACTTAACGACATAGTGCAATCAATGACCATTCGAAACCTCGGTGTCCTGTGGGTTTTCATTCAGCGCGAGTGCATTTTTGTGTTTGTTATGTGTTCTGCACCGTTACGCGAAAGGAACAAAACGTGACAAGTGGAATTTTATATTTGTCACTAAGGGACCTACTTAACAGTCGACCAATAAGGAAAAAACAAGTTGACCCATAAAAAAAGTAAGAGTCACAGCAGTCAGTGCCCAAAGGTTTCATTTGAAACTTTTCAATGGAGAACAAAGGTTATATTGAAACGAACTTTAGTAGGTACTCGGAACATGGAACAACAATGTCGGAAAATATGATTTGTATTTTTAAAAATTTCGTTTAATAATATATTGTTGAATCCTCGGCAAAACTCTTACATTCTTTTGTATAACTATTTAAATTGCAAAACAGATATGGAGGGTTAATTTCGTAATGTCGGGTTTATCGGATAGCATTGACAACAAATCAACAAAATAAAAATCAGAATATTTTCATATTTGACTGAAAATGGCATTTTTTATATTTTCTTGTAACGAAGCGGTTACGAATTCTCCTCCTCTATCAGCCGAAACCGGTAAAAACTTTATTAACAGAACCTTTCGTTTAGCTGATACCAGATTCTCATATTAACCGACTGTCCTTTGAGCAATTCAAATTTAGTTTTCAATCAATTTAAATTTATTTCATTTGCATCCTTACAACTCACCTTGTGCTATTACAATAAAATTCAGTTTTAATCAGCATTTTTACTACTCCGTTGGCGAGTACCAATCCAATGTACTGGAAGTAAGAAATGCCGGGAGGCAAAATGCTGCGCTTAGTGTACGGCTGGGAAGATCCTTGTAATTTTGCATTGCATTGCATACATTGATGAGAGTAAGACACTAAGGCCTTAGCTCTTCAAGAGCTGTCGCGCCACTTTACTTTTTTTTATCTTCCTATTCGAACATCTTGGATGGCTAACACCATTATATAAGAATATAAGCGGTCTGTTCTTTCATGGATTGAGGATTTTTCCAAATGACAAATATTGCTCCAAGATCAAATCTTCCAATTGAAAACAAGAAATTTCTTTGAAATTGTCCAATTTTATTTTCTAAATGAAATAGCATAAATAACAAAAAATCGAATACAGAAATGCAAGACTAAGCTTACTATTTGGTTTTGAATAAAAGATGAAATACAGTTCAAAGTTGATAAATACAAAAGATACGTTTATACAAAAGAATGAACGAAAAATGTTGAAAATATTCTTTTTTAAGAAATTATAAACCTCGGATTTGGGCAACGCACCTTTTTTAAAATTTTCAGAACTAAGAACTTTGGTGTTGGTATTAAAACTTGGTCAAGGCGTTTTTAGATTAAAACTGGACAGGTGCGAGATAAACTCGTTTTTCCTTTAGTTTTGAAAGAATGTATTTAAGGATAAAGACATTTGACCAAACATTCTTTCGTGTTTTTTTTATGCCTTATTTAGTAACATTGAAACTTTTTATCTTAAAAATATGGAAACACATTTTTGGATCACAATTCTATTATAGGACATTATTTATTTATTTTATTTAATATCGAAAATGCTTATAACAACAGTAAGATTTAAAATCTTATAAGGTAGAGCTGTAAGCTTATTATACAAAAAATAATGGCTGAGCAAAAATTCGAAAAAAAAGAAGTTACTTTAATTATCAAAACTATCATAATATAAATAAAAGTTCAATAAATTTTCATATTGAAAAATAAGATCTAAGCACCCTTTTTACGTTTGTAGCGTTCAGATTTTGTTTTATATTACGAGGTGAGGTGTTCCAAAGCTTAATAGAATTAACAAAAAATTGACGCTCCGATGTTAAATATGCATAAGGAGGGAAAATCAACTGATGAGATCTGTTTGAGGACCCAGTTCGTACTCTTTCAAAACAATATTGTGGTTGGCGTGTGAGGAGTATGTCAGAAAGCAAAATCAAACTACGAAATTCAATATATTTTTCGAAAGGCATGCCCAATAACTGCGGAACAAAACTAGATATTCTATCATATCGTCGTAATCCAAAGACATAACGAACTATTGAGTTGAAAGCTACATTAAGTTTACGCCTACTCATGAAGCTGCAGTTACAGTAGATTTCGCAACCATAGACCAGGATAGGTATTACCAAGGTTTTAGCGAGAAGCAAACGCGTTTTTGGTGGAGTAAAAGATTGTGTTACCCATAATGTACGGAGAACTCCATAGACCTTGCAACTAGCCCATTTATATGATCATCCCAGGTCAAAAAACGATTAAAAGTCACACCAAGATTCTTCGCTGTAACCACATATTCCATTGGAGCATTGCCCAAAACAATCGGTGGAAAATAAGAAAGGTCAAGAGATTTTCTATAAATGACAACACATTTGTAACAAATTTCCTTGCGCTAACGCTAAGCAGATATTTAGAAATCGTTTGAGGTTTGAATCCGAAAAGCGTCGCCCTAGTGATTATAAAAATAATGTTTGTGGTACGATTTATCGTCAGATAAACAAGCAGATAGTATTTATTCAGTATAAAAAATATTGTATTTTTCAATCGTCAGATAGACTTTATCTGACGAATAAAACTCTTATTTATTCGACCGATGAATACTCAGATAAGTTTATTTGCCAGTTTGTTATTTGTTGATTTTTTCGATGATTGAAAAATCGGCTGTTAATAATTAATTTCAAATTCATAATTGGTAGGTATTTGAAAATTGTTTTTGTTTCAAATTAAAAGTCCTGATTGAAACGAAATATAGGTACATTTAATCCAGACGTTTAGAGTTGATTAAATATTCATATTTTCAGGCAGTAAGGAAATGCAAAGCACGTGAACTGGAAAAAAAACTAGATTGCATTCATAAAAAAAGTTTTTAAGTTAATTTATGTTAGTTTAAACAGTTGCAATTATCTTAAAAATTGTTTTTTTTTTTTTTTTTGAAAAATGTTTTGATTTTTTAACGAACTCATTCAAAGAATTGGGAAGAATATTTTATTGCGTATACGCCACAGTGAAAATTACGGGAAATGAAAATGTATTATCTTTTCGCGACGGGGGGTCAGCTGCCAGCGGAATATAGGTTAGGTTAGGTTGGAGTAGCTGTCTAGATGTAATTGACTCACTTAGACCTCATGGGTCCATTATGATACCACTAATGAGGTTGCTCATGGGAGAGTAATGAACTTAAACAAACCATTTTGTACTTTTAATGAAGTTAGAGAGACATTTTGTGTCTATCGTTGCCAGTTCACTTGTATTATCGAAGAAGGGACTACCGAGATAGTTATTCCTTCTATTGGAGAGTGCCGGACATGTACAAAGAGGGTGTTGGATTGTTTCCTCCTCCTCCTCGTCCATGCAGCTTCTACAGAAGTCGTTTGCGTAGACCCCAAGTCTCAAAGCATGTCTGCCTAGGCAGTGTCCTGTTATGACTCCAATTGTAGAGCTTATATTTTGTCTGCTCAGGGAAATCAAGCCTTTTGACCGTTTCAGGTCTATGCTTGGCCATATTTGTTTGGTTGCTAGGCAGGTGGTACCCTGTGACCATCTAGCATTTGCTGATTCTAGAGCATATTGTTTGAGAAGATATTTGCATGTAGCAAGTATTGTTCCTATGTTATGTCTTTGTCTAACGGTAGGCAGAAGTGTTCCGTTTTTGGCGAGCTCATCGGCTTTGCAATTTCCCGGGATGTCTCTGTGGCCCGGCACCCAAATGAGGTGAATATTAAACTGTTCGTCATCTCATTCAGAGATGATCGACAGTCGTGGACTATTTGAGAGTTTTTGGAGACAGACGCGAGAGATTTGAGGGCGGCTTGGCTGTCCGAGAAGATTCGTATATCCTTGCAAGATATAACGTTTTCTTTGAGCCAGGATAGTGCCTCCTTAATCGCCATTACTTCCGCCTGGAACACGCTACATTGATTGGGAAGTCTATATGATAAACAGTTGTTTGCCAAGTAACAAACATTAAATTTAAAAAAAACTGAAATAATTGTAATTGGTATAAATTTTGAATTTGGCGCCTTATTGGCCATCTTTTTTATAATTGAAAAGAAAAGTAAAATGAAGGAAAAAACTAAAATAAAAATTCATTCCATTCGAAGTACAATCCGCACGGCGTTCTCTTTTTTTCGCTCCTTTCGCTTTTTTTCGCTTTTTTCGATTTTTTTATAAATTTCTCTACGTTTTTAAACGTAAATATTAAATTAAAGTTTAGCTCGAAATAAGAGCAATTTTATGAAAAACATCATAAAATTTCATGGCGCCCGAGCAGGGACAAATTTAATAAAGTGTACTTCACTTATATATTTATGCAAATATAAATTTCTAAACTAAAACTTGAATTAAATAATTCGGTGGAATCAATTAAATTCGTGCTAGGTCTAAATTTTAGACGAATCAATCAATGAAAATACGGTCGTCGCGGAGGGGGCCTTTTGAAGACATCGAAAAAAGAAATTGAAGAAATTTATGAAAATTATTAGAAAAAAATCCATATGACAATAAAACGTTGGCCGGGTCAGCTAGTATATATAAGTATACACTAAACACCTCCATAGCCTATGACCAATGTCAATGATCATTTTGAATGAGCCTTTTTTTAAGTGTAATAATCGAAATAATAAACAAATATTTAAACCACCAAAATAATTGCCTTTTCAGCCTACCAAGAAGTTGACGATTTCGCTTCTCTTAATTAATTCTTTTTCTTTCACAATTCTTAAAAAATATTCTCCAGGACCAACAATATGAGGAACAACTTATAAAGCTGAATTTTGGAAATTACGTTTAACCCAGAATGAGACATTTTAATTAGTTCATTTTATGCTTGACCGCAATCGAAGAACGGAAATGGCAGTAATGAGTTCAGAACTTGAGAACCTAATTTTTGTGTTTGCAAAGCTGTCTGTTTTAGTTGAAAAAAGAGAGTGGTTTTTTAAGTCCTTTTTAATTAGAAATCTTTGAAAAAAAAGTTATTCTCTTGGTAATCTTCTTTTGTTTGCTTTCAGGAAAGAGAAGATACACTTATCTACAAATAATAATTAGAAGAAGAAACCATGATAATGGAAGTCTTCTTCTGAGCTGACATTTTGTCAAAGAAGAAGTACTTGGGAAAAAGCTCGAAGTTAATTGAGTTTATGGAAAAATGTTGCATTTTCTGTTGGACGGGTATAAGACGTAGATTTAAAGACAAAAGAATACAAAATCTATCTGCAAAATACCTGTTTAGAACCACTTTTGTGATGTAGATAATAAAATCACAGCTCATGACAATACCTTTTACTTAACAAAACGTTCTATAATAGCTTCCAGACACCATAATCACTATTATCATATCACCCATCTAAATTCTTTCTTTTTCTATTCCTTAGGCGACTTTTTACTTCCGCAAATGAGCACCAATGTTTACACACAAAATTAAGCATTAGAAGTAATTAATTATTCATGTTTCTTTTGGTTCAAGGCAAGAATAGTGCTCGTGATATCGAAAACCTAATTCAAAATAAAAGACTACAGAAATAAAAGAATTTCATTTTCATTATTGGTGTTCTAATCAGTATAAGGCTGCGTCCGAGCTGAACATGAACAGTTTTCATGGACATCACTCGGACACAAAGTGCAAAACTGGTTGAGTAAGGTTTTCCTCAGTTTCAACATTTGTTTGAAATGAAATTTGCCTTAACTGTTTATATGAATACGATTTAGCTTGTCAGTGACTATGGAATCATCCATTTAGGAATGATTTTGAGATAAGATCTTCGTTCGATTTATGGTAGTGCCCCTTCTTCATATTCGGAAATACGAGACTTAACCTCAGTGGCGTAGCTATAGCTTGGCAAGGGTCCGTGTGCAAAATTCAAATGAGGGCCCTAAACATTGTTTTTTGCTAATTTAAAATAGGTACTTAAACGAAAGAAACAAAAATATTATCACCCAAATTAATAAACACAGACAAGCGAACGACTAACTCTTAGTTTGTGGACTAGTGGAAAATGCTATTTATAAAATACAATTCCTCTTAAGTAACTATTGAGATTAACAAACAAGGAAACAGATCTTCTCATTCCTTTTTATAAAATTCTTTATAATTTCCTTTCCTTCTAGTTCCCCCTTAAATGTTCCCCTTAAAGCTTTTTTTTTATTATCCTACCGTTTTGTTATTATAAATTCAGTCAATTAAACCTCTTTGAATCGGGCTTTTTTTTCATAAAGTGTAAAATCCGTTGCGTTTTTATTTCAAAGGAAATAGATTTTTTTACAGTAACGTTTAATAACTTAGTCCACCTTGAAAGGTGGATTACCAAAGGACTAAGCAAAAAATGTGTCAACAGTGAAAGAAACAAAAAGAAATATTAATAAATGTCTATGTGAAAATAAATAATTCATTTTCTTAAACAATGGCTAATCGGTTTAATTAATTTTTAAATCGATTGGGATCAATTAACAATCAGCCTTCTTTCGTATTCGCATTTGCAAGAAATTGAAGAAGACATGTAGGTAACTATAACTTGCTTTGGATTATGTACCTTTAACAATTTTCGTGCCACATAGGTCTTCGTCTTCCAGACAAAATCTAAATCGAAATCTGCCCGCGTACTCAAAAATGTAGTTTTTTGTAAAAGAGAGCAAATACGAGAGAGTAAAATATTTCCCCAACCTACGAATTTTAGCTCAGAAATTTCTTTGGGCTGAATTGTGAAAAAGTGTCAAATATAATACGATACAATAATAAAAATAGGTACATTCAAACCGATCGCTCTGCGGCTGATAATGGGATCTTCAAAAATAGGTCACAAAACGTCGAGTGTAGGTTCGGCTGTGTGGCACGTAGCGCCGTCCTGTTGAAACCAAATGCTGCCAATATAATCCTCCTCAATTTTTGTGAACAAAAATTCGTTCAACATGGCCCGATAACGATCGCAATTGACTGTATCGGCCACTCCTTGCTTATTTTCGAAAAAAATTTACCCAATTATGCTTCTGGACCAAAAGCCGCACCAAACAGTAACTCGTTTTGGGTTTATCGGCTTTTCAATGCATGCCCGCGGATGGCGGACTCTTTAATTACATTTTTTTTAAATTTACAAATTGGTTATCAAATATGGTAAACATCACTTTACTATAATTGTGTGATCAAATAATTTTTAGTAATGTCCTAAGATTTCATGGACCAGTTAGACTGTGGATTAAGAGTGGACTAGGTGTTTTTTAGGGTTCCGTACACAGAGTGTAAACGAAACCCTTATAACATCACTTCATATTCTGTTCATTCGTCTTTCACAAGCGATTTCTTCGAATCTGGTAAGCCGATTGCAATGAAATTTGGTACACATAATTAAGTATTCAGTAATAATCTAATAATGTTGTTTTCATGTTTTTAAGATAAATATTTTCGAAGTTATTAAAGAGAAAAGATAAAAAAATACAAAAATGACCATTCTCCCCCCTGATCTCCGAAACTACTGGGCCTAAAATTATGAAAAAGATACTGAGAATAGGTCTTCATCTGTAGATTACAGAAAAGCAAATAAGAAGTCTGTACTGTTACATATAACACAGATATGACTTAATATTTGGAGTAACTTTTTAATTTTTGACTCAACTTTACAATTTATTTCCTCCAAAACCGTTATACCGATTGAGTTAAAAGTTGGCCAATATATCAACGTGTTAAATAGAAATACAATCATATTTTTTTATATTTTTAAGAGAAATAGTTTTGTAGTTATATAAGAAAATATGGAAAAATAGGCAAAAATGTAAAAAACAGGCCATTCCCCCCTCCCCTAATCTCCGAAACTACTGGACCTAAAATTCTTTAAAAAAAAACTGAAATATAGGTCTATAACATGAATATTACCGGAAAAGTGATAAGAAGTCACAGTTATTTATGTAACATGCAAAATTTTTCAATATACTAATTTCCAATTTCATTTAATTTTAAAACCAATTTTTTTGAACAGGTGGTAACCCTATTGACTTCAAATTAAGTACAATCATTCATTAATTGCCTGCGATGACAAACATATTTTTTTGTATTTTTAAGACAAATAGTTTTGAAATTATTCAAGAAAACACAACAAAAAAGGCCGAAAATGCAAATAACTAAACTTTACCCCCTCTTCATCACCAAAAAGGGTGGGCCTGGAATTTCCAAAAAAATTTCGAAAAATAGTTCCATACGTATAGATTACAGAACAACAAAAAAAAATGCAGTAATAATGTAAATAACGATATATTTTCAAGGCAAATGGTTTTGAAGTTATTCAAAAAAACCCAACAAAAAAGGACTATGAAAAACACTCAATTTCACCCCCTCCTCATATCCGAAAGGGCTTGGCCAGGCATTTCCAAAATAATTTCAAAATGTAGTTAAAACGTGTAGGTTACAGAAAATACAAAAAACATTACAGTGATGATGTAAATAAGCATAAATCCGAATATGTATTAGGGTTCCGTACACAGAGTGTAAACGAAACCCTTATAACATCACTTCATTTTCTGTTCATTCGTCTTTCACAAGCGATTTCTTCGAATCTGGTAGGCCGATTGCAATGAAATTTGGTACACATAATTAAATATTCAGTAGTAATCTAAAAATGTTGTTTTCATGTTTTTAAGATAAATATTTTCGAAATTTAAAAAAAAAAAAAATAAAAAAAATACAAAAATGACCATTCTCCCCCCTGATCTCCGAAACTACTGGGCCTAAAATTATGAAAAAGATACTGAGAATAGGTCTTAATCTGTAGATTACAGAAAAGCAAATAAGAAGTCTGTACTGTTACATATAACACAGATATGACTTAATATTTGGAGTAACTTTTTAATTTTTGACTCAACTTTACAATTTATTTCCTCCAAAACCGTTATACCGATTGAGTTAAAAGTTAGCCAATATATCAACGTGTTAAGTAGAAATACAATCATATTTTTTTTATATTTTTAAGAGAAACAGTTTTGTAGTTATATAAGAAAATATGGAAAAATAGGCAAAAATGTAAAAAAACAGGCCATTCCCCCCCCCCCTAATCACCGAAACTACTGGACCTAAAATTCTTTAAAAAAAAACTGAAATATAGGTCTATAACATGAATATTACCGGAAAAGTGATAAGAAGTCACAGTTATTTATGTAACATGCAAAATTTTTCAATATACTAATTTCCAATTTCATTTAATTTTAAAACCATTTTTTGAACAGGTGGTAACCCTATTGACTTCAAATTAAGTACAATCATTCATTAATTGCCTGCGATGACAAACATATTTTTTTGTATTTTTAAGACAAATAGTTTTGAAATTATTCAAGAAAACACAACAAAAAAGGCCGAAAATGCAAATAACTAAACTTTACCCCCTCTTCATCACCAAAAAGGGTGAGCCTGGAATTTCCAAAAAAATTTCGAAAAATAGTTCCATACGTATAGATTACAGAACAACAAAAAAAATGCAGTAATAATGTAAATAACGATATATTTTCAAGGCAAATGGTTTTGAAGTTATTCAAAAAAACCCAAGAAAAAAGGACTATGAAAAACACTCAATTTCACCCCCTCCTCATATCCGAAAGGGCTTGGCCAGGCATTTCCAAAATAATTTCAAAATGTAGTTAAAACGTGTAGGTTACAGAAAATACGAAAAACATTACAGTGATGATGTAAATAAGCATAAATCCGAATATGTATTAGGGTTCCGTACACAGAGTGTAAACGAAACCCTTATAACATCACTTCATTTTCTGTTCATTCGTCTTTCACAAGCGATTTCTTCGAATCTGGTAGGCCGATTGCAATGAAATTTGGTACACATAATTAAATATTCAGTAGTAATCTAAAAATGTTGTTTTCATGTTTTTAAGATAAATATTTTCGAAATTATTAAAGAGAAAAGATAAAAAAATACAAAAATGACCATTCTCCCCCCTGATCTCCGAAACTACTGGGCCTAAAATTATGAAAAAGATACTGAGAATAGGTCTTAATCTGTAGATTACAGAAAAGCAAATAAGAAGTCTGTACTGTTACATATAACACAGATATGACTTAATATTTGGAGTAACTTTTTAATTTTTGACTCAACTTTACAATTTATTTCCTCCAAAACCGTTATACCGATTGAGTTAAAAGTTGGCCAATATATCAACGTGTTAAATAGAAATACAATCATATTTTTTTTATATTTTTAAGAGAAATAGTTTTGTAGTTATATAAGAAAATATGGAAAAATAGGCAAAAATGTAAAAAACAGGCCATTCCCCCTCCCCTAATCTCCGAAACTACTGGACCTAAAATTCTTTAAAAAAAACTGAAATATAGGTCTATAACATGAATATTACCGGAAAAGTGATAAGAAGTCACAGTTATTTATGTAACATGCAAAATTTTTCAATATACTAATTTCCAATTTCATTTAATTTTAAAACCATTTTTTTGAACAGGTGGTAACCCTATTGACTTCAAATTAAGTACAATCATTCATTAATTGCCTGCGATGACAAACATATTTTTTTTTGTATTTTTAAGACAAATAGTTTTGAAATTATTCAAGAAAACACAACAAAAAAGGCCGAAAATGCAAATAACTAAACTTTAGCCCCTCTTCATACTTCATCACCAAAAAGGGTGGGCTTGGAATTTCCAAAAAAAAATCAAAAAATAGTTCCATACGTATAGATTACAGAACAACAAAAAAAATTTCAGTAATAATGTAAATAACGATATATTTTCAAGGCAAGTGGTTTTGAAGTTATTCAAAAAAACCCAACAAAAAAGGACTATGAAAAACACTCAATTTCACCCCCTCCTCATATCCGAAAGGGCTTGGCCAGGCATTTCCAAAATAATTTCAAAATGTAGTTAAAACGTGTAGGTTCCAGAAAATACAAAAAACATTACAGTGATGATGTAAATAAGCATAAATCCGAATATGTATTAGGGTTCCGTACACAGAGTGTAAACGAAACCCTTATAACATCACTTCATTTTCTGTTCATTCGTTTTTCACAAGCGATTTCTTCGAATCTGGTAAGCCGATTGCAATGAAATTTGGTACACATAATTTAGTATTCAGTAGTAATCGAAAAATGTTGTTTTCATGTTTTTAAGATAAATAGTTTCGAAGTTATTAAAGAGAAAAGAGAAAAAATACGAAAAATTTTGCACTCCCCCCCCCCCCTCTTTGCACTCTTTTATGGGATCTTCTTTTGTTGTATTGATTTTGTACTTTAAGTGTTGTTATAACGCTACCTTTATTTTATTATAATTTTTATTTAGTTACCTATTGTACTCCTTTACTTTTAAATCTGCCTTTCAGAATTATTATTAAATTGTATACTTTGCTTTCAAATATTTTAATTTCAAACTTTGCTTTGCGAAAATTTTCAAACAAATTTATTTCAAATGACTTGCAATCAAAACAATTGTATTCCTTGTTTTCAATTTTGCCTTGAAAATTCACATCATGATGTGTTAGATAATTTAATAAGTAAAAGGATAAATTACGTATTCTTCACTCTTGGTTTTGATATTCAGCAGTATTACTTGCGATATGTTCCTCAACGTGCTTGTAATAAGAATATTAACACCAAACGAGAGCTCGGTTTTTTTTGCCATTTGTCTACTTGTAATATCTGATAATTTTGATATTTTGTTATTTCTTGCCTTGTGGTTTAAGATTCAAAATTATTTTTTCATCTTTCCTTAATTTTCATTGTTATTGCTTACATCTTCATTCTTCATTGTATCAAACTTCTTTCTTATTTTAACTTTCACCTTCTTATAATTACCATTCAATAAATTTTAACCTAAAGCTAATTGCTAAAATTTTAAAACAATCTTTTTATTTGTCTCCGCTGGACTATATTTGTTGTTTTGGCATTCCATTATCTTCACTTTTATTTTTTTTTCATTTACTGCATTGCCAATTCAACGTTTGCTGTAATCTTTGGATAGCACAAACGAGGTTGAGAATACAGTAAAACTGCGATTCTACTCTGTGTGGTTTGACTGATTGTCCCACAAATTTAACCCCCTGAGAAACGCTCACGCTTCATTGGCGCCCAACATAGTGGCCAGTTCCACACTACAATCTACAACCAGCTCAACACTACAGGCCCAACATAGTGTCCAGTTCCACACTACAACCAGCTCAACACTACAGGCCCAACATAGTGGCCCGCTCTACACTGCAAGCCCATAGTTCGACACATGCGCAAAAACTCAAAATTCGAAATTTTACGGAGAAGTCCTAGAATCGCAACAAAATCAAATATCAAAATGGCACAGTTTTCGGAAGCCCAATTGAAAGAGTTCATTGCCGCTGTCAGGAACCAAGCTGTCATACAGGGCAGTTTCAGTCACTGTACGGCACGCTTTAAAGGAGAGCGAGAAAGCTCTGTCGTCGAAAGTTTCATTACAACAATTAATGTGTACAAAGAAGTTGAGAGGATAAGCGATGCCGATGCGATTAAAGGTTTTCCGTTGCTTCTCGAAGATACTGCAAGTAACTGGTGGCAAGGCGTAAAAACCGAAGCCAAAGCATGGAAAGACGTAATCACTCTTCTCCGAAATGCGTACACTCCTGAAATTCCAGCTTATCGTGTGTACATGGAACTCTTCGACAAGAAACAAAAACAATCAGATTCTACTGACGATTTTATATGCGAGAAACGAGCCCTGCTAGCGAAACTACCCGATCCCAAACCAACGGAAACTATGATTCTTGACATGGTATACGGTCTACTTCACATCAGAATCCGAGATGGTGTTCCACGGGATAGCTTTACATCCTTCCAGGCACTTCTCAGCAAAGCAAGATCGGTTGAACTTTCAATCTTTGAAAGGCAAACGCAAACCACACCTAAACCCGAAGGTACAATACCAATTAAGAAGCGCTGCAACTTCTGTCGTCATTTAGGACACACAACCGAAGAATGTAGGAAGAAAGAAAGACTTGGAAATCCAGTCCTTTCCTCACAGCCAGAAACAACAATTCACTGCTACAAGTGCAAGACCCCTGGGTTCATAAGATCAAATTGTCCCACATGTAAGGGCCTTCCAAAAGCACCTACATCAGTCTCGTTCAATTGTATGAAAACTACATTGGGAACAGACCTGCCAACAATCTCGCTGTCATCACACGGAGAGAATGGCATAGCTTACTTCGACACTGCCGCTAGAACAAGCGTTGCTGGAAGAGATTTATTTGTTCATCTCCTACAGAACGGGACATCATTTAAGAAGATCGACACAACCATCACTCTAGCTGACGGAGGATCATCTAATCAAGAGGTTTATCTTGCTGATACGAACATAGTCATCGGTAATTGACTACTTCCAATCAAATTCATTGCTCTTCCAAAAGCCACAGACAACAGAACTTTGATCGGAATAGACTTCCTCGAGAAAAACGGTATAGTCATGGATCTAGGACAACGAATGTGGTACTTTGCAGATCAACCAAACAAGGCCTACGATTTTTATGACACGACTCATACCAAGATTTGTAAAAAACCTTTACCAAAAGTACCATCGAAATTTACACCGATCTCTCCGCTTGCAAAAACACTTGAATCTTTCACTCGAATACCTGCAAACGAAGAAAATCAATTTGAACAGCAAAATAAAGCCAGAAAACGAGTGTCATCGGATATGTGCGAGCCTATTCTTCCATTACAGTACAGCAAAACAAGGTCCACATTCAGTCAGTACAAACACTACCCAATGCATTCATAATGAGAAAGACTCCAACATCAAACGATTATTCACCAAAATCAATTCAAAAAATATTTGATGATTGTTTGAGACCCACAGACAGAACTCCAGAACGCAACACGGAAAATTTATTTCCCAGTTTAGTTCGAACGCAAGAGGATCTCGACCCAGATTCTTTTATTTTAGAAATTCTTTCAATAGACATCGATATGCGAAATGATTGCCATCAAACCAAACCAATTGCCACGACACCATACCGACTTTCACCCAAAAGACGGGAACAATTAAAAATCAACCAACTTCTAGTCCAGGGGGAGAAATGCGATGAGCATCCAATCGAATACGCTTCGCGACTACTAACATCAACCGAGAGAAACTGTTCAACAACCAAAAGAGAAGCAACAGAGAAGATGAAAGATTCAAACAAAAAACAAGTTGACAAACGCAGACGACCTCATCCTGATTTTAAAGAAGGAGACCAGATATTAATTACAACCCATTTTCTCAGCAAAGCCTCAAAAAACCAAACCGCCATGCCAAGAAGAGATGGACCATACATCATCACAAAGAAAATCGGCACAACAACTTATCAAGTCGCATCCAAAGACGATGCAACCATTCCATTGGGAAACTATCATGCATCCGCACTGACCAAATACACCCATGTGAACCGAGATCTCAATGCTGCACCTGTGAGGCCACTTCGCCGACGAGGGCGACCCAAGAATCAACCAATTTCTAGTCCTGTCGCATCATCGGGACGATCTCTGCGCCAGAGGGGGAGAATATAACGCTACCTTTATTTTATTATAATTTTTATTTAGTTACCTATTGTACTCCCTTACTTTTAAATCTGCCTTTCAGAATTATTATTAAATTGTATACTTTGCTTTCAAATATTTTAATTTCAAACTATGCTTTGCGAAAATTTTCAAACAAATTTATTTCAAATGACTTGCAATCAAAACAATTATATTCCTTGTTTTCAATTTTGCCTTGAAAATTCACATCATGATGTGTTAGATAATTTAATAAGTAAAAGGATAAATTACGTATTCTTCACTCTTGGTTTTGATATTCAGCAGTATTACTTGCGATATGTTCCTCAACGTGCTTGTAATAAGAATATTAACACCAAACGAGAGCTCGGTTTTTTTTGCCATTTGTCTACTTGTAATATCTGATAATTTTGATATTTTGTTATTTCTTGCCTTGTGGTTTAAGATTCAAAATCATTTTTTCATCTTTCCTTAATTTTCATTGTTATTGCTTACATCTTCATTCTTCACTGTAACAAACTTCTTTCTTATTTTAACTTTCACCTTCTTATAATTACCATTCAATAAATTTTAACCTAAAGCTAATTGCTAAAATTTTAAAACAATCTTTTTATTTGTCTCCGCTGGACTATATTTGTTGTTTTGGCATTCCATTATCTTCACTTTTATTTTTTTTTTCA
Source organism: Sphaerophoria taeniata (assembly GCA_943590905.1). Taxonomy (NCBI): domain Eukaryota; kingdom Metazoa; phylum Arthropoda; class Insecta; order Diptera; family Syrphidae; genus Sphaerophoria; species Sphaerophoria taeniata. Next base: position 233,748,625 of record OX016540.1, on the reverse strand, counting down.
TTTACTGCATTGCCAATTCAACGTTTGCTGTAATCTTTGGATAGCACAAACGAGGTTGAGAATACAGTAAAACTGCGATTCTACTCTGTGTGGTTTGACTGATTGTCCCACAAATTTAACCCCCTGAGAAACGCTCACGCTTCATTGTGAATAAAATTTTCGTGCCGTTCCACCGGATTTGAACCTGGATCACTTCACTCAAATTCCAGACGTCGCTAACCATTCGACCACGGGCCCTAATGTACTCAACTAGTACAGTTTGAATACCATTATAATTTTTTGAAAATTTGTATGCCCTCATCTTAAATATGAGACATTTGTCACAAGACAATACGTGTGTGGTGTTAGCCGGATAGTAGAGTACTCGCCTGATGCTCTTGATGTGCCTGGTTCGAATCTTGTCGGGGGATTGCTTTTCTTTTTTTTGTATTCGTATTACAATGAGACTTAATTTGTATTAAAAGTTAAACTCTTGTTTGGTATATAAGAAGAGACAACCTATTCGAGTTATAATTATTTTTTTTTTTTTTTTTTTGAATATTGCAATAAAATCAATTGTTTATTTGCTGAAGAAAAAATAACGTTCCTTATTCCTTTCTTACTGTGGTGTTTCGTTTTTTTTTGTTTCTTTTTAGGGTTCTTACACAGGTGAAAACGAAAACCTATAAGATCAGTTCGTTTTCTTTTTATTTGTCTTTCACAAGCGATTTCTTAGAATCTGCTAAGCTGATGGCAATTTAATTTGGTTCACATTTTCTAGAGTAGATAGAAGTGATCCGAAAATGCTGCTACTAGATTTTTAAGATACACAGTTTCGAAGTCATTGAAGGAAATAGGCAGAAAGACTATTCAAATTATTTTCCAAGAAAATGTTTGGTTTCAAATCTTAATCCTTGTATAAAAAATCCTTCAAAACTGAAAGAAAGTAGGGTCGGATAATCAAGTACGGAACCCTCCTCGAGCAAGTTTATCTCGCACTTGTCCACTTTTTTTTTTTATTAATATGGCTGTATAAGTATATTCATTAAAATGATATTTTTTTCGAGATTTAATGAAAGCGAATGTATCAAATGATTTCACTTAAATCTATTCATGAAGCCGTCTCATTTTCTATTGCGATTAAAGATGAACTTTTAAGACGCTCTTGAGTCATTGTTAACAAACATCATCCAAAGCATCACAAGCAACATCTAAAGTCTAAACTATTATCAATTTTTTGTAAATTTGTTGAGAAGTAATTGATATCGTTTAAAACGGTGTGGAATATTTCACAAAGGAACACAAATTCAAATGTAAACATTTTTATCTAATGACTTCTGCCTCTTGCAACTTTATGCCATTTGGCATAGTAGCGTTTATTTACATGAACATGAACATGAACATGAACATGAACATGAACAGGCTTCGTCTCTTTAATCATGTTACATGAACCTGAACGAACTTAATCAAAAAGTGACAGATGACAGACGTCATAGAAGAAGAAAACGTGGTTGAAATAGAAATTATAGAGAGGTTAGTAAAGAAAGTGGAATTTAAATTGAAAGTGTTATTTTGTCATTGTTCGAATCTTTTTCTTTGGTTAAAAACCTAACATTATTATAAAATATAAACCCGCGAAGATTTTTATGAATTTTAACTTTGATTTGTATGAAAATTTTAGGTATAGATTTCTTGAAGGGCCCCTAAAAGCCGTGGGCCCGTGTGCATTGCACGCCCTTGCACCCACGACGTAGCTACGCCACTACTTAACCTATAACTGTACGAGCAGTAAGGTTAAGATCCAACAACGCCCTGGATGATTGAGTGTACACCAAATGAACCATACATAAAGAACTCAAAAAAACTCCAACACCTCACGTTTCTTAGACATTCTCATTTTAAGATTGAAAAACCCTTGAAAACGGTTTTTTAGCACCATTATTTGAATTAATAATGCATAACACTGAAAGGAAATGCTCAAAGCTCATTTTTTTAAGGCTCTTGTCCATTCTAAAATCGAATCAAAGCCTGAAATTGCTCTATCGAGTCGAGTTTAAAAGAGATACTACTTTGAAAATTAAATTTAAAAAACATTTTTTTAAAACTTTTTAAGCAATTTTTGTATGATTTCCTTTTCCAGAATCAGAACGTGTCGTCGACTACCTCCTGGGAAGTCTTTTGTGGTATCTACAATTCAGAAAGCAGCATGACGTCTGGAACCTCAGGCTTGGGCTAGTGATCGAAAGGGTTAGAATATCTTGTTATACTCCACAAGCAGTCATAAAATGACTGGCAAAACATTGAAGCGTTAAAATCGTCAACAAACAAAATTTTAATTTTGGCCTTGTCACGTTCTTCTTACATTTACCTTAATATTTATCCATAACGACCCGTTAATAAAACCATTTCACTTTAATTGCAGCAATTATTAATTTTGTAAAATCACCGTTCTCGTCTCGTGTCTATATTAAGATTAAAAAGCTTAACTTAAAACATCCATTAAGCTTCGGAAAATGGCAAAATATTCACTTTTATTGTTATCATTAATATCCTTTCGTAGCCCTAGACAAAAATTTATTTTAAAACCTTAAACCTCGTCGCCTTCTCTCGAAATTAATTTGTTCCACTAATTAAATAGAATGAATATAGTATCAAGAGAAAACAGTTAAATATTCAATCAGGTTTTGTAGAAAAACCGTTACAACAAGCATTCATTCCTACTGATTTTTCGCTCTTTAATGAAGCCAGAGGTTGACAGTCATTTATAAATTCACTTAACTGAGTTTACGTGATTAAAATTAATTGAAAATAATATTAAATGGCTCCTGGCTGATGGATACTGAAACTGATTAACGTTTAGCTAGATTTTTCAATTTTGGTTAAAATAAAATAAATTTTAAAATACGAATATCAGATTCAGTCAGTGTCATTAACGTGGCCGCTCTTTACTTTGAAATGATTGACAACATAAAGGCTTAAGCGCTTAAAGATTAAAGGTTTAAATGCAGCCTTAATATTCTACTAAAATACAGTGGGAACGGCAGTACAACATACAAAATTCTCTTCCTCTCATATCTTCAAACTTATAAGCTGGTGAACATGAAATTCGAAAACGAGAAAAAAGTTCAGTAAACAATAGCCAGAGTCGGCAATAAAACACATCAGTTTAAGAATTTCAATTATTTCTAAAAGACGGTATTCTATTACGAATGGCCAAATATTGTCAGTGTCCGTTGTCCTTTTATTTATTTTCTGCCATTCTGGTTGGTGCCCAGTGTTTGTCTATCTGTCAATTTCGACAGTAGCATTTGGATATTTCATTGGAATGTAATTGCTGGTTAAATAAACAAAATTTTTTAAGGAATTAGCGAAGATGTCTATAAGGAAGATGATACTCAGGCAAACAAAGGTCGTTTTCATTATGTTGGCATTGTTTTCAATTTAATTTGCTGATCCCACAATCGAATGAAATTCCACACTCTTCATTCGACATTCTTGTTTATTCTTTCGCGGAAGAAAATAATAATATTCTCTTCATAGCAAGTGCGTTTAATAAATATTCAAGGTTCAGGAACATATTGGATGCCGCATCGCCGGAAGCTTGGCATCTGAAACATGTTCGTTATTATCGATTTAGGTAACAGCACGGTTCACGTTTATTTTGGAACTTTCGAAAATGGGTGATACATGTTTAACATTTTTTTTTTTTTTAATTTAAAGGAAAACCGAAAACTTATCGTATGAGTATAGAATTTGATGAAAGTTTAAACAAAGCTTTCTTGTTAAAGTGCATTTAGGATATCCAACTTTCGGATTCAATTCAGTACAATAATGTCAAATTTTATGAAATATGTTTATATGTATTTCTCTGCCCTAAATTAAATAGGTTATTTTATTTCTTTTAAAAAAAAAACATACCCTTTTTAAAGTTTAATATTTCCAAGCTTTCTTAACAAATGACTTGCACAAAATGTGAGCGTGAGGAGAAAAACATGAAAATTGGGACATGTGAAAAATGATTGTAGGTTAGGTACGCAACGTTATATGTTCTAATAAATGTTAAGATACATAATACCTGTGTATAAATGTGTATGGTAACTTGGTTTTTATCAAAGTCTGACGGCTGACTAAACATGGTATAAGTAAACCATAGTTGTACTCGTATACAGTCCTCTAACTTTAAATTCTTCTTTTTGCAAAACAAACTCACGCTTTTCGTAATAACCAAATTCATCCAGTACCTACTTTCTTTCTTGTTGCTCATGTTTTCCATTGCAGCATCTGAAAACGTGCATTTTCCGTCTCTATTTTAGCATCGGGCATTCATAATCATACCTTGGGTTCTTTTACGGGGGTAGTTGGTATGGTGGTATGGTGGTCCTGGCTACAAATTAATTATTTTGTGATATTGGTTTCACAGGATGTTGAGGTGTTGACGGCATTTGGTAGTATGGCGGGGAGACTCTGGCTCTGGTAGTCTCTGGCGTTCTTCAAGGTGCAACCGATTTTGAACTTCTTTTATTGGGCAGCACGTGTTTTCTTATAGTCTTATAATCGAGATCTAAACCTAACCTTTCCATTTCCACAACCAGAAACTGTTCAAAATGGATATATGCTCTTCGGAATGTACGCACGTTTAAAATGACGGGTGTGTGTCTTGCCTCGACTAGTAGGTACATTTTCAATTTGGCTGGCATGGTGGAGATCGCAGCGTTGCTGTTAAGTTATGTAGATCTTCCATATTGGGACTTGGGACCCTAGTGTGAAACTTGTCACCGTATTAAGAGACGAACTGCAGCAAAGTCGATAAGTCGAAAGCCGTTATCTGTTGTAACTTCTTGAAGGCTATAATTTCCAACTTACCCGCCAAATATGTATTCCTTTCCGATTTTTGCATTGAAGTCTACGAGTAAGATTTTGAGTTTTAACGTCGTTCTCTGGACAGGCCCCGAAAGCTCTATCCAGGAGTTTGAACGAATCCTTCTTGTTAAACTGCTCTACATTATCAATAGGACCACGTGCATATATTACACTAATGTTTTGTAGCGTGGCCTCGATGCAGATTAGAGCCAAGCGATCACTTATTGGCTTGAAATGCATGACACTGAACCTTAGCCGCTTTCGCACGACGAACCCGCATCCAATTATTTGCACTCTTTGATGACACAATTCGCAATTATTTCATTTCGTTGTTCCTTATCCTATCCAATGAATTTCCTGCATTGCAGTTGTCTGCCTTTTACTGCGGACAGAGTGTGGAGTGTTCTAACATTCCAGGTGCAAACTCTCAATTCATAGTCCGATCTCATTCCGTATCTACGCGTCTCTTTTTTTTTAAATATGGAGGGCCGTTGTTTCTCCGTTTACACTCGTTATTACAAGTTTTGCAAGTTATATCTTAGAGATATAACTAGTATCCAGTGGTTACCGCGTGGAAGTTATGTAATCACTTGATGTGTAGAAAAATATACAGCGTGGGCCCCTACAACACCCCACCATCAGATAATCTAATTGTGTATTGAATTGCTGAAAATGTAGATGTAGTAAAAAGACAAGATTCAGCAATATTGCGATATGTAATCATCCATAAATTCTGTTCCATACTAAGTGGGATACTAGAAAGATATTTTTATAAAAAGCACGCGCGAGCGTTAGGGAAAGTGAGGTACAGAAAGAGAGTTTAACATGAGTTGACCGTTAACACATTCGCGTAGTACGGCTATAGAACGAATCTTTGTGCATGCAAGTACACCGGAGGATGAGCTCGAGGTTGAACTGCGGTGCGGGTATTACGGTTGAAGTTGAATACCTTAAGGGGAAGAATGCAACTGAGCTATTTCACTAAAGCATAAACCTTTGAAATATAAAAAGGGTGAGGTATCAGACATTACGGCGATATTCACGTGACGTAAATTTATCATCTCCGATGCTCTGTTCTGGATATATTCCAAAAGATTTAAATACGTCACTGCCATCAGTCCAAACATGGGAGTTGTTTTCAAGTTTTGTATGTTATGTAAGTTTAAAAGGGTTAGTAGCCAGATCAGAAAGGGAAAACAATTTCTTGTACAGTCTTAAAAACCAAAACATATTGCGGTATTTTTAATGACATCGCATATGTGCCGGTTCCACAAGAGGTCATCATTGAATTATGCACATACTGACGATTTTTAGATGTTCGGTCTCATTGATGCAAGTGCCACCCATGGACAGTGGCATTGGAGGTATATCTCTCTTCAACGATATCAACAGCATTGGTGTCAGAGTTGATGATATTTTGCCGCTGCAATTCCATATCCGAAGATGAGAGATGTGAGTCTGGCAACAAAAAAGAAAAGCTACGAGTCCAAAAAATAGGATAGATGGACAAAGATTACACAAGAATTTTCACAGCGTTGAAAAATGTTCATAATTGGACCTACAGCGATGAACGAGCGAAACTGAAGTGAAGTACTCTAGTTTTCGAAAGGCATAAGAATGCTGCTCTGAACAAGAACCAGAGGAGCCTTTGCGCTGACAAAACTAATATTTTGCAGCACTCAACTTGACTTTACCCCAGAGTGAAAGTAATTTGCATTATTGCAAAGCTCGTGTAATTATCTTAATTATCCAGAAATACGATCTCCATCGAATAATTTTTTTGTAATACCTTAATTCAATTAATAATATGTTATCCTTTAATTAAAACATCGAAAATGAATATACAGCCCAGATAATTTTTTGTTCAATTTTTTTTTTTTTGACAAAAAAGTAAAAAGTAATTCGAATCACTATCGTAAGATATATTGCTTCAAGGATGTCAGGGGAACTTCACATACACTACACATTGCGTCCATATTTACATTTGATATAGTAAGTAGCAACATTCTTGTTGCTGATTTATTGTACGTGATACAGAGTTCGGATGAAAAACTATTTTGGAATTGAAGTTGAACCTAACAGCTGTGGTTGTATGTCTCATGATTGAGGACATACATTAAATCGAAGTGTAATGGGGAAAGAGCGTTGATAAAGCTTATAGATTGAATTTACGGTGTCAAATATATTGAAACCACTATGTGACAAATTGAATTTGGGCCTACCAGGATGAATGGTTTGCCAACACATTAATCACGAAACCAATAAATTCAGATTGTCGTGTCTGTGGTGTATGCGTTGTTTACTTAAAACGTTGTAAGAGTCTTTGTTATTCTTGTCTTGTTTTATATCCAAGTATGTTTCACGAAAGGGTTGTTTGAATTTATTGTCTTTAAGAGATACGTAGGGTTTGGTGAGATGAGAATCAATTGTTTGCCAGAAAAATTCTTTAACAGGATTGAAAAGGCCTTTGCCATATTAAAACTCTATAGTGAGTCTTTAAGACATTGGAAGATTTTTTTTCTTCCTCCACTCAAGTGAAGTGTATCTTACCTCAAAAGTAAAAGTATATTTTTTCTTGGAAGAAAAATAAATCCTAATGAATACAATAATTTCGATTTGCAATGACACTGAAAGCACACCTGTACACAAATGGTTCCAGTATCGGTTCAGTTTTCTGCAAACATCGTTTTAAAACCAAAATGTTTCAGTGTGCTCTCATTTCAATTCTTGTATCCTATTTTATTTAGCTTTAAAGTCCATACCAAAAATTCCAAGAACTGCAATAACTCCTGCAAAACGAGATAAATACAATGCAATACTCCAAAGCAAAATGTAACCCAATGCGAAACACAACTAGCTATTGTACTATTTTTGTGAACTGTAATCCTTTGGATAAAACTTTGAAATTTGAAATCTCCTCCAAAGTGAAATACCTTTTGTTCTCTCTCGAAAAGTAACATACTTTTCATCCTTTTCTTCTTAACAACATGCACGTCTCCTTTTTCGAATAAATCTCTATCGTTCACATTCATGCCATAACTGAGCTCAACCTCTTTGTTAGACAAATTTCTAAGTCCTTGTATACACTTTATGATGCTTAGCCAATTTTTCCTTTTTATTTCTCCTTGTGTGTTGCAAGCCTTGTATCAAACGTTTGCTATAATATCACTTTTTTTTTCTTTTATTGTCTGCTTTTAGTGTGTTTTTCTCAGGATTGTGGACAAAAGTGTTACCCTTGAGGGGCAGTAATTGCCACTCAACATACGTTCATTCATTGTTATTTGTAATTAAAGCCATAAAAGTCGGCTTTCAGCTGAGCCACATTATTTCAATATAATGTGTCATGATCATAATGTAAGTTTAGTATGGTATATAAATTAAGAACAAACAAAATTCTGTTGCTTCTATTCAAAATTTACAATGTTTTTAGAGGTAGGTATATGTCTTAAATGCAAATAAATTAAAAATAATTGCATCAACAACTTTATTCATTTAAAAGGTGAGCTTTACTTATTTCCAGGCTTTTCTTTATTCCTTAAGTTATTGTTGTGGTTTCAAGTGCAGTGGGTATTTTGAAACAAAGTTGCTTCATGGAAACTTTTTTTTCAACTTCGGGTTAAGGAAATTTAACTTTAATTAGCTGTTTTTTTTTATAATTTAGCTCGATGAAAAAAGCAAGCAGGAAGTTGTGTTATTTAAGCGCTTAATATTTTACTCTCGTTGAAATAAGTTCTCGTGGAAATCGGTACTCAAAAAAGAAATTAAGTCTAAAAAGAACAAAATGTTTTAGTTTATGCAAAATATCAATGCAGTAAGTTTAATAAATGCTGTGAATATAAAAAGATCTGAAACTGTTATTTGTTATAATTAAAGATTAAGAAAGAGGTTTGCTTTCTCTTTGTGCATGTTTTATCTTTTAATAAAGTTTTATGAGAATATATACATCAGATATTGGAATTTACGTTCTGGAGAAAGTTCACTCTGGCGTATACTTGCTATTTTTTTTTAGAAAAAAAAGAAGAAAAAGCGTAACCGCCCTTTCCAAGAACTGTTTTAGCAACAAAATTAATTCTTGACTCAAAAGTTAGCAACAAAATACTAAATAGTTTTCGCTGCCGCCGTATATGATGTTTCTGGCTAGGGACGTGAACATCGGAATTTCGAAAAGCTTTTGTAAGTAAGAGCTTACTATAATTTTAGTATTTTATCTGATTTTATTTGTGTACTTTTAAGCTGCTACATAAAATATCAGATCTTGCATATGGAGTTGGATAGCGAGTGTTTGGTTGAGAAAAGAAAAAGTATCTACTACATCGTGATAGAAACAGCGAAACAAGAGTCAGGCTTTAGTTAGTTGCTTTGCTGATATCGGTTAACGACCAATTTAATCATAATTATCTTCATCTTCCTAGAAGATAAAGTAAGAGAAAAATCGGTTAAGGATAACAAGAGAGCTATACTGGAGCATTTGCATTTCAATGAGTGAATATTAGAAGATGTTTATGTTACAATATAGTTGTTAACTGGATGACGGCTGATCAGCAACTGATAACAGCGGCTAGCTTGTTTGGTTTTTGATCGGAAGATGAAGAATTGGTATGCGCTGGAGACAGGAGACTGGACCACGATCGATAGTTGTTAACTGGTCGGCAGCATTTATAAAGGTTTTCATTCTTTTTTGTAGAACGACATCAGATCAATCAGAAATAGACATCGCTCGGCGGATGACTGGAGATAATCGTCAGTCTGCTACGATTTCCTCTTGAATTGTACGTAAATGCAAAACCAAGTCAAGAAATAACAACAAGAAAATTTCTCATTTGCCTGAAAGAAAGTGAACTCAAGATTTAAATCCTTAAATACTTTAGCACATAATATGGGGGTCCTCTAAGAAACCTGCACTATAAGAGCTGGAGTTTCTAGTCAGCCGTTTGGTTTCAAAATATTTCTGAAAAAACCTTCAAGTTAAATTGAATACCTTTGATGAATTCTCTTGTTTTCTCGGCGTTCAATCAGTCAACCTGTAATTACAAAGTCCCCGTTCTCATCGGAGGTTGTATTTCTAAAACAAAGACGTGCCTTCATTCATCAAACAAACGCCAGAGAAACTTAATCAAACTTCCAATTGGTATTAAAAGGAATGTTGGCATGGGAGATGGGAACATATACTACTGTTTTTGCTGGTTGTTTGGTCTTGCGGATTAAATGTTTGCAAAAAACAAAAGTTCTTAGATTTTTATTTTATTTCTTTAGCAGATGTATATCGAATGAATCGATCTGTGAAAATATTTTCTCTCGAATTGAGTATTTGTTGTTTCCTTTTGAGGGATTGCAAATAAGAAAGTTTGTTTCGTGTTACGAAAGCGAAAAACTCTAGGTTTTTCTTTTGTCCGTCACGTTAGTTACCACGTTAGCTTTTAATTGCTGAAATTTGGAAAGGAAAATAAATTTATTCGACAGATACTTAGATTTACCTTTTATTTTCCACGAAAACTGTTTGTTTCCGTTTAAGCTATTTGGATTTTTTGGAGCATTCATCCTGAAGATAAATAAATCGTCGGTGTCCTTGTGAAATATTTTTTTTCACAAGGACGATAAGAAATAAAAAAAATTCTAATTGTAAAATGTAAGCGTAAAAAAAATTATTTGATTCTAATTTTCTCCCTTATGCCGATATTCGGAAACAGTTTTTCTAAGAAACGGATTTTAATTGCATAGAAATATTGGCAAAAAAGATATAAAACTTTTTTCTGATGTAATTTTGATAACAAAAAATAACAATACCATAATAATGTTGTAACAAAGCGTTACAGCTTATTTATTGTAAGGGCAGAGCAAATAATAAAACGCACCTTTCGATCAAATTTCTAACAAAAAGTCTTTAAATGAAGCTTACATAATTATATTCTTACATCGAGATCTTTTGTTACATGTGATGATATACGATATAACATAACTTTATACGGAAGATTATAAAATAACATCAAAGAGGATCGTACCATCATAAAAAGCTCGATCATACATATTTAGGATAGAGAGTATTAGTAGTATTTTCCCTGGAAGGTACGCAAACAGGGGCAACTGCTTAACCGTTTATTTCACGTGTTTGACCGTGAACAGAAGTCTGATTTTAACTAGGCTGAGTTAATTCTTTGCTCCACTTAACGGGCGAAGCCTAACGTTTATTCAGTGATAACACTGACAGACACCATATAACGATTTACACAGAGACAGAGCAGAGAACCGGGAAGCAGTTTTCCAACTTTCATTGCTGGTATTAATAAGTATTATAAGTTGATTTTCTTTTTAAATTTAAACTCTCTTAAAATTTAAGTAATAAATTAATAAAAAGTTGAAAAACGAATAGTGAAGGATGGTTGTGTTATTTCAACTCGATGTTTTTCGAGAACACCCCAGACAGACTGAGCCTTTTAAAGCAAGCATCACAAAATAAATGGTCATTCATTTTTCAGTTTCGTTATTAAGCCAAATAAAACACATACAACAATACATTTTCAATGAACATTTTATTTCATTACAAGGTTTGGAATTTTCCATTAAACGTTAAAAATATTATCAATCAAATGGACGCTTCGGGAGTTAACACAGGATGAGATTCTTTTAATGTTATTTTCAACCACATATAGGGCGGCCAAATCATGAGTGATGTTGGTTTAAAGGCATCTAGAGTTCGAGGACTAATCGCATCAACACGGTAGTGCATAGCCCCACAGAAAAAATCTAAAAAAATCTATGATTTTGTACCAATGACACCTATAGAACATAGAGCACACCAAACGATCACTTTTCTGGATGTAATTACACCTCTTCGTTTACTTGCGTATTTTCTCAGCCCCATATACAGAAATTTTATTTGTTTACTTACCCACCGAGTGAGAAATGTACCTCATCGCTAAAGAAATTGTGATTCGAAAACTCGGTGTTAATTGAACACGGCAACAGCCAACATCGATTGTTAAGCGATCCAAATCGTAAATGACAAACATTCAACTAATCACTAATGCAATTACACTTCAGTTAAGAGTAATGATTGACACGCATCAAAAGCCAACGAGCGAAAGCTCTTGAAGAGCCAAGGCCTAAGTGACTTACTCTCATCAACTATTCTCTGAGTGCGTGTGAAGAATTGAGGGGACCTACAATTTAACGCCGATTCTGAACGGAAAAGTTGAGAAGCACTTTTTCAAGACAGATTAATACTCTTGGAAGTTCTGTCAGTTCCTTGCAGGAGGCAGTGGAAGATGAAATAAACACTATGAGCACGAGTAGGACTCGAACCCACGACGCACGTTCTGCCTAGCAGGCAACGCACCTAACCACTAAGCCATGGATACCTACTACAAAAAAAAGCAAAGGTTACCAGCTTGAAAATACGAAATCAATTAACCTATATTATTTGTATTATTTCATGGTTTCTGTCATGAATTTTGTAGTTTCAGAAATTCAGAAAAGCTTACTTTTGAACCGACAGAATTACGTTCGAGGTGATACTATTCCTCTTTTACGTTCATACGCGTTAAACGGACTCTAATTCTATTCCAAATCTCTACTTCTATATTATTTTCAGATCAAATATCTTGCAAAAAAAACCCTTAATCCACATCGATTTCCTTGCCGACTTCTCGTTTTCATTCCTGTACCCCGGTATCCGGCCAAATTGCCTAAATTAATTTAATTAATCGTATCCTTAAAGCAAGGCCGACCTTGACATAGTAAAACCTTTCAGGCACACAATAAAATAGAATAGAATTTTCTACGTAAATAAGAATATCATCACAACCACCATCATTGTATACGTTATGGTTGCTTTCTCTTACTTAAAAAACAAAACAATAACAAAGAACATAAAAACCATCATGACCTACATCATTTTTTTTCTCCTGTTCCATTAAAGCAAACAAATTTTTGTTTTATCTCGCAACTGACTGACGACAACGACAATGAATGCCAAAATACCGGGAATTTAAATTCATTCATAAATTGTTTCCAATTATTCTTGAACTTTAAGTGCGCAAACGCGCTAAGAAAGTCTCCAATATTATTATAAACAGAGATACGTTCCACAAAGTACCACTCGACTGAGAGGCAAGTTCAAATGGATTCAGAGCAATTGAAAGCAATGTTTATCATCTCGTTGAATGAACTTGAAGTTTAACAGCAGAAGTGATAGAAACGTATCTTTTAGTACTTCGCGTATCTTTCGTCCGAAAGGTTGACTACCTTTCTCGTGCGGAATATATTGGAATTAAATTTCAAACCGAAGTACTCGAAATTTTGAAAATTCAAAATTCGGTTCAGGAAAGAAATTTTGTGCTCTTCATCGTGAAAAAAATCAATCTTCGAATTGTAAATATTATATCTTTCGTGTGTGCAGTGTTAATTTAGATAAGAGGTTTTTTTTTTTTTTCTTTAAAAAAAAAGAAAGAAATCTAAACTTTGATTGTTTAATTAATTTGCTAAGTGATTTTTCTGATTTAAAAAAAAATGGTGTTATCTTATCCGCTTCTGCTTGCATAAAAAAGTTAATTACCAATTCAACAGCAGTCGCGTAGCGTCGTCGTCGCGTCGTTTGGATTTCAAGAGTTTTCAAATAAAACAAAAATTGCATCTTAAAGAAAAAAATATTTATCTTAAAATCTAAAAGTTATATTGAGTGGAGTGTGCATCACCATATCGCTGGCAAGTGTTCGATAAAATATATTTTTTTTTAGTTTTTGAAAAAATATTTATCTTTCAAAGATCGATGCGGTTTTAAGTAATAATTACTTACGTGGATAAATATTTACACTAAAGTGGTTGAAAAAATATTGCTTTTGTCTGTCGTTGGAAAATATAAAAAAAAATTATAAAAATTGTGTGCGCGGATATTATGGATAAAAAATATTAACAACTGGATAGTTTCAAGATATAAATGTAAGTGTTTGTTTATGTTTTGTTTTAATTTATATTGATTGACAAATAATAGAATTTGTTTATTCAGTAGTTTAAAAATTTGATTTTCTTATTTTTAACGAATTCACGTGCAATATGTTTGAGAGAGATGAGTTCATGGACGTTAAGAAAACTGCCGGTTTCGGTTTTTAAACCACCCCTGAATTCTTGGGGGTAGGTAATTAATTTTCTAATGAATTTGTGTTGTGTGTTTTCCTCTTCTAAGGAAAATGTTTCTTTTGTTTGCTTAAGATGAGTGGGAAATTGAACTTTTTGGCTTTTAGGAAATTCGCAATTTATTTCTTCAAGGATTAATTATTTTTAGGTCTTGTTTTTGACCTCAAGGAATTTTCAAGAGTTCAAAGGTTTTTAAAATCTCTTGGAAAAATGTTTTTTTTTTTCATTTGTCTCACTTCACACTCATTTATTGCTAATTACTTAGGCACGCCTACGCTGGCTGTCTCATGGACGAGGTGTATATTTCTAAGAGAATCAAGGCTGGATATTCCTGAAAGGTCCATTAAGCAAATTTTACATTTTTTTCGTAAAAAAGGTTACGATGATTTTAATAAGCAGTCCCGAAAAAGTTATTTTCGTAACGTCTCATCTAAAACAGAAATGGGTTTATTATAATATCTACTATTGTGCTTACTCATTTTTGTTTGTTTTGCCTTCCAAAGTGACTGCACTTAACGCTTTTCCGTCCAAGTATAAATTTTGAATATATGGACACCAACAATCCTCCTAGAAAATTGTAGAAGATTCATGATTAATCATAAAATAAAACTTTACGCGGCCTTAAAAACTCGAAACTCAAACGAAAGCAATTTTTGTACAGGTGTGTAGTGTTTATGTATTATTTAAATATTCTATACCGGAATCGTAGAAGACAGTAAAATAAAATAAAAGTGAGGTTATTAAAACAAATTTCAAATCACTGTAGTGTCGAACAGCCTTTGTGTGCAGGTTGTGTTCGCAAAGAAATGTCAGAAAAGTCATTAAGAATTAATTTGGCTTCTTATTTTACAAATCTGTCAAAATAACAAGTTGATAAACACGTTGTTGAATGTCAACCCCCTAAAATAAAGAACCAACGCACTTCAATTTTGAGAGCTGGGTCGACTTGTTATTTTAAATCCATAAGAAAAAGTTATTTCAGAAATTGAATGACATCAATGTTTCAGGTCGATACACGGGTTTGAAAATATTTTTAGTTTGTGTTTTCTGAATTAAACAGTAAGCTTCTAAAGCAAATGAACAAGTTTGTTTACTTAAATCAATCGTGAACATTATTTTCACACCGATTACAGTTGCTGTGCGTGAATAATGATTTCAATTTGCTCTTGTTGTGAGTAAAACAAAACACAATAAATAGACCAAAATACTAGACTTCCCTGTTCATGAGTCCATATGTCATAAGCTTGTTGCCCATGATCCGTAGAAAGGCAGATGAAATTTGTACAGGTGACCAGAAACAAAAAAAAAGCAAACATTTTAGGGGACTCGCGTAGATGTTCAAGGCACATTGTTTTGATTGCCGTACGTTTAAAATTTAAATATTTAAACCTTAACTAAGTTTAACTGTTCAAAAATATTTTAAAACTTTTGAAATGCTGTAAGCATTTAATTTTGTTTTCTGTTATTCAAATTTGTCTGTATTCAACATCAAAAACTAACATGTATCTAGAATTTACAGATTAAACAATTTAAATTATTTTGGGTGTTTAAACATTGTTTTGTTTGAAAAATAATTATTCCCGTGAAGTTGATAATTTACCAGCATGCAGTTAAAACCATTTTTTATTGACACTTAAACTGAATTTATTTTGAATTTTAATTCACCATAAGTTGAGGTTATTTAACAGACATTTCGCAATGGGATTTAATTATCAAGAAGCGGGAAATATTAGAAGCGGAATTAAAGAGAATTTATGTATGTTTTGTGTTGTTTTTGGTTATGTTTTTATTGAAAAAAGTCAGATAATGAGTCTGTTTTATTTTGTTTTGTTTATTTCAATATTTTGTATTCGAAAAGCACCTTCCTTACAAAATACATTTAACAGAAAATATATTTTCGATTGGCAACACTTTGTCTTGAGTTTGAAACTGAGAGTGAAAATAATCAGAATATTAAATTAAGGCTTTATTTAAAATTATTGTAGTATTTAAATAAATGAAAGTTAATTGTATGTAATAACGGTAATATCTATTATAAGGGAGCGTATCGGATTCCCGCTTTTTAAAATCCCGTTTTTCAAGAATTCCGAAAAAAAAAGTTTTTAAATCCCGTCTTCTAAAATGCCGCTTTTGTTAAATCCCGAGTTTTAGACTCCCGTTTAGTCAAAATCCCGACCTGCTATAATACCTCTGTTTAAAATCCCGGTAATCCCGTTTAATCCCGCCAACCGGTATTCAAAAGATTTAAAATAAGACTAAAAAAAAATGCATGAAATTGTTCTCTTGGATTAAATTAAAACTACTTTTAATTACTTTTACAAAATCTAGCGTTAACAGACGCTGCTTATGGATTTCCTGTTATAATTAAGCTATGTTGCAGCAACAAATGGTTGGGCATCACCACATGCATTACCTATGTACCTAGAGGCTAGAGATGTCTTAATATTTAGTATTGTGCAAGTTTTGTTATATAGGGTGTCCCAATAAGAGTGCACTTTTTAATTTGCAAATAAAACCAAGTATTTTATGACAGAGGTGTGATATTTTTATTGTATTGTAAAGAAGACATGTTCCGATTAAGTATGGAATAAAATATCCGGCAAATGACCCCCCCGGCACCGATGACAGGCCATTACTCTCTTCATGAAATTTTCAATGACTTTTTCACAGAGATCTGGCTGTATCTCACCGACAGCACGTTGGATTTCCGATTTGAGCTCAGGAATTGTTTCGGGTTTATTCGCATAAACCAGAGATTTCACAAAACCCCAAAGAAAAAAATCGCACGGCGTTAAATCGCACGATCTTGTTGGCAAGTTCACATCAGAATTTCGTGAAATAATGTGTTCTGAAAATCGTTGCTGCAATAAGTCGATTGTTTCATGCGCAGTAAAGCAAGTTGCGCCGTCCTGCTGAAACCACATGTTGTCCAGATTCATGCCTTCCAGTTGAGGCCACACGAAGTTAGCTATCATGTTTCTGTTCACAGTCGCTGCCGAATTGATGTTTTCGGGTTTTCGACAACACTCTCGTTTACAGCAGCAATGTTTTCAAGAGACCGACCAGTACGTTGACGCAAAGGATTCTTATCATCCATAACAGACCCAGTTTCTTCAAATTTTTTGACCCCTCTTCGAATGGTTGACATATTAGGTACACTCTCTCGACTGAAAATTTAGTGAAGTTTGCGAAGCGTAACTTTCCCCATTTTTGTAATGAGCTTTTACCATTATAACGTGTTGCTCTTTCGAAAAGCGCTCCATTTTTAATAATCGGATAGATAGAGGTGACATTTGACAAATTTCTGAGTTCCTACTTGCATGACAAAGAAATTATTCCAATTTTAAAAAGTGCGCTCTTATTGGGACACCCTATATTATATCTTTGATTCTTGGAATGAATACACTATACTTTCTTTTATGTTTTTTTTGTTATAATAATCTATGCTATTAAAAAAACTCATGTGTTTTAACTTCATTTATTTTGCCGTTTTCATTTATTATCCCATTTTTACGATTTTGAAAAATCGCGCCATTTGTTTTGAAAAATCGCGCGATTTTTCAAAACAAAGCAACTGCTTTTGATTGTAAGAACGGGATAATAAAAAACGGGATTTTGAAAAGCGGGATAGTAAGAAACGGCATTGTATAATACGGGATTACAAGAAATCGGGATTATAAAAATCGGTATTTTAACAAGCGGGATTATAAAATTATAAGTTATACAGGGTGTCCCGTAATTTGTCAGTCGTACTTTGGGATGTGATTCTTGGTCATATTCCAAGAAAAAAAATTGTTCCACAGTAAAGTCTGATTTTGAAATTTGACATGATTTTTTTATATTAAAAAAAAGCTTAGTTTGATGTACCCTGATTCACGTTATGATCAATTTCTCTGACAGTTCTGATGTAAGGATTGCATTTTGGACTTTTAAATTAAGTTTAAATTCAGGTGTTTTTTTTTAGATTGTCAGATTTTGAATTGAAAATGTTGTTCAACTTTTTTTGCTCTAGTATTATTTTGACATTGAGTGTAATTTTTGACAAAAAACGCTCAAAACACAAAAATAATAAAAACTAAGTAATAAATAATAAGTTACTAATTAGGAACTTGGGCAAATCTAACACAGGTAAAAAATTCGAATTGAATCGTCAAAAAGAGTTGTCAAAGTTCAACATTTTTACTTGTGCCATATGGCGTATTGTATTTTTAAGAGAGATTTTGATCAAATATGATATAACAATGATAGAGTAGTCGAAAAATGTCGCAATCTTGACTTTGCCGACAACACGCCCAAGCAAACCCAATGAGGTGGCGTAAGCTCAGTCTCTAAAAAATCTTAAATCCATATTTTTTCTGAAAATCCTGTATTAAAGGCATGTTTTACAGTACAAAATGAACCACAGGTTCACGAATGTATTATAATATTTTGACTTTCTATAGTATCATAATTACGATGATCGTTGACATTCTAACTTGATTTTTTTTTTTCAATGCAAATTTCACCGTTTAAGCAGAGCATTTCAACACAGAGGACACATGTTTATTATTAAATATTTAAAGAGATTGATATAAACATTTATTATTCACTTATCAATTCTACCTGAAGTAGGTACTTGAAGTCTCAATGAGATAGGTAGGTAGGTACTATAAAATACTAAACGACATTTGAAAACAAACCCTTATCTTATTCTTATCCCATTATAAATGAGTTTAAAAGATTATATTACTTATTTCTATTCAATTTTCTAGATTCTTATCAGCAGATTTTTTTCGATGTTTATATTATACAAACCTACTCCCATCAACACAGAAAATAACTCAAGTAGAATTTCCGTAATGTTGACTTGCTTTTTGTTTGCAAAAACCGGAAACCCTTTCAATAAGTCTCAAAAGTTAAAGTAAAAAAGCCACAAACACTGGCAATATGTAGTTATTTTAATTTTAGTCTCTGTTTTATTCCTAATGTTGTTGAAATTCATGAAGGGAAGTAAATACCGCAAGACAAGGGTGAAGTAAGCTCTTTAATTCAAAAGGGAAGGCGGAATACTCTCAGGTATATTCAACTGTCTTTCATTCGCGAATTTAAGTTAATCCAGATCCTAACAGTGACAAATAAAATAAAAGTCTCATCTCTCATTCAAGTTACGACCATAAGTCCCATCTCAATTAAGTTAGTGCGGCTATGTTGAATCTTTAAATTCCCATCATCCAGTCACTGCTGTATCTACTTTGAGTTGTTTTCATTAAGCTAATTAAGCCACCAGAATGTTTTCCTTTTCCTTTTTTTTTACAAATCGTCCGTTTCCGCTGTGTGGTTCATCCTCTGAAAGAAAGATAAAAGGTAAGGTAGAGGAGGAGGCAACTAATGATACATATACATACAAATATTAAAAAATCGCTCTTTTCAAAATTTCCAAAGCACCGATATCTTAAATTATTCCTTCCGCTTTATTAGGAATGGAATTTCAATTTTGTTATGTCTTATCGCCTGGTTTATCAAGATAAATTCTCCGGAAAATGTATAAGAAAAAGAAAATTTGGAAACAGGCGGGAGAATTTCATATCATAATAATTATTACTTCGAGTACATGTAAACACAGAGCGGACAGAGAATAATATTATTAATCCGTTATTAAATTTTTCTTTCTCATTTTCCTCTTATTAAAACCGCCATTGTAAACAAATTCGTATGAAGGCAGCTGCAAGAAGCGTTAACTAAAAATTACAACAAATAACCAAAGCCAAAGGAGAGGGCGATAAAAAGACGCACACATGGTAGTAAATAATTGAGGATCCTGAAAAAATATATTGATTGAAGCGAAAATTGAGACTTAAAACTTCCTGCAAAACGCAAACAAGAAGTCAAAGGCTTCACAGTAACAAGACAAGTATGAAAATTATTACAAATCTTGATAAGAGATTGTCGTTGCTTGGATAATGTTTGCGGAAGAAGCTGTTCAATATTTTAATGCTTCAGGAAAGAATATTGCCTATTGAACTTCACAACAATGATAATGTTGACGTAACATGTATTAAAAAAGGATAAATGAACGGAATATGGAAAGACCGGATGTGTGTGTTGTTTTGTGTGTTTTGTAGATGACATTGAATCGATTTTGCTGGGAATAATGGTTAGATTGTGATAGCTTAAAGTTTTTTACCAAATGGTTTATTGTGCGCAATACGCAA
This sequence comes from Sphaerophoria taeniata, assembly GCA_943590905.1. Classification (NCBI taxonomy): domain Eukaryota; kingdom Metazoa; phylum Arthropoda; class Insecta; order Diptera; family Syrphidae; genus Sphaerophoria; species Sphaerophoria taeniata. The sequence continues at coordinate 233,728,466 of OX016540.1, read as the reverse complement.
TTTTGTGTCTCATTGGGGGGAATAATGGCTTTGAATAGCAGTCATGCTTGAACCTCGATAACGGTTTAACAATAGTCAATTATGATTCCAGATACAGACTGTAAATGAAATGGGTTTGTCAAGGATAGATCTTAATTATTTAGCTTTATAAGCATTAATAGGTACCATCACATTGTTTTTATTTTCAAGTCTTTTGACATCATTAACAATAATTGAGAAGTGTACTTTTGGGTTAAGAAGAAGAAAAGTCATGGGGAGAAAATTCACACAATAGGTTGTACAAACTTGTTCTAATGCTTTTAGCTCTAGCCGATTCTTTGTTGGTGTACTTAAACTCTTACGCTCTTTACTAAATCCTTAGTATAAAGATGTAGAGAGTTGAGTGCTTTTTCCATACTACACACACCGTCTCAGTGCTCCCGATACTTTTCTATTTTTACCCAGTCAAAAACATCTTAGAATTTGTCATTTTATATCAAAAAAACGCAGCATTTAAAGTTCTATATAAATTAATGCGCTTCCCTAAGTGTCTTTTAATAAATCGTGCTTTAATCTTACAATTAATAATTCTTCATCAGTTTTTGTCATATATATAACTTTGAGTGATCAAGTGTACGAACTTCCCTACTTCCACTTCTCTTTCGCTCTCGTCATATACTTTTGTTTCTGACTACTCGAATCAACAAAGCTCAATTTCCACTCTCGAACCGCTACCTAAATTTCGCTGCTTTGAATTTCACACAATAATTGGACTGGATTTTCAATCTGATGCTGATATACTTTGCCTGTTCTGGGTAAGCCCTCTTTATAGTAGTGTTCTGCCAAGCAATCTTCACATACCTCGCATTAATTTTGCACCATTGTGTTTTAATTGCATATTATCCATGAGTCATTAATTTGGCATTGCTGTGACGGTCATCAAATCAACTCATCACGGAATACAAAATTAATGCAATAACAAGAGAGTTTACTCTCATCAATAACATAATACAAACTATAACTATAACCAGCTGTCAATCTGTCAACATCACAACCTATTTCTGCACTACCGACCCAAATCTACATTTCGTTTATCGGGTTCGTGCCTAAGCTAATCTTTTTCACAAACCTTCCCAAAGTACACTAAAAACTAAAATTAGCACAAATCAAATTTTAAAAAAATTATAATTAAGTTAATAAAACCAAATATTATAATAACTAATCACAATCAACATGGAAACCGACCCTTGTGATTCTGCTAAATGTCTTCTCGATGGTAAAATTACCCAACGAATTAAATGTCAAGGCGTTTGTAATAAACATTTCCATCCCCTTTGCTTGGGCCTTAGCAGAAGATCGTGTACTTACCTCAATGAATATACAAATTTGTTGACTTATCTTTGTGAAGAATGTAAAGACATAACTCCCTCACATGTACTCCTTGCTGTTAAATGTGTCAGTAACTCTACAATCTCTTTAATCGATGACAATAATCGCTTTCATAAAAAAATACTCACGCAATTCCACCATTTCGACGATTTTGCAAGATCTATTGAATCTCTCGAAAACTCCCTCGTTACTCATACTAATCGTTTCGACGCTAAGCAATGTCTAATTGAAAAGAATTTGTCAGCCATAACCGACTTTATACACACACGTTCCGAGCCTTCTAATACGTGTAATACTCGCCGCAATGACTTCATCAGTGAACTGCGACCAGCTATTTTATCGGTTTTTAAATCCCTACCCATCGAAAAAATGATCGAAGATATAAATGTGATTCGTTCCGATCTTGAAACCTGCCTTCAAAGCTCAACCAAATCAACCGTTCCCACGCCTAGTCAGCTATATACTCTGATTGTCGAATTAGCTTCGAAAATTGATAATGTTAGCAGTGAACTCTCGGTATCGCGTCACCATTTTAATAATCTAATTGACGAAATAAAAATCACATCCAGTAAAATCGACGAAATCCCGCTCAATCTTCAACCCATCGAAAACAACTTTAACACCTCTATCTTCGCTGAAATTATCGAATCCTCAAATAATCCTCCTATTACCGCTGCTCCTGCCGTGCATCAACTTCCGGAGCCCATTTCGAATAATAAATCCGCCGACACCACTAATTCGCCTCATTCTGCGCCCAAAATTATTAAAGTTGGCGGCGAATGGTCCGTTAATGATTGGAACTCTCGCCTAAGTAAACTTAAAATGTTCAACGATTGTGATCCCTTTCTAATCTCCAATACACCCCAAAACACAGACGCTACCTGGATACGGAACCTCTTCAAAAATAAATACCATATCAACATCGGTGACTGTACCACAATTAACCCTTCATGTTTCAAAATATACATCCCTAAAAGATATCAATGGCTGTTTTCTCCCGAATTTTCCTTATTTGATGAAATTATAATGTCTAAATTTGTTAATAATAATCTTAAAAAATGTAATACAATTTCTAGTAAAACACATTCTAATAATTCAATTTTAAGTTCTTCCTTTATCAAAAAATCAAAACCAAACTCTGATAATAATGTTTCATTTCCTTCCAAAAGATACAGTCGTAACAAACCTTCTCCTAAACCAATAAAATCATCAATGGATCTTTATAGCAATTTTACCTTCTCTCACACTCTGAATCCTAGTTCATCGTCCCACTCCCTTCACCCCACTGTTGTTCCCAACAACAAGCCCTCCCTATCTTCCCCCGCTATCGACCCGCTTATTCCTCCTGTAACTAAGCACACGTCTAAATTCGCCCGCCACAGTAATACCACTAATGATTTCGATGGTCGTTACATGATTTCTAGACTTCGCGACAATACGCTTTATGAAAACGTTCGCCTCTATCTCTCTTACTTCTTTGACAAACCCGATTCTGTTTGTATCAATGGGAAAACCAAATTGAATGTTATTCTCTCTATCCAAAAAGAAGGTCTTCCTATTGACCCTCCTGCTTTGAAAAAGATTTACACTCAGTTTCATGAAATTTTCAATATCTCTTCTTCTTCTGTGCTAAATGATCTTGCTACTTATGCTTCCCATCTTAACTCCAAGAGATTTCCTTTCGCTAAGGACAAAATCAATCCTCGTCTTTAACCCAAATTTTAGAGCTCACCCCTCCTCTCCTTCTACAAATCTTTCGCTCTACTACCAAAATGTTAGGGGCCTTCGCACCAAAACCTCTGCAGTTTACCTTAACTCGCAGAAACTTCCTTATGACATTCACGCCTTAACTGAAACAAATCTCTCTCCGGATATTCTTGATAGCGAAGTATTCTCCTCTGAGTTTAATGTTTTTCGTGCTGACGGTACCTCACATGATTCTTCCCCGTCTGGTCGTGGGGTGCTACTGGCTATAAATAATTGCTACATGCATCTTTTTTTGCGGCGTCTCAATCCCATCTTTTTGAATTCGTCTGTGTTAGTTTGGCTTTGCCAAACCGTTGCCTCTTTTTAATGTGTTGTTATATTCGTCCCTCCCAACCCTGTCAAGTCTATCAGCTATTTATTGACTCTATCAATACACTCTGTGACCGCTTCTCTTGTAACGATGATTTCGTTATTTTAGGCGACTTTAACCTACCTGACTTAAATTGGACACCCTCTGACGATGAATCCTGCTTTGTCCCTTCTAATATTTCATCCGATAAAGAACAAATTTTCTTCGACAATCTTCTTAACGCAGGCCTCTTTCAAATGAGCTATATCTGTAATTCTCTTGGACGACAACTTGACCTCATCTTTTCTTCTGATCCTTTTCACTCTGTTGTATCCATCAGCAGCCATCTCCTATCTACTCTTGACGCTTATCACCCCCCTCTTTCACTTATTTTTTCTCTTGAAGAATCTCTTATCCCTCTATCCTTTGAAATGTCTTCTCACTTTAACTTCCGTAAAGCCGACTTCAACCTACTCTCTTCGCTCCTTGATAATACAAATTTCAACCTCTTCATTAACTCTTCTACCCCCATCGATATTGCCTTGTCATTTTTCTATACATCTATTTTCGATTGTATAGCTAAATCGGTCCCATACTGTTTCAAAAAAAGTCACGTGAACTGCGTAGTCTAAGAAATTTTAGGAATAAATTATGGAAATCCTACGTACTATGTCAGTCCTCTTCGAACTTTTCGAAGTACCTATATGTGTCATCTATCTTTTCGAACCTCTGTGAACAGTTATACTGCGATTATATTAATCAAATGCAATATTGTCTAATACGTGATCCCAAGCGCTTCTACCAATTTATTAATGTTAAACGAAAATCCGACGGCCTTCCCTCCTCATTTAACTACCTTGACTCTTCTTCTTCAGACCCTAATATCATTGCCAACCTCTTTGCCACCTACTTCGGTACCTCTTTTTGTAATCAAGACTTCGAACCTGACCCTCTTTACCACTCTCCCCTAAATAATTGCCCCCAAACCTCTCTTGTAGCGCTTCAAATCGACCCCTCTTCAGTTCTTGACAAATTGCTGTCTTTGAATGATGACTTCAACCCTGGACCTGATGGTATCCCTGCTATTTTCCTAAAAAAGTGTTCTGTTTCAATGTATAAACCTCTCTTTAAACTCTTCCAGCTCTCCCTTACACAAGGTGTTTTTCCCTCAATCTGGAAAAACTCGTTCATTTTTCCCATTTTTAAAAAGGGTACTAAAAATCAAATTTCCAACTATCGACCAATTGCCAAGCTATCTGCAATCCCTAAGATCCCTCGAAAGTATCATTTATGACTGCATTTACTTTCACTGTAAGTCCATCATTTCCCCTTCACAACATGGTTTCTTGAAGGGTAGATCGACAACAACAAACTTGATTGAATTCGTTACACTGACTCTCTCACAGCTCGAAAAAGGTAACGACGTGGATGTGATTACCACAGATTTCTCCAAGGCTTTTGACAAAATTAGTCACAAAATAATTATAATCAAACTTCATATGTACGGTTTTCCTTCAATATTTATCCAATGGATAAAGTCATACCTTGAAAATCGTACCTATCGGGTTGTTTTCAGACAATCGGTATCCGAATGCATCCATCCTCAATCTGGCGTTCCTCAAGGCAGCCACCTGGGTCCTCTTCTCTTTATTTTGGCAATCAACGACGTAGTTAATATTGCTTTATCCTCCAAGGTTTTAATTTATGCCGACGACATAAAACTCATCAAAGTCATCTCATCTAATGCTGACCACTCTCTCCTTCAATCTGACCTCAATAACTTCTTGACTTGGTTTGACAAAAATCACTTTGACCTTAATGTTACTAAATGTCAATTCATGTCCTTCTCACGTAAACGTCTACCCCCCTCACATATTAGAACTTATTGCTTCCATCACACACCAGTTCCTACTGTAACTTTTATCCGTGACCTAGGTGTTATATGTGACAAAGAACTTAACTTCCGTTCTCACTTCGACCACATTATTGCTAAAGCCAACTCGTCCCTCGGTTTTATCAAACGCTGGTCGAAAGAATTCTCCGATCCCTATGTCTCGAAAAGCCTCTACACGACTTATGTCAGACCTACTCTTGAGTACGCGAGCCAGGTGTGGTCTCCCTTTCAAATTTCTCACTCCAATCGTATTGAAGCAGTTCAAAGAAGATTCTTACGGTTTGCTTTACGTGGTCTGAACTGGGCCGATCCGTTTAATCTTCCCCCTTACGAAAATCGTCTCAAGCTCATTGGTATGAATACTCTCGCTCATCGTCGCGCCATTGCTGATGTAATCTTCATTCATCAACTTATAACTAACGTTATTGATTCCCCAGCTCTCCTTGAACTCATTCTGTTCAATGTTAACTCGCGTAATCTAAGATCGGTTCCCTTCTTCCGCCTCCCTTGTCATCGAACCAACTATAACGCGTTCAATCCACTGAACCGCATGCTTCGTCATTACAACTCTGCACAACATATTGCTGATTTCTCCCTCAGTGTTTCTTCTCTCCGAACTGCCCTCTCATCTACTTTCCCTTTCTCTTAAAATCCTCCCTTATTCTTTCATTTCATTTTCTTTACTCCTATTTATTTGCATTTTTTCTTTCTCTCTTCCTCTTTTTATCTTTTTTTTTATTAATTATTAAAATTATTGTTTATTACGTATTGTTATTTTCTCTTAATTCCTGTAAAGCCATTTATCTCGCTATTGTTATTATTAATGTAATTTGTTAACTTATTTTTCTTCTGATGCTTGTATTAAGCCAATAAAATAAATAAATAAAAGTAATATCACACCCTTATTTAGCAATAGTAAATGAGACTCATTTTTAACTAATGGACCTGAATCTAAAATCGCTTTTTGGCTTTAGATAAATAAAAATAAAGTTATTAAAACTTATTTTTAATATTTAAGTTTATTTATTATTATTATAACTTCGTAATTCGTAACGTTTAAGTTTTTAATGGATTATGAATACTTAAAAAGTATTCCACCCCCTGGTGGGATAACACTGAAAGGCATCGCTAGATCCAAATAAAATTTTAAAAATGTTACAATAAGTTTTTTTTTTTAATTAAAATGTTTAATTTATCAAAGAACAAGTTTGTTTTTACTGTTGTGTTAAACTATTTTGCATAGTTTATTATTATATATATTTTGGTAAGGACTCACAGAATGGATATTGAAGGGCCGGTGCGGCGCAAAAGGTTTAGCAGGAATAGTTTTTCTGCAATATTTTTCTCTCGTGCTACGTTTTTACTGGTGGAAACGTAGTGTTTAACTTTCTTACACAAAAATTATTTTTCAATTTAAAACCAAAAGCTCCAGAAATCGTTCACCCAAACAAACTCATCAGCTAAGTAATATAAGCATAGATTTATGAACTTTATGCTTTTTGGAAAATAAAAACATATAAAGTTTTAAAACCGACACTTCGTGTTCGTCTTTTATATTATTTTCACTTCCTTGCGTTTTCACACTTTCAACTATTGATGCCAAATTGCAAATTTTTTTGTGCACTGTTCATTTTAAGCGTATATACGCGTGCAAAAAAACACACCTAATATCAATATCAACCAATGCACCTTTAGTTTATGATCTGTTTAATTTTTCCAGTTTTTATACTTTTCCGTAAGTTTTTTTCCACATGGAATAGCAAAAAATTTCTGAATAAAACTTCATGTTCTCACCATGAAAATTTCATAAATACTTTGTTGGGCCATTTAAGAGAGCTTTATTCACCATTTTAAAAATTTCAAACAATTCAAACAATCTGCAAATGTAATAATAATAACTAAGCCAAGCAAAACATTTTCAAAGAAAATTGTTCATGCAAAGTTTTTATACAAATAAGTGGTAATGCTGCGAATTTCGCGTGAAAAACCAAATACGGTTTCAAAATAAATCAATCATTCATTCATTATGTAAAAACAAACCTTTTTAACTAATAAGTCATTTCATATTCAGCAAATTCATGTATTTTCATTTATAAAATTGCAATATCGTGTTTCAAAAGCGTCAACACTCAACGCACAATCCCGAAATAAAGTAATAAGAGCCAAGCAGTAAAATTCATTGGTCTGTCATGCAATCATTTAGATCTCACTCACTCACTGGAAAAGAAACTTTTGATTCTTCGTAATAACATTGAAAAATTTATAATGAACACAATTTTGTACAATGACTTATGGCCTAGCGTGAAGGCTTAAGTGAAAATGGCGGCAACTGGACAGGACAGGCTTTGTTGGCTTTACTGTAACAGATATAATGAGGCTAAAGGAGCACCGAAAATAGACATAAAATCGCATGACTACAGGCGTGGCATTAAGTCGTTAAACAAAAACGAGTTAAATATTAAAAGCAGAAAATGTTCATCTATAGGGCATGAGTTTTTATCACTTTTTTTTGGTTTTTAATTACTTTAGTCCTTTGAAATTAAATCAAGGCTACAGGAGATTCAGATTGCCTGCAAGAAAATAAAATAAACTCAAACACGAGTGACGGATAGGCTTCTTAACGACATCAAAATAATAATGAAATTGCTTTTGATAATGAACCATAAAAATGTCTATAAAGAGGGCCGGAAAACGCCCCTCGTAAACGGTTTATCTGTAAGCCCTATCCCTAATGGGCAAAGGTCCTTGCTATCGTTTTAAGAGAATTGCTGAAACTGGAAGTTCGGCGATGCCAAATAATCATGGTTATTACAGCAATTTACATAAGAAGAGTTTTCTTTCAAATGTTTGTTGACCTTGCCAAAATATTTCCCTTGGACTGATGTGTTGTTTGAGAATTTGGGAAATTCTTTAAGTTTATCGAAAAGAAGATCAGATTATATTTGACCATTCATAGAAAAGAATACAAATTGTCTGGAACACAAGGGTTCTTTCAAAACCACCAACTGACAACCAACAAAATCTTATTCGAAAGAGGATACCAGCAGTACACCTTGACAGTCAAACATTATTATCAGATTATCACCTCCTACGGTTATGTGTTCCAGCAACCATTTTCAATTGGAGAGTCCTTGATATTTTGTCTTTGCTTAGCTGATGCACACCACAGTTGTGGTGTATGTCGATCCACTTGATTAAACAATAATTGAGAATACAGAAAAGTGTATCATGTTGAGATATGTCATAGACGCATTGACACTATAGATAATTTTCTCCTTTAAAATTTTCATTACCTGCTACAAAATTCAGCTCCGTATTTATAGCGAATGGCATCGAAAGTTAGACAATCTACAAATTTCAATATGAGATCACAAATCAAATAAACAAGAAATTGGAATACAGGAGCAAGTCCGTGTGAGGTGCTTGAATCACTTTTGATTTTATGAAATAAAATGATACAACAACGAATTTCATTACAAAAGTGCACTTGTACACTGCGGCGTATACTTACTAAATACACTTTTTCGTATGTAATGTGATTTTCTTCTTCAACGTATTTATGATCTGAGATCCTAGATACAGCCAAATATTGCGACAATCGATGAAAATTGAGTTTTGTGTTAGACCTTCTATCACAAAAAAGTGCCCAAAACGTTAAAAAAAAAATTGGAAAAGCTTGCATGCTTTTGCGAGCAGCATTGCTTAGACCTACTATGTGAATATTAATATAAGAAAACCATATGCATTTGTTACTTTTCAAGGGAATCGGAAGTATTTTTTAATGATTTTGCTTGAAAATTCAATCGTTCTCAATAAAACAGTCTCAACAAAAATTAAAAATTCAAAGTGTATCAACCAATCCGCTTATGGCTAAGCCAATAGAGAAGTCAACAGAAAAATACAAGGCACAGTAGATGGGCGAATTTTACTTTACAATTTTACAGACATTATGCTTTTGAGTTTGGTATTTTAAGAGTTCAAATGTATGAGCTGAGCGAATGCAGGAATTTAAAACAATGTATGTATTACTATTTACTTTTTGCGTTTTACTAAAATAATCCTTCTGCGGAAAGCATTATGTAGAGGAACATCCCCTTTTCCTAGCTAATACACAGCGAATACATTTTATTTCAAAGGAGCCTATTTTTTTCTTCAGGACTTCAGTTAAAGGAAAAAATAACTTATCCATAATGATAGAATTTTATATTGTAGATAATTTATGCTAAGCTTTATATGTATCTCCAAGGATTCCATAATTCTTCAAAAGTCCATGTTCATATTGTTAAAATCAACATTATAACTTATTCTTTTCTCAAAAAATTGAACAGAAAACGAATACATCAGCGGACCAAAATATATGCTTTCTGTCTTCTACTTATTACTCTTGTATGAATGAACAAAACATTCATCCTATTTCTCACTTCAAAATCTTTTATTGGACCGGATTCAGGGCCGGACCAACCATATGTGCAGGATGTGCAAATGAACAGGGCGCAGAATTCTGGAGGCGGCATCGCAGCTGCGCGATGTTCTTACACACCAATTTATATAATTTCCATTATTGCTTATAATAAAATATCCTATCAGGCATTTGCAAGTTCATAAATCGTAATCGTAAGAGAAAAAAAAAATCGTAACAAATCTCAACACAGAAAATATCCACTCCACCTCCAATACCTCATCAGTGCAAACTTTTCATCTTGCACACTGGGTCCCGAAATTCACATTCTAAATACAACAACAAAAATAGTTTGTTTATTTTTGTTGTTGTATTTAGAATGTGAGTTTCGGGAGGCATTCCTCTGTTTAGACCAGTGCGGCATGATACAGGATAGATTGGCAGTACCGCTTATCTACCACGTCAGGCGAAGAACCGTAGACCGCCGGCCGGCTTCTGTATGAACGAGGCATCCTCGCTCGTGATGGAGCGGAGCTGCTTCAGAACCAGTTTTGGTGGCTGCAAACTGCAAACTGCTTACATACTTGCTTTAGTCTTAGGTTTTAGGTTTAAGTAGAGTAGGTGGTATGGTGGCACTATGAAACATAAAAAAACAAAAAAAAAAAAAAACAAAAAACACAAAAAAACAAAAGAACAAATAAGTGAATAAAAAAAAAAATTGATAAATTGATAAATTGAAAGTGCATAGATATGGACAATTACAAACTTCAACAGGAGATTATACATAAATGGACACAGTTGTTTTTGCCGCTGTGGTTGTTCTAGTTTTAAGTAGTTTGTAGGTAGATTAGGTAATTTTAAGTTTTATTTTAAGGACCTTAGTTTGTAAGTTAGCCCCCAAAAAAAAATTAATGTTATTAGTTTTTTAAACTTTCTAATAAATAAAAAGTAAAATGAAGTAAAATGGAATAAAAACATAGTTCGTAGGCCGAAAGGCATTAATTTTAAGAATATTGAATTACTTAGAGCGCCCGATTAGGGCCAGTAAGTTATACATGAGTAGTAATAGTTAGGGTTTCACATTTTTGTCTAGCATGTAAGTAGATTTAAGTTTAAAATGAACAAAAAAATGAATTAAAAAAAAAAAGTGCGTTGGCTGCTAAGCAGAACGTCCGTCGTGGGTTCGAGTCCTACTCGCGTCCATAAAGTTTTTATTTCATCTTCCACGGGCAATGCCTCTTGCGAAGAACTGACAAATCTTTCAAGAGTATCAATCTGTCATGAAAAAGTGCTTCTCAACTCTGCCGTTCGGAATCGGCGTAGGTCCCCTCAATTCTTCACACGCACTCAGAGTTGATGAGAGTAAGCTGTCGCGCCACTTTATTTATTTTTTTTTTATAGAAAATTCTAAGGCAATAAAAGCATATTTGGTCGAGTTGTCAAAGTCGTGATCGCTAATCGTGTCGGCCCAAACAAATCGGTGCCTACCTTGCGATGAAGGAGTATAAAACAATAATTTTTTTTCTTAATACTTTCGATCTTGAAAATAGTGATTAGTCAGTTGTCACAATGACTTACACTACATAGTGTAGGTCCAAATAAAGAGTTTAAATGTTGAGCGAATGCAGAAATTTAAAGCAATCTGCGTTAAAGATGGTTCATTTTTATTAAAACCCTTTCGCGGAAAGCATTATAATCCAGATTTTAGGAAAGAACATCTCCTTTTGAAATACATTTTATTCATTTCAAGACATTTAGAAATTAAAGGGAAAAAATAACATATCCACAATGATAGAATACTGAATAAAAGATAAATTTATGTTGAGCCTTCCTTGCCTTGTATCTGCAAAGATCCCATAATTCTTCATAAATTCATGTTCATAAGGTGGAATTCGACATTATTCAGCAGGATTCTTTTCTCAAAAAAAAAAAAAAAAATCAGAATACATCAGTAGACCACAATATAAGCTTTCTGGCATAGTTATTAGTATGAATGAACAAAACGTTCATTCTTTTTTCAATTGCAATCCTGTATTGGACCGGAATAAAGAACTGGAATAATCCTATCCTTTTCGCAATAACACAGAAGTAACATGAAAAATGAGGATATCAATTTATTTTAAAAACGAATTTTTCTATTAAAAGTTAGGGTTCCCTGAAAGTTATCGTGTCTGCAAAAAAGTCAATTCAAGCCTTGAATGGCTCATACGTCATACCACCTTGTTGTTGAAACCAGAGCTTACCATGGGCAGAAAAGACAGATAGTCCGAAAATAATGCTTCGATAAAGTTTGATTTCCAAGAAGAAAAGATTATATAAGGTATGTATGCCTCATTTTTGAAGAAATACTGATAATAGTACACATATGTAAATACTCGACGGGTTGCTTGTCAGACCTAATACGGCAAATTTGTTTAATTTAATTATCGATCATTCTCGAGTAAAAAAGGAGCACATTTAATGAAAATGCCAGTTGTGCTGGCATAAATATTAGTTTTGCAGTAAAAAAATGAAATATTTCGTAATCAATATACCAAAATATGAACGAGCTTTCCGCACCTTTATATGTATATACAAGAATACTCTGATGTTTTAAACATTAATCCGTTGTTCCGGCTCAAACCAATCGGTACCTACCTACTTACCTTTTGAAAAAAAACAGCAAACATACTTACCTATCATGTGCTCATACATACAAAATTATAATTCCTTTTCGTGATTCTTTTGATTTTGAAAATAGTGGTTAGGCGCCTTCTATAACATGAAGACACTCACCCCAATGACTTATGCTACATAGTGTACATAGATCCAAAAACTACACAGATAGAACATAGTCCCAATGAGGTAAAGCAAAATATCGTCTCAGTCATTCAAGAGAAAAACAAACTGAGGATGGGTATTGGTAAATAAATAAAATTTGAAATAGAATAAGAAATTTTCAATCCCGTGACAAGATGAACATTTAAGGCTAACTTATTCATCTACACCACACGTGACGATATTAAAAACCCAAGAGCTTCTCCGGTTTTTGTGAAATTGCTTTCAACAATCAATGCTCCCGGAAACTACTCCTACTCAACAGAAATTAAGTACATGCAGTGAATGCATTTTAATTTATTTCAATTATCTTCAAGTTTTTTTCTTTCGCCCTTGAAAGTCTGTCAAGTTACTCTGATCTCAGTGTAGAAGCATTCTTGCATCTTGTGATGTTGAACAGAGTTTAAAAGACTTCGTTTAGAATACGAAGACGTATACGGAAATCTGTTTGTATGTTTATGAAATGTGTATAGAAAGAATTTGTTTTTGTTTTAATGCACATTGCTGTGAACCTAATTTAAGTTTTCGAAAGCAATAAAAGTGCAGAAAAATAAGTTTGCCAATTTAGAAGTGAACTTTGTTTAGATACAAAAATGATCCCAAAAATAAATTTGATTTTATAAATTGTTATCTTTGCTGGATACACATGAATGAAAGTATAAAATTTCCTAGAAATGAATAAAAGATAATATTACGCTTCAATTTCAATTTTAAAGGATAAATGCATATTAGCTTAAACAAAGGAATAAAAACGAAAGCTTGGCGATGAATTTGTTAAATTTTGTTGGACGTTGACATTGCAATTGCATTGACACTGACTTTACAGTACTTTGCACATGAATGTTACGAACTACATGCAGAGAGCAGCACTGGCGACTGAGCTCAGAAAGACATACAGACATACATAGCCTGAAGGCACACATAACAGAAACCTACGTGGCACAGAGGAGGAGAAAGATTTATATTTCGCACAGGTGACCTGAGATAAGCTGGCGATTTTTGTAGAAAAAGAATGCTGTCGAACCTGGGGCTTACCAGTCAAATACCCATTCCTTTGAGCCATGGCCACCTGCGTTGACAGTTGACAGTATTTTTGGCACTGCTGGTAGGAAAGGAGTGTTACAGTTAGGTCAGATATTCACAAATGGGCTTAGATGGCCTTTTACTTTGGAACGAGAGCCTTCCAGCATCAGCACAAAATTTTGTTTGTGATTTTGTGCGCATAAATATGTTGAGAAAACTGGGACACATTTGTCATCGGGGAACATGTGACGTTGTGATGTTTGGTATAAATGCGAGCTGTAAAAAGAAAAGTTTGAATGTCGAACGAGGCCTCATTTAATGTAAAGGAACATTATGAACTTTGGCAGTTTTGCTTCAACTCTTGTTCGAGTAACTCGTGTTTTTATGAATTCTGGCTTTTTGATTCCTGATGAAGAAAAATTCTAAATGGAAAGAACAAAGTTCTTTAATATAAACTTACACATGATGAGAGATTAAGGTAGGACATTATTGTTTTTTAAAAATAATTGGAATTTCTAAGAAGCTTAAGGCTGAAAACACACCAGTTCCCACAAAACGTTTTGTTTGTTTTCCTTTGACGCAGTTGATGTACAGGGTGTCTGGTAATTCGTGCGCCATACTTAAAGATGTGATTCTTGTCATATTGTTGTACAAAAAAGTCTGATTAAAAACTTTGACATCACTTGGTGATTTAAAAAGCTGCTAACTTTGGTGTTCTGTAACTTTGGTGTTCTGTAACCCATGTTGAGATCAATTTCTCTGTCAGTGATTATGGGACCTCATTTTGGACTTTCCTTTTAAGAAGAAACACTAACTTTTATTTTTATTATTAAAGTGGCGCTACAGACCGTTGTGAATTTGCGCCTCAACCAACAATCTCGGCCAGCCAGCTCGGTCCCTAGCTAGCTGTCTCCAGTTCTGCACTCCACTAGGGTGCGTCACCACAGTCGCGGTTTTCCTATTCTTCTGCGTCCCTCGAGAATGATGTCGAAGTCTTTCCGGGCCGCAGCATTGGCCGCTCTAAATGACCCAGCCATCTGTATCGCTGGACTTTGATCCTTCTGGCTAAGTCCTTGTCATCGAACAACTTCTCCATCTTCTCCGTTCCTCATCAATGCACACGGGGCCATAGATAAAGATAACCCGAAAAACTTTCATCTCGCCTAAGGCACTTTCATTCGATTTTTTCACTGTCCATGTGATCTAAACCATACAGCAAGGCTGGGGTGATGAGGGTGTTGTATAGACTTATCTTAGTGGATCGAGAAAGTTTTTACCACTCAATTGCTTTTTAACCCAAAGAAACAGCGATTAGCAAGAATTGTTCTGTGTTTGATCTCTTCGGTGTGTTATGGCGTGTATAAATAGCAGAGCCAATGAAGACAAAGTCTTTAACTACCTCTAAGTTGTATGCGTTTATTTTGACGTTTTGTCTTAGCCGTCGTCGGCGTACGCGAGAAGTTGAACAGATTTAAAGAAGATAGTGCCTCTATTGTTGACGGTGTAGTTTTGGACTATCTTCTCAAGAACGATGTTAAAGGAATCGCACGACAGTGCATCGCCTTGTCTGAATCCTTTTTTGACGTCGAACGATTCCGTAAGCTCATTGCCAACCTTGATAGAGCAGCGTGAATTCTCCATCGTCATTTTGCACAAGCGAACGAGCTTGGCAGGGATGCCAAAACTAGGCATAGCTTTATAAAGTTCGTCTCTGTAGATGCTGTCATACGCGGCCTTAAAATCAATGAAGAGGTGGTGGGTATCGATTTGGAGTTCATAGGTTTTTTCCAGGATCTGCCGCAACGTGAAAATTTGGTCGATGGTAGACTTTCCTGGCCTGAAGCCACATTGATAAGGACCAATCAGATTGTTGACGAAAGGCTTCAGACGTTCACATATTACGGCAGAGAGGATCTTGTAGGCGATGTTAAGCAGACTGATTCCTTTGTAGTTGGCGCAGTTTAGAGGATCTCCCTTTTTCAGGATCGGGCAAACAATGCTGAGGTTCCATTCATCGGGCATGCATTCCTTCGACCATATCTTACAGATGATTTGGTGCATGCTCCTATCTAGCTCGTCGCCTGCGGCTTTGAACACCTCGGCAGCTAGACCATCTGCTCCAGCGGCTTTGTTGGATTTCAGCCGTGATATTGCTGTTTCCACTTCTTCTAGGTCGGGTTCACGGAATTGTTGGCTGTCATCGAGTATGATAAAAGGCTCCTGTCTGTCGGGGTCGGCGGGGTTCTGTTCGTCGTCGCCGTTATACAGTCTACAGAAGTGGTCTTTCCAAATCCCCAGCACTGACTGTGGTTCTACTATGATGTTCCCTTGTTGATCTCTGCAGGCTTCGGTTCTTGCTCGATGACCTTGAGCCAGCTGTTTTACCTTCCGATAAAACCTCCGAACTTCATTCCTGCTGTTGGCTCTCTCAACATCTTCGATCTGACGCTTCTCATGCTCTCTCTTTTTTTCCTGAGAAGCCGGCGCGGTATTCTTCTCTCCTCTTTTGCTCGTAGAGCTCACGAGCAGCTCTTGTCCTTCTTTGCAGCGCCGCTTTGTATGCCTCCTGCTTGGCTGCATGGGCCTGCCTGCATTCTTTGTCAAACCAGGGATTTCGTTTTGGTGGCTGTGTGAAACCCAGCACATAGGAGGCGGCATCTCTAACTGCATTCTGGCAGTGTTGCCTCTGGTCTTCGATACTTGATGTTGGCGGCATAGGACTCCTTAAGAGGTTACTTGACACTCGATCAGAGAAGGATCTGGCGATCTCTTTCGATTGTAGCCGTCCGATGTCGAATTTTCTTGCAGCATTTCTTTGTTTTGGCCGTTGCCGGGATATTCGTAGCACTACCTTGGCTACGACGAGGTAGTGGTCCGAGTCGATGTTGGCTCCTTGGAAAGTTCGAACATCTAGAATGCTGGACAAGTGCCTCCCGTGGATCGCAATGTGATCAATCTGGTTGACGGTTGATTGATCAGGAGATCTCCATGTACCTTTATGGATGTAGAAATGTGGGAACCAGGTGCTTGCTACCACAACATTTCGCCCCGCAGCAAAATCGATCAGCCTGAATCCGTTGTCGGAAGTGGTGTCGTGCAGGCTGTGCTTTCCGACTGTTCTTCCAAAGATGCCATCTTTTCCCAGCTTTGCGTTTAAATCGCCGAGAACAATTTTCATGTCATAGCTAGGACATTGCTCATATGTTTTGTCGAGGAGCTCGTAGAATTCGTCTTTGGTGTCGTCCTTTTTCTCTTCTGTGGAGGCATGCGCGCATATTAGGCTAATGTTGCCGAATTAAGCCTTGATTCGGATCGTCGTGATGCGTTCGCTTACACATTTCAAGCTCAAGACTTTTTGCCTGAGTCTGCTTCCCACGACGAATCCGCATCCAAAGAGTCGCTGTTTTTGCTCCCGGTAGCAATCCCCATAGTAGATGTCGCAGTTTTTCATCTTCTTTTCACCCGGTCCATCCCATCGCATTTCCTGGATAGCGGTAGTATCTGCTTTGTAGCAGTTGAGGGTCTCCGCTAGTTGTTCGGCAGCACGCGGTTCATTAAGGGACCTAACATTCCACGCGCATATCCGAAATTAGTTGTCTTTTATACATTTGCTTGGGTCGTCATCAGTGTATCCGTCCGTTTTCGAGGCCTGTTGTTGCTTCGTAACTAGATTTTTTATATGTAGTCGGGAAGTCACCCCGACGTACAACCCCCAACCTGAAGTACCAGGTACTTGATGTGACTCCAAGTACAAAAGCCGGAAAACCGCTCCTTTTACGACCTGAGCTTCAAATATGTCGAAGTAGCCCGTAAAGGTGTTCACCAAGTAGTTCGACCTAACTGGAACTGAGGACGCCACCGTTGATTCCAAAAAGAAATTCATCCGCTGCCGTCCCTCGTGGGAAGTGCCTTCGTTGTGGGGTAATTAGTAGTAACAGCCTACTCCGCTTCGACCTGTCGACCATGGGAGGCCCTGCTGCGAAAACAAGTTTCGCGGTCGCATAGCTCTAAGCATCGTAGTAGTAGTTACCGTAAGCCGCTCCGCCACGTCAAGGCTTACCCCATGGCGGTATTGCCATTGTCATATCTTCTAACTTTCAAAAATAAGTTTAAATTGAGCTGATATATTTTTAGGGTTGGCAGATATTCAATTTTAAATGGTGTTCAATTTTTCTTGCCCGAGGAAATTTTGACTTAGAGGTCATTTTTTTAATTTTTTTAAATGAGTTATAAACAAAGTTTTTTTTGCTATTTTTTTTCTCGTGAACAAAACAATAATAAAAAGCTAATACCTTAAATTTAAAATAGGTACTTGGAAAAATCTAAAACAGGTAAAAATTCGATTTTTAATTTCTTAAATGGAGTGGTTTTCGAAGAATTTTCCGAAAGAGGTCACAGGAATAAGCTGAGCCTGACACTCGCTTCGGATATTTGGTATAAAAATTCGTAAAGACTCTAAAGAAAAAGGGAATAGACTGGCCTATCTATGTTTCAAACAGAGACCATTTTTATGAAGTCTGCCAAGTTCATTACTTACTTCATTATTTTTATAGGTTTGTGAAGATTTCGTTCATTCAAATCGTCCAGGTCCATTTAAATAATGGAAAGAATTGAAACATTTCTCACAAATAATTCATCCATAGCAAATTTCGAATTGGTGAAGTAGTTTACGCTTTTTAATATCTTTATACACAAACAAAACGGAATTAGAAATTTTTTTTCCAATGACATGCGTCATGCATGTACCTTTTTCGAATTTTTTTGATGGTTTAGTACCGACATGACAGCTTAATTTGATTCATAAGCCTGGGTTATATGACGTGCAGGAAGACAAACTAAAATTAGAAACAGGAAAATTAAAATTTTCTCTAAGTATATAAAATTTAAATATTTATTTCCTACTCTTTCCTGATGTAACCTTCGTAATAGAAAGCTTTATGCACCAGTCACAGAGGCATATTATCCTAAAGGCAAACTAGGCACGTGCCTAGGGGCGTGGCAACAAAGGGGCGCGCGTTCGCAGTAATTCTTACAAGCAAATAATGCGAGTTCATACGTGGTTGTTAAAGTAACAAACTTGTGAACTCGAATTGCACTTGCATCTTTTGTTGAAATAAAAATCGGTCCTGAGCAATTACTCTTACAGTACAGAGTCAACTCGGTTTGCCAACTTGGACATCGACTTAGCTTTCTTCTAATTTTGTAAGTGTTTTTGAATTGGTATTGATTTATTTATTATAGGGGCAAATAACCTAATGGTCGAAGTTCATCAACGGATGGCAAAGATTTCGACGGATTTAAAACCTAATTTTTCTGCTTTTTAAGTTCTTTCTAGATTGATTTTCGGGGCAATCAGATTTGAGAACCGAGTTGGCACTCGGTTTGCATAAGTACCAACTCGAGTTAACTTGGTTTACAAAATTTACGTTGCGGCAAATCATTAATTAACCAAATTCGTAAGTTCTTTCGGACAATACTAATAGATGTCATGTTAACTTTCCTTTTCCCTTTGCCCCTATTTAAACGCCTTTTCTTTAGGCGCGGTGCAGCTATTTTGGACAAACTATAGTACGAGATATTTCTATATAGGGGTGCCAGTGAGATGCTTCCCTCAACCTTTAATCCGCCACTGACCAGTCAGATATAAAAACACCCAAAATATTGCTCTCTTTACACTCGGAAAGCCAGCCCACATAAACAGGACTTTCTTTATGGGAATTTTATTTGACGACGGAAACATAAACGCCTAAGAGAGAAGTACGCATTCCTCTGCTTCGGGAAATTCCACTGTTCTCTCCTCATGTGAATAATATTTTCCGTATTATTCATATTTTATGCAAAAACAAAAGTTATTTCGCTCATAAAATTCTGCTCCCACATCACATTACTAATTTTTTGAGAACGCATTTTGAGGGCAAAGACTTTTTCCTGCCTCAATTTGAAATTTCAAATTTCTGCTCTCTCCTTTTAGATACTTTGTCAGCTGGAATTAAACGACAAAAATTTTTTTGGTCGTTTTTATTCTGCTTTTAACGGTTCTTTTCAAGCAATTTGTCACCTACTTTTTCAGCTTATATGTTTTCGTTTTGCAGAAAAAAATGACTCCTTAATAGAAAGACAAACCCAAGATGCGAGCGAAATGCGATGCAGAGGAGTGCCTCATTTATTAATCTGAAGCTTCAAGATATATCGCTATTATATTACACGCGCACCCTTCTGTGTGTTGACAAAAAACGACTTAACACGGTTGGTTTGCAAGGACGACAAACTGCCAAGCAACAACCGAACAAGGAATGGGAGTTGGAAGGGGCGGAATTGTGTCTCCTTGAAATTGCATAATACGTGGTGTGCTAAACAACAAGGTCGTTTTGGGGAAAAAAGTTTAGAAGGCAAAGTTGTTGGGAGGAAAAAACAAAACATGAAGACAAAGAACCGGTATGGATTACATTTTCCTTGAAAATCTATGAGTCTTCAAAAATTGTCTTTTAGCAAAGCGATGATGAAGAGAGATGGAATGTGATGGTTTTATAAATAATGAAAAACAAGTCATTGTCAAGGAGTTTTGTCGTCTGCTGTAGAATAGTTAAGTGAACATTGATTGGATTGCGTGATGCAAGGCAGACTTTTTTAATCGATAAAAGGTACAGCTTGCTTGAGAAATAGTTCATGGACAAGGGATTCTCATGTTGAAGGAGTAGAAAAAAAGAATCGAAACAATCTTCATTGAATGCAGTAACAAATTGGTTGACTGTTGGTATGTTGCTGACTTTACACCTGTCATGTTCTTGTTCTTTAGAAATTGTTCTTTTAGAATAAATTGGTTTTGTGCAAGAGAAAGTGTTCAAGGGCTTGACGTGTAAGAAATTCTTAGTGTGCGTTAACCTTTATTGCCTTTGTGCTGGTTTTTTGTACTTACATCTCGCTCGCAGTAGAATAATTGATGTTTGATGTTGTTCACGATCATAACGTCTCAAACACGGGAATTTGGTTTGGCACCAAGGGTTTCTTATACGTAATAATAATTTTGAGTTTCAAAAGATCTGCCTTGAAATATTCTATTTCATTCATTTCATTTCTATTTCAAGTGGAGAAAAGAGTTTGTACCCAGAAGCCGGTGGAAGAGATGAGCTACATTGTAAATACATTGTTCCCAATCCATCCCGTCAGGATACCCAACACCACCAGATTGCTGCAACAAGAAATCTCCTTACTGCAACCACAAAATATTCAAAATATCAAAATATTCATATTCCACAGAATCTCTTGAAGATGATAAAAGATTATCTCAAAAAATAAGAACTTGTCAAGGATCTCTCTGTGAGATCGTCCTCTGGAACATTTCTAACGGTTACTTCTTCTGTATGGAGATGCCGGAAGATTCATTTTCAGAGAAAACTAAATAAAGTGATGCGAAGAACAAACTCCTGGATATATATTAGCTAACACGCTCTCGCACAGCTACCGAGACTTAGGTAGTACACTTAACAAAAAAAGAATTCCCCCGAATTCCGTATTGTTTATAAGCTGAATTAAGTGTTTTGACTCTGCAAAAATCTCAATAAACAGAATCTTTTGCGTGTTGTCTTGCCCAAATTAAGAGGCCAAAAAGAAATGGGTGCACCTGTCCACTAACATCGCCCGTTGTAACAATTTCAGTTAAAGGATACAAGGGCACAATAATTCTTTGTAGGAAATCAAAGAGCGTGTTTAATTCAAAAGAAGTTCACTTGAAACCCTTTCTAGATTTTGGGTTCGGTAGGAAAAGTAGTAGTGAATATTATGCCTATCCACAGACAAATTAAAACTCAGAAAATTTAAAAGAGGAGTAGTACAAGAACTATTATTGTCGTTGTGATGTGGTGAGCAACATCACTTCTGATATAATGTACAGTACAGGTTATATGTTCAAAACAGATACCCAGAAACAAAGGTTTATGAATATTTTTGTCAACTAACATAATAAAGAAAACCTTAACATCTTCAAGCAAGCAGTTCAAATGGTTCAAAAATAAATGTCCTCATACAATTAACAAAAACATTCAAACAAGTTAAAAAAAAAAGAAAAACAACAAAAAAATTAGTCTTTAAAATTCGAATCAAATTAAATTTAGAACAACATCCTTTTTTAAGCCCAATTTCGCTAAGATAAATACAGGGTGGCACACGACTTGTGCTACTATACCTAAGAAATGTAAACAACTTTTATTTTAATCAATGTATTTCATTAATTTTTTTTATTCTATTAAAATTAAATTTTATTTTAAATAACTAATGGTTTTTAAAGATGATAGACCGCAAATGACCTCAACGCTCATCCACGCATATGCGGCACCAGATCAGAAAATGCGGCCTAAAGGCTTGAAATTGGGATCGCTTCTTAATGGACTGCTTCAATTCAGTCAAATTCCTGGGTTTTGTTTTATACACTTCCTGCTTGACATAACCCCATAAAAAAAGTCTGTTGACCTTGGGGGCCAGCGGAAAGTGCAGTTCCTGGATATCAATTTGTTTGGGAATTTTTGTTTGAGCTCCGCCATAACTTGTGTGGCTACGTGTGCACTTGCTCCATCTTGTTGAAACCAAATCCTGATGAAATTGATACGTCTTCGACGAAGTTCTGGGTAGGAAAACTCCTTCAACATCTTTAAATAACGATCCCCATTGACAGTTTGTTTTACACCCTTTTTTTTCTAGCACGATTCCGTGCCATGAACTCTGAGTAAACTCTTTAACTAATTGCACAAGTCTCTTCTCACTAAAATTTTTGCTGAAGTTTTTATATCGTTCAGTCTTTAATTAAAAAAAGTGTGGTAGGTTCGTTGATACTAAAAACTAACTGAAAGAGAAAAAAACAACATTCTTTTTACAGTTTCCAGTCAAAAGCCTTGAGGTCTATTGACTTGAAAATTTTTCTAAGGAAAGTCAGTTCATATGCATGCATCCTCGCATATATGAAAAAACTTCATGCTTTAGCCAACAACACATGAATTAAAAATTTGTTGGCCTTGCACTCTTTTCCAAGGAAAAATTTCATACCCCAACTTGTTGAACTGAAAATTATGCCTATAACATGTATGTATGTGTTGAGTTGAGTCGAGTGTCCAGTACTCCAGTCGTTGAAAAACAAATATGTATACATATATGGTATAAGTAAATGTTTGCATAAAGTCTCATAAGAAAAATGCTTTTTGGTCCCACAGCTTGTTGAGTTTCAATGACGTCTACATTTATTTTTCTTTCAAAAATTTGTGTTGGTGTTATTTTTTTTACAATCCATTCAATGTTCTTGTCGTTGTCATCTTCTAATTTAAGGGTAGAATAATTGCTGAATACATTTTTGCATCAAATTCTTAAGTGTAACTCACTTAAGAGTTTGATGCAAAAAGAAAAGTTAAGAAGGAATTTATGAGGAATGTTCATGCATCCTTACAGGACAGGATAGTTTAATTCTTCTCAAGTTCTAAGTTTTCTTTTGTTTTCATGTTGAGGGGACCTACAATTTAATGCCGATTCCGAACGGCAAAGTTGAGAAGCACTTTTTCATGACTCTTGGAAGTTTTGTCAGTTCTTCGCAACAGGCAGTGCCCGTGAAAGATGAAATAAAAACTATGGGCACGGCACGAGTAGGACTCGAACCCACGACGTTCTGCTAAGCAGCCAACGCACTTTACCACTTAGCCACGGACACTACGAGTTCTTAAAAGAAAAAGCAATCGGCGTGTTTTCCTTACAGTATGAACAATCTGTAACCGACTTATTAACCAAAGCAATTGCTTTTATGAAATTATTTGAACGAAGAATTATATTGCTTCGTTCTCCATGATTCTCAGCATTTGGTGTCACCAAAATGTTTTTAATTGAAAAATGATGCGGTCTAATTCAGGGCTGTAAGAAAAACTGAAAAAGGTACGACATTTCGATCTCCTTAATTCTCATTGCTCTGAATGACTGAAATAGATTCCTATGCCAGAAGGTATGACTTTTACCGGGCAAATGATAATCGGGAAAATGTATTGCGGAAAGTATTTTCCGAGGTTTTGTTATCCGGGATTTTGACTAACAGTCTTACGACCGACCCCAAACCTAAAGAAGACTAAAAATTCTTGAAATCTACAGAAACGAAGTTTCACAAAAACAGAAAAATATGACATTCTTCATTAATGATTAATTTTTTGCTTTTGTTTTAGCAACACTTGTTTTGGGGTTGGGTACGATATCCCGATTTTTATAATCCTGATTTTCAAAATCCCGATTTTATAATCCCACTTGTTAAAATCCCGATTTTTATAATCCAGATTTCTTGTAATCCCGAATTATATAATGCCGTTTCTTACTATCCCGCTTTTCAAAATCCCGTTCGAAAAATCGCGCGATTTTTAAAAACAAAGCAACTGCTTTTGATTGTAAAAACGGGATAATAAATAACGGGATTTTTCAAAACAAAGCAACTGCTTTTGATTGTGAAAGCGACAAAATAAATGAAGTTAAAAGACATGAGTTTGTTTTAATAGCATAGATTATTGTAACAAAGAAAACATAAAAGAAAGTAGTGTATTCATTGCAAGAATCAAAGATATAATATAACAAAACTTGCACAATACTAAATATGAAGATATCTCTGGGTACGATAGGTAATGCATGTGGTGATGCCCAACCATTTGTTGCTGCAACATAGCTTAATTATAACAGGAAATCCATAAGCAGAGTCTGTTAACGCTAGATTTTGTAAAAGTAGTTTTAATTTAATCTAAGAGAACAATTTCATGCATTTTTTTTAATCTTATTTTAAATCTTTTGAATACCGGTTGGCGGGATTAAACGGGATTACCGGGATTTTAAAAAGCGGTATTATAGCAGGTCGGGATTTTGACTAAACGGTATTTTAAAACTCGGGATTTAACAAAAGCGGTATTTTAGAAGACGGGATTTTAAAACTTTTTTTCGGGATTCTTGAAAAACGGGATTTTAAAAAGCGGGAATCCGATACGCTCCCCTTGTTTTGACCTACCACAACGCAGAATTTTTGGTGAATGTGAAGCATTGCAACGGCTAGAAAGTCACTGTTTGGTGATGATAATACACTTTTTTGTGCAAAATAGAGGACAAATTATTTCATAGATTAACAAAAAATAATTAAACTTGGTTAACAAAGCCTTTAGAGAGGTAGAAAACTAAATCGCATCATGAAGAATAATATTTTGAGTCAGTCGGTAGTGAGCAGCAGCACGGGGCAGATCATTCTTCATAGGTAATAGCTTACAAATATTATTGTTTCGTTGAAGCTTCAGCTGATCAGCAGTGGTAAGGGGTTTCAATGAAAGTCTGTTAAAGCCGTGGTACCAGGGCCATTATAAATCCTACTGCTCCGCATGCCACCAGGGGCCTTTCAAATACCTGCAGATTGGCCAGAGCTTTTGCTGCTGTTTCAGTGCTATCAGGGGCCATTAAAACCTGTTTCTTCGGCGCCACCAGGGGCCATACTGGTACTCGTAGATCGACCAGAAATATTGCCTGCTGTCTCGGTGCTTCCAGGGCTCCTTATAATATCTGCTGTTTCATCAGAGTTACCGACTACCTACTCTCATTGTTTATGTCTATGTAAGGGCCGACGAACCAAATTTATAAAAAAGAACAGTTAAATTTAAAAATTTAAAATGTATTGAAGAATTATTACTTAAAGGAAAAGTAAAGATTTTGTGGACTTTATTAATGAATTTTAGTGCTTTTTTAGGATAAGCGACCACTGAAACGCTCGTTTTAATTAAAAATGCTCCATGGTTTGACTACTTGTGTTAAATATCTTTTCATATAAATGTAAGTTTTAGTTTTATTTTAAAAATATGAATCTTCCGCAATGGTTTTAAACAATTCTAAGCAAAAAAGACGGCTTCGACAGATCCAAAGTTTTCATTTTTGGTGAGGTTCATCATAAACATCATTTAAATGTTACATGAACTTTGAAACAATGTATTACAATTTTCTTAGAATTTACACATAAATATGCATATTTTATTTGAATGTGGAAAATAATATTTAATGTTTTTTTCTGTTCATTTCAGTGACAAAAAAAAAATCCGACAATGCAAATGGAAAAGATGTCAAATGAAAAAATAATTCCGAGGTGATTGACATTCGTGCTCTTTCATTGGAAGCCCATGTCAACCTAATAACCTAACCTCCCCATCACAGGAAGACAACATGACTGATTAGGTGTTGCCAGAGCACCTATAGATACGTAGGAGTAGATCCTGATTAGATTTTTCTTTGTAAATACTTGTAGTACCTAGTGGATAAATCCCAAGAAGAAACAAATAATTCAACTGAAAAATGCTAGAACCAACAAGTCCGTCAATTGTTCTAAATGACAGCATATTCAACACAGACTACATCCTGACAACGACAAATGAATCTCCATTTAATAATTCATTTAACAATCACACAAATGGCACATTTACAGAGTAAGTATTAAAAGATGTCAACGAGATGGCGACATCTGTCGTTTTAACTAGATTTATCAATTTATATGAATTTCAAACGAGCAAAAATGTCTGCTTCCTATAAAAAGCATCAGGTTTCTTGCATTACAAGAAGGATGGGAGACTTTTTCCTCGTTCTTCTAAAAAAAGACGTCAGTGTCGAAACTTTTTAGAATGGTAAGGGGAAACAAATAAATGCAAGGGAATGACATTGATTACCAACGATACAGTTTTGATAAAAATATAACCATAATTCGATTATGGAGGAACAGGTTGCCAGATGTTTGGTGTTCTGTTAACCAGCTGACAGAGTTCTCCGGTATAAGAATTTAATCGTATCCCAGGGACCAGCACACCTTTCACGGAATTGAATTAAATCGCAAATGTTATGTGTTCAGGTAGCTGGAGGTAGCTACATTAAAATTCCATAAGGATATTTTCGAAATTCCGTTGGTATTAATGCCAAGGAAATAAAAAGCAAAGCAAAATTGTGAAATTGTGTGGCAAACTAGGGAGTTGGGGAGAGGTGATGTTGACGTAAACACAAATTAATTTATTTTATATTAATAACTTTTTTAGGGTGGCGTCGTTTTTTCGGTCTTAAAGTAAATTTAATTAAATAAAGGTACAAATTAAGACTGAAAGAAAGCTTAGCTGTCTAGTTGAAACTGTTAATGTTTCTGTTTAAGGCTCTCAAATTCAAATTTGTATTTAAGGGAGATCAAGAAAAATTATTGAAAAAGTTTCAGATATCTCAAAGGTTGGAAAAGAAAAGTGAAGAAGAGTTTTCAGTTATGGGTCGCTTAGAATATTAGGACTTATTAGGACAATATTTTGCAGGGTCTAAGCTGCTCGCAAGAATCTTGGAGAGTTCTGGCGAGCTACAGCCCAAACTATTTTGGATTTTTGAAGTCATTGTGTTTTTAAATCAAAATGCAAATGTCAATAAATTAGTGGAGCGTGGAGCAAATCTCTGTTTTCCATCGATCTATAAAATGGAATTCCCAATTGCCTTCTTAAAACAACCAGACCTAGTGCAATTGCACTATGCCTCTTACTGATAGTTTAATAACTTTAAAAACAGCTTTTATTCTAAAGAAAGCTGTACATAAGCATTAGTGAATGCTTGGTGTTTCCACTCAACTTTACCTAAGCTACATTTAAATTTAAAAAAAGATTATGTATACACCGCAGTGACTGCAAAAATAATGTGGTATTGTATTACTAGTTGTACTTGACTTTTTTAACAAAGAACAAAGAAACTGAAGAATGTAAGAAAGATCCCATTGGTCTGTTTATCTATTTTCTAACTTATTCAACGGCTTCACCGAATAACTTGACATTTCATGCATATATTTCTGTGACATCTGAGTCGTTGGCTTTTAAGACAAAATTTATGTGCTTGCGTAAGGTGTTGAATCTTCGGCGTTTTAATAAATAGTAAAGATTTACCCAAAGAATTTCTTTAATGGTTTTTTTTTTGTTATTGTGACTAGAGTGTATACATTTTCTGTGAAGCGATTTTGGACACTTTAATTCGTTCGTCGATTAAAATAAACAAAATGAAAATTTTTGTCATAATTAATGTGTTTCTCATATTCTTTGTCTATTATAGAAAGAAGTATTTATACCCAGTTCATTTAGGATATCGAATTCCCCAAAAGGTCCCAACAAACACAAATATTTCATTAATGACAAGCTTGTTTCCCAGAAATGCCACTTAAATACACTCTTCATTGGTTAACTGAGTTCACCAAATAACAATAATATAGCACGTGATTTATGTAAAAATATTAAAGTCCCTCAATTAATTTCGAATTTGGCGATCATCGATTTCAACAATGCCCAAGCAACCGAACTTTCCCTAGGCACTTTGCTATTTCTTTTATTTATTTTAGATTTTCAAGAGTATCCAAGGAGATTTGGAGATTTATGTACGACGCAAATAATACTGGCCTTTATGGGAGTCTTAGCTGAGCATTACCTTCTTTAGCCTTTTGTTAACTTGAATAAAAAAAATTACTTTGGGATTTAACACGACGTGATAGCACGAAGGTATTTAAGGATTCGCAAATTTAGCAACAAAAAAGAAAAGCAAAAATTTATAAACAGAAACAAACTTGCAGCAGCTGTGGAGGGTGTATTTTTTTCTATTTACTTCTTCGGAATAAATCCCATGGGTGCTTTTTAAAATCCCTTGCCATATTTTTTTCAACTAGGGTAGCCTTAAATCATTTTCAGTCTTAGTTGTTCTTTAAGCTATTTCAGTTGGGTTTTGAAAATTTGAACAGCATAAGGAAGTAAGAAGGGGATTTTTTTCTCCATGAAGGTTCATATCAATCTTAAAATATTAAATTTTCCTGGGAACATGTTTGCCTTCTGGGGATACAAAAAGCAAAACGGTAGAAAGGATAATCGATCGTATTTATCTTGATTAAAGGGTTAACACACTAAAACAGTTAAAGGTATGTTTTGTTGACCATTTCCTTCTAACCAAGAGCCAGAAAAAAAAATGAAAACATTGAATAAAAATCTGTTTTCAAGTACCTATTCCATAAAAGCAATTCTTCATTTTTTCTTGTCAACTATATTTCAATCCTTTATTAAGCTTATTAAAAAATGTAGTACCTACAAAAGAAATTAAATTCTTTAAGCACTCGCACAATTACACGAACACTTAAAACAACAAATACCACCAACCAACGTCAACTAGCACAAAACACAGAATTCCATTAAGAATTCCTAATGCAATTCTATATCTGAACCAATTTAACGTTTTTTTTTTCTTTACAGTGGTGATGACATTTCATTTATCCTACCATGGTGGCGCCAAGTTTTGTGGAGTATCCTTTTTGGAGGGATGGTCATTGTGGCGACGGGCGGCAATTTAATTGTTGTATGGATTGTGTTGGCCCACAAACGGATGAGAACCGTTACCAACTATTTCTTAGGTAAGTTTTTCTTTTTATTCATATTTTTTTTTCATTTTATGTTAATTGTGTGTGATTGTGGAGCCAAAACTATACTGTGAGCGAATGCGACGATATTATTTCGACCTTGACACAATATCGTGTCAAAATTTCAACTCGTAAAAAAGTAGTAATATTTGACAAGTACATTGTAACATTTTGCTACCAAGTAGTAGTGATGGATGGTTGGTATCACAATTTGCAACTAAAACGATGCCGACGACGACGCACGACGTGATGTGATTACACAGTTAGTCGGCTAGGACGCAATTGCTTGTATTCAAATTTTAACTTTTACCGTAAGGTGCAATTAATTTGCATTTTCAGCTTTGACTCTTCATTCTTTTTTAGCGCTGTTGTTCGGAAACTTGATGCGTCACATCCGCTGTATAACATACAGCCCTGGGGCCTGATTATGGGGTTCGCGGCGGATCGTTTTCAATTCGACCTTTCAAATTCGACTCGCGTCGTATTTCCTTATTAACGAACTCGCGGCGAAGCGAGAAAATGTCTTCCAATATTCCAGTGATTTGACACTTTATATTCCAGTTAATAATGATAACAGTGTTGCCGCATGTTCAAATTTAAATGAGTCCCCGCTGCTGAAAAAAATTATGTAGTCATTTGGAAAATAAATTAGTCCCTCAAAGGAACGAAGTAAAGGAACGTTCGATAAATTTTATTTTTCAAACAAAGGTTCTTCTAATAGAAGTTTCTGAACTTTGGCAGTTGATAGCGTCCTTTTTTGAAGCTACATCTGTTGGTTATCATTAGCAGGATTTACATGGTCCAACATGGTTGGATGAAGTTTTTAAAATTATTTAAAAACCAGCCAACATGGTTTGTCAGGCGGTTGTTTTAGCGTTTAGATGATCCAACATTGCTGTTGTCATACCATGTTGTCCAACCATGTTGGATCATGTAAACCCCGCTATTAATTCAGTCTGTTTTGCAAGAGAATTGTTCACATGTTATAATTTGCATGAGAAGAAGAATGTTAATAAACATGCAGAAATGAAAATAAACTCTTTTTTCATGCACTAACTGTAGAATACTTAAAAAGATGAGTCAAATTTAATAATATGAGTCCCTGAGCCAGCTTATCAAAAATCACACTATCAGAAAATGCCGAGTGGTGGTAACTCTGAATAAACACTTTCGTCTGTGAATCCGCCAATAAAAAGCTGTCGTATTTCAACTCGTCAGCAAACATTACGACATTTCAAATACGCCTTCGAATTCGTTAATTGGTCGAATTCAAAAAGAAGAAGACGAAAGCGAATGCAATAATAGAAAAATGTCAAACTAGCTAGCA
Organism: Sphaerophoria taeniata; assembly: GCA_943590905.1. NCBI lineage: Eukaryota > Metazoa > Arthropoda > Insecta > Diptera > Syrphidae > Sphaerophoria > Sphaerophoria taeniata. The sequence continues at coordinate 233,698,149 of OX016540.1, read as the reverse complement.
AAACGATTCGCCGCGAATCCCATAATCAGGCCCCTGAGTAGTGAAAAGTCTTGTTGAGTTTTAAAATACTCATTTCCTATATGCGACAAACATTTTTCATGTCGACATTTTGTTGCTACAAGGAAATTTTAGTTCATGTTAGTTTCGTTTTCTCTTCCGTCATTTTTACATGTTTTCTTCCCAGTAATGATGGGACAAATCAACAAATCGACAAATCGACATTCGACTGAGCACACAGCAGGCTTAAGTCACACTGCTGACTGAATACAAATCGAGCTTTTGATGAATTGTTGCAGAGAGTCATAATAATAGAGAAGATAGAACAATATATTCAACAATTCTGACTTTTTGTCTTTTCTCCCGTCGGAAACTTTTACCATAAGGTTGTCTTTTTAACTTTTGGAAAAAATCCCGACACAAGTTTGAATGAACAACATGTGGTCTTACAACTACCTCCTGTTGCTCATTCATTGTAAGACTTTGGGTTGTAAAGATTTGACGTAGCGTAGGGAATTTAGAGGTAAAATATTTAAATTTTCGATTATATTAGCTGACCCGAAAGTAAATATTAATTGAAAATTGCCTACTTTTTGTGACATGAATTCAATTTCGAAACATTGCGCTAAAATTAAAAAAAAGCAGTATAGGTACACAAATGAGGGTAATTTTGCAATTCATTATGCTTTTCCCATTCTTTTGAATGCTCAACTGGGTACAATGTTCTGGTTTACCAAGGTAAGATTATTCTGTTAATTATCATTGGCCTCGTTGAATAAAAAAGGAATGTGTCAACAAAGGAACGAAGGAACAATAGCAATAGTTAATTTCTCCTGCTGACACTTTTTAGGGGCTAGTGTTCATTATTCTTGTGTATATAATACGAAAAGGAGTTGTTAAAAGGAAAGAAAAGAAATTCAATGCATAAAAGTAAATTGAACCGCAAAAAAGAACGAACTTGTATATAATGAGATTTAAAAAAAAAGGAAAATAAATATTTTGGAATGTTTTTCTCATCAATAGAATAATTTGAAAAATGTATTTAATGCCAAAAATGCAATTAAAAAGGTTTCGAAAATGCATGGTGGCTGGTGTAGGTAACTACCAGCAATTATTTTAAGAAACACAAATAATTTTTGTTTTCATTAAATGGAATTCATTCTAAAGCTTATTGAATTTTTATTAAATACAGCTTAACTGGTTTTAAAAAACAATAGATTTCTAATGACCCCTGCTCGTAAATTTGTTGGTTTTGATTTGTCGACTTCCTGTTTGCAATAAACCCATAAGAAAAAGTCAGGTGTAGTAAGGTCAGCCTCAGCATCCTGGGGGACCAACGGAATGTGGTCATCGGCTATCTTGCTGAAACAACACAAAGTTAAAAGAAAAACATACTCATTCGGCGTAATTCTTGATAGAAAACTCTCTCAACCTGATAAAGTAACGGTCTCTAGTAACCGTAACGGTATAATAATTTCTTTCGATTGTGCTTGGAAAAATTTTAAACAAGTTTCATTATGGTCCATCCCATCGAAGATTGAAACTACGGAGCCCAGTGCGTGATAGCAGCGGACATTCGAGATTCTTGTTTCAGTTGTCCATTTTTATTAAATCTTAGACTAAAATAAGATTGTACCACACACGTTTTTCTAGCTCAAATGTCCACATTTGAAGTCAACCGACTAGGGTAAGCAAAACGTAGTGGTTTCGAGTACTACTCGTGCCTATAAAGTTTTTATTTCATCTTTCACGGGTACTGCCTCTTGCGAAGAACTGACAAAACTTCGAAGAGTACACTGAAAAATTTTATTAGTAAAATTGCTACGAATACCATTTGTACGAGAAAAATTCGCACATTGAACGAATATTCGTAGATTGTACGAAGCTTTTCTGTAATAAAAAAATTACGAATACCTATATTAGTAAATTTTGATAAATTTTTGGTAAAATACACGAATCGAATTCGTTCTATGTACCTACTAATATTTTTCGTAAAACAAAGTTATGAGTACATTGTACGAATTTATTCGTTTATTGAACTAAATCATTCGTAAATCATCGTGTACGAATGGTTTCGTAATTTTTCCAAATTCATTCGTAAGATTTACTAATGCATTTGTTGAATGTACGAAGAAAAACTAGATAATATCCGTAAAAAATTTAGTCTCGAAACTTGAAAAATAAATAAATAGAGTGGCGCGATAGCTCTTGAAGAGCCAAGGCCTAAGTGGCTTGCTCTCATCAACAATTCTCTGAGTGCGTGTGAAGAATTGAGGGGACCTACAATTTAACGCCTATTCCGAACGGCAAAATTGAAAAGCACTATTTCATGACAGATTGATACTCTTGGAAGTTTTGTCAAGTCTTCGCAAGAGGCAGTACCCGACCCATGAAAGATGAAATAAAAACTTAATGGGCATGAGTAGGATTCGAACCCACGACGTTCGGCTTAGCGGCCAACGCACCTAACCACTAAACTACGGGCAACTCGAAAATTGGCTTTACGAATTATTCGTAGGATTTACTCACTATAAGTAGAATGCAACTTCTTTATCAATACATTCTACTAATACTTCGTATATTATAACCTCCATTCGTATATTTACCAAAAGCATTAGTAGATTCTACTAGTACAACGTACTATTTTTCCTCCATTATAACATTTTCTCAATTTTTCCGTTCGGAATCGGCGTTAAATTGTTGATTAATAGATCGGTGTTCAAGCATCAACACAACAGCAACAAAATTCCCAAATTGAATTTTCGGTAAACAACACCTTACTATTCCGGGAACAAACTTTTTTTTATTAATGAGGAAGTTTAAAACATGGTTAAACCTCTAATCTATGGATTAGTTAACCTGTGGAATAGGTGTTAGACAGCTACTCTAAACTAATCTAATATTACTCAATACATTTTCATTCAAAGTTTTTTAACATTTAAATTGACAATTTGTCATTACAACAGTACCTACCATTAAGACTTCCTCTTAGATCTTAAAGAGAATCGAAAAAATGCTAACAGAAATTTTAGTTTGAGACTAGAAAAAATTAATCAAAAAACGCTCTGGCTCCATTGTACCCATGGTTTCAATTAAAAATGGCTGAGAAGTTTTCTATCCTATCTCCACTATCTTCAAAAAATCACCTCTTGATTAATGATAGCAACTTCGAATCAAAATCTGATTGGCTTCCGAACAAATAGCAAATTAATATCAACATAATGTGCAAAGACAGATCATATGTATAAAAGTTCACAAACTAAAATAACAGAATCTGGACTTTTCTAATTAAACAAATCAGAAATATTACAAACTTCTGTGCAACCCTTTTGTCTTAGAAACCAAATGAAGAGGGCACAGATTTTTGAAAAAGAAGAGGATTCTGCTTATCGGTTGGAAAAGTTCAAAAAGAAAATACTTACCAATACCACTTCCGGTTCGTTTAGTCTTCTCAATTGATATATGAAATCAAAATAACGAACTTTGTTCTTCTATTGTTTGCTCTTCTACTTGTCTATCTAAATGTTGACTTCATTTGAAAACAAACGTACGAGTTCATGTACATATTATATCACTTTGAATCCTATCATTCGAAATATTCCAACCGTTTCCGAAAGCAAGAATTTTATATGGAAAACGTTCAAGAAATTTTTGTAGGCAAAAGCAAATAAATACCTAAATATACGAACTCATAATCCCGTATATCTTACTCAAAGAACACACATTTGATTTCATCATACTTGAATGCTCCTTTTTGTTTTATTTGATAAAAAAAATCCATTTTGCAGTTTTGAAAATTCATTTCAAAGTTCCTTCATTGTAATTCATGAATCTAGTTGCAATGAGGAAAGTTTTTTTTGCAATGAATACCCCAATTTAAAGTTGCACCGTTCGTTGTTGGATTCTGGTTGGAAGGCACATAATATGCCAAGGGCTAGTTATCCTTGCTTTGGATTCTGTATTTGCGTACAGTCATACATCATACATCCTGTATTTCACCTACTGGAAATAGAAGGAAACACGTGACGGAATCACACAGGATTCCATTCAGACACTTGAAAAGATATTGAGGATATTTTCTGTGAGATTTTTGTGTTTTAAACAAAAAACTACTCAATGAGTATAATATGTAGGAAAACATTTTGTTGTTTTTATTTATTTATTTTTTTTTGTAAATGTTTCAATCAAACAAGGTTTGTTCGTGAAACCTTTTTTGATTTTGATTAAACATCATAGATGTACAAGTTCCTGGAAATGATTCTAACAGTTTAATTGAATAAAAACAAACACAATCTCATTAAATCTAGTTCGATACGAATTCTCGGTAACGTTTTTGTTTTACCATTTTAAATTAAAAATATTTTTAAAATTGTAACTTAATTAAGTATTTATTTTTAAATTTTCCATTGCAGTTAATCTATCCATAGCGGATGCGATGGTATCCTCTCTGAACGTAACATTCAATTACATCTATATGTTAGACAATGATTGGCCATTTGGACAGATTTATTGTAAAATCTCTCAGTTTGTTGCGACGCTAAGTATATGTGCCTCTGTGTTCACGTTGATGGCGATATCAATTGACAGGTTTGTAAAAATCATAAATCATAATATATTTACACTTTTATAAATATTAAATTTAATGGCTACGGCTTGTTTATTAAAAATAAGCTCTTCATTGCAATTCAATGGGTAGAATAGGAAGTTTGAAGGTGAAACGTGGGATAAGAATCTGTTATTTTATATTAATAGTGATACAGCTCATCACTAAACTACGTGCTAGATGAGGTCTTACCGTTCCAGTATCATAAGTTAATTTTAATTGGGACTCATAATTGCGAAATGTTTTATGATGCTTGTTTTCTAAGGCTGAGGTATGCTCAGTCTGTCCAAGGTGTTCTCGACTAAGTACCTAATGGCAAGTTGAAGACTGTCAGAATTTTATATTAGTTTATTTTGTAATAAATCAACTTATAATACCACAGCAACATGTTCCCGGCTCCCTTCTGCATAATCGCGGCTCACCTCGTGAAATAGTCGTCGCAGTTTATGTCTCTCAGTGTTGCCACTGAATAAACTATGGTTTTTGCCCTGTCTTTGATACACTCAGGTGGATCAAAGAATGAACTGAATATATTCAAAATCACACTACTGTTCACAGTCAAGCTCGAAAATGAACGGTTGAGCAGTCAGTCAGGAGCGACTGCTGTTTTTTTTTTTTTTTTGTTATTTACCTCAGCTTCCATGGGTTGGACTGTGCATCGCGTCGGTCGTAGGCTATTTACTGAGCGTTTTGTATTTTTTCATTTTTTCAGGTTGTGTTGCGAGTCCACTTTCGAATTTTTTCGAACAAAAAAAATTTGCTGTAAGCTGTAACGCTTCTTTACTGTTTTGGCAAAATTCGTTTCAGTATAGAGCGAAGTCATATGTGATCTGTCAAAAAAAAAAAAAAAAAACTTTTTGAAATTTAAACTCATGTCATAAGAAATCAACCATTAGACATAGTGAAATGAGGTGTGAGGTTTATGTTCAAGAAAGTGTAAGTAGACGGAGAAAAGAATTGAAGATTTTTGATTTTCGTCATCATCGGTCTTTCTTTTTTCGTGTTTGTGAACGTCTTCACAATCGGTTCCTGGTCCTGAATTGTGATTAACGGCTTCACCGTTATACTTGAAATTCGATAGAAATATTTTGTTTATATAAGTATTCGCCGATCTTATGGTTGGACTAGTTCACATGCGACATGCTTTTGTCTCTTAAATATGGCACTATACCTATGTATTTCAAGAAAAATTTGAATCAATGTTTTTTCTCTGAAAATTCAGCGAGAATGGAAAAAAAACATACAAATTTAACTTCTGGATAATGTGTACATAAATGAAAATATGTAATTGTGCTTTCAATAAAAAAGGTTTGCTCGTGCAATCAAGTTGAGCACTTTTTTCGTTGAAATGTTAGTTTCAATTATGTGAAGTGAATTTGATTTCTTCAGAATTCAGGTTCTGAATGCCATATTTGAAATTTCCGAATTTTGTTTCCGATTCCTGTTGCTGTTTTCAGTTTCTTGTTATCTGTTTCATTTTTTGTGCTACTCAAGTTAATATCAAGTTATAGCATGGATCGGCAAGTATAATGCCCCTGATGGCAAAGGATCGGCCCTTGTGCCAATACAAACTCACGTAATGTCTTCAACATCGAAACCCCTTACCGCTGATGAGAGGAAGTTCCGATGATGAAATATTTGGGTTATTTCAGAAAACTTGGCCAATATTATTTGATTGATATTATTGTATCATTCGGTAGTAGTAGTATAGGTGATATTAGTACAATAGTACTACTGTATCATTCTGTAGTAGTATTATAGGTGATTCTAGTACAATAGTATTGTATCATTCGGTAGTAGTATTATAGGTGATTTTAGTACAATAGTACTACTGTATCATTCTGTAGTAGTATTATAGGTGATTTTAGTACAATAGTACTATTGTAGCATTCGGTAGTAGTAGTATCTATAGGTGATTTTAGTACAATAGTTCTATTGTATCATTCGGTAGTAGTAGTATAGGTGATTTTAGTACAATAGTACTACTCAACTTATAATATTATCCGAAAGGAGTGAGTGTGAATTATATAGATAAACTTAAGATTACAGTTTAGATTATTTGGCCACACATTTCGGCCAAAAGGTCTGCTAATTCCTGTTTAATGTTGGATCTGAGCCCTTCCAACATCTTCGGCTTGTTGGCATAAGCTTATGACTTAACTTAACTTTTTGAGATAACGTGCTCATAAACTTACTCTTCAATAAACGATTGTAAGGTGTGTTATGCGGCTTGTGGTACCATCTTGTTGAAATCACTCGGTCAAACACACAACAATAATGAAACTTGGTATAATTGTCTTAAAGTAGTTTAGCCATAAGTGGGCAAAGCTTAGGCATTAGGCTCCAATAACTCCCATACCTTTTTCGTTTGTTTAAAGCCTTATTCCATTAGTATAAGTTAGGCACCAAAAGGAGAACTTTAATTGAAACTTAAAAACTATCTTCTATTGCCAAAGCCCACACGTTCACTGTGGCGTATACGTACTATATTTTAAATTAAGATGTGTTCAACGGGCTGGGGCCAAAATCCTGTTTACAAAATACTCTAAGCTAAAATTCTGTGTTTCAAAATGCTGCGCACTTTCTTTCATTATCAAAACAAATTTCGTACAGCATACTTACAGGATTATTTAATAAAAACAGCGAATGCATACATACAGAAAAAACTGGTTTCATTCATCGATTCGGATATTGGAAAGAAAAAAAAGAAAAACACGAAAGAAATTTTTTTTTTTTTCATATAACTTTTGTAAACATTTTGTTCTAAATTGTATTTGCTTATGTTGTTTAGTTTGTAAATACAAAGCCTTATTTATAAGATTCTCCCTATACGCCTGTATACAGTATTATAGCAATGCTAAAGTTAACAAATTCTTATTTACATACATATAAACATTATTTCAACACAGCATAGTTAAGTTACGTCTCTGTCCAAAAAAGTACCAAAACGATGATGATCTACTTTATTCGGCAGACATTAGAATAAAAAAAATATCTGTAGTTGTCAGTTGTGTTTAAATAAAAATTCGAAAATCAAAATTGGAGAGACCAAAGAAGTCAATGAGGATAAGGCTTAAGAAGGGAAAAAAATAACATTTAAATATTTTATGCAACTGTACAGCCGCAGCAGGGTTGGCTCGCTGATCATTTGATGGTTCTTTCGTGGTGTTAAATTTGTGCACTACGATTTTTTTGACAGATAATATAAAATTAATAATTTTTATTTTCTGATATTTGATTTTTGACAGATTTGAACGTATAATAGTCCTATACACCCCCAACCGATGATAGCTTATTCCATACCTATGCCGTGTCCCTAAAACTTTATAAATAAGGATTTTCCCTATACAGGCATAATAAGCTTTATAATAAGTTTATGTTCGGTTTATAAATAAGGCTGACAGTATTTTTGACAATACAGGATTTAAGAAAAATTCAGTATTGTGTTCGTACAGGGTTTTAAAATACAGTATTTCGACCCGCTACCGTGTTTTACCTCAATAAAATTTCTAATGCCTTATGCGTAAGAATTTGAAATGAATACTCCTGTGAATCGAGAACCTGTTCATCCAGTCCTTGTCAAAATAGATAAGCACTTCCTTGGCGGGTTTATTAAAAAAGCTAAAAGATTTCGACATCATCTCAGATGAGGCCGAAAGACGGATACGGTTTATTTTAAGATTTTAATGATTTGTCTTCAGTTGAATGATATTCAAAAAAGTGTTCGGGATCACTTGCTTATAAAATCATCTTAGTTATTAGAGTAATCTTCACCTTCGCCGCTTGTGTAATAATGTGAATTATAAGCAGTAGTATTATCGCTTTGGAAATGTTGATATCTTTCTATTGTTCCGTTCACACTTCATTTTCCGTTCATTCGTTTTTCATAAGCAATTTCCTAGAATCTGATAAGCCGATTGTTTTCATGTATGTTAAAAATACATAAATAATTTCGAAGTTATTAAAGAAAGAAGAAAAAAAAGAAGACAAATTTTGTATATCCTTATAAGAAAATAGTTTTGAAGTTTTTGGAAGGAAAAAGGCAGAAAACTATATAAATACTAGCTGGCCCGGCAAACGTTGTTTTGCCATATGAATTATTTCTAGAATATGAAAATATATAATATTCATCTCGAGCGTGTGTGTATGATATTTGAGTGGTAGAGGCATGCAGCGCTGTAAACCATGACGGAATGTAAAAATAACAAAACATCAAATACTAATTCATTTAATTTATTATTACTTTTTCTAACGAAATTTTCATGAAAACTCATTAAGAAGTGGCTCTTAAAAAGTAGGGGTAAGTGGTAGGAAGTTGAAAATTAAGGATTGAATGTATTTCTTAATGCCGCACCATACAAAAATTATAATAAAAAAAACTGCCCAAAAATTGCCAAAACAAAATGTGTGGATGAGCCATCCTCAACAATTAGCGGTATAAAAAATAGATATGAACCGATTCTCATACCTACTGAATACACATATAAAATTTCATCAAAATCGGTCAAGCAGTTTCGGAGGAGTATGACCACTAAAACTGTGACAGAAGAATTTTATATATTAGATTTAGAAAAAAAAATGTTTTCATATCTTAATCCTTGTATACAATTTCCTGCAAAATTAAAAAAAAAATATGAGTGCGACCCATGGAGTCCACACGACTAACTTCCCAGAGTAGAAAAATACGTGAAAACATTTTAGTTGTCTTGCAAAATTTTCAGCCGATGCATCCCGGTAGTTGTTCACGCACGTTGGTTCAAAGTCAAATTCCATAAAACTGATGATTTTAGGAAATACATTAAGTTTATTAAATAAGAGTGGCGCCATCTGTCAAAAGTTGGTCGTACCAACTCGTGGACTCATGCACAACTACTTTGCACAGTAAAATACAGCCTATATTGCTCCTGAATATTGTAGTTTTCTATAAGTGAAGCAATTTTTCTAATCGGATTAGTATTTCCGAAAATTAATATTTATATGGCAAGGCAGCGTTTGGTGGGTCAGTTAGTAATAAAATGTAGCGTATGAAACTCCTGAATACTGTTTTTTTTTCATTAATTCATTAATTAAATTGATAAATAAGATTTTTGCACTATCGTTGAAATTATTGCAGTAATTATCATAATTTTCATTATATTAGGGTTGTCTTAGATTTTTAATTGCCATTAAAAAACCGCTAAGCGGATTTTGCTCAAAACCTAATCAGCTCTTAACAACACAATATCCCGTCGATCGAAACCAATTTCATGACAATACGATGAGTGGTTCGCGAGATAATCGAGACGAAAAAACGTAACGCACATACGAACACACATACACACCACAGACATCATCATAAGAACGGTTGGTTCGGATTCAAGGGACTTCAAAACATGGAGATATGCAAAAATTGGAGATTCACAAAATCGGCCCCATTACAATAACTTCCTCTGGGAAGTTAAAAAAGGGTTGGATAAACGAGTACGGAACCCTCCTCGAGCGAGTGTATCTCGCACTTTTCGAGTATTTTATTTGCATAGACCAATGTAAGAGTAGAAGCAGTTCAATTCTTCTTTATTTTGGTATTTATTTATTTTTTTCCTCTAAGAAGTATAAATAATTTTGGTTCACCCTGTCCTACGAAACGATGTATTTTGCAAGTGTGTTAATGCTTCGAATTAAGATAAGAGTCCATTCAGGCTTCAGAGTTCACACAAACTAATAAAAATATAAATTAACCTTTTCGACCATCATTGTCAGGATGTCTTAAGAAATAAAAACCATAAAATTATGATTACTCTCATAAAATTGATGTATCGTGTAATTTACCTCCTTTGTTGGACTTCCTTTCTTATGCTTCTATTTTGTATCTATGTTTTTAGGTATGTTGCCATTATGAAACCACTAAAGCCACGGATGGGCAAACGATGTACCTTAACAATAGCCGGCTCGATTTGGATAAGTTCTATTGTGATATCATGCCCCATGCTACTGTTTTTCACCACCGACTCATATGTCTCATCGAAAGATGGCGTACGAACTGTTTGCTATTCAGAGTGGCCAGATGGTTCAACGAATCATTCAACGCAAGAATACATGTAAGTGTGACATTTTCTTTTATTTTATTTATTTACTTTTTAATCCAAAGTGCAGTTTTTGCATTTGACAATGTTTCTCATGAAGAAAAACATTGTATCCTTTTTTACTCTCCTTCTCCTTGACAATTGTCATTGTAAGGAAAAAAAATCAAAATAAATGGCTTCGTGACAATTTGTCTCTGCTTTTCCCGATTTAAGCCTTTCCTCCCACACTATAAATTTGTTTTCTTAATTTCTTTTCAGTTACAACATTGTATTTACAGTTCTGACATATTTCTTGCCAATTATTTCGATGACAGTTACATACGCAAGAGTGGGCATTGAATTATGGGGCTCAAAGGCAATTGGCGAGTACACACCACGTCAAGTGGAAAATGTCAAAAGCAAACGAAGAGTAAGTAAGATTTAATTCTCAGTAAGATATTATTATTACTATTATTATTATTTACCTGTGGTTTGTTCGTGCACGTTGATTTACTGGTTTTGGTTTCGATGGTAATGGCAGGTGGCGAGCTTATTAATTTATTTGTTATTATTGTAGTAGCTGTGATAGATAAGTTCATTAAACATACGTGGGGACACATGTTCATACTATAACTTAAGAATATATTATGTTCTTTTCTTATGTGTGAAATGTTTTAGTTGGGGTCTATAAACATTTTACTTATAATAAATGGTTTGCGGTTTTAGAAGTTACCAACTACGGAGAGAGAGTGCAAATACCCTATTAACTTGTTGTTAGTACCTAGTCACATATTGAAACATAAAACATATAACACAACACTCTCTTCAAACAAATAATAATAACAATCAATGATTGAACAAAAAAATCCGCAAGGTGTTAAGGCTTAGATGTCTTCAGACAATGTAAAAAATTTGTTTTCGCTTCTGCTCTGGCTCCCATCTACATCTACACTAATATATAAAGCTGAAGAGTTTGTTTGTTTGAACGCGGTAATCTCAGGAACTACTGGTTCGAATGGTATAATTCTTTTTGTGTTGGATGGTGCCTTAATCGACTTAGACATTTGGCTACTTAACATTAAGCTGTGATCAATAGCAGCGAAGAATCTGTGGAAAATGTGGAAAAAACGGCAAAAAAATATACATTTTTCTGCGTTTTAACGCACTTATCTCAGGAACTACTGGTTCGAATGGTATAATTCTTTTTGTGTTGGATGGTCCATTAATTGAGGAAGACTTGAAGCTATTTAACACTAAGCTGTGACCAATAGCAGTGAAGAATCTGTGGAAAATATGGAAAAAAACGGCAAAAAATATACATTTTTCTGCGTTTTAACGCGCTTATCTCAGGAACTGCTTTATGAAATTGAACAATTTTTTTAATGTTGAATGGTCCATTTATCAAGGAAGGCTTGAAGCTATATAAAATTTAGCTGCGACCAATAGGAGCGAAGAATTTGTGTAAAATGTGGAAAAAACGGCAAACAATTCAATACAATAGAATATAAAGTTCGTTTGAACGCGGTAATCTCAGGAACTACTATTTCGAATTGTAAAATTCTTTTTGTGTTGGATAGTCCATTAATCGAGGAAGGCTTTATTCTACTTAAAATTAAGCTGCGACCAATAGCAGCGAAGAATCTGTGGAAATGTGAGAACTGAGATTTTTTTCTGAGATCTCTGAGATGAAATTATTTTGGATTCGATTTCTCACTCAGCTATTTGACGTGGCTGACATATGTGCAGCAACAATTAGTAAGGTAACCATTAAATCTCAATGATAACTGAGAATTATGTTCCACCAAATGATTTTCCCTCAGTCAAGGTGACATTGAGATCTCAGTGAGATGTTGTTAGGTGGAACTGGCCTAATAACTGCTCAAATTAGAATTTTGAGAGTTCAATTGATTTGTGAATGTGATTGATTGCACTATTTGTGCAGATTATTGTGTTTAAACAATATCATTTTATGTACTTCTTAACTAAAAATATGCTCAGTTTAAAGAAAAAAAAATACTTAACGAAGAGATATTAGAATTATTAGGGAGAGTTCACCCAAGGGAATGCTTTAAGTATGAACAACTGAAGGGAATCATAAAAAATGCTCAAATTTTTCAAGTTCAAGAGAATTAAGACCTAGGGAGAGTTGACTGCAATGCAATTTTACAATAACTTCCGAACAAAATTCCCACGCGCGCATGATGCACAAGTCGAGACGATACTCTGACCGGTGGACGAGGGAGAGGCGGACGAAGTCGCGGGCAACTGCTAGTATACATATAAAACGTACATACGCCCTAAGCGGGAGTACAACTCCCACGTCTGGGCTGGTGCACCAGTGACGTACTTAAGACTTTTAGGCAGTATCCAAAAAAGAGCATTCAAGATGATTAGTGATCATACCATCGTTGAATCATTTACGTCACTTGAACATCGACGTAATGTCTCATGCCTCACCCTTTTTTACCAATATTTAAACGGTATACGCTCTAGTGAAATAGCCAGTTGCATTCCTCCCCTTAAGATATTCAACCGTAATACCCTCGCCACAAGGAATGCTCATCAGTTCACCCTCTAGCACAACTTCGAACGTACTGTCATGTACAGAAAATCGTTCCTTAGCCATATTACCCGAATGTGAAACTGTCTTCCACACTCTGATGTAGTCCCCAGTCTTTGTAAAATTGTAATGTTCAGGAATTCAAGACCAATGTACACCGACACTTCTTTCCAGCCCTAACCTTCCTTCCTAAAGCACTGACTGTGTCATCAAGACGCCCACATAAACATAAACGTACTTTTTTCATCCTAGAGCCTTATCAAAGAATATCCTTTTTTACCTGATTAAAATTCATTGAACAGATCTTATAAAACTATGTTAAAAGACGCAAATGTTACACCCAAATCAGTTCATAATACTTCTTGTTATGATGTTTATTCTGAGAAATTAATAATAGCATCTAATTATTTATTTAAATAGTTTCGCTTCAAAATAACTCTCTGGAAATAGTCCCTCAACGAGAACTACATAACATTTTTTTTCTCTTCTCCTGTTGTTTATTTCTTGTACGTGGAAAAACTATTTTCGCGTTTCCAAGAACAAACAATCTTTAGCCAGAAACTAAGTTAATCATCTGCACCTGAATACCATCCTAATTCCAGCTACAACTACGACCACTTTTAAATAAATAAATTACGCCCAAACATAATGCCCGAGATGGCGAGATCACGTTTTTGGTCTTTATGTCATAATAAGTTATTTTCGTATTCCCCGTTATTATTTTTAGTTTTTTATTGTTTTAATTTCTTGGCTTTATTGTACTTTCATTCCAGGTTGTGAAAATGATGATTGTTGTTGTGCTAATATTTGCCGTGTGCTGGCTGCCATTCCAAATTTATTTTATTGTTACATCGTGTTACCCGTCCATCACAGAGACCCCTTTCATTCAGGAGGTGTATTTGGGGATTTACTGGCTGGCAATGAGTAATTCCATGTACAACCCAATTATATATTGCTGGATGAATTCAAGGTAAGCAATACATTTTAGTATCTGATTTAGTTCGTGAGCACCGAGATTGCCTGATTTTCAGTAATTGGATTAAACAATAAAGGATAAAGATGAGATAAAATTTTGTTTTGTTTTGTAGGAAATTCCTTGTTTTTTTTCCCAGTTTTGATTATGAAAAAGAAAACGTTTGAAATATCTCTTTTTCACTCTTTAAACACTTAAAATTTAACAGTTCGTAAAAAGTTACTCATACGCCATAGTGTACCGTTTGTATTTGTGAAATTGCCGTAAACCCTAAAATTCAAAAATTAAAAAAAAAAATATGTTTAAAAATAAATAAATTCAGAAATGCGCCAGTGAAAAAAAAAAATGTCTTGTAAGCAAGCAGTTAACCAATTTAACTAGTATCGCAAACTAAGAAATTAGTATTCCTCCGGAGGTTTAGATTTAATGTCTGCTCCTGTTCTTTAAATAGAAACGTATATGCGAGTGGATAGAGAAATACTATAACCCATTACAGTTAAGAAAAAAAAACACATCCATGAGCTATACACAATGGTATCAGTTCAGCATATTGTACAAAGGATGCTGTGAACCAGAAGGAACTCGTTATTTCTTTTGCATTAAAGAAAGCTCATGTTCTGCATCATGTACCTATGTAAATAGAATAGTGCTCTAGGGAACGGACCCAGCACCAGCAATAACTTTTTAAGACTATTTTAATCCCTATAGAGCAACTACGAGGGCTTCGCTATCATAAAGTGTACCAACGTACGTCTTGTCTGTTTAATGTATATGTTTGCATATTATCAAGTTAAGAAGATAACTCTTTACATTATAATGTGAAATGCTCTATCTTTCATGGAGCAGTGCAAAAATTGATTGATTGAACATTGAATTTACAGTACTTCGCACTGAATGTGACGAACTACAGACACATAGCAACACTGGTGACTGAGACCATCGGTTGGGACAGTACAAGACATTAATACAACAGAGAGAGACAGATAGATTCATAGAAGGAAAACACATTACAGAAACCTATGTGGCTCAGAGGAGGAGACATAGATGTTATATTGTGTCATGTTATCGCACAGGTGGCCTCAGATAAGCGATTTTCGAAGAAAAAGAATGCTGCTGAAGCTGGGGCTTGAACCCGCAACATTTGGCTAAGCAGTCAACTACTCATTCCTCTAAACCATGGCCACCTGCAGTGCAAAAATAAATCAACATGCGTTAAAACAAACACTTTTTAATTAGTATTTAATTGGACTCTAAGCCATTTAGAATTTCGCCCGGAGGGAGAATACCAACTTTAAATAAATCAGTTTTTTTTTCAAAAATACGGGTGCTTAGGTGTTTAAGGCCAAGCCTTTTGTAGTTGTTTTAAATATAATGACTCATTATGCATACCTACTTTAAATTTAAAAAATGTACACGAACTTGCTCCTGTATTTCAAAACCTTACTCACAAAAAACATTTAGAAGCAAAGCCTAGCATATATATATAGAACTGGCAACGATCGACACAAAATGTCTCTCTAACTTCATTAAAAGCACGAATTGGTTTGTTTAAGTTCATTACACTCCCATGAATATTTTGTGGTATCACAACGGATCCTTGAGGTCTAAGTGAGTCAACAACAACTAGACAGCCACTACAACCTAAAAACCTAACCTAAAGCCTAGTATACAGTTATAAAAAAAAAAACTAAAAATGTATTTCTTATGGGAGAGATTTTTGCCGAAAAAAAAAATATTTTTCATTTCACCACTGTATTCCATAAGCTGTAAACCAAAATTGAAAAAAAATTTAGACTCACCTCGATTTTTTTTCGCACAAAACCATGTGAATCTCATTGTTTTGGAAGAAAAAAATTCAAATATTCGACATTTGTTTCACAGTGACAGCTAATCCTTTTTTGTCAGAAATTTTTTCATGAAAAAAATGTTTAGTCTCACCACTTATTTTTTTTTGTCACAAAGAACTGTATACTAACTAGGCTTAAGAACATAATTAAAATTCATAAAAATATTAAAATTGAAAAATATCTACCTCAAAATCACATTTTACCTGAAAAAATTGATGCATTAAAATTTTTTTGAAAATCGTAGATTTTTCCTTGAAAAAATGTTTAAATATAATTTTTTTTTTCAAAAATGTCCTAAAATTCATCTTGAATTCAATATTCAAGAACATGTAACATGGTGTAACAGATGCACCGGAACTACTTGGCGCTATATCTTTCAACCATATCGGGGTGGCGGTTATAATTTTCGTAGGAAAGACATCGTACCAACTATGGATTCTATGAGCCCTTGACACGTATGAGTAGGCTTTCAAACTGCAACTCAGACTTGTTTGATTTAAATATAAGCAAGAATAAATTAAAGTCTTTGCTCAAGACCAGTGTTCTACACTTTTAAATGTTTTTCTGTTTACTTAATGTTTGTAATTATTATTAGTTATGTACCTATTAATCTTGTTTTGTTACTGTCTTGTTTTTGTTTCATCCATGTGAGTGTTTGTTATGTTATGTTTGCAACTAACACTGCACTAAGTGATGAGCCGTTGGTATAACATATAGTCTACTATGTTGGCAAACCATTGGTCGTAAGACTGTGCTTGCTATAAGCTCTCTTCGACCAATTCTGATAAAATTCTGTGTAAAAAAAAGAAAAAACGATATACGATTTCCATTTGAATTTCGATTTTTAATACTGAGATCGACATGAAGTCGCTCAAACCTCTAATTTTCAGTTTGAAGTCGATCCAATCAGTAGATAAGGGCTGTAATTACAAATACAGACACACAGACGAACGGAATCGCCGGATCCATTTTTTTAGTATATTCTATGTTTATGTCGCAAGTCATAAAATATCAACCAATATCTAGGTCAGTATGTGAGAAGTGAAAAGATAGCGAAAGTACGAAAGAGTTGTATTCACGTCCAAGAGATTTTGCTCAACTAGGGGTCCTGAGAAAACTGGCCCAATCAGTGTTCCCAGGTTGAGGGGAAAATCACCATTCTTGCCGATTTTTTTCAGCTAAAGGGGAAAAAAAGGGGACGGGAATAAAAAGGGGAGAAAATCCAAAAAAAGGGAAAACAGCTTAAAACTTTAATGAAAACAAAACATTTTTTCGAAATTATCAATAGTCCACGACCATCGACTCAAAAATATGTTTAGTTATTGTGTGTAGATTCGTAATTAACTCAATAGTGCATGAACGTTTTCTCACCATAATTGAAGTTCCTGAAGCAAATGCTAAAACGTTGTTTGCAATGATCACTGTTTTTTTTGTAAATGCACAATATTCCATTTGAAAAGAATTTAGTAGCATTTACTTCGGACGGTGCCAGTGTTATGGTGGGAAAACAAAATTCTGTCTCGAAACTTTTCAAAGTTGTCATTCAAAATTTGTTCATCATGCGGTGTGTGTGCCATTCGTTCCATCTCGTGGCAAGCAACACCTTGAAATTGCTGCCTGACGAAATAGAATTTTTTTTTGTCGCGAAATCTTCTCGCATTTTAATTGCAGTGCGAAAAGAAAACATGTTTTTAAGGAATTTCAAGCCTTTTGCAACGTTTAGCCACATAAAATGCTGCACCCATCGCAAGCACGAAGTTGCCCCTGCATATGATTATCAAAAGACTTATTGAGCATCTTAATCACTTTTTTCGGGGAAAATTAGGGATTTTTTTTTTCGTTCAAGGGGAAAAATAAGTGTTTTGGTGTCAGAAAAGGGGGATTTTGTTTTTGAAAACCTGGGAACACTGGGCCCAATAGCATCGTACAATTGCGAACAAACCCATCTCACCAAACCTAAAGGTGTTTCAGAGAAGCTCCTGTCTTGTAATTTATAAAGCAAAATCCTAGTTACCTATATTCTACCTTGCACAAAAACTTCTTTACTATGGGTAATTGGTGATTCGATGGTTACGGTGCCGTGTAATAATGCCAAGCGAGATAAGGCCAACTTGAAGAAATTGGCCTTATTTCACCTTCTTAAAGTGAAATAAGACCGACTTTTTAAAGTTGGCCTTATTTCGCTTTCCGTAACTGAAATAAGGCCAAGTTGGCCTTATTTCACTTTCAACAGATGTTTTTATGTACGTTCTCTTGTATCTAAAAGAACACTTTTTGATAAGAAAACATTATTTTTTCAATACTTATTCTTTTTTAATTAAGTAGTATTGCTCAGAAAGTAAATAAAAGAATATAAGAAACACAATGTAAAACAAAATCACAAAATAATAAACAATTGTTTAAGAAAAGATCCTAGTTCTGTTGCTCACAATTTGCCTATAAATGGTTATCTTTATGGCTGCAGAACGATTGCGCGTGGATTAAGACATATAACACATGTCACATATTATGCTTACACCGATCGTTTTGATCCTCATTTTAATTTCGTCAATAAACGTTTTATTTGTCTTTTTGGTCATCTGATGTGTGAAGTATTTTGTAAAGAATTTTCCCCACATTCCGAAATAATGTTTGAAGAATATAAAAAAAAAGCTCTGAGTAAATACCGCAAACTTTGTTTTGGAGAAAGATTGTGAAAAACTAAAAATTACGTGCGAAAGAAAGTTTGCAGTAATAATAGTAATATGAGATTTTACATTTCAGCTAACATTACCTAATTTTTTCAGAATTTGATCAAATGAAAATAATTAAGGATTTGGATCTTAAGACAAAAAATGTAGTAGGTGAAAGTGCTAGCGAGCGAAGCGAGCGGTAAACAATTTTCCCAAAAGAGAATCAATTGGGCAAAATTTTTTCCGCTCCCTTCGCTCCCAATCAAACCAAATGATCTTGAATGTTCCGAATCAGCATCATCCGACGAGAGTGAAAAAAGATGTTCAAAATGAATCATGGAAATGCAGCATCTTCTTTCAAAGCAATTGAATGCATTGCTATATTTATGTAGTCAGTGGCGGATTTATGGGGGGGGGTTGGGGGTTCAAACCCCACCCAAAAAGCTGAGCCTAACTTGTCCAATTTTACCCAAAACTGAACTCAACAGGAAATCGAATCCAGCCGATTTCAAGCAGATCAATGGATCAACTTACTCTTTCGAAAATATTTCGCATGATGTTCGATATGAACATCCGCAAATTTCTCGTGTCAAAAAATCTTAATTAAAGGAAGAGCTCCTAAGAGAACCGTTTGGCAGTACGAGAAAGCCGTTCTATACTTCCTCGTTTAATTTCTTTAATTCTTCTGGGAATGAGAACTTATATCCCGAATAGGGTTAAAAGCATCAGACCCAAAGAGAACGCATGGTTTGATATGAGCTGTAAAGAGGTTATCAGGGTTAAAGAGGTAAGTTTCCGTTGTTACAAAGCCAACCCTACTGAGGAAGACCGGAAGAAATTAAAACAAGCCAGGAAGGCCTGCAATATCCATATTCGACGGACCAAATTTTTACATGACCAAAAACTAAGGCAAGAAATACTGCAATGTCCCAAAGGCAGTAAAACTTTTTGGTCATTTGTGAAAAAAAACATGAAGAATTCTTCTTCTTCCTCGGTCCCAACGCTCGTTGATGATGATACTCCAGTCGTTGGCTCTCTCGCGAAAGCTAACCTTTTTGCTAGGCAGTTCGCCTCCAACTCTTTGCTGCCATCAGCTAGTGTCATGACTCCACCAGTTCGCGAGCGTGTCAATGATTCCATGGGACAAATTTTCTTTCGCACTCGTGCTGTAGCGAGGTTCCTAAAAGATCTCAACATACATAAATCCGCTGGCGTGGATGGTATCCCCGCTGTTGTTTTGAAGACGAAGAGGTGTTCTTCAACGCTGGCAAAACTCTTGCGTAAGCTTTCCATCTATCCTATTCTTCTGGACTCGTTCCGAGTAGTTGAAAAACAGCATTAGTCCAGCCTATACCCAAAAAAGGCGAATCCTCTTCTCCCTCCAATTATCGTCCGATTTCACTTACGTCCCTTCTTTCTAAGGTCATGGAAACGCTGATAAATTATCAGCTTCCTTGAAGAACGAAAGCTTCTTAATGACCGACAGTACGGCTTTCGCAGCAACAGGTCCCACTGGTGATTTGATGGCATATCTCACCGAACAGTGGAACAAATCTTTACATCGTTTTGGAGAAAGTAAGATTGTTGCACTTGATATTTCAAATGAATTTGATAGAGTTTGGCATCAGGCTTTCTTATCGAAAATGCGTGCTTTCGGTATTGATGACTCCCTCCTTCGTTGGATTAGAAACTTTCTTTCGAACCGTTCTATACAAGTTGTATTGGACGGGTTCAAGTCTGAAACCCACAAAATAAATGCTGGTTTGCCCCAGGGCTCCGTTTTGTCTCCGGACCTCTTTCTCATATTTTCATAAATGATCTCTTGTCTGTAACTTCTAATCCAATTCATTAATTCGCTGACGATAGTACCCTTAGCTTTTCATATTCGTTCCAAGACGGTTTTATTCAAATAGTTTTACAATAATTATAGAAATATGAGCTCATATAAAGATAATTCCTGAGACTAAAACGGCCCATACACATATAAATTCCATAGACTAGATTTACACTGACAATTTTTTTCAACCGAAAACCCCCCCCCCCAGATTTAAATTCTAAATCCGCCGCTGTATGCAGTAATTACATTTCCAAATCAAAGGAAGCGGCAATTTCGTGCGAAGTTCTTATTTTTTCACTATGTTTATTCATTGAAATACTAATTTTACTTTGAAAAAGAAATTATTATCAGGAATTGCTTGAAGTAAAATGCGGGAACTACGCTTAAGGTTTAGTTGATTTACTAAAGAAGTAATTTTGGAGGACTAAAAATTGTTTACGAAAAATCAGCTTCCAGGATCGTTGAACGATATAACGTTTAACCATCATACCTGGACGTTAGAACTCAGACATCAGCAAGCAAAGTACGGTGTATAGTAAGGTTCTGTTGTTTTGAGCAAGTCAACTGTTATGTTAGGAAATCTTGAAAAAAAATATATTTGACTAAAAACTTTAGTTGGCCTAATTTCACTTTCGTAAAGTGAAATAAGACCAATTTGTTTTTATTTCTCAACAAAAGCTGCCCTTATTTCACTTTCTCAAAGCGAAATAGGGCCAACTTTAAAAAGTTGGTCCAATTTCTTCAAGTCGGTGTTATTTCGCTTGGCGTTATTACACGGCACACTGAACAGTGGAAAATTTTTTGCAGCGCTTTTCACAACTGAGATTATTGCGGTAGAGATTTCGATGCGTTTGATGAAGCTCTCTCATCGAAAATGTTAGTCTTCAGATTCGGTGAATCCCTTATTCGATTAATTAGAGACTTCCTGCATTTTCACTTTTACCGACATTTCGTTATTTGATTATTTAAACATTTTCATGAGCAGCCATATTTAAATATCAAGAATTAATTGCTTCTTTCAACAGTTGCTAAGCAAGCTCGCGTGAAAACCAATTAGTTCCTCCAAGGCAAATCTCCTCCGAAAGTACTTTTCATTCACTGAGATCATCTCAAAACATGAGAACTCAAACTCAAAGCAGAGAAGTTTTCAAATCTTCCTATTATTTATTCCACGAACTCATTCAATTTTATCTATAAATATATTTTCTCATTTTTCCATTTAAATCTTCTATCCTTTGAAAACCTTCCACTTTTTTTCGGTATTATTTTCTTCATAAACAACCTCGCAAATTGCTTCCTATTTTTTGTTTTTATTTTATCACTAGCAGTTTCCCGCGACTTCGTCCGCCTCTCCCTCGTCCACCGGCCAGAGTATCGTCTCGACTTGTGCATCATGCGCGCGTGGGAATTTTGTTCGGAAGTTATTGTAAAATTGCATTGCAGTCAACTCTCCCTAGGTCGTAAATCTCTTGAACTTGAAAAATTTGAGCATTTTTTATGATTCCCTTCAGTTGTTCATACTTAAAGCATTCCCTTGGGTGAACTCTCCCTAATAATTCTAATATCTCTACGTTAAGTAATTTTTTTTTTTTTTAAACTGAGCATATTTTTTAGTTAAGAAGTACATAAAATGATATTGTTTAAACACAATAATCTGCACAAAAAGTGCAATCAATCACATTCACAAATCAATTGAACTCTCAAAATTCTAATTTGAGCAGTTATTAGGCCAGTTCCACCTAACAACATCTCACTGAGATCTCAATGTCACCTTGACTGAGGCAAAATCATTTGGTGGAACATAATTCTCAGTTATCATTGAGATTTAATGGTTACCTTACTAATTGTTGCTGCACATATGTCAGCCACGTCAAATAGCTGAGTGAGAAATCGAATCCAAAATAATTTCATCTCAGAGATCTCAGAAAAAAATCTCAGTTCTCACATTTCCACAGATTCTTCGCTGCTATTGGTCGCAGCTTAATTTTAAGTAGAATAAAGCCTTCCTCGATTAATGGACTATCCAACACAAAAAGAATTTTACAATTCAAAATAGTAGTTCCTGAGATTACCGCGTTCAAACGAACTTTATATTCTATTGTATTGTATTGTTTGCCGTTTTTTCCAAATTTTACACAAATTCTTCGCTCCTATTGGTCGCAGCTAAATTTTATATAGCTTCAAGCCTTCTTTGATAAATGGACCATTCAACATTAAAAAAATTGTTCAATTTCATAAAGCAGTTCCTGAGATAAGCGCGTTAAAACGCAGAAAAATGTATATTTTTTGCCGTTTTTTCCATATTTTCCACAGATTCTTCGCTGCTATTGGTCACAGCTTAGTGTTAAATAGCTTCAAGTCTTCCTCAATTAATGGACCATCCAACACAAAAAGAATTATACCATTCGAACCAGTAGTTCCTCAGATAAGTGCGTTAAAACGCAGAAAAATGTATATTTTTTGCCGTTTTTTCCACATTTTCCACAGATTCTTCGCTGCTATTGGTCACAGCTTAATGTTAAGTAGCCTAATGTCTAAGTCGATTAAGGCACCATCCAACACAAAAAGAATTATACCATTCGAACCAGTAGTTCCTGAGATTACCGCGTTCAAACAAACAAACTCTTCAGCTTTATATATTAGTGTAGATAACGCGAAAAGAACTCTTCCGTTCGATAGCCACAAAAAAGGAAAATGAAAAATAAACTCGAACTTTTCTACTTAAATGCTTAAAATTTTCTTTGTGTTGTGTGGTTGTTTTTTTTCAGTCAGTGGGTTGACCTGTCGGAGAAAAAGAAATGAATAAAGGGTAAAGGGTTGCAATCAAATGGAAAAATTAAGTTGTGTAAATGATGAAAAGAGGATAGCGGATGACCCGACTATGAGGACATATCGACCGTTGAAGAAAAGCTATCGAGAAAGATTGCTATTTTAGGAACAATTTATCGAAGTCTTTCTTCTTTTTCCCCAGAAAAAACGGCTACAAAAAGATTTTCAATTTTGTATTCAAAAGCATGGATTTGTTTTTTGTTTGTATCAAAGTTCTTCGTGAGCAAACATTGATTTCAATATGGAAGGGTAATGAATCTTTTACAGTTAAATAATTTTTTTCTGCTTAAAATAAATTGCCTTTTTTACCTCTATTAAATTTGAATCCATTGAAGAATGTTGAAGTTGTATGTTTTAATAAATTGTTTGTTTGATCGGATTTTAAATAGATCAATCAGGCAGATGTGAGGAAAAAATAATAAATAATTGGCCGCAGGGGAGACTTCTTTGTGGCGGAGACTCAAGTATTTTGTTAATTATTTTTCAATTTGTTTATAAGGAAAGATGTAAGTGGTGAATGCTCGAACCTAGAATTTATTATAAGTACTCAACCAGGAAATTAAAAAATATTTTTTCCTCGAAAACTTAAAAACAAGGTTCTTACTCTTTGGAATTAACCTAATAGTGTTCTTACGACATATTATTCGCCAGGCCTATAGATGAACTGCAAGATATCTGGAATTGGCCTGACGAAAACTCGATTTGAGGCTGAATTCACCAATATCTTTGCGAACACCCAAAGACAGGATTCTAGCACTCGACGAAAGGGCTTGTGAGTCTTGTCCTAGCTAAGATGCTAGATAAAATGTTTACAGGGACGAAAATCTAATGTCTCGTCATGAAAAACATGACCAATACAGTCATATTCTACATAAGTACAAACCCTCCCATCAAGTATCATTAATTGGTGTAAAATTTGTTTATGAATAGGTACAAACCAGTTTCTGGAGAAACGTCAAAAACTTAAACAGACCGATACTAAAAGATGATTCATAACTAAAAAAAAAAAAAAATTAAATACTTCTACTAATTGTTTTTTGATTTAGAAATCATCTGACCAGTTGCTTTTATTATCTTACACAATACTCGACCTGAATAAATGAAGATCAAAAATTGAACACAAACGGATATCTTCTTTTCCAAGTACGGTCATACGAACAACAGCACGATAACTTCCGGCAAGATTTGGATCAGGGAGACTAATGTCATTTCGTTTTGAGGACCAACGCTTTAACGTGTAGACTGTCTGAAAAAGTTTAAGATGACAAAATGATTGTTAATGAATGTGTACCTACCTTAATTTTTATTTCTTTATATTCCGTACACTGAGTGACAAAAACTGAAGCACAGTCATATTTTTAAAACTTCTACCTATACCTAACTGTGGCATCATGGAAATGATGATATTTTATTGTTTCTTCGGTAATTTTTTCTGTTCTTGACATAGATGCAACTGACAGACAAAAGGACTTTTTCGAAGTTGTCGTAAAGTACACAATTTTTGGTTTTCGTGGTTTTGGATATGTTTCTTGAGGCAGATTGTTTTGTAATTCAGTGTATGGACTTATAATCAGTACGTTTGTTTTCTTAAAATCACTCACCCCTTTGATACGTGGACAGAAACGATTTTTTTCCTCCAAGTTCTTTATAAACTGATACCAAACCTCAAGGGGGCTGAAAATCGTTTTGCAAAGATTATCTCGCTTAATATCCAGTACTGGAAGAGTATACTTGCCATGAACCTCCTTAAATATTTCCATCGATATCTGAGAAGTTTTTAAATGGTGCCAAAGAAAATGTTTATTTTTAAGACAAATTGAAGAATATTTAATCTTACCGAAACTGTATCGTTTGGTTTGATATCAGCTATTGTTGAAAAACTACCTTCTGCAATAACTTCGTCGTCATCCACAAAATTGAAAGACAGCTTACTCATATCAAAAATGTGTGAAAGAAAATGGTCTTCTTCACCTTCACATGGCTTGTGTAGTTTTTCATCGTCCGGTGTTAGAAAGTATTTAGCAGCTCGAATATGCTGGATTAAATTATAAGAAACTATAAAGTAAAGAACCAAAACTGCTTTAATTTGTAAAACAGAGGAAACAGAGAAGTTCAAAATAATGCATTGTATGCAATAAATTTTTGTAAAATAATTATATCCGAAGAAGAACATCCGAAATACATCCGCTTTTATACACATTGCAAATTTTATTTGTGGTCATTGCAACTCATAGTTAATTAGTTTGATCCGATAGATTAAACAGGTACAAAATGTACATTTGCGGAACATTTTCACTTACGAATGAATATAATTTAACATGGTAAAGCGATCAAATATCTGTTTGACACGAATGTGTTAGATAACGATAATTTGTTTGTTTTATATAATATTGTAGATAAACAGAAAATTCAGATTTTATCTAGGCGAAACCTCGTTTGTATGTTTGGAAGTTGTTTAAACTGTTTCATTATTGAAGAAAGAGCATATACATATGGTCATTCATTATTTCATTCATTATTATTCATGGTTTCGAAAAATAAAGCTAAATAAAACATAATTATCAATACATTTTTTATGAACAGTTTCGAACATTTTGGGCAATATTTCGTCCATAACATGAGTAATTTTGGATTTAAATAAAACCACGAAAATAAATGCTCATTATTTCCATAATGGCTTTTTCAATAGTAACCCAACACGCGAACTTCTTCTCGTCCGCAATTTATGGCATTCAAATTAACTCCAGACTCCAGAGTAATAATAAAACGTAGAGTTTGTCAAAATGCAATGTGATAAGCTTTATCCAATGTAAATTGATTTTTTTAAGAGTATTCTGGACAAATCCTGCGTTTTTTCTTAATGGAAGCGATTGGTTTTTATCGACATTTTCTTATTTTTTTTAATTCAAAGATACATAGGTATCTTTTTTACGCGAAATCTACCAAAATTTGAAAATTCATATCAGTAATTTAGTTTAAATTTTTTCCTTTGCAGTTTGGTTACACTTCAAAGTTATTAGCATTTTCTGTTTCAGGAACACTCTTAAGCTTAGCAAATAACTTTGTACACCTTAGGTTAGGTTAGGTTTTATGGGCTGACAGTAGATCCTGTAACCGTCAATCTAAGATCAATAAAGGTCCTTTGTGATTCCCATAAATGTTGTAAGTTCCTGAAAAAAACTATGAATCCTATGGTTGGTCGAGACATGTTGAGGTCTTGACAAAGTTCCATAGGCGGTTGCCTATGAGTTTAGCAAGCAGTGTCTTCATACTCGTCCTAGGTTATGTCCCGTTATTTCGCTTATATTGCATCTAAAGGATTGTTTATTAAGAGAGGGATCAAGTACTGAACTTTTTCGTTACCCGACCAGGAATCCAGTAAACTTTTACATAATGTTGCATACCAAAAATCCTCAGCTCTTCGCGACAGCAAGAAATTAGCTTTGACTTGATTTGAGCGATAGAGATCATTTAATTCCTGCTTGGAAAAAGGTGCGATGTCAGCGTATGATATCACGGATAGTTGTTTAGCAACGTTTTTTTGCAGGATCTCGGCAAGTTTTAGGTTTTCTGAGATGAAACCTGCCGTTACTCTATAGTATTCTAGTATAACAAAAGTCTTTTTGTAGTCTAAGTAAGGTTAGGTAAGTATTCTGTACAAACATTGTTGCCAGCGCATTTTGTAAGAATCACGATATGACCGCTTTATATTAGTTCACCAGATGTTGCTTTGACCGAGTCGAAGAACGGATTTTTTGCCCATTCTTGAAGTAATAGATCTAAGGTAGTGAGACATAGCATCGCTTCGAGACTCGCATAAGGGTTTTTAAGTCCGTGGATTTCTCCAAATCTTGCCACAAAAACAAACTGATAAATAATTTGGAATAGCTCAAACAATGGCGGTGTACCACCACCTAAATATTTTAGGATTTGGTACCCAATTTCTGCCAAGAATCCGATTATTACACGAGTAGAATGCATTCATACATTCTTACGGGAAGGTATCGATATATTTCTTGTATCCTTCTTGAATGTTGGGACCCCAATAATTTTCTTATCTGAGATGACTCCGAAGTATCTCACTCTATCTGAAATCTTAAATTGGGTATAATCAATAAGATGGTATCTTCCTTCTATTGGTGAAAATTACCAGTTCTGTCTTAAGCTGCTTCACTTTAAATTTCTTGGTACAGTTGTTGATCGTGTGTGATGATCTTACAGTGGTCACTGGACGGGTATTTTCTTGTCGCCAGAAGCGCTAAATCATCGGCGTATGCTAAATCTAACCCTGACACCACTGTTTTTGACTTCAAAGAGATTCTCGTTCATCGCCAAGGTTCAGAGAAGAGGTGAAATTGTTTGGAGAATGAGTTTTTGAAATAAAGTACAAACACAAAGTTTGTTTACAAAATACAAACAAACATTTTTTTTTATTTTAACGTTGGTGGACGTTTAATTTAACTGATTTAACTGAAGGACACATTTTGTCGTCGTGTTTTTTCTCCTTTCCTTAACTTCGAAACTATTGACCTTTAAATTATGAAATTAACATTTTCTGATCACAAGTGTCAAAAACTTTTAATAATTTTCAATTTTTCTTCTGATGCAGTTAAGCTAATTTCCTCTTATCTCGACCAGAGACGTCAAGCGGTTATACTGGAAAATAAAACTTCAATTTTTTTGCTATATCTAGCGGAGTTCCACAGGGTTCAATTTTGGGTCCATCACTATTCTCGATTTATGTGAACGAAGTACCAAAACTTTTACGCCACTGTGATGAGCACCTCTTTGCCGATGGCCCCCAGCTAATGAAAAGTTGCCCAGTTGGCATGCTGCAAAATTGTGTTGATGCAATTAACGAGGATCTGTTATCGATTTTAAATTGGTCAGTAAAATGTGGTCTTACTTTAAATCCACTCAAAAGCAAATGCCTCGTTATTTTTTTATTTTTGGTCTTAGACGCTACGATCATATCTTTCAGTTCTCCAAAAGTATCTATGGCATCTCCTTTGACAACTTACTAAGGCTCCGAACTCTTATTACGCTCTTTAATATCGTCCGTACGCGTCAACCTTCATACCTGTATGATATGTTCTAGTTCTCGCTTTCAAGACGATCTAACCAAATCATTATTCCCCGGTTTTCATGTTTAACGTCCGAGCGACAGTTTTTTATTAATGCTGCTCGTTTGTGGAATTCCCTACCACAACATGTTAGGAGTGCGGACTCAGTAGGGAAATTTAAGAAAAATGTCTTTTTGTACTATTTCTTGTCTTAGTTGGTTTTCTTGTGCCTAATTGATGTTGGTTTTGCTGCTTTCTGTTCACTTGTCTTATTTAGTTTTGCTCAGACCTTAATTTGTCTTCTTTTCTTATCTTTGCAATGTTTTTCCGTCTCATAATTATTTAATGAATGACCTTGTCTATGTCACATCCTAAATTTAAACTTAATTATAAATAAGATGTTAATCTTAATATTAAGTGGCCATTAAATAAATACAAAATACAAATACAAATACAAATTGTATTATAGAACATGTGCACAATGTACAGTGTACCTTCTAAATTTCATTCGAATTGGCTCAGTAGATTTAAAGAAATCATTTTCGAACGATTGAACAAAACTGAAGTGGTCTTAAGAGGTTTTCGTTTTCATCTCTAGGTACAAAAAAACACACAAATTTTTAACTCGAACAACATAATTGATTACAGTCCTTTGTTTCTGAAGTAAGAAAAAGACATATTAAAAAAAATAATTCATATCATATTTCATAAGTCAAAAGGTATACCAGCTCGAATCCAACAACAAGAAAACAAGGAATATTTGGTGAAAAGAGCTTATTGTAAGCGGTTTTCCAAATTTTTGATTTAAAATAATATTGACGTCTATGAAAATTTACTTTTTTCACCCTTAGGTTTCATTTTTGCTCTAAAACAAAATGTAATTTGGCAAGTTTTAGAAGCATTCAAATAGCCAATGTTTAAAGGTCAGTCATGTACACTATGGACAAACAAGGAAAATTTCTTATTCGGACATCAAATTGAGCTATGTAGGTCCATTTCTACTATATTAAAAAAAAATCATCCTACCATTTGTTATAACTTATAAAAGAAAAAATATGTTCCAAGAAAGCCCACCACAAAGTTGTGATGAAAAGTTTTCCACACCATTAAGTTGATAGCATGCGAAAGCGTCATTCAGTACACAAGTACACATTTTCCGCCTCTTAAGAACTTCTAACTTAATTTGAGTTTAATATCCGGGACTATAAGTTCACTCGTTATCCTTCGTCCACTTTCAGTAACATAAAACAAAAAATCCTTCGGAATGCTTATGAAACGAATTTCAAACTCTCTGCTCAAATACATTATGCAAGAGTTGGGTTCAGTGGCGTAGATAGCTTTTCGCTATGGGGGGGGGGATGGATCTAGTTCACTCATTTTTACTTCCGACATCTATACTAATATTTAATATATAAAGCTGAAGAGTTTGTTTGTCTGTTCGAACGCGCTCATCTCAGAAACTACTGGTTCGAATTGTAATTGAGTTGGATAGTCGAGGAAGGTTTTAGGCTACATAACATTAAGCTACGACCAATAGGAGCGAAGAATCAGTGTAAAATGTGGAAAAAAACGGCAAGAAAGTATTTTTTTTTTTTGAACGCGCTGATCTCAGGAACTGCTAAATCAAATTAAAAAATTCTTTTTGTGTTGAATAGTCCAATTATCCAGGAAGGCTTTAAGCTATACAAAGTTTAGCTGCGAATAATAATCGCAAAGCTTCAGTTAAAAGTCTTACCTACTAAAACGGGGAAAGTAATGCATATTTGAAGGCTTCGAGCTAAGAAGAATTTTGAATTAGGGCGAGTCGACTAATACACAATTTTAAAATAACTTTGCAATCAAATTCACGCGCATGATGCACAAGACGCACCTCTGGCCGGGGCAGGAGGGAGAGACGGACGAAGTCGCGGGCAACTGCTAGTATAGAATATATGAAAAGTTTTGGATTTTTGTCTGTCATGCTGTAAACGCATCTGCAACTTTAACCACTGGTCCGATTGACTTAAAACTTGAAAATTTGAGGTTTGAGCGAGTTCGCTGTGGTCTTTTTTTTATTTATTTTTTTAAGATCAAAATTAAGGGAAGCCACCATACAATTTTTTTGGCCATAAACCAAAAGATTCAATTTTTTCAAAAACGATTTCTTTTTAACTTCCTCCAAAATACAAAAAAAAAATTAAAATTTGTTTTTTGTATTTTTTAAAAACCTTTTTAAACTTATTTAAAAATTCTATATCTCGAAATCGGATCAATATTTAAAATCGAAATTCACTAACAAAATGCAAATTCACATATTCTTGAGCGCTGCATACTCAAATTAATTTTAGGAAATTTTCGAAAAATTTTGTATACTTATAAAAAATTAATTTAAAAAAAAAAACACTCCAAATAACTCGCAAAATTACGACGAATGATTGTCAATCTGCCGCTTGTGTTAGACATGCTTTATGTAATGGGTAATAGCGCATTTCGCTTCCTGGTAAAAATGAATTAGTGTGAGTTATCGTTACCGTTAGGATTCGCGTTAACTTCACTGAAGTTGTGCGAACATTTGTGTTCGTGTGGATGAGTGTGTTGCGTGTTTGGAGCGGTTTCTTACACCAAATTAACAATGTGACACACGGCGAGAAGAAATCTAAATAACTTTCAATTTTTGTGTCAGTGTGGGTTTTTGTGGAAAGCTGGATTTAAGCTCTTTTTCTTGCGCGTTTACCTATTATCAGTTGGTGAGAGAAAAAATACTTTTTAAAAATCGATATAATAGCCTAAGTAATAATTTCTTTCAGATGAAGTTGACTTTGTGCTTTCCCCGTAGTAGGTATAGAAATAGAATGTACAATTTACAATGCCTCTAGGAATCCTGTGAGTACTAATAAGACTTGATTCACGTAGGAAGTAGGTACTTTATTTCAAAGTGCGTTTCTTTAACTTATTTGGCTTGACTGGCTATGTTGAACAATTATGAATCCCCATGGGGGGGATATATCCCCCTGATCCCCCCCTATCTACGCCACTGGTTGGGTTAACCGTTTTTTGTATTTGGCAGACGAGAAGACCTCTTTATCCTTTGGTATTTGGAATTGCGAGATAGCAGGATGTTTTAAAGCAAATCATTAGAGGGATTATGACATGGTACCATCATATGTGGCATGCCAAGACCAATAAAATTAATTCCGCTCTAATTGCTGTAACAAAACAAAGATTTTATTTTATTTGAATTGTAAGTGGAATTTGAATAGTCTAGATGTTATGTGATGGCCTTTGAGTTTCATATTGTACAGTGGTTGAAATAATTAGAACACAGGGAAATCTTTATTTTGTATAGCTTGGCTAATTCATTGGTACTGAGGTCGAAGTGAGGGATTCCAAAGTTTGCAATGTTAGCTTTCAGATTCAGACTAAAGTTATTGCGAGTAGGCAATAAGCGATACATTTATTAAGCGGGAGCCCTTTAACTGTTGCAAAGCATTTAAGGACTGCGAAGAGATGTTTAAAATTGTGACAGATTAGACTACGGCGGCAACTATTGAAACAGCAGTATCTTTTTGTATGTGGAATTATTGACTAGTAGAATAGACAATAGACGAATTACATGGCATAGGGAGACAAAAAAAATAGTTTTAGACTAACTTAAAAGTCATTTCATGGAGAACGGTCATATACGCGAATACGACAGTTTATTCCATTCTTCAATAGAGTTTAATAGTAAATATTTTTTGTAAATTGAATATCGCGTTTTACTTACCTATGGTATTTTAGCCATTTCCTACATATGAGTCCCTACCATTAAACAAAGGTTTGATAGTATGAATGTCATGATCCATTTTTTTGCGGAGAGACTAAGGACTCCCTTACAGTTGTATGACGGAGTATAAATATTTCATTTCATTCTGTTTATTCATGGAATGATGTATCTTTAACAACAGTTTCACCCTTGTAAAGTAAACTAGCATTGTATGCCCGTTAGTTAAAAGGCAATACCTCCTGAACTGCACCAACTACAGACATTCGTCTACTAAACCTCGTCTACAAGAGTTCTGTCCGTCGTCGTACTTTGCGAAAGCCTAAAGCTATTTAAACTGATGCTAGTTAAACAAGTCCGCTTGCCGTTCCACAGAAAACTGGGTGTTATGTTTATTTATGGGATAGGTAGCTGAACCTCAAATGTACATTTGAACACGTATATCCTTCCGTCTCACCAATCAACATTCAAAACCAATTAAGACCGTTCGCATTTGAATTACAAAACCGAAATTGTGATGTTTGATTGAGTCCTTGAAGTTCTTGATAACTTAGCTTTCCTATATCAGCAAACTACAGTGGGAGCACGCAATGTCAATACCATTCGGTAATGAAGCACGAAATTTGAATTTACTAAGAACTGCCAACGCCACAAACTATAACCAATTAGTAAATCAAAGCACATTTGAATCTTTGAATCAGAATTACTTACGGCAAGCAGACCATCACCACCAATAAATAATGGGAATTTGATAATATTTGATGCTGATTTAAATTGATTGATGTGATTTTAATTAGACAGCTCATTAATCTTAAGGATTCTTTATGCAAAACTGAAATAACTAATTTCTACTGTTTTTGTTCTCATTTAAGGTTCCGCAGAGGATTCAAACAGTTTTTCAGATGGTGTCCGTTCGTCCATTTAGGAGCAGAGACTTTACAGCGACGTGAGGGATTAACATCACGTTATTCGTGTTCGGGTTCGCCGGACCATCATAGAATCATTCGAAATGGTAAGTGATAAATGATAATGGCTATAATTATATTCAATTTATGGATTTGAATTAATTATGTTTGATCAAATTAACAGACACGGAGAGGTCATTTTTGTATCATTGTCCTGGATCACCTAAAAGCAGACGGATATCACACTGTGGTAAGAGCATGAAAACATCTGTTGCTTGTTAATTGAATGACTATACGTTTTTTTGTGTTTCTTTTCCAAACATCACATTGAATAAGCCGTCAGCCTTCAGACGTAGGATTTATTTCGGCCAGACATATCCAGGTTTTTGTTTTGTTTGCTTTGACAAGTCAAGCTGTTAAAAGGTTTTATTAGGGAAAGTGTAAACAATGACTTAGCACAAATTTAAGTCAAAATCTTTTCAATAAAGTAGGTCAGTGGTATTTAGGGGATAATTATTCGTGTGTTGTGGATATTTGTAATAAGGAAGGGTATTAGAAAAGCGACAGCTGACTTTAAATGAGCCTCGTTACTACCTACATATGTTTGTTGGATTACGACAACACTGGACAGACTGAAATGAAAATGATCAACAGCACTCAGCACACACTAACAAACGACAGTATGACGAATGACATATATGGGAAGAGAAAATAGCGTCCTTTCCCTCAGCCAGTATCGCAGTAACGTAAGTGCACTTAAGCTAATGTCAAAAAACCCGGACGAAAATTTAGCAAAAGATGTAGGCTTGGCCTTCTCTTCTTTACGCTGTCAAATAACTTAAGCAATGAGTGAATGAAACCACACTAGTAAAAGTTGAACACAAATTTAACAAACGTAGCTTAAATACATTGGTTAGCTCATAGGATTTTTGTACATTCGCTTGTTCACTTAAACGTGCTTGAGAGAGCAAAATTAATTAAAGTTGAGCGGTTGAGCCTTTCGTTTTAGTCTTAAAACTCATTTCATGGAGTGCGGTCGTGGGATTTGGGCTATTTTCTACATGTATAACCCTAAAAGTCCCTGCCTTAAAAATTGATGTGACTGATTGTAATGCTGTTGGTTAAAACAAAATTTGATTGTATGAATGAATAAATTAAAAGTGTTAAAGTACACTGCGACCTTAAGATCTATTGTGTCTCCTCAATTAGCTAAAGAGTTAGTAACTACCTTAAACCACAGCTCCTCTTCTAACCTGATATCCTGATAGATGGAAGATCTTTCTCCTCAATCTGGTAATGATCTAGATGTTTTAACCTTTGGTGGATAAGTGCACCACAACTGCCTAGAATATGGTCCGGTGTTTCATCTGCTTCGTTGTAGAATATGCATGTTGGACTTTCGACTAGTTTGAGGTTTGCATCCTTTTCAATTTACAATGTCCCGAGAGAAAAACAGTAATTATCCTGAGTTTATTCCTGCCTAGACTGTTACAGGTCAAAAAGCTCTTTTGGTTGTAGTCACCCAGAAGCATCTTCGCCTGTCTCAGTCCGGGCAGTTGGTCCAGTTGTTTCTTCTCTTGATTTTGTTTTCTATTTCATTTTACTTCTAATGGTGTGTTCTCCTATTCTGCAATAGGGTTCCGGTGCTAGCAGCGGAGTCATAGCACCTGTCTTTGCCAGTAGATCCGCCTCCTCATACAAAGTAAAAAATCTCCCCCATTCGTAAACGCTTCCAAACCTCCTTGGTTAGTTTCTAAACTAACACATAGGTAAGGTTTTACCTAATGCTTCTACTTGATTTCTGTTCCGAAAAGCTTTGTGGCCTTCCTTAAATAGACATGATGAAATACTCTCCGACCAATTCCCAATTCTCTTCCAAAACAAGAAGTTAGCAAATTTCAAAAATATTTAAGAAATGACATAAAGCTTCTTAACTTCCGACAGCAAATTCTTAGAAAATAAGGATTTCAAACATCACCTTAAATAACAGTTTTATTTTATTTTTTTTTACTTTTCTCGTAGGCGCAGTACGAACGTCAGCCCACATGGCCAATAACAATCATCAGAGCGGTTTTAATTCGACAACAGCAACGACAAATTCCATTCGCATTGGTTCATGCAATAACAAGGACGTTTATTCAATGAATTCCTTGAGCAAGGACTACCATCTCACTAGAAGTAACTCTGCTCATCCAGCGCAACAGCGCTGGGCATCCAACCGTAAAGGGGTCTCCTGACAAATTGGCAATGGCAAGCCTGACGTAGTTGTTACTAGTGACAACACAACGGACATGGAAAAGGACAGGGGAAGGGATACAAATAATGGAATAGCCGTTGTTACGACAACAGCATTGGCATTACCAACTTGCAACAACAATAACACCAACAACAACGTTGGAGCACTCAGATTTATGCAACATGGAATGTTCAACGAGGGGAATCAAAAGACATGGCTGTAAATTTTCTTCATTTTTCGTTATACTACTGTAGTTTTTTGCTCTTCTTTCTGTCGATTATTTATTAAAATTCATTGGAATATTTCTCAATTACAGTGGAAAAATGTTTAAATAACAATAGAAAATTATTCTTCTTGGAAAATATGAGAGGAATATCGATACTTTTGTCATTGTTTATGTTATTAAATAAAAAAAAGAGAAACTGTTGTAAAGTAAAAATGTAGGTGTCCTTTTTGTATCATGATGTTGTTATAGAGCTTGTAAATACGATATTTTATTTTTAAGACAAGAGAAAATTAAATAAAGTTAAAAGATTTAGAATAAATGCATACATTTCGAATTATTGGATTTTGTTTCCTTTTTGCAATACTCTTGTGCTTGGTTGTTTTTAAGAAATTAATAATTAAGATATACTTTTTGCTTTAAGATGAAATAAATTATTTTTAAAATATTCCAAAAATGCGTTCAAATTACTCTTTTTAAATTTCATGAAAAACGCGCTTTAGTTGCACATTTTGTGGACAAGTGAAAGTCAGCAAACAGTGTGTTTATGGATATAATATCTGTCCAAACACGTTTAATGGGTATATACAGCCAAGATTAATCATCGATACATACCAGTTTTTGACTTGCTTAGGTTACTCTTATCGCTGCGTCGCGGTCGTCTGAAGCGGGCCTTAGATTTACATCTACACTAATATAT
Organism: Sphaerophoria taeniata; assembly: GCA_943590905.1. Lineage (NCBI taxonomy): Eukaryota > Metazoa > Arthropoda > Insecta > Diptera > Syrphidae > Sphaerophoria > Sphaerophoria taeniata. Next base: position 233,661,921 of record OX016540.1, on the reverse strand, counting down.
AAAGCTGAAGAGTTTGTTCGTTTGAACGCGGTAATCTCAAGAACTACTGGTTCGAATTGTAAAATTCTTTTTGTGTTGGATAGTCCATTAATCGAGGAAGGCTTTATTCTACTTAAAATTAAGCTGCGACCAATAGCAGCGAAGAATCTGTCTAAATGTGAGAACTGAGATTTTTTTCTGAGATCTCTGAGATGAAATTATTTTGGATTCGATTTCTCACTCAGCTATTTTGACGTGGCTGACATATGTGCAGCAACAATTAGTAAGGTCACCATTAAATCTCAATGATAACTGAGAATTATGTTCCACCAAATGATTTTGCCTCAGTCAAGGTGACATTGAGATCTCAGTGAGATGTTGTTAGGTGGAACTGGCCTAATAACAGCTCAAATTAGAATTTTGAGAGATCAGTTGATTTGTGAATGTGATTGATTGCACTATTTGCGCAGATTATTGTGTTTAAACAATATCATTTTACGTACTTCTTAACTAAAAATGAAAAAACTGGGATATGGGTTTTTGCTCAAACCTCTTATTTTCAAGTTTGAAGTCAATCGGACCAGTGGTTAAGGCTGTAGGTGCCTGTAAACTTCCCGACAGACAGACAGACGGAATCGCCGGACTCACTTTTTTCGACTTCTCTATCATCGTAATGTCATATCTCATCATCATCTCAATTTTTTTTTTTACGAATTCAATACTTGCCATATATTCTATATGTCGCAAGTAAAAAATATGCTCAGTTTAAAGAAAAAAAAAATTGACTTAACGAAAAAAAAACGATGTAGAAGTAAGAGAGATATTAGAATTAGGGAGAGTTCGCCCAAGGGAATGCTTTAAGTATGAACAACTGAAGGGAATCATAAAAAATGCTCAATTTTTTTCAAGTTCAAGAGAATTACGACCTAGGGAGAGTTGACTGCAATGCAATTTTACAATAACTCCGCAACAAAATTCCCACGCGCGCATGATGCACAAGTCGAGACGATACTCTGGCTGGTGGACGAGGGAGAGGCGGACGAAGTCGCGGGCAACTGCTAGTAAGAAATAATTAAACAAAAAGCTGTAAAAAGAATAGAGAAGGTTGATTGTGTTATGTAGTTTGTCTTGAACTCGACGTAAGGTGCTTAGTCGATAACATCTTGGATAGATTGAGCTGAGCATACCTCAGCCTTAAAAAGCAAGCATCATAGAATTAAATTCATGATATTCTTAAAAGGAAATTTTTTTTAAAGTTTTGCTAAGTCCTGATCCCAGAGATTTATCTTGTAGCAGAGCTTCAATGAAGAGATAAGCTTATTTCCGAAATATATGTTCATATGTTTGAATTTCATTCAAATTAAGTGGTATCAAGCGAAGAACACGAGCTAAGCGAAGGTTAGGTACTTTATACTCATATCATAACATTGCAATTGAAACCAAATTGTTTATGGTATGTTATCAGTATAAGAAATTTGAATTGCAGAGAACTCGTACTCGTACTCGTACGCACTATACTCCTGTTTAATGCTTAACACTACTATTGTGAATTGCCACTAACAATACAACTATATTCTAACATGTAACCTATAACATACTTCCTGTAAATTTGCTATTATATCTTTTGTACTTATACTTAACTTAACCTAAAATTATATTTCTACCTTTTATAATAAACTTAAGTTATCTCAAGTCGACATCTTTTAATCTGCTCTTGTTGGAAACATCCTTAAGTATTTAAAACACTTTTCAATATCACAATTTATTTGATACTTTCTGAAATTCAGAACGCTGAAATGTGGTGAGCAAGCAAGTTTTAACAAATATTAAGAAGAAAAAAATTTTTTGACGAACTTTAATCCCCAATCCTTAAACTATTCGCTGGAAGTTTCCGTTGGGCTTTGTCTTTATTAATGGTCTGAACATTGATGTTAATTGAAACAAAAAAGCTGTGGACGAGTCAAGCAAGGCGTAAAATTGCATTTAACTTTTTTCGAAGTACTTTTTTAATTAGTGCGCTATCGCAACAAAAGAACATTATTTATTTGGCCCACATTATGAGGGTTGAACAAAAAAACCTTTCGAGAAAAATCAGAACTCGTTCTGTTCCTGTGCCCTTTTTTCGCTTTTTCTCATGGCATCTCATTTCATTCAAATTTGAGTGGATTTTTGTGTTCTTATATTTTATTAAGAATAATGTTATTGTATTGAAAAGAAAAACTATCGCAAGACTCATTATTCAAAACCAAAAGCTAGCAAAATTAGCTGGTTATTACAGAAATGTTACAAACTGATGTTTTCTGGGAACCATATATCGATACAATCGACCGTCCAAATGCTCCTATATAAATATCTATCAACGTAAGTTCATTCTTGTGTAGGTAAATGAACCATACTTATACAATTAATGGTATTTTTAATTGCTGTCTCAGGCACCCTTAGGATAAACAGCTGTTAAATGGCCCCGATTACAATCAATTTTTTTCAAGTCCATACACTTTTTACTCAAGTACCTACTGTGTTATTACGATTCTCTTTCAGCTCGATAAGATAATGGCCTTAACAGGTAGAACCCTTGCCTTGGGTGGCGGGCGGCCGGCCCCAGGCTACAAAATTTTCAGGTCAGTTTTCAGACGTTTTATCCAAATTGTTTAAAGAGGTCTCGTCGTCTCTACTAACGAGAGTTTTCCAATTTTTTTTAACAAAAATATTTTGATTTCCTTCGTCACGTCACAAACCTAAAAACGAAATTATTAAAATCAATTTATTTGAGAAAAAATTCATTTGCAACTTACTTTTATCTTCATACAAATTTTTATCGCCACCTAAAGTCCCGTGAGATAATTTGACAGCTAAAACCAGTCAAATTAACGATTTGAACAGTTACAGAACGCAATTTAACGATATCTTTCCAGTGTTTCTTTTAGATCTGTTCCGGTAGTTAAAATTAGAGATTGTCAAAGTTACAGAAACAGAACACATCGTTAATTTTCAATATGTTTCAATTCGCAGCGTTTAACGACTGATTTTAACGATTCGTAATTTACAGAACCGGGGCACTGATTCGTTATATTGCGTTAAAATAATCCGGTTTTCAGATTTGAGTAAAAACTATTGACAGCCTTGAATTTTGAGAAAAAAATTAGCATACAATTTTGAAAAAAATTAGTTCTTATGATTTTTTTCTTGTACAACATTCGTGAATCACACTGTATACCTACATATGATTTATTCAGTCCTGTGTAACTGCTGTGCTAGTAGTTAAGCCCGAATAAAACAATCTAACTCAATCCATATATAGAGTTTGTTTCAATTTATGTTTCGATAAGAATAAATGACATAAATCTGATTTCAAAGCATGTATGGGTATGCTCTTGGCAAACAGAAAGAAAAGTAGGTAAACACACGAAATACTCGTTCAAACAAATTACTGACGTTTTCGTCAACAACCAAAGTATTGTTGTTTGGGAACATCAATCCAATCAATCAGAGCTATCCAGCTATTTAGTGCTCATGTTACAGTCCATTCTGAAATATCTTTTTGTCAAGAGACTCTTGTTAGGGGGGGGGGGGACCCTGAAAATGTTGATTTAATAGGCAAAGAAAAAAGGCTTCAAAAGAACAATTCATCGTACAGGGTTTTGTAAAACAGTGAAGATTTATATTAAATTACAATTAATTCAAATGTGACATTTTCTATTGGTGTTTTAACATACTTTGTACTTTTTTATCACAAATTTTAAGGATAAAAGAAGTTATGGATAAACAGCTTACTTGATAATATAATCACATGACAAATTATTCGAACAGATGTATGAAGAGTACAATTTTATAATGAGAAATCTAATCGATGTTTGCTTTGTGCAAATCTATATATGATATTCTTTATTCAATTTCAAATCTGAATGTATGTTTAATAGCGCTCAGCCAACTAATCGATCTTCTGCCATGCCTGATCGCAGCTAAATTTGAGTTCTCCCGAGAGTAGAAAAAGTCCTCTATCCGCTTGCTGCACTGAACACACTGAAACAAAAATTTGGAAGAACACGCGCAACGTAGTGAACATTTTATGATCAAAAACTGTTAAGCATCCCAAGCTTTGTATATTATATTCTTGGGTAGTGTCAAGATCAAGACTGATACTCTGCTAAACTTATGTAAGAAAAAAAAACTGCTTCTATGTTTCAAGGGGTGCAGGGAAATTACTCCACGGGAATCTGCTCCACATGGGAATTTACTCCACTCAAAGTGGGAATTTTCTCCACTTTTTAAAGTGAAATAAATTCCCCCTGCAAGTGGGAAATAACTGCACAATTTTTTTGGTGGAATTATTTCCCAGCATGAAACTGAGCTCTACAGGTTTTTACGAGGAATGTTAGTAAATTATAATGCAATCAATTTATGTGATAAATTCAACCAATTTATTGACTATGAACACAATTTTACAAATTAAACAATTATTTATTTTTCCGCACAGTCTAACTATGGTGGAACATAAGTGCCGAATTCTATTTTGGGACTACAAACCCACTATGGTGGGTCATTAGTCCTGAAATTAAATTCGGGGTTTCTTCGTGATAAGTTTTAAACATTTTGTAAACCAATAAATTGAGTAGACGGTTTGAACATATTTTCAAGGTTTACATGCCACATGCTCTAAGTCTTTGTGACGTTAAGGAAACTCTTCCCCATGAAAACGTTCTTTTGAACTTTGGTGTTCGGTGAGAGTAGGGCATTCTACAAGCAATACGGTACTTGAACCCAGCTTCATCTTATTGCATCTTTTTGTCACCTAAAATAACTGAGCTGTTTCTATTACATCAACAGCTTCATTAGAAAGACATTTTTGTATTGATATGATTTTCACTCTTCAGTTTTCTTGCATCATGTGGATGCAGACGTAAGTAGGTACTATTTTTGCAATACTTAACCTTAACTCAGTCTCACATGTTTTAAAATATTATTTCAATAAAGGATTTGGAGCTTGAAACAAAAAATGAAGCAGGTACAATAATTACAAGCGAGCGAAGCGAGCGGAAAAAAATTTGCCCAAAAGAGAACGATTTTGAATGTTCCAGATCGTCATAATCTCTAGGATTTGGAGCTTGAAACAAAAAATGAAGCAGGTACAATAATTGCAAGCGAGCGAAGCGAATTTTTTATTTTCACACCCCAAATTCATTCTCTTTTGGGCAAAATTTTTTACGCTCGTTTCGCTCCCAACCAAACCAAAACGATTTTGAATGTTCCAGATCGTCATAATCTCTAGAGTCTAGACGAAAGTGAAAAAAGATGTTCAAAATGAATCATTTCAATGCAGCACCTGCTTTCCAGACACAAGCGTGCATTACAAAGGTGCGTGGTGGTTTCTTTTAAAAAGTAAAGAAAACGGCAGCAGTTAGTTTTGAAAAATGAATTGCTCTGTCAATTTTGTCCACAAATATGTAGTAAAAAAATGGTCCTATCTATTGTTAAGACTTTTATAATTCAAAGAAAAAAATCACATTCTGAAATTTTTTTTAATAAGAAGTGCAATAATATTGTTTCTTACACTTTTTACTTAGCTACTTAGACTACTTTCTCACACAATTATGCAGTTATTTCCCACTCGTAGTGGGAATTTATTCCACTTTAAAAAGTGGAGCAAATTCCCACTTTGAGTGGAGTAAATTCCCATGTGGAGCAGATTCCCGTGGAGTAATTTCCCTGCACCGTTTCAAGGTGGTGCTACAATCGATTTCCATCTTGGAGGAACTACCCAAGTGAATATCTACAAAGATCCTAAGAAAAGTCATACTTTTCCAAATCCCATTTTATTTTCCACGTTTTTAATTCGGATACCTAGTATTAATTTCTCTAGGACATTTTTGGAGATAGGACACCAAGCTGTTAAAATGACAATGCCTACTTCGTTAATTCAATAAATTGAAGTTGATTTTATAATAGGTTATTGGTTTGATGCTAATTTGGAGATTCACAAAATAGGACCCTTTAGATACTATAAATTAAATTAAAAATATCAAAATTTTACTTCCATACCTAAGGCGTTTTTGTTTTTTAGCATGGAGCGGGAATCGGACTGTCAAAAAAAGATCGGCATTTTTTTTTAGCTCGGGGCACTCGGAGCGCTCGATCTGTGTTACTTTTTTAGAACCGAACACGCTCGGGGCTGACTCGATTTGCTCGGTCAAAAATGATCGAGCAGATAGAGCAGAATAAAGAGCGTTGAGTTTTTGAGGGACGACAAAAAAAAAACAAACAAACAAAACAAAAGAAATGGCAGGCGAAGCTGGTTGCTCTTCCAGTGATGGTAAATAATATATTGAATTTAGAAAATTATAATTATTTAATTTACTTTTTTTTCTGGTTTTACTGTATTATGACAGTTCAGTGCTCAATTGTGTTTCTCAAATAGTTCAGGTCGCGCTCGACTCGACACTCGCTCGATTCGCTCGAGCCCCGCTCTTTGCCCCGCTCGGTGCTAAAAAAGAAAAACGCCTATAAAGTTATTGTAAAGGGTCCGATCTTGTGAATTTCCAAATTTGCATCAAACCATTTATCATATCATAATGTCTGTGTGAGTGTGCGTATGTGCGTTACGTTTTTTTTTTTGCTCCATTATCTCGCGAACTATTAATAGTATTGACATGAAATTGGACTCATTCGATGTGGAGTCGCTTTATCCTGAAAAGACGCAAATTGCAATTAAATGCGACTATCGAAACAAAAATTAATTTGTTAATTAATTACAACGAAAAGCAAGTTTCTTCATTAATGACATCGCCATTTAAACAACGGAATACGTTTTCGGAAACGAAAGGATTGCGGCTTAGTCTGTTTTAGTTCTGTATAATACGGACCATGACAAAATTTGTAGACAAGAGCTAAATAGTCCGCTGTGTGGTCCATTTACTATGGTGGCAGTAACTCATAAATACCCGGAATTTTAAAGGACTTCAAGCTTGATTGTTGTTGGCATGCCTCACCTTTGTTTAAATAGTTAGGCTTACAGTTGCAACTTATTTGGAAGCCAAGAGTTGACCGCGTTTAGAGAAGAAGCATTTATCACCTTCATTCGCACTGAATGGGTATGTACTCGCCTTGAGGCTACCTCTCAAACGCCCAATGACAGTATTGGTCATGTTATAATTTTATACTTACTTTCTTAAGGTGGCGCTACAGTTCGCCGCCAGCCAGCTCAGTCCCTAGCTAGCTGTCTCCAGTTTTGCACTCCAAGTTTATTGAGGTGCTCTTCCACCTGTGTGCGCCACCTGAGTCGCGGTCTTCCTCTCCTTCTACGTCCCTCGGGAATAGTTTCGAAGGCTTTCTGGGCCGGAGCATTGGTGTCTATCCGCTGTATATGACCGAGCCATCTGAGTCTTTGGACCTTGACCCTTCTGGCCAGGTCCATGTCGTTGTACAACCTAAAGTTCGCTGTTGTATCTTCTTTGCCATTCCCCTTCAATGCACACGGGGCCAAAGATGACCCGAAGAACTTTCCTCTCGAAACAGCCTAAGGCACATTCATCCGATTTTGTCAAGGCCCATGTTTCTGCACCATACAGAAGGACTGGGATGATGATGGTGTTGTACAGTTTTACCTTAGTTGCTCGAGAGATGGCTTTTCCGCTCAATTGCTTTCTTAGCCCAAAGAAACAGCGATAAGCAAGAGTTTCCTTCGTCATTTCGGCGCAGGTGTTATTGCCCGTGTTAAAAGCGGAGCCTAGGTAGACAAACTTTACAACGTTCGTATATCCATTCCAGTGCCCAAAAGTTAACAAAATTGAATAACATAAGGAGGTGCATTTTGAAATCAATCTTAGAACCGTTGAACTGTGCATTAAATCTGTCAACTGCTTTCATAAAAACTTTCTTCGTCAAGTGATAAATTATTTGTATTTGCCTTTATTCTGCAATCACAACCGGGATCCGGTCCAAGAGTTCTAAAATCTCTTTCGATTTCTTGTTGACTTCATCAAATTTCACACTCCAAGGCTTTCGGGGGTCCATCATTCCAAGCAAATTTTGTTTGCAGCACTGTCTCCTGCCTTGAGCTTTATTTTCGTCACTATGTCATCTTCGTCTCCTTGCTCCAATAAAATCAACTATATTTTTCCCTCAAACGATACTAAGAGCAGTATGAAGGACTTAACTAGGTTCCGTTGAATTTGTACACGTGTCACTCTATAGTAAATACATTAATAGTTGTTTTTCTTCTGCCAATGCTGCAGACAGTACTAACTGTTATGTATGTGCAGCCCGAAGTGTTGCGTTGTATTGCCAGCTCGATCTGGATAGAGCTTTTAGGTTATTTCTAAAGATGTTAATTCTCTGCATAAGGCCTCTCGTGTGTCAAATGTAAGATATCGGTGCACTCATGAGGACACAAGCGTCCTCTACAACCTCTGTCTAACAAGTCCTACTCTCAGGTGACTTCCCAATCACGTAAGGAAAGTCTAGTTTCGAAGCAACAACAAACCTCGAAAGATTCGGATCTGCACGTGGGATGTCAGTCCCTTAACAGACGACGACGTGTATAGAGTTATAAAGTGAGTATAACCGCCAACCGGGAAATGCGATGGAATGCAGCGAGAAAAAGGAAGATGATATCTGCTACGGCGACTGTTACAGAGAACAACATCCGCGTCTGTTTGAATGCGGCTTCCTCGTGTGAGATTAGGCAACATGTGCTAAGCTTCAGAGCTGTAAAACGAGCTCCTGACGACAATCCGCACCAAGGCTTCATTCGGCTACATAATCCTAATTAGCGCTCACGCCCCCATAGAAGATGACGGCACCAAAGACAAGTTAACTGAGATCCTCGACAAGACATAAGAGCAATTTGTCTTAGGAGATTTATACGCCAAGCTATGAAGAAAGGACATATTTAGTGGAAAAGTCGGAAAATATAGCCGAGAAAACCTGCGATAATTTATTCTGGCTTCTCGATTAAGCAGCGGAGCGAAATATAGTTCCTAGTAGCAAGTACCGTATCTATGTACATCTCAACAAACAAAAGGGGACCTACACATCTTCTGGCCGGTCAACTGTCAAACAGATTTATCATAATGCGATCGGCACAAGACTTTTTTCAAGCATAACTGGTGTCCGAGCCTTCGGAGTTGAGAACATTGCCTCGGATCACTACCTCGTCGTAGCCAAGTAAGTACAGTGGATATCACGGGCGGCTACAATCGCAAGAGCCCATCAGATCCTTTTCCGATCGGGTGTAAACTAAAGTAAACTAAGTCCGCTGAAGCCAGCATCGATTAGTGCGAACCAGTGGCAAATTGCCAGGAAACCATTAGGGAATCTAATGTGCTGGGTTTCACACGGCCAAAAACTGAATTCGCTGGTTTAATGAAGAATGGAGGCAGGCACAAGCAGCCAAACAAGAAGCGTATAAAGCAGCAGGACGGAAGTAGATCGGGAGCTCTAAAGGCAGAAGAGGAGAGAAGAACATAAGCTTTACGGAAAGAAAAAAATAGAGAATAAAAGCGATCGATCGAGGATGTTGAGAAACTAAAAAACAGGAATGAAGTTCAGAAGCTTTTCCAAGAGGTAATTACTGTTCAATGGCAATGACGAATCAAATTGGACTATTAAGCAGATCGCACCCGACCTTGAAGAGTTAAAGATAGCAATATCTTAGCTTAATAGCAACAAAGCCACGGGAGCTGATGAGCTGATGGCATCAAAGCGGGTGGCGATATCTTGGTAAGGAGCATGGATCAACTCATTTACAGAATGTGATTGGAAGGGTCATGTCGGATTATTGGAACCTCATCGTTGTTTGCCCATCATGAAGAAAAGAGCACTCTCTTGAACAACTAAGGTGACTCTAAGGTGACTAAGGTGCAGAAGCATGGAGCTTGTCAAAAACGGATTAGAGCGCCTTTCCAAAAAAAATTCTAGGGACGAACTATGGTACTGCCTGGATTGATGGTGATTGGCGGAGAAGATTTAACTACAAACATTATGGGTTGTACAGCCACACTGACCTAGCTAAAAGAGTAAAGGTCCAACGACTCAGATGGCTTGGTCACGTGGAGAGGATGGACACCATACACCAATGCTCCGCCCCGTTGAGTCTCCAAATCCATCCCATAGGGACGACACAGTAGAGGAAGACCAAGGCCCAAGTGGTGCGCACAAGTTTTCAACTCAGTGCGCCAAACTAGAGACAGCTAGCTAGGGACCGAGTTGCTTGGAGATGTTTGTTGGCTGAGACCCGAGTCCACCTCGGATTGTTCCGAACCTTCTCTCTTGTCATATTGTTACCATATACATATGTATGTGCCAAGAAATCGGCCAGCTGCTTCCCAGCTCTGGCACTATAGAGCGATTTTATGTTAGAATTCTGGTTGTTGGTTGTTACATAATTTGTATGTTTACCCTATATTTTATGTAAATGATAGCTCATGTATTTATGATTAACGGGGTTTTACTCACTCGACCATCAACCGCTTAAAGTATAACATCGCTTCTTTCTTCATATTTCTCTAATTACCTTTAATAAATGAATTATATATTCTAACTTGCAAAGGGGTATGCTCATTTTCGGCCCGGAGTGTACACCAATGAGTTTGGTATCAAATTAAAGGTTGTTCTAAGCCCGATATATCTGCAAAAATATTTTGTCGATAACTCATGGGAGATCCGAGATATTTCAGATTGAAGTTCGAAAGGTGTAAACATTAAAAATCAGCACTTTTTCGACATAAATGTCAATATCTTTGGATTTAAAAAAGCTAGGAAAATCACAGTGGTACTAAATTAAAGGTGGAAACCATATCTTTCAAGTCAAATAACAATTATATTTATATGATGTATATATTTTGAGATATTTTTAATTAAATCTTTAAAAAACAGTTGTTTTTAGGGAATCTTTTATGCGATAATATCTTTTAAGATTCAATGATGACATTTATTTCTTTTAGCACCGTTAAGTAGCCTAATTCACAACCTTAATTTGCATATACAATTTATCGGGGTTTCCTCAATAATTTTTGATTATAAGCAACAAATCTTTCAAAATATGCCTCAAACGTAAACATTATGAAGTTTCTCTTTTTTTAGTTATTTAAGTTATGCAAACATGCATTTTTGAAAAGGTACTTAAAACATCCTGAGCAGTACTATGAAATAGTTCCTGAAAACTTAGAAGAAGCTGAGTTGATTTTGATAACCTTCATGGCATTCAGTGGCATAAGCCTATACTAGATAGTTTTAACAACTTTGCAGCACTCACGCTATTATCTATACATGAATTATATTCTAGCAGATTTTTGTATAAAAAACAATTTAAATAGGAATTTATTATTATTATTTTATTTTTATTATATATTTTATATTATTATTATTATTATATTATTATTATTATTAAATAGAATTTATTTTACGATTATAAAAGTTTCTTTAACTCGCTTTAGTTATAATAACCATATTTTGTTCAGTTGTACAACTAATCAATAATTAAAACAAGCACTATTTTAGGAGATAATCCGAAATTATGACCCTTATAATAAACAAGGACAAAACCAACAATCTCCCACCAGGTTTACCCCTAACAATATATTCTTAATTATTATGTGGTAGGATTCTAAGCATACGTTTAAGCTGGAAAGTACAATTTGTATATATTTTATGAATTAACTAGCTGACCCGACAAACGTTGTTTGTCAACGAAAAACATTTTTTTTTTGTGAATCTAAATTCTCTTCTATTTTTTGTCTGTGCAAGAAATGTATTTCTTTTAGGTCATTTGAATAGCTAAACAATTTTATTTAATCTCTGGGGGTTCTGACTAAAAAGAGATCAGAACAAAAACATAAAATGTAAAAAAAAGAGCCAAGTTCTCTTATGTGCGAACAGCACTGTGTAAAAAGTTAGCCACCAAAAGTAATGAGATCTAAAAGAACGCCAAGTTCTTACATGTAAAAGTGTTATATTGAATATTTTAAATCATAGAAGATAATACAACAATATTAAAAGAAAACAGAAAATAGTTGGGATGAAAATTTACAAGTTCACTGTTCAAGTTTTAAAATGTTATTAATCACGCTTCAAAAGAAAACTTGCCAAGTGCACTTGTAAATTTTCATCCCAACTATTTTCTGTTTTCTTTTAATATTGTTGTATTATCTTCTATGATTTAAAATATTCAATATAACACTTTTACATGTAAGAACTTGGCGTTCTTTTAGATCTCATTACTTTTGGTGGCTAACTTTTTACACAGTGCTGTTCGCACATAAGAGAACTTGGCTCTTTTTTTTTACATTTTATGTTTTTGTTCTGATCTCACATCTTTTTGCAAAGTTTTTTTTTCTTTATGAAAGCATGAACTTCGAAATAACTTAATAAGCTAGCAATTTGCAAACTAACAGTAAAATTTCTCTGCCAATTTATAAATAAATAATAGGTAGGTTAGGTTAGAGTGGCTGTCTAGATGTCACATTTAGATATCAAGTGTCCATTGTGAAACCACTAAGGAAAGTTACTCATGGAGTTTTATGAAGTTAAACAAACCAGAATTCTATATTTTAACCTATGACCATTTAAAGAAAGTGGGTGGCAGTCACGCCCCTGTAATAAAACTATAATTTTGTACATATACCTATTTTCTCTTTTACTCAACCCAAACCCTATCAGAATTTCGAATTTAAACGTTTTCGAGCATTTTAACAAAGTGGGCGGATACCGCGCCCCTAAATGAAAATAGATTTTTTTTCTCTTTTTTTTCATGTTATTGAACCAAAACCTTACAAGAATTCTAAATTTCCACATCCTACTACCGTTTTAAGATAGTGGGCGGAAACCACGCCCATAGATGAAACTAAAATATTTTACTTACATTTTTCTTATATTCAACCAAAACCCTATCAGACTTCCGAATTTCAAGATCCTACGACCAGTTTTAGAAAGTGGGCGGATACCACGCCCCCTGAATGAGAAAATTGAAATTTTCGATTTTTTCCTTTGTATACAGCTGAAAACCTACCATTGTACCAAATTTCAAGATTCTGCTATTGTTAGAAGTGCTTCATAATTTTGATGATCAGTCAGTCAGTGAGTCAGTCAGTCAGTCAATTACGGTTTTTGAAATTTTTACTGGCCAATATCTCAGGAAGTAGTGGTTCTACAAAATTATTTTTTTTACAGGGCCTTTGTGCCCATGAAGTTAATACGAAATTCAAATTTAAAGCTTCTAACTCCATGGGCTCACAAGTTATGGAGGGTTAAAAATGTGTTTGAGTTCGACCCTGTAAAAAGGGAGTAGTGCTAGAACTTGGCTGGGCACTACCGTGCCCTTTGATATGCCGTGTGACCTTAATGAAACAAATCTTTTTCCTAAAAAAATTATGACGTCGCTTCCACTTTTCTTTTGTAACCCAAGAAATATAAGACTTTTATATATTTTAAGTTCATGACCGTCCACAAATCGTTATTTGTAGGGGCCTTAAAGAATTTGCATATCCTTATAAGCTATAACGCACACTTAATAGGCTTTCAAAATTAGTTTTTGAACTTGCAAGCGCTATGGATCTGGATACCTATTTTAAACAATAAAAAATAAAAAAGATTTCGTTCATATTTCGACGTGTTATGAATCTTTTAGGAAAGATATTTTGTAAAAAGTTGGGGAAGCTTGTTTTAGTTTTTTAATGTCAGATTAATTTTATTAAGTATTTGAATGAAAGAAACAATTTATTTTGCTTTTATCCTTCAAAAAGTATGGAAAAGTGAATTTAACTCATAACACGTGTGTTATGATGATGATCAACAGGATATAGAAGCGGTTGTTCAATGCTACTGCAATTGTCTAGTAGGTCGAAGAACGGTTGGACGCTGCGCTCGTGTTATGACTATAATATAGTCTTAAAGTTGGGCAAGATATGAAAGTAGACTCCCTTCCCAATTCTTAAATAACCTTTTAATAACTAATGATTCAGATTAGAATAACCTATGTTTTGCCAAGCCCATTACCATTAGATTAATTTATTTTTCTTTCAATTTTCATACCATTCTCAAAAAAATTATTTACTTATTGTTTTAATTTTCCCACCATTACTGTACTAATTATTTTTATATTATTTTTATATTTTATTTTAGTGTCATGAGATTTTTTCTGCATTTTGGTAGCATATTTCGTATCTATTATTGTCAAAATGAAGAAATTGCTAAAGAAATCCCGATAAGTTGTATATGAAAATAAAGGTTGTGAACTAGGCTACTTAACGGTGCTTAAAAAAATTAATGTCGTCATTGAATCTTAAAAGATATTATCGCATAAAAGATTCCCTAAAAACAACTGTTTTTTAAAGATTTAATTAAAAATATCTCAAAATATATACATCATATAAATATAATTGTTATTTGACTTGAAAGATATGGTTTCCATCTTTAATTTAGTACCACTGTGATTTTCCTAGCTTTTTTAAATCCAAAGATATTGACATTTATGTCGAAAAAGTGCTGATTTTTAATGTTTACACCTTTCGAACTTCAATCTGAAATATCTCGGATCTCCCATGAGTTATCGACAAAATATTTTTGCAGATATATCGGGCTTAGAACAACCTTTAATTTGATACCAAACTCATTGGTGTACACTCCGGGCCGGATGTCCCTTATAAAATGAGCAATCCCCTTTGTTTTTTTTGATTGAGATCATAACAAATCTGGCGACGAGGAAAAAGTTTTAAAAGTCGTGCAATAAAAATAAAAAATAAAAAAACAGTCAGTCACAAAAAACAAAAAGTAAAAATGTCAAATCGATTGATTGGTCACATCGAGCCATTTGTACCAGGTGGAAATTTCCAAGCGTACGAAGACAGAATCCAACAATTCTTCATTATCAATGATCTCCAAGAAGAAGCTAAGAATCCACTTTTCATCACCATTGTTGGAGCTGAAATTTATGAAGTCTTGATGTCTCTCACAATGCCTGATCTTCCAAGCACAAAGGATTTTGCAACCTTGATGTCATTGCTGCGGAATCATTTTTCGCCAAAGAAAAATAAACGAGCTGAAAGGTATGCATTTTGCAAAGCTAAACAGGAGGAAGGTGAGCCAATAAACGATTTTATAGTGAGATTAAAATCTATGGCCCAAACATGTGATTTTGGTGGTTTTCTGAAAACAAAAACCAACCCCACGGACAAAATGGCGGCTGATCACATGCTAAAAATTTTGGATGAAAATCTCACTGATCGTTTTATTATTGGTCTTCGCGATGAAAAAATTCAACAAGTAGGTACTCCTAAATGACGATTCTCTTTCATTTGACAAATACTGCGAAAAAGTATTGAACATGGAATTGTCACAAAAAACGTCAAAGTCACTGCAAGCTGTACCACAACAAGCAATTTATCGTCAGAAAAGAAATAACTATGTCAATAATCAAAGTCATCAAAGCACAGCAAGAAGAAGCAGCTCGCATACACCAGCAGCTCAGTCAAATCAATCAAATAAACCAAATCAGTCCAATCGTCGTTTCGAGTCCAGTCAATCATCGTGTTACCGTTGCGGTAGATTTCATAACCCGAACACGTGCCCTGCAAAAAATTGGGAGTGTTTTCGCTGTCACACAAAAGGTCACACCTCTACTTGCTGTAAAAAGAAAACTGGATGCAGTAAATGCTGTCAACACCTGTGACACCGAAGTTCCAGCGATGAGCATAAACACCATCGAGTCATCAACAACATGTGCACAGGGACCACTCCAGTGCGAACTTTTTGTAAATGGTCAACCTGTCACAATGGAAATCGACACTGGTGCCACGGCATCAATTATTAGCGAAGCTGAGTTTATTTTAAGATTTCCTAAAGAAAAATTAAATAATTCCGAAAATAATCTTTATTCTGTTACAGGTAGCATTATAAAAGAACTAGGAAGTATGAATGCTGAAGTCAGTCTTGGAGATGGAAGTTTCTTGTTAAAATTAATTGTAATCGAAGGTCAATGGCCCAAGAAGCCCCTACTTGGTCGGACATGGTTAGATTCCCTATTTCCTTCTTGGAGACAACAATTTTGTTTTGAAAAAAGTATTCAAGTTGTAAGTAATAATAAATTAAACGTAGTCAGTGAAATAAAACAAAATTATCCGGGTATTTTAGAGAAAGATTTAAGAAGTCCAATTGTCGGGTTCACAGCGAGTGTTGTTTTAAAAGAAAATTCGAGTCCAATATTTCACGCCGCGTATAGCGTTCCATATAAATTACACGAGAAGGTCGAAGCCGAGTTAATTAAAATGTGTAATGACAAAGTAATAGAGCCGGTCGAATATAGTCGTTGGGCGAGTCCAGTGGTTGTTGTCCCTAAACCAAACGGTGATATTCGTCTTTGTGTGGATTTCAAGGTGTCAATCAACAAATATATTGAAACCGCATTTTATCCGTTGCCTAATCCGCAAGATATTTATGCAAATTTAGCAAATTGTTCGGTATTTTGCGTAATTGACCTTACGGGTGCATACCAACAACTTGCCATCGATCCAGCTTGTCAAGATTTGTTAGTCATTAACACTTTAAAAGGTTTATATCGTTGTCTTCGATTGCCCTTAGGTGTCGCGAGTGGTCCAGCGATATTTCAATCCGTAATGGATCGAGTGCTCCTTGGTTTTAAAAACGTATTTTGTTATATAGATGACATCCTCATCGGGGGTACTTCAGTGTAAAAAAAACTTTATTTGAAGTGCTAGAGAAATTGAACAAACATAATATTCGTATAAACATCGATAAATGTAAATTTTTAGAAGAGTCAGTCGCGTATCTGGGTCATAATATTTCTGTCCGAGGTATTACCCCAAAAGAGGATAAAGTCAAAGCTATTTCTGAGGCACCCGCACCTCAAAATGTAACTCAGTTACAGTCATTTCTGGGTCTTATAAATTATTATGGTAAATTTATACCTCATTTGTCTACAAAGTTAAAACCTTTGTATAATTTGCTTCGTAAGGATGTTCAATTTATTTGGAGTGCTGAGGCACAAAATGCCTTCCAAAATTGCAAAACATTGCTCTTAACAAACAACATTCTTGAACTTTTTGACCCGTCTAAAGAAATAATCGTAGCAACTGACGCCAGCCCATACGGTGTAGGAGCTGTGCTGTCGCATATGGTCAATGGTGTCGAAAAGCCAGTCATTTTCGCCTCCAGTACTTTGTCTGAGTCTGAAAAGCACTACTCCCAGCTCCAAAGAGAGGCTTTAGCGATCGTGTTCGCAGTCAAAAAGTTCCATAATTATTTATATGGTCAAAAATTTGTCATTTATACGGATCACCAAGCGCTCCGCGAGATTTTTAATCCAAAAAAGGGTACTCCCCCTGTAGCTGCTTCCCGTCTTCAGCGTTGGGCAGATATACTGTCCATGTACGATTACACAATCTCATATAAACGCGGTTCGCTCATGTCTAACGCCGATGGTCTCTCTCGATTGCCAATCAAAGAAAGTACAGACGTAGAGGCAGTTGGCATTAATTTTTTTTCGTCTGAAAAAGATTTTTTTCTTCAGCCTGCACTTATTAAAGAGCATATAGTGCATGACGAAAGTCTTAGTAGTGTTTATTCGTTTTTAATGAGTGGGTGGCCAAACAAATTTCCACAGTCTTGTTCACCATTTTTCAAAATTAAAAATACACTTTCCACGGATAATGATTGTATTTATAGAGGGAATCGCATTATTCTACCAAAGTGCTTAGTCAACTCATGTTTGAAAATTTTGCATACAAATCATACTGGCATAGAACGTATGAAGATGATCGCCCGTTCCTATGTTTGGTGGATTAATTGCGATAACGATATCGAAAACTTTTCAAAGTCTTGTGAGATTTGTCAAAAGACTCAAAACATTAAAAGGGAAATAGTGACAACCAAGTGGCCGCAGACTTATTCGCCCTTAGAACGCGTTCACATAGATTTTTTTTATTTTTCCGGAAAAAGTTTTCTTATTATTGTCGATTCTTATAGCAAATACTGCGAAATCAAAATTATGAAAAATACAACAGCTGAAAATACGATTTCACAACTTGAAGAATTTTTTGTCGTTTTTGGTTTTCCGGTAGAAATCGTTTGTGATAATGGTCCACCTTTTGGATCCTTTAAATTTAAAAATTTCTGTTCTAAATTCAAAATTAAATTAACTCATTCGCCTCCTTACCACCCCCAGTCAAACGGACTTGCTGAACGTGCCGTACAAAATGTAAAAAGAGTTTTGAAAAAATTTTGTCTCGAAAAGGAAACGTCATGTCAAGAAAATATTAAAAACTATTTATTCACATACAGAAATTCGCCTACAACTTCAACGTCCAAGACACCTTCAGAATTAATATTTTCTTATAAACCTAAATTTTATTTTGATATATTAAATACTAAAGTTAAAACAAATTTGGATTATAATAAAAACTTTTGTATTAATAATAATTCTAATGAAATCGAAAAAAATGTTAAAAATTCAAAAAGCTTAAAATTTAATAGAAGCAACAAATTAAGTGTAGGAGAATTCGTTATGTATAAAAGCGGTTTTAAAAATTTTGTACGATGGATTCCTGCAAAAGTCAAAAAAGTATTAAGTAGATTAACATATTTAATAAAATTTAATAATTATATTAAGTTTGTACATGAAAATCAGTTAAGATATTCTAGTTTAAACGATAAAGTTTTTTTTGGCAGATTCTTGTTCAAAGAATGTAAAAGAAAATATTTGTACTCAAACAAAAATTAAAATTGAAAATGAAAACGAAAAATTAAATCGATATAAAACTGAATTCAAAACAAATAACAAGCGAACAAGAGATGAGTATGAAAACGTTTTTGAAAGACCCTTAAGGCGCTCTAAGAGAATCAAGAAAAAAACTGATAAATTTGTACCTTCTTAGTTATGATATAAAAAAGAAAAGAAAATGTTATATAAAAATATGTACATAAATATTTAAATTTCGTTAAAAAAGGTGGTCATAATCTAAGAAAGGGAAGATTGTTACATAATTTGTATGTTTACCCTATATTTTATGTAAATGATAGCTCATGTATTTATGATTAACGGGGTTTTACTCACTCGACCATCAACCGTTTAAAGTATAACATCGCTTCTTTCTTTATATTTCTCTATTTACCTTTAATAAATGAATTATTATATTCTAACTTGCAAATTTGTTTTTTTGATTGAGATCATAACAGGTTAAATCGATGTTGGATTTGTGATTAAATTCTTCCGTAGGACGAGGCTACCAAACCCCAACCTTACCTGCAAGAGACCAACCCCAACATCTTTGCCAGATCACCAGGAAACTTTCATTGAAATTCTAAGATTTCATATTGAAGCTGCGCATCTTAAATAAACAATTGTATAAAGTAAATTCCCTAATTGAATTAAAGTTAATTATTTTCCTCGACACTGTCCATGTTCAGATCTTGTGTACAACAATGGAAGCAGTGATACACTTGATTGAAAAATGCAGATATTTATGTAGCTATACGTATAGAAAAGCGACAGCAAACACAATGTGGTAATACGTTCATCACCAGAGGACAGAAATACATCAATCTTGATTTTCTGCACTTGGCGGCATAACGTATTGGAAATCCGATATCCCTTTATCAACAACAACTTCATAGGAAAGTGTTCTTTTGTGCCAGCACAATATATGCTTTTCAATATACAACCGGTACTTGACTGATGTAGTGATGTTCCATGCCATCTCCACTCACACCCTTTCCAAGTCAGTTTGAGTAATGGACATTGGAATTCGTATTGGGTAGATCATGTCCCAACACTCGAGACACCAACGACAAAACTATGCACACTATAGTTACTTTGGAAAATTGGTCAGAAAGCATTTTCTCAACCTTCATTCTGTTCATGTGTTGCCATCCTTAACAACGAACAAAAGTCTCTCCATAGCAGATTTATTATCTCATTACAGGAGTGTCTCGGCCTTTATCATCGGATAGATATGAAAGGATTCTGCTCAAATGTCATACCATCGGATGCTATTGGAAATTTGAACGCATTACATCTTTAGATTCGGAGTAGCATAAGGCAAGAGTAACTTCTAAAGTCTTATATGGTCATATTCATTGACAAACGGAGATGATATTGATTCTGTTAAGGGATTTCTGGCAAAATACATTTTTGAAGCTTTATAATTCATGATGTGTCAAAGTGTCAATGCTATTTGGAAGTGATAGCTAGCTATTTACCTTAATACACTTGTGGCTCTTTTTGCTACACAAGAATCCTGAGATGAAAGCTATGTACCTAAATGGCTTGCTGATAAATGTGTTCGGGGGAAATATCAGAGTGATTTGTTTTGGAACGACTTCAGTGGACACTTCCCAGAAATAATAAAAGCATTTCTAGTACAACGAATGTTAACTGGCTCTAATTGAGGTTCAAGGCAGTTCATGACACCATTCTGGCAACGCTTAAGCGCGTTTCTATAATCCAATGGAATAAATGAAAGAAACAGTGAAAGGGCGGGGTTCCGGACTGATTTGGAAATAGCGTTCGACACCGTGTGGGTATGGTTAGAGGATGTGAAATACTTTTGTTCAGAGGCTGAGGTAAGCTCGCCGGTCTTTTTAAGGTAAAAATTAAAGAGAACCAGAAACATTATTATGTCGTGTTTTTATTAACTTCTATTATACTTACAAAGGTTTTACAAACTATTAATCTAGCATTGTTCTTATCTGGTCTGGTCTGTGGTTCTAGTCCATCTGCTACTTCCTTCGATATTCTGCTGGACAAGCGGTCTTTGGTGGTCTTCTTTACTGCAGGTATAGGGTCGTAAAATGGGCGGAAATGTCCGAATGCGAATAACCGATGGAACAAATCACGGACACGGCGTTAGTTTATGTGACAATAACCCTTTCCACTGATCGGGGAAGTTTTTTGTACAGTTAGCAGAAAATCGGATCCGGTACAATCACGGCCAGATCCGATAAATCACGGACGAGTTCAGCAAATCACGAACGAATCCGGTTAACAAAGTATGAATCCCGTAAATTGCCGACAAATCCAATAAATCACGGACGAATCCGGTCAATCAACACAACGGATTCTGACTACAGGGTAAGTATACAGTCCTCTTCACTTGATTAGATGCACCCAATTTTTCTTACATAAATTTGATTTTTTTATAAGTGTGTGCAAGAATTTTCAAACAATTGCATTTATTAGAAAGCTTCAGGGGCGAACGCAGGTAGGGGTTTGGGGGGTTAAAACCCCCTCCGAAATATGAAAATATGTGCAGTAAACAAATATCCATTATTCTTCAAAAGAAAAAACAAAATACAGAAATGGTACAAAATAAATTTCCAACTCGAATTCGCAAACTATGTTAAACGAGAAATTGTAATGAATCTGTTACGATTACGATTGGTGGGTCCCAAATAACGGGAGCTGGGATGAAAATATACAAAAATTCACTTATCTGCTTGCAAATACATTACATCGGCCCTTTCGAATCTAACGGGGGTTGGGAAAAAAATCAACGAAAAAAAACCTTCATCATAGCCACACCACATCACACATACATAAAGGAATCCCTAAACGACGAACATGCTCGTGCTCGCCTTAAATTCGTCATAATAGGTAGATGGTTCGCTGTTGCCAAACATTTTCGATTTTCTTATTTTCGTAGGTTTCGTTGTTTAGTTCACATGTAGGGAGATAGTCGCAAGCAAATCTCATTTGTTCTATGAAATAATCAATAGCGAAGTGACTTATCTTCACTTTTTGACACATCCTCACACACACCTTAAAGAATCAACACGTACGAATTACGAAATGATGTTCGCCAATTTTGTATTCGCCGTGTAGGGAATAATCACAGATAATTAATTTATACAGATGTCTCACCCTTATGGCGAGAAATGATATATGAAACTGAAAGCTACCAAAAAAAAAACCTTTAATCAAAAGCTTTAACGCATTCACTTAATGCATGATATATGAAACTGAAAGCTACCAAAAAAAGCTTTTTTCCAAAAGCTTTAACGCATTCACTTAATGCATTAAAAATCTATTTTCGCTCGCCTCATTGCCCATAAATGAATACTTAGGCAAGGAAAAAAGCTTCAAAAAGCTCCTTGTCTGTTACGGCGTTGTCTGTTACGAGCAAAATATGTTTCATTTTTTTCTGCAGGGATGAGACATCTGTATAAATTTATTATCTGTGGAACAATGCAAACGAGCATGTTGCGTCGTTGCCCTACAAGGCTGAAACCACAGATAATAAATTTATACAGATGTCTCATCCCAGCAGAAAAAAATGAAACATATTTTGCTCTTAACAGACAACGCCGTAACAGACAAGGAGCTTTTTGAAGCTTTTTTCCTTGCCTAAGTATTCATTTATGGGCAATGAGGCGAGCGAAAATAGATTTTTAATGCATTAAGTGAATGCGTTAAAGCTTTTGGAAAAAAGCTTTTTTTTTTGGTAGCTTTCAGTTTCATATATCATTTCTCGCCATAAGGGTGAGACATCTGTATAAATTTATTATCTGTGCTGAAACCTTCTATTTCTTAATTTTTTTACCTGAAAATGCAATTTAAATGGAAATTGTATTCTCTCTTGATTGGCGCAAAAAAAGCAAAATGCGAATTCGAAAGTATAAGTAAAAACAACAGCAAAATTGGCCGATCAGAGAAGCATACGGGGTCCCTTGAGGTAGACTACAAGATCGTATCCATGGTAGAAATGTAGAGAAGCAAAGAAAATGGGACCGGAAACTGTCTTTAGTTTAGCCGAAGGGCTCTGCGAAATAAGGCCCCAGGAAAAAAGGCCCCAAAGAAAAAAATGAAATAAGGCCCCAAATTGGGGTATATTTTCATAATGAAGTTATGCCCCAATAATACGGCCCCAACAAAATGAAAAAAGGTCCCAAAATTAATGAAATTAGGCCCCAAACTGTGAAATTTAGACCCAATTTGTCTTTTTCATAAAAAAAACCGTTAGTTAGATAATGAAATATCACCACAAACTGTTCCAAAAACGCTCAAATGGTGACCCTTACAATTTCCCTGCAACAAGCCCCCAAAATAAATGTAATAAGACTCCAAATTGTTTTACTTTTTTTGGAAAAATGCAATTAAACCCCAATTCGTCTTTTTCATAAAAATAACTTAGTAAGATAATGAAATACCACCCCAAACTGTAACACAAATGCTTGAAATGTGACCTTAACAATTTCCCTGCAACAAGAACTCTTAGTAGAATAGAAACTAGTGGGTCAGAAGGGGCGAATTTGAATTAATTGTGAGCTAAAATATCTTCAATTCTATGCTAGTTTCAAGGCGATTAAATTTCCAATAATATTCTCTAGCAATTTTTAATCTTGCACTTTTCATAAAAACTTCAAACGTCCCTCCTGAAAAATGTTGAAAATCGACTTTGGCGTTTTTTCTTTGAGACCACAGACTTGTGGGTGATAAGGGCAGAATTTGAATTTGAGACTACTGACTCACTTTGGTGGATCATAAGTTGCGAAATCAAATTCGGGTCTTCTAACCCTTGTGGTTAATTTTAGATTATTGTTTGACAATAAATTGAGTAAAAAGTTTTTAACATTTGCAAGCTTTTACCCTTGCATAACGGTTGAAATAAACCGTATGCTTTAAGTCTATGTGACGTAACGTAAAAATGCAAACTCACCGAACTTTGGGATTCGGTAAGAGTTGGGAATTCTACAAGAACACTATACTTGAACCCACTTTCATTTTACTGAGTTGTTTTAATTGCATTGATAGCTCCATCAGAAAGACCTTTTTTTATTGATAGAAAGTCCAGCGGATATCTAATTATTGATTTCATAGTTCATGTTGAACACGTAAGAACCATTTACTCTGTTTTGTTATTAAACCTTAACTCCAAAATCAGTGTAATATGTTTTAAAAATTGTAGTTTGAAAAAAAAAAACAGCAGGTGCAATTGCTAGCGAGCGAAGCGAGCGGAAAAAATTTTGCCCAAAAGAGAATCAATTTGGGGTGTGAAAATAAAAAAAAATCGCGCGAAAATAGGAATAGGTAACAACTTGTTTTTTTCATAAAAAACTTTATTTAAGGTGATGTCACCACAAACTTTTAAACAAATACTTGAATTGTACCTTGAACATTTTCCCTACAACAAGGACACTCCTGTCCATCTGCAATGGATTCGGCTTGAATTTTAAGGTTGCATTCATTGCAAATCTTAAGATTTTAACAAGGCAACAGCAAAATATTTGCCCGCAAATCCTCACAAATTAGAAATTACGCAATTAGCTTTAACAAGCTTTGGGTCCTCGATTAGACAAACTTGTTAATGCATTTTCATGTTAATTTTGAAAAATGAAATAAAGTCCCAAATAGTTTTTAAACTAAAATGAAATTAAGACCCAAAAGTTCATTTCAAAGTGAAATTATGCCCCAAAAGAAAATGAAAAAAAGCCCCAAAAAAATGAAAGAAAACCCCAAAATTTGAGAAATTTCGTTGTTGTTGTTTTGTGTGCTTTTTTTTGGGGCCTTATTTCATTTTTTTTGGGGCCTTTTTTCCTGGGGCCTTATTTTGCGCCCCCTAAAAAAGAACACAAGCTTGTTAAGTGGCTCATATACCTTGCCAAGTGTGGCTTTCCTCAGATGCCCACAGACCTCTTGGTGACAAACTTCTATCGTGAGGACAAACGTAGGTCTGCTTTCAAAGATAGCCTCAAGATGTCACATTAGATTATGAACTGAGGGACTCAGAACAGCAG
This sequence comes from Sphaerophoria taeniata, assembly GCA_943590905.1. Lineage (NCBI taxonomy): Eukaryota > Metazoa > Arthropoda > Insecta > Diptera > Syrphidae > Sphaerophoria > Sphaerophoria taeniata. The sequence continues at coordinate 233,637,204 of OX016540.1, read as the reverse complement.
AGGACGAGCGATCGGGACATATGAGTATTTAGAAGAGATTGACACAGCCGGTATTTTACAAGATTCCCTTCTTAATCGAGATGATCCATCATTCAGCCTATCTCTAAAAACAGGAGTCGCCAAGAGGTTGGAAAAATCTTTATACTGTACAATATGGAAACGAATATGAGGCGATCACTGTACTTTTTCTCTTCACTGACGACACCTTTGCTTGTGTTTTCCTGTGATGCCTCCTCAAGCTGTTGCAAAAAGTGTGCCGGATAAATAAGACTTACCTCTTAGGCAGATCTGATATAATCTGAGACGTTTTTCTAATATGTGGCCAATATAGTTTCAACGAACGGATTATGGAAATTAATATAAAAAGCTCAGGACTGCTTAAGTCGATGGCCACAAATCCCTCCTTTCATGGGAATCAAGCGACTTCTGCGTATTAACGGAATCATCTTGTAGTCTCTTTTACCCAATACAACACGCCCTCGAGCTGTGTAATATAGCCCATGGGTGCATTTAAAGAACTGGAAAATCGATTACAAAAAATTTCAAACAACGTTACGACGACGCGACGTACTTTTTTAAAGTGTTGGAAATGATCTTGGATTATTTGGAATAATATAGGTACATATTTGACTGAAATATAAGATTGTTTTTAATTAATTATTTGTTGTATGTTGTCTTTTATTTATTTAGAAATAAACAGTTTTTGACTTATAAAATTACAAATTATTAATTTACTAAAGGGAGCTGACTACTGACAACTCCCGTGGCCGACTACTGGAATTTGAATTGTAGTTAATACATTTTTTTTAGGTAATCTGCAAATATCAACAAATCGGAAAAACCAAGTTTCACGTCCAACAATTAAATAACGGATTTTTAAAGACCACGCAAACACAAAAATTAAGTTAAAGGGCTGACTACCAATGCCACCACCCTATAATACATCTGTGGCAATAACCCATAACACCATAAGTCAGTTTTTGTTACTTTTCAGGAGAGGCATTTGAAGTGTTTGGCATTATTTGAAGCGATTTTACAAACAAATATATAACCAAAAGCGCAGTTTTTAAGTTCTTAAATGATAAAAAATTTACTTTTCTTTGATTTGAAATTTTAATTTTATTAAAATTCTTTTATTATGCTGTGATTTTGAGCAAAACAGCGACTTAGTTCAGTTACTCCATACAAAATGTATGAAACGATTTAGGGAAAAATGACATAAGTCAACTTATCTGCAGATATGTGATGGTATCTTTCTACGGAAAAAAAGCACAAGTAGACATGTGCTTACATGATTGAACAAACGAAATTTGGAAGAAAAGCGTAAGTAGACATGTGTTTACAGGAATGAATGCAAGAAATTTAGGAAAAAAAGCATAAGTTAACTAACTTGGTTTAATGACATAAGTAGTTCCGTTGTTTTGAATATAAATGACTTGTGTTATTTTTCCTTTTGCGAATTTGGAATTTCCCAACTTATGTTTTTCTTAAAAGGGCTATATCTTTGTAACGGCTAAAGATATCAAAATGAAAAATTAACAGATTGAAGAAAAAAGGAAAAGGAACAAAATGCCATCATTAACTCAATTTGAGCATAAGTCGACTTATGCTGTTATGGGTTATTGCCACAGACATATATATTTTTTTAACCCCCCCCCCCCCGAAATTTTTTTCTGCGTTCGCCCCTGGAAAGCTTATTAAGTTCTCAACAAAAAAACACCAACAAATGGTAGCTTAGTGGAAGTTAACGATAAGATAGAGAAAAATTCTTGCCTATGTTGTAAGAAAAAGTGCATTTTTTTTTTGTTCACATGATTAGACGCAACTGTAAAATGGTAGTAAAAATGAAACACAGACTTTTTGATATACTTTTTTCTCATTTATTTGTTTTTTTTTTTATATTTTTAGTAATTTGTAGAACCACCATGTTTTAAAATCACATCAAAAATTCTATTTTTTAATGAACCGTACAGCTTTTCTAAATAATTTAAGGGAATCTTCTTCCAGACTTCTTTGATGGCGACAATTAGCTCTTCACAGGTCTCATACTGCCTCCCTCCTTCGTAAATATTACGCGTGAGCCATCCCCAAACATTTTCAATTATGTTTAGGTCAGGTGAATAAGGTGGCCATGACAACAAATCCACATTTTCGGCGGCAAGAAAGGTTTTGACTACACGAGCGTTGTGGATTGGCGCGTTATTTTGCTGAAAAATCCAGGGTATAGGTCCGAACAGTTCTTTCATAGCAGGAAAGGCTGATTCCTAAAGAGCTTTGTAGGAAAGTCCCGTCATTTTGTTGGAAACGAACACCAAATCGAACGCCCCATAGTACGAAATGGCTCCCGAAACCATTACTCCTCCTTGCCTCGATTGGTGACGTGTCAAAAACTTTTCCTCTTTTCTTACATCATGGAAATAGTAATTTTACCCATCAGGGCCATCCAAATTAATTAATTTTTTTTTCATCTGAAAAAACGACGTTTCTCCAATTCAGTACACTTCCAAGCTCGGTATCCCACGTCATGTGAAGGCCTGCGAATTCCAACCGCTGTTCTTTTCGTACGGCGTTTAGTGGGGCTTTTTTTAAGTTTTTTTAATTTGAGATGGTCTGCACTCAATAAAGCTCGCCGAACAGTTGAGATGCTTGCAGTTATCCCCGCTTTTTCCTTTATTCTGCTGGTGGAGGCAGCTGAATTTGACGCAATTCTTATTATTTTTCTTTTCTCCTGAGGAGTTAAAGCGGTTTTTGTCTGTCCTTTGTAGTTTTTTCCATATGAAGCACTGTTTTTTAACCCTCCAGTGGGCGCGTGGTTAAAAGAGACACGAGTGGTCGCGTGGTCTACGACTGTAGACCATTTTGTTTTGCCAAAAAATATATATACTATAGCGTTTTAAGAATTCAAAAAAACTATTCAAAAAACATAGAACACAAATTCATTAATAAGTTAAAAAAAAAATAAAATGTGCACTACAAATCACAATGAACGCATATACATTTCAAGTGGTATACCTACAAGCAAATTTAACACTTTTTTTCGCACGTCACCCTAGAGGTCAGCTCACGGACCCAAAAATAGGTCCCTGAGATAGTAGAAGCAATTTTCTTCACTAATCAATTAATTTTTTAATAAAAGTAGTTAAAAATGTACAATCCCTTACCTATAATAATACAATTGAAGACAACTTTTTTTTTTACACGAGTGGTCGCGTGGTCTACGATGGTAGACCAAGAGACTTTGAATACCTTTTAAGCTTTCGTATGCCCCCTCCGAAGAAAAATAGCATATTAATTAGGTAGAGCAACTAATTATCTACAGCTATTGTAAACGATGGCGGAAAAAAATTGTTTTTCTGCGAACGGCGGCGTTTTAAAAAAGACTGGTCTACGACCGTAGACCATGCGCCCACTGGAGGGTTAAATAATTTCTCACTACATGGTCACTTCGGCCTATTTTTTTAGCAATTCTTCTCATGGAAAACCCTTCGGAATGGTACGCGTCAATTTTTCCTTTTTCTTCCGCGGTTAAAACTTTTTTTTTCCCATTTTTGATTTAAAATAATATTAAACACTTTTTTAATCTTAAACTTTGAAACTAACTCAAAACCACGTTACAGATCGCGACCAATTAACCAATTAAACGTGTGCGTCTAGTCATGTGAACAAAAAAAACTGCACTTTTTCTTACAGCATAGACAAGAAAGAGAAAAAAAATCCGTTATCTTCCACTCACGTTTTATATTCGTCGTGTCCGTCGTATTCGTCGTTTTCGTCGTATTCGTCGTTTCGTCGTGAATAATAAAACAAAACAACATACTAATCAACAAATAAAACTAAAATTAAATTAATAAATTCGGCCCACAAAACAAAACAAAAATATGTAAAGAAATTCAAAAAATAAACCTCCATAAAGAACAAAAAAAAATAGACCAACCGTTACCTACATACATGCACAAACAAAGAAAAAATCCCGCAATAAAAAAAAAAGTTATCAAGAGCAATAATACAAAAAAAAAAAAAAAGAAAACAAAGCACAGCATCTCGCCAAAATTAAAAACAACAACAAAATGCCTAACATAGCGCAGTGAGTACCCATCATCCTTCCCTCCCTAGCATTAACAGTTGTGTGGCTTATCATGTGCATCCATTGCAATGCGTTTTTTTTGCTCATACAATGTTTGTACATGATGTGTCATAAACAACAGACGATAATAGAGAATTACTGTTTTGAATTCCAGGGCCGGATCGGTTCACGCCACTGCTAAGGCATAACACTAGCAGGGGCGCTGAGTCGAGAAGAAGTCTGGTTTTCAAATCAGTGGTCTTCTTAGAGCTCGTCTGTTTTGGTTTTTGAATTTTTCTAATATTGCAATGGCCGAGAATTTCAGAGTCGACTATAGTAATATTCGTGGGTTAAGAACGAATTTTCTGTCGACGTACCTCCACACTGTTTTACACAGGCCAGCTGTTTTGGCACTAAGCGAAACCCAAGTAGGTGAGGCTACTGATCCTACAGAATTTCATATTCATGGGTATAACTTAGTGCCTCTATTCCTTTCTCACCATGGCCTCGCCGTTTATATTAGAAGTGATATTGCTTACCAATTTCAACCATAGTATAGCTCTTATTTAAATCCCTTCTTTAATTTTATGTGGTTCAAATTTTCCGTAAATAAGCACATCATCCACTACTGTTTCCTTTATAGAAGCCCAAATTTGGACAGGGTTTCAACTTCTAACGAATTTGACTCACTGTCCGACTCCATCCAAAGAATTATTTCCTTGTATCCTCGCACTGAAATCGTTATTACGGGCGATTTCAATGTACACAATTCTTCCTGGCTTCTCCATTCGAGCAAGACAACACCCGAAGGAGTGTGTGCTGAGATTTTTGCTGAGTTTAACCATCTTAATCAGCTGGTCAACGAGCCCACTCGAATACCGGACATTGACGGCCAAGCAGAAAACACTCTTGACTTGTTTCTTACCTCTGACCCTAATAAGTATGCAATTAGTGTACTATCGCCTCTAGGCCGATCTGACCATTGTGTCATATCTGCTAATTTCTCGTGTCAAAAACTTCCAGTTAAAGAAAGAGCTCCTAAGAGAACCGTTTGGCAGTACGAGAAAGCCAACTGGGACGGTCTCAATAACTTCTTCAGGATCTTTAACTGGTCACTATGCTTCCTCGATAGTGACGTAGACTCCAGTGCGGATATGATTACAAGTTTAATTCTACTGGGAATGAGAACTTTTATCCCAAACAGGGTTAAAAGCATCAAACCCAAAGAGAACGCATGGTTTGACGTGAGCTGTAAAGAGGTTATCAGGGTTAAAGAGGTCAGTTTCCGTTGTTACAAAGCCAACCCAACTGAGGAAAACCGGAATAAGTTTAAACAAGCCAGGAAGGCCTGCAATGCCCATATTCGAAGGACCAAGTTTTTGCATGACCAAAAATTAAGGCAAAAAATACTGCAATGTCCCAAAGGCAGTAAGAATTTTTGGTCATTTGTAAAAAATATGAAGAATTCTTCTTCTTCCTCGGTCCCTACGCTTGTTGACAATGACACTCCAGTTGTTAGCTCTCTCGCGAAAGCTAACCTTTTTGCTAGGCAGTTCGCCTCCAACTCTTCGCTGCCAGAGAGTGCCATGACTCCTCCAGTTCTTGAGCGCGTCAATGATTCCATGGGACAAATCTTCTTTCGCACTCGTGCTGTGGCAAGAGTCCTAAAAGATCTCAACATACACAAATCCGCTGGCCCGGATGGTATCTCCGCTATTGTTCTGAAGAGGTGTTCTTCATCGCTGGCAAAATCCTTGCGTAAGCTTTTCCATCTATCCTATTCTTCTGGGCTCGTTCCGAGTAGTTGGAAAACAGCATTTGTCCAGCCTATACCCAAAAAAGGCGAATCCTCCTCTCCCTCCAATTATCGTCCGATTGCACTTACATCCCTTCCTTCTAAGGTCATGGAAACGCTGATAAATTATCAGCTTAAGAAATATCTTGAAGACCGAAAGCTTCTTAATGACCGGCAGTACGGCTTTCGCAGCAACAGGTCCACTGGTGATCTGATGGTTTATCTCACTGAACAGTGGAACAAATCTTTACATCGTTTTGGAGAAAGTAAGATTGTTGCACTTGATATTTCAAAGGCATTTGATAGAGTTTGGCACCAGGCTCTCTTATCGAAAATGCGTGCATTCGGTATTGATGAGTCCCTCCTTCGTTGGATTAGAAACTTTCTCTCGAACCGTTCTATACAAGTTGTATTGGACGGGTTCAAGTCTGAAACCCACAATATAAATGCTGGTGTGCCCCAGGGCTCCGTTTTGTCTCCGACCCTCTTTCTCATTTTCATAAATGATCTCTTGTCTGTAACTTCTAATCCAATTCATTGTTTCGCTGACGATAGTACCCTTTTCATATTCGTTCCCAGACTCACATCCCTCCTCTTCGGATGTGGAACTGCAACGACTAAATATGATAAGCTCATTAAACTCTGACTTAAACAGCATTGTACAATGGGGAATAAGAAACCGCGTAGAGTTTAATGCTTCGAAAACTCAATGCTGTCTTGTATCGTTGAAGCGAGATATACCCCCCTTGCCACTGTCCATGAGTGGCACTTGCATCAGCGAAACCGATCATCTCGAGATTCTCGGTATGTGCATCACCGACCACCTCTTGTGGAACGAACACATACGCGATGTCAACAAAAATGCCGCAAGATGTTTAGGTTTTTTAAGAAGATGCAAGACATTTTTTTCCCCCTCTGATCTGGCTACCATCTACAAAACTTACATACGTCCAAAGCTTGAGTACAACTCCCACGTTTGGGCTGGTGCTCCAGTAACGTACTTAAGTATTTTGGACAGTATCCAGAGCAGAGCATTTAAGATGATTGGTGACCATGCCATCGTTGAGACATTTACGTCACTTGAACATCGACGTAATGTCTCATGCCTCACCCTCTTTTACCGTTACTTCAATGGTTTATGCTCTAGTGAAATAGCCAGTTGCATTCCTCCCCTTAAGATATTCAACCGTAATACCCGCGCCTCCAGGAATGCCCATCAGTTCACCCTTGAGCCCAACTTCGGTCGTACGGTCATGTTCAGAGAATCGTTCTTTAGCCGTACTACGCGAATGTGGAACTCTGGAACTCTCTTCCACACTCTGTCTTCCCCGGTCATTGCAATGTTCAAGAATTCAAAAACAATGTTAACCGACACCTCATCCTTAACCCTCTATCTAATTTCCCTAACGCTTGCACTGTGCTTTGGCATAAAAAGCGAAAAAAACCCCTTGAGTGCGTGCTCATTATAAAAAAAAAAAACCTACTATATGTTGGTGTTTTTTTGTTGCGAACTTGTGCATTGATGGGGTATGGAGAAGAAGAGTAAACAGCAAACTTTACGGGTTGTACCACGGCACGGCTATATCAAAACGGCGCAGTCAGCGCTAATTGTATCCTACAGGCAGGTAGGACAGCCATTTCTACGTACAACGGCACGGATCTAGCCAGAAAGCTCAATCATTTAGAGTGGATGAACACCAAAGCCCCGGCCCGGAAAGCCTTCGACATCTTTCCCGAGGGACGAAGAAGTAGGAAAAGACCACGACTCAAATAGCGCACCCAAGTGGAAGAGGACCTCAATCAACTTGGAGTGCAAAACTGGAGACAGGGACCGAGCTGGCTGTGACTGGCTGGCTGGTTGAGGCCCAAGTTCACAACGAACTGCAGTGCCACCTTAAGTAAGTAAGTAAGTAAGTATTTATACTACGAACGAAAGGCACATCGTGTGACTTATAGTGTTAAAATAAATAAATAGAGTGGCGCGACAGCTCTTGAAGGGCCAAGGCCTAAGTGGCTTACTCTCATCAACAATTCTCTGGGTACGTGTGAAGAATTGAGAGGACCTACAATTTAACGCCGATTCCGAACGGCTAAGTTGAGAAGCACTTTTTTCATGACCAGATTGATACTCTTGGAAGTGTTGTCAGTTCTTCACAAGAGGCAGTACTCGTGAAAGATGAAATAAAAACTTTTATGGGCACGAGTAGGACTCGAAGCCACGACCTTCTACTTAGCAGCCAACACACCTAAACACTAAGCCACGGGCAGCAAGTGTAGTGCATGAAATGTTAAAACAGACTTATGGCGGGAACTTGTTATGAGTCATTGCAAGGGCCATTATCTATAAGGCTGACCAAACTTGGCATAAGTAAGCCCTTGTTGTATATGCTTTATCATACGGTAGAAAGTTTGTTGTAAGCAGTGGCAATGTTACTTCTACCACAACATTTGAGGTTGAAAATGGTCTGCAACAGGGAGTGGTTAACCAGCCTATACAGCGATCTGATATTGGTACTTAGGCATATGCTGACGATCTAATTATGTACAGAACTGCCCAAAAGGTTGAAGTCAGTGAAACTGCGATGACTGGAAGCTGAAAATAAAACGTCCAGAAATGTGGGATGTTCCCGAACTCGGTGGGGTGACTGGGGTCACGAGGGATGCGTGTAAGAATTGGCGCAAGATGGTCATCGTCACAAACAGAATTTTACGAGCAAAAGTAAAGTGAAGTTTCTCTATATTTGGTTGGATCAGTATTTATATTTCAATAGACATAAGCTGCTCTAACCAGGGCCATTAAAGAGCCTTTGCTCTGTCGAAATGGTTGTTTTACAGAAGCTGGCTTGACCTGAAAATGAGAGTTATTTGCTAAGTGGCATTCTTTAGATGCGGTCAGATACAAGACAGATTTGCTTAAAAACCACTCATGGTAAGAACCGTGGACCTGTGGCTTTTTTACAACATATAACTTCTCGCACAAGACGGATCAAGTGATTAAACTAGTGTACACCAGAGCTCAAGAAACAATTGTAGCAGTACCTTATTTAAAGCCGGCGAATGTACTCCGAAAAAGCGAAGGCTGTCTATCACATCGGCCGGGCAAAACGGTCAAAGGGCTTCACTATCTTAACTACTGGGCCGTTTCGACGGTGTAATATCTTCTTCACCACCGCAATGACAAATTGGACGAATTGGGCCATACAAATGAGTGCGGTATCCTCTGTAATTTCCATATTTGACCCGGGTGACTTCGTTTTTGTTTCTAAACCCTAAAAATTTAGTCGCCACCGCTGCCCTACAGACATTTCAGTCAAATAGGATGTAATTTCAGAGTTAAAGAAGTTTGAGCATCGCTGGGAAAATTTTATCGAGCTAAAAGGAGACTATACTGAAAAACAAATCTATGTAAGTTCTTGTTGAGGGAGATAGTATAACTATTTAACGCTTCGTTAAAATAGGACTATACATATATCATATCTACAAAGAAAAATCAAATTCCCTAGGATTGGAGCATTAAATTCCCATATTATCTAATAATTGCATTCATGTTCCATCTTGGTAAATTTGGATTTTTTTATTGAAAAGAAAAAGCAAACAACCAGAAAAACTTTCCCAATGAAAAACTGTCAATTGTATCATTTGCTTTCAAAGTGTCTGTTTCGGTACTTGACTTAAGGACAATTCCCAAATTAATCAAATTGACATCTGTTTTATTTTTTACTTCTTCACTTTCAGAGTAAGAGAAATACCTAATGACATCTTCGGATTGACAGTTGGCCAATCTTTATCTCTTTTTTTCTATTTCTATTTTCTATTTCTATCGGTCCAATCCAATTCACTTACATTCTCTGTTGTTTCAATTTGAGTAAGAGTGGCATCTGGTAAATTGTTTCTGGAAGTGAAAAACAATAAGGAATTTGTTGTATCTTCAAATCGAGTTAGTGAAGTGTCAAATAAAAAAGACAGATGAGAAATGTTAAAAGCTTGAATAATAAAGCACTGAAAGATATGTTAGTGTTCTGTCAGCAACTTATCTTTTATTTTAAAGAATAAATATGCTGACAGAGTTATGTGATGGTCTCAAATATCTTTGAAAAAATCGGAAATCACTGCTGTAAGAACCATATAACTTATTTTTCCTTCCAATAGTCTACTTCCGTCACTTATTATCTCTAAATACCAAACAAACAAGAACTTAAACCCATTTCAGAGATAAAGGAAGGTTGCAGCATTATTAAAGTTTTCATCGAAATTCAGACTTCAGAGCAAAAGTTCACACTAAGTTCGTAAATTGGAAAGAAAAACAACAGAAACAGAAGGGAGAGGTCAGCTCTCAGGTGCATATTAATTACAGCTTAGTCCTTTGTTTTCATTTGAAAATACGCTGCACTTCGGATAAGGGAAGGGATATATATTATTTCTCTTTGTGGCTTTTCTTGTTAAATTTTCTCAGAGAAATTATCTCAACTGTCACGAGCAGCTTTGTGTATAAGAAGGTAAGCCTCAAGAGCTTATTATAGTAAAGGAAGCAAACTAAAGGGTTTGTTTACAAACACTGATTCCTCGACAAAAATTACTGCCACATACTTGAAAATGAACATTTCCTTTGTGATACTTTTTTCCTCAAGGCTGAGGTAGACTCGTGGGTGTTAAGGATCATTTCCAACGAAAGCAAATAAAATTTGGATTTTTAGTGTTTCATATACGGTATCTTATTAAATAATACAATAATTTAATACTGTCACAAGCAGAAGAATAGAGAACGAACGGTGGCGGGCCTCAGTAGGGAGCGGCCTCTTCAGAAGAAGTGGTCTACTGTCTGTCTCTAGTCAAAATTTGAGGTAGCCGTCTGATGGCTCCTGTCTGTGGTGCGGTTAGAAAAAAGGCAGCAATAGAGTTTTTGGTTGGAATAGGTCCAGTCTCTAGCAAGAGACTTGAGAATAAATGGTGAGTGGTCTCTTGGTGACACGACGCGCTCCTGCTCGCGGTATTCTTTGAAGAAAAATAACTAATAAATTATTTTTCGGAAACAGTACAGCAATCAATAATAAAGGTCAAGGAGAAGCCTTACCTCGTCTGGGATACACATAAGAAAAATAAATAGAGTGGCGCGACAGCTCTTGAAGAGCCAAGGCCTAAGTGGCTTACTCTCATCAACAATTCGCTGAGTGCGTGTGAAGAATTGAGGGGACCTACAATTTAAGGCCGATTCCGAACGGCAAAGTTGAGAAGCATTTTTTTATAACAGATTGATACTCTTGGAAGTTTTGTCAGTTCTTCGCAAGAGGCAGTACCCATGAAAGATGAAATAAAAACTATAGGCACGAGTAGGACTCGAACCCACGACGTTCTGCCTAGCAGCCAACGCACCTAACCACTAAGCTACGGGCGACTGCTGGGATACACGTAGAAGAAGTAAATATCGGATGATTACCCCAAAAGGTTTCGGTTAAGAAGCTGTCCACCGTACAATTTATGGAAAGTTATTATTAGTGAATCATTATATCCAACGTGCCTGCAAACTGAAAACTTCAAAATAGCCTACTAGGCACATCCGGCGAGTATTATGTAACGGTTCACCCAGAATCAAATATGTGTATGCAAATATATCCGGGAAGCTTCATGTAAATGACATCATCCTCTCTCGATAATCATCCGCTCTCTTATATCAATGAATCTGTGAGCATTAAGAATTATTATTAAGTCAGTCTTATTTGACATCTTACAAGAACAATTGCAACAAGTTTGGTTCGGCGTTTCTAACTTCCTGTCAACTGGATTGGTACTCGGCAGAGAAAAAGTAAGAAACCTGATTTGAATACAAAATTTCACTTAATTTGAATTGTAAGGGAGTCAATGAATTTCTCAATACTAGGTTGGTTAACTAGCCAATTCAAATTTTTGGACCTGGGACAACCAGAAGAGTTTAGGAAGCTCAAACAGGATAATTCCCTCAAACAAGATCCTCTTAGTGGGCTCTCCGGTTCAATCTTCTAATAATTCTTCCACAAGGAGTTTCCAGTCTGTCGGATCGCCACATGTGCTACTGATCTCAGCCTAAGATACTACAATTTACCTTCGGAGACCATCCCTCGTCGGCGAAGTTCATGCGTTGCAATCAAGCTTTCTGACAAACATTTGTTTGGTCATTGAAGCGGAACTTAGATCTTCTTCTTCGTCTAGGACATAGCTTTGCGGAAACCAAGACTTCCTGAGCTAGAAAAATATCGACCATGTATTATTTCCAATATTGCTTTTTGAATTTGCTTAATTCATCCTGCTCCCAAAAGGTATCAAATCTCTACGCATTCTTAATCCAATACTTGGTTGATGATGTGGTTTACCATAATATCTTCGTATGAAACATTATCCAAAATCATTATCCAATTAAAACCGAAGATGAAGAAAATTGAATCAATATTTTATTGATAAGCCTTTTATAGAAATGTCTTTAACTTCATACAGCTTATGTTCGAATCATTAAAATAATAACGAAAGAGGTTACCCAAACATGTTCTCGACTGTCAATCCACTCGGGATTAACTACAAGCATTCTCGAAGGAACGTTATCTTCAATTTTAGTTCCTCTTCATGAATCCTTGCTGTTATTGATTTCTTCTTTCATGGATGCAAGTACACATATGAACATACTCACATAATACCAAAGTACCTACCTACATTGCTTTAATTGAGAAGCGTACGTCAATTTGATTAGGTCTTAACAGTTAAACAAGTAAAATTGGAAAAGACTATGTCGAGGAATAGCTCCTTGCTGAAGATACTGTTTCGGAATCGTACGAAAGTATGTAATTAAACTGATTCCATTTATGTATTCTTTAATTACAAGAGACAGAAGAAAGTTCTTACTTATATGACGGCTCCAGTGAAACGACAATTTGATTAAGAATTTAAAAGGGTGTCTCAAATTTCAACTGAAATTTTCACAATTATGATTAAGTTAAATGATCTGATCTGCCATGGGATAAGTCCTTATTAAAAGGATTAATTGGATGATTTTATCTTATATTATTATTATATCCAACGGACATGCGACATGCGAGCTGTAATTGCTCTTGTGAGTTATAATTGGAACTGGTTTACGACAGTGGAAAGGAGCATTTTAGATTTTACAACTCAATTAAATTGCTTTCAAGGGCAATGTTTACTTCGATAATGGGAAAAAAGAGCTTCTCTAACGTCCGCTGTAAACTGTAATTCATTATGACGTACTCTAGCTTAACGGCATAAAGTATCTAGTGTTTGTCCCTTGACCGGTTTTTGATTGCGGAATTCCGGCCACCTTATCATTTTGTTATAAGCAGCTAATATTTTAGCCCAGGAGCCCCCATACAAGAAATTCCCGTCATCGCGCCCACTAAAATTTTAAATGAGGAATAAAAGATAAAGCCAAGACGAATAAGATTCGCTTGGTCAGCGTGAATTTAGTAAGAAACTACTGTAGTTTGCAATAAAAATACAGTACTTTAGGTCATAATAAAACCTGATTTGCGCGATACTTTCGGCAGCTTGAAAGCTAGCAAACCAAGGTATTTCCACAACTAACATAAGGACGCGTGTAATGAAAGAAACAGAAATAGAATCCGTGATGATGGAGACATTTCACCGTTATTCACCACATTGCAACAGGTATGTGCGGCCTTTCCGGCTAACTAAATTCACGCCGACCAAGTGAATCTTATTCGTCTTGGCTTTATCTTTAAATCCTCATTTAAAATTTTAGTGGGTGCGATGACGGGAATTTCTTGTATGGCGGCTCCCCGGCTATTTGGGATAGCCTCCAATCTTCTCCCATTACTAAGACATTTACTGAAAGAGGCAGACGTAATTATGGATCATGTCAAATTCGTTCTATTTTTGTAAGGCATTGCACAAAACTCTCAAAAGTCAACCCCAGAGGCACGAAATGGAGTGCTTTCAGCTGCTCACCTTAACCGAAGATATTGGTGTAATCGGGACAACACAGTGACGTTTTTAAGAACAGCATTTCACATTTTCACACTCCAATATTAATTATACCGCTTCTATGTCAAAGTGAGAAAAATAACAGCCTGAATTGGCCCTGTCACCGTTTTGCCCCTTTAGAAGTAGGCGAAATAGACAGAAATTGCAGGCGAATGAGAAGGCTTACTTTGCATACCTCGAGGAAAATATTTTTAAAAAGTTTCAGCATTTGACCTAGTTTTCAATCGAGTTTAACAGAGACTTTATGGAAAAAAAGGTGCAGTCGGCGACTCCTAATTTAATTCGATTACAAATTATCCGTTACGGCGGTGATATCTGCATCAGGTGGCGACTATCCGTTGCAAGGAATACACTGTGCCAAAAAAGACATCCATCAATCCGATAGGAAGAAAAACGCACCGGTGCATGTGTTCTCGGTGCGGACGAATAAATTATTGAATATTATAATCTCATCTAGAAACATAGAATACTAGAATACGACCTTAAGTTAAATTTTGGTATTTTATGTAGTTGTATTACCGCTTTGCTGACAGTAGTCGATGAAATAAGACAAAACATTGATAATGATCAAATTACTTTTCTTTTACTGCTTGATTTTTCACGTGCTTTTGATACTGTTGATCACAATATTCTTTGCAATAAGCTCTTAAATCGTTTTGATTTTTCTTCTTCTGCGACAAAACTTCTTATGTCATATCTTTCTGGTCGGGAACAAGCGGTTTATGCAAACAACCTACTGCCCAACTTTATAGCCGTGCCTACAGGAGTACCACAAGGCTCTATTTTGGGGCCTTTGCTTTTTTCACTTTATATTAATGAACTTCCATCTGTCATTACAAGCTCTAATATTCAACTCTATGTCGATGACGCTCAGCTTCAAATTAGCTGCCCTCTCGGACTAATTGAAAATTGTGTAAGTCGCATTAATGCTGATCTTGAAAACATAGCTAATTGGGAAAAGAAAAATCTCCTTTCGATCAATTCAGCTAAATCTATGTGTATTGTCATCTCTCGGAAATGTACATCAACCTCTTATTTTCCCACGATAATCCTCAACAATGACCCCATCGAATACGTTTCCACAGCCAAGAACTTAGGAATGGTTTTCAACAAAACCCTGACTTGGAGTAACCACATCAGTGTAGCAGTAGGAAAAGTTTATGGTGTATTACGTTCTTTATGGGCGTCACAGTATTTTAGATTTTACTCCAATTAAAACCAGAATTGTGTTGGTGAAATCACTAATCATTCCTATTCTTACCTATGGATGTGAGGTGTATGGGAAATGCGATGCAATGTGCAAAAGAAAATTAAATGTTGCTTACAATAATGCAATAAGATACGTTTTCGAACTCCAGCGATTTGATAGAGTATCTAGTTTCTCGAACAAAATTTCCACCCTAACCTTCGATAAGCTTTTGCAATTTAGATCTTTAACCATGCTCTTTAACATTATACAAACCCAGCAACCTCTGAATCTGTTCAACAAAATAACTTTCTGTGCTTCTACTAGATCAGCGCAGATCCTTCAGCCGCGTTTTTCATGTTTGACGTCTGAACGTCAGTTCTTCGTTTACGCCGTTCGGTTTTGGAACTCTCTCCCACGACATTTTAGGAGCATAAGTGATAGGAAGGGATTTCAAAAGGAACTAAAGGCATTTTATTTATCTAATTGAATCAATTAATTTTCTTTACTTTTCTTTCTTTTTTACATATATTTTACTCAAATTTTGAATAATTTAAGCCTCTATGAGTTGTTATTATGATTAAATTTGTTTCTTAATTTAACTTTACACTAGCTTACAAGATATTTGTATCTTAATGTGTATAGTTACTTATAAATAAAAATGAAATGAAATGAAATATGTAACAAACAATGGACTTCACTGAGCTATAAACCTAACATACCATCACACTCTTTTGTAGATTAAGTATTAATCGGACCACCCTCGCATCGTGTTATTTCATCTCCGAACGGCTTAGTTGAGAAGCTAAACTAGACCAGGCAAGAAGCCACACAGCACGACCAATGTTGTATGATGTTTGGTCGCGTAGTTTAACGTTTGAGCCACTTCAGTTTGCAACCAAGATCAAGCGGTTTCTGCAGTCTCTGAACCCCACCCAGATGCATTGAAAACCAATTTAGACGAACTATTTAGTTTCTCACATCCTTTGCAAATTCCAAAGATTAAATGATATATAATTTTTATTATAAAATGTATCGTTGTGAACCTGGATTGATGTTATTCTTATTTCCTACATATATATGACTTTTCCAAATTTTCTCTACTTGATGATTCATATATTTTAAAAGAAAATATATGAATCATCTTCCAGACCTAGCCTTTTCCTTGCATTACAACTCTTCATAAACTCCATCAAGGAGAAATAAGTTCCGTAGGTTTGGATAGACTTCGATCACAAGAACAGGCAGGTAATGTTGATTTTTCATTTTCTCTTCAACAACCTTAGCAAAACGAGTGAAGTGTACGAAGATGATAACATATTTTTTCCCAAATATTGAATAAGTTTATGTTTCCAAGACTTAATATGAAATCAAAAATGATTCTGAGGAAACATAGTTTGAAGAACGAGTATTCGGTAGTCATGATGTGTGTTGCTTTTAATTTAAAGCCTAGCCTAGAGCTTCTTCATGTATCCAAACCTATTTTGAAGTGTTTGCTATTTTATTGCATATCAATGTTATAGCCACTTGAAGAGGAATGTTGGTTTATGCAAATAGATACTCGTACTTCCTCGTATTTTGTTGCTGAATTTGATTTAAGGTTTGCCAAAAGTCAAATTAGATAAATAATAATAATTTTATTCTGTGATTTTAAGGGAGTAATTTAATCAAGGACTTTTTTTTATTAAAGTGCAAGCTTGCCAACGGGTTTAAAAGAACACCTTGGTTGATTTCCAATAAACTGGTCAACCCTAATCATATTTTTTCATATCACTGGCCTCTGGCATTCGGAATATTATGTACATTTTCAGTTTCGTTGAAAATTAAATTATTATATTTGATCTTTCACATCGGAAAAACCAAACATGCTCTTCTGCTTATTTCAGTTATAATGAATTAAATTTTCACCACAGAACTATTTCATAAGGTAGCCTTTTCGTGATATTAGGATTTTTAAATTGAATAAAACTGAGTTTGAGGTTATTAATTGCAATGGAGTTATTTTTAAATACATTTGAAATTTGAGCTTGGCAATTCCATGTTGTTTGGACAGCTCATATTATGGTCAATTGTTGCTAGCATAGGGGACTACCTCAAAATGCATCATTAATAAAATAACTTTCTACGTCAGGATCAAATTGGCATGTATAAAGTGTGAGTGATAGGTATTACTTGCTTACTTACTTACTTACTTACTTACGGTGGCACTAAAGTCCAGGATTTGACCAGTGTCTCATCCAACAAACGTCGCCAGCCAGCTCTATCCATAGCTAGCTGTCTCCAGTTTAGCAGTCCTAATTGATTTAGGCTCTCTACCACCTGTGTGTTCCACCTGAGTAGCGGTCTTCCTCTTCTGCGACGTCCTTCCGGGATGGATTCGAAGACTATGCGAGCCGGAGCATTATTTTCCATTCGCTCTACATGACCCAACCACCTTAGTCGTTGGACCTTAAATTTTCTGGATAGGTCAGTGTCGCTGAACAGCTCGTACAGTTTTTGGTTGAATCTTTGTCTCCATTCTCCATTTATGCATACTGGACCAAAAATCACTCGAAGAATTTATCTCTCGAAGCAGTCCAAAGCTTCGGATGTTGTCATGGTCCATGTCTCTGCCTGCACCATACATTAGGACCGGGATGATGAGGGTTCTGTAAAGTGACACTTTAGTTGTTCGAGAGAAGACTTTACTACTCAATTGTCTTCCAAAGAAGCAGCGATTGGCAAGAGTGTTTCTTTGTTTGATTTCAGCACTATTGTTGTCGTCTGAGTTTATAGCGGATCCTAGGTAGACAAAGTCCTATACTACCTCAAAGCTAAATCTGTTTATGCTTACGTTGGCTCCAAGACGTCGATTTTGGTTGTCCTTTCTTGTTGACAGCATTAACTTGGCATTGCCCTCGTTAACCGCTAGACCCATCTTCCTGGCCTCCGTCTCAAGGCTGACGAACGCTCCACTGACATCACGCTGTGTTCTTCCAAATATGTCAATGTCGTCTGCGTATCCTAGTAGCTGGACAGACTTTTGTAAGATTGTGCCTCTGGTGTTGACGTTGGAGCTTTGCACAATCTTTTCAAGAATGATGTTGAAAAAATCGCGTGACAACGCATCGCCTTTGTCGAGAACCTTTTCTGATATCAAATGCGTCCGTTAGGTTTTTTCCGACCATGATGGAACAGCGTGAGTTTTCCATTGTCATCTTACACAGACGGAAGAGTTTTTCTGGGATGCCGAAACCAGACATTGATCTATACCTATAGTTGGTCTATAAAGACGCTGTCATACGCGGTCTTGAAATCGATGAGGTAGGTATCGATTTGAAGTTCCTGATGGATCTTCTCCAAGATCTGCCGTAGAGTGAAGCCATACTGATAAGGACCTATCAGGTTGTTGACGAAATTCTTCAAACGTTCATACAGCACGGCAGACACGATCTTGTAGGCGATGTTAAGGAGACTTATACCTCTGTAGTTGGTGCAGTTCAGAGGATCTCCTTTCTTGAGAGACAAATCATCTCCAGCTGCTTTGTACAGTTCAGCTATGCCGTCTGCTCCAGCGGCTTTGTTCGAATTAAGTTTAGATATCGCTATCTTAACTTCGTCAATGTTGGGTGGGTGGAAATGGTGGTCTGCTCCACCGAAATTTAATGGTTCTGTATAGCTGGTGGAATTTTGCTCGTCTTCAAGCTGTATAGCTTGGAGAATGGTCTTTCCATATCCTCAGCACTGACTGTGGTTCCACTACCATACCCCTTGTGGAATTTTACCTTATTGTAAAACTTTCGAACCTCGTTCCTGTTGTGACATCCCTCTATCTCCTCGATCGCGTGCTTCTCATGATCCTTTTTTTTAAGTTTGTGCTACTCTCTCCTATTCAGTTCCTAGAGCTCGAGAGCGACTCGAGTCCTTCTTAGCAGCGCCGCCTTGCATGCCTCTTGTTAAGCTGCATGTGCTCGCCGGGCGCTTATCATTAAACCATAGGGGCAACAAAAGATGGGATTTATTTATCAATCAATTTTTTCAATAGTATCTCTTAAACCTATCCAAAACCCGTTTAAAAATTGTTTCCCGAGATCTGCATTTCACTTGTGAGTGACTTTTTTCAAATTTGGAACAAAAAAAATTTCACGGGCCCAAAATATTGAAAATAGGGTTGATGGGGCAGAACACAGCAGTTTTTAATCTTATTCGACTTACTTAGCCATGATGTGAGCCAGAGCGTTATCACGGTTGCCGTTCTTTCTTCAACCCGGCGTCGAATCGTTGAGACCATTTTGCCATTCTCAAAGTAGCCGATTTGGATCACTCCTTGTGTATCCCAGATCACGGTAGGCATCACCATACATTATCTTACTTCTAGTTCTAGCTGTTTTTTTTTTTTTTTTGGGACCGATCCGGTTGAAATTTCGGCAGAAGCCGTCTACAGTAGTTAACTTCATATATGATAGATATCTCTTCTTTGGATACTGGCACTACCAAGCGGAGGGGCTAGTTCCTATCTCCTAGCAGTAAGAAAGTGCTAATGTGAGATTTATCACAGATTTTTTACTTTTGAGAAGATTCAATTGTTTTCAATTTTATTTACTCGCTTTTATCTGTATTTTTTTTTTAATGCAGCTTTATCTTTGTGGCGTTTGATATTTAAACAGAAAAAAGGGTCAGTTCTCCAAATACACATTCAAAAGTCCTATCCCATTTTGATATTTTACTTGAAAGCATACCAAGTGCCATTGCTTTGTGCGGCGGAAGATAAAAAGTGTAACGAACGAAACACAACCTTCCATTCCACGAATTCCATTCAATTCATTGCATTCAATATCTTCGCAAAATTACTTGGATTCCATATACCATGCAAGCGACCTGATATGAAAAGTACTCATAGAAAACAACTAAGAAGCTAAATGCAGACATCAATTTCCCTTTCAAAAGACCAAATACCATTCAGAGCTTAAATCATCAATCAATAAGTAAGATTTCATTTTTAGATTAACTAAATGCGCTTTCTATGATATAACTAGTCTCCACTCTTCATTTGCCATGAGCTGATATCTTCATCGATAAAGTATTTTTGTTTGACATGAATTATAAAATGCATGATTGATTGAGCGAGGGAAATTGTTAACTTAGATATTACGAAACCCTCGCCCTGAGGCACTCCATCATTATCTTGTAATTTTTCATCTTTTGGATTAAGCAAGACTTCCATTGGCTTGTCGTCAAAAGAAAACCAATACGATTTAAATGTGTCTTGTTTTTCGAAAGACGCCCTTCACAATTTAATATTATGGATGTTCATATTCTATTTATGAAAACAGAAATAATAGGAAGCGGATTGAACTTAATGCTCTTCTTCCATCTTTATCCACATACCATAATCCCTAATTACCACCCTTATCTGTTCTTCAAACAAAATTATTCCAGCGATTATTCATGAACTCGAAAACTTCGAGAATCAATTCCGTCCACACAAAAAGTAATAGAAAAACCTTTCAAGGAAATTACGATACACCATATCGTTTATTCGAATCCTAAATAATTAATTGAATGGTCATTCAAGTAATCCGCTTATGAGAGGCTCTTTGACAAATTGATTTTGGTGTCAACCAAAACTTTTGTCGTTTTCCTTTAATTGGAATCAGTGAGTTTATTGATGGTTGGTGTTATAGATAGGTATAGGTACCTAAACATTAGTTCCGGGTACATAGGTAATAACCAACTAGTCAATTGAGTCAACCAAAGTTATCCTTCAGTCAACTAAACTTCTGTCATTTCTTAATGCCAGGGAGCAAGTGAGAGGACATTTAAGTTAAAAGAGGCTTTCCATGGAGAGGATAATCTTGGTTTCAATAGTGCCATAACCCATAAACAAAGTGTTGAAGGAAATCCTCTTTATTCTTAGGAAATTAATTTTGAGAAGAGAATGTCTTGCTTGACCGCTTGGTAAATTATTTCAATTATTTTGTTTTTAAAATTTTTACTTATTAACTTCAAAGGGGAAGTTATTGTAATGGAGCCGATTTTGTAAATCTCAAGTTCTCAAGTTTTTGTATAGGTACACATCTCCATGTTTCAAGGTTACCAAAATTCGAATCAACTCTTTTTATCATGCATGCGCTGCGCATTATCTCCCAATCTATATAGAGTAGGTATCCTGTAATTCGTTTGCCATCTTTGCGACGTGATTTTTAGTCATGTTCTTAGAAAAAAATTGTTATACCTACAGTGAAGTCTGATTTTGAACTTTGCCATTATATTTAACGATATAAAAAAAAAATCTAACTTTGGTGTAGATACCCTCATGTTAAGTTCAATTTCTCTATCAGTAGACACTAATATAACGGGCTTAATTGCTTAAAAATAAATAAATAGAGTGGCGCGACAGCTCTGAAAGAGCCAAGGCCTAAGTGGCTTACTCCCATCAACAATTCTCTGAGTGCGTGTGAAGACTTGAGGGGACCTACAATTTAACGCCGATTCCGAACGGCAGAGTTGAGAAGCACTTTTTCATGACAGATTGATACTCTTGGAAGATTTGTCAGGTCTTCGCAAGAGGCAGTGCCCGTGAAAGATGAAATAAAAACTTCGCCTGAGTAGGACTCGAACCAACGACGTTCTGCTTAGCAGCCAACTGCACTTTTTCTTACATTTAAAAAAAAAATAAAACTATCCTTTAAAACTACGTTTAAATAGTGCTGATATGTTTTTTTAGGGTTGCCAGATATTCAATTTTAAATGGTGTTCATTTTTTCTTGCCCGAGTAAAATTTTGACTTTGAGGTCAAAACAATTTTTTTGTTTAAATATTTTTGTAAATACCTTCCGAAGACTTTGAGAAACTGGATCAGTTCCAACTGCAAGACTGAATACGGGAGCAGCAAGCACAAGAAGAGTTTCGGTGGCTGAAAGAATACTGGCAGATGTTGAAACGGTATTACTTCAAACTGATGCTCAGCCGTTATTTTCATTTGCCAACGTTTTCTAGAGATGGAGCCATGTATGTATGTATGTATGTTCTTGCTTCTTTCCTTATTCATATGGATATTTTTCACCGCCTGCTCGATCTGAAAATATCAAGTTTGCATGGCTAATGGGTTCATATGAAAGATTTCGATATCGTCTGCAAGCAATAATTATTAATTGGCTGTTGTTCCGTGTTTCATGCAAAATAATTCACATGTTTGATGTTTGATCAGCTGGCTAAGTACCTCACCTTCGGCTTTGTTGTCCTTATTTCTTCTTTGCTGAGCACTGCTTTAATTTAAGCAATCTTACGTTGGGTCGCTAGCTTGCAATGTCGGTGTGATATAGAGTTGCTGTTTACTGTTAGGAATCCACTCTTTGAAAACCGTTCTCACACATTTAGTTGTGCTGGCGCCTCAATACGAGCGCACCGAGTTCAGGCTCTATAGCAGTCACGACGATCTATGACTCTTCTTGATACTAGCTCCCGATCTATTTTTGATTACACTGTACAAGCTCGTAGCAAGCAAACATTTTCAAATAAAAACTCCAAATGTGGCTCGAAATTCTTCAAAGCATTCGGTGGGGAACATTCTTACTTTCTATTTTTGTTCGAATATTTCATCATTTGATCTGAGAGCTGAGACTGAACTTTGTGCGGAGGCCGCTTAAAATCAAAAACCAGGGCAATTATACCAATCATATAAAAGCCCATAATGAGTACTTCCGTAAAGACTTGTGGGCGATACCGGTGCGTGTTTCGTGCTGATAGGTGTATACATATTTGATTCACATGAACTTATTTCGTCATGGTTCGCTAATTAAACCAATTAAGTTAACATTTAGTAATAATAATATATTGCCAGCATCAAAAGTTTAAAGTGAGACCCAGAACTCATGAATGGGGGGAAAATAATTTTTTCAACATGCATCGGGAAAACCTCCCGATTTAGCTAGCGGATATAGACCAATTAGCCTTCTAAGTAGTTTAAGCAAAATTTACGAGAAGATTCTTAAAGAAAAAATGCTAAAATATATTTCCGATGAAAAAATATTCCGCGATCAACAATTTGGTTTTCGGAGATTTCACTCTACGTCTCATCAGGTGAAAAGAATCTGTCAACATGTCAAAAGTAAACGAATCCAAGGTAAGTCCTTTGTATATACACCTATATATATACAAAGGTAAATCGACGGGTATGATACTTTTAGATATTGAGAAGGCTTTTGGCATAAAGGAATAATTTATAAAATGATTAATTTTAAAGTTCCGTTATATCTTTGTAAAATTGTTCAAAGTTTTCTTTCCGATCTAGAAGCAAACTTTGCGTTTAGATGTAATTCATCTGATAACCCTCTTATAAACCAAATCAATCTGTGATAAATATTTGTTCAGTTACCTATCTATTTTCGTTTTTTTTTTTGTTTTTTTTTTTCACTATACTTATAAATTGTTATTTATTGATATCTTCTTTTGTTTCTATTTCTATTTTTTCCCTTTTTTTTGTTAATTTATTTATTCTCGTAATTATTTATCTATTTATTTATTTATTCGTTCATTTATGTACTTATTCATTTATTTATTTATATTTACTTACTTTTTTATTTATATTAATTTATTTATTTATTACTTATTTATTTATTTATTTATTTATTTTTTTATTTATTTATTTATTTGTTTATTTATTTATTAATTTATTTTCTTTTTATTTATTTAATCATTAATTGTTTTTATTTATTTATATATTTGTATATAGTCTCTTTTGTGTTAAATATATTTATTTGTTAATTTATTTATTATTTATATTATACTCTATTATCCAAGAATTCAATTCTATTTAAAAATGTTTGTTAAACACAACTGAATCAAATTCTAGTCATTTTTTTCTATTTTTTTATAATTTAAATTGAAAGTTTTTCTTTGCTTTTCCTTCAAGCATTTCGTTGCCCTAATATTTTTTGTTTAAACTATTAAATAATATTTCAGATGTAAGACATACTTGTCAAATCACTGTATTGTAAAATATGCGGTTACAACACCTATTATACTGATTTATGCAAAATAAAAATACTACTACTACTACTACTAAAAACTGATAGTTAACTTTATTGTGGGATATTTTGCAGATGTAAATAAAAAGTAGGGATATATGGACACCATATTTCATCCAACATTTACAGGTCAAATGATAAAGAGAAATAGGTTAAAGTTGTTAAAAACAGAACTTTCCTAATATGGATACGTTTTAGCATACCAAATCCAATACATCCATTATAGAAGATTAACATTCAATTAAAATGATTCAAAATCAAATACATAATTGACTATTGAATCTGCATATACCTACGCTTCAATTTCATGATAGAAGTTATTGAGAGTTGATCATTGCATGGCTGGATTTATGAACGATACAGGTTGGAACGGCAAACACCTAACTAAAGTATTTGATAGAACTTGACATTTTTATCTGTTTTTTGCTTTTCATTGGCGTATTAGCTATTTCGTCTGAACATTTTCGGAGATTCTTTGGTTTAAAATTAATGAATTGCCTAAATCCGGCCATGGGAAAAGCATGCTGCATGTACACAAATAATTCTAGTCCTGTTAAAAGAAGGTTTTATTACCGGTAGGTATAACCTGTCCAATGAAGTGCCATTTCATACTCTATGCTTTGTGAATCCACTTCCAAAAGCTAAATGCATCCACATCCGTTGCTCTGATGGAAGCAACAACATAGAAGAATAATAAATGAACGTAGGTAACTAATCTTTTGCATCCTGCATGCTTCTGACGTTATTTAAATATGTGAAATGATTTTGAAACACTCATTATTCTGAAAACTCATAAAAGGCTTTATTGTGGTATAAAAGGTTAAGAGGAATTATCAAGAACAAGCCAAATATGGTTGAGTTATTAGATCAATTTCACAAAGGGGCATTTATTGTGGTAAGGTATTGAAATTGATATGGTTGATTGATTGAATTAAACAAATCAAAAGGAGGAGTTATGAGTCAAAGTGTAATTGGAATCTAACCTTAAAGTTATAAATAACTCAAGCACGAGTGGGCAAAATCTGGTTATTCAATTTCGAAAGCAAAGCTTATTAAAACACAAACAGCTATACCGTTATATATGTACATGTACATTACCTGACTAATGTTTGTTTTTTAATATATTTGGGGTATCTATAGATATTTGGGATACCATGCGCGTAAACACGGTCATTTGTGTAACCCCGCAGAACAAAATTGAACGATTTCAAATCGCCTGAATTTCAAAATTTTTGACGTTACCAATTTGACAATAATCGTCCAAATCCTGATCACAGAGGAGGTGTAAGTCCTGATCTTCAACTGCCAGCCAAAACAAAAGTCGGTTATTATATTCGACCAAATCGCTTCGAATTGAATGTCACCCTATGTCTAATGTCATCTTTGGATTTAAAAGAAAACGGTGCAATGACCTCCTTCAGACAGAGAGTAGATACTTACACCAAACATTCACTTTGACAGAATGGATGCAACGACACCTCTCCGATCACTGTGGCTTCTAGGTTTTCTGAATCCCATGTTCGCATTCGGTGTTTAGTGATCTCAAGAAGCGTATACTTACGACATTGTGAATGGTTGCCGGGTTTCTTTTGTTGTGCAACTTGAACTGTACAAGGATTAAAATGCAAAATCAAATGGGGGGAACTAATGGTTGCGAATTCTGGGAATTCAATAAATTCTGACTACCGGCAACACTCTCACTTTAGAGGCTTGTGGATATTAGTGTCGCTACTCTTTCATAATTGTTTCCCAATTTTGGCTTGATGGCTGAAACATAAACACGCTTTAACTTCGTCTACGTTGCGATGCACTCGCCGCTTAAAGTTTGCTTTGAATGAAATTACTACCTCCATCATCAGCATCCCTCCAAAAACAAATGAATTCTGTTTACATATATCTTTTTTTACAGCTTTTGAGCTGTCAGGCAAAGAAAATGTTCAGCATATTTGAATAATAGCTTCCGTTTGGACTCAGATTACGTAAAATTACGTACGAAACGTGAGGTCGAAGCTTCATTTTGAAAGTATGCATTGAGTTCCTGTGGTTGAACTCGTTAACGTCAGGCGAAGCCAAAGCTAAGGCGTTTTAACGTATTGTTCGACTGTTAAGCGATTCATCATCTTAAATGACAATCATTCAACAAAATATATTATGACATTTCAAATGACGTCTGAGTTTGACGGATGTCAAAGGAGAGCGCTACCAACTTCAAACCACGAATTGATTGATGTTATATTTCCCAAGTTAGATATTACGAGCTACGAGGCCATCAATCGACATAGGTGCTGCGTGTCAAGCGAGAGCAGACTATTTTTATGAGACGAGATAAGAATATGTTTACATGTTTGCTGTCATCATGAGCCGATCTATCAAAGCTTAAACTCACTTAAAAAATAAATAGAGTGGCGCGACAGCTCTTGAAGAGCCAAGGCTTAAGTGGCTTACTCTCATCAACAATTCTCTGAGTGCGTGTGAAGAATTGAGGGGACCTACAATTTAACGCCGATTCAGAACGGCAGAGCTGAGAAGCACTTTTTTCATGACAGATTGATAATCTTGGAAGATTTGTCAGGTCTTCGCAAGAGGCAGTGCCCGTGAAAGATGAAATAAAAACTTGGCCTGAGTAGGACTCGAACCAACGACGTTCTGCTTAGCAGCCAACGCACTTACCAACTAAGCTACGGGCAACTGCTTAAACTCACTTACGGTGTTTTGTTGTTGTTCGTCAACAGCCTGGTAGGTCCTTATCAGTATGGCCTCAGACCAGGAAAGTCCAAGATCATGAAAAGAATGAAGGATCTTCATCATCGGAAAATTAACGAAGTCTATAGAGGCCAATATGCAGGAGATCCATGAACGGAGAAGTCGGTGTCTTATCAAAATATCTGTTCTGTTCGGACAGTGTTTCGCGCGGGTTACGTCGACGATTCCATCGACGTCACTTCCCGTCCTAAATTGGTCGTAGTGATCGTATATCATTTTCCTGTGAGAAAATATATGATATACGATTCCGACGAACCTAAAATAATAAAAAATATTCATGACTTAAATAAAAGTGTAAAATTTGCAAAAATAAATTGACAGCCCAGCGGTATCGTAAACCACCATGAGAAAACTTGTGATATACGATATCAACGAACCTTATCAAATATAATGAGAATGTAAAGCTATACAGAAATGCATAGCTAGAAAGAAAAATGAAATGAGTTAATAAGTTAGTTCTTAAGAACCAGTCGAGAGAAGAAGTAAAATAAATTTTATCTTAAAAAATTTTAAAAGTTGTTTTTTTTAGCCTCAGCTGAAAGCAACGACATAAGTCACGCTTCGCCCATTTTATGGTCGCCATAATCCATAATAATATTTAGCGAAAAGATCAATTTTTGAGACAACTCGCATCTCGCTAAACACATTTTATGAATGACCAAAAAGCCGTTCGGAAGAATACGTTGAAGAAAAAATAATCACCAATTTTCTAAAGCACATAACTAGGGTCAAATCAAGCAAACAAATCGATTTTAAAATCATTTATAACAAATTGAAAAGTCTTCTACAACATTCACTTTAAAACAATAAACAGTTGAACAAAAATAAAAACAAACAATGGCTAAGAAACACTACTAACAATCACTAGTCAACTCCTGGGCAGGTTTCAAAAATAGTAATTTGGCGGCAAGTATCCGTTGTTTGAGTAACCCGCACCGGAAGTGGGTACACCTGACCCAGCAATTGATGTGAAACTAGACTCTCTCAGATTATTGCTTCCTACTGAAAGTTGTTGTTCGAGTTCATGTTGCTCTTCTTGCTGTTGTTGCTGCTTGATCTTCTGTTCAACGGCACCGATAACCGAAGTCACAGGCGAAATACCTTCATTCAATACTTGGCTTGATCCACCCAACTTGTCATATTCAGCTACAAAAAAAAAAACATTCATAAGAGAGCCTTAAACAACAACTGCCAGTTTACCTTGAATTTTTTCTTGAGCATGCGCTGCCTCTTCTGGGGTCCTGTACTTAACAAAGTACACTTCAGGCTTGGTTGTCGTTGATGCGGGCTCCAGTACTTGAGCATCAATTTCAGGACCATCTGTCTTCTTGCTAAGCACATAGATGACTGTTTTATCTTCGTTGACGGCCGGATGGATCTTGATTGAATGTTTCTTGGCAGATTTCGATGGTGCCTTGATAAATACAACATTGAAGTTCTTGCTGGGAGTGCCAACTGTCAAATGTTTCTCTTTGTATTCTTCTTCTACCTCTTCGGGGGCCGAGTGGATAAAGAATCGTTTTGTTATGCGAACATCGGCCTTTGGAGATACTTGTTGCTGAGTTACGCCGTAGGATGTCGAAGGAAGCTGGATATTTTGTTGAAATTGAGGCACTGGTACTAAGGATGGTTGTTGACTCAGAATCTGCTGGTGTCCGTATGATAGTTTTTGGTTTGAAGAAAGAGGATAGTTGTATCCTTGGGGACTGGCAACAGCCAAGGCTATGAAGCTTAAAACCTAAGAATATAAATTTTGTTAGTGTCCCGAATTCCTTTTCCGTTAAAGACCAGCTTACAATGAAACCACGCATGTTCTTGCTTGATGTGAGTTGGTATGTGAACAGGTGAGTTGTATACTGCCTGGGATTGTTTCAGATACCAATTTATATATGAAGAAAATATCCAAACATTCGTAGCGCCAAGAATAGCCTTCACTTCGTTGAGGAGGAGCAATTAATATTGGATTTTCTCACTTTACTTTCGATTCAGTGAAGGTATTGCTACTCCCAAGGTTTAGCTGGCGTAGAGGCGTCTTCAAAAAGAAAGATGAAACGAAACATCTCGCATTACCATATCTCAAATGCGTATCAACAATCTTAAGACTAGTTTAAGCTTCGACATTCGACTAATAGCATATTGCTGCTTGTGGTGCTCACACATTAGACAAGTTGAAAGTTCGAAAGAATACCTTTACCTATTGCTTGTGTTTCAGCAAAGTGGAAAAGTGATTTTTGGGTTAGTAATGCCCTTTAGCCAAATTATTGGCTTTGCGATTAGCTAACATGACTGACGCGACGCTAATCGAGTCTTGATGGATTGATTGATTGCATCGCTTTTAGTGATCGTCTCATCAGAGTGGAAGAGAAGTAGGTACTAATTGTTTGGAAAGGGTTTTAAGTTTTGAAATATAATACAGATTATTATAACAAGCCTAAAGCTTAGATCACACGATTTGTTTCTACCTACTCAAAGTTTTGTGTACAATTTTGTGTTTTTTTCACACGCCACCAGGTAATAAATCGTCTGAACCCAATATAATGTATTTAAAAAGTGTGCAACTTGTGGACGCAAATAGTTCATGCATCGTTTGTGTTGAAAAATGATAGTCGAACAGAAATGGTTAAGAGAACATTATTTGTGTTCATGTTACACAAAGTGCTTCCTTAATACAAATTATACTTCTCTTTCAATGAACGTAACGTTGACATCAAAATAAACGTCACAAATGAGTGTAACAAACTATAAACACATAACAGCACAGGCTACTGAGGGCATAGGCTAAGACAGTTCAAGATATTAACAGCAGAAATAGATCCATCGAAAGAAAGTATATGTTGGTTTATATACAAATAACAGAAACCTACGTCGCGCTGAGGAGACATAGATTAATAGATGACCCAGACAAGCTAGTTATTTTTGTGAAAAAAAAATGCTGCCGATGCTGGGACTTGAACCTAAAACATTTATGTAGCTTAGCAGTCAACTACAAATTCCTCTCTGCGATGGCCACCTTCAATTACCGTTCAAAGTTGTGTTTCAATGTTTTGTAACTTCAAATAAAGTTTTTTGCAGACATGTAATTTGGATTGGACTCTTTCCGCGAACTTACTTAGACGTAAGGCCACCCCGTCGTGTTCAGACAAAAAAGGAGTATGAACACTCCAGACTCACTTTGACGTCTTGTAGTTGTCATAATTTTAATTAATGACATTGGCGTAAAATTATAGTCCGCTAATGAACATCTTTAGTGTGATACTAGCTTAAAATGACGTTTCACTCATGACTCAAACGTCATTTTAAGCTAGTATCACACTTAAGTTGTTCATTAGCGGACTATAATTTTGCGCCAATGTTTACAAAATTAGGTCTGTTTTAAAAAACTCCCGAACGCTCTCTAAAACTCCCAAATTCTCCCACTTTTCTGTTCTTTTACTCCCGATTTTTGTAAGTTCTGCACTTTTAAAGGACAAAAATATTTCCCCTATCTACCGATTTTAAACGCAAAAATTTCTTGCGGTAGTTTTTGTTAGTTGTCTCAAAACTGAAAAATTTGACATTTCGTGTTTACAATTCATGACGGTGGGTTGCTTTCAGAACTAAAAATATTAAAACAAAGGAAAATTTAACAAAAAAATTGAAAAAAAACGTAAAAATTGTAAATAAATTAACAAAACAAAGTAAAAAACGACAAAATGGACAAAAAGTTTGTGAAGGAATGCTCCCCCAACACATTTCGACAGATGCAAACTGGTAAGTACTATAATATAAGTGTTGGTTAAATATAATGTTCCTAATGTTCATTTTTAATTTCAGATGCAGAATATCGAAATGAAGTTACGGAGGAGCTGGTTAGAAGAAGGCAACAAGATGCAACGATTTTGTGCCGATATCCGTGGCGCTGAGAGAAGTGCCAACGGGAGAGGAAGTAGAAGAGGACGATGATGGGAGCATGGCTGTGCTAGATCCTGACGAAGTAAGGATGTTTGGTTGGAAGCACCAACCAAACTGCGGCCACAGGTTGGTAAAAGTTTTTCTTTAAAAAAAAAGAGCAAAATGTGGCAGCAAATCCAGCGGAAACTGGCTGAAGAGGGTTACACTTTTAGTGTCGCCCAGGTGATGGACAATTTCCGAACCTTGGAGAGAAGGTTCAAAAGGACGAAGTTGAATAACTCCAAGAACGGGAGGGGAAAACAAACTTGTTCTTATGAAAAGTAGGTTCTCATTTTAATATCTTATTGAAAGAGTAAAATCTGTATACATATACAGCCTTATTTATTAGATTCTCCTTATAGGTACACATCTATAGCTATGCTATGAATAGGCTCTTATTTTCCGTTGAATAAATTCTTATTTATAAAAATTTGTTCAACATAGCATAGTTATATTAGATCTCTGTCAAAAAAAAAGTATCAAAACGATAATCTACTACATTCGACAGACATTTGAATAAAAAAAAGTATTATTTCCTGTCAACAGGATACAACAGGTTGTTGTTTTTGAATACAAATTCGAAAATAAAAATAAAAAACATGCTCATTGGGTCACACCGTTATTTTAAAAATGTCTTGCCCTCGGGAAAGCGAATTCATGTCATTTACAACACTGCTAAATTGGTATGGCATTTTTTGTTGCTGACAAGACTCAAATAAATTTCAAATTTCTTTGACAGATTATGATAATAATGAATAATTTTTGTTTTATTGACGTGTGATGTCTGACACATATGTATTATAGATATAGAACCTTATAATAAGCTTTATACAACCCTAAACGTTTGTATAGCTTATTCAATCCCTATGTAGTGTAGCTAATAAATTTATAAATAAGGATTTTCCTTATAGAGGCATTATAAGTCTTAGGCCCTCTGCACACGAAGCAACTGTTTTGCAACTGTTTTGCGACTTTGTATATGAAGCTCTATAGGAGTGCCCCCGCAGTCGACTGAAATGAAACCGGTTTGCAACCGGTTTGCAATCGGTTTCCAACTAGTCGCACGAGTTACCATGACCATGAAGTAGAACAACATTAAATAAAAACTACTTAGTCAAAACTTACTTAGAATTAATATATATAGGTATGTATAACTGATTAGAGAAAACTATCAACTAGAATTCTAAATGTAAATAAAAATATTAATCAGTCTTAAGCCAGCATTTGAGAAATAAACATCTTTACTATTATAATTATTATAAAGAATTGTTTTGTTTAAAGACGTAATTGGCGCAGTCGGTTTTTCTTTGTGTATAATTAATACGGCATTCAATATAAAAAAAGCGAATTGAAAGTAGCTTACATCGAAGCCCGAAATAACAAACACAAACTTCAAGAGAATATTGAAGTATCGGATACAATCCGAAAGAAGAGCCTACAACTCAAGTAATTCTAAACGAATAAACGAATGAAAAATCAAAAACATCAAGAAGAAAATAACAATCAATCCTGATTTCAAATCAACAAAGAAAAAACGAACTTAAAACAAACAATCAACAACAAACCTTAAAACAATAGTGAGAAGTGAGAAGTGAGAAGAACCAAGCAATACAAAGCCATTGGACGTTTTCAAAAAAAATCATTTTAAGGTGAGTCCATTTAAATTGAATCCTTAAGCAATAATTTATTATTATTTGATGTCACAAAGTGGTCTAAAAAATAAAAAAAGATAAAATTCTAAAAATTAATAGTTTTAGTGGTGATATTAAAAAAGTAAATAAAATTAAAGTAAAAGAGTATTCAAACTTAAAATTCAGTGATCTTAATACGTTCGTTACCGGTTTAGATTACAAAAGACATAGTTTCGTTGCAAATAAAGAACGCGAAATGAGTGTTGAAGACATTGCTTCTAAGGCATTTAATGCCCTTCGAATCCCAGATGCAGTGAAAGATATTCCTGCATTTGACGGTAACCATCGCTTGCTTTACGATTTTTTAAGTAACGTAGAAGAAGTTTTGAGTGTTGTTCAAAATATTAACGGCTCAAATTACGAAAAAATTATCATGAGAGCTATTCGGAATAAAATCGTGGGGCAAGCAAACGAAGTTCTAAATATGTACGGTACTTTCCTGTCATGGAACGAAATTAAAAATAACTTGATTATGTGGGGAATAACATTTTACGACGGAGGGTGGAGGGGATACACCAAAATGACGTTACACTAATACGACATGACAATTACGAAAATAGAAAATAACATAATACTTACCATTCATAATACTTACCTTAGATAACACTTCCAATATATAAAACTTACCTGCTAATAATACTTACCATATAATAACACTGACCTTATAATAAAACTTACCTTATAATAAAACTTAACTCATATAATACTACTGCAAATAATACTTACCTGATAATATTACTCCCTTATAATACTTAACCAATAATATTTCCACCTAATAATAAATAATAAAAAATAAATTAATAAATAATAATAATAAAAACAAAAGTGGTACTAAGGTAGTGATCCAGACTGTACCAAAAACATTAAATTTAAAACGACAACAACAAAATACAGACAGTCCATAGCACCGCTACTCGTCACCACCGACCATCGATGTGATCGCGATCGATGCAATGATGCAAAGCAAAACAACCAAAAAAAAAAACAAAGCTATGTACATACAGAGCATCTGCCTGCACTCAGTGCAAATCAAAGGTACCGCTGCCCACTGGACATAGCAATGCTTGCTTAGTGAGCTGATAAGCCTATGGGTTAGCAATAGCAGGTACAATTAGCATTAGCTTTTGCATAGCCAAGTGCAATGACACCCAAATTGCACTTGCTGTGATAACAGCTGGCCGTTACCTTGGTGGTGTGATGTTGATGGGCTAGCTGAACTTGATGGGATGTTGTATGTACACAACGGTTCGGCTAGTACATGGATATCATACCACTGAGGTATAGCAAAGTGATGAATTTGGGTGTCACGGCACTTAGTTAGCGGATGCAGTGAGCGGCGGTAGTTATTTTTGATCGTTTCAAGTTATAAAAAAAAAGACATTTTTGCGAGTGCGACTAAAGTTATCGCGAACAGAACAGAAAAATAAAAGTTAATTTTGAAAACAAAACAAAACAAAAAAAAGTGTGTTAAATAAATAAAACTTATAAAAGTTTACAAAATACAAAAACAAGAACAAATAAAAAAAAAAGAGAAAAAACGATATCATATCGAGACGGCCGGTGGTGCAGTGGCGGTGCAAAAATTTGTACAAAGTGTACTCCCTCTCCCCCCTTAAGTAAAACAAACAAAAATAGTGATCGGGTGAAGACCGCAAAATAAAAGAAAGAAAACAACAAACTGAAAAGTGAAACGCATAACTAAATTACCTGAAAGAAAAAAAAAAACTACCTGAAAAGAAATAATTAAACTTTATTTAGTAATTTTGTAATTTTAATAACTTACCTTAAGGAAAACTTAATTTAACGACACATTATATCAGCTTTTATCATAAGTTATTTGAGAATAATTTTTTTAATAAAATGTTAAAATTAATTTGAAACACCCTGTTTTCGTGGTTAAATAGTTAACCGTGGGAAAATTCTATTATTCTATTTTTCGAGGTCATAGGTACCTAGGAAACATGGGCTTGTGAAAAGTCGGTCAAAACAGAGGTAAGCTGGGGTGGTAGGGGAAATTTAGGACAAGGTGGTTCGGGATTAGGGGCTACCACACAAAATTGGAGGTAGTGGTAGCCAAGGTGGTGTCGGACCGACACATGGGTGGGAAAATCCTCCGAGGGTCAACAACACCAGGACCCTCGGCCCTACTGGAGTCACCCCTCCCCTTAATTGTCATTTCGGGTTCCCATACATTTTATTTCAGTTCTAGATAGGCATGAGGAGAACGTAACATCAGTCCAGTGCTTCGGCTCCAAGAACTCCGCCCCATCCGACGAGCACCAGCCGGTGATACCATGCCAAACGGGGGTCGGAGCCTGGACACCCCTCTACCTCCTGCTGCCCGGACCAGCCTCATGCGCCTGTAGGTATGAGGTTGTAAGGGTGGTCTACGAGGAGTAGAGGGGCAAAGATCTAATTTGTTACAGGTGGCGCCCAACGTGGGGCCCGATTGACAGTAATTTTTTTGTTTTGTTGACATCTTAGGGGAGTAGGCCCAGAACACAGGAGCGGACTTGGTGTGGGCATGAGTTTTGTTTCTGTCCTGGATTCGCTTACAGTTAAAAATGTTATTAACATCTTGTGACATAATTTTGATTTTGCAATCGTCCGGTAAATGAGAGACTTTTCGTTTACGCAGTTGCGTATCTGCAATGCTTTTCAAAATAAAATTTTACGTTAAAATTTATTCATTTTGTTGGAGCCTTAGTTGAGTGGAGCTCGACTACAGTTGTCCAACATTTTTTCGAATTTGTTTTTCTTTTGGTTCGCAATTCTTTTTAATTTGTAGAGCTCTGAAGCTGGACTGACAGTTGGTATCGATACCGCTGATTACTGCCAGCTTCATCTCTTTAAGCGAGTCCAGGGCCGGAGCACTACATTGTGTTCACATTAGGCCTGCCAGTGTTCAGGGTCTAAGGGTTCTTCAGTAGGGGTCAACGGCCTTGTCCCTTCCCCAACGGTAAAACCAGCTTCCTCTGTTTGACTAATATGCATATGAGTTTGATCAATCAACCTAATAATTTTTTTTTTATATCTCAATTTTAATATTGAAATTTTAACATTAAACGTAATCAAGAATTTCTAGATTTCGCAATTTTCTATAAATTTTCATTTGAATTAACCAAGAATTATTTACTTATTTTTATATTATTTTGTGTTTCAAATCACGTTAAAATTGAAGACTCTTAGTTCTCTTTTGAATTTCCTCGCCATTTTTGTTTTGTGTTTCAAATCATTTTAAAATTGATATTTGAACCTGGTTGTTGTCTCAAGACTATTTTTATAGTTTTATTTCGATTTGAAACTAAATCTTGTGTTTCAAATCACCTTAAAATTGATTCGCCTTAGGATTCCCCCACTTATTTTGTGTTTCAAATCACCGGAAAATTGAGCCTACAAAATATTCACTCGAAGTCGGAAAAAGGCTAACACCAGTCTTCGAGGTAAAGTCCTTGCATCGAATTTACATTCTTCCTCGGTTGGTAATCGCCGGGATGCGCATGAGACCCCAACCGGTAGCCGACGAGTAATTGAGGAAGCAGCGAACTCGCGTCGTCGTTCGCAACCAGGAGCTAGGAGAAGGAAAACGAGGTCCGACCTAAACATGCCACAACCATCTCCTCAAATTCGGGAATCGCTGGGTGAGGGTAATTGTGACTTGATGTGCGACTACATTGAGGAAGTGGTTAATGCTGCTGTAGGAGCGCGACGAGCTGAGGACTTTAGGTTCTTCAGCGGTGAATTGGAGAGAACACGGGTGACCTTACGAGAGGAGATCACTGGTATCCTGCGGGAAACCCTTGCTTCAGCCCCGACACCAGAGCCGCCCGCCAGAGTTTCCTTTCCACAAGAAGGTGGAAGACATCCAGCCCACGTGGAATTCACTACTAGGCCTCCAAGGACCTTCGATCAGTCTCCCTCTCGCCAGCGTCACCAGGTGAACTCAGAACCTCCTCCGCCTCATGCCAGCCAGCCCCAAAGACCTCCGGCTTCTACTCGACATCCTTCGCATTACAGATCAGATGCAGCAGCAGACCACAGCCATGTGGACAATTTCCTCCGTCAGCTCCAAGACCTCACCTTCAGCGACCCCGTTCACAATCCGATCTCGGCGTCGCGACCTTCAGGATCCGGGTATAGGGTTCAGAACTTCGGCAAATGGGGCCTGAAGTTCGACAACAGGAATATGTCGGTGGACGATTTCCTGTTCCGGTTGGAGAGACTTCGGATCAGTTATGGAGCCAGCTGGGATGAGGTAGTCATAAACTTCCACCATTTTGTCGCCGGCCCTGTGGAAACCTGGTTCTGGGCCTTCGTGAAAACCAACCCCAACGTCTCTTGTCTTGTGTTGAAGAACGCCATGATCGAACACTTTCGCAGTCTGGAAACGGATTCGGAGCTTTCGAGACGGCTCTACGATCGTCATCAAGGAACCAACGAGACCTTCGACGATTTCTACCTTGCGATACAGCAGCTCAATGGCCGACTCCGAGTTCCGAAGACGGATTCGGAAATCATAGACGTTCTAAAGAACAACGTGAGGAAGCAGATGGGATTGCTGTTGATAACCTTTGACACCAATTCACTCGCGGATATGGTTCATGTGTGTCGCAAGGTGGAAAAATACTTGCAGGATCGGGAAGCCATGTTCCAGAAGACTCGGGTAGGACCCACACCCCCACCACAACGTAGTGCTGTCTCGGAGCTTGTTGCTGAAGAACCGGAGGATGAGGAGTCACACGTTCCTGACATCGAGGCGTTCCACCTTAAAAGAGAAAGGGACACTCGCAATTTCACTTGCTGTAATTGCAAGGGTCGTGGACATTCGTTCTTCGAATGCCCAGACTCGCAGAGAGCCCTTTTCTGTTTTAGGTGTGGATGGGAAAATACCACCAGTCCCCAATGTCCTCGATGTTCGGGAAACGAGTCGAAGAGCAGTCCAAGGTTCCGGGGGAATTGCTCTTCGGAGAAAGCTCCGGAGTCAAACTAAATCATCCAGCCCCAGACCCCCGCAGTAACGTCGACCCAATTCCGGACTGTGAGGGTGTTCGATCCAGCCAGCCAGCTCCTGCCGTCCGGATCCTCCCCCGACCACCACCACCCCAGAAGACTGCAGTAGCACGACCACCTGTGCGACCGATCGTGCCCTTGCACGAGCGCCTGAACCGTTACTACGAGGCCAGGAAGCGGATCTTCGGTACCCAGAGCACGGTTGTCTCGGAAAAGGTGGTGAGACTGAGGAAGAAGTTCCAGGAGAAGAAGAAAGCCTACAAAGCCATCGAAGCAACAACACTCTGCTGCTCGGACGACCCTCGACCATACGCCAACGTCACCATCTTCGGAGAATCTGTCCTAGGACTTTTGGACAGTGGCGCGAGCATTAGTTGCTTAGGACTCGATGGTGAGGAGTTCCTGCGACGACATGGCCGAAACTTCTCCAAAATTTCTTCCGAGGTCAAAACCGCCGATGGAAATCAGCAACGCATTGTAGGCAAATTCAATGCGGAGGTCTGTTACAAAGGGATGACGAGAACAATACCCCTGTATCTGGTCCCGTCTCTGCAGCAGAAACTGTACCTGGGAATCGACTTCTGGAAGGAATTCGGCATTGCTCCTCAGTTGATCTCCGAACTCTCAGCAGCGCAGTGCCCAGACGAAAAGGATGTGGATCCAAACGCTCATGAACTTACCACAGAGCAATCCAAACGATTGAAAGATGCCATTGATTTGTTTCCGTCCTCTGCTTTCCAAGGCTTAGGAAAAACATCTCATGAGGTACATACTATTGATACAGGTGATGCCGAGCCCATTAAGCAACGTCATTACCCGGTATCTCCAGCGGTGCAGAAACTTCTATATGAGGAGTTGGAGCGCATGCTTAAACTTGGGGTGATTAAAGAAAGCACCAGTGCCTGGAGCTCTCCTGTAGTCCTAGTTCGCAAACCCGGCAAAAATCGCTTGTGCTTGGACTACAGGAAAGTCAATGCTAAGACCAAGAAAGATGCGTATCCGATTTCTCATATAGGGGGATTGCTATCACGTCTGCAAGATACTCGCTTCATTTCGAGCGTGGATCTTAAAGACGCGTTTTGGCAGATCCCGCTGGAGAAAGAATCCCGAGAAAAGACGGCGTTTACTGTGCCTGGTATGCCCCTGTTGCAGTTTACGGTAATGCCTTTTGGCCTCTGCAATGCACCACAACGCATGGTCAGATTGATGGACAAAGTGGTACCCCACCAACTGCGAGAACAAATCTTTCCGTATCTGGATGACCTCTTGGTGGTTTCGAGCACGTTCGATGAGCACGTCGAGCTGTTGAAGGTTTTGGCTGGTCGGCTGAAGGAAGCAGGATTGACGATGAACGTCCAGAAGTCGAAATTCTGCTTCAAGGAATTGAAGTACCTGGGCTACATAGTTGGAGATGGCTGCCTGAAGACGGACTCGGATAAAGTAGCAGCCATTGCTGATTTTCCTGTTCCGACTTCCGCTAAACAGGTCCGACGCTTCATGGGACTCGCAGGATGGTACCGGCGTTTCGTGCGAGACTTCTCAACTTTAGCGGCACCCATAACGGACACATTGAAGAAGGGGAAAAGGTTCATGTTTACCGAAGCTGCGTTGGAGTCATTCAACCTTCTCAAGGAGGCCCTGATTTCCCGGCCCGTGTTGGTGAATCCGGACTTTGGGAAGGAGTTCATCATCCAGTGTGACGCTTCCGACACCGGAGTCGGCTGCGTTCTTTGTCAGGTTGACGAGAGTGGTAGTGAACGCCCAATTTACTATCACTCTCAGAAGCTCAACACGGCCCAGCGCAACTACAGTGTGACCGAGCGTGAGTGTCTTGCTGCTGTCATTGGAGTCCAGAAGTTCCGTGCCTATGTCGAGGGACATCCTTTCCGGATAGTGACCGATCATGCGAGTTTGAAGTGGTTGATGGGGCAGAAGGATTTGAGTGGACGGTTGGCGCGATGGAGCTTAAAGCTGCAGGGATTCGATTTCAGCATCGAGCATCGCAAGGGTACCCAAAACGTTGTACCTGATGCCCTCTCGCGGGTGCATGAGGTAGACGCTCTGGGTTGCGATGTCTCGGAGCTGGAAGATCCTCACGATGTTCTGCATATTGACCTTGAGGATCCAAGTTTTAAATCTTCGGAATACCTTAATCTCATTAAAGACATCGAAGAACAAAAAGAAAAGCTACCTGACCTTCAAGTCTCGGAAGGTTTCGTGTATAAGAAGGTCAGACATTGCACAGGGAATCCTGTAGAGGACGACCTTATTTGGAAGCTTTGGGTTCCTGAAACGCTTACCGATCGCTTGATTTCCCTGGCTCATCGACCACCTAGGGCTTCGCATGGTGGGATCGCGAAAACCCTGTATCGGCTGCAGCAACGGTTCTTCTGGCCTAACATGGCAACGCAAGTCAAGGTCTTCCTGGAGAAGTGCGACATCTGCAAGGCCTCAAAAGCTCCGAACGCCACCCTTAGGCCACCTATGGGTAAAGCGTTCGTTGCCGAGAGACCCTTCCAGATGTTGTACATCGACTTCTTAGGACCGTACCCACGCTCGCGAGACGGGAACACGCACATTGTGGTGGTACTGGACCAACTGACGAAGTTCGTGCTGATAAAGGCGATTCGTAGGGCGACAACGGACGTAGTGCTGAAGTTTCTGTACGAGCAGGTTTTCTGCATGTTTGGCGTTCCGGAAACCCTGCTCTCGGACAATGGGAAGCAGTTCGTCAGTCGGGAGTTTGAAAAATCGATGACCACATATGGGATAACACACGTGCGGACCGCTGTTTACTCGCCACAGGCAAATGCTAGTGAGCGGGTAAACCGGTCCATCCTCGCCGCCATCAGAGGATACATCGACAGCGACCAGAGGAACTGGGACAGCCAACTTCCAGCCATCGCCAGCGCCCTTCGCACTACGGTCCACTCAGCCATCAATATGTCACCCTACGAAGCGCTCTTCGGTCAAGGTTGCCTGGAGCACGGGTCGGACTACCAGCTCTTGAGGAGGTTGAATGCACTCAACAACTCGGGAATAGTCCCAAAACCAGCTAAGATGAACATTCTCCACTCCCACCTGAAAACCTCTTTGGCCAATGCACACCAACGATATGAAAACTGCTACAATTTGAGGAGTAAGGTCGTAAAGTTTGCCATTGGAGATATTGTGTACCGAAGGAGCTTTGTGCTCAGTGATGCGTCGAAGAAATTCTGCGCAAAACTGAGCCCAAAGTTCCTCCAGATGAGGGTTCGCAGACCGGTTGGCAACAACCTCTACGAGCTGGAAGACCTGGAGGGAAAGAAGGCAGGAGTATATCACGCGAAGGACTTAAAAAAATAATACGGAGCCCGACTAGCAGTCTGTGCATGAGACCTTCCCCTTCTTCTTCTTTCCCCTCGAAGGATCTCGTGTAAAGAATAAGTTTTGTGGGGAATAACATTTTACGACGGAGGGTGGAGGGGATACACCAAAATGACGTTACACTAATACGACATGACAATTACGAAAATAGAAAATAACATAATACTTACCATTCATAATACTTACCTTAGATAACACTTCCAATATATAAAACTTACCTGCTAATAATACTTACCATATAATAACACTGACCTTATAATAAAACTTACCTTATAATAAAACTTAACTCATATAATACTACTGCAAATAATACTTACCTGATAATATTACTCCCTTATAATACTTAACCAATAATATTTCCACCTAATAATAAATAATAAAAAATAAATTAATAAATAATAATAATAAAAACAAAAGTGGTACTAAGGTAGTGATCCAGACTGTACCAAAAACATTAAATTTAAAACGACAACAACAAAATACAGACAGTCCATAGCACCGCTACTCGTCACCACCGACCATCGATGTGATCGCGATCGATGCAATGATGCAAAGCAAAACAACCAAAAAAAAAAAACAAAGCTATGTACATACAGAGCATCTGCCTGCACTCAGTGCAAATCAAAGGTACCGCTGCCCACTGGACATAGCAATGCTTGCTTAGTGAGCTGATAAGCCTATGGGTTAGCAATAGCAGGTACAATTAGCATTAGCTTTTGCATAGCCAAGTGCAATGACACCCAAATTGCACTTGCTGTGATAACAGCTGGCCGTTACCTTGGTGGTGTGATGTTGATGGGCTAGCTGAACTTGATGGGATGTTGTATGTACACAACGGTTCGGCTAGTACATGGATATCATACCACTGAGGTATAGCAAAGTGATGAATTTGGGTGTCACGGCACTTAGTTAGCGGATGCAGTGAGCAGGGTTGGCAATGTTTTAAACATTTGTTTTAAACAAATGTTTAAAACACTGTTTAAAACACAACATAAAAAAAACATTTTGTTTAAAAC
Source organism: Sphaerophoria taeniata (assembly GCA_943590905.1). Lineage (NCBI taxonomy): Eukaryota > Metazoa > Arthropoda > Insecta > Diptera > Syrphidae > Sphaerophoria > Sphaerophoria taeniata. The sequence goes on along the minus strand of OX016540.1, from coordinate 233,595,393 downwards.
ATAAACTGTTTAAAACTGTTTTAAACTGTTTAAAACACATAAAAAAAACAAGTAATATCATTGCTCATCGGACGTTTTAAATTTGGTTGTTTTCTGGCAAAACACATTACACACCACCTTACTTTGATTTTACCTTTTTTTTGCATGAAGCAGGACGACATGTCGACAACATAATATACAGGGTGATTCACGAGCGTTGTGCCAAAAAGCTAGAGCGTGTAGGTTGAGTTGAGACAAGAAAGAAATCGTATGGGAGGGGGGGTCTATTCCCCCTCGATTAGCCGGGAGGGGCAATTTTCTGAAAAATTGACTTATTTTGTTAAAACAAGAACAAAATGGTTAATCCAGAGATAATGTAATACTTTTCTACTTTGTTGAGTCCTCATAAAACTCCAATCACAAAAAAATTAAATTTATAAATTAAACTAATAAATTAAACTAAAAGTCCAGATAGGTAAAAATAAAAACAAAGATTTTTTTAGAAAAAAGTGGTTTCGGTTTTTTCTTCCGGTTTTCTGTTTTCGACTAAAAATTAACAAACACATTGAATTTTTAAAACAAAATTAGTACTTAATTACATAAAATTTTGAAAAAAATTAGTTCAAAAATTTTTTTTTTGCTTTTTTTTTGAAAATTTTGAGTTTGAAAATTTATTTTTTTTAAACTATTCGTTAAAACAATTTAATTTAAAAACAAGGTGAAAGAAGAAGTTTTTGGCTTTTCAGAAAGATATAGCACTTTGTTGTAAACGAAGCCGTTGATTTTTAATATTTTTTTAAACAAAATAAGTCAATTTTTCAGAAAATCGCCCCTCCCGGCTAAACGGGGGGGAATAGACCCCCCCTCCTATACGATTTTTTTCTTGTCTCAACTCAACCTACACGCTCTAGCTTTTTGGCACAACGCTCGTGAATCACCCTGTATATCTATAGACCATATTTACTCGGTCGTCGTTCCCATTTGAAGGATTCACTCGCCTAAGCAAAGAAATCATGGGTGTGGGCTGAAACGTCATTTTAAGCTAGTATCACACTAAAATTGTTCATTAGCGGACTATAATTTTGCGCCATAGTCTTTAGTTTTACACCATCAACAAAGGTCGGTCCAAAATAACTATACCTGTGACCGAAAAGTAGCAAGGCATAACTAACATTTATCAAATAAATACAAAGTCGGCGTCGCCGTTGGTCCTTTCGCCTTCACCCTAAGTCAAAAATAAAAATTCTCTGATCTCGGATCTCGGTCCCAAGTAGCAGTACTTGCTACCGACTGCGGCCTGCGAGTCAACTGCAGTCGCCTTAAGCTTAAGGTAGCCCTAAACGACAATCAAATTTTCCGAACATGCTCGTTTGCGTTATTCCTTAGACTGCAAACACTTAATTATCGCATATCAATTCATGTTGATTCTTGAAAGTGTGAGGATGTGTCAAAAAGAGAAGCAAGTAATTGCACTTATGGTTATCTCATAGAAAAAATGAGATTTGTTCGCAAACATCTCCCTACATGGCAGACAACGAAACGGACAAACTTGAGAATATCGAAAATTTTGCCAACAGCGAACAGTCGCGTCGTCGTCGTCGTTTGTCAATTATGCGGAGTTTTTCATCAACAACTTTCTATTTTCCATTCGAAAACCCATTTTGAAATTTTCCAGTTTCCCATTTGAAAACCAATGCACCTGCAATAACATGCAAATAATTTAAAAACTTATTCCCTGAGTTTCATTTACAAACTAACACAAAAAAAAAATTAAAAAAAAAATAGCCAAATCCGTCCAGCCGTTTGTGAGTTATGCGATTACACACGTACATGATTTCATTTTTAAACATATAGATTATATTTAAAACATGTTTTAAATATGTTTTAAACAAAGTAAATAAAACAGAATATAAAACTGTTTTAAACACATGTTTTTTTTTTGTTTGCAAAAAAAACATAGTGTTTTGTTCTTTTTAAAAAAAACATGTTTTTTTTCCAACCCTGGCAGTGAGCGGCGGTAGTTATTTTTGATCGTTTCAAGTTATAAAAAAAAGACATTTTTGCGAGTGCGACTAAAGTTATCGCGAACAGAACAGAAAAATAAAAGTTAATTTTGAAAACAAAACAAAACAAAAAAAAAGTGTGTTAAATAAATAAAACTTATAAAAGTTTACAAAATACAAAAACAAGAACAAATAAAAAAAAAAAGAGAAAAAACGATATCATATCGAGACGGCCGGTGGTGCAGTGGCGGTGCAAAAATTTGTACAAAGTGTACTCCCTCTCCCCCCTTAAGTAAAACAAACAAAAATAGTGATCGGGTGAAGACCGCAAAATAAAAGAAAGAAAACAACAAACTGAAAAGTGAAACGCATAACTTAATTACCTGAAAGAAAAAAAAATAAACTACCTGAAAAGAAATAATTAAACTTTATTTAGTAATTTTGTAATTTTAATAACTTACCTTAAGGAAAACTTAATTTAACGACACATTATATCAGCTTTTATCATAAGTTATTTGAGAATAATTTTTTTAATAAAATGTTAAAATTAATTTGAAACACCCTGTTTTCGTGGTTAAATAGTTAACCGTGGGAAAATTCTATTATTCTATTTTTCGAGGTCATAGGTTCCTAGGAAACATGGGCTTGTGAAAAGTCGGTCAAAACAGAGGTAAGCTGGGGTGGTAGGGGAAATTTAGGACAAGGTGGTTCGGGATTAGGGGCTACCACACAAAATTGGAGGTAATGGTAGCCAAGGTGGTGTCGGACCGACACATGGGTGGGAAAATCCTCCGAGGGTCAACAACACCAGGACCCTCGGCCCTACTGGAGTCACCCCTCCCCTTAATTGTCATTTCGGGTTCCCATACATTTTATTTCAGTTCTAGATAGGCATGAGGAGAACGTAACATCAGTCCAGTGCTTCGGCTCCAAGAACTCCGCCCCATCCGACGAGCACCAGCCGGTGATACCATGCCAAACGGGGGTCGGAGCCTGGACACCCCTCTACCTCCTGCTGCCCGGACCAGCCTCATGCGCCTGTAGGTATGAGGTTGTAAGGGTGGTCTACGAGGAGTAGAGGGGCAAAGATCTAATTTGTTACAATTATTCACTACTCAGACAAACGGAACGAAACAAGTCTGATAAGAGATCTACATCAAATAAGACAAAACCAGGACACGGTTGAAGTTTTTTATTCTAAAATTATTGATATACTTTCAACGATGATTAATTTTATTAAAGTACATGAAAAAGAATCATCAGTTATAATAGCTAAACAAAAACTGTATGATGAAATGTGCTTAAACGCATTTTTATCGGGACTTAGAGAGCCTTTAGGCTCAACAATAAGAGCAATGCGGCCAAATAAAATTCTTGATGCTTTTAATTTTTGTTTAGAAGAACAAAATTGCTTCTATTTTAAAAACCCTTATTCTTTTCAAAGAGATCAACTTAATAAAATAACACAACCTCAAATTCAAAATTTTCAACAACAGTTCAACAGACCAACACCCAGTTATACACCCCACAACCAAATTTATCGTCCACCAAATCTATATGAAAACTCTGTTCAAAAACCATCATACACAAATTCTCAAACATATTTTAAACATAATATAAAAAACAATAAACCCCAAACATCTAATAACTCTGGGACAAGACAGCTTCATAACGAACCTATGGATATTGCAACCGGCAATACAGTTTTCCGAAGGCACGAACAAAGAAATCAAAATCAAAATCAAATATATAATGCTGAAGGATATTGCTGTAGCTGTAAGAACACAACCCAAAATTTCAATTTTTCTGCTGAAAATGATCACCCCAATAATACACATCAAATAGACAATGAACCAGATTCATATTATCAAAACTTAGATTTACCTTCGACCTCTTACTTAAATGAAGAACCAAGAATAGATGATTCAAATTTTCACATACAAGCCTCACAACACCAATCATGTTCTTAGACCTTATTAACTGTAACACTAGCCTACTCCCATACATAACAATCAACAGTTTACATGACACAAAATATAGATTCCTAATCGACACCGGAAGTAACAAATCGTTTGTTAGCCCTGACATAGCTAAGACCTTTGAAAGGTTAATAATAGACCCCGTTGAAATAAAAACAATGTTCAACAAACAAATTGTGAATACAAAAAATTATTCTTCATGAGTTACCGGAACTTGGAACCAAGACACCTTTAACTTTTCTTGTTTTTAAGTTCCATTCATACTTCGATGGCCTCATTGGCATAGATATCATGAAAAAGTTAGGTGTCAAAATTGATTTAGGAAATAATTTTCTTGAAACAAATAATAATTTTAAAGCAGTTTTGCATTTTAAACCCTATCTCATGTCAAAGACCTACATAATTCCCGAATTTAGTAAAATGATCTGTTTCTTACCCGTTGATGTAGAATCCGGAAGTATATATATTAAACACACATCATTAATGGACAACTTAACAATTTCTGAAGGAATATATAAAGCTGATAATTGGTATGCTCCCATTGAAGTCGTAAATAATTCAGATGAACCTCAAACTTTTCAAGCCGAACAACCAATTAAGGCTTTTGCTTTCAATTCTTACATTGAATTTCATAATTTTAACATAAATAATACGGAGACTTTAGGAGGTAAGGACATCTCCGAACTTCTAAAAATCAATCATCTCAATACAGAAGAAAAACAAGATATCATGAATCTGTGCAAAAAATATGACGATATATTTTTTAGAGATGGTCAAGATTTAACATTTACAAATTCTACTAAACATAAAATTATCACCAAAGATGACGTACCCATATACAGTAAATCGTATCGATATCCGTTTGTTCATCAAGAAGAAATTCGGAAACAAATAGATGATATGTTGAAACAGAATATCATACGTCCAAGCTACTCTCCTTGGTCAGCCCCAATCTTGATTGTACCAAAGAAGACAGATCCAAATAAAAAACAAAAATGGAGACTTGTTATAGACTACCGTAAACTAAACGAAAAAACGATAGACGATAAGTATCCAATTCCTAATATAAATGAAATCTTGGATAAGCTTGGTAAAGCAATGTATTTCAGTACATTAGATCTTGCTTCAGGATTTCACCAAATTGAGGTGGCAGCAGATGATGTCCATAAAACAGCCTTTTCTGTCGATAGAGGACATTATGAGTTCTTACGAATGCCTTTTGGGCTGAAAAATGCTCCATCTACCTTTCAACGTGTTATGGACAACGTCTTAAGAGACCTTCAAGGAAAAATATGTTTAGTTTACATGGACGATGTTATTGTTTATTCCAGTTCTCGTCAAGAACATATCCAAAACCTTTCTGCAGTTTTTGACAAATTAAGAGAAGCAAATCTTAAAATTAATCTTGAAAAGTCAGATTTTCTAAAAAAAAGAAGTTTCTTATCTAGGCCATATCATAACACAAGAAGGTATAAAACCTAATCCAAACAAAATAAGTGCCATCAAAAATTATCCAATACCCAAAACAGCCAAACAAATAAAATCGTTTTTAGGTCTTTTAGGATATTATATAAAGTTCATTAGAGATTTCGCGAATCTAACAAAACCAATGACAGAATGTCTGAGAAAAGGCAATTCTATTAAACTAGATTCAAGATATGTAGAATGTTTCGAAACATGTAAATCCCTTCTTTCAAATGAACCTTTGCTTCAATATCCTGACTTTGAAAAGCCTTTCAATCTAACTACCGATGCAAGTAACGTTGCTATAGGAGCCGTATTATCACAAGGGATCCTAGGATCGGATAAACCGATTTGCTTTGCAAGTCGAACATTATCAAAGTCTGAACAAAACTATAGTACTATAGAGAAAGAACTATTAGCGATTGTTTGGGCCGTTAAGTATTTCCGGCCATATTTATTTGGAAGGCGTTTTCAAATAGTAACTGATCACAAGCCTTTGACATGGCTCTTTTCCTTAAAAGAACCAAACTCGATGTTGGTTCGATGGAGGTTGAAATTAGAAGAGTACGACTATTATGTGACCTATAAAAAAGGAAAGAACAATACCAACGCCGACGCTTTATCTCGGATTGAAATTCATGCTAGTGAAAACTCCCAAGCTTTACATGACTCAGATAATCTTGAATTAAATTCGATGACAAATAATTTTGATGAGTTCGAAAATAGAAATTCAGAAGATCTTGAAACAATTCACTCTGCCATAGAAAATTTTGACGATGGTAGGTATACCAATCACTGAACGTGCTATCAACGAGTTTTCCAATCAGATTATTCTGAAGGAAACAGATTCACAATCTTCTCTTTCAGTAAAACTTGAAATACTTTTCAAAAGAAAAAAAAGATATACTATCGAGTATGCTCATTTAAACAATGAAGACGTTATGATCTCAATATTCAAAGATTATTTTAATTCCAAACGATTAACTGCAATCCTCACAGACGACAAAACGTTTAAAACAGTTCAATCAGTTTTTTCAAAATATTTTAACAATGGTTGTCTTAAAATTTTAAGATCTAACATCATCTTAAATGATATAACGATTTTCCTTGTGTTCCTATAGAAACAGGCGTGATATAATTTTTTTTTTTTAGTTGATGCTGGAAAAGGTACAATTGGTCAATTAATTTAGGTACTTCATTTTATATTGTAGAATTCATCTGTAATTGGCTTGCTGCCTTGTAGTATGAAGAAAAAATTTGTTTTTGCTTTATAATTGGTGTAAGAGGAAGAATGGTATGTCTTTTTTTCTTTGAGCATGTGAATATGGCAAACAGAATACTTACAACTAATATTGTTGTTTTTATTGGGTTATACTTTTTGAAATAGTTATGTCTATATTTTTATTGAATGAACAAAAGGCTAGAAAAATCAACATTGATAGTAAAATTCATGATAAGTGGGAATCGTCGCTGCTTTGATCGAGTTCATACTGTTTTCTTGTTTGTGCTTTTATTGAGCTAATGAATTTGGTTTTTAATTGGTTTGCGTTGAATTTTTTTGCCATCTTTCGTTTAAGGCATGTTTGACGACTGTGTTAGGAGCCAAAGTGATTCAATCGATAATATACATAATTTACATTTTCGTTTTCTTGATGTATTTTCGGGACATGAAAAATAAAATTGTATTAGGAAAAAAATTAAATAGGTTTACAGAAAAAATTAGTTGTTTCTCGATTGTGCCACAGTAAATAAGATCTACAGTGGTGCGTAGGTAGAATGCATTGAATGTAGGTCTTTTTCATAGATTTTGAGAAAAATTCTTGTATTCTTGGATGTTTTTTTTTTTTAAGGTCAAAATTAATAGTGGCTCCCTTACTCCTTGCAAATGTTTTGAGCAAAAATCTACAAAACCAATTTTCTTGAAAACGGCTCCATAATTTTTTTTTTTTAGTTTGTCGAAATTTTATTTCGGATCTTCTTCATTCTTATGGAAACAAACATGAATTGCTCAAATGCAATACCTACCCCCATATAAGTTTTTTTTTTGTTTTTCAATTTTGTCGGAAAGTAACATTTATTTTCTTGTTAGAGCCTAGTACGCAGATCGAGCTAAATTTTAGCTTCCATACGAAATTCTCTCCAAAATTTAGCGGAGCTAAAATTTAGCTAAGCTTTTTAGCGAAGAGGTACGCAGCTCTAGCTAAAAAAATTTTATTTTTTTCGTAACTCTACATAATCAAAAATCAAAATTTGTCAAAATTTAGCTAGTGAAATAAATGTCCGGTACATTATTCTAGAGCTAAATTTTGACATTATTTGACATTATTGTTTCATTTGCCTCTGACTAGCAAAATATTTTTTTTTTCAGAAAACAGCTCTTTTTGACACAAATTCTGTAGCCTTGTTTGCTTACTGCCTGATTCTATTGACATGATTGAGCTCAAAATCTGTAAAACTCCATATACAAAAAAAATTAAAATGATAGGATTTGTAAGTTTCAGACTTTCAGAGTAGTACCCGAACAAACTGTTCCATAGTCTCCAAAATAATCTTGTGTCAAAATTTAGCCAGGAATTTAGCTGATGTTTGGAGAGAAATTCGTGAGCTAAAATTTAGCGCGATCAGAGTACTAGGCTTAATGTAAAAAATTTATTTTTATACCGATTGCACTCAATGGACTTTTGAATTGAAAGTGCTCTGGGTCTGTTTGCGTACCTGTTTTAGTGAGATAAAACTATAAAAAAAAATAATGACATTGATAACATGAAGCAAATCAAGTACCTGCAAGCTGCAAAGGTATATATGAACATAAGTTAGTTAAATATTTCTCATATTCTATTTCCTACGTCATTAACAGAAACCAAAACTATCTCCAATGGTATTTAAAATTTGAAGAAAGATGTGAATAAAAGGAAACAGATTACATTGTTTTTATTCCGCAAAAAGTTTGGAAAAATTAATTTTGCTCATAACACGTATGTTTGTGAATTTTTTAACCCAAAATCAAATACATCAGTACAGCCGTTGCCAAGCTTAACCGAGATTTACGAACAGCAATTAATTTTTATAAAAGTATAAACAGGAAATAACTATGGTTTATTAGTCTAACTGTGGAGAACGTCACGTTGACGTAACCCCCTCTCCCCCTTGTCACATCTTGTCACGCTCAGCATGACCCCTCCCCCACTCCTAAGAACGAACGTTTTGTATGGACGGCCTCTAGTTCGTGCGTCCTAGTCGTGGGCATTTCTTACTTGCGACATACAGAATACATATATGGCAAGTATTGAATTCGTAAAAAAAGTTGAGATATTGATGAGATATGACATTACGATGATAGAGAAGTCGAAAAAAGTGGGTCCGGTGATTCCGTCCGTCTGTCTGTAAACGCACCTACAGCGCCTTAACCACTAGTCCGATTGGCTTCAAACTTGAAAATTAGAGGTTTGAGCCAAAACGCATGGCTCTTATTTTTTTTTTTAAGATCAAAATTTAGAGTAGCCACCATACAATTTTTTTGGCCGAAAACAAAAAGTTTCAGTTTTCTCTAAAACGGCTACTTCGATTTTTTTCAAACTTCCTCTAATCTTTTTTTTAAACACTATTGTTTGTTATGTAAGAAAATTATTTTTGTATTCCTCCAAAACGGTACCTTTCGAAAAATTAAAGTGCGATCAGCGTATTTTTTTATGAAAGAACGTAAGTATATACTGCCCAAATAATATTTTGTTTTCAAAAAAATGTCAAACATTTTTTTTTATTTAAAAAAAAAATATTTTTTAAATGTTTTTTTTTCAACATTCTGTATCTCAAAAAAGGACAAACATTAAAAATCGAAATTTACTTATAATATACATTATATTTACATGTTCTTGAATAATCCATACCCAAATTAATTTGAAGACGTTTTCGAAAAATTTTAAAAGTAAAAATGTATCTGTTTAAAAAAAAAACGCTGCTAGGATTTTGTTGTGCCGTTGATTTTTATTTCATCTTTCATGGACACTGCCTCTTGCAAAGTACTAACAAAACTTCCAAGAGTATCAACCTGAGTAACAACGGAATCGGCGTTAAATTGTAGGTCCCTTCAATTCTTCACACGCACCCAGAAAATTGTTGATGAATGATGAGAGTTATCCACTTAGGCTTTGGCACTTCAAGAACGATTCCCACTTATCATTCATTTTACTATCAATGTTGATTTTTTTAGCCTTTTGTTCATTCAATAAAAATATAGACATAACTATTTCAAAAAGTATAACCCAATTAAAACAACAATATTAGTTGCAAGTATTCTGTTTGCCATATTCACATGTTCAAAGAAAAAAAGACATACCATTCTTCCTCTTACACCAATTATAAAGCAAACATAAATTTTTTCTTCATACTGCAAGGCAGCAAGCCAATTACAGATGAATTCCACTATAAAAATATGCGCCAAAGGCTTAGCTATTAAAAATATACTTGCAAAAAAGCAGTGCCTCAACCAATGAAAAATCGTCAAGAAATAAGAAAAGCTTTACAAAAAAAAATTTGAATTTCAAAAGAACTTCCATCCACATTTTATAGCAAAAGATAGCAAAAAATGAAACCACTGTGGATTTTTGCAAATATGACAACCATAATTGCCATAATTATTTCTGGTACGAGTTGTCCTGACCCCCCCCCCCCCCCACACCTTCAGCAGGTACACATTCTCTCATGTTTGTGTACATCTTTTGAATGCTGGAAGCAACCAACTTTACCAATTCCCAGTAAGTCTCCTTTGATATACGGTAAAATGCAATGAATTTGGCATCCGTTTGATTTAAATGTTCTGCTGCCATTAAGTCTGCATTTCAAATTTTTCTGTATGTGTGGATGGGTTTAATGTTCTCTTCGTACCTACAAGTTTTCTTTGTCTACAGTACTCGTCGTACTCGTGAGCGGAGAAAAGTCACAAATCGATCGCAAACTAGTTTATTATCTGGTTTTTTTTGTTTGTTTTTTTTTAGATTACTTTTAAAAATGTTTTTAGTCCTTGATTCCTCAACACAACGGAAGAAGCGAGGGTCATCATCGCGAAAAAAAACTTAAGTTGTTGGAGGAACACAACAAATTTATAAAACAGCTCATCGAAGTGCTAGAAAAATTTGTTGACAAATATAAATAAATAAAAAATAATAATCTTTCAGTCTTATTTAATATAATTCGCTAAACAGATGAATAGTTATGTCAAAAAAAGTACCAAAATGGGGCAATCTATTCATTTATCTGTCTACCAAATCAGCTGTTTTTCATCACATCACTCATCATAAGTCATAACAAATAATAAAATAAAATATAAACATTTGTGTTGTGCTTTTGAATCGAATAAAAATGGAAACTAAAACTAAAAGGTCTCGCACCGATAAAGTAAGTAATATCAGCGATTAAAACCTTTGAATAAAATAAATAAAACTTCTAGATACTCCTTCTACAGCTTATAGAAGATAAACTCCATAAAATTGAAAATAAAAAATGTTGACACCAACACATCGCGTTTGAAAAGAGACGCCTGGCGTGAAATAACCGATAGGTATGTACAAATATAAATCATCTTTGTTTTTTACTAATTTGTTTGTAATGATTTTCCGTTTCAGTAGTTGAAGCGCAACGATAAGGGAAACATCACAAATTCAAGCTCAATGGCGAGGCACTAAAATGAAAGCCAAAGCAGAGATGTCCACTTTCAAAAGAAACCTGAAAGCAACAGGTGGTGGTCCACCTCCTAAGTCTCCTGACTATGAGCACAGCAAGTTGATGGCACTCATCCCCCATGAATTTGAGGTGGATGAAAATGAATTTGATTGCGATACTGAGGTTTGTAACACACGATACGTGCTTATGCTTTATATAATTGGAAAAACAAATAATAGTCCAAGACACGGCTTCTCGATCCCACTCTACATATGTCGTCCCGAAACGAAATGTTGAAGAACCATTTGTTGGTGTCTGGGGTTACTCCGAACCACCGACCGACTTGCCTGATTTTAAGTGGTGCGATATCATAGTATTTAACTAATGAAAATGCACAAATCGACAAAAATATGTTGCATATCGTCCCGGAATAAAATTTACAGTTTTGGAAAGCTTTTTAACTGCCCATTCCAAAAACATGGACTTGGCACCCCTTATTCGGTGCTTTTCGTGGCAAGTCGCTTTGAATGGCGTGATATTCGTGGAAAATATGTCACATCGCGTCCCGCCTTGAAATTTTGCTAGAATGTTTATCTCAATGTCTGTAAACTAAGGGCGTGAACTTGCCAGCGCTAATCTGTTGCAAATCTAAACTTGCCTTTTATATATATAAAAGAAAGTCGTGTTTGTTACAACACTTATAACTCGAGATCTGCTGGACCAATTTTCATGGTTATTGATTCGTTGGATTTGTCTCCGCCCCGAATAGCAGAATAAATCCTTTTTAAATCACAAATGGTGCCAATGTTAAAAAATAATACTTTTCTCACTGCACCAAAAAATAAGCTAAACTGATCAATATTCAAGTACTCAATTTTTCTCGAAAATATCGTCAAAACGAAAATAATTTTAGATGAAAATGTATTATTTTCTATACAAGAAAGAAGGCATCACAGAAGAGGGTGAAGAAGGCAAGAAATCATCATGATTTCGTATTGAGCTGTTCAACGTCACTTTTTGTTCGCTCCGGCGCATTATCACATGTGTATTGAGTGCTTGCACCGGGAGTGCCCTGAGCTGACTGCCGAAGTGCCGACCCAATTTTTTGTTCGAATCAGCTGATTCTATACAACGAAGAGAAAAGAAAAAAAGAAAAGAAGGCATTACTAAAACTAATGCGTTAGATTAGATTTGTTCGATATGCGCTCTAGGTCGCTCTGTGGCGCTCTATTCGGTGTCGCTCTTTTTTCGCCCCGTTGTATTTTCACCGTGTTCGATGTGAATTCTGTGCTCGCACCCGCAACGCCCTGAACTACCCCAATTTTTTTTCGGGCCATAATTTCGGAGCTATGCGAATCAGAATCAGCTGTTGCTATATAACAAAGAGAAGAAAAAAACAGAGCACTACTAATGCGTTCGATGTGAAACCAATTTTTTTTCAGTTTTGTTGACAGCTCCGTTTAGGGCAGTGACAAACACCGGAGTGCCCCAGGGCTAGTTACTTCGAACGAACCTATTGTGTAACAAAACACAGGTCAGCGACAAGCAGCGGAGCGCGCCGCGCCGGGCCTGGAAACATAGAGTAAACCTATCGCTTTTAAATAAAATTGGATTTACCTAACTGGATTTTATTTACATAACCTTTTATAATATAGAAGAAAGAATTCTTTATCTCTACCGTGAGAATGGGTTTAAAGTTTTTGTTCAGAAATGAATATTATACAATTTTGATTCTTCTTTATTCAAATAATTTAAATTTCTTTATTAATTTCTTGTTTAATTGTATTTAATTAATTATTTATTTTTAATATTTATTATTGATCATTTGTTATTATTACTTGTTCTTATTACTTATTACTTTGCCGAACATAGCAAATAATGCCCTATTTATTTTCTTACCTCAGCTAATCCTACTTAATCTCTTAATCTTCACACTTGCTATGCTTGCAATGTAATTTTTTATACATAGACTTAGGCTATGCTGATGCTACCAATTCTATTTCTTATGCCCAGACTTACGTTGTGGTGCATTGCTAATTGTTATCAAAGCTTGTTTTTTGCTCTTACGGTTTATTTACTATGTTCGCAATGCATTATTTTGGGTTGGGGTCAAAATTCTGCCGAGGTCAAAATTCTTTTGTCAAAATTCTGCTTTTCAAAATTCTGCTTTCAAAATTCTGCTTTTCAGAATTCTGTTTTTCAAAATTCTGCTTTTCAAAATTCTGTTTTTCAAAATTCTGTTTTACAAAATTCTGGAAATAATAAAAATAAGGTTTGGAAAATGTTAAAAAGCGCGCGCTTTTTAACATTTTCCAAACCTTATTTTTATTATTTCCAGAATTTTGTAAAATTATCCTCTCGCTTGAATAAGCGAGATGTTTAGACGCAATTAATTTTTGCTCTCTTAACTTAGTCAGGGTCTTAGACAATGGTTAGTGTCTTTTCTTATCCCTTCGTGATAGTGTGTTATTCTTATTAAAAAGCAAAAATGAACGTTTCACTTGTTAAATCTAATAAAGGAAAAGAAAAGCTGTGCGTGGATGGATATATGTTTTATTTTGAAAAGTTAAATAAATGTAAAAACTATAATTGGGCATGCTCAAATAGAATTAAAGATAAATGCAAAGGACGAGTAGTGACTAAATTAAATTGTGATGTACATGTAATTGTAAGGCAAACTGGTCAACATAACCATGAACCATGTGCTATTTTCAGTTATTGTTTATAATTATTAAAAGACGAAATTTTGATTTTTTTTTGTTAAAATTGAAACAAAAACCATGTTAAATTGACTTTTCCGTTAATAAATATACTATTAAAAAAAAGCAGAATTAGCAGAATTTTTTTTTGATATAAATTTCCAGAATTTTGAAAAGCAGAATTTTGAAAAGCAGAATTTTGTAAACCAGACAAAAAAAAAGCAGGGGCCGAATTACGGCATCCATTATCGAATAATACGATACTGAATTGTGAGTGTTTGTGTGCTTTTGGCATTACCTCTCTCGTTATCGAGTTCAGTATCGAGCTTCTAGTACAAAAATTTTAAATTCTCTGCTCAGCTATCGAGCTTAATTTCATTCGACACACAAACAGCTCACTGATGGGAAGAAATTTCTAAGAAAAAAATTAAAGTTTACTTATTTAGAGAACTTGAGTTATTTTATTATAACATTCTTTGCCAATAATCTATTTAGGTCGAGTTATTCTGCTCCAAACCTTCATCAATTTCATCTTCTTAACATTCAAACTTTGTTTTTTTTCAAAAAATAAATTTCATGAAACAAAATTAATATTTTTGCCTTCACTTTTTCACTCAAGTTTTTTTTTTATTTGTCAAACCTCTCAAAATTCCTTCAAAATAATCGAGACTCGATAAAAACTACTACAATTTTATATTCTCAAACGATACGTGACCTATCGAGTGCCATAATCCCAATGGGGTTACTCGTTCGTTCGATATCGGATGAAACTCACTCACTCGATAGCGGAAGCGATAATTCGGCCCCAGAATTTTCGTAAAAAAAGCAGAATTCTGAAAAGCAGAATTTTGAAGCCAGAATTTTGACCCGATCCCCATTATTTTTTATGAATAGTTTTGCTATTAATGAAATATTAATTTATGTGGTTGCATTCGATTCATTTTTGTATTTTTTCGATCTCTTTACCATCAACCACCATCGTGTTAACATTACAGTCCACAAATTGTCTTGATTCAATAAATTGTACCTTAAGTTGAAATTATATTTTGCTTTTGATTTCGAACTTTAATGATCGTTTTTCTGTCGTGCGATTTCTTTAACATCGTTCTTGAGAAGATAGTCCAAAACTCCACCGTCAACACCAGAGGCACTATCTTCTATAAATCTGTTCAACTTCTCGCGTACGCCGACGATATTGATATAATGGGAAGAACACAGCGTGATGTCAATGGCGCCTTTGTGAGGATTGAGACAGAAGCGGCTAAAATGGGTTTAGCGGTAAATGAGGGGAAAACGAAGTACATGCTGTCTTCGAGTAAGGACACCCAACATCGACGGCTCGGACAGAACGTCACAATAGACGCATACAACTTCGAGGTAGTTAAGGAGTTTGTCTACCTAGGCTCCGCTATCAACACGGACAATAACACCAGCGCTGAGATAAGACGAAGAATTACTCTTGCTAATCGCTGTTTCTTTGGGCTAAGAAAGCAACTGAGTGGAAAAGCCCTCTCTCGAGCAACTAAGGTTAAACTGTACAACACCCTCATCATCCCTGTCCTGCTGTATGGTGCAGAAGCATGGACCCTAACAAAATCGGATGAATGTGCCTTAGGCTGTTTCGAGAGGAAAATTCTTCGGGTCATCTTTGGCCCCGTGTGCATTGATGGGGAATGGAGAAGGAGATACAACAGCGAACTTTACGGGTTGTACAACGACGTGAACTTAGCCAGAAGGGTCAAGGTCCAGAGACTCAGATGGCTCGGTCATTTAGAGCGCATGGACACCAATGCTCCGGCCCGGAAAGTCTCCGACACTATTCCCGAGGGACGCAGAAGGAGAGGAAGACCGCGACTCAGGTGGCGCACACAAGTGGAAGAGGACCTCAATCAACTTGGAGTGCAAAACTGGAGACAGCTAGCTAGGGACCGAGCTGACTGGCGGAGACTGTTGATTGAGGCCCAAGTCCACAACGGACTGTAGCGCCACCTTAAGTAATAAGTTTTCTTGGAACATTTATTGCTAATCAGTTTTTTTGATTCCAAAATCATTATTTTGTCCCTTATAGGATCGTAAACTATGCATTCGTTTATTTGTTTATGTTTAGCAAAGTCATTTCATATGAGCCCACGATAGTTTTTAAAAAGCGGGCAACAATAAGAAACCAAACAAAAATAATTGAAGGTCAGAGCAGAAATATATATTTGTGTACATTGTACTTAATGCTACTACATATTCCATATTATCATTTCTAAGTCCTGCGAACAAACAAAAATGGAATGCTGGTACAACGTCCCACGGGTCAGCTAGTTTAATATAAAAGCAATGTTTTCAACAATAAGTTACGTTCATATTTAAACTTACCAACATAATTCATAACATACTTTTGCAAGACCACTTGAATTCTTTCTTTCTTGCTTGTAAACCTAAAAAGACGATTTCTGTGTTTTTAAAAATAAATTTATAAAGGCCTAGATATGTTATTGCCAAGGGGTATCAATAGAGTTGCCGAATAAGTTGTTGGAAAATATGTGGTCATAAAACATATATAATAAGAAGTCACCAACATAAGCTATGTGGATCTTAACTTTTCATACATTATTTCGTTTGTTTCGTTCATCGCGAGCTAACTTTGAATGCTGACAAGTTTAGATTTGCAACAGATTAGCGCTGGCAAGTTCACGCCATTAGTTTACAAACATTGTGATAATTCTAGCAATTCTAGCATTCTAGCAAAATTTCAAGGCGGGACGCAATTTGACATATTTTCCACGAATATCGCGCCATTCAAAGCGACTTGCCACGGGCTTTGCACCGAATAAGGGGTGCCAAGTCCATGTTTTTGGAATGGGCAGTTAAAAAGCTTTCCAAAACTGTAAATCTTATTGCGGGACGATATGGAACATATTTTTGCCGATTTGTGCATTTTCATTAGTTAAATACTATGAATTCGCACCGCGGTTTGGAGTTATCCCAGACACCAATAAATGGTTTTTCAACATTTCGTTTCGGGACGACATGTAGAGTGGGAGCGAGCAGCCGGCTCTCCTACTATAATTTTTTTTTATCCGAGTAGATGATAAAAGAAAACGTAACTTCTTTTAAATAGAATAAAATAAAAAGAAAGAGAATAAGACAATGGTAATATTTAAAATCTAATAATGGTGATTAAAATAAACTAAGCCATATACACTTCATTAGATTCTAGACGATGATTTTGAAGATATCGTTTTCCTGGAGGATGAATCCGAAAAATGAAAATATGCATCATCATCAAAAATACATGCTCCATCACCATCACCATCACCATCATCAACATCACCAATACCATCACCACCACCACCACCTTCACCTCCACCTTTGGATACTTCTTCTAAAAAGAAGTCAGCATCATTCAAACGGAAGGTAGTATGTATATTCTTCGTCAATGAATTTTCTTGTTTTTTTTTTCTTTATTAGATTAACTGCAAAGACGGCGATCTCCTCAAAAAGGAATAGTTTTATTTCGCTATGGCAAATCGGAGAGCCGAAAAATTGTTTATGCAGGTTGTAGCCCAGGAGCCCCCATACAAGAAATTCCCGCCATCGCGGCCACTCAAATTTTTAATGAGGAATAAAAGTTAAGGCCAAGACGAATAAGATTCGCTTGGTCGGCGTGAATTGAGTTAGCCGGAAAGGCCGCACATACCTGTTGCAATGTGGTGAAATGTCTCCATCATGACGGATTCTATTTTTGTTTCTTTCATTGCATGCGTTCTAGAGTTAGATGTATAAATACCTTGGGTTGTTTGCTTTCAAGCTGCCGAAGGTATTGCGCAAACCAGATTTTTTATAAACGAAACTACTGTAGTTTGTAATAAAAATACAGTACTTTGTCATAATAAAACCTTGTTTGCGCGATACTTTCGGCAGCTTGAAAGCAAGCAAACCAAAAGTATTTGTAGAAATTTGAAGAATCAAATTTTCGAAGCTGGTGTGATCGAGGGCTAAGGCTGGCATGCTGGCATTACGCTCGGCTTAAGGTCGCCGGAAATGGTGTGGGATCTTGCCTTAGGGTCCTCTTAAATCTCGCCATACATAAAACAAAAATCATGCCAAACGGAAATTCCAAAATCAAAAAAACAACGATCGAATTCAAACTGACGGTTTGAATTATCGACATCAGACGGACGTTTACCATTCCAGGGCGCCGAGATGTCATTCGGCGTGGCCTACCCCACCCTACGTTGAAAGTCTTTGGCCAAATATTAAGACTTCCCCTAACACCTCTCACCTCACCTTTATCTTTTCCAGCTCAGTTCATCATCTTCGCGACACGTCACCGTTCACATCCCCTGAAAGTATACTTTTAGAAAGCCATCAAGCTTCTGTGCTTGACAATGCAAAATCGAAAGTTCAATTGGTTCATACTATGAACATGTAGCATTTAATTTCTTTAATAATCATAAAAAAAAGAAAACAATTTAACCATGTATATATATATATATTTAAACAAAAAAAATAAGTAATTTACAATTAAACAGATGAAGCGTATCTGGAAGTGGAATATCAGCTGTAAGAGTCTTACTTTAAACAACTGTTCCTCAAACTTTATTTTTCCTATTTCCTTTTGTTTTCTTTTTCTACTACACTGTTGTGTTGGGGATAAAATTATTTTTCAGGGGCCAGGAAATCCTACCTAAAATTGACTTCAACTTTAGTTCCCCACAAATACCCAATTGAAATTACAATTACACCAAAAAGAAAATACGAAGAACTTTTGTACCACCCTAATGTGCGCACACAAAAAAATGAATCGTATTCGAATTGGACCAAAACAGAACGACAATGGACCTGAAGATTCGATTTCCGTCACGCTTAATTAACAAGAATTTCAATAAGATAAAGTTACAAAAAAAAATAAACAAAGAAACATTAATGAATATTTAAACAATTATCGCAATAGCAAAAAAAAATGGTCACCCTAATAAGAACTTCTTGTCTTTATACTTTTCATATAAAAAAAAAACATTCCAAGTGGAAGCTGTATTCTTCTTCTTCTTCTTATTTCTTGTGGTTGTGACCTTCAATCATCCACAAACGAGACTTTTGCAGTCGGTGCTGGTTCTTGCTTATAGTTATAGCTTTTATGAACTTTGACGATATATTCAAGATTCTGGCTTTTTACTGGCAGCGACCACTATCTCTGACGTTCGTGAAGGTGGTCGCCGTATTGAACCAAGTTAACCCTTTCGGGACGCAATTCAGGTGATGAAGTTATAGACATCTTTCACTTTGGAACTAGTTAAGGAGCTTTTCATTATTTTATTTTATGAAAAAAAGAAGACATTTGTTATAGGCGTGGCTAGTGGGCGTTGGTACCATTCGGGTTGTTTTGGTACACAATTGTACCACCATGTCCACATAAAAACCGAATGGTACATATGTGTACCATTTCGGGTTGTTATGTGGTACAATTGTGTACCATTCGTCCAGTATAAAGAAGTATAGTTTAGACAAGCGAGTTCCAATTTTTGAAATAAAATAATTCACAGCTACTAGATCTGCAAAAAAACGATTAAAATTTGAACCTAAAATACACAGGGACGAGCTGGTACAAATCTTGTTTGATTACTGCAGTAAACTTTGATTTTAGGGATGTTCAAACCTCAGGTGGTACACATGTGTACCACGCGTCCGGAAAGGGTTAAAGTTAATACGGTTTAATTACTTAATTAAGTTCAAACTGATGGTCTAAGGAATTTTTTTGAGCCAAACTCAATGAATAAATTATAAATTTGCCATCATTGGTCAAATTAAAAATATGTTATTCAAATGCATGCTAATTCCACAAATGCACTCACCAGTTAACAGATAGAATAATCCCTTTTTTTTGTTTTTGGTTAATTATTATTATATATATATATTAATTATTTGTGTATTCGCAGTCGCACACACTATCGAAGCAATGTATTTGCTTGATTTTGGGGTATTTTTTTGTTCACTTTGGATAAATCACTTAAAAAAGGTCTTTTTGTGCAATAATGAATTGTCTTAAAATGGTATAAGTAATTAGCTATGCTATTGACTGTAGGTACTAGTTAGTCGCTCTTAAAAGTGCGTTTAAAAGATGCTCGCATCATGGTATAGCATCGGACCCAAAAAAAAAATTCTAAGTTGTCCTTAGTTTGTTGTTTTAAAAATCAGTTAAGATTTAAAAATCTTTCGATTTCAAATACCCAATCAGGCATCGCCACATAAACCTACGAAACAACTGAATTCCAAAAGCTTTTTAACCCACGGAAGGAATTTACTTACTCCCACGCCCACTACCTGTAGATAGTCGTATCAAAAAACCATACCCGTACCCTGTTTTTTTTTCTTTTGTTTTAATTAATACTTTACTTATTAATATTTCGTTTTCGGCATAAACATTTATGCACCGAAGTATTTAATATCGTTACTGCCCCATCATACAGTA
This sequence comes from Sphaerophoria taeniata, assembly GCA_943590905.1. NCBI lineage: Eukaryota > Metazoa > Arthropoda > Insecta > Diptera > Syrphidae > Sphaerophoria > Sphaerophoria taeniata. The sequence continues at coordinate 233,575,151 of OX016540.1, read as the reverse complement.
TGTATTCTGATCAAAACAATTAATTTCCCAAAGTGGCAAATCCATTGAGGTTCAAACCTTAAGTAAGGAAGTGCCTCTTCAACTTGGGACTCATTTCCTAAGTATTTTCCTAGTAGGTTTACAGTCACAGGTTTATTTTAAGAAAATGTGGCTAAGTTCTCAACGCAGCAAAGACACAAGTAGGCGCATGTATTGTTGACAAAAATAACCACATGTATTATTTATTTACAATTTATTAAAGATCATAAGTTAAGATAAAGATTATTGAACATTAAACAAAAATATACTGAACATCCCATGTGTATAAGAGCGGAATGATAAAAAAGGCGGTTGCTTGCTTGTTTCGGCTCATCGAGAATGAATGCTTGAAACATAGATGAGTTAATATAGAGAGTGGAAACCAAGCACGTAAATTAGTTTCTGATTTCTTTTGTCTCTGGCTTGAAATTGATTGGTGGAGCCACCATGCGGCAAGTTTGATAATCTTGTTCATCTTCACGAGCTGCCACAATAGCCCCCCTTGAGGGGCAGTTAACGTTTTTAACTGTCACGAATTTAACTCTTATTTGAGCAGAGTAGGTACGTTGAATTGCTCCTGCTGGACGCTGAAATACTTGCGAAGGTGCCGGAGAAATGGAACAGATGCTGGAGAAACTGCACTGGAAGTCGAAGGTACTTGAGATGGAGTATGCAGTGTCTGCACGACTATGTCTCCGTTCTCGACGAAAGCTGGCTTCAATCTTTGTGTTGAAAATGTAGCAGGAAGAGGAACACCATTGATGTTTACTTCGAAAACATAGTCTGAGATTCTGTTGATAACCTCGTACGGACCATCGTAGGGAGGTTCAAGTGGTCGTTTGACTCTCTCAACTTTTACAAAAACATGTGTGCACGAAAAAAGTGTCTTGTGTGCAAAAACTCGAGTCTTGATGTGATGTGCCGTAGGTACTGAGCGCACATTTCTCATGATTTCTCTGAATTTTTCTACAAAAATTTGAGGTTGCGTACTTACTTCTTCATCGATGAAATATTCTCTAGGAAGTCGGATCGTTGTTCCATACAGCATCTCAGCTGCACTAGCCTTAATATCTTCTTTCACACTGGTACGTAGTCCTAAGAGAACGACTGGAAGAGTGCTCACCCATAGCCGTAGCTAGGATTTTGTTTCAGGGGGGGTTAAGATAAATGATTATTTCTTCAAATTTTTTGAATGCATATAGAAAAAAAATGTGCACGAGAAGGTCACGAAAAAACATTGGAAAATAAAAACATGTACCTACATGTAAAATTCATAACTAAAAATTTAAATTTGAATATGGACCTCAAGAACACATTTTATCTGAAAAAATTGATGCCATAACATTTCTTATGAAATTGTTGATTTTTCAATTTTTTTTTTTTTTTAATTTCTTGGAGCGGTTTTTTTTAACTAATTCTTTTTATATAAATTTTTTCAAAAGTTTCCTAAAACTAATAATAGTTTAATAGGTATGCAGTTTTAAAGAACATGTAAATATAAACGTCTTACATTTAAATTTTAGTTTTTAAAATTGATCCGTTTTTGAGATACAGAATTTTGAAAAAAAGTTTAAAAATATTTTGTTTATATCAAAAAAAAAAAATTAAAAATATATACGTACTCAAAATTTTTTGAGAAAATCTTTTAACCAAAAATCGGTTCTGTGAGAGGTACCGTTTTGGAGCAAAACAAAAATTATTTAAGAGGATGTCCAAAAATAAATGCGACGACCTTCTTGGCTGTAGCGTTGTCTTCCATTCGCTCTAGGTAGTCGTCTTTGCTTGGCTCTCTGGAATACATCCACATCTTGGTGCAGCTCTTACAGTTTGCGGTTAAACCTTTTCTCCATTCGCCATGGTCCCACACGTGAGACGGGACCGAAAATCCGTTCGAAGAATTTTTCTTTCGAAAGTACCCTGTATCAATTCCCTTGTTTTACTATCGTCCAACATTTGGCAACGTAGAGGAGGTCTACTAAAATCAAAGTTTTGTATAACAGACACTTTGTCTTTCGAGTCAGGAGTACAGTGAATAATAGTAGTAGTAGTACAGAATAGCTAAGGATTATTTCTTATTCTGTGGACTAAGTGGAAAATATTGTTAATAGAAGAATGTATCTTAACTGGCGTTTACAAGCTAATTACACCGTGGAGGTTGGTTTAGCGAAGCAATACAAAAATGTAAGAAAAGAGTTCATTAGATGGCGCCACAATCGATTGCTAAGAAAACGAACCGGTTTACAAGTATCAAAAAGAATAAAATTCCCAAAAGGAAATTTAGCTACCTCACTTTACTACTCTGCTGTTAAAAGACGAATGTCAATTGGATATCAAATGTTTTTCGAAAAAAATTTCAGCGCTCAGAACATGTTCAGTTAAAAGTGTGTTCAGAGCCTTGTGCATTTATTTGACTGAACAGGCATTTTTGACTGTAACCATCTATGTAACGACGATGAATAAAAGAAATATGGTTATCTCTGATTGTAGGTAACTAGATGGCGAGAGTAGTAAATAATATCTCGATTATACTAAATCGTTTAGAAAACGTTCCACATGCTCGAACAGAACTTTATTCTGAAAGAAAATAGAAAAATGCCTTTAAGCTTTATTGGAAACTTATAAACTTAGTTTCAACAACACAAAATAGATCATTAAGTTATTAATCAATGGTTATTTGATTTTGTTTTATAAAATTATTTCGGGGAGGGTTAAACCCCGTAACCCTCCCCCTAAATACGGCTATGTGCTCACCCAATCACTTGTGGCATGACACATTAGAGCAGCTTTTAAAGATCGATGCCATCGTTCAATCATGCCGTTTGAAGCAGGGTGATATGCTGTTGTCCGAGTGCGACTGCATCCAATTAACTTTGTGAGAGTGTTGAAAAGTCTTGATTCGAACTGAGTGCCTCTATCACTCGTTATAGTTGATGTTGCTCCAAAACGACTAATCCATCCAGAAAAGAAAGCGTTTTCTACGGTTTCTGCTGCCACATCTCTAAAAGGGATAGCTTCAGGCCAACGTGTAAATCTATCAATCATCGTAAGGCAGTATGTATAGCCTTGACATAGTGGCATATTGACTATATCGATGTGAACGTGTCTGAAGCGCTCACTAGGAACTTCGATATGTTGTGGAATATTTTTAACGTGACGATGAATTTTGCTTCGTTGACACGGCAAGCAAGTGCGAGCCCATTCAATGATGTCACGGTTCATATGAGGCCAAACGAAATGCTTACTGATGAGTTTTCTTGTTGTTTTTCCGCTTGGATGGGATAGGTTATGTGTGTTGTTAAAAATTTGTCTTCGTAGAACAGCTGGTATATATGGTCGTATTTTGTCACCTGATATATCACAATATATCCCTTTCCCCGACTGGTCAAATTTCAGTTGTCGTAGTTTCAGTGATGTTGTGTTTGATTCCAATAGATGTTTGAGTTCGGAGCCTCCTTCTTGCTCAGATGCAATATCTTCTGTAGAAACTATTGTAGGCACATCGATAGAATTGATTCTCGATAGAGCGTCAGGCACTATATTATCCTTTCCAGGAACGTGGACGATTCTTGTTGTGAATTGACTGATATAATGCAGTTGGCGTTGTTGTCTGGGTGAAGCCTTGTTAGAATCTTGAATGAAAGCGAACGTAAGTGGTTTATGGTCTGTAACCACTGCAAAGTCATGACCTTCGATAAGATGTTTAAAAAACTTGATACCTTTAAAGACTGCAAGAAGCTCACGATCATATGTGCTATAGTTACGTTCAGTCCTTGTAAGCTTGGATGTGTAGAAACCTAAAGGTTGTCTTACTCCATCAATAATTTGGTCTAGAGCTGCGCCAACTGATGTGTCAGATGCATCACAACGAAGCGTTAAACTTGCATTATCAACTGGGTAAGCTAGTTGCACTGCGTTTGCTAGGATCTATTTACATTCTTCGAAAGCATTTTCTGCCTCAGCATTCCATGGAACGGGTCGCTTATCATTCTTCTTTGCACCAACTGTAAGCTTTGGGCATGTTTAGGCGATAAAAATTCCAGGAACCCAGAAATCTTCGAAGACTAGCGATGGTTTCAGGTTTGGCATACTTTAGGATGGCTTCGATTCGATCAGTAGGAGGTTTTATTCCATCCTTTGAAATTGCATAACCTAGGTAAATAACTTCAGGTTGTGCAAAAACGCACTTATGGAGGTTAATCGATAGACCATGCTGCTGTATTTTGTCGAGAATTGTTCGAATATGTTCTAGGTGCTCTTCTCGTGACTTTGAAGCGATGAGAATGTCATCGATATACACGTGGCAAAAGTCCAATCCACGGAGAATAGTATCCATTAGTCGTTGGAAAGTTTGAGCGGCGTTACGTAATCCAAATGTCATCACCCTGAACTCAAACAGGCCAAATGGTGTCATGAAAGCGGTTTTAGGTCGATCTTCTGGTGCGACAGGTATTTGATAATACGCCCTGTCTAGACTGTCTAGAACCAGAGTAGAAAAAATTGTACATGCTTGAAGCTGATGTGTAAAATCACGTAGGTGCGGTATTGGATACCGGTCGGGAACGGTGATTTGATTTAATCGTCGGTAATCCCCGCAGGCACGCCAAGAACCAGTCTTCATTTCAACGAGATGTAATGGACTAGACCAATCACCGTTTGATGGATAACACCAACCTTGCTGCATCATGTATTCATACTCAGCTTTAGCTGCCTTCAGTTTTTCACCAGCTAGACGACGTGCACGCTCAAATACTGGAGGACCATGAGTAGTAATGTAATGCTGAACTGAATGGAGTGGTGGCTTACAACCAGCTGGTTTAGTGACGTCTGGATAGTCTTCTAAGACTTCGTAGAATGGGTGCTCCTTGATTATAGAACAAATTGTTGGTTGTGTTGAATTACTAATTTTCGCAGGTACTAACAGTCTAGTCTGAGCATCAATTAGTCGTTGATTCCTTAGATCAACCAACAGGCCGTGATGTTTTATAAAATCAGCACCTAGTATAGGATGAGTAACATCAACAATTGTAAATGGCCATAGGTATGGTCGACGCAATCCGAGATCTAGTGACTTTGTTTTAGTACCAAAAGTGTTAATAGTAGAACCATTGGCTCCGAAGAGTTTGATTTTGGGTACTGGTGCAAAAATCTTACTTTTAATAATTATACTTCACTCTTTGGCATGACTGAAATGTCAGAACCTGTATCGATTAGAAATCTAAGACCAGTTTGTTTTTTTTCTACTTGCAGACGGGATGTTCAGTTACCTTCAGAGACACTGGCTACTACGATCCCTGAAGGCTCAGTTAGTTTAAAGGCTGAGAATCACGGTTGAAATTGCAGAGCTTACGGCAATTACGTGCCCTTTCTCTGATTCTTCTGTGATAGAAACAAAGTCCATCGTTGTTGTTATTGTTTTGTCGGAAATTTCGTGATCTACTTAGGGATCTTGCTGTTTAACTCATCAAAATTCTTGGCTAAAACTGCAATTTGTGATGATAGATCTTCAGAATTTTTTGGAGATATTTTTGACTTTGAGGCTGTTGATGTACATGCGTTTCCGTTGTCTATTAGCCAAGATACTAGGTCGAGAAACTTCCATGATCTTATCAGCTTGAAGGGCGAGTTTTGATAGGTCAACGACTTCACTGATGGCTAAATACCCCGCACATGCTCGGGAAGTTGTTCCAGGAAAAGCGTTTTAAGGATATTATCGCCAACCTCAGTTCCAGCAAGATTTCTCATCCGTTGCAGAATATTAGATGGTTTGTCATCAACAAATTCAGCTCCTCGTAAGATACGACGTAATTTAGATTCATTAGTTTCATCAAACTGACTAATGAGGCGTTCTTTTATGACTTCGTATTTACCTTCTTCTGGAAGTCTTTCCATTAAGTCGGAAATAAATGGTAGCGTCTCAGGATCGAGGTTCGTGATGACGTATTGGTATTTGGTCATATCCGAGGTAATACGAGCAAGACCAAACGCAGCTTCGACTTGTCCGAACCAGAGCTTTGGACTTGACTTTCAAAATGGTGCAATTTTAGGTGTTCGAGTTTGGAAAATTTCAAGAGCTTGGTCTTGGTTGAAAACGATGTTTCCCCCTTTGTTAGCCATATTTGCTTCTCGATCAGGTAAAGCTTGAGGATTTCGATTGTCCAATTGTAGGTTTTGATGCTGTTGCTGTATTAAAGGTGGAGGATCTACCACCATATCAATCGTGTTTTCAGAATATTGGGGTCACCAATTATGTGGCTAAGTTCTCAACGCAGCAAAGACACAAGTAGGCGCATGTATTGTTGACAAAAATAACCACATGTATTATTTATTTACAATTTATTAAAGATCATAAGTTAAGATAAAGTTTATTGAACATTAAACAAAAATATACTGAACATCCCATGTGTATAAGAGCGGAATGATAAAAAAGGCGGTTGCTTGCTTGCTTCGGCTCATCGAGAATCAATGCTTGAAACATAGATGAGTTGATATAGAGAGTGGAAACCAAGCACGTAAATTAGTTTTTGATCTCTTTTGTCTCTGGCTTGAAATTGATTGGTGGAGCCACCATGCTGAAAGTTTGTTAATCTTCATCTTCAGGAGCTGCCACAAAAACATGGACAGGAGCGACATCTAGCTCTAATGGCGAGTTAACAATTGATTTGCATGGGTCTTGCTTTTAATTCCTAGTTATTCACCATGAGCTAAATAAACAGACAACATGACGTAAATTCCATTACCTCAACATCACCAAAACCAATTCACATGGAAGCTTAACAAATGTCATCAATTCGATGTCTCTCTCCATTATTACATGGACAATACTGGCACTCTGACAGATCTTTGGCAACAGAAAAAAAACATGATTGTCACTTGCCAAACAATCAACATTCAACCGGATTGCAATTGCAAAGAAAGAGAAACGGAGTCGATTGTAATTTTTTTACTTATTATATTTCATGCAACCAATAATCCGCTTTTATTTATTTCAGATTCATCGTGTCCACAACATATTTCTACATCTAACTTCTAACATAAGGACGCGTGTAATGAAAGATAAAGAAACAGAAATAGAATCCGTTATGATGGAGACATTTCACCGTCATTCAAGCTAGCCCTAAACGACAAACATGTTTGCCGAACATGCTTGTGCGCGCTATAAATTCGTCGTGTAGGGGATGGTTTGCGAACTGTGCGCTGTTGGCAAAAATTTTCGATTTTCTTGTGTTCGTCCGTTTCGTTGTTTGCCATGTAGGGAGATGTTCGCGAACAAATCTCATTTTTCCTATGGGATAACAATAAGCGCAATGACTTGCTTCTCCTTTTGACAGATCTTCACACTTCAAGAATCAACACGAAATGATGTTCGCCAATTATGTGTTTGCCGTGTAGGGAATAACGCAAACGAGCATGTTCGGCAAACGTGTTTGTCGTTTAAGGCTACCTTCACCAAATTGTAACCGGTATGCGCGGCCTTTCCGGCTAACTAAATTTACGCCGACCAAGCGAATCTTATTCGTCTTAACTTTATCTTTTATTTCTCATTTAAAATTTTAGTGGGCGCGATGACGGGAATTTCTTGTATGGGGGCTCCCCACCTATTGAGCATGATGAAAAAAATTAAAAGCATAAGAGGCCAGTTAAAGCTATCATTGGTTTTCATAATTGAAACACATCATTGGAATTTTTCTGGTAGGTCGGTTATAGTAATCATTGAAAATTTCTGTCCGGAAATTTTTTCCTGCCGTAATTCTATCATTGGAACTGTGAGAAGTTGAAACACAGGTCATTGGAATTGTACAAAATTGAAACGCAAATCATTGGAACGATTTGTTTCATTTTTTGACACAAAACAATCAGCTGTTCAGGAAAATGAATTTACAACCGGAAAATGGAAAAACACATTTTACAGAAAAAATAAGTGTGTAATTGAACTTTTTATGTCAATTAAAATTCTTGGAGTGATTTCCGATCGATTGGTATATAATTTGCACTTCTATTCAAAAGAAAACATAGTTAAATATCCATTCAAAGATTTTTCTGGATCCATTTCAATGATAGCTATAACCGGCCTCTAATAATGGAGCGAAACGTAAAATGAAAAACGTTAGAGATGGAACATTTGGAAAGGAAAAAAAATTTAAAGATGGAAAGAAGGCACAAGGAGGGAATACACCAGCTCATACAAGTTAACAAAACAAAAACTGAATCACGATCACCTTGATTTTGATTCAGTTTAGAAACATCAGCAAAATCGTCAACCTGCGGGACATTAACACATGACACCAATTCTAGGAAATTGCAACAACGCGAGCAACATCAACAATTCCAGGGAAATGCTACGACCGACGGCAACGTGGGAAATGCAACTCTGCAGTTTAGTAGTATTCAAGAATAAGTTTAAGAAAGAATTTTTGTTCAGTTTCTTGTAAGGCAGAATCGCTGCCAGTCTGATTTAATAAAGTTTATTTTTTTTAAACAAAATCGATTTGAGAAAACTTAACTGGCACCCAACAAGTGTGGCTACTAGATATTTTATTAAACTAATTAAACGGGTCGAAACACACAACTAGTTAAACAGCCATATTTAACTAGACGGTTAAACAACATAACTAGTGTTAAAACGCACAAGTGTAACGTGAGACCACTCCACACAACTAGTTAAACAGCCACATTTAACTAGACGGTTAAACAACATAACTAGTGTTAAAACGTATAAGTGTAACGCGAGACCACCGAAGTAGTTTCGAAGAAATACAAAACGGAATAATGATCCAGCTACCAGCGTCCCTACTTTTATTGTAAGATTTAGTTTTAAGAAAATACTACCAAATAAAAAAAATAATAAAACCAAGTGACAATAGAATAAGAAATTACTTAAACAAATCATCAGAATTTAAATATTTTAAATAATTATCATTATTTCTTAACTTTTATTGCCCAATTCATAAAATATCCACCATGGCTCCTCCCAATGAACAACATCAACCACCTCCCTTAACCCCAGCCGCTCTTCAGACTATAATTTCCAATATGATAAACCAAACCCTCCAAACGGAAGGTAAACAACTAGTTTACTCTATCCTTTACCCTAATGCAGATCAATTTGCTGGTATAGACCAAGGTATCAGTCCAGACCAAATAGCCAATTTAAGGCGAAATGGACAAAATACCAGACGTAGTAAGGAGCTTAAGAGAATTCTCGGGACAACCCGGAGAATTCAGCTCTTGGCGTAAAAGCGTCGAGAGGGTTCTCAAGATTTACGAATCCATTAGAGGATCCCCTAAGTATTTTGGCATCATAAATGTCGTAAGGAATAAAGTCGTCGGCCAAGCTGACCACGTACTTGAATCTTACAACATCCCATTGAATTGGGATAACATTTCTCGATGTTTAACTCTCCATTACGCTGACAAAAGAGACCTCGGTACTTTAGAATACCAACTCACGTCTCTAGTTCAAGGAAACCTTTCTATACAGGATTTTTACCATTCTGTGTATGAACACCTTTCGCTTATCCTTAATAAAATATCTGCTATGGATGTTTCAGGAGAAGCTCTTAACCTTCTCATGCACTCATATAGAGAAAAAGCCTTGGACACGTTCATACGAGGATTAAGAGGAGACTTGCCCAGACTTCTCGGCATTAAAGAACCTTCAGACTAAGCTCAAGCTCTGCATCTCTGCCTTAAACTAGAAAACCAAACGCTTCGACAACAGTACGCTGTTGCCACAAACAACAACGTTAGAAGAATTCCACCCCAACTACCTCCCATTCCTCCTAAAAGATATGTACAGGTTCCAAATCAAGGCCAAAATATACCCTATCTAGCTCCAATTCCCCCTAGAAGATATGCACAGGTCCCGAATCAAGGCCAAAACCCTACAAACTTCCAAAGATTTAACACAGGATTACCACAGAATCCCGTAAGAATGAACAACGCACAATTTAACAATTTCCAGCAAATGCCTAATTTACCTCAAAGACCCCAACAACCCGAACCAATGGACACATCCACAATTAGAACAAACAATATCAATTATTCAAATAGACCACAACAAAACAATATGCCATTAGCTTATAAGAGGCCAAACGAGCCACCCTCTCGACAAATACATCCCCTTAAGGTACAAAGAAACTTTCATTTAAACACAAGAATCGTACCCTCCAACGAACAACAGTATAATCAGATCATGCAATACGAGGATCAAAACCACGATCAAACATTGCAACAATTCATAGAATATACCCCGGAAGAACAACTTTCAGAAAACCAAGCAGTCTATGACCAAATATCAGAAGATCAGGTTCTTTACGAACAAAATCCAGAAAACTTGACTTTTCCACAAGAAAACCCAGATCATGCTACACAAACAAATACAGGAACCTTGACAGAGTACTATAACATTGAATCATCAGAAAATAGCGACACCCCCTCCTCGGAAATAAATTATTCTTCTCTCCCGTATTTTGAATACAAAACAAATGACGGGAAGACTCTTAAAATTTTGATCGATACAGGTTCAAATAAGAACTACATACAACCCTGTTTGGTACCAAACCCTTGCAATAATGAAGAAGATTTCTATGCTAACTCAATAGGTGGAAAAGCCAAAATCTCACAACACACTTTTCTTAATGTATTCGGTCCAAAGGACCTAAAACTAAAATTTTTCCTCATGCCTGAACTAAAATCATTTCATGCTATTCTTGGAAACGATAGTCTTAAGGACCTTTCAGCTGAAATCCGAACAAAAGAAAATATCATGATCATTAAAAATTCAATAAAAATCAAAATTAAGCAACTTATTTCCCGATCAGTTAACGCTATCGATATTAGAACAAGTCACATGTCACATGACCAGAAAACAATGATTCAAAATGCAGTAGGTAAATTTCCTACTTTATTTGACGACCCAGACAACAAACTCTCATTTACCACAACAGTAAAAGGAGAAATAAGAACAACAACGGATTGCCCAGTCTACTCTAAATTCTACCCTTATCCCATGGCTTTAAAAGAAGAAGTCGAAAAACAGATTCAAAGTCTATTGCAAGATGGCATAATAAGGCGATCTAGATCGCCATACAATTCCCCGATTTGGATAGTGCCGAAAAAAGCTGACGCATCTGGCACAAAAAAATTCAGATTAGTCATAGACTACCGTAAGCTCAACACAATAACAATTGCTGACCGTTATCCAATCCCGGAGATAAACGAAGTATTAGCCAATTTAGGTAAAAACTATTGGTTCTCAGTACTTGACCTTAAGAGCGGATTTCATGTTTTTCAGCATTCAACAAAATAAGAAAAACTTTAGCATCAGAAGATATCATATTAATTTACCCTGACTTCAATTTACCCTTTGAACTAACAACGGATGCCTCCGAGTACGCACTAGGCGCCGTTTTATCTCAAAAAAATAGACCAATAACTTTTATCTCAAGAACTCTGAGCAAAACAGAGGAACACTATGCGACTAATGAGAAGGAAATGCTCGCTATCGTGTGGGCTCTTCATTCTTTAAGAAACTTCCTTTACGGACCAACAAAAGTTATTATTTACACCGACCACCAACCTCTAACATATGCTCTAAGTAGCAAAAATAAAAACACTAAATTAAAACGATGGAAATCACAACTAGAAGAGTACAATTATGTACTCAAATACAAACCCGGAAAAACAAATGTCGTAGCGGATGCGCTATCCAGACCACCATTATCCAAGCAAACGCAATGCAACTCTCTAACCCCAACTATCAACAGTGCTGAATCATCAAGCCACGGTCTAATTTACAGCGTAGAATCACCTATAAATTGTTTTAAAAATCAAATTTTTCTCCTACAAGGAACACAATCTAGCGAGAAATTTCAAATTATATTTCCTACCTACCATAGACATACCTTTACTGAACCCCTCTACACCGAATCAAACCTAACTCAAATTCTAAAGAAATGTCTTAACCCTTCTGTAACCAATGGCATAAAAGCCAGCGAAAATGTAATGGGAATGATCCAAAATATTTTTAAAGATCATTTCAACTCATTCAGAATTCGATTTACACAAAATCTGGTCCGAGATGTTCTAAACGAACAAGAACAGGAAAGCCTAATAATGGAAGAACACAATCGTGCCCACAGAAACCAAAAGGAAAATAAAGCTCAAATTTCGGAAAAATACTTTTTCCCTTCATTAAGCAAGAAGCTAAAAAAGTTCACTAAAATCTGCTTAATATGTAAGCAAAACAAATATGAAAGACACCCTAATAAGGTCCCAATTCAGACTACACCTATTCCAAAGTACCCCGGAGAAATCATACACATTGACATATTCTCCACGGAAGGAAAGTTAGTTTTAACTGCAATTGACAAATTTTCCAAATATGTCAAGGTCAAAACAATTAGTTCAAAAGCCACAGAAGACATTAAACAACCAATTAGGGACATCATCTATGGATTCGGAATACCCAAAATGATAATCTGCGACAACGAAAAATCCTTCCATTCGGAATCCCTATTGTTCATGCTTCGAAACGAATTCGGCATAGAAATTTTCACTACCCCACCTTACACGAGCACATCTAATGGGCAAATCGAAAGATTCCATTCAACCCTTGGGGAAATAATGAGATGTCTGAAAGCCGAAAAAATATTCGAATCCTTCACGGTACTTTTAGAAGCATCTGTTCATGCCTATAACTCTTCGGTCCACTCCGTTACAAATAAAAAACCGGTTGACACGTTTTTTAGTAGAAACACTACCGGCTCGGATCAGGTCGAACAAGAACGCCTAAAAAATATTGAAAAACTAAAAGTAAAACAAACAGCTGATCTAGAGTATCACAATAAAAATCGAACAGAATTAAAAAAATATTCCCCTGGAGAAACTGTTTTCATAAAAATAAATAAACGATTAGGTTCGAAGCTTTCCCCAAGATTCAGAAAAGAAAAAGTAAGAGAGGATAAAACAACCACGATCGTTACAGTTTCAGGAAGAGTAGTTCACAAATCAAATATAAGAAACTAATACAGATATTTTCTAGACCCTATCATCGCAAAAACCAACATTCTGGATTATTCCAACTCTCCCATCATCATCCTTGAACCTTGACAATGGTGATGCCAAAGTTATGGAAGGCAATTTGAAATTTATACACACAATAGAACTCACTCCATACGAAAAATTTATCAAAGAAGCATATCCTATGTTAAAACATATTCCCAAGAGCAATCCCTTCTATCCCATCCTATCCCACGAAATTAAGCAAATTGAAGATATAATAAAAAACCTACAAATTAAAAAAGCAAAACGATCACTAGATTTCATCGGTAAAGGATGGAAATGGATCGCGGGTACACCCGATCACGAAGACCTTTTAATTCTAGAAAATAATATTAACAACATAATCGAGAATAATAACTATCAATATACCATTAATAAGGAATACAAAGACAGAATAAATGCATTAACAAATGTAACAAATGAAATTATCAATACAATAAAAATGGATAGTACTATTGAATATCAATTTAATGTTATATTTCTATATAAAATCAAACTTATTAAAGAAGAACTTGTCAATATTATCTATGCAATAGAATTAGCAAAAGGAAACAATGTTAACTCCAATATTATGTCCAAAACTGAAATTAATGTAATATTAAACAAATTAGATGCAGAAAATATACCATACAAAAATATCGAACATGCAATAAAATTCTCCGATGTTAAAATCGCAAGCAACCAAACGAACTTACTTTATATTGTTAGCATTCCTAAAACAAAAAGGGAAACCTTTAATAAATTAATTGTCATACCAACAAAAAGAAACAATAATGTTATGAATAAAATATCATATAGAAACATCTTAAAAAATGAAGAAAAAATATACGGTATTAAAAATAATTGTAAGAAAATTGAAAATATTTCTCTTTGCAAGCATTTAGATTTAGTAGACTTAAGCGATGACGACTGTGTAGTAGGTTTAATCCAAAATAAGAACGCAACATGTAACTTAATCAATAGCCACCATATTCCAACGATTGAAGAGATAACCCCCGGTACCATCGTTCTCAACCACTTCAAAGGATCAATAGAAGCTAATAACAGAACACAGACACTTAACGGAAATTACGTAATTAAATTTTATAACGAAACAATTTCTATCAACGATCAACGTTATGTCGCCCAAGAGCTGAACAGTATTCAAGCATTACCTCCAACAATACATCCAACATCTGAAAACCTAGCAGTGGAAGAAATTCTTTCCTTGGAACTTCTGAAGGAACTAAATACAAACAATACACAACATTTAAGTAAAATCCAAGTAGAAAAAGACGCTCATCAAATAACAACATATGTGATTTTCCTAATATCAATATTGGTCATAATGGTAACTCTATGTAGGACAAAAACTCAAACATCCCGAATCGAAACTGTTCCTCTACCAACCATGATAACAGTTACAAATCAAGGAGAGGCAAATCCACCTCTACAGAAATATCCCAGTTTCTACACCATCATCTAAGAAATGCGCGGACGCATTGTTTTAAGGATGGAAGAGTTAACAAAACAAAAACTGAATCACGATCACCTTGATTTTGATTCAGTTTAGAAACATCAGCAAAATCGTCAACCTGCGGGACATTAACCCATGACACCAATTCTAGGAAATTGCAACAACGCGAGCAACATCAACAATTCCAGGGAAATGCTACGACCGACGGCAACGTGGGAAATGCAACTCTGCAGTTTAGTAGTATTTAAGAATAAGTTTAAGAAAGAATTTTTGTTCAGTTTCTTGTAAGGCAGAATCGCTGCCAGTCTGATTTAATAAAGTTTATTTTTTTTAAACAAAATCGATTTGAGAAAACTTAACTTACACCAGAAGAAGAGCACTTTTTTCTTTAGTGATGTGTTGTTTTTTGCTATTAGTTTGTATTAATTCTGTCCATTTTTCTTCGACATTCATGCTGGTCATGACATGATGAATTTGTTTTTTTTAGTGTTCCTTTTATTTCATGTTTTTCTTTAGTTCTGTAAGTGTTTACGTTGATGTTTTTGAATAGTTTTAGTGAATGAATTTAAGTTTCTTTTTATGTTTTCAATAAAAATTTATTCAAAAGATACAAAGGCAAATTCTGAGGTCCGAATGGATAATATCAATTATTTTGATGATATTCTCTTGATATATTGATATATTTGATATATTTTTTTTTAAATTCTTCATTTGTAGGCTCATTGGGTTGAACGTTTTTTTCTAAGCTTTCCGCCTTCTCGGAGTTGGTAAAACGCGATTTAAATCATTAAAATCATTAATAAACGAGCTAAACTGGAAAGGCATTATTGTTTTCTTTTTAATTTCAATAAGACTGGGTTTCCTTTTTTCTTGAACTCCGAGCTCGTGTAAAAGCATGCACTGGTGTTAGTGAATATTTCCCTTTCTTTTTTTTTTATTTCCGTCTCATATAGCCACTTGAATTGAAATTTCTAGTTTTCTATTTCTAGTTTTTGTATTTTTCTCTGCTCACTCAGAATTCAGTTAGCGATGTGTAAGAAATGAGATTCGCTTACGAAGGTCCACAAAATAGGGATGAAAAAAGAGGTATTTTCGCATGTATCTATTTACTATGTGAAATTGTAAACAGTGGTGTGGACATACACAAAAATGCATCTACATTCTACATACGTATTATCTTATGTGCACTTAGAGTAGGAGTAGCATTCATGAATTCTTGTTTTTCTTTTTTCTTCGCAAATTTTGTAATTCGGGATTATGATGGTTTTGGAATTGTTTCTTTTTTTGGGTTCCTGACGAACGATTTTAATTTTTCTTTGGTTTCATCTTTATATTTATCTATAAAGAGACGTAGGTACTTTTTGACAAGCTATGAAAAATTAAAAAAGTTTAAGACGACAAACATGATTATACGATGATAGAAAAATCAAAAAAGTAATTGCCTCAATTCTGTCTTTCCTTGGGAATTTAGGCAAAAGTTACCCGATTGTCTTCAACTGAGTTTGTTTCTTTAGCCGATTTGGGTTACGGACGGTTGGGAGATTATTTGGCTTTTTTTTAAATAGGCAAAAAATTACTCAAACTATAACATTTTTTTTTTATTTTTCCCAAATGCATTGGGGTTTATTTCTTCAAGGTTTCAAGGAATATAATATAATATAATAAAATTTATTTTTCAAAACCTACCTACGAAAGTAATAATATTATGAAGAAAAATGATTCCAAAATCAAAAATTATTTTTTTGTACCTTTACCTTTATGTACTAAAGCAAAATAAAATCAATCTTTGTTTATACAAAAACAAAACAAGATTAGGTCAAGATTAGACATTAGATTGAATTTTATAATTCTTATAATTCTAAAACAAAGATCTCAAAGAAAGAACCATAATTCAAATCATCGGCAAAAACAAAACCCTTTACGTAATCCTAAGAAATGGCACACACCACCACGAAAAACAATCGTTTCTTCATTGCGTAGGTAACAGGTTTGTTCTTCTTCTAAAAGGATATAACGATCCCACCAGCATAGAGAAACGAGAGGAAAAAATGTCATTGCTACAAAAAAACAGAAGCAAAACAAAAAACAAAAAAGAAACAAAACCCTTTACGTCATAATAATAAGAAATGGCACAAACCACCCCGAAAAAAAAAGATCGTTTCCTCATTGCGTAACAGGTATTTTACTTCTCAAGCCATTGCACTTGACTCATTTACAAAAAATACTCGCATTCGCATATTCGAAATGAATGCATGCAAATATGACAAATATAGGGAGGTACTCAAAACAACGTTTTCATCAAATACCTACAAAGTACATAGTAAGTGATCACAATTATTGCCTATCTATATGTCTGCATATCATAAACATTCCAGAAGTATAAAAAATGAATTTTCATTCTCAAACGAGTTCTATGAGAACGTTTGGTATGAGGAATTTTTTCTCTATCCTATGAAAAAAAAACAAAAAAAACGAAGAAGAAGAGAATGAAATATAAAAGAACGCCACCTAGTTCAATTCGTTTGAACTGAGTACCTTAGTGTGTGTGAGCAAACGCGATATTCCTTGTAAAAATGTAAAAAAAATTACCCATTTTCGAATATTAATATAAAATAAACGGGTAATCGTAAAATTATTTTAGTTTCTGATTTCTATATAAAAAATATGATAAAAAATTAAAAAAATATATTTGAAAATATTGTTTGCTGCATTCTCCTCATAATTGATACACAAATATTGACTTTTTTAAATGCATTTTTAAATATGTTTTAATTTTTTTCTTTTTTTTCTAAAAACGTTACTGAGTCGAAAAGATATTCAATTTTCATAAAAAAATACTTTTGTTGTTGAGTAAAAATAAATGGGGCTGGAATCTTGTTCACCGCAGAATATTCTAAGAAAAACATGCAATTTTTTACTTTGCACTTCAAAAAAATTTAGTAAAATAATTTATAAAAAAAATTAAAAAATTAATGTGATATTATGTACATTTTGACAGTATAAAAAACATATTTTCAATTTTTTATCTTTATTACTTTAGAAATTATTCCAAATAAATCACACCTACTTTTGCTAAATTTTGCCCATTTTTCGTGTTTTCGTTAATTTTTTTTTGACGAAACTGGACAAAATATTAAAAAAAAGCCACGTCACTGAACCGTGAGACATTTAAAGAATAGATAAAAAATATAAAAAGAATAAAAAATTAATTTTTAAGGCAACAAAACTGTTCCACCGCAAACGTCTCCAAAAATTTCATAATTTTTCGTTATGCATGACCCTTTTGGGATGAAATACATTTTTCATATTTTTTTTTAGCTTATTAACTTCTTAGCTTATTAAATGTATAATCTATAGTCGTTGATTTCATTTAAATATTCGGAATATTTTGGGAGCTACACAGTTTTGCGCAAAACACCAACGAAATTTTCAATGGGAAACCCAGCCATAATGGAGAGAAATCAAAATGACATTTACGAAATAATAATAACAATAATTTCCTTGTGTAGGCTCTATTCAACCTCAAAACGCCTTTAGGTTATTATGGGACTATGCAACCTTGCATAAGTTTTATAAATAGAAGTTTTGCGTTAAGAGGCATTTTAGAGAATACATAACTTTATGTAGGCTCTATACAGCGTTTTTAAATAAGACTGTTTATATATAAAAATGCTAGGGACCGAGCTGGCTGGAGACGTTTGTTGGATGAGGCCCTGGTCCGACCTGGACTGTAGCGCCACCATAAGTACCTAATTATAAGTATATATAAAAATTGATGAATGTTTGTTTGTTTGTTTTTATGTCGGAGATGGTTCTTGTTCAAACAGTTATTGGAAAAGTATAACGGAAAAGTCGGAAACCTGGAAAAACGGAACACAGTATTAGCGTTCGAAAACGGAAATTTTTTTTCTACACCAAGAGAGGTAACGGAAAGTTGTGTGAAATAGATAAAATGTAAGAAAGGAAATAATTATTTTACTAAAAATGTTGTCTGTTGTGGCATTCATATCGAGTAGTCATGGCCGATTTGGTGCTGATACCCTCCTTGTCCTTAAAACTTCAAGGTTACAGCTAACTTCAATATATCTGGCACAGCAGTCGATCTCATGGGATTAGACAGTTCTTCTCGAATAGCATTCAATACATAGTTGAAAGCGGTTTTTGATAGTCTGTACAAATCTAAAAAGCAATAGTTAAAAAGGAAAATAACTCTGTCACGCATTATGTTTACCTTCTATCACACATTTCAAAAATATTTGACTTATCGCATATTGTTCTACGTTCAACTTCAACTCGTTCTTCTCTATTTTCTTCATCCATCCACAGCGCAACCGCATCCATTTTATTAACTTTTTATTGAATTTTATACTTTCTCTTTAAAAATTAATTTCAACTTCCTTGTCTTGTTCATAGAGAATCTATTTACATGAGAGAATGTAAATCAAGACAAGACAAGACAAGGATTGGGAGAGTCAATAGAGTCTTAGCTTCACTTTGAACTTGAAATTATTTGCTTAAGAACCTTTGCCCAGTTCGGACGTCTCAATAAATAAAGGAGAATGGGCATTCTGGCCTACGAACCAATAACAACATGCTATATATCAATGGAAAGGTTTTTTTGTCTACTTTAAATTTTACTATGGCAGTAAGTCCCAAATCGCTGTGTGGAAAAAGTTATTGCACAATAAAGTCATTCACAAGTAATAAGTGATTTCATGGTTTCACCTTGACCTTTGACCCAATAACGACATTATGTATATCAATTGAAAGGTTTTTTTGTGTACTTTAACTTTTGTTTCGGCAAGAAGTCAGAAATCACTCTGGGGAAAAAATTATTGCACAATTAAGAGATTCAAGGATAAAAATAAGTTATGTTTTGTTTTCTTTTGTAAAGCTTTTCTATTACAGGCCGGCTCCACTGGGCATGAACGATGCCCTGTTCATGAACATGTCTTGAGAAAATCTAATGGAGGCAGAAAAATCCATGCCCACACAGACATCTTGTCGAAGAATCTTGTTTTTTGAACATGGCATGAGCAGTGCTGTCGTTTCAAAAATGTAATGGGGAGTATTTTTGAATGATTTTGAGGAGTATTTTCTATATTTGGGTAGTATACATTTTTTTTCTATAGGAACGTAGCCCGATAAATAGCCTACAGAAAAAATATCAAAAATATCACTTAATGGGTTTTACAGATCGTTTTGAAGTTTTAAAAATGATATGGTTGAAGTTTATTAGCAAACTGTAGTTTCTTATAAATTCTTGGGAGTTATAAAACTCAAATTGTGTGCTTGTCGGATAGTAGGAGCCTTTTATTCACTCGAAATTGATATCAACTTGATGATTTTATCGATAAATTTCGATTTAAGTTGTCTTCATTTGAGGCTGTCATTCTCAAATTAACAAGTTTAGTTTTTGCCAGCTGCCAAAAAACTTTATTAGACCATTAAAAATACCTACAATTTTCTGTCAGATCTTGTGTGTTTTCTGCATTAAGTAAAACCCTTTTTTTAAAGTTATCATCATAAAGCGAAGAGAAAATTATGAAGACTTGAGCTTTGAAAGTATGAATAGAGCAGGGAAGGAAAAAGTTTGAAAATCTAACTGACTATTGACTATCTTTATTTTTAAGGGTTTATAGTCTTTCCCAAGAGATTCCTTTGATTGGAGGGTCTTCGAATACAAAAGTAGGTAGTTTCCTGTATCGTCATTTTGACCTGGTACCTCGTAGAGAACTTTTTTTTACGGAGGAGACTATTATGTCATTTTGAAGAGGTATCTGTCGTCTTTTTTCTTCTTGATTCAGAATTTCATCGTACAGCTGCTTTCACCGTCTCCAAAAACAAAAAAAAAATGATCAAGTTCCCATTAACAAAAAAATCATATTTTTAACATAACTACTCCAAATTATTATGAGTTTCCCAGGGGATACTACTTTCTAATTCAAAACTCTGAATTAAAAGTTACGTAAGTAAAGAAAAACAATTCTCAGGTTGACTTTACAATTCAACACTTGAGTTTGTCAACTCAAAAGGTTCACAAGTTGAAATAAGTGAAGAAAACGGCTCCAAATCAATTGTTTCTTCCTATAATTCTTTTTCGCTACTTTCCCACTTTTCTGACGAATTGATATTCAAAAGTTCCCCAAGTTGTCACTTGACTATAAATTTAACAACGGAACTGTACAGAAAATATCACGTCAGATTTGAATAAGTTGAATGCTGTCATGCGACGAAGGTTTATTAAAGAGGTTAGGTTTTCTTACAGTTCTATTTATAGTAATTCCACCAGTTGAAATTTTATTTATTTCATTACAAAATGTATAATCTAGTTTTCAACTTTTAAGATAGATTGTGTTCACTACGTTTGGGGAGTATATTTCGTCTAAGGGTAGTAGAGTAGCATTTGACTCTCGAAAGGAGTAAAACACTACTATAGTAGCAAAAACGACAGCAGTGGACATGAGTGTGGTTTAAAACATGGGCATGAATTTTGACGTTTCGTGTACGTTTAAGGTTTTCATTTGAATGTAGATGTAAATCGAGTGATGAGTTTGTGTATGAGTATTTTCGCTTGTTCTGTTTCGTTTGTTGTGTTACGTTTAATTTTGTGTTTTCTTACACCGCGTTTTCAGATAAAATGAGACGACATGACATAATTTGCCCATGGAAAAAATGTTCTGTTTGTGGATTGGATTGCGGTTGTGATGTTGGGCAGCTGTATGCTCAGTGGAGACGCTGTGTAATGATGAAAGCAAGAAAACACTTTTTTTTTGAATGACTTAATTGTGCAATAACAAATAACACAGTGATTTCTGACTTTTTGCCGAAACAAAAGTACACAAAAAAACCTTTCAATTGATATATATAATGTCGTTATTGGGTCAAAGGTCAAGGTGAAATCATGAAATCACTTATTACTTGTGAATGACTTTATTGTGCAATAACTTTTTCCACACAGCGATTTGGGACTTACTGCCATAGTAAAAGTTAAAGTAGACAAAAAAAACCTTTCCATTGATATATGTATATCATGTCGGTATTGGTTACTAGGCCAGCTTCCATACATTTTTGCCCATTCTCCTTTGTTATAAAGAGTAACTTGACAGGAACAGGACAGGACAGGGACAAGACAATACAAGACAAAACAAGACAAGACGAGATGAGGCGAGACGAGACGAGACGAAACAAGACGAGGCAGGACAGGACAGGGCAAGACAAGACGACACGAGACGGGACGAGACTAGAAGAGGCAAGACGAGGCAGGACAGGACAGGACAGGACAGGACAAGACAAAACAAGACAAGACGAAACGAGAAGAGATAAGACGAGACAAGACGAGACGAGACAAGACGAGACGAGACGAGACGAGACGAGACGAGACGAGACGAGACGAGACGAGACGTGACGAGACGGGACGAGAGTAGAAGAGACGAAACGAGACAAGACGAGGCATGACAGAACAGGACAGAACTTGCTCCCATAACATAACACCTGCAATCAAAAACAAGAATCAGGCCTGAACACAAAAACTGAAAAACTGGACCAGAAAAAGACGGACGGACTACCCCCTTGAGGACTGATGATCGGTTTCAGATCATCCCTTCTCCCCGGAATGCTTCCACCACCTTCGGCACCCCTAATATGTATAATAATGAGTCATCGTTTCACTGCAGTGAAACAGAAAAACAAAATTTTCCAATATTTCTTTTCTCATAACGGGCCTTGAAATTTATTTCACATTCTTCTTGGTTTGATACTTTAATACTTTAAGAGAATTTATCTTTGATTTAAAAAGAAACTTGAATTTGGATTTTTTTGATTTTTTTCTATTTCTTTCTATTTTTTTTTTTGTTTTGCTTGTTCTTGCTTTTCCTATTTTTCTTGAGGTTCTTCGTTTTTTGATTTTTCTTGCTTTTCTTTCTTAATTTTATTAACTCACGGACTTTTTTTGCACGGCTCCGGTGTTGCGGTAGCGCAGCGCCGCCGGACTCGAACTTGCCCTTGAAAAATTGGGTTTGATGAAAAAAAGATGCGGCGGCCCAGTAATTGGACTGAAATCTGGGACCGCCGGAAAATTACCTACGGATTTAAGAATTTAATTAACACTTTCCAATAACTCCATCTTTCCACCAGCAACTCACCACTGTAATTTTCAATTTCTTTAAAAAAAAACTTAGGCAGCAGAACACCAAGCCGATCAATTGTAGATGGGTGTGAAGCGGGGTCGCTATTTAACACCGAAGAAAGAAACCCGACATTGATTTTTTTCTTTAAATGTTCTTTTGTGAGAACTCACCCAATACAAATTATCAAAATTAAACGTTAAATATATTTATGTTAGAGATCGAAAACACTTTAAATTATTTCACTTGAACGTTTAGTGAAAATTCGATCGAATTATGTTGGAAAATAATTTTAGTAGAAATGTCAAGTAAAATTGTTATAAAAAGGGGAATCTGTGCTTCTGGAGTTCAGAAAAGTCTGGACTGTGAAAGAAGCGAGCCAGAAGTATTGGCACAGAATCTACTATACTAACTATCATCAGAAGTGGGATTACCATACAAGCTGAATCAAGCAGTTTACATAAATTAAAAAAAAAAATAAAAAAAAATGGATGAAATTGAATTTTTGGATAACGAAGAAGATGATACTATTGAAACCGTTGAAGAAAAAGGGAATAAGAGTAATACAATGCTCATAACTGCTGATGCTTTGTCAAAAATTTTTCAGAATACTCAACATACGGAGCGAAAAGATGTCATTGGATTTCCTGTATTTGATCCCGATCATTCGAGAGTGGACATTTTAAAATGGTGTTCCGACATTGACTCAAGAATTGAACGTGATGGTCTTAAGGATTACGATGTTATACCTCGTGTACGCTCATCGCTAATGGGTCGAGCCAAAATTTGGTTTGATAA
The DNA here is from genome assembly GCA_943590905.1 of Sphaerophoria taeniata. Taxonomy (NCBI): domain Eukaryota; kingdom Metazoa; phylum Arthropoda; class Insecta; order Diptera; family Syrphidae; genus Sphaerophoria; species Sphaerophoria taeniata. The sequence goes on along the minus strand of OX016540.1, from coordinate 233,551,691 downwards.
ACACGGGTATCAGCACTATAGTTGGTCTGACCTTCGATCATCCATCATTCACGCGTTTTCAAGTGGTACGGACATCATTGCTCAACTTAAAAAAGTGGCTAACTCTGAGAGTATTGAATTTTCATCGTATTCCGATTTTGTCATCGAAAAAGTCTCACAAATAAATCGCCTACCTTTCGATATACCTGAAGATAAGGTTATAAGGATTGTGATAGGTTCCATTTCAAACTCTGCATTGAAAAATTCGTTGATGTTTGTCATGCCTACTTCCGTTCAATGTTTAATCTCGCATTTATCGTCCATTAATGAACCGCCTAGAGGACATAGAGAAAATGTTCATGTCAATGTCCAATGATATGAGAGGTAAGCGATTAAGTTATAACAGGTCGAGTGAAGAAGAATACGTTGGATTTTCAAAGAAACGCCATCATTTACAAACTGAAATAAAATGCTTTGAATGCGGAAATGAAGGCCACATTAAGGCAAATTGTCCACGAAATAATTTGAAGAAAAATTCCAAGTTTCAAGAATTTGAAAATCGTCAAAAGAGGTGTTCGTATTGTAACAAAATATCGATGAAATATCGTGTTGGGTTAAAAAGCATACTGAACATGGTAATTGTTGACGCCTTCACAAAATGTATGCTTCTATTTCCTTGCAGAACCTTACAGAAAGAAACTACAAAGCATTTGACAAATTTTATTATGCTTTTTGATGTTGCAACAAAAGTTATAGAAGATAAAGGAACGAACTTTACGAGTGAACAATTCAATCATTTTTACAATTCTTATTCAATTCAATTGCATCACACGATTGCACCTGGATCAAGTACAGCAAATGGACAAGTTGAAAAGTATGTTGGTGAAAATGCTCAGAAAATGAAAACAAGATTTGACAAAGGTAAATCTAAGCCAACAAAATTAGAAATAGGAACAGTTGTTTTACATAAATCCAACCAAATACGAAAGTCAAAACTTGATGTACATTTTAAAGGTCCTTATGAAGTAGGTAATAGGTATTTTGCCTAGTGACAGATACAAACTTTAAAAAAAAAATTAGATTCAGAAATTGTAATTGTTACTGCAAGGGAAAATATTCGGTAAGTCCCAAAAGAATCTGATGTTGAAATGTTATAAACAAAAATAATTAGTCATTGAATATAATTAAATTTTGTTATGTTTTTGAAAATTTTAGTTTTTCACGATGGTATCGGATATTTTGCAGAATATTGCATTGAATGAATGAGACATGTTTACGCCTGTGAGCTAAACCTCTGAGCTTATAAACACTTGCTAGTCAAGCTGCGGGCCTCTGAACTACTAAAGTTTTTTTTTTTTTTCTTGCAATAAGATGAGACAAGTTTATGCCCGAGGGATGCGTTATTATTGAAGGATATATTGAATCAGTGGTTTCATCGAGAGCGATGAAAAACGAAGGATGGCCGTGTTAGAGATCGAAAACACTTTAAATTATTTCACTTGAACGTTTAGTGAAAATTCGATCGAATTATGTTGGAAAATAATTCTAGTAGAAATGTCAAGCAAAATTTGTATAAAAAGGGGAATCTGTGCTTCTGGAGTTCAGAAAAGTCTGGACTGTGAAAGAAGCGAGCCAGAAGTATTGGCACATAATCTACTATACTAACTATCATTTATGTCTCTAAAACACTTATTCTTCTTTTTATTTTTCGTTAAACTATGTATATTTTGTCTTTGATTTTTTTGTTTTTCCACGTTTTTAATTTACACCCCGACTGTCCAACAAGATCTCCCAAATTTCAACTTAAAATTTTCTTTCCTGGCACAACTGTAAAAATTAACGGCTCTCAACAATCAAACGATTTTCGTCTAACGGCGTGAAAATCATTCGATCCACTACATGCATAAATAACACGGTTCAGTTATAGATAAATATACAAAAAAAACTTATGTGCATTGTAGACACCACCTTTGTATTTGGAACAGGCATGGAAAATGGGATACAATTCAGTTTGTCGAAGTACGAAAATACAATTGGCATCTATTTGATACAATTTTTAAATCTGCAAAAAAGAAAAAAAAGTTGTTCATTTCCAAACCAAGTTGATACAACACTATCCTTGACTTGAAGAAGATCCTCAAGAAAAATTTAAGAGATGTAAATATTGCAAAACAAATATTGCTGGAACTCATCTGGATAGGCATGAATCAACACCAACTCATCAAAAAGCGTATATCGCAGCAAAAACAAGCCTTTAAATTGATACAATTGCAACAAAAAAGAGTTCCAAGTTATCCGAAAATTCAAGAAGATTGGAAATAGCGCTTTCCATATTTGTTGCCGAGCATAATTTACCGTTTTCTGTCCTAGACCACCTTTCAGGCTTATTAAAGAAAAATATTGACGATTCAAATATTGTACAACATTTCTTATTAAACCGACACAAAGGGCAAAAAATTATTTAAGACTAATTAGCTCCAGAAAATTCTAAAATAATTTCAACTTTGGCAAATCAACAATATTTTTCATTGATTGTTGATGAGAGTACAGATTTAACAGTCTGTCAGTTTTGTTAATGAATTTTTTATTTTGTATAATAAACGAACACAAATTTTTTTTATATATTCTTTTCTATGAAATTGATTCTCGATACAATTGGTACCAAATGAATACAATTAAAAATTTTTTTTGAGTACAATTGGAAAATGTCAATTTCCATCCCTGATTTGGAACCTTTGTATATATGGAATAGAGTACCGGCGGGAAACGCCAAACGAGATGACGTCTTGTCGTCGTGGAGGGCACACAACTTCAATTGGGTCGAAATTGATGAAACAAGGAACATAAAACATACCTTTTCCTGTAAAATTAATGAAAATTTATAATTTATTTAAGTTGAAAGTTTACTATTTTATCTTCTTTGTTTGTTGTTTGTGTTAAAATGTACAAAAAATTGCCTCCTTAGTGCTGTTTTTGGTTTTTGGTGTCCAACTTCCTTCTTTTTGCATCCAATCCCTTGCGTATACTTAAATCTTCATTTCCTGAATAAAAAATCTTTTTTAGATGCATTAATTATTGAAATTGATCGAAATTTATGCGCTGTCAAAAGGGAAAAAGCCCTATAACTACACAGTATTACTTTCTCGTTCTATCTTCGAACTTCGAATTTTGAACTACGAACCTACTTAAGGGCAGGTTTAACCATGTCCATTTACACGTGAAGCAATACTTTCGGTCATAACATTTCGATAACATTTTTCAGTGCTCAATATTTGAAATATTTTTCTTTTTCAAAATAAAGAAGAATATGAACATGAAAATAAACATGAAACATTAACAATTCGACGGAATCATGACACGGTACAACGTGAATGGAAGTTGGTGACAGAGATATAAACAAAACAAAAAAAAAACAAAAAAATGGATCTCGTAAGTCCTAAACAGAAACTATCCAGAGTTTGGTAGGAAGGAGACAGCTTACAACGATTCGTTGCAAGAAAATGTTTGTTAACGTTTTCGTCAACCTTAAAATGACACGCGAGCATTCATCATTTGTCACTGGAAACATCGTCTAGTGTAAATGATAATTCGAACATGGGCAAAAAAGCCCATGTGTACGAGAAAAAGAACGCCCCCACTATTTTCAGAACTCTTCTCGCACGAGTCATGACAACCCATTGTATTTCTATTTAGTTAGTGCCATTTTGAGTTCTAGCACCGTACTATTTATCTTACAGAAGTTTGGTATGTTTTTTTTTTTTGATGTAGTACAGAAAATCGAAAGACCCATTCTTGATAATATTCGGTGTTTTTCTATACGATGTGACAACCAACTCAGATGTCAGATATCTGTCAGAGGACGAACACCAGGAAGACCAAATGCGGAAGTAACACAATATTTTATTTATTTATTTTTTCGTTGGTTTCTTTCGTGTTTTAATATTTTACATTCCTGGTTCTATTTATTAAGGTTTTTCAGGCGTCCGCAACACAAGACGAGACAAGACAAGACAAGATAAGACGAGACAAGACAAGACGAGACGAGATACGTATTAGGATAGGAGAGTGTATACAATTTTTCTGTTCTGTTTGTTTTGCCTGCTACAAATGTAGTCTTTTCACTCTTTGAATTGTGAGACAAGAATTTGTTTATAGAATGCAATAGAAGAAAACGAATATTTCAATTGTTTGTCCAGGTTAAAATAAAAACAGCAACCCTGTTTGCTTTTATTGCATATTTTTCTATTTTTCGAGAATAAGAATCAAGTTGACAGTGAAACTTACCTGAATGGTCCTCAATTCAATGGTGCAAAATTATTGTTCGCTAATGAACAATTTTAGTGTGCTACTAGCTTAAAATGACGTTTCATTCATTTTAAGCTAGTACTAGTACACTAAACACAAACACTACGCCCTAAAACTGCCAAAAACTCCCAAATTCTCCCACTTTTCCGTTCTTTTACTCCCGATTTTTGTAAGTTCTGTCACTTTTGAAGGAGAAAAATATCTCCCAATTTTAGCAACAAAAATTTCTTGCGGCAGTTATTGTAAGTTCTGTCAAATCATAAGAAGTACATTGAATTTTGTTGACGTTTGATATAATTTTGTGCATTTGGCAGATTTTTGCTGTCAAGCGTTCTTTTACTTTTGGGAGAATTACAAAATTTCATCCCCACGAATGTGAAAGGAGGATTACGGGAGTACGGTTGTGCTGAAAGGAGTACAATGCTCCGAAGAGAGTACTTTCAGCAACACTGCTTCGATTGCAGTTGGAGGACAACGCTGCACCTTACATTCCTGCATCACCCCTTCTCAAACTGTTTTCCACCACCGTGAACCAATTTCACTTGACAGTTAACGACATTTGTCAAAATTGTTTATTATAAAAAAAAAATAGTTATAAATTTTTCACTTGACAAAAAAACACCTCAGTTACTGCACAAAACCAATAATTCAAAAAATACTTAATTATAAATTAAAAATGTTAAAAAACACACTAAACACGCAATAACAGTATTCACTAAACTCAATAATCCCAAGAAAAAATCCTTTAACTTGTTGAATACACACCATTTGGTTATTGAAATTCCTATAAAAAGTTATGTTTGCATTGTTCCTTTTCTGTTCCTTGATCATCCTCGATTAGAAAATGGCGAAGCAGCAATGGCATAAGTGAAAAAAGCAACAATTTATTTATTTTGCCTTTTTTGTTCTTCAAAATAAACAAAGCAATATGTTTGTAAATGAATAAAAAAAACAGTAATTTTAACTCAATTAAACAATAACCAATGTTTGCACAACCGCCGCCGAGATGAAATGGTATTACTCGTTTTTGGTTCGACGGCCTTATTTAATGGTTCTGTCTATTGGGGTGCTCTGTACGGCGTGCATAATAGTTTCTTTGATAACCAAAGCCTTTCCAGATTTTAGTGATCCTACATTGGTACGAGGTTTCTGGTCGTTATGATGGTGTAGTTTATTATTTTGTTCTTGCAGGGATTTGAAGCTCGTGGCACTGAGCTTGGCAAACGATTAACTGCCTGGCGTAATTTGTTGCTGGAAACTGGGCCATCTGGAAAGTTGGTTTATGACCCAAACGACTTGCTGTCTTTTCAGCAAGACTATAACCAAGATGTCGAGCCGGTTAGGGGTGGCCACCATAAGAGGCGACAACGCAAGAAGAAAAAGAACAAAAAGAAGGCCAATGCTGACTTCTCGAGGAAAATGAAGAAGCTCCGGAAGTTCTCCACTTCCGACACAGATGCGGATCCCACCGAATGGAATGGCGACACTGGAGTTTTTCGCGACTATGCAATAACAAATGATTCGATAACAGGTGAACTGCTTTGAATATAATCGAAGTCTTTGAATGCCCCAATTCTTGTCTTCTAGATGAAGAAAATCACCATCACTTCGCCTACGGAAGAAATATTTCTTTTGTTGACGAAAAAGAGGAGCAGGAGAGAGTGCAATCGAAAAAGAGCACCTGGCGGATTCTCTCCCAATCGACGCCGCCACCAATGTTCAATTCCGAAATCCACATCAATATCGATGGTTTCTTCTGTGAATCGCCAAGTAAGTAATAGTACTTCCTTCGAATTGTTCGTTTACCTAATTTATCTGAATTGCAGCAAAAGAGTTCTCACATTTTGTGGTGGAACGCATCGGCCCGAATTCAACTGATTCACTTTTCGACGTGAATGCTTTGTTGGCCATGTGCCAATTGGAACACCAGATTATAGCGATTGATAACTACGAGGACTATTGCCAAAAGGAGATGCTTACCGACAATTGCTGCCGTCCATGGTCAATACCAAATTATGTGGCAATGCTTTCCAATAAAACGTCCTGTTTTGATTTAACTGTAAGCAATCAGATTCATATGGGCTAGGAACATGTGTTAAGGCATTAATTGTTTTGTTTTACAGCCCGATGATGTAGCAGCTGTCCAAAGTCTTCTTATTGGCTGCTATGAGCATTATCAGAGCTTGAAAATTAGTTACGACTGCAGTGACTCGAGGTGCCCGGCACCGGTTGAGTGTACTCGTTACAATGCGGTGTTTAACATTTTACATTATTTGACTGATTTAAATTTTATTAAGGTTAATGTGAGTATCTCCGAATTGCTTTGGCTATTGAACAGCTGCTGATGAGTATTTTTTTCGTTTTTCAGGACACTAATTTATTTCTTAAGTATTCAATGATATTTGTTCCTGTCGCACAAACAACTAAGATTCTATCGTTATTTCATCAGTGGGAAAACACGTAAGTACATAAACGATTCCTTGGTGCCACATCCGATCTCCGGGTCTGAATATCTTCTTAATGTCGTCTATAAAAGCTGCAACGGATCAAACCCTTATGTAATCTAATCAACTTTGTTGTTTCCTTTTATCTCGAACTGGCCCAAGGCACTCTCATCCGTTCTGACAGGGTCCATGCTTACTTACTTACTTAAGGTGGCGCTACAGTCCGTTGTGGACTTGGTCCTCAATCAACATTCTCCGCCAGCCAGCTCGGTCCCTAGCTAGCGGTCTCCAGTTTTGCACTCCAAGTTAATTGAGGTCCTCTTCCACTTGTGTGCGCCACCTGAGTCGCGGTCTTCCTCTCCTTCTGCGTCCCTTGGGAATAGTGTCCAAGGCTTTCCGGGCCGGAGCATTGGTGTCCATGCGCTCTAAATGACCGAGCCATCTGAGTCTCTGGACCTTGACCCTTCTGGCTAGGTCCACGTCGTTGTACAACCCGTAAAGTTCGCTGTTGTATCCTCTTCCCCATTCGCCATCAATGTATGTACACGGGGCCAAAGATGACCCGAAGAACTTTCCTCTCGAAACAGCCTAAGGCACATTCATGCAATTTTGTCAAGGTCCATGCTTCTGCACCATACAGCAGGACAGGGATGATGAGGGTGTTGTTTAGTTTTACCTTAGTTGCTCGATAGAGGGCTTTACCACTCAATTGCTTTCTTAGCCCAAAAAAATAGCGATTAGCAAGAGTAATTCTTCGTCTGATCCCGGCGCTCGTGTTATTGACCGTGTTGATAGCGGAGCCTAGGTAGACAAACTCCTCCACTACCTCGAAGTTGTATGCGTCTATTGTGACGTTCTGTCCGAGCCGTCAGTGTTGGGTGTCCTTTCTCGAAGACAGCATATACTTCGTTTTTCCCTCATTTACCGCTAAACCCATTTTTGCCGCTTCTGTCTCAATTCTCACAAAAGCGCCATTGACATCACGCTGTGTTCTTCCCATTATATCAATATCGTCGGCGTACGCGAGAAGTTGAACAGATTTTTGGAAGATAGTGCCTCTGGTGTTGACGGTGGAGTCTTGCACTTCTTCTCGAGAACGATGGCAAAGAAATCGCATGACAGTGCATCGCCTTGTCTGAAACCTTTTTTGACGTCGAACGATTCCGTAAGCTCGTTGCCAACCTTGATGGCGTAGTGTGAGTTTTCCACCGTCATTTTGCACAAGCGAAAGAGCTTGGCAGAGATGCCAAAGCTCGACATAGCTGAAGCCACATTGATAAGGACCAATCAGATTGTTGACGAAAGGCTTCAGACGTTCACATATTATAGCAGAGAGGATCTTATAGGCGATGTTAAGTAGGCTGATTCCTCTGTAGTTGGCGCAGTTTAGAGGATCGGGCAAACAATGCTGAGCTTTGCTGAGGTTCCATTTATCGGGCATTCATTCTTTCGACCATATCTAACAGATGATTTGGTGCATGCTCCTTTTTAGATCGTCACCTGCTGCTTTGAACAGCTTGGCAGCTAAACCATCTGCTCCAGCAGCTTTGTTGGATTTAAGCCGAGATATTGCCGTATTCACTTTTTCTATGTCGGGTTCACGGAAATGTTAGCTATCATCGTGTGCAATGAATGGTTCCTGCCTGACTGCGGGATTCTGTTTCGCCTTTATACAGTCTTTCCAAATCCCCAGCATTGACTGCGATTTTACTTCTACTTCGATGACCTTAAGCCAGCTGTTTTACCTTCCGATAAAACCTCCGAACTTCATTCCTGCTGTTCTCGTGCTCCCTCTTTTTTCTTTTGAAGAGCCGGCGGTGTTCCTCTCTCCTCTTTTGGTCGTAGAGCTCGCGAGCAGCTCTTTTCCTTCTGTGCAGCGCAGCTCTGTATGCCTCCTCCTTGGCTGCATGCGCCTGCCTACCAGAGGTTTCGCTTTGGTGGCTGTGTGAAACCTAGCACATTAGAGGCAGCAACTCTAACTGCTTTCTGGCAATGTTGCCACTGGTCTTCGATACTTGATGTTGGCGGTATAGTACTCCTCAAGGGGTTACTTGACACTCGATCAGAGAAGGATCGGGCGATCTGTTGCGATTGTAGCCGTCCGACGTCGAATTTTCTTGCAGCATTTCCTTACTTTGGCCGTTGTCGGGATATTCATAGCACAAACTTGGCTACGACGAGGTAGTGGTCCGAGTCGATGTTGAATCCTCGGAAAATTCGAACATCTAGAATGCTGGACAAGTGCCTTCCGTCGAACGCAATTTGATCAATCTGGTTGATCATCTGGTTGATGGTTGATCGGGAGATCTACATGTTCCCTTATGGATGTTGAGATGTGGGAATCACGTGCTCGCTTCCACAACATTTCGCCTCGCAGCGAAATCGATCAGCCTGAATCCGTTGTCGGAAGTGGTGCGTGCAGGCTGTGCGTTCCGACTGTTTCACCAAAGATGTCCCCTTTTCCCAGCTTTGAGTTTATATCACCGAGGACAATTTTAATGTCATCATAGCTAGGCCATTGGTCATATATTTTAGTAGTAGTAGTAGTAGTAGTAGTAGTAGTAAAATTTATTTAGCATTAATTTGCTATTTTAAAAAACTTTGTTACATTGGTGCATATTAATAATTGTTTCTATCTAACTATATTAGTTTCTAATTTGACATTTGAAGGAAGACTGTTAACAATTTGTATGCCTTTATAGAATAACATATTTTGTGTTTTATTATTTCTAAAAAATGGTAAGTGAAAATTATTATTATATCTTAAGTTATGTTGTCTTACATCTCCTCTTGTTATCAGTCTTCTTTGTAGATACATAGGTAATAAATTAATCTTAATTTTAAAAATGAACATTAGAGTATTCAAAATAATTCTTTGCTTTACAGAGAGCCATTTCAAGGAACTTATCTTATTACTTATCATTAATTCAGACCCCAATAATAGTATTGTAGGGCAATACTCAAAATGTGGCTGGATAATGGAATTGTATATTTTGATTGCCATAGAAATGCTAATTTTTGTACGAATTCTTCGAAAAAAACCCAATTTTTGAAGCAATTTTTTTAGTGATAAATTCAAAATGTTTTTTAAAATTTAGATTACTATAAAATAATATTCCAAGGTATTTGGTTTCTTGTACACATTCAAAATCATCTATTCTGTAAATCAATCTATTTTCTGGTAGTAACATAATTTTTGTTTTTTCTGTGTTTAATTCAAGGTACGGAAAAGCTCGCGAGCGCTCGCGAGCCGGAGCCAGCTCTTTCACATTTTCAGCTCCAGCTCGCGAGCCGGAGCTCTTTTTTCAATATTTTTGGCTCCGGCTCGCGAGCTCTTTTTGAGCTCGGAGCCAAATAGGCTCCCGAGCCGGAGCTCTTTTTTCCAATATTTTTGGCTCCGGCTCGCGAGCTCTTTTTTAGCTCGGAGCCAAATAGGCTCCCGAGCCGGAGCTCTTTTTTTTAATATTTTTGGCTCCGGCTCCCGAGCCGGAGCTCTTTTTTCAATATTTTTGGCTCAGGCTCCCGAGCCGGAGCTTTGTTTTCATTATTTTGGGCTCCGGCTCCCGAGCTCTTTTTGGAATCTAAGCAAATTGGTTTAGAGAGCTGAAGCTATTTTGCAAATGTTTGGCTCTAGCAAGCGAGCTCGTTTGAGCTCTTTCATAAATATTGATATTTTTTTATTACATATAAAATTATGAAAAGAGATTGGCGGACATTCAAATAATTTTGGTTTATGTTTATGGTTAAGGTAGGTAAATCAAGTATTGAAACACTATTGTTTTAGATATTATAATTTTTTTTTTTGCAATGTTTTATGACTACTTGGACATTTTAATTTGTTATTATAATAGCTCTTTACATTGTGATATATTTAAAAGAGACATAGATTGGTTCGATTTGTTATTGCTTTTGATAAATTTTATAGTTTCAAATATGAAGATTTCTAGGAGTGTTTAGTTGTTTTCAAAAATTAAATGGAATTCGATTTGTCCGTGGTACCATATACAAATTCAAGTTGATCCTTTTCACATGTGATCCGCAAGGGTAGGTAGTTACTTTACCTTGTGTGCTTGTTTGTTTTTTTTTTCAATGAGTAGGTATACGCTAATGACCTTTTTGTTTTTTTATTGGGGTTTGATTTTTGTGGTCTTGTGACAGGAAAAAAACAAGAAAGATGCAATAAAATAATATTTGTAGAATTAAAAAATAAAGGAATATGAGGAAATAGCAAAGAGTGTGCCTGTTAATTTATTAAAAAAAATGAATGGAATTTGGTACCCGCGAATATAGAGAATTTTTTTCATATGTGAGTTATGCATGTTTTAGATATGGTGTATCTGCAAGGGCGGGTGGTTACTCTAACTGGTAGGTAGGTAGATAAACGAAATATAGTGCACATTTGGGTTTTTCTTGTGGTAGGTATACGCTAGGATATGATTTTTGTGGCTTGGAAATTTTGACCGTAAACACAGGAAGAAAATTAGAAGGATGCAATAAAATGATTGAAGAATGAAAAAATTTAAGGAAATGGAGTAATAAATGTGCAGCAGAAATCGTTCCCATATTTTATGATAGCTTAATATTATTACATATTTTTTTAAACTAGGTATCGATTATTTGCGGTTTTAGGTCAAAAAACAAATAGTACAATTTTATCTTGAATGTATTTAAGTGGTTGCATCAATTATTTTTTTTTAATCTGTAAAGAAGTGAAAAAGAGTGAAGTGCTCTTATTTGGTCAAAGAAAAAATTACAATGGCGCAGCGAAAACGTGTTTGTGTGGAGAAATTTGTAAAGTACGATTGTGAAAGTGACAAGGCAATTTGTCTGGTAGAAAATTGTCAGAAGAAACTAAGTGGTAAAAAATTATCAAACATCAAAAGACATTATAAAAGAGTACATCAAAAAAATTTAAGTGAGGAAGAAACTGATGATAGTGGTAGTGAACAAGTTGCCTCAGGATCTAAAAGAAATAATACAAGTGTTAGCATACAAATGGACAAAAATGAATTTTTGAAATGCTGTGTTGGTCTAGTGACAGTTAAAAACATTCCATTCCGAATTTACGACGACCAGGATTTTTTTAAGAAATTGATAAGTCCATACGAACAAAAATTTGGAGTTACTATCAATTCAAAGAACATAGGGTGCATCGTGGATCGCGCCTGTATACAAATAAAGGATATCATAGCAAAGCGCGTCGAAAAAAAAATGATTTCACTAAAAGTGGACATTGCGACGCGCATGGAAAAAAGTATATTGGGAATAAATATCCAATATATCAAAGATAATAAAATTTGTATAAATACATTAGGTAATTGGTCTTTGAAAATTTGTTTTCATGATCAGTTACTTAAACTTATACATTTCACAGGTATGATCGAAATAACGAAAAGACACACAGCCGAGTTTTTGCAGGAGGAAATAACAAAATGCTTAAGAGGCTATAAAATAGATGTCACCCAAATATATTCCAACACCACTGATAATGGTGCCAATGTTATAAAGGCTTCAAAAATACTGCAGGAGATTCAGGAGGAACAAATTGACTTGATGGAAGACACTGAAACCGAAGAAGAAGACATTTGTGTAAAAATCGCTGCCGTTTTTTCGGTAGTTCGGTGTACAGCACACACTCTGCAGTTAGCGGCATATGACGTATTAAAAACGCTTGATTCGGATGTCAGTGAATGTCGAAAAACCGTTAAAAAAACTTCGTTCATCACTGCGAAATGGCAATGAAAACATCAAGATGCCAACAATTGACAATTCAACAAGATGGAACTCAACCTACGAGATGATGAACTCAATTTTTACTCTCAAATCCTACATCGAAACCCTTGACGACATGGACGTAAATTGGAACTTTGTGGAGAGCTTCATCACAGCTTTTAGGCCTCTAGCAGATTGCACATTGAAGTTGCAGTGTGAGCAGTATATCCTCGGTGACTTCTACAGAGACTGGCTGGCATGCGAACTTGATTTATTGGATATGTCAGACGAGAATTGCTACGCTTCCAGTCTTTATGAAGCAATTAACAAACGAAAACATAAGCTCTTTGAGAATGATGCTTTTGTTGCAGGAATATATTTGGATCCACGTTTTAATTTCGAGGGTTCAACAATGCTTACCGATGAACAAAAACAAATAGCACAGATGAGAAAATTTGCTACTGCCTTTATGAATTATTCCTAATAACAATCCATGTTTTTTTTTCTTGTCTCCAGGTACATCTCCTGAGAACTCATGAGGTGATAAAAAGACAACGCAACACCAGAGCCGACAGAGGAGTCACTCGTTTTATATGAAAGCCCTCGAGTATCGACAAACCAGTACAGCAAACTAGAACAACATATAAGATACTTGTCTAGTTCAAATCGATCTGCATCAACATCAGAAAGGAGCATCAAACAAAAGTTATCGTTGCTGTGTCAAAGGACTATGGAGCCCATGGATACCAATGTGATAGCCTATTGGAGAAGAAGTCATAGGCATGATCAAGACTTATGGGAGCTTGCCAAAGTTTGCCTAGCCGTACCAGCCACCCAAGTATCTGTTGAGAGGGCATTTAGTGCCCTTTCCACTACATTAACAAAGTTAAGGTCAAAACTCTCCAAAAAAACTCTGTCAAACATTCTTTTGTATAAATTAAATTATGATTTAGTTCAATCTTCAAATATAAATTTGTTAGAAAATGTTGAAATGTAATAAAGTTCCTATTTATGTATTTAAATAGTCTAATTATTTTTATTTTTCTTTTACAATCGAGTTGTGGAAAATGCATATCTTCATATCATATCTGATTAGCTAATTTTTTGTTCATGCTTATTAATGATACATACAACTCAAAAACCGACTTCACAGAAACGAGAGGACTACAAGAGGATTTCTGCTGCACACTTATTACTCCATTTCCTTAAATTTTTTCATTCTTCAATCATTTTATTGCATCCTTCTAATTTTCTTCCTGTGTTTACGGTCGAAATTTCCAAGCCACAAAAATCATATCCTAGCGTATACCTACCACAAGAAAAACCCAAATGTGCACTATATTTCGTTTATCTACCTACCTACCAGTTAGAGTAACCACCCGCCCTTGCAGATACACCATATCTAAAACATGCATAACTCACATATGAAAAGAATTCTCTATATTCGCGGGTACCAAATTCCATTCATTTTTTTTAATAAATTAACAGGCACACTCTTTGCTATTTCCTCATATTCCTTTATTTTTTAATTCTTCAAATATTATTTTATTGCATCTTTCTTGTTTTTTTCCTGTCACAAGACCACAAAAATCAAACCCCAATAAAAAAAAAAGTCATTAGCGTATACCTACTCATTGAAAAAAAACAAACAAGCACACAAAGTAAAGTAACTACCTACCCTTGCGGACCACATGTGAAAAGGATCAACTTGAATTTGTTTATGGTACCACGGACAAATCGAATTCCATTTAATTTTTGAAAACAACTAAACACTCCTAGAAATCTTCTCATATTTGAAACTATAAAATTTATCAAAAGCAATAACAAATCGAACCAATCTATGTCTCTTTTAAATATATCACAATGTAAAGAGCTATTATAATATAATAACAAATTAAAATGTCCAAGTAGTCATAAAACATTGCAAAAAAAAAAATTATAATATCTAAAACAATAGTGTTTCAATACTTGATTTACCTACCTTAACCATAAACATAAACCAAAATTATTTGAATGTCCGCCAATCTCTTTTCATAATTTTATATGTAATAACAAAATATCAATATTTATGAAAGAGCTAAAACGAGCTCGCTTGCTAGAGCCAAACATTTGCAAAATAGCTTCAGCTCTCTAAACCAATTTGCTTAGATTCCAAAAAGAGCTCGGGAGCCGGAGCCCAAAATAATGAAAACAAAGCTCCGGCTCGGGAGCCTTTTTGGCTCCGAGCTGCAAAAGAGCTCGGGAGCCGGAGCCAAAAATATTGAAAAAAGAGCTCCAGCTCGGGAGCCTATTGGGCTCCGAGCTGAAAAAGAGCTCGGGAGCCGGAGCCAAAAATATTGAAAAAAGAGCTCCGGCTCGGGAGCCGGAGTCAAAAATATTGAAAAAAGAGCTCCGGCTCGGGAGCCTATTTGGCTCCGAGCTCAAAAAGAGCTCGCGAGCCGGAGCCAAAAATATTGAAAAAGGAGCTCCGGCTCACGAGCTGAGAGCTAAAAGAGCTTAAAAGAGCGCTCGGGAGCGAGTTTTTCTGTACCCTGGGGCCTGATTATGGGATTCGCGGCGAATCGTTTTGCTAGCGAGTTTGATATTTTTCAACTATTGAGTTCGCTTTCGTCTTCTTCATTTTGAATTCGACCAATTAACGAATTCGAAAGCGTATTTGAAATGTCATAATGTTTGCTGGCGAGTTGAAATACGACAGCTTTTCATTGGCGGATTCACAGACGAAAGAGTGTTTATTCAGAGTTACCACCACTCGGCATTTTCTGATAGAGTGATTTTTGCTAAGCTGACTCAGGGTCTCATGTTATTAAAATTGACTTATATTTTTCAGTATTCTACAGTTAGTGCATGAAAAAAGAGTTTATTTTCATTTCTGCATGTTTATTATAAAATGTAATCAATACTCTTGCAAAACAGACTGGATTAATGATAACCAAAAGATGTAGCTTCAAAAAAGGCCGCTATCAACTGCCAAAGTTCAGAATCTTCCATTAGAAGAACCTTTGTGTGAAAAATAAAATTTATTTTTATTATATGACTATTTTTTTCAGCAGCAGAGACTCATTTAAATTTTAACATGCGGCAACACTGTTCACATTATTAACTGGAATATTAAGTGTCAAATCACTGGAATATTGGAAGGCGTTTTCTCGCTTCGCCGCGAGTTCGTTAATAAGGAAATACGAAGCGAGTCGAATTTGAAAGGTCGAATTGAAAACGATCCGCCGCGAACCCCATAATCAGGCCCCTGGTTTAATTTAAGCTTGTTCATGTTAAGATATTTTTTTAGGTTATTTATATCCGTTACCAACATATCAACACTTGTATTTAAATCTTTATCATCAATATAAAACAAACCGTCATCCGCAAATAACTTTAATTTACAATATTTTAAAACTTGCTTAATATCGTTAATATATATTACAAATAATAATGTACCCAAAATTGAACCTTGTGGTACTCCAAGATCAGAATTTAATGCTTCAGAACACACCCCATTGAATTTTACAATTTGTTTTCGTCCTATCAAATATGATTTGAACCAATTAAACTCTGTACCTCTTATTCCATACCCATACATTTTTTTTTAACAAAATCAATCTATCCAATGTTTCAAATGCTCTTTTCAGGTCGATAAATACAGCTGCAATTTTCTTCTGTTGATGTAGCTTTTCCTTCCAGTCAGCTACAATGTAGTTAAGGGCTGATTCACAAGAGTGTTTGCGTCTGAATCCAGATTGCTCTTCAATAATTATGTTGTTTTTGTTTAGGTATTCTTCCAATTGTATTTGAACTATTTTTTCCAATATTTTTTCATATAGCGGAAGCATATTAACGGGTCTGTAGTCTTCACATTTATTTGAATTTGAAACTTTTTCTACAGGGGTTATCACTGATGTTTTCCAGCTGTTGGGAAATTTACCACTTTCAAGCGAGAAGTTTATAATGTTCAATAGTGCAGGACCCTCTATTGTAAAACTGTATTTAATCATTTGCTTATTCATAAAATTGAAATCATTTTTATTTGGCATCATTTCAACTATTTTTAATAGTTCCTCTATCGAACCTAACTTTTTAAACTTAAAACATGTTTCACGATTTGGTAAGAGATTAACCCATTCAACACTTGGAATTTCTCGATTTATTTGGATTACACTTTGTATAAAAAACTCATTAAATTTATTGGCAATAGTTTTATAGTCTGTTATTTTATTTTTATTAAATTCTATACAATTTATTTGTGATACTGTTTGACCCAAGACTAAAGTTTTAAGAGTTTTTCCACATATGCTTTTGGTCATTAGCACAATTCAATTTATTTTGAATGTAGTTTCGTTCACACACTTTGAGACTTTTTCTATAAATATTCCGTATCCTTTTGTACTCATTCCAATCTTCAATGTTTCTTGTTAGTACAAATTTCAAATGGCTTCTTATTTTATTCGATTTTTGTATCCTCAAATCACTGTTAAACCATTTTTGATCTGTTTCTTTGAATGTTTTTTGAACCACAAAATTCTGTACAATATTTACTATTTCTTTTTCAAAACGATCGCTATCTTCTTCACTAACATTTACCAAAGTACTTATTCTGTTTATATCACTTCTTCTAATATCTTGTATAAATCTATGTTTATTGTACTTCAAAATGTTCACTTTTCTCACTTCATTGTTTTTATTTTTTCTCATTGGTATTTTACAGACTATTGACTCATGATCGCTTATTTTTAGTTCATTTATTACTTTTACTTCTATCGATTCTATATCAGTAACCACATAATCTAGCAAAGTTCTCGTACTGGCACATATTCTTGTAGGTTGTGTTACCATTTGTTTACACATACCTTCCATAAACAAACACTCTAGCTCTTTCTTATAATTTGAGTTTTCTAACCAGTCAATATTGAAGTCGCCCATTATTATTATATTTTTGTTTACATTGGTGTGCAAGTAATCACATAAATATTCACAAAAATCACTTTTCGGGGTACTGGGTGACCTATATAATACTATGAGTTTAATTTTACATATTTCTACAACTAAAAACCATATACTCATATTTATTTGCACATTCTTTAGCACTATAAAGTCATCAATATGCTTTTTCAAATAAACAACAACTCCTCCGGTGTGAGTAGATGATGTTTCACAACGAAAAATATTATAATTTTTCATATACACTTCTTTATCCATCACTGATACACCAAGATGTGTTTCCGTTAAGACTACTATGTCAAAATTATTTTCGTATACTATATTTTTTAATTCATTCATATTATTAATCAAACCCTGTATATTAAGATGAAAGCATTTGAGAAAATTTAGTTGCTAATAAGCAATCCTCTCTCTTTCTCTCTGAAGTCTTCTCAGATACACTGGACAATTTGCATCCCTCACATCATGGTTTGGTTCAATATTAATGTTCAGCTTTTCGATGGTCATCACACAATTCTTACATTTAACCTCTTCACTTTGACAATCATCTAATTTATGCTCACCGCTACACTTTGGACAACATATTTTATTTGAACAGTTTTCAGCAATATGGTTAAATCCCCAGCAATTGAAACACCTTTTAACATTGACTTTATCAAATACTAAGCACTTGTTCCATCCGATGTTTAGACATGGTTTATCCATGTCAATTATTTCGTTAAACATATTCTTTTCAGTTTCTATTATTGCGCAATATTTATTTTTATTATTGTATTTAGTATAACACTTCAGAATTTTCATTTCCCCTTCTAATTTATTTTGGTTTTTTATCACTTCTATGAGATCCTCTTCTTTCACCTCCTTATCTATACCAATCACAACTATTTTTGGCTTAACCAGCAAAGGTATGTTAGTATTATATTTTCCTTTTAATTTTTCATTAACTTCTTCTTCGATTTTCTTCACTGATTCTTCATCACCGCACTTAATAACAATTGATCCATTATCACTATTTGATATATTATTCACTTGAAGTCCTAAATGGGCAGGATTAATTTGTTCTTTTATTTCATTTCTTGTAGTTTCACTGTTTTGTTTACAATTAGGTTTAATTATTATTGGCGGTATGTTATGAATTGCTATTTCAGTATACGTTTTATTCTTCTTTGCATTTTTCACTTCATCAGTTAACTCTTTCTCACACATAAGCTTTACACCACTCATTATATTTTTTATTTCTTCTTCTTGTTTATTCAGCGCTTTTTGATTTTCTTTTACAACTTTCAGAACATTATCCATTTTCTCCATCATATGATGCATGTAACTGATACACTCATCACATACAAACATCACATTTTTCATTTTTAGTACACCACTTTCATATTCTCCGATGCCCGAACATTTCGTGCAGAATTTTTTTTTTTTGCAGAAAGCTGAGCATGACGCAGCTACTTTTTTAATTGGCTTATTGCATTCAGCACAATCTCCACTCATTTTGATTTTTCACTCAATTTACTAATACACTCGCGCCTGTCTATATATTTAATTTGTATATGTCCACTTTAACAGTTTCTTTATTTTTCGATTTATTTTATGCAAAATTAATTTTCGGTTTTATGTGTCGAAGTTTATAACTTTTCACTTTAAATAAATATAAAAAGGTTGTACACCACTTGCACCTTCAGTTTATAAACTTCTGATATATTGTTTTTCAGTTTTTCCTTAAAAATTCAATTTATTTTCACCAGCTCTATATTTGCACCTCTGTACTGAAGAATAACTCACTCACTCATCAAAAAGCTCGAAGAACTCGTCTTTGGTGTCGTCTTCTTTCCTCTTCTGGTGGGGCATGCACGCATATTAGGCTAATTTTGCCGAATTTAGCATCGGATCGTCGTGATGCGTTCGCTTACACATTTGGAGCTGAAGACTTTTTGCCCGAGTCTGCTTCCCACGACGAATCCGCATCCAAAAAGCCGCTTTTATTGCAACAGTTACCATAGGAAATGTGGCAGTTTTTCATCCTCCTTTTGCCCAGTCCATCCTATCGCATTTCCTATATAGCGGTAATGTCAACTTTGAAGCAGTTGAGGGTCTCCGCTAATTGTTTGGCAGCACGCGGTCTATTAAAAGATCTTTCCACGTGCATATCCGAATTTCGTTGTCCTTAAAATATTTGCTTATGTTGTCCGTTCCCGAGGCCTGTTGTTGCTTCGCAGCCGGAAATTAACCCCAACGTACAACCCCAACCTGGAGTACCAGGAAAACCGCTCTTTTTTACGGCATGGGCTTCAAATATGTCGAAGAAGCCCGCAGAAAGGTGTTCCCCAAGTAGTTTGGTCTAACTGGAACTTATGATTCTAAAAACAGAATGCTTCCGCTACCGTCATTTGTTAGAAGTACCCTGGTGGGAACACTCCCTCGTTTAGGGGTAATTAGTAGGCACAGCCTACTCCGCATCGAACTGTCGACCATGGCAGGTCCTTCTGCGAAAATAAGTTTCGCGATCGCAGTAGTCACTGTAAGGCCCTCTCGCACATCAAGGCTCAGCCCATGGTGGGTAGAACCTACAATGATCTTATTGTGAGAGTTGTTAGACCCGTCGAACAACCATTTAAGTCATGCCAAACCCAATAGTACAACAAAACAAACAATCTTCCAAGCTGTGCAATTAACATTTCCTTTATTCAACTTCAAAGGCTATTTACAGTCGTCTCAGTGTATATCTATCCAACGGCGATTCCCTGGCCTTACCCTCTGCAAGCATCACATGTCTTTTTCTTAAAACCGGTTCGCACATCTTATGATAATATGTTGTCCGAGTTCTAATTTGAGTTTTATTGTCCAAGTGATCTCTTTCGTTGTCGCTCTTATAGTCATGTTGAACATTGAAATCTGGGTACTTTCCTATAATCTCCCCAATTTTATTGTATGCCGAATCGTAGGTTGAGCATTCCTTGCCACATTCGCAAACTTTATCTATTTCGGACTCTCTTTGTACCCTGGGCTTTGCCCTAAGCGCTTGAAATTGATTTGGAGAGTGCCAATGTTGGTACGATGTAAGTTTAAAGTCTTTCATTCGATTCTCAATAGGCGCCAAGTTCAACTCAGGATCAGTGAAATAGGCTTTGAATAGTTTGGGATTTGTTGCCTCGAGTCTCTTTAAATAATCTTCATAGTTCTCTGCTTCGGGGTTGAATTTTGTTTGCGTTGGGATAAACAAATTAGCAAAAATATGTCCATAAATAAGATCCGGATCCGTCTGGGGATTGAGATTGCCTCTTTTTATCGGTGGAATGGGCCATCGCTGGAAGTGGTGCCTATAAGTGGTTTTTGAACGATTAATTTTCTCCTGGTCCATTTTTCTGATTGTTTTGAATATTGTGAAAAGCCTTGATTGATTTTTGTTTGTTTGCTTTTTTTGTTCGCAGAGAATTAAAAAACGAACTGGTTGAAGTGACCGCTATGGATTTGGGCCTGAAGAACACACTGTTCGATGAAGCTCTAGTCACCGATGGATGGCTGGTTGGATTGGGCGGAGTGTCTGTAATGGTGTGCATGTGGTTGTATACGTCGTCGTTGTTCGTTACCGGCATGACGTGCATAGCGGTGATATTTTCCTTAGGATTAGCCTACTTTATTTACACATTAGTATTCGAAATGACATTCTTTCCGTTCATGAATTTACTCGCTGTGGTTGTGATTATTGGTGAGTATGAAAGCAAGCAAACACCTTGGATTGGCTCACTTGATTGTTTTTTTTTTTGACAGGAATAGGTGCTGATGATGCATTTATATTCTTAAAATTATGGCAATGTATTTTGGCTGAGAGAATAACAAAGTCCTCGAGCACAAACTCGCATTCGATTTCTGTTATGGACACAGAGTATTCAGAGACCTTACAGTATTTGATGGCTACGACGCTGAGCCATTCGGCATTGTCAATGTTTGTTACTTCATTGACAACGGCTGCTGCTTTTTTTGCATCTTATCTTTGTTCAATAACTTCGATTAAATGTTTTGGGTGAGTTTTTTCGTTCATTGTATTAAAGTCTAATTTTCTTTAGTTTTATTTATTAAAGTCTAAGTTTTATTTTTACAATGGTTCTTGCCGGTCCTTGCTGGCTCATTTATATTTCGAAAAAAAAGAAAGAACTCTGTCGCAATCGCAACTCGCAAACGTCAAACAGCATCGATGACGTTTTACTCTTCGAATTCGAACATGAGTCGATGATGTTTGACGTTTCGAACATTGAGGGATAGCTTACATTAGAACAAAAACAAAAATTATAATAATTGAAATGTGTTTTTTTTTTGACAATTCTTTTTTGTAGTATTTTTGCTGGAACAGCTGTTATGTCGAATTTTTTCTTGATGGTAACATGGTTGCCAGCTACTGTTTCTATTATGGAACGTTTATCGTGTGATTGTGGCAAATGCATATCACAAAGAATATTTCAAAAATTCAACAAGTCAATTAATAGTTTCTGCAAAATGTTGGAAGACTCAACTGTCAATGCGGTGTTGACATTTCCCATTGTGTGGGTTGTTTTCTTTAGTGAGTTTACTGACAATAATTTTGTTTAAATCTTTTTTAATAATACCTACTATTTATGCTTTTTTTAACAGGTGCTATTGGTATTGGTAGTGTGTTTGTTGTTTTATATTACCCTGGTATTCAGTTACCAGAAACATCGGACTTCCAATTGTTTGTTAATTCACATCCGTTCGAGTTGTATGATTCAAAGTTCAAAAATGAATTTTCATTTGAGAGAATGGTTCCAGTAAGTATAAATTAAATAAATTTGTATTTTATATTCTGTTTCTTTAAAAATTGCTTTAAACATGTACGACCCTCCCTTACACGCTCTTGAACTCGACCAAAAAGTTGCCCTCAATAAAGCCATGGAAACTGCCTGTCCCCTTACTACAGTGAGGGGAAAAAGAAACCATACTGGTGGGCTGCTGAACTAAAATAATGGAGTTTTACTCTCCAACACTACGGCCTATTTTCTCATAGTGCCATTGAGTTAAGGAGGAATATGGAGGGGGGCTAAAGCCACTTTGTAGTATTGAGGTATGATATCATGTCTTTGATGTTGAATTCTGAGAGTTCCTCAATACTATTGAAGAACTCTCTACCTAGGTTAGGTTAGGTTAAGGTGGTTGCGGATACAGGATCCGCACACTTAGGACAAAGCAAAAGTCCCATTGTGATACCACATAAATCTAGAGAATTACTTATTACTAGTCGAACCATTTTGAGCTTTTTATAAAGCGAAGAAGATATTTGATATCCTTGTTAGCTATTTCACTGGGATTATCATAAAAATATTCTCCCAGATGAAGTGTGCGTCTTAGGGAAAGAGCAGGGCATGTGCAGAGAAGGTGAGAGATTGTTTCCTCTTCTTCCTCGTCCATACAGCTCCTGCAGAAGTCATTTGAGGCTACACCAAGTCGTATTGCGTGTCTGCCTACAAGACAGTGTCCCGTAAGGACACCTATTAGGGAGCTAATATGAAATCTGCTTTTAGATAGTCTTTAGAGCGCTTTAGGTCCAGTGACGGCCATATGAGTTCTGTGACTGCGCACGTTGGTAAATTGTACCACCTAGAGTTTGTTATCCTTAAGGCTGTTTCTTTTAGCAAAAGTTTACATGTAGCTATCGGTATACCTATCTTTTCCCTTTCAGGTGAGATAGGTATGACGGTTCCATTTTTAGCGAATTGTGGCCCGGCGGCCGGCACCCAACAGAGGTGAATGTTAAATTGCTGCGCCATCTCCATAAGAGATGATCGACAATCGAGGGCCGTTTGAGAGTTGGTTGAGACACCGTCGAGAGATTTAATAGCCGAAATTTCCACTTGGAAGACGCTACAATGATTAGGGAGGCGGAATGAGAGGCTTAGATTAAGCTTTTCTGAGTTCACACCACTACCAACTCCATCATTTGTCTTGGATCCATCTGTATAAAAATGAATG
The DNA here is from genome assembly GCA_943590905.1 of Sphaerophoria taeniata. Taxonomy (NCBI): domain Eukaryota; kingdom Metazoa; phylum Arthropoda; class Insecta; order Diptera; family Syrphidae; genus Sphaerophoria; species Sphaerophoria taeniata. The sequence goes on along the minus strand of OX016540.1, from coordinate 233,528,334 downwards.
CTTTTGTCTTCCAGGAGTTTTTTGTCTTCCCATTCATCTCTAGATGGAATGGAGACCTGGAAATTTTTCCCAAATTGTAGTCGGGATGTCGAGGAGTGTCAGATGGAGGAGAGTGTCTAACGCTGCTGAAAGTGTGGTTCTCAATGCCCCACTTATGCAGAGACATGCAGTGCGTTGGACTCTGCTGAGTTTGTTTCAGTAAGTGACTTTCTCCAGTGCAGTCCACCATATTGCTACCCCGTACTTGAGTATTGTTCGGATGACCGATGAATTGTATAGCCAATAGGTTATGCAAGGTTGAAAACCCCATTTTCTTCCTATGGCTTTCTTGCACGAGAAAAGAGCTACTGTAGCTTTCTTAACTCTTTCCTGAATATTAGGTTTCCAACTTAATTTTTTTGTCTAATATCAGACCAAGATATTTGGCTTCATTGGTAAAAATTAGTGGTTCAGCTTTTATTGAAGGAGGTACAATTACTGGGATTTTGTATTTCCGTGTAAAAAGGACGAGGTCTGTTTTTTGAGGATTAATATAAAGTCCACAGTGATCAGCCCATCTAGTTAGCATATTAAGTGCGTTTTAGAGGAGGTCTCTCAGGGTATTAGGATGTTTTCCTGTGACGGCGATAGCAATATCATCGGCATACGCAATCACTCTGTAGCCTTCCTTCTCGAGGGATATTAGCAGTTCGTTAACTACTATGTTCCACAGGAGAGGGAACAGAACACCACCTTGTGGAGTGCCTCTGCTGACAGACCTTTTCGTACAAAAATCACCCAGCTTAGAGTTGATGATCCTGCTTTTTAGCATTAGATTACTCAACTCACAGAGCGAGTATTCGACGTTTAGGGTCGTCATAGCAGAAATGATAGCAGATGTGTCAACGTTGTTGAAATCACCCTCAATATCCAGGAAGGCAATCATAGTAGGTATATTCCTTCCCAGAGTATGCAAGGCTGTTTCTACCGATTTCCCTTTGCAGTAAGCATGCTGAGACATCGATAGTCTCTTATCAATGCTATAACGTACATGGATATCGATCAATCGTTCCAGAGTTTTGAGAATGAATGATGATAGGCTAATAGGTCTTAGATCTTTAGGGTTGACATGCGAGCAGTTGTCCGCCTTGGGGATGAATACTACCTTTACTTCTCTCCATCGCTAAGGTATATAGACCAGATCTTGACAACTTTTGAAGATCATCTCAATGATGGGCAAGGTTATTTATTTATTTATTTATTTATTGTCAATCAAGTTAGGAAACTTTATAGTGACTTTAATATAATATATGTACAATATTAATTAATAAAATTTTAAATTAAATAAAGACTTGTGTAAATAAATAACAAATACATAAATAATTACAATGAATTCAATATATCTTTCTTAATATTATATATATTTATTAAAATCAATGTCAACGTCAAAATAATTTAAATCAACACAAGAACAAGTGATTGGATTATGTTTAGCGTAATTTGTAATGTGGTAAGGAACATTTAAGAAGTTACCATCTCTAGGTCGCAAAAAACGAGAAGGAGCATAAATATTATACATAGAAAGAAGCATCGGGCAATCTATATTAGAGTTTAAGACATCAAACGCAAAGAGAGCAGAATGCAGTTTTCTTCTAAATTCCAGAGATTTTAAATCGATCAAGGTACACCTGGTCTTATAAGACGGAAGATTAACTCCTCTAAAAGTTTTTCGTAAAGCAAACTTAGTAAATCGTTTTTGGATTTTCTCAATTCGGCAAGAACTTATTTGAGTATATGGGTTCCAAATTATGGAACAATACTCTAATATTGGTCTAACAATAGACAAATAAAGACTCTTGAGAGTATAAGGATCTTCAAAAAACTTTGAATTTCTCATCAAAAATCCTAACATCGAGTTTGCTTTAGATATTACTTGATCAATATGAATTGAAAAAGTCATTTTAGAATCAAAAGTAACACCTAAGTCTTTTTGGTTCATAAACCTTTGAAGACAGATATTATCAATTCTATATTCATAACTTATAGGACTATGAATTCTTGAGTATGTCACAACACTACATTTATTTACGTTGAAAAATAGTCCATTTCGGTTACACCAACTAGCTATATTATTTAGATCCATTTGAACACTAGACGCGTCCAATGGTGTTTTAATGCATTTAAAAATCTTGAGGTCATCAGCATATAATAAAAACTTCGAATTTGAAATGCAACTAGGCAAATCATTAATGAAGAGAATGAAGAGCAGCGGTCCAAGATGACTGCCTTGGGGCACACCGGAAAAATTATTAATTTCTTTCGACAAAACATTCCCAATCTTGACATATTGCTTACGCCCTACCAAATAACTGAATCCAATTTAAAAGTGATGAGTGAAAACCAAAGAGTTCAAGTTTTTTTATAAGAATATTATGCTGCACACGATCGAAAGCCTTCGAAAAATCAGTGTAAATAACATCACATTGATAACGGTTTTCTAAACAATGAAGACAGTAAGTGGTAAATAAAGATAAATTAGTTACAGTCGATCTTCCACTCATAAATCCATGCTGATTTTCAGTTACATGATTTTTAACCAGACTATAAAGCTTGTTTTTTACAATGGCTTCGAAAAGCTTAGGTATAAGCTGAAGTTTGGCAATTGGTCTATAATTTTCAATGTAGAACATTTTGAGCCAGATTTATGTAAAGGTGTAATCAAGGAATGCTTCCAGGTATCTAAAAACACACCTTGTTTTAAAGAAAGGTTGAATTATAACACAATGGAGCAGCAAGATATAATCTACAATTTTTTAGAAAAAGTGGTGGAATATTATCAGGTGCAACAGAAAAGCTGTTATCAAGAGATGATAGTGCTTCCAATACATCCTCAACGCACAAGAAAAGAGAACCAGCTGAAAAATTATAATTGTAATTACGACCCAATTGAACATTATCAATTTTTAAGTCACAAAAATTGGTTTGAAAAAATGATGCGAAATTGTTGCAAATATCATTAATAGTATCACATGAGACGCCTTTATAAGACATATTAGATGGAAAACCTAAAGATTTACGCTTCGTGTTTAAAAATGACCAAAAACATTTAGAATTAGATTTAATCTTTGACTCAAGAGACCACATATATTGTTTACTAGCTGACCCTGCAGACTTCGTACTGCCTCAATTGATAAATAAAAGCTCTAGGCTTTGGTATCCCGCTACTACTTTACCCGCTACCCTCTACCCGTTAACCCAATACCCTCTACTCGCTTCCAGCTTTGCGCTACCCTAGTAACTTTGATTTTACTCAGACTATATCTTAAGTGAACATTTTATAAAAATTCATTGAGGATTGAGCGGATATAGAGTCCTTACCGGACTTACAAACTTAACAATACAGCTCAAATTATATGCAAAAACTTTTCCATTTGAAAATCAATGCACTTACAATTACATGCAATTTTCCTTTCGAAAACCAAAGAGTTTCCTGAGTTTTTCATAAAGAACTTTCTATTTTTCATTTGAAAACCCATTTTGAAATTTTCCAGTTTTCCATTTAAAAACCAATGCAACTACAATGCAATTTTCCCCTTGAAAACAAATGGATTTTCTGAGTTTTGCATCAAGAACTTTCTATTTTCCATTTGGAAATCAGTGCTAGGTGCATTATATGCAACTATATGCAATTTTTCCATTGAAAACAAATGAGTTTTCCGAGTTTTTCATCAAGAACTTTCTACTCTGCATCTCCATTCGAAAACCCTTTTTGAAATTTTCCCTTTGAAAACCAATATTTATAATTGCATTGATTTTCAAATGGAAAATTTCAAAAAGGGTTTTCGAATATAAATATCCGTTGTTAAAATTTTCTTTTGCACAGAAAATCGTGCCCATCGTGCGTGTAAACATTGTCTTGGTTCAAAAGTTTAAGTAGGAGTTCAGCCTTAAATATAGTAAGGAAGAATGAAAAGGAAATGAAATGAAATCAAATGAAAATAAAGAGACATTTCAAAAAATTGATCTCGCCTGTCACTCTGTCAGTTTTCTGAATTTAAAAACAAAATATCGGGTAAGTAAAATTAAAAATCAATGGCGCAAAATTATAGTCCGCTAATGAACAACTTTAGTGTGATACTAGCTTAAAATGACGTTTCAGATATGACTCAAAAGTCATTTTAAGCTTAGTATCACACTAAAGTTAATATAAAGTTATAATGTTGTTCTGCTCTTGGTCATGAGCGTTATAAAATGTTTGCGCGAAACGGGAGTTTCATATCTATATACATATTTACAATACACTAATATAAACTTAAAACTAAAAATGGCACACAGCGCTTTTATTTTTGAGTGTTTTTTTTTTATCTTTTTAAGAGAGCGAGAGCGCTCTGTTATATTGAGTATGCAGTTTGTTCACTGGAGGAGTGAAACAGTGAAAATGACAATAAGTTATGAGCGATGGCTCTACACTTCTTACGATTACAATAAATCTAGTTTCTTTATCTGCTAAGGAGGTATATATATGTATATGTATATATAAAGTATATTAATGGAGATATAATATTAAGGTATTACATACATTACATTTCACAGTACTTCGCACATAAATGTAACGAACTACAGACACATAGCAGCACTGGCGACTGAGACCATCGGCTGGGACAGAACAAGACATACAACAGAGAGAGACAGATAGACACATAGAAAGAAAGCACACATAACACAAACCTACGTGGCTCAGAGGAGGAGACTTAGATTTGTATTGTCTCATGTTATCGCACAGGTGGCCTCAGATAAGCTGGCGATTTTTGTAGAAAAAGAATGCTGCTGAAGCTGGGGTTTGAACCCGTAGCGTTCGGCTTAGCAATCCACTACTCTTTTCTTTTTTTTTCCAAAATTCATTTTTTATTTCATTTTACTTATTACTACTTATTACTAGACAAAAGAATTCAAAACTAGCTTATGATCTAAATCTTATATTTAACTTACTGGCCCCAACCGGGCGCTCTAAATAATTCATGGTTACTTAAGATTAATGCCTTTCGGCTTATGAATTATTTTGTTTTTTTTTTTTAAACTTTATTGTTTTTTTATGTTAGAAAATTTTTGAAAAAAACTAACTCTTTATCATTTTTATTTTTCCTTACACACTACTTAAAATTAGGTCCTTAAAAAATAAAACTTAAAATTAACTAAAACTACCTAATCTACCTACCAACTACTTACAAACTAGAGCAACCACAGCAGCAAATCTAACTTTTTCTTTTTTCATTTCACTTTTTCATATTTTTTTTTTCTTTTCGATAAATGTTTTTTTTTTTTTGTAATTTCATAATTGATGTCCTATTCAATGTTTGTGCCACCATGCCTACACTACTTAAACCTAAACCCAAAACCCTTAGACTAAAACAAATATGCAAGCCGGCCAAGGCTCAAAACCCCACTCCGACTACCCATTATCAAGTGCTGACTGAAGCCACCAGAACTGGTGCTCCTGCTTCACCCTATCAATTCGGTCCCGTTCGGACACAGCCCTACTGAACCGGAGGAGCTCTGCTCCGTCCTGTGCGAGGACGTCTCGATGGTAAAGGAGCCGCCGATCGACGGTTCTCCGCCAATCTGTCCTGTATCAGACCGCATTTATCTAGGTGGAGGAATGCCTCTGGTGGAATGAAGCCGCTCGAGCGTGCACTATCAAAATATTCGTCGTTCGGATAGAACGCCCCAAAGATCAAATTATTCGTCGAAGTCATAGCTCTCGCAATGTGACCCCGAATAAGTTTTATCACGAAATTGTCAATTCTGTTAATCCGAGCCTCGTTGTACAGAACCTCGTTAGAATAGTAATGTACATAAGAAGATTCCGGTGTCCGATGCAAACCGAGACAGCGCCGAAGACACTGCCTCTCGAACACCCGAAACTTCTCCATTTGAGATGGTGCAACGTTGAACCACACTGGACAGCCATAAACGATCATCGGCCGTATGAGGGCCATGTAGCAAATTACCTTCACTCTGGGGTCAAGCCGACTGCTGTAAAACAGCCGTTTCGTCAGAGCGAAGGCTCCTCTGGCCTTAGTCAAAGCAGCATCTATATGTCTGTCGAAATACAGATACTGGTCCAACCAGATACCGAGGTACTTCACTTCACTTTTGCTCGTTAATCGCTGTCCGTGAGGCCCAACGATGACCATCTTGCGCCAATTCTTGCGCGTATCCCTCGTGGCCCCAGCCAACGAGGTCCGGAACAGAATTGTCTCGCATTTCTGGACATTTATTTTCAGTTTCCAGTCATCGCAATATCGCTGAATCTTCTCGAAGTCACGTTGCAAGAGAATTCTAATGACTTCGACCTTTGGGGCAGTTCTGTACGCAATCAGGTCATCGGCATACGCAATTGCCTGGGAAAGGCTACCTATCAGATCGCTGGTGTAAATGCTGAAGAGGATCGGCGAGTTCACCGCTCCCTGTTGAAGACCGTTTTTAATTTCAAAGGTGGTGGTAGAAGTTACATTGCCACTTTTGACAACAAACTTTCTACCGTTGAGCATATCATGAAGCATATACAACAATGGTTTACTGATGCCTAGTCTGGTGAGTTTTAGGTACAAACCTTCTAACCATACGGTGTCGAAGGCCTTCTCCAAATCCACCAGAACAGCACCCGTGCATTGTTTCTTGGACTTATTCCATTGGATATCAGAAACGAGCTTAGACGAGGCATGAATGGTGTCATGTCCCGCCTTGAACCCGAACTGGTTATCCGGAATTATTTTGTTGTCCGCAGCCCACTCAGCCAGAGCTCTATTGATTATCTTTTCGAATACCTTGCTGATGCTTTGAAGAAGACTTATCGACCGGAGATTTGACGGATTGGAGTTGTCCTTTCCCTTTTTCGGGAGAGGATGAACCACAGCTGTCTTCCAACGCTCTGGATAATATGCATTATTCAGCGCGTTGTTGAACAGAGTGGTGAAGATGTCTATTGCCTCAATCGGTAAGTGTCTTAGTACAATGTTGGATATACCGTCGACACCTGCTGACTTCTTGTTCTTTATTGAATTGAATATGAGCTGGAGTTCTACCTTCGTGATGAGCAAGGGACTTGGCCCCGTTCGTTCGGCGATTATAGCGTTTGCTAAAAGATCGTCATCAAACCGTGTAAAACCGCGGTTCTCGGATCGCCACTGCGAAATATCATTCCTCAGGTAGAAGTGATGAAGTAAGGCTCTGTTCTCCAGGTCGTGGTTCGGGCGAGTGCAAGCATTCACCCTATACACTTGCTGGAAAGCAGCACCAACTGTCTCCACTTTCTCCTGCGGATCTTCAATCACAAAGTAGTCATCATCCAAGACGGCTTCCTCAGGATCAATTTGCGCTGTCAGGAGTACGTCTCTGTTCTCTATAGTCCTCTGGAGTTTCAGGCACGGAAGGTCGTTCTGATTGTTTTTTCTAAATATCTTGTTGATTTGGGGAAACATACTCGGGTCGCTAGCATTAACGGCCCGAATTTTGTTGTCCCAAAACAAATTGATAGAAAGTCTATAGTTTTCTTTAATCAGTTGGTTGATGTTTTTGATCGCCGACTTCAGTGCCCTAATCTCCAGGTCGTGTGGGTCTGTGAAGCGTCTGTACAAGTTTTTCAGTCTTGTAAGTAGTCCACTTTTATGTCTGTGAAGTGCGTCTATAGTCGCGTTTCTGTAGACGTCGTTTTGGTCGCGTTCCTTGTATTTCGGTATTGTCCGTTCCATCGTTCGTTTTATCGTTTCGTCCATCTGTTGTAGATGTTGGTCGATTTCGTTGTTTGTTAGGTTCCTGTTATTTGGTGGGGCTATGTCACTCGAACGGAGTTCTCTCGCTAGGGCGTTGGTGAAACGAGGCCAGCGCATCTTACTGTAATTGTAAGAATACGTTGGAATGTATTCATCCAACTCCACGCGCTCGTTCGGAATCTGAATTACAGCAGCCAAGCCACAGTGATCACTGTCGTACTCGATTGTCTGTAAACAGTTTCGAGGGTGATTACCCACTTTGTCCGTTATTGTCAGTCTGGTATCGTACAGCAAAAGGTCCAGGAAGGAACCGCTCCTTGGGAACGACGGCCTTTCAGTAGCCAGCAGGTCGACACCATATTCAACACTGTGAAGATTCATCAAATTAAAAAGATGATTACCTCTTGGATTATTTGTTTGATTTCCCCAATCTTCATGTTTGGCGTTCAAATCTCCGGCCATAACGAAGTAGTTTTCTTCCAAGCTCAGTTTTAGTACTCTGAAAAGAATCTCGAGCTCTGAAATAAAGATGTTAGCCTGCGGAGCTTCAGCCGCATAAGCCGCAATCATATACATCCGCTTTCCTTGAGTGAGAGAGATGCATACGACGCAAACTTCTAGCGACCTGAGCTTTCGCAAATCATTGTTGTACATGACTTTATAATTAATGCCATTTCGTATGAAGATGGCAACACCACCTCCTTGAGTAGAGTCGGGTCGATCCCTTCTTACGATATTGTAATTGTTGTTAGTCAGTTTATGTTTCTGGTTTAGCTTGGTTTCGCTAGCCATGAAGACATCGGGACTGTGGTCTTTCAACAACTGGAACAAATTAGCTCGGCGTTCAATCCTAATCAGTGAATTTACATTCACAGCTAGGATCTTTAGGCGCGTCTCCGGCAGCGCGCCCTTAACCGTGAATTTGCGCTTGGCCAGCCATCATAGAGTAGAGTTTATCTACTCTTCCGGCTTGCTCCAAGATCTGACTTTGCAGTCCTGCTAGTTGTCCTTGAATGGCAACCAGCAAGGCCACAATGTCTGGCTGCCCCTCCGGTGCCTTAGGCACTTGGGCCTGTAATCCACTACTCTATCCTCTGAACCATGGCCACCTGCTATTAAGGTATTTTATCACAATCGATGTTAAGGAATGGTTACAAATCACAGATAAATTTTGTACTATCATTCATTTATGGGATTATAAGTGACTTATTATAAACTTATTCTATGGGTGCAGGTACTGCCCTCCGTATTTGAGAAATGTGAAATTTAATGTGTTTTTTTAGGAATATACTAAGTTGTAGTGATTTGATTTGTTTAAGTAGGGTACTTTGTAGTAATTAAGGTGATATCTGAAGTAGTTCAAAAAGTGAATTAAAATAAAAGAGTGCAAATTGCACAAGAAGAAAAGGAGAAAAAGTGAGGTACTTTAAATTAGCCACGATTTTGGTTCGGTGTGACGGTGAGATAAAACTGGGGTGGTGTTATCTCACTTGCATCTAGTTCCAATGAGGAGGCTCCAATAGGAGATAAGTAATTGACGTTGTCCCAAGAGGACCCACTTTGAGAATTGAGGATTTGATCAATTAGACTATTATCAACGTAGCTTAGCTTGGATATGGTTTTCTTCATGAGGAGAAGAACATATCATGCCACGAGGCTTAAACATAAAAATAGAAAAAGAAGGCCATACAATACAGCCACTTTTGTACCTTTGTAAATGATAGAATAGAATGGAATAACATTGTAAAAGAGACCAAAAAGACTCAATAAAAATTTCATTTCATTTCACACTAAAGTTGTTCATTAGCGACTATAATTTTGCGCCAATGTTTTTTCCTTTTAGTAATTATTTCTTTTACTTTCAGAATATCCTACTGCACATTCAGTGCATGGAAAAATATTTGTGCATGATTTGTAAAGTTGGACTTTTGTTTGTTTGTTAGTTTATCGACTACAAACATACAACCGACAAACAAACAAAAGTCTTACTTTATATATTAGTATAGATATAGATAAATAAATTTCTTCAAAAATTCATATTCTCTTCGAGTTTGATAAAACTGCTGACGAAAAGAATCAGAAATTTTAATTTTTTTATGTAGCTTACTCATAATATTTTTCAGCCTCGATAAACTTTTATTGAACCAAACTGGTCTCTTAGATTCCTTAAAATGTTTAGTAGGAACGAAACGTGAAATGGCAGAATCTAAAATGTTCCGAAACACAGAAAAAGCTAATTCTAATTCATTATAATTAAAAACAAGTTGCCAATCAATCAACTCAAAATAATTATACATTGACGTGAAATCGGCATTTTTAAAATCGTATTGCAATTCAACATTACAAGAAGAATTTAATTCTTTTAAAATTGACAAATTAAAATTAATCTCAAGTGCTTTATGATGAACACTGTTTTCAAGCAAATTAAAATTAGCCACATCTAAGCGGGCTTCAAGATTTTTATCAATAAAAATTAAATCTAAAATACGACCAATAGAGTTATAAACATTATTAATTTGGTGCATATTCAAAGCTGTTAAGTTATCAATAACGTTACATTCAAAATCACCAACATCATCACCAACACTAACACTAATACCAACACAAATACCAGCACCAACACCAACATCATTACCAATACCTACACCAACGCCAACAACAAAACCAAACATCATCAATAATAGCACCTGTAACAGAACCTACACCAGCACCAACACCATCGCCAAATTCTAAGCACAACACCAACACCAACATCAATACCAACACCAACATCATCATCACCACCAATATTTACACAAACACTAGCACCAACACCACATATACCAACACCATCATCGCTACAAAGAACAAATTAAAAACCAACGTCAGCACCAATACCAATACCAACACCATATAACATCAACACCAGCACCTGAACCAGTACCTACACCAACACCAACACCATCACCATATTCATCACCAACATCATCACCAACACCAACTCTAACAACACATCAACACCAACACCAACAACATCACCAACACCATCTAACAACACATCAAATCCAACACCAACATCAACATTAACACCAAAAACAACATCAAGAACAACATCAACACCATCACAAACATCAACTTCAACTCCAACTTCATCATCAACACCAATATTTCAAAATGTGTATGAACACCAACCCCAACAGCAGTAACAACAACAACACAAACACAACACCAACACCAATTTCATTGACAACACCAACACTAACACAAGGATAGAATTAAGCAAAGATATTTAATCGCAGCAGACGGCTCAACCGAGCCATTGATGCAAAATCAATGTTTTAATGTTAATCTGAGTTAGTCAACAAACATATCTATATTAATTTAATTTGTTCACTTTCATGTAATATTTTTTAATCATAATTTTTTTAATAAAACAATTACTACTACAACTACTACTACTACTACATTCAAAATCTTTGTTAATATTATAACTATAAAGATAAATAAGATTCTCATCATTTGAAAATAGCCATTTAATGTCCGACAAATTAAAATCACCCAGAACTATCCAGTATGACTTATCATCAACAATATTTTTAATAATGTGCTCTATATTTTTTATATGAGCATCAAAAATGGAATAATCAGATAATGGTGGTATATATGAAATAAAACAATATAAGTGAATATTCTTACGTTCTGAAGAAGAATCAAAAATACGTAAATCAATACGTACACAAATTTGTTCAATTGAAGAATTATATAAATTAATTTCTATACTTGGATAAATAGACCTAATAGCCAATAAGACGCCTCCACCTCTGCATAAACCAGTTAGTTCAGATGAACGATCTTTCCGATAAACGTTGAAATCAGATGTAAAATATTCAGTTGATAAAAAATTACAATTTAACCATGTCTCAGTGAGAGCGATGACGTCATAGGAACAATCAGCAGCAGCAATATAAAATTCATTAGATTTTGTCCTCATCCCTCCAGCGTTATGATAAAATAAGGAGAGACAATTTCCAATCGAAGATGAAACATCAATATTACTCATTAGGTTAAAACCTGTTGGTGTGGGTGCAATGCGTTTTTTGAACGGCTTTCAAATTTTTTAATCTGAACTCCAACTGGCCAGATGGATGATTGAAGGGCTTCATTGAATAATGCAGTTGGAATTCCAAGTTTAAAATTAATGTAATGGAACGATGACATATCTGCTTCCTTTTAACCAATTTATGTCAAACCAAGCTTGTAGTTGGCAAATTCAGTTTTCGTGCGATGTAATTAATAACATTCTCTTCCGTTACAGTTTTATTAAGTCAAGAGATATGTAAAAAACGATGTCGAGGTACAGATGGAAGAGAAGCAAATATTTCAGCATCAGTATTCTCACCAATCAGCAATTTATGTTTTTTGTTTACAACATCTCTAGTCACGATGGCATTAGCATTAACACCAGCAACATCAACGCCAATATCATTTCGATTAGTATCAGCGTCGATGACATTAAAATCAATTTTATTAGCAATATGGACAGAAGCTTTGTCAACATCGTCCCCAGTCGCGATGTTATTAGCATCAACACCAGCAACATCAACGCCAATATTATGTTGATCGCCATCAACACCAGTGACGTCAACATTAACATCAGCAACACCAGCAACATCATCAGGTACACCAGCAACACCAACATCAGCAGCAGCCACAACAGATTCAGCCTGAGCCTGAGCCTGAGCTTCAGTCATTAAAGATATATCATCAGAGATGGTCGACGATAATTTTGAATCATGAGAGACACAATTATTATTACTTTCAGTCGAAGCAAGAGAGTCAGACAAGGAAAGACTACGTTTTTTTGATAAAACACTATCTTGCGGAGTAGATGATCCCGCAACAAAAACTTTTCTATCAACAGAGGTAGAAAGCCGTTTAGTGTTATTAGAATTAGAAGCTATCGGAACTCTCTGAGCACGAGTGGAATCACGAATATTGCGACTCTTATTTAATTTTGCCGTATTAGAGATTGATGACTTTGCATCCGTTTTCAGAGAAACCAAATTATTTTTTTTTATACAGTTTTGTAGAGGAATGGGAATGCACTTTTCACATTTGTAAAACAAATTTTTGTAAGACTTTATAAATTTATATCGCTGGTATGTTGCAGCTCAGCTGGCATGATTTGATCTGGACCTGGAGATTTATAAGGCTCGAAACCATTCAGAGCCCATGTCAATTTTTCTTTTGTAACAAGACCTTGAGGGAAAGTTAAGTTAATACCAGACCTAGGAGGGTTTGTTGTACTAACAGATTTGGAGCTATCTGGGGAGTGGGTGTCTAATAGCAGGTTTAGCGTTTCTTCGCAAGAGTTAGTCCAAGTACCATCCGAGTTTTTAAGACAACTCGGCATGGTTGGATTTGTCTTGTAGAAGCTATTGTGAGAATTCTACCAGTCTGAGATAGAGCAGGTGATGATTCTACTCGGCTGCTATCTGGCCGCCTCACTACATTGATCCAAAAACCAAACTAATAAACTAAATAAATTTTAGTTTTGCAAACATATACGACTTAATAATTGTTTTCTATTGTTTAATTCGCAGTCCTTAGATAAGCTTCCGATGAGATTCGTATGGGGAATTCTTCCAATAGACGATGGCGACTATGCAAATCCAAGTTCTCGTGGCAAATTACACTTTGACAATAATTTTAATATATCATCGAAGGCATCACAAACGTGGCTATTTAATTTTTGTAAACACATCAAAATGCAGCCATTCCATGAGCTCACATTGGGCATGCTTTTGCCGAATTGCTTTATCGAGAGTTTTATCTCATACATGAGTCGAATGTAAGTACATTCCTTCAAATCCCAAAGGATTCTTAATGTTTGATTTATTTTGATTTTAGATGCATTGACAGCATTGATCTAACCGACCGAACACCCTGCTGTGACACCTCGAAATTCCCCTATGAACCCGACATATTCGAATACTGTCTTCCACGCATAACATCCTCGCTGTATGCCCGGCCGAAAATCTTTAGTCCCGGAGTGGCCGGACCCAAATTCATGGCTGCCCCCGAAATCTATCAAGATGAGAATTCAACCCAAATCCCGCCAATTGTCAGAGCCATTGTCATCGAATTCGAGAGCAATGTGTCATACTTGATGTCCTATTCAACAATTAAACATTTTGTGAACTCGGTGGAGACATGGTTCGAGGAAGAACTGAAAACGGCACCGCCTCAGATGCAAGGTGGATGGTTTGTCAGTGAATTGAATTTCTATGACTTGCAGGACACACTCTCCAAAGGTACAATCAATGCAATCATCATGTCAATGATTGCCTCGCTGGTGGTGCTGCTGTTCGTTACGCTGAATTTCTTGATAAGTCTGTATGCGGTTATAACGGTGACTTTTACGATATTCACAACTGTTGCGATTTTGATACTTCTCGGCTGGAAATTGAATATTCTGGAAAGTGTATCGGTGACGACGGCAATTGGACTGGCTGTTGATTTTAGCATCCACTATGGCATCCATTATCGAATGTCACCGACAAACGAACGAGAAGCGGCCACACGGTATGCTCTGAGTCGAATTGTCGGGCCAACTGCAATGGCTGCCCTGACAACTGGATTGGCGGGTGCGTTTCTTTTGGGATCGAATTTGCTGCCGTATATTCAAATTGGAGTGTTCCTGGTTGTGGTGGTGACTGTGAGTTGGTTTTATGCAACGTTCTTTTTGGTGAGCATTTTGAAGCTGATCGGACCGCAGTACGGATTTATGCAGCTTCAATTGCCGAAATTTAAGAAGAGACCGAAGAAAACCAGCGGGGGATACTATGAAAGGTAAGTTGCGTTCGTCAAGTGTTCGAAGAGACCGGTTGTGTCTGTGCAGTGCTTTTGTCCCCCAGTCTTTGCTTTTTGTGTCCCATGATGGTTTGATTCAAGCTGAAAAGAGGTTATCAGGGAAAAAGAAGTTAAGTTGCGGTGTTTTAGAGCCAACCCAACAGATCAAAACCGGAATAAGTCTAAACAAGCCAGGAAGGCCTGCAATGTCCATATTCGGCGGACCAAATTTTTACATACGGTGACATCTCCTGGAAAGGCTGTCGAGTCAACTCATGGGTGTGAACGGGTAAGTCAAAATCTACGACATGTGGAATTGACTCGAAGTAAGCTCCGCGATTGGTATCAGTACCGATAAACTCTGAGATAAGTCCACAACTGTGTCTCACGGACACAGCTCTGGGTCGGCCAGAAAGAGGTCTACGAATGTACAGTCCAATCGAGATCAGCGTAATGCTACGTGGATTCTGGCCGCAGTTGGTATCATACTGGGGGCGAAAAGAACCCTCGAAAACTCGAGTGGGTCCGTGGCTTCCTCAGTAGAACCACCAAACCGACCTGCAGCAACTCAACGTCTAAACGTAAAAGGTCTCTTGAGGGCGACAAGCCTGAAGCGAAATGGGAGAGGGTTTCCAGGTTTCCGAAGCACAATAGCCTTCAATAAAGATCTTTCCTTTAGCGACACGCTCAGCCGCGGTCTTTGACAGGAGTCATGTGGATGGTAACATCTCCCATGATCAATGAGCAGACTTCAAGACGCATCTCGGTTTCAGATTTTTATCTGTCATCGAGGAGAATCCGGGGCCTCTCCCAGACACAGCCGATGCAGGATGGTACCAAAATCGTATCAAACTAATCGCCTGTGGAGATCAGAGATCTTTCGATCTGTACAGGGCTGCTGTCAATGGCTTGCCAGAAGTCTGCTCTGCTCGAGGTTGTTACAAGAGAGAATATTCCTTGCCGACCAAGAGCACGTTTAATGGTACCGGCTCTACACCTAGCTAGCTGTCTCCAGTTTTGCACTCCAATTTGGTTGAGATCCTCTTCCACTTGTGTGCGCCACTTGAGTCGCGGTCTTCCACTACCTCTAAGTCTATCGGGAATAGTGTCGAAGGCTTTCTATCCCGGAGCATTGGTGTCCATGCGCTCTAAATGACCGCGCCATCTGAATCTCTGGATCTTGACTCTTCTGGCACGTCGCTGTACAACCCGTAAAGTTCGCTGTTGTATCTTCTTCGCAATTCCCCATCAATATACACGGGGCCATAGGAAACCCGAAAAACTTTCCTCTCGAAACAGCCTAAGGCACACTCATGCGATTTTGTCAATTTCCATGCTTCTGAACCATACAGCAGGACTGGGATGATGAGGGTGTTGTACAGTTTAACCTTAGTTGCTCGAAAGAGGGCTTTTCCACTCAATTGCTTTCTTAGCCCAAAGAAACAGCGATTAGCAAGAGTAATTCTTCGTCTTATCTCGGCGCTGGTGTTAGTGCCCGTGTTAATATCGGAGCCTAGGCCTCTACTACCTGGAAGTTGTATGCGTCTATTGTGACGTTCTGTCCGAGCCGTCGCTGTTGGGTGTCCTTTCTCGAAGACAGCATATACTTCGTTTTGCCCTCATTTACCGCTAAGTCCATTTTTGCCGCTTCTGTCTAGATTCTCACAAAAGCGCCATTGAAATCACGCTGTGTTCTTCCCATTATATCAATATCCAGGGCGTACGCGAGAAGTTGAACAGACGTTTGGAAAATATAGCCTCTGGTGTTGAGGGTGGAGTTTTGCACTCTCCTCAAGCACGATGTTAAAGAAATCGCATGGCAGTGCATTGCCCCTTTTGAATCCTTTTTTGAGTTCTCCATCGTCATTTTGCACAAGCGAACGAGTTTGGCAAGGATGCCAAAACTAGACATAGCTTTATACAGTTCGTCTCTGTAGATGCTGTCATGCATTCTTCCGACCATATCTTCCAGATGATTTGGTGCATGCTCCTATCTCGATCGTCATCTGCTACTTTGAACAGCTCGGCAGTTGGACCATCTGCTCCAGTGGCTTTGTTGGATTTCAGCCGTGGTTTTGCCGTTTTCACTTCTTCTAGGTCGGGTTCACGGAATTGTTGGCTATCATCGTGTCCGATGGGCTCCTGCCTGACGGCGGGATTTTGTTCGTCGTCGCCGTTCGGTTCTTGCTCGATGACCTTGAGCCATCTGTTTTACCTTCCGGTAGAACCTCCGAACTTCATTCCTGCTGTTGGCTCTCTCAACATCCTCGATCTGACGCTTCTCATGTTCCCTCTTTTTTCTTCTGAGAAACCGGCGTTCCTCTCTCCTCTTTAGCTCGTAGAGCTCACGAGCAGCTCTTGTCCTTCTATGCAGCGCAGCTCTGTATGTCTTCTACTTGGCTGCATGGGCCTGAATGCATTCTTCGTCAAACCAGGGGTTTCGCTTTGGTGGCTGTGTGAAACCTAGCACATTAGAGGCAATTCTAACTGCTTTCTGGCAATGATGCCACTAATCCTCTATACTTGATGCTGGCGGCATAGTACTCCTCAAGGGGTTACTTGACACTCGATCAGAGAAGGATCCGGCGATCTGTTGCGATTGTAGCCGTCCGGCGTCGAATTTTCTCTCAGCATTTCCTAACTTTGGCCGTTGTCGGGATATTCATAGCATCATAGCACAACTTTGGCTACGACGAGGGAGTGGTCCGAGTCGATGTTGGCTCCTCGGAAAATTCGAACATCTAGAATGCTGGACAAGTGCCTTCCGTCGATAGCAATGTATATGCTCTACTGAAATAGCCAGTTGCATTCTTCCCCTTAAACAATTCAACTGTAATACCCGCGGCTTCCTGGAATGCCCATTAGTTTACCCTCGAGCCCAACTTCGGACGTACTCTCAAGTATAGAGAATCATCCTTTGGCCGTACTACACGAATGTGGAACACCTTCCACAATATGTCTTTCCCAATCATTACAATGTTCAAGAATTCAAGAACAATGTACACCGACACCACCTTTCCTGCCCTTAAGCACTCCCAACTGTGTCTCTGGTATAAAAATCCCTTGAATGGGTCCAAATTACACTTGATCATATGTTTTTTTTTTTTTTAAAGAAAACCAAGTCAAGCGATAGCCAGCGAACAACTGCTCACGCCATCGAGCTCAGCCGTTGGGGATCTACTGAATTCCGAAACCCATGAGCTAGACTCACTCACATCTAATTCGCTGATTAAACCGATTTCGGACTGCTCTCGACCTCCAATTGATTTGGATCGTGCGTTTATTCGCACTTCATCAACAGCCAGCAACAACTGCAAAGATTATCAAAGTCCGTCAACTGGTAGTGCAATAACAATGGTATTATCCGAAGATCCTACATTTAAAGTTTAGTTTACGGCTCAGCAGGCCTTCTCGAATTATTACTGACCCGAACTACGGGAATAGACTCATTTGAATTGATTTTAGGATTACTCACATGTTCCGAAGTATTACAGCCAGTGGAATAAAGCATTCAGGTCAAGCCATTTACCGAACTAGAAGGCATTTAGTACTTAAATAAATATACATCTACTGTGTTTCGTATTAACACGCATCTGAATAAGTTTTAAAGAGAAAGAAATATAATTATATACACACACGTACACATATATATTGAATGTTAGTGTTTGTAATGAATAGAAATGTTATATGTACTTAAACTTTATAAATTTACTGCAAAACAAAAGGTAATTGTTGATGAAAATAAGCTCAAACTATAATAAATTAATATTTAACAGAAGAATATGTTCTTGCATTCGATAGTTTATATACAAACAAAAATACATAAAAACTATATTATATACATTTTACTTAGGAACGCGAGTGCTGTGCTCATTTAATTGGTTTGTCAAATGCAAAAGACAAACTCAAAAAAGAAAGCCAATACCACTGATCAGTTATAACAAGATGGGATTGCTTGCTGTCAAAATGACACTTGCCTACAAACTAAAAAGCAAGTTTGCTGCAAGAGTATGCGTGTATAAAAAATAAAATTTGAGGTATTTGGAGGGTAAAACGTAGGTAGGTTTCCAATCTTGTTATAACTGATCAGTGTGGCCAATACAAAATTCTTTAATTATATTGCTAAACTGAAAATGACAGTATTCTAGTTTAATTTTAGTGTCAGTTGGTTTCCTTGCAAAAGAAAGAAAACTATAGAGTTTATTAATAATTAAAATTACAATAATTCATGACTACTTATACTAAATATAATAATATTAAGTGTTTATTGTGGTAAAACAAAACTCAACAACAAAACAGTGAATAATTTAAATAACATAATTTGTTTTATGTAAATTTAACTGTGATAAAGAAATATGTTTCGTGCAAAATAAAACTGTTTTATTTTTTGCAGATCAATTCCATCAAAGAGGTAGTACTCCAGTCATTTTAGGTTTCATCTGCGGAAAAATTCCTGAATGGACTGAATTTTTGTATACACCTTTATTACGGTGCACAGTGGTTCGCCCCATAGGTCAAAAGTCAAAATTTCAAGGTTAATCAAATTGTTTATTTTTAATGCAGTAATTATCTACGAGAACGGGACAGTTAAGTGACAGTAATATTTCTTATTAATAATCAGTTGTTGGTTCTCAGTCGCGTCACGAAGTTGAGTGTTTTTTCGCAGTTTAGAAAAAAAAAATCAAATCTGAAAAAACGACTTCGCATTAATCAATTTTTGTAGATTGTTTAAAGTTAATTTTGTAAAAAAGGTGATTTGAATATTAAAACAATTTATCATGACGGCGTGCGCTCTACGAGCAGAAAAGGAAAGAGGAGCATAAACTTCTCAGAAAGAAAAAAAAGGGAGCATGAGAAGCGCGCGATCGAGGAGATAGAGGGATGTCACAACAGGAACGAGGTTCGAAAGTTCTTCAAAAAGGTGAAACAAACCTCCAAGGCGTATACACCCCGAACCGAAGCCTGTAGAGACCATCATGGGAACATCATAGTAGAACCGCAGTCAGTGCTGACGATATGGAAAGACCATTTTTCCAAACTATATAATGGCGATGACGACCAAAACTCCACCAGCAATACAGAAGCATTCAATTTGGGTGCAGAAGGCCAACAATTCCACCCACCCGACATGGACGAAGTGAAGATAGCGATATCTAAACTCAAGTCGAACAAAGCCGCTGGAGTAGACGGGCTAGCCGCCGAACTGTACAAAGCAGCTGGAGATGATTTGATTAGGAGCATGCACCAGCTCATCTGCAAAGTTTGGTCGGAGGAAAGCATGCCCGATGAATGGAACCTCAGCATGGTATGCCCGATCCTCAAAAAAGGAGATCCCCTGAACTGCACCAACTACAGAGGTATAAGTCTCCTAACCATCGCCTATAAGATCTTGTCTGCCGTGCTGTGTGCACCTTTGAAGCCCTTCGTCAACAACCTGATAGGTCCTTATCAGTGTTGCTTCAGACCCGGAAAGTCCACCATCGATCAAATATTCACCCTACTGCAGATCTTAGAGAAGACCCAGGAACTTCAAATCGATACCTACCACCTATCCATTGATTTCAAGGCCGCGTATGACAGCGTCTATAGAGACCAATTATATAGACCAATGTCTAGTTTTGGCATTACAGAAAAGCTCGTCCGTCTGTGTAAGATGACAATGGAAAACTCACGCTGTTCCATCATGGTCGGAAAAAACCTTACGGACGCTTTTGATGTCAAAAAAGGTTTTAGACAAGGCGATGCGTTGTCATGCGATTTCTTCAACATCATTCTTGAAAAGATTGTGCAAAGCTCCAACGTCAACACCAGAGGCACAATCTTTCAAAAGTCTGTCCAGCTACTAATATACGCAGACGACATTGACATAATTGGAGGAACACAGCGTGATGTCAGTGGAGCGTTTCTGAGTCTTGAGACGGAAGCCAGGAAGATGGGTCTAGCGGTTAACGAGGGCAAGACCAAGTTAATGCTGTCAACAAGAAAGGACAACCAACATCGACGTCTTGGAGCAAACGTCAACATAGACAGATTTAACTTCGAGGTAGTTAAGAACTCTGTCTAGCTGGGATCCGCTATCAACTCAGACAACAACACCAGCGCTGAAATCAAACGAAGAATCACTCTTGCCAATCGCTGCTTCTTTGGACTTAGAAGGCAATTGAGTAGTAAAGTCCTCTCCCGAGCATCTAAAGTGGCACTTTGCAAAACCCTCATCATCCTGGTCCTCATGTATGGAGACATGGACCATGACAACATCCGATGAAAAAGCTTTGGGCTGCTTTGAGAGAAAAATTCTTCGAGGGATTTTTGTCCTGTCTGCATAAATGGAGAATGGAGACGAAGATTCAACCAAGAACTGTACGAGCTGTACAGCGACACTGACGTAGCCAGAAAAGTTAAGGTCCAACGACTTAGATGGTTGGGTCATGTAGAGCGAATGGGAAATAATGATCTGGCTCGTAGAGTCTTCGAATCCAACCCGGAAGGACGTCGCAGAAGAGGAAGACCGCGACTCAGGTGGAGCACACAGGTGGTAGAGGACCTGAACCAACTTGGCGTGCGAAACTGGAGACAGCTAGCTAGGGACCAATGTTTGTTGGGTGAGGCCCTGGTCCGACCTGGACTGTAGCGCCACCATAAGTAAGTAAGTAAGTATATCATGACGGCATTTAAATAGTTTTCTGAATATTTTTTCTTTTTTTTTAACATTCATTAGAACTGATGCATGATTTGTGTTTTTCTTATTTTTCGTGTTTTTCTGAAGAAGAAAAAAACATCAAATGCCGGTTATAACCTATACTTCAAAACTTAGTGCTATTTTTCTTCTTTCAGAATATATATGACTTATTGATTGGTGCAAATCTAAAAATGTTGACCCGCAATAAAACACTGGTTTCCACTTTTTTTCTTAGATTCAAGCAATATGATAAAGCGAATCAATATTTTTAATATTTGGCATTCGGCTAAGTTGGCAGTGCTTCAAGAGCCAACGATACTTGGACAATTTTTAAACAAATTCATAAAATTGATGATTTGGAAGCAAAAAAGAAGATAATTAATCTTTGTAAATGCTTTCAAAGAAGGTGGGAGGCCTGTTCAAAGAAGAAAAATGTACTTTTGTCGAAAAACAGTACTTGGCTTGATTTCGAAGAAGATTTTAGTTCTGTAAAGACCAATCAGATGAGAATATCTCACTCAAGGCAGACCGAAAAAGGATTTTTTGGAAAGTTCGTCTAGAACAAAGAGGAGAAGTCTTGCAGAGATCGTTGACGTGGTCGATGAAGATATCGCTTGGGCCTTAAAAAAATCTCAGTCCAAAGAAAATGTTCAAGTTTAAACAACTTGATACGAATAATGCTTTGAAGCTCTTGGTTGAGGCAAAATTGTCAAAACATCAGTACCAAATCATCAGGAACTTTGTAAACCAAAAAAACTGAAATCGATGTTTTTCCAAGCTATGTAAAAGTTCTTAAAGCCAAAGAGAATGTTACCCAACACTTCAAACAATAAAAATATCGGATTCATTAGCTGAAGTTTCGCTTCAAGGGCTTCTTAATCACACAGCTGAACGCATCGTAGAATCCTAACGCGAAATTTTTCAAAATTTGGAGAATGATTTCGGTAATAAAAAAAAATTAAAAAACAAAGTTTTGTGCCAAAAAAATGAACTGAATGAAACAATTATAAAGATATCGGACCGTTTTATCAGCGTAAAGCATATACTCGGCCTCTCTCCGTTTCGTACAATTTCTACGAATTTTCTACCACCGTATACTTTCGGACAGGTCAATCGTAGACATCTACGAAAAAATTTGAAATGTGCGTCGGAATCTCGGAATTTCAAATTGAGAGCGACGTTTCGCGATTTCATGCGATGCATCGCGATTTGTTACTTACTGTTTTCGTCCGATTGTCTCCGAAACAAAAAAGTGTCGGAACGAAAAATATTTTTTAACTCACAAAACAAAAAAGAAGTGTGTCGGTACGCATCACTTATTTATGAACGAATCGGGTACGGTGAAGGAAATAAAACTTCCGATCGGAGAAATTGTCCGATCGGGTACGGTAATAAGGCTGACTAAAACTGACAATGGTTGATGGTAAGGTATGCAACGCCTTGTCTCATACGGCTTCACAACTAGTTTGCTATATTTGTTGAGCAAAACCTACCAATATGAACGACATTGAAAGCTCCTGAGAAAGAACGATAAATGAAGATTTTCTAGATTTCGGCATATCTCCCCTGCATGCATGGATAAGGTTTTTTAAATTCTTCATTCATTTAGCCTATAGGTTGGACTTTAAAAAATGGCGTACGGGAAGTAGTACAAAGATCTTATGGAAGCACAAAAAAACGTATCCAAGGAGAATTTAGGCAGATTGGGTTGATAGTCGACAAGCCGGAACAAGGTGGAGGCAATTCAAACGATGGAAATACTGCCCGCAGATTTTTCCCAAACCCATCTGTATCCTCACAAATAACTGGAAAGATGTGCTGTCATTTTAAAAACTTTGGCTAGCTGTTTGGCAATAAATGCCGAAATTTTTCAGGAATACACTCAAGAAACAGCCCGAGAAATCGTTGCAGTGTATCCTTGGTACCCATTGCCAGCTTCAGAGCACAAGGTTTTAATTCATAGCGGTCAAATAGTGAAACATTCTATATTGGCTATAGGCCAATTTACGGAGGAGGCAGCTAAAGCCAAAAACAAAGATGTGAAGTTTTTCCGTTCTAAAAACACCCGAAAAATATCAGGGACATCAACAAACACCGATTTGTTAAATAGACTATTGTTGACTTCAGGCTTTCTAAGGAAAGAAATAAAAAAAAAAAAAAATCAAAAATCGACTGTCCAAAGAAATTTTAAATTTATTGATGTAATTCTTTTGAAAGTAAAATAATATACAGTGCCTTGCATAAGTATAACCGCACCCGAAAAAATGCATTTAAAAGAAAACCTACAATAGGAGTGACTCCTTACTATTTTTTTATTGAGTTGCATCACTGATCAAGCAAATTGACAAGAAAATAAAGTACCGTTATTTCCTCTCCTGGTGTTTAAAAACCGCACAATGCAAATCTCTTTGAAGCTGCATTCAGTCAAGTGCTTTCAAATAAAAAACAACAATGCCACGTGGTACGCATTTAAGCGAAATTGAAAAAGGCAAAATCTTGGCTTTTCGGTCAAGCGGCCTAAGTCTTAGACGAATTTCACGATCGGATCGTATCGTTCGAAATTTTTTAAAACATCCAGAATCTTATGGGACAAAAATAAGACCCGGGCGTCCGCAGAAGCTGACACGTGCGTCGCGACAAGAGGCGTTTAATCAATGTTGCATCCAATTCGGTGCATTCTTTGCCGGAATTTCGTAACGAATTGGGTGTAGGAGTTTCGGTTTCAACCGTTTCTCGTGACTTTCTTTTAATCTACACTAAAATCTCGTTATTCCAAATGGCATACTGGAATGAATGTTTTTTATTAGGTTATTTTTAGTGATGAAAAAAAGTTTAATCTCGATGGACCAGATGGTTTTAGCGGATATTGGCACGATTTGAGGAAAGAGAAAAAGTTTTTTTTCCAAGAGGAACTTTGGTGGTGGCAACTGCATGGTTTGGGGGGCCTTCTGCGAGCGTGGTAAGGTTGCACTTGCCTTCACCTCTACCAGAATGAACAGTTCTGACTACACTTCGGTCCTTGAGGAGAATTTGGTACCTTATTTAAGACGATTTCGCCGAGTTGAGCATGTCTTCCAGCAAGATAATGCCCCAATTCATGTAAGTCGTCAAAGTTTGGATTGGTTCGAATCGAAAAACATTAATTTGATGGAGTGGCCGTCACATTCTCCAGATTGCAACCCCATTGAAAATCTTTGGGGAATTTCAACTCGCAAAATTTATGCCCATAATAAGCAATTTGCTAGTGTTGCTGAGCTGCGAGAGGCAGTTGTGACAGAATGGAACGCTTTAGACGACTCCATATTGAAAAATCTAGTTAATAGTATGCCAAAAAGAATTCTAAGATTGTTGGAAAATAGAGGCAACAAAATTGCATATTAATTTTTTTGTTAAAAAGAAACTTAAAACAAAAAAAAACAATAAATGCGGTTATATTTTTGCAATACATTAAAATCTGTTTTTAATTTTTAAACACCAGGAGAGAAATTTTTTTTTCTTTAATAATCCCACGCCTCTTTCCCCCCCAGATACCGCACGCGCTGGGGTCCATTTTCACCGAGTACGATTACAATTACGGTTGTAAGTCGTATCGGCACTTTATTTGAAATTATTTGAAATAAATAAAGTAATAAAAAAAAAGTGATGGCGACACGAATAGATAGGTACCAGGAAGACAAGTGTTTGGGACTGCTTAATACAAGCAGGTACAACAAGAAAAACAAAATAAATTAAAATTTTATATTAAAATATTACAAAAAGTAAAAAAAGAAAAAATGCAAAATTTTAAAATCAAAAATTTAAAAAAATTTAAGTCAAAAAATTTTCAAAATATAAAAAACAAAGAAAAAAGTAAATACGCGTTTGGAAAACACTTGTCAAGTTCGTAAAAAATACAAGAAAAGAAAGAAAAAAGAGTCAGTTTTATTTTACAAATAATAAAAAAAAAAGAAAAAAATACGTTAGTAGACAACAAAAAACATTTAAGAGCGTGCCACACTGGTTTTAAGTATAATCTTTAATTTATTCTTATTAATATGAAAGTCAATAAGATCCGTATTATAATTCAAAAGCCTACTCATCCTTGTCAAGGGCTCATGCATTCCGTAATTGGTCCTATGTCTTGGGACTTTAATTAGATCGGTGCTACGAAGGTGATAACCTCCTCCCCTATAGTGAAAAAGTATAGCACTAAGAAGGTCTGGTGCATCTGTGACGCCTGTAATAAGTTGATGAAGGAAAACTATATCATTGTTGATCCTTCTTTGAGACAGCGTTTGCATTTGAAGAAGTGATACTCGATCCTCATAAGATGGAATATTTCGAGGATCATGCCTTTTAATGCAAAACGAGTAAAATTACGTTGCACCGATTCTAACCTGTCAATATGAACGTCATAATAAGGACTCCAAATCTGTGAAGCATATTCAAGGTGGGGCAATTATAAAGAGAAAGGGTGACATTAGGATCAAGAAATTCTTTTGACCAACGTTTCACGAACCCTAGCATAGAATTAGCTTTATTAACAATGTTAATGTGCTCTGTAAAATCTAAATTCGGTGTAAAAAGAACCCCTAATGCCCGATTTCATGAATAACTTTTAAACACTAAACAGGCTTTTAAACCGTAAAATGAGATTTTTTGGTTTCACTAAGCGTTCAGACACTTTTTAAAACTATACTCTGTTCAACTTTAATTGTCAGTACAGAAGAAATAGGGATGTTTGCATCTCTTTTTGACTATTGCAAATTTAATTAATGCTATATTCTTTCAAAAGCTCCATCAGTGTTGCCATACTATACACATTAAATTATTGAAAATTGTAGGTATTGAAAATGATAAGTGTTGCCATTTTGTTTATTATTTATATTATATGTTCCACAAAATAAAAGCATACATTTTCGCTTTTACTGATTTATCTTTTTCCTCACCACCCATGGGGTAAGATATAAGGTGCGTTTTTTAAATGGTTTCCCCAGTAGGCCTAGTCCCTAACAATCTAAAAATTAACAAAAACATAAGAAACGAATGCATTGATAAATTATAATTAAATATGTAGGTACATAAAAATTTACAAAGTGATTTGTCAGGGCATATTATGCAAATCGCTTTATATTAAAAAAAATAAATAAATAACTCTTGTTTAATGATGAAACGTTCTAAAAAGCATCGAAGGACCACAAAATTATTTAAAGATGAAACGTCCATGAACCATAAAAATCAAGTCAAAATTCAGTGTAATAATAAAGAACAATGTTTATTGATAGTTGCATCAAAATTGAGTTTAAAAAAAAACAGTATTCGCAACTCTCTCGATTTCAATGCAAAACAGTTAAACGAGTTTATACATAAA
The DNA here is from genome assembly GCA_943590905.1 of Sphaerophoria taeniata. NCBI lineage: Eukaryota > Metazoa > Arthropoda > Insecta > Diptera > Syrphidae > Sphaerophoria > Sphaerophoria taeniata. The sequence goes on along the minus strand of OX016540.1, from coordinate 233,501,723 downwards.
TTAAGAAAAAGAGCATAATTTAAACAGAATGAAAAAGAAATGATAAGAAATTTGCAAGCAATTAACTGTTAACATAAAAACATACAACAAACAAACAACATTAAAATAGAGAACTTCATATCCGATTTTTTTCAAGCTCTACAACTAACATTCTTCTTCCATTAAAGCATGAAATAAAATGCAAATTTCTTTGAAAAATTCAAAAACTTCTCTGTTTTGACTATTTCACGAAAATCAGAATTCCAAACAGCTTATCCACCTTATTTGCTGACTTTCCTGTAAGATTTTCTCAAAAAATTATTTTTATACAATGAAAATTTTATAAAAAATCCATTGAGGATTGAGCGGATTAAGAGTCCAAACTGGACATACAAAGAAACCAATGCACCTTAAATTCAATGTTGAAGTTCTTCTTTGCTCTTTCATCGTTAAGTTGAGTTGAATTTTTTGTAAAGTCCCGTCGTGGCTATCACGACACAATAAAAGAGAATTCAAGCCAAGAAGGTCGAAAATTTAAAACGGTGTTTTATCATTTAAAAAAAGGAAACTTTAAAACTTTAAAAACTCTGAAAATACAGTCCACTATTTCGAACGTTTACAGTAGTAGTAGTGGCATTGTTAACAATCTATTTTGTTGATATAAATTTCAATTATAAATTCGGGGCAAGTAAAATTAGATTCAGAATTCATTTTAAGAAAATCATTCAATTATTTAAAAGTATGTTTTAAATAATTGTATACAAAAGTTAATTATAAGACGATTTATTTATCAAAATATGAAGAAAATAATTGAATTAATTAATTTTATCGCGAGAAATGAGGAACTTTTCTTATTAAAGTAAAAGTCGATGGCATTGTATGTACTTACCTGACATCTTTCAACTACACGGAATATGCTATTACAATGTTTAAAGCAGTATTGTACAAAAATAAAAAATGTATTTAAATAGGAAAACATATGTTTCTTCGTGTTGTTTCCCGTACATTTCAATGGCCTAATTAGATAAAAAAAAATATATTTATAGCAAATTATTAACAATAACCAAAAAAATTGTTTTTGCAAAATTAACTTTTTTATATTTTTCAATTTTTAGACATGTTTTTAAATGGAAGCTGTATTGTTTTATTATTTCATTGAAAAGAAGACGTCAAAACGAATAAAATGAGCCCTGTATGACCTCTCTACGATAATTGTATGTAGTAAAATGTAACCTTGAAAACAACTTGCTTCGGACCGAAAAAAATTAATATTTCAAACAGTTTTTAATATTTCAGTATAAAATTTTTTTCTGTTGTTTGGGACATAAAAAGGAGTATTATCAGCAAGTTTGGTAAAAAAATATTTATTTTTGAGAAATTGACAAGTAAAAAACAAAAACAAATTTTTTTTTGATTTTTTGCATTTTTTTCTAAAATTTTGAGGTTATATTAAAAAATGACCCACACAAAAGTTGTAGATTTTTTTAAGATCTACAACTTTTGTATACAACATTTTTCAGTAGAACATCAAATTTTGCGTGAAATTGCAAAAAACACGAGATAAATCGATTTTCCCCCCTTTTCATCCCCTAAAATCATCCCCTTACCTTTTTGGACGCAGAACTCATTTTCCTTAGGTTGACTTTAACCCTTTTAACCATTTGAAAACGTAAAATTCTGGATAACATTTTTCTTGTTTTATCTTTGTAAATGAGTTAATTTGCCTGGACTAATAAGGAAAGGAAGAAAACGAAAAAAAAGGGCAGATGTCTTACCGTGTTCATAAACAAAAGAAGACGAAAGATTTTCATGCAAGCTTTGAAAGAAAGCTTTTTAAGCGAATTTCGATTTCATAGGACACTTTTTCCCATATGGATGAGACATCTGTATAATTACTTGTCTGTGCTAATAGCTATTGCTTCAACAAGTCTGTGGCAACAGAGTACATGCTGACTTATTTATATTTTCCCGCGTCCATAACTCATACACCTTTAAAGCTTAAAATACCAAAAAAATCGAAGTTTGAAAACCTTGGATTTAACGACATTATAAAACAAATACTTTTTTCAGAAAAGTGTGTAATCAACATACTAAACGAAGCAAAAAATGAAAAAAAGATCAATGTCAACACTTTTTTTTGTCAATACAATAGATTTTTCTATTCATAAAAGCACAGCTTTCAAGAGCTTTCATTGAAATACAAGCGGTTGAAAAGCTTTTCACATTGTTGTGTTCGTTCTTTACCAGGGCTGATAATGAAATTATTTGCTCCGAAATACCACAAAGGGAGTATGTTGACGTTCGAAAAAACCATGCTAAAAGAATTTTTCTCCTCATATTTTAATAAATTATGTGGAATATAACATTAAGAAATAATATTTAAGTTGTTTTGTATTAAAGAAAAATATTTTCGAGAGGATAACCGCGTTTGAGTAGCACGAAAACCACCTTCGTACTCATTTTGCCAGCCCCGTTTTTTATACATGATAAGGGTAGTGTATAATGAACAGAAATCAGTCTGCGCTGAGATGTGCAGGAGACATGTTGTGTGGGGTATACTCTCTGCTCAAGGAAATTACAATAACAATTTGTGTGGTGAGTTCAAGGGTGTCACGTCGTTTTCAGTGGCAGTTCTGCCTTTTTTATATAGACAGGCACCTTTGTAGATGGAAAAGCTCTGCCATAAGAGCAATGCTGACAATTATTTGTGAACGAAGTATAAATGGCAATTTTTGACTCATTTAATTTTAAAAGTGTCATTGAATATTTCAAAAAGTGAATATAACGCTTTCTCATTTTTTCTCACATAATTTTTATGAGAATGTCAGTTTTGACAAAAATTTCCCTGAAATTTCCCATTTCAAGTTGGTGAAACTCAAAAGTTTTAAGGGTCTGATAATATTTAAAAAGATTTTTGCTAAAAGTACTTTTAGTGTTTGTTTATGAAATTGGGTAGGTATAAGTCCCTTACTTTAAAAACACGAGAAAGAATTTGCTGAGATATATAATACTCATAAGTCGAAGTTGCTCGTTTCTTTGAGAATGTCATTGTCTGACATTTTGACGGATTAAGATTTAAACTATTCTTATTACACCATACCGAAAACCTATTAATATCATTTTGCAGAAGAATGCGATCATTGTTAGATGTTATTTTCTTAAAGATCTTCATAATCATCTGCAAAAATAAGAATTTCACTGTTTAGAACACATAACGGTGCATCATTTATTGATAAAATAAATAGAAGAGGTCCTAAATGACTACCCTGTGGAACACCAGATTTTGCAGTAAAAGTCTTCGAAAACATATCTCTGAATTTAACTTGATAAGTTCCATCCTCAAGGTAAGAAAAAATCCATGAAACAAGCCCAGGGGGAAAACCTAATAACTGTAATTTCAACTTGATAACTGAGTGAGACAGTTGATCAAAAGCTTTTGAAAAGTCAGTGTATACACAATCAGTTTCCAGTCCATGTTCTAAACTGTTCAGACAATTATGCGTAAAGGCAAGAAGGTTTGTGACAGTTGATCTCCTTTGCACAAAGCCATGTTGCTCACTGCATATGATTGTTTTACAGTAAAAGGATAAACTGTCACATACTATTTGTTCAAACAGTTTAGGAATACAAGAAAGTTTAGAAATAGGCCTATAATTAACAATATGCGACTTATCTCCCTTTTTAAAAACAGGCGTGATGAAAGCAATCTTCCAGGCGCAAGGAAATTTTCCAAGTCGCAAGGATAGTTGGAATATTTTACTAAGAGGTTTAGCTAAAACTGAATAGCATTTTTGCAATAATATGGGCGGAATACCGTCAGGACCAGAAGAATAGTCTTCTTTCAGAACGGACAAAAATCTTAGGACTTGATCAATCTCGATCGGGACATTATTAAACGTGACTTGTTTGCTATTTTTCAAGTAATTGAAAAAATCAACGTCTACATCAACGGGAGTATCTATGAAAGATTGACTGAAATTATTGGCAAATGCATCGCAGATCTCAGAAGTAGAACTCAAAATTACATTGTTGTAGGTGAGCTTAACCCTCCAGTGGGCGCGTGGTCTACGGTCGTAGACCAGTCTTTTTTAAAACGCCGCCGTTCGCAGAAAAACATTTTTTTCCGCCATCGTTCACAATAGCTGTAGATAATTAGTTGCTCTACCTAATAAATATGCTATTTTTCTTCGGAGGGGGCATACGAAAGCTTAAAAGGTATTCAAAGTCTCTTGGTCTACCATCGTAGACAACGCGACCACTCGTGTAACAAAAAAAGTTGTCTACAATTGTATTATTATAGGTAAGGGATTGTACATTTTTAGCTACTTTTATTAAAAAATTAATTATTTAGTGAAGAAAATTACTTCTACTATCTCAGGGACCTATTTTTGGGCCCGTGAGCTGACCTCTAGGGTGAGGTGCGAAAAAAGTGTTAAATTTGCTTGTAGGTACCACTTGAAATGTATATGCATTTATTGTGATTTGTAGTGCACATTTTAATTTTTTTTTTTAAACTTATTAATGAATTTGTGTTCTATGTTTTTTGAGTAGTTTTTTATGTTTGCTATACTGTTTTGTTTGATTTTTTGTGAAAAAAGACAAAAAACGTGAACACGAAAAACTGAATTTTTCAAGTCTTATATTTCTTTTGTTTTGTGTACAATTTTCCTTTTTTCTTATTCATTACTTCATTTGGTTAATCATTTATTGAAAAAAATATGGTTTTTTTGTTATTAACTTTTTTAAAGTATTAATTTATTTTTTATAAAAAATGATTACGAAAAATCGTAAAATTGGGATTGTTTTTTTCTTCCGATTATTTTTTTCAGTGTATCAATAACTTTTTATCTTTGAGTGATGAATATGAAACAAAATATGTTCCTCTACGATTTGACCACGATTTGAATACTTAAAACTCTATAGTATATATATTTTTTGGCAAACCAAAATGGTCTACAGTCGTAGACCACGCGACCACTCGTGTCTCTTTTAACCACGCGCCCACTGGAGGGTTAACTGGGTAAACATCACATTTTCTCTTAGAGTTTACGAAATTCCAAAAAAGTTTAGGGTCTTGCTTCAAGGAATCACCCATAGTAGCAATATAATCATTGTAAAGATCATATGACAATCTTTTAAACTCTTCGAAAAGAGATATATAAACCACTTGGTTCTCTAAAGACATAGATCTTATATAATTTTTCCATGCCCTATTTCTCTTATTACGGAGGCTTTTTAACTCTTTTGTGTACCAAGGATGACAAGAGGTGTTGGTTTGACTGATTTTTTTCTTAGGTACAGTTTCGTTTATACATCTCATGAGTACAGCATAGAAATTCGAGACAGTTTCGTCAATGTTATTGGAAAATGGTAAGTTTTCAATACCACAATTTAATAAACTATCTGAAAGCTGTTGAAAATTGGCTCTGCGAAAGTCGTATTTGTATGAGCAGTCATGAGAATTACTATTTTCTAGTAAATGACCACTCAAGTCAAGAATAATATCTAAAGGAGGGTGATAATTATCAATATTAGTTATTGAAGAAGCGGATTCAACCACCACTGTACAGGCCGCATTAGATGAGAAAACCAAGTCAAGTGACTTATTCAACGAATTTAGAACAGAGTTTACTTGTTGTAAATCCGCTGAGATTATATTATCTAACATTTGGTGCTCCATTTGAGAAGAACTTGGGGAAGCTTCTAAATGAGAATCATCCTCAGAAGGAACCCAGTTAATGTTAGGAAGATTAAAATCACCCAACAAGATTATCTCACTTTCAATGCCTGAGCAGCTAATGATATAGTCAAGAACTGAAAATAATTCAATAAAGACAGAATTAGGACTTTTAGGTGGAATATAAACGTTAATAATAAAAACTTCCTTTGTTTGTAAATTTAATTTAATGCATATAAGTTCTAAATTTAGAACGAAAGGAATAATAACTAGGGACGAGTACAAGCTATTACGAACAGCAATAAGGACTCCACCACCAACTGAATTCAACTCATTTTCATGACGATCTTTTCGATAAACTATGAAATCTTTGTCAAAAAGTTCAGCGTCTAATATTGAGGCGTTAAGCCACGTTTCGGTAAAAGCAAAAAGATCATACGAAAATGTTTGAGAATTTTTAAAAACTGTAGTAGTCTTACTACGAAGTCCTCTTACGTTCTGGTAATAGAAGGAGAACCTGATAAGTTTTTTGGAGCAATGGAGTTGCGAACCAATTTCTTTCTACCAGAGGCGATTGATAATCGGATCGAATCGGTCGCTTGAGACAGTAATCTTAAATGATGAAACGAAGCTGTCAGGCTTACTTACTTTAATGCATTTGGCTTGTGAAGTATTAGTTATATAACGGTACTTTATTTTCTTCTCAATTTGCTTGATCAGTGATGCAACTCAATAAAAAAATAGTAAGGAGTCCCTCCTATTGTAGGTTTTCTATTAAATGCATTTTTTCGGGTGCGGTTATACTTATGCAAGGCACTGTATAAAAAAAAAATACTTTTTTTAATAATTTAATTTAGTTTCCATTAGTTAAAGTTAAATTTAGAGTTTTGACCGCACTTCCCATACAAATGGAACCATTGTGCGACACGGTGTAACAAATTTAGCTTACTACAAATTAAAAGGCACTACGGCGTATACGAAACATATTATGAGGTAGGGATTTGGTTATATCTATTAATCTTCTCCCCCACAAGCGGTAAGGTTTTTCGATCTATTAGTCATTACGTCCGTATTATTTGCCATGCGCCAGGAGCAGAGCCAGAGAAATCGTATCTGCCGATCCGTGCCACCAGGGGAACAGCAACCAACGGCCGTCCTCTAAGGAAGAATCAATGAATTGAGATAGGGATTAAAGTACACTGCGACCTTTTGATCTATTAAGGGGACACCTTAATAAGCTGATGAGTTAGTACCTCAAACTACAGCTCCTCCTCCAATCTGATATCCCATAGGAATTTAAGAGTTTGGAGTACTAACACAGAGGGAAAATATCTCTCCTCAACTTGATAATGACCAAGGTGTTTTAACCTTTGGTGGATAAGTGCACCGCAACTGCCTCGAATATGGTCTGGTGATTCATCTGCATCGTCGCAGAAGATGCATGTTGGACTTTTGACTAGTTTGAGGATGCTAAGGTGCCTTTATAATTTACAATGACCCGTGAGAAAACCAGTAATTATCCTGAGTTTATCCCTGCCTAGGCTGATGCAGGTTTAAAATCGCTTATAGTTGCTGTCACCCAGGAGCAGCTTCACCTGTCTCAGTCCAGGAAGTTGTGTCCAGTTTTTTCTTCTCCTGGTTTCCTCATCTGCTTTCATTTTACTTCTAATGGTGTTTTCTGCTATTCCACAGTATGGTTCCGGACCTAGATAGCGGAGTCATCGCACCTGTCTTTGGCAATATATCTACCTCCTCATTTCCTTGAACACCTGAATGTCCTGTCCAGGTACCCAATGAAGAGTCACTTTATTGTTCTTGCCTATTTGATTTAATCTGCCGATGCAATCCATAACGAGTTTGGAGTTAAACGTGTTGGAGCTGCTTTGACTGCTTGACTATCTTACATAATGGAAATATTTTTGTAACGGTGCTTGATTTCTACACTGAGTTCTGCACATTTACTATTAATATTGAATTCTGCTCGAAAGATACAGTCCCAGGCCCATATATTCCCGCACCCTCAGCCGTTCTCGATCCGTCTGTGTACCACTTGATGATATTTTCTTTGAATGAATAGTTGTTATTTTTCCCAGTGATTCTCAGAGTTACATGAAGCGAGTGGATCGTCGAATCGATATCGTTTGACGACAATCGAGATACGGAATGCACTTCCTGTTTTCAGGAAGGCACCGCTATTATACAGTTCGATAACCTTCACTGCAAAATATCCAATTAATAGGCACGGTTAATCAACCCTGTATTAGGGATGTTAGTTCTAAGTTCGTAACTCCTCATCTATCCTACTGACCCAAAACGCAATAAGAAGGTGATTCTTTTAAGCCTTCACACCTCGACAAGGTGTCTTCCAACACACCTTGCAGTTATTCGCAAGGGCTTGCCAGATAGACGATTTATGTTTACTACAAATGAAAGGACACTATGGCGTATACGTAATATAAATTATGAGGAAGGGATTTGTTTTGTTCAACTTCTGTTGGTCTTGAGGAATTTTTTGTTTCTAATTAAGAGGAAAGAAAAGGTAAAAGTGTGATTTGCGATGTTTGAAAGGAGAGGTGGCGAAAGGTAATAATTGTAACGAAGCTTGGCATTATCATAGGTGATGCTTCTGGGAATAAAGAGACTTTATTATGTTTGACGTTTCGCATCACGTGCATTAACTTTAGAATGGAGAAGAAGTCACCGTCATGCGATCAGAAATGGTATCAGCCCTGCAATAGAAAAAAATACCTCTTCAGCATATGATAGTCTTCGTATAAGTTTTATGCCAGGCTTCAAACACAGATACTTAATAACTCAGTTCCACCTAACAACATCTCACATCGTCCTCTTCTGCGACGTCCTTCCGGGTTGGATTCGAAGACTCTACGAGCCGGAGCATTATTTCAAATTCGCTCTACATGACCCAACCATCTAAGTCGTTGGACCTTAACTTTTCTGGCTAGGTCAGTGTCGCTGTACAGCTCGTACAGTTCTTGGTTGAATCTTCGTCTCCATTCTCCATTTATGCAGACAGGACAAAAATCCCTCGAAGAATTTTTCTCTCAAAGCAGCCCAAAGCGTTTTCATCGGATGTTGTCATGGTCCTTGCCTCTGCACCATACATGCGGACCGGGATGATGAGGGTTTTATAGGGTGTCCGGTGTCACTTTAGTTGCTCGGGAGAGGACCTTACTACTCAATTGCCTTCTAAGTCCAAAGAAGTAGCGATTGGCAAGAGTGATTCTTCGTTTGATTTCAGCGCTGGTGTTGTTGTCTGAGTTGATAGCGGATCCCAGGTAGACAAAGTCCTTAAGTTAAATCTGTCTATGTTGACGTTTGCTCCAAGACGTCGATGTTGGTAGTCCTTTCTTGTTGACAGCATTAACTTGGTCTTGTCCTCGTTAACCGCTAGACCCATCTTCCTGGCCTGGGCCTCCGTCTCAAGACTCACAAACGCTCCACTGACATCACGCTTCGTTCTTCCAATTATGTCAATGTTGTCTGCGTATCCTAGTAGCTGGACGAACTTTTGAAAAGGTGGTAGGTATCGATTTGAAGTTCCTGGGTCTTCTCCAAGATCTGCCGTAGGGTGAATATTTGATCGATGGTGGACTTTCCGGGTCTGAAACCAAACTGATTTGGACCTATCAAGTTGTTGACGAAGGGCTTCAAACGTTCACACAGCACGGCAGACAAGATCTTGTAGGCGATGTTAAAGAGACTTATACCTCTGTAGTTGGTGCAGTTCACGGGATCTCCTTTCTTGAGGATCGGGCATACGATGCTGAGGTTGGTCGTCATCATCAATTCCGTCCGAATCCGAGGCTTGTTGGTGTTTCGGAATCATGTCTTCTTTATGTGGCCGGGCAGTGACCCCGAGCCCCTGGACTGCGAATATGTCGTAGTAGCTCTATAAGGTGTTAGGTAATTAGTTCATCCTGACTGGAACTGTAGGCGCCACCGTTGATTCCATCTTGGGAGTTCTTCCGCTGCCGCCTGTTGAAAAGAAGGCATGCCTTAGTGGACGCATACCGCCTCCCCCTCTCTCTCTTTGCTACCGCCAACAACTTCCCACTGGGGTTGGAACCCAATCTTCGGTTGGAAGTACTGGGCACCCGATGTTCACCAAAGGGAGGTGGAGAGTAGGGGTTGATACACAGAGGTTGCTGTGGATGCTTGCGTCCTCTTGAATGCACGTGTCTACCCTTCGAACATCAAAGACAAAATCATATGGTGGAAGATAATTCGCAGTTCCTCCATCATCATCATCCCTTCAAAAACAAATGAGTTTTGTTTCTTGACTTTTATTTACAGCTGGTGAGCTGTCAGTGTCAGACAAAGGAAATGTTCAGCATATTTGATCTAGAACTTCCGTTTGGAGTCACATTACGTAGCATTACGTACAAAACGTGAGATCGAAGCTTCATTGTGATGGCATGCATTGAAATCCAATGGCTAAAGTCGCTGACGTATACATAATGCTTAAATCTATTAATACCAATATCGTCAAAAAAACGTCCAGAACACCACATAATTTCATATTATTTTTCTAATGAAATCGATCTATTTATTGAACTTTTCAAATATTTTCTTATTTTTAAATTATTAAAAAACAAAATTAAAATTATTTCCATCAACTGCAATTCTTTTGAGCTCCTAACCGGAAACATTAATTTATAATCAGGTGATGAGTCGTAATAAAACTGAGCACATGCTTGAGAGTTTTGTCTCGAGCCAAGTATCTGCTCCTATGCGCGTAAGCAAGTGCTCAGTTTAACTTACTCCCCCGACAAACGTCGAACTATCATATTACAAGTATTCAACTATATCACATTTAATGGATATATTTGGGCAACTCTGTCCTACGACACTACGTCCCCGATAATGTGGCTGTTTCTCGGTTAGAAGCTTTCTAAAAATTGGCAAAATTGCCGTTTCGCCATCCAACAATTCCGATTCCGAGCTGGCATTGTACATTGAAGATTCAGTTTTGATGCGATGTTTGCGTTTGTCTGGTGCGACATTCGGCGATGAATGATGATGGGCAGCGTGTTGAATTGTCTTGACTAGTTTTCGTTGTTGCCCACATTGTGTGGCTGGTGGGGTGGGCTCTTTTTCACGCTCACTGTCTGTCTCACTTTGACAGACGGTGCCCTTTTGTGGCTTGTGCCGATGCTTGTTGCGATTCTTTTCGGACACTGAACGTTGAATCGGTGACGTTGTCTGGTCGTACGGGACAATATGACTGTGTTCTGTGCAGCGTTGTGGATTCGGATAGTTACGTGGAGATTGACGAGAGTGTTGCTTGGCATGGGACAGGGTGTGAGTGTCCCAAAGATCACTCTGCGAAACTACGAAGCCCGATTTGAGACCGGCTCCCATGCTAACTCGTCTGTTCTCAATTGGAGCTGAAAAAGATGGAGACTTGTCAATAATTGAAAAAGCAAACCTTTTTTTATGTTTTCACTTTTGGAGACATTGTTTGCCTTGACGTGGGGTCCTCCGTGGGGACAAGCATTGTTCAAATCAGTGCTGGATGTCGAGAGAGGGTTTGCTGTTGAATTTCGATGATTTTGGTTGTACTTGGGCTTAGCCGTAGGAGTTTGACTTCCATTTTCCTATTGGAAAAAATTAGAACCGCTAGAACTAAAATCTAAACTTTTGCACTCACCCGAACATCTTTTGTTGAATCAGATTTCGATAGATTCGCCGATTGTCTCCGTTCTCGAAGGCCAGACTCGTCGCGTTTGACGTTGTTGCATTCTTGTTTCTTTGCTGTTGTAATAGCTCCAATATTAGCGTCCGTTTGAGCCGAAACAGAGTTTCGTTTCTCAATAATTGGGGTTCGTTGATGAATGATAGTTTCTTCTGGCTTAGGTTTTGGTGGCATTATAAGATTGGCTTGCAAGGGCTTCTGAATTGGAGCTGTTTCCTGTTGAGGGGTTGCTGATTTCTTTTTCCTGTATAACAGTTTAAGTTTTGAAACAACAATTGAAAAAATGGCTGGAACACAAATACGCCTTGGCTTCGTCTTCGTCTGCGTTACGATGCACTCGCTTCGAGTTTGCTTTGAATGACATTTCTCCTCCATCATTATCCATAATTAATGTCGTTTTCCATTGGTTTTTGACGTTTATTCTTCTAACTCCAATTTAATGGGCTATGATGTATGTGTCATTCTTCAGACGATTCTGTTTTCAAAACGGAAGAGTTCTGCTCTTCTCAGAAGCGTTCCGTTTATCAATGTCGGTCCAATGGAACGGATCAGAAAACTTCTGGACTTTTCCGACGTCCAATGCAAAACGACATAAATGGATTTTGTTTGGAGTCACATGACGTAACATTACGTACGAAACGTGTAGTCGAAGCTTCATAGAATTCCTATGGCTGTACAGGCGAAGCAAAAGCTAAAGCGTGTTTGTGTTTGAGCTATAAATCTTACGGTAGTGGGGGTGGCACTGTGTTAACCGAAGGAGCACATACTAAAGCGTTGTCCATTTCCACGTGTGTTGACGTTACGCTATCGACTGATGTCAGTTCCGTAATTTCTGTCAAAATATTCGTTTACGTTATAATCTGTCAAAAAGCAACAATCTTTTCAACCCACCAGTTGTACTCGGCATTTCCCGTCTCACCGGTGGTGCAGATAACCTTCCAGAGTCAGCCAAAATCGGTTCCGTATCACCAGAACAAGTTACCCCATCTATCCATTTCCTTGCTTCTGGTCCGAGTTTCCGTATCAATCCTTGCAACTCGGCTTCTTTCTCCATCAAGGCTTTCCTAAACCGGCAATTTGTGTTCTTGACATCCTTCAATCTCTGCTCCAGTTCACAAACTGATGAATCACGACGGTTCTTCGACATTGGCCTCAGAGTAGCTCTGACTCGTTTATCCACAACGCCTTGAGGGTTTCGTTTCAATTCAACAAGCTTGTCGAGGTAAACAATTGAAAACACAGAAAAACATTCAAATATTAGTTCAAAACACACGTTGCTCTTTGTGAAACAAATTAAGATTTGGATAGATGGAAAACTTTAACTTTAAGTAGAAGAGAATTGAACAACAAGCAGAATAAAGTTGTGTATGGCAACATCGGACAGAACACCAAGGACTTTTCAAACAATTTTAATCGCAAAACATTGAAAAAGCTAAAACTACAAAAACCTCCTTACTACCAGTCTTACTTTCGGTACGAACACCAAACATAATGTTGCTGTCGTACAAAAAATTATAAAAAACGAGAGTAAAATAAAAACTAAATCCTTTCGATCGGACAGAACCAGTGAGATGGCAGCACCGGCAATGCACGTTATGAAGACGTTGTACACAGAGAAGCCAATGTGTTTGGAGTCGTTGAGTGCTGGTATTGATACATGACGCGTCTCCCATGCCAGAAAAGCTCCAAAGACCTGAAAGAGAGATTACTTTGTAAATAAGTGTTCCAACAGGTCGTGTTTGTTACCAGTAAAAGTCCTTTGTACGCATAGATGATTCCCACGAAGATAGTTATGTGCTCCGACTGGCAATACTCATTCTCTGGTATCACTAGAACATCCTCAAGTGTCTCATGGTGCTAAAAAAGTATTGCTTAAATAGTTGAAAATGATAAACAGGTTTAAAATGTCATACCCTTGGCTCCAATTGCTTTGTATCTCTATAGAACGGATCCGCCACTTGCCAAGTGGTTATGATAGCCACATCAAGAAAGATCAAAATTCCAACAACCATAAACAGCTGATAGTCCTTGATGACCTTTTTGTTTAATTTCAGATCGGTGAAAATGGAATGGACGCGCCAAGTCTTAGAGAACATAGCTCCAAAAGCTAAACTAAAGCCAGCCATTAGAAGCCAAGCTCGGGCTGTGCAAATATATGGAAAGGCGCCAATGCTACTTAGAGTTGTGTCAAGGCCAAGGAAAACTACACTCAAGTATGTCAACATGCATCCAATAATGATGAGATTGTTCAGATGAGGGCTTGACATTTTGATGTATCTATTTGGAAGGACAAATATTAAGTTAACATTTAATTTGGGACGACCAGTTACTTAATTACCTTTGATTGCGATATTTGACATTGAATGCAAGAAAGACGAATGCTATGACTATTCCAACGAACGAAGCAGAAGCTGATACGACGTAGATTCTAATATTAACTTGACTATGTTCAATGTAAATCAATGTACGATCCTTTGGTGGAGATTTGCCATTCTAAAAAATATTCACAATAAAAATGTAGATGTTAGAATAGACTCTATAAATAGTTTTTAAGTCTTAGATAAAAGAATATAAGCCTGTAAGGTAAGTGTGAAAATGAATGTGTGACGCCAGATGGCAACGCTAAATCTGTGTAAGAAAAAGGAGAGAGAGCAAAAACTATCAACGCCAACGTCAACGTCATTTAATATCTGACTTCGAACTAGTGCGGACATTATTTTGAAAGCGTGAAATAATTTGATTCAATTGTTGTTTTAATAAATTAACTGGACTGAATGTGTAATAAATCGAACTTAATAAATTGTTTAAAAGATTAAATTGTTTAAAAATGGTAGTTTACTTTTTTAAAGACCAGCAACAGGGCAATGAAGAACTTGTACCACTATCTATAAGAACTTTAAGAGTTCAGTCGCTATCACAGCCCCTTCCTACTTACTTACTTAAGGTGGCACTACAGTCCGGTGTGGACTTGGGCCTCAATCAACAGTCTCCGCCAGCCAGCTCGGTCCCTAGCTAGCTGCCTGCAGTTTTGCACTTTAAGTTGATTGAGGTCTTCTTCCACTTGTGTGCGCCACCTGAGACGGGTCCTTCCTCTCACTCTGCGTCCCTCGGGAATAATGTCGAAGGTTTTCCGGGTCGGAGAACTTTCCTCTCGAAACAGCGTAAGGCACATTCGTCCAATTTTGTCAAGGTCCATGCTTCTGCACCATACAGCAGGACAGGGATGATGAGGGTGTTGTACAGTTTTACCTTAGTTGCTCTCGAGAGCAATTGCTTTCTTAGCCCAAAGAAACAGCGATTAGCAAGTGTAATTCTTCGTCTTATCTCGGCGCTGGCTGGTGTTATTGCCCGTGTTAATATCGGAGCCTAGGCCTCTACTACCTCGAAGTTATATGCGTCTATTGTGACGTTCTGTCCGAGCCGTCAGTGTTGGGTGTTCTTTCTCGAAGACAGCATATACTTCGTTTTTCCCTCATTTACCGCTAAACCCATTTTTGACACTTCTGTCTCAATTCTCACAAAGGCGCCATTGACATCACGCTGTGTTCTTCCCATTATATCAATATCGTCGGCGTACGCGAGAAGTTGAACAGATTTTTGGTAGACAGTGCCTCTGGTGTTGACGGTAGAGTTTTGCACTATCTTCTCAAGAACGATGTTAAAGAAATCGCACGACTGCGCATCGCCTTGTCTGAAACCTTTTTTGGGATGCCAAAAATAGACATAGCTTTATACAGTTCGTCTCTGTAGATGCTGTCATACGCGGCCTTAAAATCGATGAAGAGTGGGTATCGATTTGGAGTTCATAGGTTTTTTTCAGGATCTACCGCAACGTGAAAATTTGGTCGATGATTGACTTTCCTGGTCTGAAACCAATCAGATTGTTGACGAAAGGCTTCAGACGTTCACATATTATACGGCAGAGAGAATCTTGTAGGCGATGTTAAGCAGACTGATTCCTCTTTAGTTGGCGCAGTTTAGAGGATCTCCCTTTTTCAGGATCGGGCAAACAATGTTGAGGTTCCATTCATCGGGCATGCATTCCTCCGACCATATCTTCCAGATGATTTGGTGCATGCTCCTATCCAGATCGTCGTCTTATGCTTTAAACAGCTCGGCAGCTAGACCATCTGCTCCAGCGGCTTTGTTGGATTTTAGCCGAGATATTGGAGTTGCCCGTAGCTAAGTGGTTAGGTGCGTTGGCTGCTAAGCAGAACGTCATAGGTTCGAGTCCTACTCGGGCCCATAAAAGTTGTTATTTCATCTTTCACGGGTACTGCCTCTTGCGAAGAATTGACAAAACTTCCAAGAGTATCAATCTGTCATGAAAAAGTGCTTCTCAACTTTGCCGTTCAGAATCGGCGTTAAATTGTAGGTACCCTCAATTCTTCACACGCACTCAGAGAATTGTTGATGAGAGTAAGCCACTTAGGCCTTGGCTCTTCAAGAGCTGTCGCGCCACTCTTTTTATTTTTTGTTTTATTTATTGCCGTTTTCACTTCTTCTAGGTCGGGTTCACGGAAATGTTGGCTATCATCGTGTCCAATGAATTGCTCCTGCCTGACTGCGGGATTCTGTTCGTCGTCGCCGTTATACAGTCCACAGAAGTGGTCTTTCCAAATCCCCAGCATTAACTGCGATTCTACTATGATGTTCCCTTGTTTATCTCTGCAGGCATCGTTTCTTGCTCGATGACCTTGAGCCAGCTGTTTTACCTTCCGATAAAACCTCCGAACTTCATTCCTGCTGTTGGCTATCTCAACATCTTCGATCTGACGCTTCTCATGATCTCTCTTTTTTCTCCTGAGAAGCCGGCGTTCCTCTCTCCTCTTTTGCTCGTAGAGGTCACGAGCAGCTCTTGTCCTTCTATGCAGCGCCGCTTTGTATGCTTCCTGTTTGGCTGCATGGGCCTGCCTGCATTCTTCGTCAAACCAGGGGTATCGTTTTGGTGGCTGTGTGAAACCCAGCACATTAGACGCGACATCTCTAACTGCTTTCTGGCAATGTTGCCACTGGTCTTTGATACTTGATGTTGCCGGCATAGGACTCTTTAAGAGGTTACTTGACACTGGATCAGAGAAGGATCTGGCGATCTCTTGCGACTGTAGCCGTCCGACGTCGTATTTTCTTGCAGCATTTCCTTGTTTTGGCCGTTGTAGGGATATTCGTAGCACTATGACGAGGTAATGGTCCCAGCAGTCGATATTGGCTCCTCGGAAAGTTCGAACATCTAGAATGCTGGACAAGTGCCTTCCGTCGGTCGCAATGTGATCAATTTGGTTGACGGTTGATTGATCAGGAGATCTCCATGTACCTTTATTGATGTTGAGATGTGGGAACCAGGTGCTTGCTACCACAATATTTCGCCCCGCAGCAAAATCGATCAGCCTGAATCCGTTATCGGAAGTGGTGTCGTGCAGGCTGTGCTTTCCGACTGTTCCGCCAAAGATGTCCTCTTTTCCCAGCTTTGCGTTAAAATCGCCGAGGACAATTTTCATGTCATAGCTAGGACATTGCTCATATGTTTTGTCGAGGAGCTCGTAGAATTCGTCTTTGGTGTCGTCCTTTTTCTTTTCTGTTGGGGCATGCGCGCATATTAGGCTAATGTTGCGGAATTAAGCCTTGATTCGAATCGTCGTGATGCGTTCGCTTACACATTTGAAGGTCAAGACTTTTTCCCTGAGTCTGCTTCCCACGACGAATCCGCATCCAAAGAGTCGCTGTTGTTGCTCCCGGTAACAATCACCACCAGATGTCGTCGCATGTTTTTCATCCTCCTTTTGCCCGGTCCATCCCATCGCATTTCCTGGATAGCGGTAATGTCTGCTTTGTAGCAGTTGAAGGTCTCCGCTAATTGTTCGGCAGCACGCGGTCTATTAAGGGACCTAACATTCCACGTGCATATTCGAAATTCGTTGTCCTTAATACATTTGCTTGGATCGTCATCAGTGTATCCGTTCGTTTCCGAGGCCTGTTGTTGCTTCGCAACTAAATCTTATTCTACGTAGTCGGGAAGTCACCCCGACGTACAACCCCCAACTTGGAGTACTAGGCACTTGATGTGACTCCAAGTACAAGAGCCGGAAAAACCGCTCCTTTTATGGCCTGGGCTTCAAATAAGTCGAAGTAGCCCGTAAAGGTGTTCCGAACAACCGTGCGAAATGAAATCAGTTTTTGATTTTTCCGATTACCCTTTTCAGGTGCCTCAAAATTACTAACAACTGAATTGACTCTGATGCAAATTGCCCCGGTCTTTCATTTTTCTCTTTTTAGTGCTGTTTAGTTAAATGTTTACTTTAAATGAAAGGCATAACCGTCACACGACGACTTGCACCCTATTGTGCTGTTACCTTTTTATGTTTTCGAGTTTGAAAAGTTACGATTCGCATGCACATACCTAAATTGAAAACACTTACCCATCGAACAGATTTTCCAAGAGTCAAATCCAAATGATTCAATTGCGAATGATATTCCCCAATCTTCTGTTCTTCTCCCAGCTGAAATTGCTTGATAAGGATATTCGCTTTTCGTTCGTTGTTATAAAATCTAACAGGCCCCTTTATAAACCAATATTTAAGTGAGTAACAATTTGAAGAAAACAAATTTTCACAACTCACTGTAACTCCTTCAAAACTTGTGTTACGCAAGGCTTCCAAAAAGACACTCTCCCAATCCTTAACTCGATAGTCAAACTGGGACAAAAAATCATCCCGTTTCTGGGCAACATACTGAATCGCCAATGCAGCGGCCCATATGCCATCATATGTGTAACCATGGAACCTCGAATATTCATTGCCTCTCAAACTATCATATTCCGAAAGATATTCATCAGCGGTCTGAAAAGGATCATGTTTTTGTTTGCAAATGTTCGTCGAGACGAAACAAAAAGTAAACTCACGATTCCTGCAATAGTTATATCTCCACTTGTCGAAAGCGGCAGTAGATCAACCAGAATTATACCCTCCATGGCTTTTGTGATTTCCTCCACCGTACAATCCGAGTCAGCAGTTGTGTTCCACCAATCCACCGAATATGTTGCCATTATAAGCCACTGATAAGACCGACCATACATTTCAAGTCTAGGAATGAAAGAATTTGAGAAACATTTCTGGAAATTTGAAAGAAAACATTTATCCCACTTGTAAGCCTCACAGAAGACCTTCCTGGCGAATTGTTCATTGAAATTTCCCAAAATGATTCGAACGTCCTTTTCACGGAGTTTCCTCAACGATTCATTGACGTCATTTACAAAACTTTGGGTTTCAACAACATCACATCCCATCGTGTCTAGATCGGCAACCATGTGATTGTGTGGCAAAGAGTAACGTGGCTCGTTTTGATAGATGGTTCCAACTCGCGTCCAATTGAATTCCTTTAACAGAGCCAGCCGAGGTGCATTGAAGGCATTCTCCGAGGGGACAACTCTGAAGAAGTTCGGGAAAGCATCTTTTGTGAACATGGGATGAGTATCGGCATAGGAAAGTTGGGTAAGATGCCAGTGCTTGCTGGCTTTCGCAATAGGATCGGTGACATGGGTGCATGCAGCTCCGAAGAGCATGAGTTTGTTGGGACCAGAATGCATCATGTCGAAGAACGATTTGACCCCAACGGCTGCATTGCACTGTGTAAGGAATAGATTTGTAACTATGAGGCGTTTAACGAAACAGATTATACAACAAACCTCGGTATCATTCCACCACATGTGAAGACGGTATTTGGTGAGTATCCTGGGATGTTCGTTGACATGAGAAAGGGCCAGTTTGACACTTGGCATAACACCACGTCCAGTGTCGGAATTTTCAACGCCATCGCCATAGGGAAAGAATCCAGCAATGTAGACATCTGACCTTTTTGCTGAACTCGACCGAGTTGCCAGTGATTGTGATGTGGATATTGCGAGTAGGAATAATGTCCACAGCGAACTCATCTGTTGGATCCTATAAACAAAAATTTAAAAAAAAATTTAATAAAATCAGTGTTTTCAATATTATAACCCTCGAACCCCCCTGTCTTATTTTCACAGCTCTTTTTTCCGAAATTAAACAGGCTCACTAATTGGGCAAAGTACTGTGGCTTGGAGGTCAGTCCACAAAAGACGGAACTCGTGCTCTTTACGACAAGGTAGAAGATTATGGCGTCTTCGTTTGGAGGATTGCAATGGACAAGATGGTCAGTTTAAATAAACTTATTAAAGTCCAGCGGTGTGTCAAATTGTAGATATCTCGCACTCATGAAGGCACAAGCGTCCTCAACAAACTCTGTCTATCAAGTCCTACTCTCATCTCAACGTGGTAACCACCGGGTGTCTGGTACTTCAGCTCGAGACAGTGTGAAAACCCCTATAGAAGATTGTTAGTGACAGCTTACGAGAGAGGCCGGGCATAGCAGTTCCACTAAAGCATTACTCCAGGTAACGAAGGAATTCCCCAGATGGAGTCAATGATGGCGTGTACAGTTCCAGTTAGGTCGAACTACTCAGTGACCACCTTATACGGGCCACTTCCAAATTTTTGGAGCGGTCTATCCGACGCTTTGCCCTTGGAGTTAAAAAAGGACAATAAACGGAGGCCCTAGACCGTTATAAATCGGATATGGCCGCCATCAAGGAAATTCGATGGAGAAAGGAAGGATGAAAAACAGGGATATCTTTGACGGTGAGCTCTACAGAGAACAACAACGGTGTTTGTTTGAACGCGGGTTTGGCGTTTTAGGGAGACTAAAGCAGCCAGGTTCTCAGTTTCAGAGCTGTCAACAAGCGCCTCACAAAAGTTCGCATCAAGGCTAAATTCAAGAATATTCGTCACCAAGAACAAGTTCAAAGACCTTGAACGTTTCAACGTTGACATTGTCTTCGGAGATTTAAACGCCAAGCTAGGAAGAGACGACATCTTTGGTGGAACAGTCAAATTTCATTCATTCATTCAAAGCAAACTCAAAACGTGTTTGTTTTTCAGCCATTACTTTACTTTTCCGGGAATATAATTTTCATTAATTAGACATTTGTAGTGTCCGTGGCTTAGCAGATGGTCTAGCTGCCGAGCTGTTCAAAGCAGCAGGTGACGATCTAGATGGGAGCATGCACCAAATCTTCTGTAAGATATGGTCGAAAGAATGCATGCCCGATGAATGGAACCTCAGCATTGTTTGCCCGATTCTGAAAAAGGGAAATCCTCTAAGCTGCGCCAACTACAGAGGAATCAGTCTGCTTAACATCGCCTACAAGATCCTCTCTGCCGTAATATGTGAACGTCTGAAACCTTTCGTCAACAATCTGATTGGTCCTTATAAGGCCAGGAAAGTCAACCATCGACCAAATTTTCACGTTGCGGCAGATCCTGGAAAAAACTCCAAATCGATACCCACCACCTTTCATCGGTTTTAAGGCCTTGTATGACAGCATCTACAGAGATGAACTGTATAAAGCTATGTCTAGTTTTGGAATCCCTGCCCAGCTCGTTCGCTTTTGCAAAATGACGATGGAGAACTCACACTGCTCCATCAAGGTTGGCAATGAGCTTACGGAATCTTTCGACGTCAAAAAAGGATTCAGACAAGGCGATGCGCTGTCGTGCGATTTCTTTAACATCGTTCTTGAGAAGATAGTGCAAAACTCCACCGTCAACACCAGAGGCACTGTTTTCCAAAAATCTGTTCAACTTACTTTTGCTAATCGCAAATCGCTGTTTCCTTGGGCTAAGAAAGCAATTGAGTGGAAAAGTCCTCTTTCGAGCAACTAAGGTAAAACTGTACAACACCCTCATCATCCCTGTCCTGCTGTATGGTGGAGAAGCATGGACCTTGACAAAATCGGATGAATGTGCCTTAGGCTGTTTCGAGAAGAAAGTTCTTCGGGTTTTCTATGACCCCGTGTATATTGATGGGGAATTGCGAAGAAGATACAACAACGAACTTTACGGATTGTACAGCGACGTGGATCTAGCCAGAAGGATCAAGGTGCAGAGACTCAGATGGCTCGGTCATTTAGAGCGCATGGACACCAATGCTCCGGCCCGGAAAGCCTTCGACACTATTCCCGAGGGACGCAGAAGGAGAGGAAGACCGCTACTCAGGTGGCGCACACAAGTGTTTGATAAGTTTTTGTACGTCACTTTAAAGTCGAATGCCAGGTCGATTATATCTGTCAAATATATACCCAAAGAAACGAATGTAAAATCACATTGCTAACGAACAGCTACTGTGTGCAGGGTGTGTTATCGAAGAAATGTCTGAAATGTCATGTCAACACGAAAAGTTGATAAACATGTTGTTGAATGTGAACCCCTTAAATGAAGAATCAACGCACTCGAATTTCGAGAACTGGGTCGACTAGTCTTTAGTCTAAGTAAATCGCCAATTCAACTCAAATTCCTCAATTTTTATCTAAGTCAAACTTTCGTATTAACTTTGAATAAATCTCCAAATTAACTCACCGCAGAATTCAAATTTATTCATAGCTGCACGCTTTTTTATTGTTTCATGAATTCGGTTAATGATCGATTAAATTTAGCTATAAAGTGTCTAAATCCGACTGGGAGTAACCACAAATCTGCATTTACGAGTTCTCTCCAATGTTTATCGTTTTAAAACTCATTTGTTCGATGAGCAAATAGGTTTCATAAATTGAGTGAAGTGTTTTTATTTTCCAATGAGTTGTCAAAGTCGCAATAATCCTAAATGAAAAGCACATCACACCTTGTCAAGCCCTCATCCAGACACTCATATAACACCTTTTGTCGACAGTCAAAATGCATTAAACTACTTGAGACGTTTTTGAATTTCTGCCATTAATACCTTTGGGCATTGGAACAAAAGGGCTTTGGCAGATGTGTGTACACACACAGAAATGAATATGTACCTAGCCACGAAGGAGGCTAGGAGCATCAAGGTAATCGATTTTTCCCACTTTCCCTGAAGAACTATAAAAACTGATGTTAAAAAAGAGTTTTTTTAGTATTTTTTCGAATAAAAAAGTTTAAACTTAATTTAAACAATCAGCAAAGTATTTGATTAATGAAAAATATGAATTTACTTTGGAAACGACATAAGTATGCCTGCAGGGCCAAGCAGCTTTAATTTTATAGAAATTCTTTA
This sequence comes from Sphaerophoria taeniata, assembly GCA_943590905.1. Taxonomy (NCBI): domain Eukaryota; kingdom Metazoa; phylum Arthropoda; class Insecta; order Diptera; family Syrphidae; genus Sphaerophoria; species Sphaerophoria taeniata. Next base: position 233,479,260 of record OX016540.1, on the reverse strand, counting down.
AAATACGTTTTTAAAACATGAAAAACACGTTTTTTAATCGAATAAGATAGCTTTAGGCCCAAAAAAATTACCGTTAACTTGAAAAATAAGTGAAAATATGAATTTGTTAAAATATCGATTTTTCCCCAAATCAGACTTACTTTAATTTTCGTGTCGTCCTGTGGGAATTATCCATTTTAATAGTCGGTTAATCCTTTTCAAGTTCCAAATAAAGTGTTTCTGGTCATTTAAAATATCATTTTTGATATTTTTTCAAGTATTTTTCTGTTCTCCAATGGATAGCAAAACTGAGCAACTTAGAGAAGAGATGTTACACGGATCAAATGAAAAATTTAACTGATAAAGAGTGAAGGAATTTTGTGTATCCTTTTTCGATGGATTACAACTTTGAACGGAAATCGACCGGATATTTATGAATGAAAGAGTCTTGCAATGGACATGCGTTGTAATTGCAATGTTTTGAAAAACAATGCGAGAAATGTAAACAAAATGCTTTTTGCCGGCATCTTATCAGACATGACCTATGAATCGGCAAGGCCGTTGGTCTGTTATTGTTTTTGTTTTGATTTCAAACAAGTGGTGTGGATGGCTCAACAGGTAAGAGGAATTGGAAAGCGCATGCGTTTGCTTAACGTCATGTCGTAGTAAACAAATATTTACCTATACGCATAAGTTTTTGTTTCTCTTTTGTTGTTTGTGTGGGAAGGTATCTATTGACTTGAAGGTTTTTTGTAATTTGAATATTAGATTTTAGATCGAAATACTTATTTGGGTGCTTGAATTAAAAATTCATTCAATGTTTTGAGTATGGGCACTGTGGCGTATACTTATTATTTATAGCAATGGATCTCAAACGGCACGTTAAGAAGATTCTAAGAAAGATGAACATCAAAATACCTCAAGGTGAAGAAGAATTTTGTGATGGGTGTGCAGTCGGAAAGATGCATCAACTTCCTTTCAAGACAAGAAGTGATCGGTCAGTTGCAGTGGGTGAAGTCATCCATGCTGATATTCTTGGGCCAGTGGAAGTCGCTTCTCTAGGAGGTTCGAAATACTACGTTGTCTTTAAGGATGACTACAGCAAGTTCCGTAAACTGTTCTTCCTCAAGCACAAGAATGAGGTATGTAAATGTTTAAAAGTTTTCTTTTTAACGAAGCCTTTGGGTCACACTGTTAAAAAGTTGAAATGTGACGGTGGGTTAGAATTTGTGAACAAAGAAGTTTCAGCTTTGTTAGGAGAGTATATGGAGTTGAGCAGTGTATTACTCCTCCATAGACAACGCAATTGAATGGGGCAGCAGAGCGTGAACATCGAACTATTGTAGGAGCTACTCGAAGCATGAGGGTTTCTAGTAAGTTACCAAAATGTTTCTAGGCTGAAGCCTGCTATACTGCTGTGGACCAACATCAGAAGAAAACAAAGTCCCATATGAATTATGGAACAATAAAAAAGTTAAATCTTTAAGCCATTCAAGAGTTTTTGGAACCGAATGTTATGTTCATGTTCCAAAAGAACTTCGGAAGAAGTTCGATGACAAAGCTTTGTATGGTGGAAAGGTTGGTTATCTGAATGAATTGATGGTTATAGAGTTTGGGTTCCAAAACTGAAAAGAATCATTCTTAGCCATGACGTCGTTTTCAAGTCTGAAAAGCTTTGCAATGAAACTTCAGAAAATGTTTGTCAAGATCAAGATGCAAATAATGAAAAAGTTGAGTTTGTGTTAACTCAAGAAGATCTTGAAGATAAAGAAGTAACACAGGTTTTAACTAATAATGAAGAAGATTCTAACAATGAAGAAGAAATCAATCGAAATAATGTTGATTTTGAAACAGACTATCAAGACGCTGAAAGTGAAGATAATTCTGAAGAACCAAATGAAAATGAAACACTTTTAGAAGAATTTAAAAGAAGACCAAGTAAAAAGCAGTTGCCCGTAGCTTAGTTGGTAAGTGCGTTGGCTGCTAAGCAGAACGTCGTTGGTTCGAGTCCTACTCAGGCCAAGTTTTTATTTCATCTTTCACGGGTACTGCCTCTTTCGAAGACCTGACAAATCTTTCAAGAGTATCAATCTGTCATGAAAAAGTGCTTCTCAACTTTGCCGTTCGGAATCGGCGTTAAATTGTAGGTCCCCTCAATTCTCCACACGCATTCAGAGAATTGTTGATGAGAGTAAGCCACTTAGGCCTTGGCTCTTCAAGAGCTGTCACGCCACTCTATTTATTTTTTAAGTAAAAAGCCTTACTGGATAACCACAGGTGAATATTTGATGTTAGCAGAAAATGATAAGAGTATTCAAGAACCAAAGACTTATACTGAAGCTGTGAAATAAAATAATTCTGAAGAATGGGAAGACTTGGGATCTAGTACAGAAGCCAGAAACTGCCAAAGTCGTTCAAAACCGATGGGTTTTCAAAATCAAGGATCCAACAAATGGAAACAAGCCAAGATTCAAAGCAAGACTCGTTGCGAAAGGTTACGTCCAACAAAAAGGCATCGATTATAATGAAACGTTTAGTCCTGTAGCAAGGTATGATACTGTTCGTTTGCTTTTAGCTTTAGCAGCAAGAAATAAGCTAAGGATACAACAGTTCGATGTGAAGACTGCTTTCATATACGGTGAGCTTGAGGAGGAAGTATACCTGGAAAAACCAGAAGGTTTTTAAGATGTAACCGGAAGGGTCTGTAAGTTGAAAAGGAGTTTATATGGACTGAAACAAGCTTCTCGATGCTGGCATAAACGTTTCTTGAGATTTATGAAAAAGACTGGCTTAAGAAATAGTAAAGTAGATCCATGTTTATTTTACCGCAATGAAAAAGGAAGAGTTCTTTATGTTGCCATTTATGTTGACGATGGCCTGATACTTGGAAATGTCAAAGAAATACAAGAATTCATGAATGAACTCAAGAATGAATTCAAAATCACAATTGGAACTCTTGAAAACTACCTTGACATGAAGATTGAAATAACAAATGATGAATCAATAAATTTGTCTCAAGAACAATTCACCAAAATAATTAATGCAATCCTGTAACAACGCCTGCAAGTCGGGAGGAAGAAAATTCAAAAACCAATAATGTTAAAGAAGAAGTTCCATATAGAGAAGCTGTTGGAGGCTTATTGTATTAAACAACAGCGACAAGACCAGACATTGCATTTGCAGTAAGTTCTGCTGCAAGAAGAATGGAAAACCCTACCAGAGATGATTGGAACAATGTGAAACGCATTTTCCGATATCTTCGCGGGACAAACAAAGCTGGAGTAACAACTGGAGTAATTTCAATGTTCAACGGAGGACCATTTACATGAACAAGTCAACTTCAAAGAACTGTTGCATTGTCGACAACAGAAGCTGCTAGGGCTTCACGATATTCGATAAAAATATCGGTATCGTATCGTATCGTATCGAAAGTCGATACGATAATCGACACGATATTCTACCTACTACCTGCGATACCGATATCGATACGATAAACGTGTTTATGAAATTGTCGATATTATCGTATCGCCGATAAGCACTGACCGATAATTATCGAATATATCGATATCGACTGAAAGAATTCTATTTTCGACACTGTGTGCGCAAAGTTCGAATTTTCATTCAATAGCATTTACTAATAGTAGTTTACTTGCAGTAATACACACATTTGAGCGTTCTCTCTTACTTTCGATGTCGATCGTCTTTTGTAAAAATCCGATGAACATCGATACTGGAACGAAACGCGTCATTTGTTTCCGAGACATATTGGTAGCCGGTTGATTATTATTAAATATAATAAGTGGTTGAAAGGTTGTCTTCTCTATCTCTATATATATAAAAATGGATGTGTGTTTGTTTGTTTGTATGTCTCTTATAGACTCCGAAATGGCCCAACAGATATTAGTGAAATTTGCATGGTTTATACTGTTGCATTCAGTGATGATTTCTGTGAAAAAAAAAATTGGGAAAACCTCATGGAAGAGTGGGAAAACTGCAAAAACCAAACAAAGGTCGGAAATTTGATTTTTTTTGCTTGGATCTTTTTTGTTTCAAAATGGGCTTTCGAATAGAAAAACAGAAAGTTCTTGATGAAAAACTCGGAAAACTCATTGGGAAAATTGCATAGATATTATTGTAGGTGCATTGGTTTTCAAATGGAAAACTGGAAAATTTCAGAATGGGTTTTCCAATGGAAAATAGAAAGTGCACTGATTCTCAAATAGAAAAATGAAAATTTTTTGATTGGGAACTCGGAAAAATCTGTGAGAGCACGAAGAACTTCAAGACCTTAAATCAACTTTTTCCAGGAATTTAAGGTGCGTTGGTTTGTTTGTATGTCCGGTTTGGACTCTTATAGCGTTTTTTTTTTTTTTTGGTAATCCGGAATCGGACAGTTCTGTGTACAATTCCGGATTACCAAAAAAAAAACGAACAGGCAAACACATTTTTTTGCTTCTAAGGGTTGAATGGTTGTGTATTTGTGAAACCTCATATGCAGAATTGCAGATGACATGACATTGTTTTTAATTTCTTTATTTGTAAACATGGCAGCGAGAACGTATATGCGAGTGTGTGCATGTATGCGTGATTCTGTTTTTGATTCTGACTTCAAATTCGGAATCGTTTTTCTGTTCTATTCAGAACAAGAACTGTCATCTTGTGCCAAGTGAACGAGTACAGAACTGTTCGGAACAGTTCAGGACAACCAAAAAAAAACGCTATTAATCCGCTCACTCCTAAATGCATTTTTATAGAATTTTCATTGTAGATATAGCCTCAGTAAATAATAAATTTTTGGGACAATCTTACGGGAAAGTCAGCAAATAAGGGGGACAACCGTAAGCTTGTCTATAAAATTAAATTAAATTAATATTGAATAGCTTGTGTTTCACTTTTTGCCTTGCTATAGTAATGCAAAAAAAAAAATTTATTTCGATATTTTATCGAGTATGGTATCGGTATCGTATCGAAGTCGATAACGATACGATACATTTGTCTTAAAGTTATCGCCGATATCGATACGATACGATAAAATATTTTTTTATTCGATACGATACCGATACAAATGAAAAATATCGGTATCGTATCGTATCGTGAAGCCCTAGAAGCTGCACTTATGGCTGCAACAGAAGGTGCCAAAGAAGCTATGTGGCTGAAGTATCTCATGCAAGAACTGATTGGAGGGCAGAAAATTATACCGACGCTTTACATCGACAGTACAAGTGCTTTAAAGCTTTCAAAGAACCCAGAATTTTACAAACGATCAGAGCGTATTGAAGTTCGTCATTTTTATGTCCGAGAATGCTTCCTTGAAGACAAATTGAAATTGCAACATATACCTGGAAAGGACCAACTAGAAAGAAGATTTGTATTCAAGATTAACTTCAATAACGGTTTGGTGTTTATGGAGGAAGTGTTCAAGAAGATAGAACACCGAACATTTTAATACTAAGTTAGTTTGCTTAAAGTATAGAATGTTGTTTTTTATTAATCTAACTATATAAGTATTTTTATTCACTCGATACTGAAAACTCAAATACTCAGGAACGTTTGTTTGTTATAAAAAAAATATTGAATAGAAAACTAAATTTTCTCTTATTATACCTCAAGAATCAAGATTCTCAACAGTTGTGTTTTGAATTTTCTCAAGATTAGAAATGGTTTTTGACTAGTGACTTATAGGTACTTAAGACAACCTACGATTTGGATTTCGGAGTTACAAATAAAATCAATTATGAATATTGACTCTTCATTATATAGCAATAGGATTGTCAGTGATTTTGCGTATGTAACTGGATTCTTACCATTTAAAAAACATATTGTAATATTCGGCTTGGTCCTACAATTAAAACTTATTCACTTTTTAAATAAAACACAAATTCACTTTATTCAAATCACTCACAAACTTATTTATTCAACACTTTCAATTATAACTTTGCAAACACAGAGTACTTTTCTTTATCGCAGTTCACAATTAATTAATTCGCCTCGCCACCAAACGGCTATTTATATCAAAAATGATGGGTTCTAGAAACTACTATTGGTTCCTATTGGTTCTGAAAGTTCGAGAAGCTCTCTATTTACAAATAAAAAAATACTGGGATTTTTGTAGGGGCTAACGTTCTTAATGCTAAACAAAAAGTTTCTCTTAATCTTAATTAATTATTGCCCCTCACGAGTGTTTACTACTACAATTAAACGATATTAAGTAAAGAGAGTATGTACATTAAATAAACAAGAGATACAGAGTAAGTAAAGAGAGTAATGAAAAGTGTGTACATTAAATATAGAAAGAGATACAGAGTAAGTAAAGAGAGTAAGAAAAGTGTGTACATTAAATATAGAAAGAGATACAGAGAGTAAGAGATAATAAAGTATACACATTAGTATTAGACATTACAATAGAAGGAGATACAGAGCGTATGAGATAAATAAAGTGTATACACATTACATTGCCCCCTCCTTAGGATTGATCGTCCCGAACAAATCCATCATCTTCATCACCACTGTAGCGATGTAGTCGGTCGCGATGTACGACTTTAAGTTTTCCTCTGACTCCTTTTTGTATCCGGTACACGACATCGTTGATTTTGCTAATCACTGTATATGGACCTTCCCAGTCCCGTTGAAGTTTCGGTGACAACCCTTTTTTGTCGATGGGGATTGTAAAGCCACACTCGATCTCCTGCTTGGAACTCTGTTGTTGTCGCTCGTATATCGTAGCGTGTCTTCATTCGGTCACTGAACATCTTTATTTTTGACCTAGTATCGTCGTGGATCTGAAGGAGTCTTTCTCTGAGGTCATCCAAGTAGTCATCCTCGGCTTGCGGTTCCGACGTGGGACATCCAAATTTAATTTCACTCGGCAATCTGATGTTCCTTCCCATCAAAATCTCAGACGGTGTATGGCCAGTTGAGCTATGTCTTGCACTTCGATACGCCATCAAAAACAGTGGAATGTGTCGGTCCCAATCTCGCTGGTTGTCGTCCACAACTTTGCAAAGATGTTTCTTAAGGGTTCGGTTGAACCGTTCGACCATGCCATCAGATTGTGGGTGGAGTGGTGTTGTTCTTGTCTTCTTGATGTGAAGAAGCCCACAAACTTCCTGGAATATGTTTGATTCAAAGTTCCTTCCCTGGTCGGAATGCAGTTCTAATGGAACACCGAATCTGCTCACCCAGTTGAACACAATTTGGTCTGCGACTGTTTTGGCTTCTTGATTCGGTATGGCGTATGCTTCAGGCCACTTGCTGAAGTAATCCATGACGACCAGAATATAACGATTTCCATTATTTGTTTCCGGAAATGGACCCGCCACGTCTATTGCAATCCTTTCAAAGGGTGATCCGACATTATACTGCTGCATTTGGCTGTGATTCTTTTTGTTCGGGCCTTTGGTGGCAGCACAGGTATCACATTTTCGGCACCACTTCTCGACATCCTCCCTTGCATGTAGCCAATAGAATCGTTTTCGAACCTTTTCTAGCGTCTTGTTTACTCCTAGATGGCCTCCCGAAACTCCATCATGCATCTCTCGCAGAACGTCCATAATCTTCGATCTCGGTAAGACTAGCTGCATTACATAGGACTTTCCATCTGCTGATTCCCACTTACGTCGAAGGACACCTTCTTGGACATGTAACGAGTCCCACTGTGCCCAATAGGCCTTCAGAGCCGGACTTCTGTCGGAGATATCAGCCCATTCTGGTTTTTCCTGGTGTTCCTTGCATGCGAGGATGGGTTCAATATCTGGGTCCTCTTGTTGAGCCTTCCTCATCTCGTCGTTGCTCCAGCCATAAATGGGATCGGTTCTGGTTCGTTGGACAGTAACCACTTCTTTTTCTTCTTGGCGTCTGCAATGCTTACAGTCTTGCTTACATGGTCTCCGAGACAGTGCATCAGCATTTGAGTGAAGCTTCCCCTTCCGATGTTGAATTTCATAATCGTACGTCTGCAGCCTCTCAATCCATCTCGCCACTTGACCCTCTGGATTCTTGAAATTCAAAAGCCAGTTTAGTGCTCCATGGTCGGTTCGGAGAAGCAACTTCTGTCCATAGAGATACTTATGGAAGTGCTTTGTTGCCAAGATCAGTGCAAGAAGTTCTCTTCTGGTCACACAATAGTTTCTTTCTGACTTTGAGAGTACCTTGCTGTAATAGGCAATTACCTTTTCTTCACCATTATGTACTTGTGATAGTACGGCACCAATCCCGACATTGCTGGCATCAGCGTCAATGATGAACGGTTTTCCGGGAGTCGGATAAGTCAGCACTGGTGTATTACACAAGCGTTGCTTGAGCTCTTGAAAGCTGCGCTCGCACTCACCTGACCACTTGAACTGCTTTCCCTTTTCCGTTAGCTGATGTAGACTCTTGGCGATCTCAGCAAAGTCCTTGACAAAGCGCCTATAATAGGTGGCTAGACCCAGAAAGCTTCGGAGTTGATGTTTGTCCTGTGGTGTTGGCCAATTCTTCACGGTGTCAATCTTATCAGGATCTGTCTTTACTCCTTGGGATGAGATGATATGTCCCAGGTATTTCACTTCGGTTTTGAAGAGTGAGCACTTTTCTGGATTGAGCTTGAGGTGGGCTTCTCGAAGTCTTTGAAAAACTGCTCTCAGATTTGTACAATGTTCATCAAATGTTTTCCCGTATACGATAACGTCATCCAAGTGTGTTCGTCAAGTGTTCGAAGAGTCCGGTTGTGCAGTGCTTTGTCTCTTGTTCTAGGGTTTATTTTTATGTCCCGTCCTCGTCCCTCGTGTCCGTTAACAAAAAACAAAAAAAAAATTAAATTAATAAACGCCACCAACAAAAAAGAACAATAATAATCATTAAATAAAACACTCAAAACCCAACATAAAACTAATTCTAAAACGAGCAAAAAAGAAAACCAACAAAAAACCATCGAAATCAACCAACAACAATAACATCGCAAACAAACGCCAAAAAAATGCACCCACAAAAAAGACTTAAAAATACCCGCTAGCCACAAGAGCACAGTAAGTACATATCCATCCCGTTCTCCTCGTTTCCCCGTCGTACAATTGCACAGCTTATCATATGCATTACATTGCATCGAGCTTTTTTTACTCATTCAATGTGTGCATATGGTGTGTTGTCAATAGCAGATGAATAGAGATTAACTGTTTGAATTCCAGGGTCGGATCGATTCACGCTGCCGTTAAGGCATAACACTGACAGTGGCGCTGAATCGTAAAGATTTCTGATATTCAATTCAGTGACTCTTTTAGATCTTGTCTGTTTTGGTCTTTTATTTTTTTAACTTGTAATGATCGATAATTTCAGAGTCGATTATTGCAATATTCGTGGGCTAAGAATTAATTTTCTTGCTGTGTACATCCACACTGTTACAAACAGGCCAGCTGTTTTGGCACTGAGTGAAACCCAAGTAGGTGAGAATACCGACCCTACTGAATTTCTTATTCATGGGTATTGCTTAGTGCCTTTATTCTTCTCCCACCATGGTCTCGCCGTCTACATTAGGGATGATGTCGCTTATCAATTCCTGCCACAATATGGACATTGCTCCGACCCTTTTTTTAATCTTATGTGGTTCAAGTTCACCATAAATAAGCACATCATCCACTATTGTTTCCTCTATCGAAGCCCAAATTTGGACAGAGCTTCAACTTCTCGCGAATTTGACGCTCTGTCTGACTCCATCCAAAGAATTGTATCCTTATATCCTCACACTGAAATCGTTATTACGGGCGATTTCAATGTACACAATTCTTCGTGGCTTCTCCATTCGGGCCAGACAACACCCGAAGGAATGTGTGCTGAAATCTTTGCTGAGTTTAACCACCTCACTCAGCTGGTCACTGAGCCCACTCGAATATCGGATATTGATGGCCAAGCGGAAAATACTCTTGACTTGTTCCTTACGTCTGACCCTGATAAATACACTATCAGTGTATTAACGCCTCTAGGCAGATCAGACCATAGTGTAATATCTGCAAATTTCTCGTGCCAAACTAATCCAGTTAAAGAAAGAGCTCCGAAGAGAACCGTATGGCAATACGAGAAAGCCAACTGGGACGGTCTCAATAACCTCTTCCGGATCTTTAACTGGTCACTATGCTTCCTCGATAGTGACGTAGACGCCAGCGCAGATATGATCACTAATATGATTATCTTGGGAATGAAAACTTTTATCCCGAATAGAGTTAAAAGCATCAAACCTAAGGAAAAATCATGGTTTGATTCAAGCTGTAAAGAGGTTATCAGGGAAAAAGAAGTAAAGTTCCGGTGTTATAGAGCCAATCCAACTGAGGAAAACCGGAACAAGTTTAAACAAGCCAGGAAGGCCTGCAATGCCCATATTCGACGGACTAAGTTTTTGCATGATCAAAAATTAAGGCAAAAAATACTGCAATGTCCCAAAGGCAGTAAGAATTTTTGGTCTTTTGTGAAAAATATGAAGAATTCTTCTTCTTCCTCGGTCCCTACGCTCGTTGAGAATGACACTCCAGTTGTTAGCTCTCTCGCGAAAGCTAACCTTTTTGCAAGGCAGTTCGCCTCCAACTCTTCGCTGCCAGATAGTGTCATGACTCCCCCAGCTCTAGAGCGCGTCAATGATTCCATGGGGCAAATCTTCTTTCGCACTCGTGCTGTGGCAAGAGTCCTCAAGGATCTCAACATACATAAATCCGCTGGTCCGGATGGTATCCCCGCTGTTGTTCTGAAGAGGTGTTCTTCCACGCTGGCAAAACCCTTGCGTAAGCTTTTCCATCTATCCTATTCTTCTGGGCTCGTTCCGAGCAGTTGGAAAACAGCATTTGTCCAGCCAATCCCAAAAAAAGGCGTATCTTCTTCTCCCTCCAACTATCGTCCGATTGCACTAACGTCCCTTCTTTCTAAGGTCATGGAAACGCTGATAAACTATCAGCTCAAGAAATATCTCGAAGACCGAAAGCTTCTTAATGACCGGCAGTACGGCTTTCGCAGCAACAGGTCCACTGGTGATCTGATGGTTTATCTCACCGAACAGTGGAACAAATCTTTACATCGTTTTGGAGAAAGTAAGATTGTTGCACTTGATATTTCAAAGGCATTTGATAAAGTCTGGCATCTTGCTCTTTTATCGAAAATGCGTGCTTTCGGTATCGATGAATCCCTTCTTCGATGGATTAGAAACTTTCTTTCGAACCGTACAATACAAGTTGTATTGGACGGTTTCAAGTCTGAAACCCACAATATAAACGCTGGTGTGCCCCAGGGCTCCGTTTTGTCTCCAACACTCTTCCTCATTTTCATAAATGATCTCTTGTCTGTAACTTCTAATCCAATTCATTGTTTCGCCGACGATAGTACCCTTAGCTTTTCATATTCGTTCCCAGACTCACATCCCTCCACTTCGGATGTGGACCTGCAACGGCAAAATATGATAAGCTCATTAAACTCTGACTTAAACAGCATTGTACAATGGGGAATTAAAAACCGCGTCGAGTTTAATGCTTCGAAAACTCAATGCTGTCTTGTATCGTCAAAGCGAGATGTACCCCCCTTGCCACTGTCCATGAGTGGCACTTGCATCAATGAGACCGAACATCTCGAGATTCTCGGTATGTGCATTACAGACCACCTTTTGTGGAGCGAGCACATATGCGATGTCGCCAAAAATGCCGCAAGATGTTTGGGTTTCTTAAGACGGTGCAAGAAATTTGTCTCCCCTTCTGATCTGGCTATTATCTATAAAACATATATCCGTCCAAAGCTTGAGTACAATTCCCATCTCTGGGCTGGTGCTCCAGCTACTTACTTAAGCCTCTTAGATGGAATACAAAGAAGAGCTGTAAGAATGATTGGTGATAGAGAGATCACTGACTCATTCACCCCTTTAGACCACCGTCGCAACGTTGCGTGTCTCTCCTTGTTTTACCGTTACTTCTATGGTAATTTCTCTAGTGAAATAGCCAGTTGCGTTCCTCCCCTCAAACAATTCGCCCGTAATACTCGCGCTTCTATGAATGCCCATCAGTTTACCCTCGAGCCCAACTTCGGACGTACTCTCAAGTATAGAGAATCATTCTTTAGCCGTACTACGCGAATGTGGAACTCTCTTCCACACTCTGTCTTTCCCGATCATTGCAATGTTCAAGAATTCAAGACCAATGTACATCGACACCTCCTTTCCAACCCCTTCACCTCTTCCTAATGCACTCACTGTGTCTCTGGCATAAAAAGGGTATAAAAAATCCTTTGAGTGGGTGCAAATTATAAAAAAAAAAAAAATCCAAATAGACTAGGCAAGACTTCCATGTGAGTCCTTGCAGGACGCATTCCATAAGGCGCTCAAAAGTCGCTGGAGCATTGCACAGTCCAAAAGGCATCACTTTGAACTGCCACAATCCGTTTCCTGTCGAGAACGCTGTCTTCTCTTTGTCTTCAGGATGGATTTCTACTTGCCAGTATCCACTTTTCAAGTCCAACGTTGAGAACCATTGTGCTCCTTCCATTGCGTCCAGAGTATCACTGATCCTAGGCAGAGGGTAGCTATCCTTCTTGGTCACATCATTCAACCTTCGATAGTCTACGCAAAAGCGGGTTGATCCGTCTTTCTTCTTTACCAGGACCACTGGAGACGCCCAAGGGCTTTTAGAGTTTTCGATCAGACCCTCTTCTTTCATGGTGGTTATCAGTTCTTCAACCTCACCTTGTTTGGCTAGTGGAAGGCGTCTTGCAAGTTGACGGATCGGCTTTGCATCCCCGGTGTTGATTCGATGTTGAACCAGTTGTGTTCTGCCATATTTCCCTTGCGATGACGAAAAGATGTCTGCAAATTCTTCGAGGAGACCTTCTGCAGTTCTTCGTTGTTGGTGACCAAGATTTGATGACTTGAGAATGTTGGTCTTTATGGAGCTCAGCTCTCCGGACTTAGAGGTTTGCCTTGACTCTTCTTCATTGATTCTTGTTATCGCTGATACAGATTCGCATTGTCCGACAATCTCACCTTTTCTAAGCTTAACTTCGTACGGCTTGATGTTCAGTATTCGTACGGGAACCATGTTATTTACAGGTCTCACAAGAGTCTTCCCAATGGTGACGTTTTGGGAGGACTTTACAGATGCTGGTTCGACCATGAGGTATCGATGGCTTCCAGGCTTACCCTTCAATTTCGTCCACACGAATACTTCTGAAGAAGCAGGCAAAGTCAGATCTTCTTTGATGACGGTTTTCACAGATAGCGAGGTCTCATATGAGTGAATCCCATAGATCATCGGAATCTCGATGTTTCGATATTTCAGGACTTGGTTCCCGATGTCCAATATCACTCCGTGATCTTTCATGAAATCGACGCCGACAATGCACTCGTCGCTTATATCTGCTACCAGGAACAGGGGAGAGAATTCCAGCTCTGCCATCCGGATCTTAAGACGTACCTCACCATAGACTTTTGCGGCTTCTCCAGTTGCAGTCCTTAGACAATAGCTATTGGTGTTGTGGAGCCATGTCTTCTTAACGAGGTCCTGCCGTACAATGGACGCCGTGGCACCGGTGTCGATGGTAGCCACACATTTGTTGCCGTTTATACTTGCTTCCACGGTCAGGCTCTTGTTGTCACGTTTCGTTTGAGAAACCTGGATGGTGTTTCTGGGGCCATCGATACCAGAAACCAGCTTCTGCCCCTCGAAGTTGGTTCTTATTCGTTTCCCGGGTGGGAAACACCTTCGGAAGCAACGTTGTTGGTGGTACTTTGACTTGTTGAGTAAGTTCTGTTTCCACAGTGTTGACATGAGGTTCGTCTTCGCGGTAATCTGCACTGTCGTTGAAGATGCCCAGTCTTGTTGCAGTTCCAGCATCGTGCTGGTCCGTCTCGCTGACTCCTTTCCAGAGTAGCCTTCTGACAAGAGCATTCTTGGACTTCCAATTCTCTCACGCGATGCACGTTTTGGGAAGCTTGTTCTGCGGCTTCCATTGTTAGAGCGAAAGCCAATGCTTCTGGTAGTGTTTGTTTTCCGGCAGTGCGAATAGCCCTTTGGAGATTTATATCGCCCACAGCTCTCACAAAGGCTTCAACAGCAAGTTGATTTATTATCTCGTTGCCAGCTGTTGGGTATGCCAGGTGAACCAATCGCTCTAAATCTGCCTGAAGCTGCTGCAGAGTTTCACCTCTTTTCTGTGCTCTGTTGTTTAGTTGAACTCGGAAGACTTCTGCCATGTGGCTATCCCCAAACCGCTGTTCGATGGCGTTTACCAGAACTTTGAAGTCACCACTCTTCTCTGCTGGGATGGTTTGTAGCAGTTCGGCAGCTGCTCCTCTCAAGGCAAGTGTAAGAGCAATGTATTTTTCGTCATCGTCCCAGCCGTTTGTTAACGCTGCTGCTTCAAACTGTTTCTTGTAGATTGACCACGGAATCTGACCATCAAAGCTTGGAGGATTCACTTCTCTCTTTCTTGAGCATTCACCAGAAGGTTCTCGAGCTTTCATCTTTCGCACTTTTTCTAGTTCATTTGTGATGGTTTCGATTTGTTCGTCCATTTTCTCGAAACGTGCATTTTGTTTTTCGACGCGCTCGTCGAGAGTAGTGATTCTCTCTTCGAAGTCCGTAAACCTGCCCTCTAAAAGGTTTCTCTGTTCGTCAAACCGCTCTAGAATATGCTGCTGTTCTTGCTTTTGGTCATTTCTTTGAGCTTCTAGTTGCTCCAGAACATTCTTGTTTTGAGTTTCTAGTTGCTCCCGAACATTCTTTTGATTCTCTTCAAATTTGGCTAGAAGAAGTGTCATCATGGTAGATAAGTCGGCAGTTGCATTTACCTCTTTCGATTTTGCTTCCACTTCGAAAGCAAACGTATCTGGGTCTTCATTTTGTTCTTCCAGAAATTCCTGTAGCCGTTTTACGAGTTCGATTTTACATCCTGCCCCACTTAAGCCACGTTTGCTTAATTCGGCCTTTAGCTCAGAGACAGTTAAGTCTTTCAAAACTTTACTCATTTTTTTTTTTTAACTTCTTTAACTTTTCTTTATCGCAGTTCACAATTAATTAATTCGCCTCGCCACCAAACGGCTATTTATATCAAAAATGATGGGTTCTAGAAACTACTATTGGTTCCTATTGGTTCTGAAAGTTCGAGAAGCTCTCTATTTACAAATAAAAAAATACTGGGATTTTTGTAGGGGCTAACGTTCTTAATGCTAAACAAAAAGTTTCTCTTAATCTTAATTAATTATTGCCCCTCACGAGTGTTTACTACTACAATTAAACGATATTAAGTAAAGAGAGTATGTACATGAAATAAACAAGAGATACAGAGTAAGTAAAGAGAGTAATGAAAAGTGTGTACATTAAATATAGAAAGAGATACAGAGTAAGTAAAGAGAGTGAGAAAAGTGTGTACATTAAATATAGAAAGAGATACAGAGAGTAAGAGATAATAAAGCATACACATTAGTATTAGACATTACAATAGAAGGAGATACAGAGCGTATGAGATAAATAAAGTGTATACACATTACAATATAAACCATTTTGCTAGCACCTCTACAATTTAACACTCCAACACATAATCTACTGCAGAAGAGTCAAGGTTGAACCTCAAAAAGCCATTAGAGAGGTAGATATCCCAAGTAAACTGATAAGTCTGTGAAGGCTGACCTGACTATAACCATTTGCTTGCGATAATGTAGCAAATGTCGCGAATTTGTACAACAATTTCTAAGCTTTCCTGCATTCCTAAAGTGTTTGGAAAGGTTATAAGTAACAGTTTGGCATTTCATTGCAAGAACGCCATCTGTCACCAAAAGCATGGTTTCATGTAGAAACGTCCTCTTGTTCTTATAAATCAGTGAGTAAACATTTTGCCTCGTGGTCAGGAAGTTCAACTTTTTCATGCCATTATTAAATTCAAATTGAATACATATGACTTCCTTCCATTTTTCTCCACCTCATATCTCGACATATAAAAATAAGTTTTAGCAAGTGAATTTCATCTCGAAAGCATTGTCTGCTTATATGGAAGTTCCTCAGGGTAGCCATCTAGGAACTCTACTTTTTAATTTAGCTATAAACGACGAACGGCTATGTGACCTTTCTTTCCTTGCAGATGATATGAAGATTTTAAGGAAACTTACATGTTACACAAACCTCTCGCAATCGGTGAAAAACCTGGGGTTGCATATAAATAAGAGAAAAACCAAGTATATTGTCTCGTTGGCTTAAAACGTTGACAGCAGAAGAAAAACAATTAAGTAAGAGGAGCAAGAGTTCGAAGTATTGCGATCCTTAATTGTCATTACCATCAGATGTAGCAGCCGATAACAATATAAAAGAAGAAATAATACTCAAACCCAGCAGAATTTTTGTATTTAGCCTTTCGAGGCTTTTTGATTCCAAAAATCTTGATGACAAAAACTAAGCTTGTAAGATTCCACTAGTGCCCGTGGCGTAGGTTATGTGCGTTGCTGTTACGCAGAAGATGTGGGTTCACACCAACTTGTGCGTGTAAAGTTTGTATTTTATCTTCCGCGGGTACTGCCGCTTGCGAAGAAGTCACAAAACTTCCATATAAATCGGCATTAAATCATAGGTTTCATCAATCCTTCACACGCACTCAGAAAATTGTTGATTTAGAGCTGTCCCGTCACTGTTATTATTTTTTAAGACTCCGGTTGGCCTACCGATTCGAAGAGGAGCCCGGAATGTCCTTTGCGCTAAAATACATGGTAGGAGACAGCGCAATTGATGCAATTTACGCTGGAAGGTTGCCGTAGACTAGACGAACACGTTCAAAGCCTTGGTGTATGGAATAACGATCAGGATCGAAACACTCTTTGATTTACTTGCGCAAAAAATAAACGAAATCAAACCTTCAAAAAACAAGAATCGAATCACCGCTTTTTTTCATTTTACTAAATTCCGTGGACACTCCTATTCTGCACGCGGTCAAAACAAAACAATAATGGCTGAAACACAAACATGCTTTAGCTTTGGCTTCAGCTGACGTTTATTTGTTCAGCCATAGGAATTCAATGCATGCTTCACATTTGCCTTGTCTGACAGATCAACAGCTGTAAAAAAATAAGTCAAAAAACAAAATTAATTTGTTTTTGGATGGATGATGATGGTGGAGTGAGAAATCTCATTCAAAGCAAAATCAAAGCGGGTGCACGTAACGCAGACGAAGACGAAGCTAAAGCAATCCGGCTTAAATCGATACAGTAGTAGTCGTGTACGGAATGTACTGTAAGGCATTGTTTTTGCGATACTCGCGCTATGAAACAGTTAGTATCATGTATCTACGATAACTTACATACTTACTTACTTACTTAAGGTGGCGCTACAGTCCGGTGTGGACTTGGGCCTCAATCAACAGTCTCCGCCAGCCAGCTCGGTCCCTAGCTAGCTGTCTCCAGTTTTGCACTCCAAGTTTATTGAGGTCCTCTTCCACTTGTGTGCGCCACTTGAGTCGCGGTCTTCCTCTCCTTCTGCGTCCCTTGGGAATAGTGTCGAAGGCTTTCCGGACCGGAGCATTGGTGTCCATGCGCTCTTAATGACCGAGCCATCTGAGTCTTTGGATCTTGACTCTTCTGGCTAGGTCCACGTCGTTGTACAACCCGTAAAGCTCGCTGTTGTATCTTCTTCTCCATTCCCCATCAATGCACACGGGGCCAAAGATGACCCGAAGAACTTTCCTCTCGAAACAGCCTAAGGCACATTCATCTGATTTTGTCAAGGTCCATGCTTCTGCATCATACAGCAGGACAGGGATGATGAGGGTGTTGTACAGTTTTACCTTAGTTGCTCGAGAGAGGGCTTTTTCACTCAATTGCTTTCTTAGCCCAAAAAAATAGCGATTAGCAAGAGTTATTCTTCGTCTGATCTCGGCGCTGGTGTTATTGCCCGTGTTAATAGCGGAGCCTAGATTGACAAACTCCTCTACTACCTCGAAGTTGCATGCGTCTATTGTGACGTTCTGTCCGAGCCGTGCGTCGGTGTTGGGTGTCCTTTCTCGAAGACAGCATATACTTCGTTTTTCCCTCACTTACCGCTAAACCCATTTTTGCCGCTTCTGTCTGAATTCTCACAAAGGCGCCAATGACATCACGCTGTGTTCTTCCCATTACATCAATATCGTCGGCGTACGCAAGAAGTTGAACAGATTTTTGGAAGATAGTGCCTCTGGTGTTGACGGTGGAGTTTTGCACTATCTTCTCAAGAACGATGTTATATTGCCAACCTTGATGGAGCAGCGTGAGTTCTCCATCGTCGTTTTGCGAACAAGCGAAGGAGCTTGGCAGGGATGCAAAAACTAGACATAGCTTTATACAGTTCGTCTGTAGATGCTGTCATACGCGGCCTTAAAATCGATGAAGAGGTGGTGGGTATCGATTTGGAGTTCATAGGTTTTTTCCAGGATCTGCCGCAACGTGAAAATTTGGTCGATGGTTGACTTTCCTGGCCTCAAGCCACATTGATAAGGACCAATCAGATTGTTGACGAAAGGCTTCAGACGTTCACATATTACTTCAGAGAGGATCTTGTAGGCCATGTTAAGTAGACTGATTCCTCTGTAGTTGGCGCAGTTTAGAGGATCTCCCTTTTTCAGAATGTTTCTACGATAACTTTTCAAATATTTATAAAAAGATTCATTTAAATCTCACAAATCAATATCAATCCGAAAACTTATAACATCGACTGTATTTATGAGTGTGTAATATCAGATAATAATGTTTTTGTGTGAAATTTTAAATACATTATATTATGTATATTATTGCGGTCACTGTAATAAATTGATTTTGTTTTTTTTTTTGGCGCAAAACATTGTTTATCAAAAAACAACCCACAAGCAAAAAAAAAAGCGAAAGCAAAATATCGATCACAGTGAATAAAAAAACTCATCAGACAAGAATTCGTTAAACTCGATTTAAGTCTCCCAAAGATGACAATTCTGCACTTAGTTGCACAAAGTTCTTAGTTGCTGTGGGTTGTTGATTTTATAATTATTTTAGCCAAAGATGAAACAGCGATTAGTTCTAATTAATTTCGTACTATCCTTCATCAGCCATACAAGCCGCGGCATACATTTGTTCTCAGCGCGTGAAACCAACGAGCATGTCGAATCGGCTACTTTTGGAGTTTCCAGTCGATACGACGAGTTTCCTTTCATGGTAGGTCGAGCCTTCAAAATTTAATTGTCTTAATATTTTTCTTGTTTTTGAAATGAACATAAAATTATAATTTTATTATTAAAGACAGCATTCGGTTGGTACAACAATGAAACCGGCGAAATTGACTTTCAGTGTGGTGGCATGTTGATCGATCAGAAATTCGTTCTCACAGCAGCGCACTGTATATTATTTGAAGGGTTTGTAATTTCTTATGAGTTGGAATCGATTTTAATACAATATTATAGGAAACTTCCAGATGTCATTAAAATCGGTGGAAATAAACTGAACAGCACTTATAATGAGAACCACTCGGTCAAGGAGTACTTTATTCACCCGCAGTACGATGGGGCGCAGTCTTACAATGACGTAGCACTGGTGCAACTTGGTGAGACCTCAAGGTAACTTGACAATAAACTTTTAATCGTCAATTTCACAATAAAATTTAACTGCTCTGTGTCGTTAGCAAGTCCCCAATTTGCTTGTGGAACAAATCAACTTTGACGACCTCCAAAGTCACTGCTATTGGTTATGGAGCAACAAAGTTCGGTATGAATATTTAATTTGATTTATTACGAATTAATTCAGGAAATTGTTGTGATGATTCATATTAGCTGGCTCGACAACACCGGTACTGCAAAAGGTTAATTTGATCATCGTTTCGCAGAAATTCTGTCGATCGTATCATGACAAGAAGAGAAAGTTTCCTTCTGGCTTGTCAGACAAACATATTTGTGCGGGAGATCCAGCTGGTCGCCAGGATATTTGTCAGGTATGTTTTTTTTTGTTTTTAGCTAAAGCAAGATAAGTTTTTCGATGTGTTAACTTTGTTCAGGGCGATTCAGGAGGACCTTTAATTGTGAGGAACGATTATGAAGAATACGCAATTGGTATAATATCAAACGGGCAAGCATGCTTTGGATTTCCACCAGCAGTTTACACAAGAACATCCACCTTCATTAATTGGATAGATAATATTCTTCAAGAGTATGGCAATACAAGGCTACAACTTTGTGATTAAGTAGAAAATAAAAGTGTAATAGTAGTGTAACATTAACCGGTCGCCATGTGTTTTTTTTTGAGGAAAATTAAAAATTATTTTTGTAAATTCGTGGACAAATCCACCTACAGGATTTTGCAAAGGGTGAGTTCAACAATAGCTGGTTATGGTTACAATCTAAGTGTGACTGAGAATAGCAGCCGTAGACTTTGTGATGCTTGTTCTCTAAGCTGAGATATGCTCAGTCTGTCCAGGAGTGCTGCCATTGAGTATTTAAAAAGAACAGGAGATTTTATTTCAAAATTAAGAGACCTCTGTTATTTGGTTTTCTTATAATCAAAATTGGTTTTTTATGGCTTGCAAATGATTCTCTGTATAACCTTAAAGGTTGTACATACAATCAATATAATTTTCCCGCAAATGGGATCTTATTAGTTACTAGCAGTTGCCCGCGACTTCGTCCGCCTCTCCCTCGTCCACCGGCCAGAGTATCATCTCTACTTGTGCATCATGCGCGCGTGGGAATTTTGTTCGGAAGTTATTGTAAAATTGCATTGCAGTCAACTCTCCCTATGTCGTAATTCTCCGTTTTTTCCACATTTTCCACAGATTCTTCGCTGCTATTGGTCACAGCTTAATGTTAAGTAGCCTAATGTCTAAGTCGATTAAGGCACCATCCAACACAAAAAGAATTATACCATTCGAACCAGTAGTTCCTGAGATTACCGCGTTCAAACAAACAAACTCTTCAGCTTTATATATTAGTGTAGATTACAGCGATAGCAATGTCTTATTTCCCAAACAGTTTCGTTTTTTTTTTGTTTTTACATCAGTAACTATGCTGAAAATTCTTTCACATTCTGCATTTGAATGTGGCAAACATAAAACAATTTCGGC
This sequence comes from Sphaerophoria taeniata, assembly GCA_943590905.1. Classification (NCBI taxonomy): domain Eukaryota; kingdom Metazoa; phylum Arthropoda; class Insecta; order Diptera; family Syrphidae; genus Sphaerophoria; species Sphaerophoria taeniata. The sequence continues at coordinate 233,458,255 of OX016540.1, read as the reverse complement.
CAATTTCCAATCATTTTCCAAAATTCTTCAATTTTCAAGTCTTCAAGTTTTTTTTCGATTTTCTTCGTTAAAGTGTAAGCTATGCCACTTATTAAGAAGTTAAAATTTATTGAAGAATTTTGAAAAATGATAACCAAGCAATTCAAGCGATTTGAAATCGTCTCTTCTATTGCATAAATCTAGGGCTAAATGCGGAGTTAAAAATTGAAATCACTCAAAGAGCTCATTTTCGATAGGAAATCGTTTTTTTACTTCTGTACATCCTAAATGTAAAACTGTAAGGCATTTTCACGAATTTTGAAAACATCTTCTGAAGACAAATTTGATGTTTTAATAAATTCTTCACATTCGACACCTTAGTAAATTTGAGACAAAATGCTTATAGTTATTAACATCGGAAATTAATTTCTAATAGGCTGTAAACGTCAAAATAAAACAGGGATTTGCTTAAAACTTAGAAAAGTTGTACAATTGAAATCAGAGGAGCGTTTATGCTAAGGTTGTGGTAACAAAACTTGAGAAAAAAAAACGGAATATTTCATCTTATAAGTGATTGTTTAAAGGAAAAATGGAAAATAACAGGAGAAATGGATTTAAAATGTTTTGGAAACAGGAGACAGAAGATTGGGCTTTTTTCGATCGAAATAACAGGAAACTCCTGTTATAACAGGAGAAACGGCAGCACTGGTCCAGGGTGTTCTCGACTAAGCACCTAACGTCGAGTTAAAGATCCAAACCAAATAACACAACTGACCTTCACTATTCGTTTAACAGCTTTTTATTTAATAATAACTTAGGTCTAACAGAGTTTTATACCAATTTATTGTAATGTGTATACACTTTATTTATCTCATACGCTCTGTATCTCCTTCTATTGTAATGTCTAATACTAATGTGTATACTTTATTATCTCTTACTCTCTGTATCTCTTTCTATATTTAATGTACACACTTTTCTTACTCTCTTTACTTACTCTGTATCTCTTTCTATATTTAATGTACACACTTTTCATTACTCTCTTTACTTACTCTGTATCTCTTGTTTATTTAATGTACATACTCTCTTTACTTAATATCGTTTAATTGTAGTAGTAAACACTCGTGAGGGGCAATAATTAATTAAGATTAAGAGAAACTTTTTGTTTAGCATTAAGAACGTTAGCCCCTACAAAAATCCCAGTATTTTCTCTCGAACTTTCAGCTTCCCCAAGAAACAATAGGAACCAATAGTAGTTTCTAGAACCCATCATTTTTGATATAAATAGCCGGTTGGTGGCGAGGCGAATTAATGAATTGTGAACTGCGATAAAGAAAAGTACTCTGTGTTTGCAAAGTTATAATTGAAAGTGTTGAATAAATAAGTTTGTGAGTGATTTGAATAAAGTGAATTTGTGTTTTATTTAAAAAGTGAATAAGTTTTAATTGTCGGACCAAGCCGAATATTACATTGGTGTCAGAAGTGGGATTAAAACTTATTGAGAATAAAACAGTGAACAGTGATTAAACTATTTTGTGTGAAATAGTGAAGTTAAAAAAAAATGATAAGTAAAGTTTTGAAAGACTTAACTGTCGCTGAGCTAAAGGCCGAATTAAGCAAACGTGGCTTAAGTGCGGCAGGATATAAAATCGAACTCGTAAAACGGCTACAGGAATATCTGGAAGAACAAAATGAAGACCCAGATGCGTTTGCTTTCGAAGTGGAAGCAAAATCGGAAGAGGTAAATGCAACTGCCGACTTATCTACCATGATGACACTTCTTCTAGCCAAATTTCAAGAGAATCAAAAGAAGCAAGAAACTCAAAACAAGAATGTTCTGGAGCAACTAGAAACTCAAAGAAACGAGCAGAAGACCGAGCAAGAGAATGTCCTCAAACAACTGGAAGGAAATGTCCTCAAGCAACTAGAAACTCCAAAGAATGATGTTCTGGAACAACTACAAGCTCAAAGGGATGACGTTCGAGATCGGTTTGATGAACAGAAAAATCTGCTAGAAGGCAGGTTTGCGGACTTCGAAGACAAAATCAATACTCTCGATGAGCGTGTCGAAAAACAAAATTCAACGACTAATGCACGTTTCAAGAAAATAGACGACCAGATCGAAACCATTACAAGCGAACTAGAAAAAGTGCGAAAGATGAAATCTCGAGAACCTTCTGGTGAGTGCTCAAGAAAGAGAGAAGTGAATCCCCCAAGCTTTGATGGTCAGATACCGTGGTCAATCTACAAGAAACAGTTTGAAGCAGCAGCGTTAACAAACGGCTGGGACGATGACGAAAAATACATTGCTCTTACGCTTGCCTTGAGAGGAGCAGCTGCTGAACTGCTACAAACCATCCCAGCAGAGAAGAACGGTGACTTCAAAGTTCTGGTAAACGCAATCGAACAGCGGTTTGGGGATAGCCACATGACAGAAGTCTTCCGAGTACAACTAAACAACAGGGCACAGAAAAGAGGTGAAACTCTGCAGCAGCTTCAGGCAGATATCGAGCGATTAGTCCACCTGGCATACCCAACAGCTGGCAACGAGATAATAAATCAACTTGCTGTTGAAGCCTTTGTGAGAGCTGTGGGCGATATAAATCTCCAAAGGGCTATTCGCACTGCCGGAAAGCAAACACTACCAGAAGCATTGGCTTTTGCTCTAACAATGGAAGCCGCAGAACAAGCTTCCCAAAACGTGCATCGTGTGAGAGAATTGGAAGCCCAAGAATGCTCTTGTCAGAAGACTACTCTGGAAAGAAGTCAGCGAGACGGACCAGCACGATGCTGGAACTGCAACAAGACCGGGCATCTTCAACGACAGTGCAGATTACCGCGAAGAGGAACCGCATGCCAACACTGTGAACACAGAAATATGTCAACTGGTCAAAGTTACACCTACAACAATGTTGCTTCCCAAGTTGTTTCCCATCCCACCAACTTCGAGGGACCGAAGCTGGCTTCTAGTACCGATAGCTACAGAAACACCATCCAGGTTTCTCAAACGAAACGTGACAACAAGAGCCTGACCGTGGAAGCAAGTATAAACGGCAACAAATGTGTGGCTACCATCGACACCGGTGCCACGGCGTCCATTGTACGACAGGACCTCGTTAAGAAGACATGGCTCCACAACACCAACAGCTATCGTCTAAGGACTGCAACTGGAGAAGCCGCAAAAGTTTATGGTGAGGTACGTCTTAAGATCCGGATGGCAAAGCTGGAATTCTCTCACCTGTTCCTGGTAGCAGATATATGCGACGAGTGCATTGTCGGTGTCGATTTCATGAAAGATCACGGAGTGATATTGGACATCGGGAACCAAGTCCTGAAATATCGAAACATCGAGATTCCGATGATCTATGGGATCCACTCGTATGAGACCTCGTTATCTGTGAAAACCGTCATCAAAGAAGATCTGACTTTGCCTGCTTCTTCAGAAGTATTCGTGTGGACGAAATTGAAGGGTAAGCCTGGCAGCCATCGATACCTCATGGTCGAACCAGCATCTGTAAAGTCCTCCCAAAACGTCACCATTGGGAAGACTCTTGTTAGACCTGTAAAGAACATGGTTCCTGTACGAATACTCAACATCAAGCCGTACGAAGTTAAGCTTAGAAAAGGTGAGATTGTCGGACAATGCGAATCTGTATCAGCTATAACAAGGATCAGCGAAGAAGAGACAAGGCAAACATTGAAGTCCAAAGAGCTGAACTCCATAAAGACGAACATTCTCGAGTCCTCTAATCTTGGCCAACAACAACGAAGAACTGCAGAAGGTCTCCTCGAAGAATTTGCAGACATCTTTTCATCATCGCAAGGGAAATATGGCAGAACACAACTGGTTCAACATCGAATCAACACCGGGGATGCAAAGCCGATTCGTCAACCTGCAAGACGCCTTCCACTAGCCAAACAAGGTGAGGTTGAAGAACTGATAACCACCATGAAAGAAGAGGGTCTTATCGAAAACTCAAAAAGCCCTTGGGCGTCTCCAGTGGTCCTGGTAAAGAAGAAAGACGGATCAACCCGCTTTTGCGTGGACTATCGAAGGTTGAACGATGTGACCAAGAAAGATAGCTACCCTCTGCCTAGGATCAGCGATACTCTGGACGCAATGGAAGGAGCACAATGGTTCTCAACTTTGGACCTGAAAAGTGGATACTGGCAAGTAGAAATCCATCCTGAAGACAAAGAGAAGACAGCGTTCTCGACAGGAAACGGATTGTGGCAGTTCAAAGTGATGCCTTTTGGACTGTGCAATGCTCCAGCGACTTTTGAGCGCCTTATGGAATGCGTCCTGCAAGGACTCACTTGGAAATCTTGCCTGGTCTATTTGGATGACGTCATCGTATACGGGAAAACATTTGACGAACATTGTACAAATCTGAGAGCCGTGTTTCAAAGACTTCGAGAAGCCCACCTCAAGCTCAATCCAGAAAAGTGTTCACTCTTCAAAACCGAAGTGAAATACCTGGGACATATCATCTCATCCCAAGGAGTTAAGACGGATCCTGATAAGGTTGACACCGTGAAGAATTGGCCAACACCACAGGACAAACATCAACTCCGAAGCTTTCTGGGTCTAGCCACCTACTATAGGCGCTTCGTCAAGAATTTTGCTGAGATCGCCAAGAGTCTACATCAGCTAACGGAAAAGGGAAAGCAGTTTAAATGGTCAGGTGAGTGCGAGCGCAGCTTTCAAGAGCTCAAGCAACGCTTGTGTAATGCACCAGTGCTGACCTACCCGACTCCAGGAAAACCGTTCATCATTGATGCTGATGCCAGCAATGTCGGGATTGGTGCTGTATTGTCACAGGTACATGATGGCGAAGAAAAGGTGGTTGCCTATTACAGCAAGGTACTCTCAAAGTCGGAAAGAAACTATTGTGTGACCAGAAGAGAACTTCTTGCACTGATTTTGGCAACAAAGCACTTCCATAAGTATCTCTATGGACAGAAGTTTCTTCTCCGAACCGACCATGGAGCACTAAACTGGCTTTTGAATTTCAAGAATCCAGAGGGTCAAGTGGCGAGATGGATTGAGAGGCTGCAGACGTACGATTATGAAATTCAACATCGGAAGGGGAAGCTTCACTCAAATGCTGATGCACTGTCTCGGAGACCATGTAAGCAAGACTGTAAGCATTGCAGACGCCAAGAAGAAAAAGAAGTGGTTACTGTTCAACGAACCAGAACCGATCCCATTTATGGCTGGAGCAACGACGAGTTGAGGAAGGCTCAACAAGAGGACCCAGATATTGAACCCATCCTCGCATGCAAGGAACACCAGGAAAAACCAGAATGGGCTGATATCTCCGACAGAAGTCCGGCTCTAAAGGCCTATTGGGCACAGTGGGACTCATTGCATGTCCAAGAGGGTGTCCTTCGACGTAAATGGGAATCAGCAGATGGAAAGTCCTATGTAATGCAGCTAGTCTTACCGAGATCGAAGATTGTGGACGTTCTGCGAGAGATGCATGATGGAGTTTCGGGAGGCCATCTAGGAGTAAACAAGACGCTAGAAAAGGTTCGACAACGATTCTATTGGCTACATGCAAGGGAAGATGTCGAGAGGTGGTGCCGAAAATGTGATACCTGTGCTGCCACCAAAGGCCCGAACAAAAAGAATCACAGCCAAATGCAGCAGTATAATGTCGGATCACCCTTTGAAAGGATTGCAATAGACGTGGCGGGTCCATTTCCGGAAACAAATAATGGAAATCGTTATATTCTGGTCGTCATGGATTACTTCAGCAAGTGGCCTGAAGCATACGCCATTCCGAATCAAGAAGCCAAAACAGTCGCAGACCAAATTGTGTTCAACTGGGTGAGCAGATTCGGTGTTCCATTAGAACTGCATTCCGACCAGGGAAGGAATTTTGAATCAAACATATTCCAGGAAGTTTGTGGGCTTCTTCACATCAAGAAGACAAGAACAACACCACTCCACCCACAATCTGATGGCATGGTCGAACGGTTCAACCGAACCCTTAAGGAACATCTTTGCAAAGTTGTGGACGACAACCAGCGAGATTGGGACCGACACATTCCACTGTTTTTGATGGCGTATCGAAGTGCAAGACATAGCTCAACTGGCCATACACCGTCTGAGATTTTGATGGGAAGGAACATCAGATTGCCGAGTGAAATTAAATTTGGATGTCCCACGTCGGAACCGCAAGCCGAGGATGACTACTTGGATGACCTCAGAGAAAGACTCCTTCAGATCCACGACGATACTAGGTCAAAAATAAAGATGTTCAGTGACCGAATGAAGACACGCTACGATATACGAGCGACAACAACAGAGTTCCAAGCAGGAGATCGAGTGTGGCTTTACAATCCCCATCGACAAAAAGGGTTGTCACCGAAACTTCAACGGGACTGGGAAGGTCCATATACAGTGATTAGCAAAATCAACGACGTCGTGTACCGGATACAAAAAGGAGTCAGAGGTAAACTTAAAGTCGTACATCGCGACCGACTACATCGCTACAGTGGTGATGAAGATGATGGATTTGTTCGGGACGATCAATCCTAAGGAGGGGGCAATGTAATGTGTATACACTTTATTTATCTCATACGCTCTGTATCTCCTTCTATTGTAATGTCTAATACTAATGTGTATACTTTATTATCTCTTACTCTCTGTATCTCTTTCTATATTTAATGTACACACTTTTCTTACTCTCTTTACTTACTCTGTATCTCTTTCTATATTTAATGTACACACTTTTCATTACTCTCTTTACTTACTCTGTATCTCTTGTTTATTTAATGTACATACTCTCTTTACTTAATATCGTTTAATTGTAGTAGTAAACACTCGTGAGGGGCAATAATTAATTAAGATTAAGAGAAACTTTTTGTTTAGCATAAAGAACGTTAGCCCCTACAAAAATCCCAGTATTTTCTCTCGAACTTTCAGCTTCCCCAAGAAACAATAGGAACCAATAGTAGTTTCTAGAACCCATCATTTTTGATATAAATAGCCGGTTGGTGGCGAGGCGAATTAATGAATTGTGAACTGCGATAAAGAAAAGTACTCTGTGTTTGCAAAGTTATAATTGAAAGTGTTGAATAAATAAGTTTGTGAGTGATTTGAATAAAGTGAATTTGTGTTTTATTTAAAAAGTGAATAAGTTTTAATTGTCGGACCAAGCCGAATATTACATTATTTTTACAAATAATTTAGCTTACGATACTTATAATAATACCACAGCAACGATGAGTTAGTCCTTGCCTCTAGGCTCGGTGTCGGGATAGTCGCGGCTCCTCGTAGACGAATGGTCGGGTTATTCAACTGTCAGTGTTACCACTGAATAAACGATGGCGTTCGCCCTGTCTTTAACGGAAGGTGTGGGTCAAATAATAAGCCGAGTCTAATCAGACTCATGTTCACAACAAAGGCTGTGAAATAAACGGTCAAGCTCTTGCTCCTGTTCGAGTAGGTATTTACAGAGGGGAAGAATGCACGAAATAAACGGTCGAGTCGAGACTCCTGTCAGCGAGCAACAAACTCCACTGAATAAACGCTGGCTTTCGCCCTGTCTTTGATAAACTCAGAGGGAGTGGATCAAACAATAAACTGAGTTAAATAAACGGTCGAGCAACAACTAGGTACTCTTGTTTGTATATTTTCAAGAAGGGAAAATACACAAAATAAACGGTCGGCAAAATATCGGATCGGAGAGAAGCCCCTGTCGGTTGAGAAAATATTTTGAAGAAATATATTCCCAAGGCAAAATATAAGTGGGCAGCTCTACTCTAAAGAGATAGTGCCTACCGGCAAAAATTTACAAATAGGATGCTAGTTAGCAAACTTCCTCTAACGTTCACTCTACCGAAGCGGAGTAAGAACTGATTTTTGTTGACGACAACACTTCCTCTTATACCTTTTTCTATCGACATTGGGTGTGAATTGTATCACACCCAAGTCATAACCATGTGTTGTCAGTTGTCACATGTCGCTTCGGTATTTTCGTTTTGTTGCTTCGGTCTTCGGTGTTTACGTGTTGTTGTTTTTCATTTTTATGTTCGGTGTTGTTGGCTACTGGTTCACTGATCATTTGTAGCAAGATTGGAAACCTACCTACGTTTTACCCTCCAAATACCTCAAATTTTATTTTTTTCATACACACATACTCTTGCAGCAAACTTGCTTTTTATTATGTAGACAATTGTATCATTATTACCTGCATACTCTTGCAGCTAACTTGCTTTTTAGTTCGTAGGCAAATGTCATTTTGACAGCAAGCTTTTCCATCTTTTTATAACTGATCAGTGTACTGGTTCTCTTTGTTTTGTTTTTCTATTTTTTCCAGGGGCGGATCCCCGTAGGTTATTTTCCCATGGGGCGCTTATTCTTTTCATACCTTTTCGGGTTTTGTGGTGGGTTAGGTCCTGAATTTTGTTGAACAAAATATATTTATTGGAACGCTTCGTTACAACTCTTATCACAGACTGAAAAAACAGCCGTACACCTTAATCACAAACAGAGAATAGCAGTCGTACACTGTTTTAAGTGTCCACGTCAGTTGTAGACTAGCCTTGACAAAAATTATGGCGAGTCTTTTTCAGGTATCCTACCTCTATGTTATTCACACGGGAAAGAACTCTGGTTTTATTTTTTATTTTTTGTATTGCTCCTTTATTGATTTTCGTACGGAAACAGACTGTAAATTATGATTCTATAAATTCAAATCCGTATATGAAGACAAAACGACAGCAGCGATGTATATGGATTTATGTAATGAAAACGTTTCATTCAATGTATACGCTATACGGCCTGCTCTCTGAAACTAATGTGGCTTTTCTTACAACCAAGAAGAATTGCTACTAAATTTCAATGTTTTTTGGCGTGTAAGAAACGTGCAAAAACGAAACAATCCCTCTTTTGAATGTCTGTGTTGTCTGGTTAGCTGTTAAATCGTTTTGTAAATGATAATTACAACAATAGAAAACTCAGAAATGTCAAACTCGTAGTATATGTGTAAAATCCGTGTACAAGTATGTGTAAATCCGTCTCCAAAAAGAGATTGGAGAGAAATCAATCCTTCGAACAAAAAATTTAATTTCTTTCTGAAAGAAATGCGTTTAAGGGAAAAAAAATCGTCACGGATCAATTCTTGGGTTGTAAGAAAAGCCACATACACACCATACTCGCCTGTTTGGCGATTTTCGTAACATGTGGTTTTTTATCAAGTGACTCTTACGCACAAGTCGTGTAAAGAAACTTCGTTTCAATAAATAGTATGGTGATACGACAGGTCCCCTCAATGGGGTAAGCCTTGACGTGGCGGAGCGGCGGCGTGTTCCCACCAAGGCACTCCAAACGAGGGACGGCAGCGGATGAATTTCTTTTTTGGAATCAACGGTGGCGTCTTCAGTTCCGGTTAGGCCGAACTAACTACTTGGTGAACACCTTTACGGGCTACTTCGGCTTATTTGATGCCCAGGCCGTCTTGTACTTGGAGTCACATCAAATGGCTGGTACTCCAGGTTGGGTGTTGTACGTCAGGGTGACTTCCCGACTACGTAGAAAAGATTTAGTTGCGAAGCAACAACAGGGCTCGGAAACGAACGGATAACACTGATGACGACCCAAGAAAATGTATTAAGGACAACGAATTTCGGATATGCACGTAGAATTTTAGGTCCCTTAATAGACCACGTGCTGCCGAACAATTAGCGGAGACCCTCAACTGCTACAAAGCAGACATTACCGCTATCCAGGAAATGCGATGGCATGGACCGGGCAAAAGGAGGATGAAAAACTGCGACATCAACTATGGTGATTGTTACCGGGAGCAACAACAGCGACTCTTTGAATGCGGATTCGGAAGCAGACTCAGGCAAAAAGTCTTGAGCTTCAAATGTGTAAACGAACGCATCACGACGATCCGATACCCACCACCTCTTCATCGATTTTAAGGCCGCGTATGACAGCATCTACAGAGACGAACTGTATAAAGCTATGTCTAGTTTTGGAATCCCTGCCAAGCTCGTTCGCTTGTGCAAAATGACGATGAAGAACTCACACTAATCCATCAAGGTTGGCAATGAGCTTACGGAGTCTTTCGACGTCAAAAAAGGATTCAGACAAGGCGATGCGCTGTCGTGCGATTTCTTTAACATCGTTCTTGAGAAGATAGTGCAAAACTCCACCGTCAACACCAGAGGCACTATCTTCCAAAAATCTGTTCAACTTCTTGCGTACGCCGACGATATTGATGTAATGGGAAGAACACAGCGTGATGTCAATGGCGCCTTTGTGAGAATTCAGACAGAAGCGGCAAAAATGGTTTTAGCGGTAAATGAGGGAAAAACGAAGTATATGCTGTCTTCGAGAAAGGACACCCAACACCGACACGGCTCGGACAGAACGTCACAATAGACGCATGCAACTTCGAGGTAGTAGAGGAGTTTGTCAATCTAGGCTCCGCTATTAACACGGGCAATAACACCAGCGCCGAGATCAGACGAAGAATAACTCTTGCTAATCGCTGTTTCTTTGGGCTAAGAAAGCAATTGAGTGAAAAAGCCCTCTCTCGAGCAACTAAGGTAAAACTGTACAACACCCTCATCATCCCTGTCCTGCTGTATGATGCAGAATCATGGACCTTGACAAAATCAGATGAATGTGCCTTAGGCTGTTTCGAGAGGAAAGTTCTTCGGGTCATCTTTGGCACCGTGTGCATTGATGGGGAATGGAGAAGAAGATACAACAGCGAACTTTACGGATTGTACAGCGACGTGGACCTAGCCAGAAGGGTCAAGGTCCAGAGACTCAGATGGCTCGGTCATTTAGAGCGCATGGCCACCAATGCTCCGGCCCGGAAAGCCTTCGACACTATTACCGAGGGACGCAGAAGGAGAGAAAGACCGCGACTCAGGTGGCGCACACAAGTGGAAGAGGACCTCAATCAACTTGGAGTGCAAAACTGGAGACAACTAGCTAGGGACCGAGCTGGCTGGCGGAGACTGTTGATTGAGGCCCAAGTCCACACCGGACTGTAGCGCCACCTTAAGCAAGTAAGTAATCTCGTGCTGTGACTTAACATGGTGGTTTTTACTATTCAAAAATTAAGTATTTTCACATATTGATTTGTTAACTATGCAAATGTCTTTAATTTTGAAATTGACATGCGCTATGATGTTCATTCAATGGATATACTTCTTTTTTTTTACGAAAACTTCATGCCATAGCAACCGTAATAATAAACTTGACCATAACATAGCAATGGTAAGCAAAATATTCTTCAGACTTCAATGCACAACAGTCTTGCATCTTCTTAAAAGAATATAAGTTTTAGAAAAAAACAAAAATGGAAGAATACACACCAAGTCGTTACAAAATACAAGAAAAAATTGGCGAAGGAGTTCATGGCTACGTTTTCAAGGCTTTCGACTTACACTTAAACAAGACAGTTGCAATAAAAAAAGTCGCGTTGAAAAATAAATTTGGAAACATCTCCTTGAATACCCTGAGAGAGATTAAAGTATTGCAAATGTGCAAACATGATTTTGTAAGAAATAACTCGAAATTCCTCGAGCAATCTTTGAATCACTCTATTCATTAGATACTATCCTTGAATGACATTTTCCCCGATTTGATTGGTCTGTCCTTGGTATTGGAGTTTATGCCAGAAACCTTGTACAGTAAACTAAAGAACGATCTGAACCCCCTGAGCCGGCAGCAAGTCAGAAAGTTCTCGTTGATGATGTTAAAAGGGATTGAGTATTTGCATGGAATGGGCATAATGCATAGAGTGAGTATGAATGAACTTATTGAGGTCCAAAAGTTTAAATACTTGAATATTTAAAGGACATAAAGCCTGCAAACCTTCTTATTAGTGAGAATGAAGTGTTGAAAATAGCAGATTTTGGATTGGCACGCCTTTATTTTCCCGATGACGAAAATAAGGTGTATTCTCCTCAAGTCTCCACAAGATGGTATCGGGCCCCAGAAATCCTTTGGGGTAGTCAAAAGTATGGTCCTGCGGTTGACATGTGGGCAGCTGGATGTGTTATTGCTGAAATGTTGAGAGGTGTTCCACTTTTTGCGGTTGGTTTTTCTTTATTCTTTTGAGATTTTAATCAACAATTTTTTTTTGGTTACATTGAAGGGTACCACGGACATCGAACAACTAGCTCTTGTCATTCGAACACTTGGTACTCCTCGGCAAAGCGAATGGCCTGAGCTCCAGTCATTACCAGACTTTAATAAAATAAGGTAATGCGTTGATTTTTACGTCTTCTCTCCTGCAAACAATTTTTTTTTCACTTGAGTAGATTTCCGAATGCCGTTGGAATTCACTGGGACAATTTGTTCCCCAGTTGTACACGCAGCATTGAAGTGAACCTCGTTTCGAGTCTTGTGATCTATAATCCAAAAAGTAGGCTTACGGCTGCTGAGGTATTATTACAGTCTCAAATCCCACTTCTGAACTAATTACCTAATATTGATCTTGTTTTTTGAACTTAATAGGCAGTCCGACATGATTATTTCTGCTGAACAAAAGTGCTGTGTATGCTTTTTTTGTTAATTTTAAGAAAAAACGATTGTCAACAGATCAATTAAATTAATTTTATAATAAGTTATTTGTTTATTCTACTATAGCTGACCCGGCAGTCTTCTTAGTACCTCAATCGAATAATTAAAGACGTTTGTATCTTGAAGAAGTGATATATCTAAGCTTAAAAACAACAAAGCAGCGGGAGCTGACGGCATCACTGCCGAACTCTTCAAAGCAGCCGGCGATGACTTGGTAGGGAGCATGCACCAATTCATCTGCAGAATATGGTCGGAAGAGAACATGCCGGATGAATAGAACCTCGGCATTGTTTGCCCGATCCTGAAGATCCTTAACTACACCAACTATAGAGACATCAGCCCTTAACATCACCTGAACGCCTGAAGCTGTTTGTCAACAAACTGATAGGTCCATATCAATGTGGCTTTAGACCAAGAAAGTCCACAATCGATCAAATATTCACTTTACGGCAGATCCTGACAGCATCTATAGAGAAGAACTGTATAAAGCCGTGTCCAGTTTTGGCATCCCTTTAAAACTCATTCGTCTGAGCAGGATGACAATGGAGAACTCAAGCTGCTCCATTAAAACCGGTAACGATCTCACCGACACCGACACGCCTTCGATGTCAAAAGAGGCTTTAGACAAGGTGATGCACCGTCATGCGACTTCTTTAACATCATTCTGGAACGAATAGTGCAGAACTCCCGCGTCAACACTAGAGACACTATCTTCCAGAAGTCTGTGCAACTACTCGCGTATGTTGGTGACATTGATATCATTGGGAGACAGTGCTTTTGCGAGTATAGAGACAGAGGCTGAAAAAATGGGTTTAGCGGTCAAAATAAAGTTTATGCTGTCATCGAGAAAGGACACCCAACACCGATGTCTTGGAAATGTCACGATAGACGCATATAATTTCGAGGAAGTTAGACCCTCATCATCCCCGTCCTGCTATATGGCGCAGAAGCATGGAGCCTGTCAAAAACCGATGAGAGCACCCTAGGGCGGTTCGAGAGAAAAGTTCTTCGGAAGATCTATGGTCCTGTATCCTGTATGCATAAACAGTGAATGGAGGAGAAGATTTAACCACGAACTGTATGGGCTGTACCCTGTACAGCGACACTGACCCTGCTAAAAGAGTGAAGGTCCAAAGGCTCATATGGCTTGGTCACGTGGAGAGGATGGACACCAATGCTCCGGCCCGTTAGGTCTTCGAATTCATGCCAGTGGGGACGACGCAGTAGAGGAAGACCAAGGCTCAGGTGGCGCGCGCAAGTTGAAGATGACCTCAACCAACTTGGCGTGCGTAACTGGAGACAGCTAGCTATGGACCGAGCTGGCTGGAGAGGTTTGTTGGTTGAGGCCCAAGTCCACCCCGGACTGTAGCGCCACCTTAAGTAAGTAAGTAAGCGTTTGTACCCCGCTACCACATTACCCACTACCCTCTACTCGCTACCCCACTACCCGCTACCCACTTCTTCTACACGCCAACCGCTACCCCGCTAATCGCTACCCACTACCCACTACCCTTCACCCCGCCATATCTTATGTACGGCTTGGTCGACTGTGAACAAAAAACTTGAAACCCATCTCCCCACTACCCGAACATTCCCTCAAAATTTGATGGAAAACACTGCACTGATACAAAAGCAGTAAGTCCTCAACGGATTTGAAATCCATTCAATTGAAGAAAAGTTGGAGTTAGCTTAGGAAATTTAAGCAAGTCCTTTGCCGTGTACAGCCTTCAAATTCAGGGGCCTAATTGGTTAGGAACAAAGTAATTAAACGATCATCCAGAAAATTGTCTTTAAAGTTGCGTGCGAGATGATTTTTTACTACTAGTAAATAGCCCCCTTAAAAGAAGATTGACAACGGCGAAGTGTTAAAATAGATGAAGCATGAAAGGTAAAGTCACATGCTAGTATATATCGTCCCCTCACTAACTTTTTTTGACGGTAAATGTACCCATGGGATTGTTTCCGGCGATAATGCAGTCACAGCTCTTATGGCTGAAACACAAAACACGCCTTACCTTTATTTTCGTCTGCGTTACGATGCATCATCATCATCCCTCCAAAAACAAAGAAATTTTGATTGTTGACTTTTTTTTACAGCTGTTGAGCTGTCAGACAAAACAAATATATCGCCGGTCACCCGACCTTTGTATATAACTTTAACAGGTATAATCGACCAGGCATTCGAATCTCGCGCCACCTAGTTACAAGCCGAGATAGCCATTTTTATTGCATAAGTTTGTATTGAGCAAACAAAATTTTTTTTTGATGAAGCCGAAAAAATTGAAAAACGTCAATCTTGATAATACTAGAAGGTTTTGTGTACAAAGCACCCGACGACGATTCGCCACGCGCCTAAGTTGAAAAAAGTTTAATTTCGTCCCGGGCGACGATTGGCGGTATATTCTGTTCAGCTTTTTACCTTGAAATCATTTTTCGGTCCTCGGGCAGCTTGCATTGGAAAGGTGGTTCAATTCAACTCCTCGGTTCAGAGTTGATCCCGTGGTTTATTATAAAGAGCTGAACAGAATGCAGTCGCCAGTCGCCCGGCGACGAAAGTGACAGCTGTCAAAAATGTGAAATTTGTATGGCTGTCGCCCATTAGCAACACAAAAAGTATTGAATTGTAATAGCGATTCGTGGTGGTTGAATATAAAATCCCGTTAATATTAAACATTCTTCCATGCTACCGCGGATCTCTACAAATAGTAGTATGTATTTCGATCAATACTTTTGCTACATCCCTGTTGCATCTATTTGATATTCCGGCCACCAGAGTTCGCTCCGTTCGCGATGAACCCGTTCGACAACCCAATTCCAATCCAAACTTGAAAACAAATTCAAATCTTGTCTTGTCTTGTTACAAATTTATACATAAATAGATTTTTATTGTTTAAATATTAAAAATAAACTAAAATCTAGTCTAGTTAAATAATATAATAAACAACCATGGCTTTCTCAGAGTCATTTGGTTTAGGAAACAGCACTTTTATGAATTTAGAAACCGAAGTTAATAAAGCCCTTAAAGTTGAACCACAAAATCCCAAACAAAAAGCGCCAAATCCAAGTCCCATGGATATAATTGATGAATCGCCAACGAATTCCAAAGCAAAACCAAATAAATCACGATCGAGACATCAAACAAGCACATTCGGAGCCCAAAGAAGAAAAAAATTCCAGAAAAGCAGATCCGATTCAACGCTAGGTAACAAATCGCCGAAGCCCGATGGCTTGGGTAGGTCAGTGAGAAACCGCTCCAAGGACGATAACTACACCGATTTTTTCACAAGTGAATTTAGCATCGAACAAAGTCGAACGAAACCACAACCGCCGATTCTGGAATTCGTGACGACATCGCATATAGAAGCTGCCGTCAATGGAAAAGAAAGTGAACCGCAACCTCTTGAAAGTAAACCTGGCGATTTTGGGTTTGAGGAAAGTAAAATGTTTTCGGAAATTCTTGCAAATTTTAAATCACAACAAAGTGAAGATCTCTTGGATGCAAATAAATCAGAAAACTTTGATTGTCCGGTGTTCTCCGATGATATTCAAGACCTTTTGAGTGATAGCAATCATTCGAAGGATGAAAGTAATCATTCGAACAACAATCAAAGTCTCAAAATGACTGGAATGTGCGATGATGATTGGAGAGAATCCTTGAAATTCTCAGAGTTCCCAGAAGATCCTCCTCCGATGTCGCCTAAAGTGGCCGCAGAAACTGATGACGGCGAGGAAGTCATTAACATCGATGACGCTACGTTTATCTGCCCCGATGAAGAGGGTAAGGATCTAGTTGAGAAAACTTTATTGGACATAAAGAAGGACATCCAATCGGCACTTGAAGAGGAGAACGATATGAGTGTGAGAATAGGACATCCTTCGAATGTTTCAAGGAGTGAAAGGAGTTTTGTAAAAGAAACATCACGTCATGAGGCCAAGTTGAATAATACAACTGTTGCTCCATCACCTAAGGAAAATGATCGTCTTGAAATCAAGCGTGATCTCGAGGACTTGAAGAGGATATCAGCTTGGAACCTGCCCAAATCTGTCCAGAGAGAATATGAAAAGAAACGCATCAGTAAGATGTTCGACTGGCAAATCGAGTGTCTCAGCAATCCTAAGGTACTTTAATCCTTTCTTTAACAATAAATCTTGTATCGACAATTCTCTCCTTCCTAGGTTTTATTCGATCATTGTAATTTGGTCTACAGTGCTCCAACGTCGGCCGGTAAAACTCTCGTGAGTGAAATTCTCCTAATCAAAACTATCTTGGAACGTGGCAAAAAGGTCATAATCATCCTTCCATTCATTTCGGTAGTTCGAGAAAAGATGTTCTACCTCCAGGATCTCCTCATTCCATCCGGCTATCGCGTTGAGGGTTTCTTCGGCGGCTACACTCCACCCGGAGGCTTCGAAAGCATCAACGTGGCTATTTGTACAATAGAGAAGGCCAATTCCATTGTCAACAAGCTCCTCGAACAGGGAAAACTCGATGAAATCGGCACAGTCGTTGTCGATGAAATTCATTTAATATCCGATCCTGGTCGCGGTTACATTCTAGAACTGCTCCTGGCCAAAGTATTGTACATGTCGCGGAAGTTTGATTTGCAAATTCAAATCATAACAATGTCGGCGACCTTGGCCAACGTAGAATTGCTCAAGAAGTGGCTGGACGCTGAACTGTACATAACCGATTATCGGCCGGTTGCGCTGCAGGAGATGATCAAAATAGGAACAAAAATCTACAACAACAAGTTGGAATTCATTCGAGAACTGAAGACGTCTGACTTTCGGGCCCTGAATCAGGACCAGGATCATGTTGCACAGCTTTGCATTGAAACTTTGAGTGAGGGATGTTCCGTGATTGTCTTCTGTCCTTCGAAAGACTGGTGCGAGAATCTAAGTGTTCAATTGGCTGCGGCAATTCAGACGATTGGTCGAAGTGGCACCGATATTGGCAACAAGCTTAGGTCGAATATCAAACGTGATGCAATTGAAGAAGTCAAGAAGCAATTGAGAGATATTCCAACAGGTTTGTATGAGGTTGTTGCCAGCTAAACTTTCTTAATTTGTTTCTCCAAATAAAGGTTTGGATTCAGTTTTGGAGAAAACAATCAACTTTGCGTGTGCATATCATCATGCTGGCCTAACAACTGAAGAACGTGACATTATTGAAGCTTGCTTTAAGAGTGGAGCACTGAAGATTATTGTAGCAACTAGTACGCTTAGCTCGGGTGTGAATTTACCGGCTAGACGTGTTATCATTCGTTCGCCGTTGTTTGGAGGTAAACAAATGAGTTCGTTGACTTACAAACAAATGATCGGAAGAGCTGGTCGAACTGGCAAGGTAAGATTTTTTTTTTAAATTTATTAACTCTGGACACTAGACTAGACCAAATACAGGTTCTACGAGGTACTCGATTAGACATATTATGAGTAATGCCCCAGTTAGGGTTATTAAATTGTTCCCGGAGATTTGAATGCCAAACTGATCAAAGAAGAAATCTTTGGTGAAATAATCAGACGACACAGCCTGCACCACAATGCATTCAGGCTGATCGACTTCTTGTAGGGTGACACGTTATAGAAACTTGAATCTGTCTTCACGCAATATAAGACAAACATTACTCCGATCAAGGAAACTCGATGGATAGGATCGGGAGCAACGAAAAGGAAAAATTGCGACATTTATTACAACTCTCATCGAAGAATGCACATAATTTGGATGCGGATTTGTCGGGGGAAATCGGCTAAGGTCCAAAGTCATGGATTTCAAGCCAATCAGTGATCGCCTGGCTGTAATCCGCATCAAGGCCACACTACAAAACATCAGTTTAATATGTGCACACGCCCCTACCGATGATGCTGTGGAGTCTAGCAAGAAGGAGCCTACGGAGCCTGTCCAGAGTACGACGTCAAAATCGTACTCGGAGACTTCAATGCAAAAATCGGGAAGGAAGACATCTTTGGCGGATTAGTTGGCAAGCACAGCCTCCATGAAGTAACAACAGATAACGGCTTCCGACTAATCGACTTTGCTGCAGCTCGTAAAGTAGCCCTAGGTTTCCAAGACGAAAGATCTACACAGCAACCTGGCGATCTCCGGATGGTCAAACCATCGACCATGTGCTAATCAGTGCAAGACACGCATCCAACACTTTGAACGTGCGCACTTTCCGAGGAGCAAATGTCGACTCCGACCACTTTCTGGTAGTGGCTAAGCTAACAGCTCGAATATCAAACGACAAAAAAACACGTGCGGCCCAAAGAAAGAAGTTCAACATCGGTTGCCTTAGCACCTCGGAGAATGCCAGAGACTACAGTGAGCGCCTGAGTGAGCGACTCTCCACCGTCCTCCCAAATACCACAGACATCGACACCTTGTGGAACCAATATCGCGAAATAATAAAAAATGTTGCCGAGACCACCGTAAGGTTACCAACCACCCCCAAAAAAGAACCCGTGGTATGATGATGAATGCGTGATACTGGAACGAGAGACGGAAAATGTACGTTTGCGGATGCTCCAACGGAAAAGAAGAGCAGCAAGAGAAGAGTACTGAACAAAAAGGAGAAATGAGAAAAAGACCCTGCGAAGGAAGAAAAGAGCATCCGCAGTTTCTCAGCTCAAAGATCTAGAAGAGTCACGGGCCAGGACAACACCCGACGTTCCTTTAAAAGGTCGAAGCAATTAGCTTCTGGTTCCAGAACCGGGACACAGGTTCTTCGAAACAATGAAGGAAACGTAGTCATCGAAGCACAGAGAATTGAAAATGTTTTCAAGCAGCACTTCCAACAGCTGCTGGATGCACAAAATGTTGAGCGAGTCAATGACGAAAGAGGAGCAAGACCAGTCAATGAAGACCCAGTCCCAGCCCCCAGCACAGAAGAGGTAGAAAGAGCCATCCAAAAGCTAAAAAATAACAAGTCCGCCGGGTCGGATGGCATACCTGCGGAACTCTTTAAATATGGAGGAGGTGTTTTGATGAACCGCATGCACCAGGTCATCAACAAAGTGTGGGAGGAAGAATGCATGCCCACTGACTGGTCGATAAGCTCCACATGCCCCATCTACAAAAAAAAGCGATCCGATGTCATGCAAAAACTACCGTGGCATATCCCTGCTTAATGTTGCATACAAAATCCTATCAAACCTACTGTGTGAGCGTCTTAAACCGTTCCGCAACGCAGTAATCGGCACGTACCAATGTGGCCTTAGGCCAGGTAGAACATGGATAGACCAAATATTCACACTGAGGCAAATCCTGGAAAAGACCGATGAGAAGATGGTGGATTTCGACTTGAAATTCATTGGTCTTTTCCAGGATTTGCCTCAGTGCTGTTTATGATAGCATCCACCGACAAGAGCTAATGATGGCGATGTCTGAATTTAGGATCCCGAACAAACTGATCCAGCTGTACCGCATGACGCTAAACAATACGCAGTGCATTGTGCAAATGGGTAACAGCTCGTCTGAATTGTTCAAACATGTGCAAGGTTTAGACAAGGAGATGCGCTGTCATGTCATTTCTTCAACAAAGTCCTGGAGCAGATAGTGCACAAGGCAGGTGTGAGCACGGTGAGCTATTCGGACGACATAGACATCATCGGTAGATTCAAGAGAGCTGTGCTTGAGGCGTTCACAGCCATTGAAGAACAGGCGATGTTCGTTGGTCTTGAAGTGAATGAGGACAAAACAAAGTACATGCTATCAACAAACAAAGCAACATCTGTCCACCGCCTAGGACAAAACGTCACTTTTGGTAGCAGCAATTTTGAGGTTGTTAAGGAGTTCGCCTACCTTGGAACAAACATCAATCCCGCAAACAACACCTTAGTGGAGATCCGACGATGAATTACCCTAGCGAACCGCTGCTACTTCGGTTTGGCAAAACAACCGGGTTCAAAACTCCTCACTCGAAAGACAAAGTGCCTACTACAAGACTTTGATTTTACCAGTCCTACTTTACGGCGCCGAGTGCTGAACGATAAGTAAAAAAGGAGAAATGATACTGGGCAATTTCGGAGGAAAATTCGACGGATTTTCGGTCCCGGATGCGACGATGGCGAATGGAGAAGAAGGTTCAACCGAGAACTGTACGAGCTGTACCAAGATGTTGATGTAGTCCAGAAGGCCAAGAAAAGACGACTACATTGGCTCGGCCACATCGAGCGAATGGATGACAACGCTCCAGCCAAGAAAGTCTTCTCATGGCAGCCCCAGATTCGAGACCACCAGGAAGACCGACCCTCCGGTAGGAAGGCCAAGTAACTGCGCATGCCAAAGTGCTCGGTTTTGACGACTGGAGAACGTGTGCAAGGGACCGTTCCCAGTGGAAAACTGCTGTGTCTCAGACTGAGATCCTTTATGGAGCACGAGGTGTTCAGCGTTTTCTATCTACCCAAAAGAGTCGAGGTCAAAATCAGTGTCCTTTGTTATAGTGGTTTTGTTATTCTTGATTTTAACTGAATTTATTTAAATTCCCCACAGGACACTTTAGGTGAATCAATTCTCATCTGCACCGATAGCAATGCACGAATTGGCAAGGACTTAGTTTGTGCCGACCTCAACCCAATCACTTCATGTTTGGAAATGCAAAGTAGTGTAAGATTCAAACCCTTGAAATTCGTAAAAGCGGACAGTTTCTATTGTAATTCTTTAAACTAAAGACCCACTTGAAGCGAGCCCTCCTTGAAGTCATATCATCCGGTGTGGCCACTCTAAAATCCGACATTGAGAACTTTGTTGCCTGCACCCTCCTCAGCACACAGAAGGAAATCAACGAAAAGAATACCGAAAGTGAAGATTCAAACACAAATCGAAGTTTCATATTCGAGTCGATTGATTTCCTGATTGAATTCGAATTCATTCGACTGCAGCATGATGAGGAGAAAGATGTTGATAATTATGTGGCGACACGCTTGGGAATGGCGTGTTTAGGTTTGTTTCCCTTTTTTTATCCGTTTCATCACTAATGATTTCAAATTGCCTTTCTAGCCTCTTCAATGCCACCAACCGATGGCCTGATTCTCTTCTCGGAGCTTCAAAAGTCACGGCGGTGTTTTGTTTTGGAATCCGAGCTGCATGCTGTTTACCTTGTCACACCCTATTCCGTTTGCTATCAACTGCAAGACTTGGACTGGTTGATGTACTTGGATCTCTGGGAGAAGCTATCGCCGGCGATGAAGAAAGTCGGTGAACTTGTTGGAGTCAAGGAATCCTTTCTGGTTAGAGCTATGCGAGGACAAACCAAACTAGACTACAAACTTTTGCAAATCCATAAAAGGTTGTTCCTTATTCAATAATAATCTGCTTTCCTGATTTGATGACTCTTTTGACCCTTCAGATTCTACACTGCTCTGGCCCTACAGGAGCTTGTCAATGAAACGCCTGTCAACACAGTTGCGGTTAAATACAAGTGCAATCGTGGCATGCTCCAGAGTCTGCAGCAGATGGCTTCGACATTCGCTGGCATTGTGACGGCATTTTGCAATTCCCTCAACTGGACAATGCTCGCTTTGATTGTTGGTCAATTCAAGGAACGTCTCTTCTTTGGTGTCCATCGGGATTTGATTGATTTGATGAGGTTGCCGGATTTGAATTATAAAAGAGCCCGTGTGCTCTTCGACTCGGGCATTCAGGGTCTCATCGATTTGGCCAATGCCGATATCTTTAGTGTGGAAAAGATTCTACACAATAGCTTGAGCTTCGATACTGCAAAAAAGTTGGAACACGAGGATGACTACGAGACTAACCAGAGGAATAACATTAGGAATTTCTTTATCACTGGGAAAACGGGAATAACCGTAAAGGATGCAGCAAAGTTGCTTGTCGATGGGGCACGACAGTTTGTGCAGTATGAAATCGGTGGAGGGAATATCAAGTGGAGCCAGGAAAAGGAGGAGAATAAGAGTATAAGTCTAGAGACGTCGGAAAGCGATGGTAACAAGTTGAAAAGGAAATCAACAGAGAATTCAGATGATTCAACGTCACCGAAGGCAAAGAAAGTCGATGTGAATGCTCCTAAAGAAACGGGCGCAGTCTGGAAAGACATACTATCGGCTCAAAACACGGAAAAGAAGTCCTCCGAAAAGATTAAACATCAAAATAGTCGGTCAGGAGGTTCTTCGACTTCAAGCAAAAAGCAGCCCGTTGAACAAACCAAAGAAAACAAGATACCTGCTGATCTTAAGGCAAAGCATCCTAAAACGGTGGCTCCTAGGCCAATCAACAGCAAGACCAAAACACCCTTAAAAACGGCTCCTCCAGAGAACAAAAATCAGAAGCCTACATCCGTGAAGTCAAGTCAAAAGGCTCAAAAAATGGTCTCAGATAATCAATTACCTGTTAATTCCAATTCCAAAACCAAATCAGCGGTTCCGCCGGAAGATCAATCGATCAAAAATCGAACTCCACCAGAAATAAAGGTTGCCTCGAGCGAAAGAAAACTGAAAAAATCAATTTCGGCTCCAACAGTGCGACGAAGTCCTCGCAACCATCTTCCCAGCTCAACAAGAATTGAAAAGTCTACAACAGTCGCACCCGAAGATGACCTCTTCATGGATGATACTTCCTTCCAAATGAATTCGGCAATAGAAGATGCCGTGGAAGATAAAAACAAAAAGCCTCCCAGAATCTCACTCAACAAAAGTTCAGACGAGATTGCTGCGTCACAGGAAATGAAATTCCAGCCGCGGACACAAAGCACCCGGCTCTTGAGGTCATATAAAGAGCAACAGGATGAGACTCCAGCCAGGCGGGTCGTTTCGAGGAGAAAAACTGAAGAAGACCCTCAACCTCCGGAGAAAGAGGCACAATTACCTCCGCAAACTGCGACGACAACAACAGCGACTAATAAATCAAACACCTTGGAAGTTTCAGACTTGTCTTCGTTGGGTAATTCTCTAATTCAAAATCCAATTCAATTGAATTCATCCCACATCTTGAGCACGTCCAAAGCCGATCCAGATGCTCTCTCCCTCAATTGCATCCAAATTGTGGACATGTGTGGAAGTCTGGTGTTGTTCAAGAATGCCATGAAGGAATTATCGGAAGCTAAGATTTTAGGATTTTCGATTGGCTTGGAGAAACAGGAAACCAAACAGAAACCGTTGATTGGTTCAAATTTGCTGATCAATCAAATTGATGCCAAGGAAGGCAGATCGAACCAACAAAGTCGTCCAGAAATGGATTTCCAAGTCGATGATTCGTCATTTGTTTCCGGGATTTCATTGGTCATAAGTGAGAATGTTGCATTTTTCATGAATTTGCAGGCGGAACAGACTGACAAGGCAGCGACGAGAGAAATGAAAATCACAGCGATAACAGAGCTATGCGGAAATGATGAGTTAACTCTGCAGATATTCGATGCTAAGGAACAGCTGAAGGTGTTGAAACAAATTGTACCTGATTTGGATGAGATTAAGTGCAAAATTGAAGATCCTAAGGTTGCCAATTGGTTGCTGCAGCCAGATCACATGATGAGCATGGTCAATTTGGTAAGTGAAGAATTTTTACTCTTAACGATCATTCACAACCAAAATAGTGCAAAACGTGGTATGCCAATGCGAAGAAGGTTTAAAGGTTTTCTCCTGTTTTTATCAAATTAAAGGTGAAATCGTTCTTACTTACTTACTTAAGGTGACAATACAGTCCTGGACGGACCGGGTCCTCGTCCAACTAGCGTCTCCTGTCAGCTCAGTCTTTAGCAAACTTGCACACCAAGTTGTTTAAGGTACTCTGAGACCAGTTGTTCCACCTAAGGCGCAGTTTTCTTTTCTAATGCTATGTTCTTCGGAAAAGGATTCAAATACTTTCTGGTCTGACGCTTACTTACTTACTTACTTAAGGTGGCGCTACAGTCCGGTGTGGACTTGGGCCTCAATCAACAGTCTCCGCCAGCCAGCTCGGTCCCTTGTAGTGTTAGAAATGCCCTATTATTGGTGTAAGCGCACCACGCTAAAGTGTTAAGGCGAGTTAGCTCGCCGTAAGGTTGAAAGTAGAAGACCACAAGAATGTTCTTTTGACTCTGTTTTATTTTCACTGAATTCATTCCTTAAATACTATTGTCTTAACTGTTATACTTATTTTCTATCTTACTTCTATACGTTGAATTTCATATTCAAAATATTTCTATTTTTCTATTGGTTAAACCATATTAATGAGGATCTTATTACTATTGAGTGACAATCAATGCAATCGAGTGGAATGTTGATGTTATGATATGACTAACATACTCGATTTGCATTTCACATGTTTTGTTACTCATTTATTGAAGGGGCAGTGGCGGCGCATACGTGGATACACTACACCCTAGCTAACTGCCTCCAGTTTTGCACTCCACGTTGATTGAGGTCCTCTTCCACTTGTGTGCGCCACCTGAGTCGCGGTCATCCTCTCCTTCTACGTCCCTCGGAAATAGTGGCGAAAGCTTTCCGGGCCGGAGCATTGGTGGCCATGCGCTCTAAATGACCGAGCCATCTGAGTCTCTGGACCTTGACCCTTCTAGCTAGGTCCACATCGTTGTACAACCCGTAAAGTTCGCTGTTGTATCTTCTTCTCCATTCCCCATCAATGCACACGGGGCCAAAGATGACCCGAAGAACTTTCCTCACACAATCATCCGATTTTGTCAAGGTCCATGCTCCTGCACCATACAGCAGGACTGGGATGATGAGGGTGTTGTACAGTTTAACCTTTGTTGCTCGAGAGAGGGCTTTTCCACTCAATTGCTTTCTTAGCCCAAAGAAACAGCGATTAGCAAGAGTAATTCTTCGGCGCTGGTGTTATTGCCCGTGTTATTAGCCTAGCCTAGGTAAGCAAACTCCTCTACTACCTCGAAGTTGTATGCGTCTATTGTGACGTTCTGTCCGCGCCATCGGTGTTGGGTGTCCTTTCTCGAAGACAGCATATACTTCGTTTTTCCCTCATTTACCGCTAAACCCATTTTTGCCGCTTCTGCCTCAATTCTCACAAAGGCGCCATTGACATCACGCTGTGTTCTTCCCATTATATCAATATCGTCGGCGTACGCGCAGCGTGAGTTCTCCATCGTCATTTTGCACAAGCGAACGAGCTTGGCAGGGATGCCAAAGCTAGACATAGCTTTATACAGTTTGTCTCTGTAGATGCTGTCATACGCGGCCTTAAAATCGATGAAGAGGTGGTGGGTATCGATTTGGAGTTCATAGGTTTTTTCCAGTATCTGCCGCAACGTGAAAATTTGGTCGATGATTGACTTACCTGGGCTGAAGCCACATTGATAAGGACCAATCAGATTGTTGACGAAAGGCTTCAGACGTTCACATATTACGGCAGAGAGGATCTTGTAGGCGATGTTAAGCAGACTGATTCCTCTTTAGTTGGCGCAGTTTAGAGGATCTCCCTTTTTCAGGATCGGGCAAACAATGCTGAGGTTCCATTCATCGGGCATGCATTCTTCCGACCATATCTAACAGATGATTTGGTGCATGCTCCTATCTAGATCGTCGCCTGCTGCTTTGAACAGCTCCGCAGCTAGACCATCTGCTCCAGCGGCTTTGTTGGATTTCAGCCGTGATATTGCCGTTTTCACTTCTTCTAGGTCGGGTTCAAGGAATTGTTGGCTATCATCGTGTACGATAAAAGGCTCCTGTCAGACGGCGGGGTTTTGTTCGTCGACGCCGTTTTAAAGTCTACAAAAGTGGTCTTTCCAAATCCCCAGCATTGACTGCGATTCTACTATGACGCTCCCTTGTTTATCTCTGCAGGCATCGTTTTTTGCTCGATGACCTTGAGCCAGCTGTTTTACCTTCCGATAAAACCTCCGAACTTCATTCCTGCTGTTGGCTCTCTCAACATCTTCGATCTGACGCTTCTCATGCTCTCTCTTTTTTCTCCTGAGAAGCCGGCGTTTTTCTCCCCTCTTTTGCTCGTAGAGCTCACGAGCAGCTCTTGTCCTTCTTTGCAGCGCCGCTTTGTATGCCTCCTGCTTGGCTGTATGGGCCTGCCTGCATTCTTCGTCAAACCAGGGGTTTCGTTTTGGTGGTTGTGTGAAACCCAGCACATTAGAGGCGGCATCTCTAACTGCTTTCTGGCAATATGGCCACTGGTCTTCGGTACTTGATGTTGGCGGCATAGAACTCCTTAAGAGGTTACTTGACACTCGATCAGAGAAGGATCTGTCGATCCCTTGCGATTGTAGCCGTCCGACGTCGAATTTTCTTGCAGCATTTCCTTGTTTTGGTCGTTGTCGGGATATTCGTAGCACTACCTTGGCTACGACGAGGTAGTGGTCCGAGTCGATGTTGGCTCCTCGGAAAGTTCGAATATCTAGAATGCTGGACAAGTGCCTTCCGTCGATCGCAAAGTGATCAATCTGGTTGACGGTTGATTGATCAGGAGATCTCCATGTACCTTTATGGATGTTGAGATGTGGGAACAAGGTGCTTGCTACCACAACATTTCGCCCCGCAGCAAAATCGATCAGCCTGAATCCGTTATCGGAAGTTGTGTCGTGCAGGCTGTGCTTTCCGACTGTTCCGCCAAAGATGTCCTCTTTTCCCAGCTTTGCGTTAAAATCGACAGTCGGACAATTTTCATGTCGTAGCTAGGACATTGCTCATATGTTTTGTCGAGGAGCTCGTAGAATTCGTCTTTGGTGTCGTCCTTTTTCTCTTCTGTGGTGGCGCGCATTCTTTGTTTTCGTCTCGATTGTTCCTTCGTCACAATTAAGTTGTAGTCTAATGACCCGCACCTACTATATTCAAATTGATAAATATTTCAACCAAATACTTAAAGGCACAACAATTCGCACCAGAATGCAAAGCCCTCGTTAAACTAACTGGAACCAGTCGTGGCTACAACAGCATAGGTCTAGACTTGAGCAGTGCGATATTTGGAAAAGTTCGCTCCTCCATTGAGGCATGTGTCACGATGCATATATTGAAAGGACAAATTGAGAACCTACAGCGAATAGGAACCGGACAGTTGCACAAATTCTTCATTGGTATTTCGCATATTCTTGAAATTAAAATCAAGTCCAACAAACAACTTACTAACAATTCATGTTTTAGACCTTGAAATGCCTCTGCAAATGTCTTTGTGTGAAATGGAAACGCACGGCTTCCCAGCGAATGAATCTCAATTGCGAAAACTCTTCCAACTGATGATGGACACCATGAAGAAGCTTGAGTCGAAAATCTACGAAACTCATGGATCTAAGTTCAATTTAGGTTCGGTTTCGGCTGTTGCGAAGGTAAGATTTTGTTCTTTCTTCATGCATTGGGTCCATTGTGATATGAATGTTCTTAGGTGGTGGGCTTGCACCGCAAGGCGAATGGACGTATATCGACGTCGAAGCAGATTTTGGAGAAGATTGATTCACCGATTGCACAAATGATCGTGACTTACAGGAAACTTAGTGTCACCCTGACGAAAACGATTCAACCGTTACTCCGATGTGTGGTCGATAATAGGTAAGAGCTTGTCAAGTACCATGTGGATTCAATTTTCATATTTCTTTGCAGAATAAAAAGTAACAGCATAACATTCACGAGCACCGGGAGGATATCTATGCAGGAACCCAATCTGCAGAACGTTGCTAAGGATTTCGAAGTGGCTATAGGCAGTAAGTACTCAATCGCTGACAGTTCCTTGTTCTCGGAAACTCGATTTCGCTTTTTGTGTTCCCCAGCTTCCGACAAACTGAAAGTCTCCTGTCGAAGTTCTTTTGCCCCGCAAAACGGTCGATGTTTAATATCTGCTGATTTCTGCCAACTCGAGATGAGAATTCTGGCCCACTTATCACAGGATCCACCACTCCTTCAAGTAATGAATTCGGAAAAAGACGTCTTCACAGCTATTGCAGCCAAATGGAATAAAATCCCGGAAGCCAGTGTCTCCGAAGAACTCCGAAATGGCACCAAGCAGATTTGCTATGGAATCGTTTATGGCATGGGAATGCGAGCCGAGTCACTGAAATGTAGCGAACAAGAAGCAAGGACTGTTTCGGAACAATTTCATGCCGCCTACCCTGGTATCCGGTAAGATCACATTGGTTTTCCCTTGTCCTCATGTAACCTTGAACTTCGATTTCCAGTCTATACACAGAAAAGGTTATGAAGTACGCACGACAGCATGGTTACGTCGAAACCATAACTGGACGGAGAAGATATCTGGATAACATTAACAGCGGGGAATCTCAGTTGAAAAGTCAAGCTGAAAGACAGGCGGTAAATTCGACAATTCAAGGTTCAGCCGCCGATATAGCAAAAAGTGCAATTCTCCGAATGAAGAAGAACATCGGAAAATATCGTGAAAAAATCGGACTGACACAACGTTGTGTAAGCTTAGTGCTGCATTTGCATGACGAGCTTATATTTGAAGTTCCCGAAGAAAAAGCTAAGAAAGTCGCCAAGGTGTTGAGCATAACAATGGAGAACTGCGTTCGCCTGAGCGTTCCCTTGAAAGTGAAACTGAAAATCGGCAAATCTTGGGGCGATCTGCGTGAAGTTAAACTGTAGATAGGTTTTTGTAATTGTAATTTATTGATACTTGTTTTTGTTGAGCATATTAGCACTCAACTTGTTTTATATGAAATTAAAAAGTTCTTGAGAAAAAAATTGGTCTGATTACAAACCTTCCTTTAGGGCCCATTCAGTCCAGGAGCCCTTGTAAGCTTTGGCACTGGAAATCGAACAGAAAAACGTAATCAAGTACGAGTTGTGTAATTTAAGAAGTTTCTTACTTGACAAATCCATTGGCAATGGCTTGTTCGGCAGCACGCTGGGCTCGTCCACCAGCCTGGCAACTGAAAATTATATAAGAATCCTCTTTGGGCTTGGGTCGCTTGTATGCGGCTTTGAACTCCTCATTGGACTTCGACAAGGATGCTTCAAGCTCAGGAACTTTACAGAAGCAAAATTAATTGCTTAGTGAAATCTTATTCAGAAAAAAGGTTTCTGTTTGCATTAGAAAAACTTACGTGGAATGTTGATGCTAGCCGGAAGAACTCCTGTCCTCTCTATCTCATCGGGATTTCTAACATCGATGAGATATGCTTCTGGATGATTTGGAATGTCTTTGATGTCCTCGTAAGTTGCTCCCATTGTAATTTTTTTCTCTATTTTAATTGGTAAACAAAAAATTTATTACGTTGCAATTGCAACGTTTGCCGGCAAAAATTTAATGAGCTTCGAGCTTCTGCAAGTTGAAGTAGTTGTTTTTGTTTCCTTGTGAGATGAAATATTCGCGTACGCCATGATATAATTATATCAAGACTGTTCAATAAGAAAAAGTGTAGGTTAGAACAGCACAGAAAAGTGTAGAACAGAACAGATCAGCACAGAAATGTCAGACAAGTTAGAACAGTCATCGAAACGTCAGCTGTGAAAACTAAAATCAGAAAAAAAAACTTCCTGCATTGTTTTCTTCAACACATGTTTGAAAATGTAATTTATTTAAGGAATTAGATCTTTAAAAAATCAAGCAAATAAATATTAACTATTTTATGAGCAAAATCAAAAAATCTTTCATTATTGCCTTCAGTGAATTAATTCACTTAACCTCAAAACACAAAACAATAACAAAGACAAAAAGAAACAACAACACTTTGACAGTTGTCATGATTCTGTTCTAGGTTACTCTTCCTCAAAAGCAAGTACAGAAAATCCTGTTCTTTTTTACGCTAACCTACGCTAAACTGTTCTAGAAAAAGTCATTGAACAGCAAACTAGACTGTTCTAGAACACTCTAGCACAGAAAAAGTGTCATTGAACAGGAAAATGTTGTACTTTTCTGTCCAATACAGTCCAGCACAGACTCATTGAACAGACTTATCATGACATAAGTAGAGCAAAATGACAGCAGTGAACATAACGCAAAGTGAAACGTTTGGTGCACAGTAGTGCCCTAAAGAAGGCACTACAGCAGCTGTATTGCTAGAACTTTTTTCCGGCAGAAGAGATATCGCAATTATTTTTGCAAATTGATTTTTGTTCAGTTTTATCGTTTAAATGCTACTGCCACTAACAACAAACTGTTCGATATATTTAAATAATAAAACAATTATTTTGTTCCTTTGAAACTGACAGCTGTTTGACGTTCGAAATCTTGACAGAAAGTCATGGCGTTATCGATTGTCAATCCGGAACTGCGCTTCCGTCCGGAATCTAAATCCAAAACATTTTTAAATTCCGGAAAATCTGGAGTTTTTTGTGATATTTGGTGTTTTTCTTCTTTACCTCTGAGCAGATCACAAAAATGTCAAAGAAAAAATCTGCAATTCTTTTTTAACTCAGATGTAAGCCTTAGTTTTTTGGAGCAGTCGGGCCACCCTATTGTTATTGTTGTTTTTATTAATTTCCAATAAAGTAAATTTACCAAGGACGGCTGTCAGCTGTCGGACTGGTGGTTGTTACCATATAGCCTCTGTAAAAGGCGGCTGCTGCATCGTGATGATCCGGTTTATATGGTGAGGCTAGTTCTTTTCAAGTACGGTTATCTATGACTAGGAGAGAGAGACAAGAGAGTGTATGTTGGAATCGGCAGCAGATCATAGCTCAATTCAACCATTTCTGGAGCAACAGCAGAGGTGGAAGCCAGTGCATTATCATGGTGGAAGATCCCTTTTTTTATTCACCAAGTGGTCCGCTTTCTCTTCAATTCGACACCGAATCGGTCCAATAATTTTGCATAGTACAAACTGTTGCCATCACATTTCCGGCGGATGGAACAGTCTTCACCTTCATAAGAGTACGTTCGCCTTTTCAATTACATTGTTTTGACGGTTCTTGGTCCCTTTGTACCCTTTGTGTATATTCTTGCGTAGTACTGTCATGATTGATTTCTCTGATAGCTTCTGTCATTTGTGAAGTGACAGAAGCTAGCAGGTACAATACCAACTTATACTTACACCAACCGTTTTGGATTCTCGTCTCCACAAGTGGTCAACGAGAGTAAATTGTTCTTTCCATACTGGCGCCAGCAGGCTGTGAGGCTAAGTACATATCGGACCACCCTCGTATATAGTGCTTAATGGCTGCAACACAAACACGTTTCAGCTTCGTCTTTTTCTGCTTTACGATGCACCCACTTCGATTTCATCCTCAAGTTTTTGGAGCCGGCAAGAAGTAGCGTATGAAGGTCTCTCGAAAGTCGACCCACTTGGTGAAACTTTTGCTTTTGATGCGTAGCCATTCTAAAGCGGTGCCTCGAAAGAGTTCGGGGAGCGTTCTCACCATGTTGTCCAGCGGAATATTGTAGCAACGACTCAGTTCGGTTACCCTCTCAAGAAACTACAAAGGAATCCCCGAAGAATCAAATCGCAGGCCCCACTTACGGACGGTGTTCGTGACTTCGGCTTCATAGCTCCATGTGAGCCGATTCGGGGACTGGGGTTGCAAGTTGCGACACGGGGTTGAACTGGCTTGGTCCTGTAAAGAATGAGAAATACTGCTGGCTAGCATGTTCCGGTGGTTTGCTCGTGGTGACGAAATTATTAGAAGGCAATGGAATTACGACTGGTTGATGTTGGGTACTCCGAAAAAGGTGTAACGATGGAACGGTGATCGTGGTCTGGGTAAATAATCTCAGAAATAATAAATTCGTCCATTGAGCAAGCTTCACCACTGGTTTTATCAGAAAGTGCGTCTAGCCTCGTTTCTGCAATGTTTTCTCAGTGTTCGCACGCGTGTGCTTGAACTCGTTTCAAGTGCTGGCTTAGTCGTTGCCGGAGTATCTGCATATTTCCTGTAGTATCGAGATTTCAGGTCGCTAGCATATCAACTAGCTCGGTTTTCTTCATAAGGTATATCAAACCCAGATTTCTGAAGGGATTTCCTTCGTCTGGCGGCGGTTGGTCTGGCGGTGATCGGTCTGGCAGTGGTTGGTCAGGTAGGATTTGGGGCCTGATTATGGGATTCGCGGCGAATCGTTTTGCTAGCGAGTTTGATATTTTTCAATTATTGCGTTCGCTTTCGTCTTCTTCGTTTTGAATTCGACCAATTAACGAATTCGAAGGCGTATTTGAAATGTCATAATGTTTGCTGGCGAGTTGAAATCCGACAGCTTTTCATTGGCGGATTCACAGACGAAAGAGTGTTTATTCAGAGTTACCACCACTCGGCATTTTCTGATAGAGTGATTTTTGATAAGCTGGCTCAGGATCTCATGTTATTAAATTTGATTTATCTTTTTCAGTATTCTACAGTTAGTGCATAAAAAAGAGTTTATTTTCATTTCTGCATGTTTATTAACATTCTTCTTCTCATGCAAATTATAAAATGTAATCAATACTCTTGCAAAACAGACTGGATTAATGATAACCAAAAGATGTAGCTTCAAAAAAGGCCGCTATCAACTGCCAAAGTTCAGAATCTTCCATTAGAAGAACCTTTGTGTGAAAAATAAAATTTATTTTTATTATATGACTATTTTTTTCAGCAGCGGAGACTCATTTAAATTTTAACATGCGGCAACACTGTTCACATTATTAACTGGAATATTAAGTGTCAAATCACTGGAATATTGGAAGGCGTTTTCTCGCTTCGCCGCGAGTTCGTTAATAAGGAAATACGAAGCGAGTCGAATTTGAAAGGTCGAATTGAAAACGATCCACCGCGAACCACATAATCAGGCCCCTGGTCTGCTTCAAACATCTCATGGCGGGGTAGGTTAGCTATTTGGTAAGAAGAGTACTCATTGGAGATCGGTAAATGGGAAACGGTGGAATCTTTCGAAGATTCTCGATCGGTCGGCGGTGGCGGGCGGCGGCGGTGGCGGTGAGAATTCGGTTGAATCGTCGTAAGGTGTCTCTGCTCGGTCGCCACTTTGTGATGCTTAATTTACACGGGCTGGGGTATACTCGTCGGAATCCAAGTTCTGTCTGAGGAAAGCGCTGTAAAACTCAGTCTTAAGAAAACACCGAACTCCTTCCAATTAGTTTTTAACTTCTTCTTTATGTAACCTTTGGTAATTAATAATTTCAGTCTTGAATTTAAAAGTACATATCAATTCTGTTAATACTCTTATATACTGCTTATCTTTTATAGCAAGTTAAGTACATAGAATAGCGCCACGGCCTCGGAGTGAAGGGGACTCTCGGAAGAGGACAGCCTATAGCCACGGCCGAGGGGGATTCTCGGAAGGAGCTTAAATATCCTATCGCTCAGCCTCAAGGTGAGGGGAAATCTCGGAAGGAGGAAAACGAAACAATAAAGGAATATTCAGGCAAAATTAGGAACAATCTATATTGCCCTAAGCACCATAACTCGTTACCCATCAACTCGTAGCGGTGGGAGAACTACTCCTATCCTATTGTAGGAATAAGTTGCTTAACTTTCCTCCTTTATTTCACTTCCACTTCGCAACTTTTCGGTTAAAACAACATATGAATTATAAAAAACAGAAAAACTTAAAATAACGTGTATTTATCTTGTTGCCTTCGTTGATGTCACCAGCATATGAGTCGAGGTGATTTATAGTCTGGGCGGTACGCCACGGCCTCGGAGTGAAGGGGACTCTCGGAAGAGGACAGCCTATAGCCACGGCCGAGGGGGATTCTCGGAAGGAGCTTAAATATCCTATCGCTCAGCCTCAAGGTGAGGGGAAATCTCGGAAGGAGGAAAACGAAACAATAAAGGAATATTCAGGCAAAATTAGGAACAATCTATATTGCCCTAAGCACCATAACTCGTTACCCATCAACTCGTAGCGGTGGGAGAACTACTCCTATTGTAGGAATAAGTTGCTTAACTTTCCTCCTTTATTTCACTTCCACTTCGCAACTTTTCGGTTAAAACAACATATGAATTATAAAAAAACAGAAAAACTTAAAATAACGTGTATTTATCTTGTTGCCTTCGTTGATGTCACCAGCATATGAGTCGAGGTGATTTATAGTCTGGGCGGTACGGCTGCTTGTTGTTTTTATAGTCCGGGTGCACGGAGTTTTATTGCTTATTTTTTTTTTGTATGGCTGGTTGGTCGGGGTAGCAGGGCGTGAAGTGTAACGCTTCGATACCTACACACTGATATATTTTATGTAAAAGAATTATTTTTGTTTTGCTCCAAAACGGTGTCTCTCTTAGAACTTTTTTTTTTGTTATAAGAATTTCTCAAAAAATAAAAGTCTGATCAGCGTCCTGTTTTTTTTACAGCTGTTTGGCTGTCAGACAAAGCAAATGTTCAGCATGTTTCAACTAGAGCTTCCATTTGGAATCACATTACGTACGAAACGTGAGGTCGGAGCTTTTTTGTGATAGCATGCATTGAATTCCTATGGCTGAACTCGTAAACGTCAGGCGAAGCCAAAGATAAAGCGTTTTTGTGTGTCAGCTATCATTCATTCATTATGGTGGAGCTACAGTCCAAGCCGGACCAGGGCCTCATCCAAAAAGCGTCTCCAGCCAGCTCGGTCCCTAGCTAGCTGTCTTCAGTTTCGCACGCCAAGTTGGTTCAGGTCCTCTATCACCTGTGTCACGGTCTTCCTCTTCTGCGACGTTCTTTCGGGTTGGATTCGAAGACTCTACGAGCCGGAGTATTATTTTCCATTCGCTCTACATGTCCCAACCATGTAAGTCGTTGGACCTTAACTTTTCTGGCTAGGTCAGTGTCGTTGTACACCTCGTATAGTTCTTGGTTGAATCTTCGTCTTCATTCTCAATTTATGCAGACAGGACCAAAAATCAATCGAAGAATTTTTCTCTCAAAGCAGCCCAAAGCGTTTTCATCGGATGTTGTCATGGTCCATGTCTCTGCACCATACATGAGGACCGGGATGATGAGGGTTTTGCAGAATGTCACTTTAGTTGCTCGGGAGAGGATTTTACTACTCAATTGCCTTCTAAGTCCAAAGAAGCAGCGATTGGCAAGAGTGACTCTTCGTTTGATTTCAGCGCTGGTGTTGTTGTCTGGGTTGATAGCGGATCCCAGGTAGGTAGACAAAGTCCTTAACTACCTCGAAGTTAAATTTGTCTATGTTGATGTTTGCTCCAAGACGTCGATGTTGGTTGTCCTTTCTTGTTGACAGCATTAACTTGGTCTTGTCCTCGTTAACCGCTATACTCATCTTCCTGGCCTCCGTCTCAAGACGCTCCACTGACATCACTTTGTGTTCTTCCAATTATGCCAATGTCGTCTGCGTATCCTAATAGCTGGACGGATTTTTGAAAGATTGTGCCTCTGGTGTTGACATGGGAGCTTTGCACAATCTTTTCAAGAATGATGTTGAAGAAATCACATGACAACGCATCGCCTTGTCTAAAACCTTTTTTGACATCAAATGCGTCCGTTAGGTTTTTTCCGACCATGATGGAACAGCGTGAGTTTTCCATTGTCATCTTACACAGACGGACGAGTTTTTCTGGGATGCCAAAACTATACATTGCTCTATATAATTGGTCTCTATAGACGCTGTCATACGCGGCCTTGAAATCGATGAAAAGGTGGTAGGTATCGATTTGAAGTTCCTGGGTCTTCTCCGAGATCTGCCATAGAGTGTAAATTTTATCGATGGTGGACTTTCCGGGTCTGAAGTCACCTATCAGGTTGTTGACGAAGGGCTTCAAAGAGACGTGTACCTCTGTAGTTGGTGCAGTTCAGGGGATCTCCTTTCTTGAGGATCGGGCATACGCTGCTGAGGTTCCATTCATCGTGCATGCTTTCCTCCGACCAAATTTTGCAGATGAGCTGGTGCATGCTCCTAAGTCCTAACCAAATCATCTCCAGCTGCTTTGTACAGTTCGGCGGCTAGCCGGTCTGCTCCAGCGGCTTTGTTCGACTTAAGTTTAGATAATATCGCTATCTTCACTTCGTCCATGTCGGGTGGGTGGAATTGATGGCCTTCTGTACCCAATGGTTCTGTATTGCTGGCGGAGTTTTGCTCGTCATCGCCATTATACAGCTTGGAAAACTGGTCTTTCCATATCCTCAGCATTGACTGCGGTTCCACTACGATGATGTTCCCATGATGGTTTCTACAGGCTTCGGTTCTGGGTGTATAAGCCCTCGAGGTTTGTTTCACCATTTTGTGGAACTTTCGAACCTCGTTCCTGTTGTGACATTCCTCTATCTCCTCCATCGCTCGCTTCGCATGCTCCCTTTTTTTCTTTCTGAGAAGTTTATGCTCCTCCCTCCTTTTCTGCTCGTACAGCTTACGAACTGCTCGTGTCCTTCTTTGCAGCGCCGCTTTGTATGCCTCGTGTTAAGCAGCATGTGCTCGCCGGCACTCATCGTCAAACCAGGAGTTCCGTTGTGGTAGCGGTGTAAAACCTAGCACTTCAGAGGCGGCATCTCTGATGGCTGCTTGGCAGTGTTGCCACTGGTTCTCTATATCTGTGGCCACAAGCCATAACCGCTTAAGTCTATTTTTCATACTTTTCAGGAGAGCAGTTTAAAGTTTCAAAAATTCACTGGGATTAGGAAACTTGTTATATTTTGGTTTTTTGAATGCAAAAAAATAGAAGGGGTACTTTTTTATCCTGTGTGAAGAGTAAATAACTATTCGATTTTTTTTTTAAGAGTTATTTAAGAAAATAACACTTAAGCTCTTATGGCTTATTGCGAATTAAAAAAAAAAATTGCATATCTGCAGTTGAGTTGTTTTGCTATAAATATTTTTTTCAAACAAATTTCTTAAATTGAGTTAGGCTGTTATGGTACTTTAAAGTTTAATTATTTATTTGTCTATATGCAGTTAGGCCGTTTTGCCTTCAGTGAAATGTCGCGATAAAAGAGTTTATGCCGAGTTAAGTTTTTTTTAAACCAGTGTTTTAAACAATGAACACCATGGCGCAAAATTATAGTCCGCTAATGAACAACTTTAAGGGAATTTAGTGTGATACTAGATTAAAATGACGTTTGAATCATGTCTGAAACGTCATTTTAAGCTAGTTTCACACTAAACTTGTTCATTAGCGGACTATAATTTTGCGCCCATGATTTTAAGATACAGGCAATGCATTTAAAATAAAGGTTAAATTGTTTTATTTATTTATTTTTTATTAACAACACGTTATCCAAGCATTTAAACAATTGAGCCTTTTTTCATTTCTTCCACCATTCTTTGTGATGTCCAATCAATCTTTCAAAAAACAAAGGTCAAAAATGTATGTACATAATATGAAAAAAAAAAACATTTAAGCTACGTACATTTATGTATTATAATTGAAAAAAACGACAAAAAAAAATAAAACTGAAGAAGAAATAATTTATTATTTTTACTTCAGTTTTATTTTTTTATTTTTGGGTAAGCCTTTACGTGGCGGAGCAGCTTACGGTAACTACTACTGCGATGCTTAGAGCTATGCGATCGCGAAACTTGTTTTCGCAGCAGGGCCTCCCATGGTCGACAGGTCGAAGCGGAGTAGGCTGTTACTACTAATTAACCCACAACGAAGGAGTGTTCCCACCAAGGCACTTCCCACGAGGGACGGCAGCGGATGAATTTCTTTTTGGAATCAACGGTGGCGTCCTCAGTTCCAGTTAGGTCGAACTACTTGGTGAACACCTTTACGGGCTACTTCGACATATTTGAAGCACAGGTCGTAAAAGGAGCGGTTTTCCGGCTTTTGTACTTGGAGTCACATCAAGTACCTGGTACTCCAGGTTGGGGGTTGTACGTCGGGGTGACTTCCCGACTACATAGAAAAAAATCTAGTTGCGAAGCAACAACAGGCCTCCGAAACGATGAGGGACATATAAGGGACAACGAATTTCGGATATGCACGTGGAATGTTAGGTCCCTTAATGGACCGCGTGCTGCCGAACAACTAGCGGAGACCCTCAACTGCTACAAAGCAGATATTACCGCTATCCAGGAAATACGATGGGTTGGACCGGGAGAAAAGAAGATGAAAAACTGCGACATCTACTATGGGGATTGCTACCGGGAGAAAAAGCAGCGACTCTTTAAATGCGGATTCGTCGTGGGAAGCAGACTCAGGCAAGAAGTCTTGAGCTTCAAATGCGTAAGCGAACGCATCACGACGATCCGAATCAAGGCTAAATTCGGCAACATTAGCTTAATATGCGCGCATGCCCCCACAGAAGAGAAAAAGGACGACACCAAAGACGAATTCTACGAGCTCCTCGACAAAACATATGAGCAATGTCCCAGCTATCCCAAGTAACAATTTATCTTGTATAAGGTCCAATTCCTGAATATTTAGAAGCAATAGCTTCCATAGTGTTATTTTAAGGCTTATTTAAGGATGATTGTTTTTATTTTGCTTGAATAAGACCTTTTGTAATTTACTTATAACAGCCTGCAATTTGATAACCCAGATAAGGCCTCCTTGTGCAAATTATAACAAACTGCTTGCTCGAGATTGATTTACCGAAATCATATAAGGCCTCGCTTTGCTTCCTCGTGAAAGCGCAGTTAAAATAACTCGTATAAGGCCTTATTTTTGTTTTCTTATAACAGTCTGCAATTTGATAACCCAGATAAGGCCTCCTTGTGCAAATTATAACAAACTGCTTGCTCGAGATTGATTTACCGAAATCATATAAGGCCTCGCTTTGCTTCCTCGTGAAAGCGCAGTTAAAATAACTCGTATAAGGCCTTATTTTTGTTTCCTAATAACAGTCTGCAATTTGATAACCCAGATAAGGCCTCCTTGTGCAAATTATAACAAACTGCTTGCTCGAGATTGATTTACCGAAATCATGTAAGGCCTCGCTTTGCTTCCTCGTGAAAGCGCAGTTAAAATAACTCGTATAAGGCCTTATTTTTGTTTTCTAATAACAGTCTGCAATTTGATAACCCAGATAAGCCCTCCTTGTGCAAATTATAACAAACTGCTTGCTCGAGATTGATTTACCGAAATCATATAAGGCCTCGCTTTGCTTCCTCGTGAAAGCGCAGTTAAAATAACTCGTATAAGGCCTTATTTTTGTTTCCTAATAACAGTCTGCAATTTGATAACCCAGATAAGGCCTCCTTGTGCAAATTATAACAAACTGCTTGCTCGAGATTGATTTACCGAAATCATATAAGGCCTCGCTTAGCTTCCTCGTGAAAGCGCAGTTAAAATAACTCGTATACGGCCTTATTTTTGTTTCCTAATAACAGTCTGCAATTTGATAACCCAGATAAGGCCTCCTTGTGCAAATTATAACAAACTGCTTGCTCGAGATTGATTTACCGAAATCATATAAGGCCTCGCTTTGCTTCCTCGTGAAAGCGCAGTTAAAATAACTCGTATAAGGCCTTATTTTTGTTTCCTAATAACAGTCTGCAATTTGATAACCCAGATAAGGCCTCCTTGTGCAAATTACAACAAACGAAATGTCAATCGTGTCACTTCGCGTATGTATGTGTGATTGTTTTTTGATTGTTCATTTCAATACATGCGTACTCTGGTTTCCTTATGATAATTATTGCTCACTTAAGAAAGCGGACACTCTTAGGAATGTCAAGTTATCCGAGTTCAAATCTCATGGCATGTTCTTTTTTTTTTTGTTATTGAATGGAAAGGCTATTATTCTCTTAATGTCTCAAGTAAAAAATGTGGTATCGTATGTAAGGTTATCACCTGAATGATGGTAATTGATCAATTTTGTTTTCTTAAAAAATAAATTCAAATTATAGGTATATAATTTTACTACTTTTTTAATAAACTTTAAAGAATAGTAGATATTTTATGCATTTTATGTGTTCAAGTCAGTTTCCAATAAAGCTATCTGTATCTAATCTGGATGGATGGACAAACTTTAATCCACAACTTTTTTTAATTCAATTTTAATGTTTCACGAATTTAGTAAAATTATACATTTTGTCCCATAAAGTTTGAAAGAAATGAGTTGCAACAACTATATTCAAGTTTGCTACCCATAATATAGAAGTCGCAATAGCGCAGTGGATGAATGGTCGACTGATAAGCGGAGGGTCCCGAGTTCAAATCCCATAGGTAAACTCTAATATTTATTCTCAGTGTACAAAAAAATATAATTAATGAGAAAAATAACCGAATGTCCATGTTATGTCAGAAATAAAAGCAGCAAACAACAGAAAAATCGCAAAAGAAAAACAATTTCATGTTGAAAATAAATTTTTCTCTACTTTTGCAATAACTTGCATAAGGCCTTATCTTTACCGTTTTAAAGAAACTATTGCTTTCTGTATCAAGCTGTTATAAGGCCTTATTCGCAATTCTTGAAAGAAGCTATTGCTTCTTTAAATTAACTGTTATAAGACCTTGTAGAGATTTCTTCCGAGAAGCTATTACTTCTTTAAATCAATTGATATAAGGCCTTGTCATAATTGATTTAAAGAATCAATGGCTTGCATAACTTACGCCAAACGTATTTGTATAAGGTTTCATAAAAGCAAGATACAAATCAAGAAATAGCTTCGCTTAAGCCTTATAGAAGTTAAATTGTTACTTGGGATGACCATGAAAATTGTCCTCGGCGATTTTAACGCAAAGCTGGGAAAAGAAGGCATCTTTGGAAGAACAGTCGGAAAGCACAGCCTGCACGACACCACTTCCGACAACGGATTCAGGCTGATCGATTTTGCTGCGGGCGAAATGTTGTGGTAGCAAGCACCTGGTTCCCACATCTCAACATCCATAAAGGTACATGGAGATCTCCTGATCAATCAACCGTCAACCAGATTGATCACATTGCGATCGACGGGAGGCACTTTTCCAGCATTCAAGATGTTCGAGCTTTCCGAGGAGCCAACATCGACTCGGACCACTACCTCGTTGTAGCCAAGGCAGTGCTACGAATATCCCGACAACGGCCAAAACAAAGAAATGCTGCAAGAAAATTCGACGCCGGACGGCTACAATTGCAAGAGATCGCCAGATCCTTCTCTGATCGAGTGTCAAGTAACCTCTTAAAGAGTCCTATGCCGCCAACATCAAGTATCGAAGACCAGTGGCAACATTGCCAAAATGCAGTTAGAGATGCCGCCTCTAATGTGCTGGGTTTCACACAGCCACCAAAAAGAAACCCCTGGTTTGACGAAGAATGCAGGCAGGCCCATGCAGCCAAGCAGGAGGCATACAAAGCGGCGCTGCAAAGAAGGACAAGAGCTGCTCGTGAGCTCTACGAGCAAAAGAGGAGAGAAGAACGCCGGCTTCTCAGGAGAAAAAAGAGAGAGCATGAGAAGCGTCAGATCGAAGATGTTGAGAGAGCCAACAGCAGGAATGAAGTTCGGAGGTTTTATCGGAAGGTAAAACAGCTGGCTCAAGGTCATCGAACAAGAACCGATGCCTGCAGAGATCAACAAGGGAACATCATAGTAGAACCGCAGTCAGTGCTGGGGATTTGGAAAGACCACTTCTCTAGACTGCATAACGGCGACGACGAACAGAACCCCGCCGCCGTCAGACACTGACAGGACTGTTTAAAGCAGCAGGCGACGATCTAGATAGGAGCATGCACCAAATTATCTGTAAGATATGGTCGGAGGAATGCATGCCCGATGAATGGAACCTCAGCATTGTTTGCCCGATCCTGAAAAAGGGAGATCCTCTAAACTGCGCCAACTACAGAGGAATCAGTCTGCTTAATATCGCCTACAAGATCCTCTCTGCCGTAATATGTGAACGTCTGGAGCCTTTAGTCAACAATCTGATTGGTCCTTATCAATGTGGCTTCAGGCCAGGAAAGTCTACCATCGACCAAATTTTCACGTTGCGGCAGATCCTGGAAAAAACCTATGAACTCCAAATCGATACCCACCACCTCTTCATTGATTTTAAGGCCGCGTATGACAGCATCTACAGAGACGAACTGTATAAAGCTATGTCTAGTTTTGGCATCCCTGCCAAGCTCGTTCGCTTGTGCAAAATGACGATGGAGAACTCACGCTGCTCTATCAAGGTTGGCAATGAGCTTTCGGAATCATTCGACGTCAAAAAAGGATTCAGACAAGGCGATGCACTGTCGTGCGATTTCTTTAACATCGTTCTTGAGAAGATAATCCAAAACTCCACCGTCAACACTAGAGGCACTATCTTCTATAAATCTGTTCAACTTCTCGCGTACGCCGACGATATTGATATAATGGGAAGAACACAGCGTGATGTCAATGGCGCCTTTGTGAGAATTGAGACAGAAGCGGCAAAAATGGGTTTAGCGGTAAATGAGGGAAAAACGAAGTAGGTACATGCTGTCTTCGGACACCCAACATCGACGGCTCGGACAGAACGTCACAATAGACGCATACAACTTCGAGGTAGTTAAGGAGTTTGTCTACCTAGGCTCCGCTATCAACACGGGCTTATTGCCACAGCGCTGAGATAAGACGAAGAATTACTCTTGCTAATCGCTGTTACTTTGGGCTAAGAAAGCAACTGAGTGAAAATTACATTGAACCCAAAAAGTATCGAATTTTAGTAGCGATTCGTAGTGGTTGAATGTAAAATCCCATCACTTTTAAATGTTTCACTATTTGTTTTGTTTGGATGCGACCGGTCACACAAGCCTAAATCAAGTTATGACTCATCTCCCCACGATTTTGAATTTAATTTATTCGAGACAAAAAAACCTATGTCTACTTAGATTCGCGATTTTTCAAATTCAAATACGGAATAACAGCCTAACTCGAGGTATTATTTTGAAATTACTAGAATGGAGGATGCCATAACAACCTATCTTAAGTTAGGTGCACTAAAAATCTAAAATTTAATTTTCCATAACAGCCTAACTCAAATTAGGAAAATTATTTTTTTATTTTGCATTGGGGAATAACAGCCTAACTTGAGTTAAGAAATAGAAAAAAATACAATTTTTAAATATGGGAAGACAAAAACTTTCCTAACTCAACTTATGATTTTATGGCAATTTTTTTTTTTTTTTTTATCTAGATCATAGTAGTTTATCTTGAGATAGGTTTTTATGGCAAATCTAAATATTTATACTTAAAAAACTTAACTTAAGTTATGAAACCGCCGTTATGAAAAATCATATATTTTTCAAGTTAAGTCTTTTTGGCTTATGACATTTTTAAAAAACTGACTTAAGCTGTTAGGTTTTTTGTTTATAACTTTCGTTTAAGAAAAGATACAGATCTAAAATTTTGAGTGACGATAGAGTTTAATTTTCTTAACACGGCTACATTAATAAGTCATTTACGACCTAACTCGACTTAAGCGGTTATGGATTGTGACCACAGATATTTTGTGCTGGCAGCAAAGGACTTCTGAGTAGATTTTCGGAGACGATTGTAGCCGCTTGACGTCGAATTTCCTCCTAGCATTTTCGCGTGTTGGCCTTGATCGGGATACCCACATTCGTACCTTGGCTACAACAAGGTAGTGGTACAAGTCGATGTTGGCACGTCGGAATGTGCGGACATCTTGCTAGAGAAGTGTCGTGCGTCGATCGCGATGTGATCAATCTGGTTGACGGTTGATTGATCAGGAGATTTCCATGTCCCCTTGTGGATATCGAGATGTGGGAAACGCGTACTTGCTACCATTACGTCTCGCCCCGCAGCGAAGTCGATTAGCCTAAATCTGTTATCGGAGGTGGTGTCGTGTAGGCTATGTCGTCCGATTATTCCACCAAAGATTTCTTCTCTACCCAGCTTAGCAGTAAAACCTCCAAGAACAATTTTAAAGTCATATCTA
The DNA here is from genome assembly GCA_943590905.1 of Sphaerophoria taeniata. Taxonomy (NCBI): domain Eukaryota; kingdom Metazoa; phylum Arthropoda; class Insecta; order Diptera; family Syrphidae; genus Sphaerophoria; species Sphaerophoria taeniata. The sequence goes on along the minus strand of OX016540.1, from coordinate 233,414,151 downwards.
GCTAGAGCATTGCTCATAGGTCTTGTCGGGGAGCTCGTAGAACCTGTCTTAGCCTTGATGCGGATTGTCGTGATGCGCCCATTCACTGAGTTGAAACTCAATACCTTTCTCCTGAGTCGAATCCCAACTACAAATCCACATCCAAATAGACGCTGATTTTGTGTCCGGTAGCAGTCGCCGTAGTAGATATCACAGTCGTTCATTTTACGTAGGCTCGGACCATCCCATTGCATTTTTTGGATAGCAGTTATATCTGCTTTATAGCAGTCAAGGGCTTCCGCTAATTGTTCGGCTGCACGTGGTCTGTTAAAAGACCTAACATTCCAAGTGCAAAACCGAAATTCGTTGTCCTTAAAGCTGAAATCGTTTGCGTGGGTCGTCATTATTAATTCCGTCCGTATCCGAGGCTTGTTGGTGTTTTGGAACCATGCATGTTTGAACAAGAGCTTCCATTTGGAGTCACATTACGTACGACACGTGAGGTCGAATTACTATGGCTGAACTCGTAAACGTCAGGCGAAGCCAAATATAAAGCGTGTTTGTGTGTCAGCCATCAATATCACTAATTGCCAGTCCCTTGTTGAATGTCTTCCTAAAAAAGTTCATGAAAAAAAGATGAGCCTTTTTGTTATTTCTTCATTTTATTTATTTAAGATACATCCGGTGTTATTTTTTGTGATTAACATTTTATTCTTTGAATTTATTTAATTTTTCTTCCTCACATAATAAATAATCTAAATTTAAATCGTGAACTACCATAACTTTAACAATATTACTAAAGAAAAATAAAATTTGTTTCGAACACAATAATGCATAATTTTAATTTGTTTAAATATATTTCCATAACGTGTATATGTTGTTGTTTTTTTACTTTTAAAGCAATAAATACAAAAAAATAAACAATAATTAAATAAATTGAAGAAAAAAAAAATCATTATCGTTATTATCCATTGCACTCTCGAGAGATGATTTATTTAAAACAAAAAAATTGTTTACTTAACTTAATAATATTGCAAATAGGAAACAAAACATCTAACCAAACAAAAAAATTGTTACGAAATTTATGAAAAAGAAAAAAACTACAAAAGTTGTGCATGCAAATGTTTCCAGCTTCAAGCAAAACACAAAAACAAGCAAATAAAGAAAATGTACTAAAAATGTACTAAATACATACAAATAAATACAATAGTTTCTTTGCGGTTTTAGTTTACGTTTAAACTTTTAAATAAGCGGAAACATCAATAAAATATGATTACTTTCGTTTAAAAATAAATTTTGTATAAGAATTTATTGTAAATTTAGTAAATTAATAATTTTTGCTACACATTTTGTTTCTGTTTATTATCCCTTCCCACAATTTACAAAGATATCGTCAATTAAAAATATATAAATTGTTGTTTTTACATTTATTTATATTTTTTTTTGCTTATTTTGAATTTATGTTTTACTATGAAAATATTTATTTATTTTTTTTATCATAATTTGCATTCAAAAGCTTTACAAAAAATTTATTTAAATATTTTTTTTTAAATTTTCTTCTCATATTTTTTTAATTTTACAAAAAAAAAAGAAAACAAAAAAAACATTCATGTACACATTTAAATAGAAAACTATTTCATTGATGCTGGTGTTGTTTTGTTTTAGATTAGGATTAGCATCGTTTCGATGGTGGTATGAGATGCTCGGGCAGGACGTTTGGCAACTCATTGCCATCCAGTTTGACGTTGATTAAGTGCATTGATAGAGCAAACTCGTCGTTATCGAGGAAACCATCGCCGTCAACATCGGACAGCTTCCAGATTTTACTGAGTACTGAGTTGGGTAGTTTTGATTTGATCAGTTCCTGTTTGGCAGCTGGAAATGTAATAAAAAGAAGAAAAATGTGTTGTGTACTACGGGGTAACCAAAGGAGGAAAACTTTTAAGTAGTTTTTTTGCATTTAATCTTTAATAGCATACAAATTCAAGAATGTTCACACAATACAAAATTAAAACAAAGACAGCTATTACATGGTCTTTTTCGAATTTTCTTTTCAAATTCCTTTCATTGAGTCGAACACTATTACACCATGACACTATAATAAAAATTTCCTTGGAGTGAAAAGTATAAAAATTTGCCTGCGACTCACCGGGCTCCGAATTTGCCGAGTTGAAGAAGCTGAGTAAGGTCAAAGATTTTCGAGAATTTTCACCAGATGAGTCCTGAAACTAAAGGGCGACCCATATCCCTACCCTTCCCCAATCCTTTTCCACTCCAACAAAGGTTTAGCGCAAAAGCTAACTTTTGTCACCAACTCCTCTCCCACCTCCCACGTTGGTACGCCGAAAAAGCTGTTCGACGTTCCTTATCCATATACTTCAGAACGATCTCAAGATTGTCTGTCGTTTCCTTCCATCTCTCTGTAGCACGACTAACGCTGTCTAATAGCTGCTAGTTCTGCTATTCGCCTGAATCTCTCTTCACAGTGGACTAACAATAACATTGGCCACTCTGTTATTCTTAATTATCTAGAATCAATTCCAAAGCACACAGACTACACCATTCCCCAACTACAGTTCGATTCCAAACTTCTATACCTTCCAGATCTTTTGGGAAAATAGAACATTCCTGGAAGACGAGGCAATCCACTGCTATACAGATGGATCGAAAACTAGTGATGGGGTTGGTGGAAGTGTGTACTCCGAACGACTAAAACTAAGTCTCTCATTCAGCCTTCCACATCATTGTAGCTCAGGCAGTACTTTTGGCGATTAAAGAGGACCTGTCCTGGCTCAGAGAAAACGTGGTATGTATCTACATCTGATATCCGGATTTTCTCAGATAGTCAGGCAGCTATAAAATCCCTGGCCTCTGTCTCTACAAACTCAATTACGGTCCAAAACTGTCGATCGTCTCAAATGGAGATGGCACAACAGTTTAACATTCACTTTCACTGGGTGCCGGGCCATAGTGACATTCCAGGAAACTGCAAAGCCGATGAACTCGACAAATATGGTACAACATTATACCCATTAAACCACAAATGGCTAATGTTGGTATACCAATCGCTACATGCAAACTTTTGCTACAACAAGATGCTAGTAAGAGAACTAACATCAGGTGGAATAAAATAACCACCTGTCAGGCGACGAAAAATATTTGGCCAAATCTGGACTTAAAGAGATCTAGGTGCCTGATATCTCTAAGCGGATTGCATATAAGCGACTGGGCGTATTTTGTAATGATTTCTGCAGAAGCTGCATGGATGAGGAGGAGGAGGAAACAGTTTTTCACCTCCTCTGCACCTGTCCAGCTCTGGCTCATAAACGCATGATTCACTTAGGAGAATACTTTTATAATGATCTAAACGATCTCGAACACATTAGTTCTTCTACGTTTCGTAAGGAACTCTTATTGGTTTAATTGAGCTTTCGAAGAAAGCCTTTTAGATTCATGTTGTATCACAATGGGCCTTCAATTGGCCAAAGGCCCGGTGCACACACGCGATTTTTTGTCGCGGCGTTATCGCAGCGATATCACAACTATCCAGTACACAATTGCGTCATTTTACCGCAGGTTTCAATCTTAAGATTGAGTTTGTCTTTCAATAGTGTAGGTTTACAGGAAGAAAAGATTTATTTTCGCGTACCTCGTGCATAAAAGTTACGTTCTTAATAAAAAGAAACGACGTCACTTACGTAAATGACCATCGGCTAAGAAAAGGGCTATTTTATTCATCGTTTCAAAATATGAGACAAAATCCTTAAAATTTGTTTGACTATTTTCGAATAAGTGTAAGATCTTTTGATGAGTTGGCGGTTAAAGTTTCAGCAAAAATCAAAATCAAAATCAAATAAAAAGAAACCAGTATCAAAATCATCCATATTTTCTCTTTCAATTTGATAAAAACTTGCGGTAAAAAAACGCATGTGTGCACTGCACAATAGAAAACAATGTAAATACTACAAGTCACAAATGCGATTTTTTGTCGCTGCGACATCGCTGCGATATCGCAGAAACTTTTGCGTTATTTTACCGCAGAAATGTCGCTGGATATCGCAAGTGTGTGTGCACCACTCCATTTGATTGTGAGTACCGATGTCGCAAAAGCGATATCTCCGCGACAAAAAATCGCGTGTGTGCACCGGACCTAAGTGTGTCTTTTAACATCCATGACAGCCACTTTAACCTAACCGGGCAAATTATTTTCCATTTTATCTTTTCGAATTTTGTATTCTACGTTGGTGCAACGTAGTTCGAAAAGAGTCACGACTCATGGGTCATCGTCCGGCTCAAGTCCGGTATTACACGGCGCGTGTTTGGTCTCACGTGAATGAAGTGCGAAAGAGAAAGGATGAACGAAAAGATGAAACAGAAATAAATCTACCTGAAATGACTGATGAATTCAAATTGAACAAAGAATTAACTTCTGAATTCACTTTAAATTATAGGTCTCTTCTTTTACTCCCGAAAACTCATTAAAACTCCTTAATTCTAACACTTTTCTATTCCTTTACACAAGTTGTTTGTTAGTTTTGTCACTTTGGAAGGAGACAAATATTTCCCCTATCTCCCGATCTTTCACGCAAACATGTCTTACGGGAGATTTTGTGCGTTTTGTCAAACCATAAGAAATACGACGTTTGATATAATTTTGCACATTTGTGAGATTGCCTGTCAAGTGTTCTTTTACTTTTTAGGAGAATCACAAAATTTCATCCCCACTCCTCGATATTTGACAGTTTTTACAAAAACTCCCGAAAAAGTAAAAGAACGGACCTAATAGAATGCCGTGCCTAGTAAATTTGTGAGATCTTTGGCTTCCATTTTTGATATCGAAATTATTTTTTGTAATATCTAAACACTTCAGCAAAGAAGATGAAATGAAAAGAACTGTCAAATAAACACGCAGGACTGAAATGAGAAAGAGGCTTGGTATAATAACGCGCGCTTTACGCAATGCCTGTTCAAAAGAAAATAGACAAAACTTGCGAATTAAACTCGAGCAATGCTAAACACTGTTCTGAAGGTCACTCACAGTGCCGTCGACTTTGGGTTTTAGGGTAGGTTAGGTTATAGGTTATATGCATGATATGACCCATGAGATCTTTCGCGTCTCTGCTATATCGGCGAATGAGTTCTTGGATTTTTGTTGCGTTTTCCTAAGTTGTAGTAGTTTTTGAAGCACTTGAACTTGGCTCATGAAAAACCGACGTGCGACCACGTTGGTACTCGTTAAATCAATTTTTGACGGTCGCTATGGAAGGAGAAGTCACCCTACACAGCAACCAACGCAAAAACGAAAAACGACTGATATCGTCTTGCTTATTTTCCATTTTTTTTTTTCAAATTCACGGACACTCCCGCTTCCAAACGTAAGGTCAAAAAAAAGTTCGAACTAACTGAAATTTTGACAGTAGCCGTCTACGGCAATGTTATAGGCAATAGTAAATTGCTCTTACGTTACAGACGCCAACAGGCTTTGAATTTTCGTTCCCCTCGTAAATAGGCGTATACCTTACATGTGGCAGCACATTTAGATTGACTGATTTATGTCACAATAAACTCTCTTCTACTATTTATTTTAGTTTTAAATCGGAGAACTGATGGGATAACATGACAGTGTGTGCCAAACATATCATTTTTGTGTGCAGTTTTTTTGTCTGAAATAAGGAGCCTTAAAAATAATTAAATAGTGATGCGACAGATTTTGAGGGCCAAGGACTAAGTGGCTTTCTCTCATCAACAATTATCTGGGGCGTGTGAAGAATTGAGGGGATCTACAATTTAACGCCGATTGCTAACGGCAAAGTTGAGAAGCCCTTTTTCATGAAAGATTGATAGTTTGATACTCTTGGAAGTTTTGTCAGTTCTTCGCAAGAGGCAGTGCCCGTGAAAGATGAAATAAAAACTATGATCACGTGTAGGACTCGAACCCACGACGTTTTGCTTAGCAGCACGCACCGTACCACTAAGCCACGGACAATAAAAAAAGCATATACATTAAATAAAACAATCTATAAAAGAACACGTATACGCCCGAGTGTACATTTTCATTGCATCTGTATCTAGTAAAATACGACATCTCTATATGTAACGGGTGTTTTTTTTTCGAGGTATAGAACTTTAAGTTGCCATTACTTTTCAAGACGGCGACCGATTTAACACCTGTCAAGTGATTTATTCTCAGTTTGGTTTGGCAATTCATCATGAATAGACTCACGCCTGAACAACGCTTGCAATTTTATTTCAAAAATAATGGTTCATGCGGAGTACGTATCGCGCACTACGTCCATTTTATCATCGACAAAATCGTCCATCAGAGCAGTTAATTCGATTAACCATGGAACGTTTTCGCACCACGTTTACTCTAATTGAAAACTCGCATCCCCAGAGACGCCGTACGGTGCGTACAGAAGAAGCTATTGCTACTGTAGAGCGTAGCATTGAGGAAGACCCGAATGCCATCCGCCATCGAGCACAGGAATTGAATCTGTGTCCATCCACTTTTTCATTCCTGAATTGAACAATCATGATGCCCAGGAGCTGTGGTTCCAACAAGACGGCGCAACATGTCACACAGCTCGTGCCACAATCGATTTATTGAAAGACACGTTTGGTGACCGCCTAATTTCACGTTTTGGACCTGTGAATTGGCCTCCAAGATCTTGTGATTTAACACCGCTAGACTATTTTCTGTGGGGTTATGTAAAGTTATTGGTCTATGCGGATGAGCCACAAACGCTTGACCATTTGGAAGACAACATTCGCCGTGTTATTGCCGATATACGGCCACAAATGTTGGAAAAAGTCATCGAAAATTGCACGTCCAGATTGGTCTACATCCGAGCCAGCCGTGGCAGTCATATGCCAGAAATCATATTTAAAATTTAGTGCCACAAGATTATCTTTCGAATAAATAAAAAATCATGTCAATCGAATATTTCATCGTTGTTTTATTGCAATTTAAAGTTCTAATAATAATAGAGTGGTGCGACAGCTCTTGAAGAGCCAAGGCCTAAGTCGCTTACTCTCATCAACAATTCTCTGAGTGCGTTTGAAGAATTGAGGGGACCTACAATTTAACGCCGATTCCGAACGACAGATTGATACTCTTGGAAGATTTGTCAGGTCTTCGCAAGAGGCAGTACCCGTAAAAGATGAAATAAAAACTTGGCCTGAGTAGGACTCAAACCAACGACGTTCTGCTTAGCAGCCAACGCACTTACCAAGTAAGCTACGGGCAACAAATTTAAAGTTCTACACCTCTAAAAAAAACATCATTTATATAAGACTTTTATCTGTCCAAAGCTTGAGTACAGTTCCCATCTTTGGGCTGGTGCTACATACTTAAGCCTCTTGGATGGTATACAAAAAAGAGCCCTAAGAACGATTGATGAAAGAGACATCACTGACTCATGCTCTCCTTTAGATCACCGCCGTCGTAACCTTTGTGTATCTCTCTGTTCTATCGTTACTTCTAGTGTTAGTGCTCTAGTGAAATATCCAGTTGCACTTCTGGGAATGTCCATCAGTTCACCCTCGAGTCCAACTTCGGACGTTCTCTCAAGTATAGAGAACGTTCTTTAGCCGTACTACGCTAATTAGACCAGGGTAGATAATTTTTGAAAGCGAAAAAAATCATAGTAGAATAAAACAAATTAGAAAAGGTGGGGAATGCGATAAAAATCATGGGAAAAATAAATTACGGGCGATCCGATTTCGGGAAGTGGGTGCGGGGCGGGCATTAATGGGGAAAAGTGGCTTATCTCGATTTCCTGCAAAATTAGAGGTCTTACGGAAAAATGATCAATAGCAAAAATGTAGACAACAAAAAGATCTACAACTTTTGTTCAGACAAGTTGTTCACATAACCTCAAAATATATGTGAAAAATTCAAAAAACCATGTTTTTGGTTTTTTTATTTTAATCTTTTTCAAAAAAAAACATTTTTTCTACGAAATTTGGTGAAAACTTTCCTTATTTTATCCCAGATACCTTGTAATTTATTTGGTTAAAAATATTAATTTTTTCATCTTATTTTGACATAATATCAAAAAACTACCCTAATTTTGAATCGAAAATTCACGTGTCAAAATATCGCCTTTTTTCAAAAAGTCGGCATGCTCTCTGCTCTTTCAAATGTTTACTTTTTGATGATGTAAGAAAATGCATATATTACCATGGTAAGTATTCTCAGAAAATGCAAAAAATTGAAAAAACTCGAATTCGATTTTTTTTTTGCAACAATCGATGTAACCGTAATGTTCTTTCCATTATCATATATCTCTGTTAGTGATGGGTCAAACCGAGGGCAAACCGAATAGGTAATCCGTGTTGACCCGTTCAGCTCGTGTTATACACCGGGAGCTCTCAATCCTGAAAGTGCACTTACACGGATCTCAAAATTTCTTATATTAAAAGATAGTTTATAGAAATACCAACAAATTAAGCCCGGTATGACGAGGGTTATCCTGGCACCAGTATTTTTTGCAATTTTTTGCATTATTAATAATTATTGATAATTTGCACTTATCGCGGATTTTAATTTTAACTAGCGCATATTATTGGAAATTTAATGTGCTTTCAGGAAAAAATGGTATGACAGCTGCCATCCTGGCACCAATGTCTGTCATACCTATTTTAAAATTTTGTCACTCATATGTTTTTAAAATAGGTATGAGACATTGGTGCCACGATGGCAGCTGTCATACCATTTTTTCCTGAAAGCACATTAAATTTCCAATAATATGCGCTAGTTAAAATTAAAATCCGCGATAAGGGCAAATTATCAATAATTTATTAATAATGCAAAAAATTGCAAAAAAAATACTGGTGCCAGGATAGGCCTCGTCATACCGGGCTTAATTTGTTGGTATTTCTATAAACTATCTTTTAATATAAGAAATTTTGAGATCCGTGTAAGTGCACTTTCAGGATTGAGGGCTCCCCACCTATTAGCAATCCGAGTTAGCTAACTCGAGTTGAAAAGAAAAAAATAAGCAGAGCTAACTCGAGCTAGGGCGAACCCTTACCGCCAAATTATCGTAAGCGACAAAACCCAATTTGCTTATTAAACATGTTTTAAAACAAGGGTTTGCTAGTAAATTAGATCAGAACAAAAACATAAAATGTAAAAAAAGAGCCAAGTTCTCTTATGTGCGAACAACACTGTGTAAACAGTTAGCCACCAAAAGTAATGAGATCTAAAAGAACGCCAAGTTCTGATATGTAAAAGTGTTATATTTAATATTTTAAATCATAGAAAATAATACAACAATATTAAAAGAAAATAGAAAATAGTTTGGATGAAAATTTACAAGTTCACTGTTCAAGTTTTAAAATGTTATTAATCACGCTTCAAACAAAAACTTGCCAAGTGAACTTGTAAATTTTCATCCGAACTATTTTCTATTTTCTTTTAATATTGTTGTATTATTTTCTATGATTTAAAATATTAAATATAACACTTTTACATGTCAGAACTTGGCGTTCTTTTAGATCTCATTACTTTTGGTGGCTAACTGTTTACACAGTGTTGTTCGCACATAAGAGAACTTGGCTCTTTTTTTACATTTTATGTTTTTGTTCTGATTTCACATCTTTTTGCAAAGTTTTTTTTTTTTTTTTTATGGAAGCATTATGCAAACTTTAACAATATAATTGCTCTGCCAATTAATAAATAAATAATATATAGGTTAGGTTTGACTGGCTGTCTAGATGTCACATTCAGACGTCAAGGGTCCATTGTGAAACCCATAACTCATGGACTTTTATGTAGTTAAGCAAACCATAATTCTAATTTTCAACATCCTATGACCATTTTAAGAAAGTGGGTGGCTGCCATGCCCCTTTAATGAAACTGCAATTTTGTACTTATATTTTCTCTTATACTCACCCGAAACCCTATCAGAATTTCGAATTTAAACATTTTCGAACATTTTAACAAAGTGGGCGGATACCACGCCCCTAAATGGAAATAGATTTTTTTCTCATTTTTTTTTATGTTTTTCAACCAAAACCTTACAAGAATTCCAAATTTCAACATCCTACGACCGTTTTACGATAGTGGGCGGAAACCACGCCCCTAAATGAAACCAAAATATTTTCCTTATATTTTTCCTTATATTCAACCGAAACCCTGTAATAATTCCGAATTTTAAGATCCTACGACCAGTTTTAGAAAGTGGGCGGATACCACGCCCCCTGAATGAGCAAATTGAAATTTTCGATTTTTTCCTTTGTATGCACCCGAAAACCTACCACCGTACCAAATTTTAAGATTCTGCCATTGTTAGAAGTGCTTCATAATTTTGATGATCAGTGAGTCAGTGAGTCAGTCAGTGAGTCAGTCAGTGAGTCAATTACGGTTTTTGAAATTTTTGTTGTTCAATATCTCAGGAAGTAGTGGTTCAACAAAATTATTTTTTTTACAGGGCCTTTGTGCCCATGAAGTTAATACGTAATTCAAATTTGAAGCTTCTAACTCTATGGGTTCAGAAGTTATGGGGGGTTAAAAATGTGCTTGAGTTCGATCCTGTAAAAAGGGGGTAGTGCTAGAACTTGGCTGGGCACTACCGTGCCCTTTGATTTGAGGCATTGAGAGCAGTAGTGGCGTAACCCTCATTTTTCCAATTTTGAGTTTATTGCACTAAAATGACCAAAATTAAATTTTTTTTTTCGATGCAGAAGTGGCGTAACTCATTTTGCTTCATTAGCCAACACAAAATTGGTAAAATACTGTTTCTGTACGCAATTTTTAATGCGACAGAAATGGCGTAACCCGCTTACGCCACTTCTGCATTATGAATTTTTTTTAAAATTAATCGATTCCAAACACATACGCCATTTCTGCACCAAAATTTTACAGTAAGCTAAATTAATCATAGATTGGTACAAAGATTCTAACACAGGTCCGGTATCAGAGCGGTTATTCCGAAAACCAAAAAATAAATAAAATTTTGATTTCAACCTATCATTTCATGCTCCAACAAAAGATTCTTGCAAGAAATATGACTTTCTTAACAATAAGCTTAAGTTTGCGACTGATTACGAGGAGCCTCAAAAACAAATTGGACATGAACTACATCTTAGAAAGCCGAGTCTGCTAGAAATGGCATGAGAGAAGACGCGGCAAAATCAAAGAAATCTAATGACGATATGTCGATATGTTTCTGTTAGCGATGGGTCAACTCAGTTTGCTAACTCGAGTTAACTCGGTTTATTTTTTGGAGTTTACTCCTTTAGAATCGATTCATATATAGACCCCGGTATGGAAAAAATATGGATAGGAAAATCAATCATTGAAAAAAACGTTATAAAAAATTGTCTACTAACGCTTTTTTTAACTCTTAATAACTTTAAACCTACTGGATCGATTTAGATGAAATTTGGTAGTAAGACAGACTAGAATCTGGAGAAGGGCACACGGTGTTTTTTAACGCAATAAAAGGGGTCGAAAAGGTCACAAGGGGTTGAAATGTTAGGTCAAAGTTTGTATGAAGGTCGATTAGGTTAGAAGTTTAAAACTAATTTTTATGGCTTTTGACTAAACATAAATAAGTATGACATTCAAAGTTAAAAAAAAAAATAACCGAGGGGGGGTGAAAATAGGGGGTGAAAGTTTTAGTGCCACGTCGAATCTATTTTATTGAACAGAGATTTCAACGTAGAACGGTGAAATTTTCACACATGATACAGAATTTCATGCTCTTCAATTTATTATACTTTAATTATAACGGTAACTCATTAATATGGCCAATTAAGACATTTTCACATAAATTGGTATGTAAGTTTTAATCCTATAGACTGGTTGTTGATATTTCCATATGTCAAATCTACATGAAATAACGGTGATTTTGATACCTCATTTGTAAGGATACGTTTCGTACAAGCCTCACAATCTCGATTTTAAAATAAATATAATTGCACACAAACGACCTGCTTGGTTCGTACGAAATCACACATCACCTGTGGGAGAATCCCGCTATGGCCAAAATTCGATCGTTGTTTTTGGATTAAAAACATCCCAGCGTGCGTTTTAATAATCGGATCTTCAAGATTAAGATCTCTTAAGAAGCACAAGGCTTCAGGGTTCAGGCTTTAATTCAATGTACAATTCAATGATATTCAATTCCATTTTATATGCAATAATGCACGATAAATGTGGACCCATTTGAATTTTCATCATTAATTAATGAAAAGTTGATAAGAAATGTAACTGTTCTGAAAACGTAATGATGCAGTTTTAGAGATTTTTTCATTATTTACAAAAATGCTTGTAGAAGTAACTACATTGATTCATTAAAAAATACGTAAGAACGTTTTAAACAAAGTTGTTGACATTCATATTGCTTCCCATAAGTATTTAAGTATAATATACATATTTTATCAAATTATTATGAATAGATGTATGAATATATGAATTCAATCCTTTGCGTATTATATATTTTAAAATCAAATCATTTTTATTGAGTGAACTCCAGTCGCGCGTCGGAGCTGACACGTTTTTTTTTCAACTCGGGTTAGCTAAATTGGTTTGCCAACTCGAGTTGAAGGGGTCAACTCAGTTTACCTATTCGGGTTGCAAACTCGGTTCGCTAACTCGGTTTGACCCATCACTAACAGAGATTTATGATAATGGAAAGAACACTACGTTTACATCGATTGTTGCAAAAAAAAAATCGAATTCGAGTTTTTTAAATTTTTTGCATTTTCTGAGAATATTTATTATTAATGTATACATTTTCTTACATCATCAAAAAGTAAAGATTTGAAAGAGCAGAGAGCATGCCGACTTTTTAAAAAAAGGCGATATTTTGACACGTGAATTTTCGATTCAAAATTAGGGTATTTTTTTGATATTATGTCAAAATAAGACGAAAAAATTAATATTTAAATAATTAAATAAATTACAGTGTATCTGGGATATAATAAGAAAAGTTTTCACCAAATTTCGTAGAAAAAATGTTTTTTTTTTTTTTGAACAAGATAAAAATAAAAAACCAAAAACATGGTTTTTTGAATTTTTCACATATATTTTGAGGTAATGTGAACAAATTGTCTGAACAAAAGTTGTAGATCTACATTTTTGCCATTGATCATTTTTCCGTAAGACCTCTAGTTTAGCCGGAAATCGAGGTAAACCATTTTTCCCCATTAATACCCTCCCCCCACCCACTTCCCGAAATCGGATCACCCGTAATTTATTTTTCCCTTCATTTTTATCGTATTCCCCACCATTTCTAATTTGTATTATTCTACTGTGATTTTTTTCGTTTTTTTTTTCCATTTTTGAAGGCTTCGGCACTAGTCTAAATGTGGAACTCTCTTCCACACTCTGTTTTTCCCGATCATTGCAATGTTCTGGAATTTAAGATCAAAGTGCACCGATACTTCTTTCAAAAAACTAATCTTCTTTGCAACAGCGACTTGCTTCTTCCAAGAGTTTAAATGTTTTGAGAACATCTTATTCGTTTTCTCCCATCTTTAACGGTTGATATTTGTGTGTTAAGGCACAGTCTTTTTCTTTCCAGCATTTAGCTCGCACTCTGAACATTCTGAACAAAAAAGAAACACAATATCGAGTTTGAAAGTCCAGGATGGATAAATAAAACGCATTTAGTGGGAACTAAATCTCTCAAGCGTTCACTTTTTGCTGCTCTTATAATAATCAGTGGTGAATTCATTATAGATTTGCTCAAATGGCAAATCACAGTGTTCTTAAACGCTCTCATACCTTTTGACCATTTCCAAGTTAAAGACAGTAAATGCATTTTGAAGATCTACTTTCGAAAGTACTTTGAAACTGTTTAAAATCATTATTAATTTGTATTTGATGCTTAAAAAAGAAAAAAAATTTTTTTATCTTGCTGACATCAACCAAAATTAATTCGAGTTTTTCGATCAAAAAAATTCAAAATCAGTCCAAACCAAAGATGAAATGTTAAACAATTTTTTTTGCGATTTTGTTTTCATTCTTAAATTAATGTACACTTGAACTTTCCTGAAATATCTGATTTTGGTATTTTCTGTTTAATATAATCAAAGTTAAGACAACATACCAGCTCCAGAAATCTTGCCATCGATTGGATTAAGTGCCTCGAATATGGGATCTGTGCGTGCCTTGTCCCTGCTGCAGATCCAATCAAGTTCCCCACAACCAGCATCGATACCTTCTCCCTTTCGATAGCCAAACGGTGAGATAATATCGTCGACAATACCTTCAAATGCTCCACCTGGAATTTGAAAGAAAAGTAAAGTTTTATGAATACAATCAAGAATGTAGAGAAAGAAATTTCTTCTATAAATTATTTAGCAATTCAAGCGTTGTTTATGTAATTAAAATGTAATGAGACACGGCTGTCTTGTATCATGTCTCACGAGATCAAAAGGAAATTAAAACAGAAAATAAAAATGTACACCAAGTGACGAGCGACCGACGTGCTGCACGAGCGTGTCGTAGCGTAGAGACGTAGTGATTCGTTTTTTTTTTTTTTTGTGCGTGAATATGATTTTTGTGTTTTTTCAGCGACAAAGTGACGATTAATGCGATGCATTCGTAATTTGAGCGAGTGCATTGCCCCTTTAAGGAAAGTTGAGATACTTTTTAGTAACATTTGAAGCCCGGTATGAGACTTGAATGAATAACCGTCTTACAAGTGTATTGTTGCAGCAATAAGGCAGCAATTTGATCTTTGAAGTATCGATCGCATATTATATAAGGGAAAAGTCTTATAAGGCTTGCGACAAGTGTCGTCGTTTTCATTCTCGAACAGCAAAAATGGAAAAAGAGCAACTTAAGGCACATTAACTTTGTGAACAATTCAATCAAAGTAGGGAAATATATTTATAGCAAAATAAAAATCAATAAAGTGACCCAAGTTAAAATGACAAAATCAGTGAGGTGCAACACAAAAGAAATAGATCAAAGCCACATTTAAAAAGGAACACCAATTTATCATACCTCCTTGAGGTCCATTTTTAAGTTAAAGAAAATGTAGATAGAAAAGAGTAAAAAGAATAATACAAGCTTAAAGATACATTTTATTTAAAAAGATAAATTAACTCACAAAATGAAATAAATGTAATTTTAATAATATGTATTGTAGGAGAGCAGAGTCGATTGTGGGTTATGGATTGGGAAGATCAAATTTCAGAGGCTGAGGTAACTCTACAGGGGCCCTAAACTTGAAAAGTTGAAACCATGCGAATCTGAATCTCGCATATGAAAACAGAGTTGTATTCTTGAACTTATTTAACTCGTATGCGACTTTGTGCACGCGATGAAGTTCGTATACGAAATGGCAACGCGTTGTCAAAATTAAGAGTTCATTTCTCTTCCTCCGACTAAAGGGCAAAAACAAAGAAAACATTATGCTGATTTGTGTTGTCAATTCAGATTCACTTGTCACTTTGACAGTGTAATAATTAAAAAAGAATAAAAAGCCCAAAAAGTCGCTTGGAGACAGTATAAAAGAAGCCAATCGCCAAGGAAAGTTCTTCCTCGGAAAGTAAGAGACATTGTTTTTCTTTCATTTTCATATTTACAAAAATATATTTCCTCTTTTCTTTAACAAAACTCTGGAATCTATCTATCTATCGATACATACATTGAAAATCCCTGCGAAAAGAACGATCCTTCTTTCGAATGGAGGGCACTGCGTTTGCTAGCTCGCCAATCGCCGCACTTCTTCACATCAGTCAACGCGTCTTCTTACAAAATTGCCGATTATCTCGAGAGCGTTCGCAAGAAGATCCAAAAAGAAAAGAACGAAGCTAGCAAAGCCGGCAACCAGCCAGAAAATACAACAGAGAATAGCGTCGAAGTTCCAGAACTAGAACCCGAGCCAGAGCAAGTTGCCCTCGAAACCGAAGCTGCGAAGGAGGAATCTGAACTTATGAAGGCTGAGCCATTATTCACACAAAGCGATAAAAACGCACACAAGACCAATACAGCCAGCAAAGAGAACATCGAAGAGCTGGCACCGAAAATCGGAACCAACTGGAAAAAAATTGGCAAAGAAACTAGGCTATACGGCCGATGAGATATTGTTCTTCAAAACAGAGAATCAGAATCCGAGTGATGCGTGTAAAGCGTAGTTGACTATTTGGTTTGAGGAGGACGATGATGCAAGTTTGGACAATTTGGCGTACATTTTGGAGGAATTGGAAATGCATGGAGCTGCAGAAGCCGTTAAGACCATTATAGGTCCACCGAATAAAATGGAAGACATATCTGATTAAAAGATGATATTTTTTTTAGAATAAAACAAACGTATTTTCATTTGAATATCGAAGTCATAACGCCATGCGCCACCCAGCGATATCTCACTGAGATCTGTTGATTTAACAGTTCGGAACCTCTATATATAGTCCATGTGCTAGAGGCGTCTTTCTTTGTCGAAAAGGATCTTCAACCAGTCGGTATACCTGAGTCCTCAAACAGTAACTTTGCCATCATTTCCCTTTTAACACGCCCTTTTTTTGCATCACATTTCAAAACATTCAATTCAACACACATTCATTCAGCCACAAACTAGGCAAAATTTTTGAAATTTCATATTTATCGCACAATTTTCGCATACAATAAACCGAACGCTACGGGTTCAAACCCTAGCTTCAGCAGCATTCTTTTTCTACAAAAATCGCCAGCTTATCTGAGGCCACCTGTGCGATAACATGAGACAATATAAATCTAAGTCTCCTCCTCTGTGCCACGTAGGTTTATGTTATGTGTACTTTCTTTCTATGTGTCTATCTGTCTCTCTCTGCTGTATTAATGTCTGGTTCTGTCACAGCCGATGGTCTCAGTCGCCAGTGCTGCTGTGTCTGTAGTTCGTTATATTTATGTGCGAAGTACTGTGAAATCAATGTCAATGTCAATATTGTTCAGTAATTATAAAAATATATTGTTTAGAATGATGGGGCGTTACAGTATTAAATTTAAAAAAAAATGTATTTTCCTTAAGAAAAAATTAAATGAAGTTGAAAATTTCAACAGGTGATTTATTTTCGCTGAAAGTGAAATACATAAATACATAGTCAAATTGGTTTAATTTCACTTTCCACGGTTATCGGTTAGTTAGTTAGGAGCGGAAGTTCTATACCAATCCGTCCGTAACATGACGCAGCATACACCGCACTACACCTACTGTAAGGATGGAGAGGGGAATCTGATGATAGCCCCAAAGGCATTCTGGAGCGGTGGGAAGTGCACTTTAATGAATTGTTCACTGGTCAGCTTACCGAAGAAATGACGGTTCCACCACTTCAAAATGACAAAACCAAGCTGAGGCTAACAAGCATTTGTGAAGTCAATAAAGCTATCAACCAGCTAAAGGACAACAAAGTGCAGGTTCTGATGGCATACCAGCCGATCGAATGTGGAGGACTATCACTTCACCAACTAGTACATGAATATAGCGCAGGTATGCGAACCGGAAGAAATGCCGGTTTCTGCTCTATCTTACAAGAACGGATAGTCCCATACGCGGAAACCTTAATCGGCAAATATCAGTGTGGTTTCAGACCAGGCAAACCAACAATTGATCAGATTTTTACTCTAAGGCAGGCGAAGGAAAAATGTCTAGAACGCAATATCAAAACATACCATTTGTTCATAGACTTTATAGCCGCCTACGACAGCAAAGCCAGGGCAGAACTGTACAAAGTCTTGAGAGAATTTGGCATCCCAAACAAGTTAATAAATAAGACTATATGTAGGTTGACCATGACCAACGTTTCAAGCCAAACTAAAGGTTCCGAATTGTATCCAGACCCGTTAAAATTTCCAGTGGACTCCGACAAGGGGATGAACTGGCCTACCTCTCTTTCAACCTGGCGTTAGAGAAAGCGCAATCCGTGACTCTGGAGCATCCATCAGGGGGACTATAGTCACTAAGTCCACCAAATTATTGGCATACGCAGGCGAAATTGAAATTGAATTGAGGAGCATGAATTCGAAGTAGTGCGATCCTTCAAGTACCTTGGGTAACCTCATTTTACTCCTTTACTTCGAAACTGCTGCTGTATAAGACGATAGTCTTACCAGTTACTCACTTACGGATTCGAGACATGGGTGCTTAGGCACTCTAAATTCTTAGTCGCGTTCCAGAGAAAACTTTTACGGAGAATAATTGACCCCGTTTATGAGGATGGACGATTCCGGAGACGATATAATCACGACTTACATCAAATCTACCGCTGAGTAAACTTGATGATAAAAATTAAGCTTGGTAGACTCCGGTGGGCTGGACACCTAGCTCGTCTGATCGAAAAGGAACCTGTCCGGGAACTCCTTTGATGCACATACAATTCATGGTAGGAGACAACGTGGCAGACCAAAATTGCGCTGGAAGGATGGCGAAGACCAGAACACTCAAAGCCTTGGGGTACGGATCTGGATGGTGTCGGCTAATTATTGCGATACATGGAAGAACTTGCTGAAGAACGTCCAGCCGGATTCCGGTTGTGGCGCAGATGAAGGGAGATGGCCAGGCCGACGTAACGATGATGATGAATAATGGTGGTCTTATTTGTAGTATTTTTTACAAATAAGGATCTGGTGTTGCTGCTGGCGCTGTCAAAAGAAGGTCACTTCGGGCTTGGGGTACTTTGGTATATAAGTTGCGTAGAACTGTTTTCTTATCGTTCGGTCGGTTTGCGGTAACCCCATGCAATTGTGTTAACGTTGATCCGGGAGTTCAATCGACAAATCCGTATAATCTAGTCAATCAAAAGAACGAATCCGGCTACAGGGTTAATTTTTGTTTAATAAGAACAAAAAGATATAAAAGAAATAAAATAACATAGACCTACCACACGTCTATGTTATTTTATTTCTTTTATATCTTTTTTTTCTCCAATATATGTTGCCTCCTTAGCTTCGGCTTAACTCTTGGTCATGGTGTGAGCTGTACTGTGGATTGTAAGAAAAAAGAGCAGATGTTGTGTTCTGGCTGATGGTGCTGACGAGCAGCGTGTTCTATTCATTTGGATGGTGAGAAAACTGGTTTACAATGCATCACGGGCGGTCGAAAACTGACGCGACGCCGACGATATTACGAGTCTACGGTCTGCGACATCTGATAGAAGCTGAAAGAATAGTTGAAAGTCGCCAGACAATTGATGGTGTAGGTGTTGCATGGTCTGTAGTCTGAATAAGTCTTGTCGTCTGGATATCACAAACGGTGCGCGTTTGTTTCGTGCCGAAAGCCAGCCCGAACCCAACCGAATTCATCCGAATCAAATGGATCCGATGACGTGCCGATGCCGAATCATCGTTTTCACTTTTTCGTTGGCAGCTCGTGTTGTTTATCCTTAATATTTACCTACCATTCAATTCATCTACTTCATCAAGTAACAAGTATTTCATGAATTCTTCAGTTCTGTACTTCCTCTTGCCATTAAGTAGACTGGGTCGATTCCAAAATCTTCGGGGCGGGCGAGAGCGTCGTTGTTGAATTACTCCAACTGGGATTCCAGCAGCTGCTGCTAAAACAGTACATATCTTCTTTGTCACTCCTATTTCTTATTAAAAAAATTATTCAATTGCAAAAAATAACAGCTGACTAAAACAATGGGTGGGTGCAATCACATAACCAAAAGGCATCGGATAGATTTTTGTTGTTGTATATACATTTTTTTCTTTCATAGCCATTTTGACATAATTTTTTATTTACATGACTATCTGATAGAGGTATCTGTATCGTTCAAAAAGATATGTCACATACGTACTCGTACCTCAGATATCCGATAGGTGATTGAACGCAGCCAATGTCACAAAACGTCAAAATATCTTGGTTTGCAACCCTCCACACTACAAATTCAATGTACCTGGACGTCACACAGACTCGAATGTGCCGACCGGAATATGCTGCACGGAACATTCTGGTCTGCATCATTCAGCATAACATGGACGCGCTTTTAGGATTTTTCTAAAACTTTGTCGTACCAACATTTTTTTCGAGGAATATTCCTGCTTTGTATTATTCATTTTGACACTTCAAATGACAATCGAGTTTGAGAGGTGTCAAATGACAGCGCTTCCAACATTCATTTGAATTCGCGTTTTGGAAGTTTTTATTTTTATTTATGTCGTTTTCCATTGGTCTTTTTTTGACGTTTCTTTTTCTACCTCCAATGGAACGGGTTATGATGTATGTGTCATTCTTCGGACGATTGTTTTCAACACAGAAGAGTTCTGCTCTTCTCAGAAGCATTCCGTCTGTCAAAGTCAGTCCAATGGAATAGTTTCAGAAGACTTCTGGACTCATCCGAATGCTTCTGGACGACCAATGGAAAACGACATTAGTAAAAAAAATCCTATCATAACGGTTCTAGAGTGCTAAAAGTGGGTTTCCGAACATATTATAGTCCAGTCAAATTAGACATAAAAAAGCCCAAACCCAGAAATAATTCGCATAGAGCTGAAAATTGGTACAGAGCATTACAACACCGATTAAAGTAAAATGTCAAAAGTCCCCAAAAATCCCATGTGTGCATAAAAAGTTATTCAAGGTCAAATGTCGAAAATGTTGGTTTTTCATACATATCTTTGAAACGAGGGAAGCTATCAAAAAAAAAAGTACATGAAAGGCTTGTACGCCTTGTAATTCTCTAAAAAAAATATTATGACTTTTTTTCCTACGAGCAAGCGTTTAGAAAATATTGCGATTTTAAAATGTGTCAAATGTCGAAAATAATGGTTTTTTGCGTATTACTCTTAAACGGTGAGTCCGATTGAAAAAAATTCTATGAAAAACTTGTTAATTATGTGGTTTTCTATATGAAAACATTTTTTTTTTTTAAGCTGTCAGAAAAAAAAAACATAATTTGGTCAAAACTCAAAATTTCGATTTTTTTATAATTAGCTCCTAAGCCCTGTACAAAATTCGCATAGAGCTGAAAATTGGTACAGAGCATAAGGACATCTCTCTATATAAGATGTCAAAATTCCCCAAAAATCCCACTGGTGCAAAAAAAATATTCAAGGTTAAATGTCGAATATGTTGTTTTTTCATATTTAACTCTGTAGATTTTGTTAATCCCTGCAAAAACGAAAGTAACAGTTTTTATATTCATATATTCATATATTTATTCGCATAGATTTATACAATAAGATACAATATCTTCTTAGGCAGTATAAACTTCATTATTTAATTTATATTTAATTTATATGATGTGTTGTAAGTTACAAAAACAAAAGTATGGCTTACAAAAAGAATTTCAATAAAAAAAAAACAATTTAAGAAATATTATTGTATAAGTTATCTATTTATAATAAAATAACTATAGAAGATTTAATATTGAAATAATGTAAAAATAAAAATAAAAGGAAAATAGGTCATAGAAAGAAAAAAGAAAAAAAAGGAAAGGAAAAGACAAAGATTACTATGTTAATGTCTCCAAGTACTCCTTGAGCTTGATTCCGAATAACTTAGTACAGCATATCATCCTCATTGATCGGGGAAGAGAGTTCCACAGACGTATTGCATTTATGAAAAACTGGCGCTCAGATATTAAGAAAACGTAACGTATAGGCCGAATATTTAAAGTTCTAAGAGAACGCGAATGACATATCTTATTGTAAAGGTAAAGAGGTTGATGAGTTTGCAAAATATTGTTTAATAGTGTTAACGTTCTAAGCTTAAAAAGATTTTCAAGAGTAACGCCATATATCGATTTGGAGAATTGAGAAACGTGATCATATTTTCTTAAGCCGAAAATGTACCTAGCTATGCTATTATATGCAACGTTAAGCTTACGCTTGTGCTCATAATCACACTTATTAAATATTTCAAAGCCATAGAGCATAATAGGAATCAATAGCGTTTTCGCTAATATCATTCTCGTTTTTAAGGGTGTTATTTTTTGACTAGCCCATAGCATACGCAGCCCTCCGTAAATCCTACCAATTGTAATTCTGATATGGTGATTCCAGGAAAGTGTTTTCGGAAACGTAATTCCTAAGTTTTTAGCTGAATCGACAAATTCAATTTGCTTATTATTTAAGTATATTTTGGGAAAGTCATGAGTGTCGATTAACTTTCTTGAAATAACCAAGCATTTGGACTTAAGTGGGTTTACGAAGAGCCCATTATCCTGGCACCAACTATGAACCTTAGTTAAATCCTCATTAACCTCAACAGCTGCATTTTCCACCATACCCAACGGAAAGCTTTTTTGTATCTGCACATCGTCAGCATACATATCTACTTGACTATTTTGTAAGCTAGCAGGCAAGTCATTTATATACATCGAAAACAATAGTGGTCCCAGTATTGAACCCTGTGGGACTCCTCTGTCCAACATGAGAAGTTCAGAAGCGTCACCATTTGCCACAACTGCTTGACATCTGCAATCTAGATATGACTGGATCAACTTTGCCGAAGGAAAAGAAAAATTAAATTGATTTATTAGCTTACGACAAAGGACATTATGGTTGACCGTGTCAAATGCCTTAGAAAAGTCTAAGAGAACGAGAAAAACAACATTATCGGAGTCAACAGACTGCCTTATATTTTCAACAACATTTATGAGCGCCGTTGTACCGCCGTTGTGCTTAGGTCGAAAACCAGACTGATTTGAACATAACAAATTTTCGTTCTTAAGATATTTGCGAATTTGGGCATTCATTATCCTTTCCATCACCTTAGACAGAAATGATAGAATGGCAATTGGTCTATACTCATTCTGATTTTTTGGAACGGGTATAATTTTAGCTTGTTTCCATGCAGAAGGAAACACGCTCGACATAAGGATTGTGTTGAAGATATGCGTTATATATCTAAGAATATATGGAAGGATAGCTTTAATGAAAACAGGATGCATTTCATCAAGTCCAACTGAATTTGATTTTATTTGTATGCAGCTCTCTAAGACGTCGGCATCATCAACTGGTGAAAAGCGGAAACACGGGAAAGAAAAAAAACACGGGAAAGAAAAAAACTTTGATTCCTATCCAAAAGTTGTCTCTTGCCCACACTTTTTTCCACACCACCCATGAGGTAGAGTCCTTGGCTTTATCCTTTTTTTCGTTTGAGCGATCATTTATATGATGTGCACTCAAAATTTCGAATTTTTATAATTAGCTCCTAAGCCCTGTACAAAATTCGCATAGAGCTGAAAATTGGTACAGAGCATAAGGACATCTCTTTATATAAGATGTCAAAATTCCCCAAAAATCCTACTGGTGCAAAAAAAAATGTTTAAGGTTAAATGTCGAATATGTTGTTTTTTCATATTTAACAAAGAGCTCTGTACCAATTTTCAGCTCTATGCGAATTTTTTCTGGGTCAAATATTTATTTTGTCTGGACTATTAAAAGGAGTTTGACAGTTGACGACTAGAAGACCAACTTTTCACTCTACCCACAATTATTTTTGTAAAATATACTTACAATGAACAGTATGTATTATTTTGTTATGAAACCAGAAGGCAAAGACAGTTTGAAGAAGAAAGAAAACAAAACATATACTCAAACTCCTTATATAAATTGCAGACATCTCATGAAGAACCTAATCACTGTTTTTTTTTTCGTCTAGAAATCAAATCCGAAAATAGATATCAGAATTCAGAAGTTCGATGATCATCAAATTAAGTACATATACAAGCATGAAGAACAATTCACATTGCACATAATTGCCTTTGTGTTTGTGATAAATTTAAAATCAGACTTGAAGTTCAACATTCAACAATGAAGGTCAAGATCAAGAAAATTCAATGAGAACATGCCATATAAAGCATCGACGACGCTACAAATCGATTTAGCCTTGACATTAAACGATGACATTAACTCTGCTTTGTCATTAAAAAAACAACAACAAACTGCTTAAAAAAATATATCCATTAATACAAGTAAGCAGTAGAATGAACTCAATTAAATTTTGTTGACTTATTGGGACTTTGAAGCCATGAATTCGATGAGTGTTGAAAAGAAACATGCTTTCGTGCATGCATAGCATGCAATTTCAAGAAAGAGTGTTCTTTACAATTTCGACAAACACTCTGTTTTGTACGCACAATCCTAATGGACTTTATACCATGGCCTATTTTGTTAGACTTTGTAAATTAAAAATGATGATAATTTATTAATGTGATAACGAGTGCTTTGCTACGTCTCTATTTAAGAACACAGTAACAGTTTTTATTGATTTAGTGATTAATAAGAAAGTCTAGTTAGGTGGCTTTGTGAATGTCTGTTTTTCTTCAAACAAAATTATTTGTTCTTTTGTGAAAACAAAGATTATGAGAAAGTAGAATGAATAAATAAGAAGTCATCAAAGCATACGAATTCTTTAAGCGGATTCTTTGTATTTTGGTGACTAGACATGGAATTTTTTTGTATTATTGAGTGGAACTGACACTTTAAGCTTCTTCTTGATGCCAAAAAATTGATTCCCTAAAAATTAATAAATCAAAATATATTTTTGAAGCAAAAAATGAAATGGGTATTATTATATCAATGCTACATTACAACGTTGACATATTTTCGATAAGATGCCTGCCCCCTCACTACAGTACGGGGAAAGAGGGCTGCTGAACTAGAAATACTCAGGAAAGGTTGTAGAAGACTTTTCAATCGTGCAAAAAAGTCTAGACACCCCCAAGATTGGGATTCCTATAAGGAATCCCTCAAAAAGTATAAACAATAATTGAGAATAGCCAAAAGATCCTCATGGAAGAATAGAAGAATCTTCGGAGGCATCGAGGTTAAGGAACATTGTCTCGACGAATTCAATTATGCCTAGTTGTCTTAAAAACTCGGATGATACATGGACTAACTCTTGCGAAGAAACGCTAAAGCTAATATTAGACACCCACTTCCCAGATAGCTCCAAATCTGTTTATACAACAAACCCCCCTAGGTCTGGTATTAACTTAACTTTCCCTCTGTTGCAAAAGAAAAATCGACATGGGCTCTGAATAGTTTCGAACCTTATAAATCTCCAGGTCCAGATCAAATCATACCAGCTGAGCTACAACATACCAGCGATATAACCTTGCCCATCATTGAGATGATCTTCAAAAGTTGCTTAGTTCTGGTCTATATACCTCAGCGATGCATGGAGAGAAGTAAAGGTAGCGTTCATCCCCAAGGCGGGCAACTGCTTGCATGTCAACCCTAAAGATCTAAGACCTATTAGCCTACCAACCAACATTCATTCTCAAAACTCTGGAACGATTGATCGATATCCATGTACGTAATAGCATTGATAAGAGACTATCCAAGTCTCAGCATGCTTACTGCAAAGGGAAATCGGTAGAAACAGCCTTGCATACTCTGGTAAGAACTATCGAATACTCCCTAGAGCTAAAGGAATATTCTATGGTTGCCTTCCTGGATATTGAAGGTGCTTTCAACAACGTTGACACATCTGCTATCACTTCTGCTATGACGACCCTAAACGTCGAATACTCACTCTGTGAGTTGATTAATCTAATGCTAAAAAGCAGGATCATTAACTCTAAGGTGGGGGATTTTTGTACGAAAAGGTCTGTCAGCAGAGGCACTTCACAAGGTGGTGTTCTGTCTCCTCTCTTGTGGAACATAGTAGTTCTGCTAATATCCCTCGAGAAGGAAGGAGGAGAGACCTCCTCCAAAACGCACTTAATATGCTCATTAGATGGGCTGATCACTGTGGACTTAATATTAATCCTCAAAAAACAGACCTCGTTCTTTTTACACGGAAATACAAAATCCCAGTAATTATACCTCCATCAATAAAACGTGTACCACTAATTTTTACTAATGAAGCCAAATATCTTGGTCTGATATTAGTCAAGAAATTAAGTTGGAAACCTAATATCCAACAAAGGGTTAAGAAAGCTACAGTAGCTCTTTTCTCCTGCAAGAAAGCCATAGGAAGCAAATGGAGTTTTCAACCTCGCATAACCTATTGGCTATATACATCGGTCATCCGACCAATACTCATGTACGGGGTTAGGTTAGGTTAGGTTGAGCGGGCTGATGGTTGATGTTGTTACCATCACACTTAGATCAATGTAGATCCATTGTGGTACCCCGAAGTGTTGTAACTTCCTGAAAAGATATAATAACCTATGAATCATGTGGTTCGTTCAACCATTTAGAGGTCTTGACAAAGTTTAGTAAACTTTTGCCTGGAAGTTCTGATAGTTCCTCTAGTTCATTGAAGAAGAAGTTGCCTAGAGTTTTCTTCCTAGCAAGACAGAGCGAAGGACAGTGACAGAGAAAATGAGCAGTATCTTCATGCTCGTTTTCATCACCGCAGCCTCTACAAAGGTCATCAGTACTAAGCCCCATCTTCTTCTTATGGTAGCCGAGTAGGTTGTGACCTGTAATAATGCCGATAAGAGATCTTAGGGAGGGTTTATTAAGAGTTAAAATCCAATCTGATCTTTTCTTATCGTATCTAGGCCATAGTTTCCTGCTGTTAATACAGGTTTCTAGGAGATTCCATCTGTCGTTGGATTTTTGAATGATGGTTTTACTGACGTTATGTTTCAGTCCACATAACGGTATCCCTATATGATGGTCTATCAGAGAGGGTTCCAGTGTGGAGCCCTCTCTAGCAAGTTCATCCGCCTTTTCGTTGCCTGGTACATCACTGTGGCTAGGAACCCAGCAGAGTCTTACGTTATGCTGTGTGCCAAGAACCTTTAGCTCTTCGCGACAGCAAGAGATAAGCTTCGACTTGATTTGGGTGGCAGAGATAGCTTTTATTGCCGCTTGGCTATAAATGAAAAAAGTGATGTCCGCGCGTGATATCGCCATCATGGATATATGTTTAGCAGCGTTTTTCACTGCCAAGATCTCAGCTTGGAAGACGCTGCTATGGTCGGGGAGCCTGAATGATTTGGCAAGGTTGAGGCTTTCAGAGTAGAAGCCTGCACCTACTCCAGTATCCATTTTAGAACCATCGGTGTAGATGGTAATGGTTGAGTCGTTAGTGTAGGGCACACTATTTTCCCAATCTAGTCTATTGGGGAACCTAGTACTAAAAGATTTGTTGAAATCTAAATAAGGAGTCATATAATCTGTGCAGATATTGTTGTCTACGTATTTCGTAAGAATAGCTGCGTGGCCACTCTGGCTTGTTTTCCAGATGTTAGTTTGGCTGAGCCTGAGGGCGCTGTTGGCTGCTGATTCTTGGACAAATAGATCTATTGGGGGGAGATTTAGGATCGTTTCTAAACCCGCAGTTGGGGTAGTCCTCATCACCCTACTAATACAGATACAAGGCATTCTTTATTCTTTGGTAAGTGTTTTTAAATTCGTGGATTTCTCCAGCGCTTTCCACCAAACCAAGCTGCCATAAGTTAGAATCGGTCTGACAATGGCAGTGTACATCCACATGACTATTTTGGGGTTTGGTCCCCAATTTCTACCCAGAATCTTGTTGCATGAGTAGAGTGCGATCGTGGCTTTCTTATATCTTTCTTGGATATTTGGACCCCAGTTGAGTTTTTTATCCAATATAACTCCGAGGTATCTCGCTCGGTCGGAGATTTTTAGTGTGGTGTTATCTATTTTTGGTATTTCAAACGGAGGGATTTTCCTTCTGTTTGTAAAAAGAACCAGTTCTGTTTAAAGGGGATTTACATTAAGACCGCATTTCTTGGTCCAGTTGCTGACCCTTGATAATGCGCTTTGTAATTGTTAGCTAATAGTGGTAAGGTATTTACCCGTCGCCAAAAGCGCTAAGTCATCAGCGTAGGCTACCACTACTATACCGTAATTCCTAAGTTTTATTAGGATCTCGTTCATCACTAAGATCCATAATAATGGTGAGGGAATTCCGCCTTGAGGGGTTCCTTTAGATGCGTACATCTCTAAATGTGCGTTACCGAGCTCACTATGTATTTGTCTGTTTTTCAGCACACACATGACCCATTTGATAACTACTTCTTCTATACGTTGATCATTAAGTACTTTCTCGATTGCATTACTGTGGACGTTATTGAAGGCTCCTTCAATGTCCAGGAATGATGCAAGAGTGTATTCCTTAACGTCAAGTGACTTTTCTATGGTTCTAACTACGCAGTGTAGTGCCGTTTCTACACTTCTACCTTTGGTATAGGCGTGTTGAAAGGGTGATATGGTCTCCAGTTTTAAATTACTGCGGATGTATTATATTTTATATCGATAAGTCTTTCAAGTGTTTTAAGTGCAAAAGCCGTAAGACTTATGGGTCTGAAGTCTTTGGGTTCCGTATGGCTAGGTTTGCCGGCTTTTGGTATAAAGACGACTTTTACCTCGCGCCATGTCTTTGGGACATACCCCCATTTAATGCTGCTTTGAAAAATTTTTATCAGGTGTGGAGTGATAGATTCTGTGCTTTTTTGCAGCATCATTGGGAAAATGCCGTCTAGGCCCGGAGATTTATAAGGGGAGTACGGGGTTGCAATATGGTGGATTGCACTGGAGAAAGTCACTTACTGCGACAAACTCAGCAGAGTACAACGCACTACATGTCTCCGCGTAAGCGGGGCATTGAGAACCACACCCTCAGCAGCGTTAGACACTTTCCTCCATCTGACACTCCTCGACATCTTCAGCAAACAAGTGGCAGCGAGGACAGCTATAAGACTCAACACCTCATCTCAATGGACCAACAATAATGTGGGACATTCCATCATTTTGAACTTCTTCGGTTCTATACCAAAGTACATATACTACACCATTCCAAAATCCCAATTTGGGAAAAATTTCCAGGTCTCCATTCCATCCAGAGATGAATGGGAAGACAAAAAGTTCCTGGAAGACAAAAGCATTCATTTTTATACAGATGGATCCAAGACAAATGATGGGGTTGGTAGTGGTGTGTACTCAGAAAAGCTTAATCTAAGCCTCTCATTCCGCCTACCTTATCATTGTAGCGTCTTCCAAGCGGACATTTTGGCGATCAAAGAGGTTTTATCCTGGCTGAGAGAAAACGTGATATCAACTTCTGATATCCGCATCTTCTCTGACAGTCAGGCTGCTATTAAATCTCTCGACGGTGTCTCAACCAACTCTTAAACGGCCCTCGTATGTCGATCATCTCTTATGGAGATGGCGCAGCAATTTAACATTCACCTCTGTTGGGTGCCGGGCCACAGAGACATCACAGGAAATCGTTGAGCCGATGAACTCGCTAAAAATGGAACTGTCATACCTATCTCACCTGAACGAGAAAAGATAGGTATACCGATAGCTACATGTAAACTTTTGCTTAAAGAAACAGCCTTAACGATAACAAACTCTAGGTGGAACAATTTACTAACGTGCGCAGCCACAAAACTCATATGGCTGTCACTGGACCTTAAAGCGCTCTAAAGACTTGTTATCTCAAAGCAGATTTCATATAAGCTCCCTAATATGTGTCCTTACGGGACACTGTCTTAGGTATAGGCAGACACACAATACGACTTGGTGTAGCCTCAAGAGACTTCTGCAAGAGCTGTATGGACGAGGAAGAAGAGGAAACAATCTCTCACCTTCTCTGCACGTGCCCTACTCTTTCACTAAGACGCAAAATTCATCTGGGAGAATACTTCTATAATCCCAGTGAACTAGCTAACAAGGATATCAAATATCTTCTTCGCTTTATAAAAAGCTCAAAATGGTTCGACTAGTAAGAAGTAATTCTCTAGATTCATGTGGTATCACAATGGGCTTTTTCCTTTGGCCTAAGTGTGCGGATCCTGTATCCGCAACCACCTTAAGCTAACCTAACCTAACTAATGCGTTCGATGTGACATAAAAACACCGAGCACCTGAGCGATTTAGTGTTTGTAAAACGGAACGCACCTAAAATATCATTGTTTTGTGACATTCGAGTTATTCACCACTTTTTTGATAATCTCAAACTTTATTTGCAATAAATTATGATTTTTTTTTGTGGTGAAACTAATAGCTTATTTTAAGAGATTTAACAAGCTCTGAAATTTGTTGAGTGAAAAATCTCTATAAAAATGCTCGTGTGAACGGACAAGGTCTTTGATGAATTTGCAGAATGTACGCTTGGCGCTTATATGTGCGTTACGCTCAATTACTTTAATTACAATCTATTATTGTCGAAATTATTCTTTTAACAAAACACATTAAAAACAAGGAACCTGTACCAAGTAAACAAATTAAGTGAATTTTTATTTAGGTTATTCGCATACTCAACGGAATACCTAAGCCATCGTATAATTGGAATTTTCACATTTATCATAATGCTATCCAATCATAACGAGGTGACTTTTAATTAATAGACGACATAAGCTTTCCCTTGTTATAAATTATTTATAGTTTAGGAATCTCGTGATTCTATTTAAATGCTTCCACTTTCCAGAGAGAACGGAGGATGCTAAATGTCTGCATTGTTTTCAACGCACGTAGCTTAATGAATAGAGCTTTTTTCTAGCTGCCTTCGAATTCGGACGCTTAAGCCGGAAACATGAACAAAACAATTTGTTGAGGATTTAGTTCTGTTTAATTGGTCATAGTTGTGTTTATGAATTCATTGAGCTGTTTTGCACTTTGGTCACATTAATTTGAGAGTATGTCTGTGGACACATGATACCAATTGACTTTGGATTAGTTCTGGATGCACACTTAAGAAGATAGTTATGGGGTTAGGACTTTATGGATGTTATTGCAAATTTAGTATACATAGTTAAAGTCTAACTCTTTTTTAGTTTTATTTTAATAATAGTTCTTGCCGGTTCTTGCTGGCTCAAAAGAAAGAATAAGACTAATTTATATTTCGAAAAAAAAGAAAGAACTCTCTGTCGCAAACGTCAAACAGCATCGATGACGTTTTACTCTTCGAAACATGAGTCGATGATGTTTGACCTTTCGGACATTGAGGGGTAGCTTACATTAGAAAAAAAAAAATTATAATAACATAATTATTGAAGGTACAAAATCTAGCAGTATTAAAAGCATTTTCAAATTCAGCGAGAAATTGATACATCGCATCGATGGGAGCAGAGCGAATACGCGCATGAGAGTGGGCGGTATATTGTGGTTTGGAAATAATTGTAATGATTAATTTGCACTTTTGATCGGGAAACATGCTGAAGTGGTTTATTTGTGTTTAACTTGTCTAGCATACATGTTATGCATTTTCAAACGAACAAATTACACGCACTAATAATTCTGAGTTATAGCACTCATTTTGAAAGCAAAACTTTTGTGGAAAAGCATTTTCAATAGAAATGTGCTGTTCGTCAATATAAATTGTGAATGGGCAAAGAGCACGTTTTACTCGTGTATTTATTGCTTGTTTTTCTTTTTTGTTTTATGTTGCTCTTAGTTCCACAAGCAATTAGATACATTCATCAGAAAATCATCTGATTTCATAACAACAAAAATATACACTGGGTTACACGTGTCGTTTATAATGGTTTACATCATTTAATTAACTGAATTAGAACAATGTAGGTGCATACACTTTGTAATGATGCATTGCAAATTCATTCACCACCCAATTCAAATCATAGACAAAAACACATGCAACTTTGCACTACGCCGAGTGTAGAGTTCACACCCAACCGAACCAGGCCGAAACCTATGCAAATCATATGCAGATGAAACAACACTTAATTTGCAGTGTAATTTTCAACTTCGCCCTACGTATAGTTCCCATTTTGTTTTTTCCAAAAGGTTGACTAGCAGAGGCAAAGCAAGAAGTAAAAAGCAAGTTGGAAAATCGAGAACAAAGTATTACCCACGTTTAGTGACGATTAACCCGTTTATACGGCGATTACCCGTTTAGGTAGCAGTAGTAGTAGGTTTGCAGTAGGGAATACCCGTTGATAATAAGCATACCGAACCAGTAACTGAGGGAGACAAGGACAACACATACCTAATTGACGGCCCAGCAGAAGCAGGAGAGAAAAACATCCCGACGATTTAAAGATTAGCGAATACTATCTAAGTTGTACAGTAATTATTGACGATTGAATAAAAGAAATAGACCTTAAGTTAAATTTTGGTATTTTACTAAACAAGCCCCGGGCTTCCCTGAGCATACCTCAACTATAAACTTAAAGTACCATCACAATTTATGAACAAAAACCTTTAATAGACCAGCGTAGATAATTTTTGAAAACGAAAAAAATCGCAGTAGAATAAAACAAATTAGAAATGGTGGGGGATGCGATAAAAATGAAAGGAAAAATAAATTACGGGCCATCCGAGTTCGGGAAGTGGGCGGGGGGCGGGTTTTAAGGGGAAAAAATGGTTTATCTTGATTTCCGGCAAAACTAGAGGTCCTATGGAAAAATGTTAAATGGCAAAGTTGTAGGTAACAAAAAGATATACAACTTTTGTTCAGACAAATTTTTCACATAACCTCAAAATATATATGAAAAATTCAAAAAACCAAGTTTTTGGTTTTTTATTTTTATCTTTTTCAAAAAAAAAGATTTTTCTACGAAATTTGGTGAAAACTTCCCTTATTATATTCCAGATACACTGTAATTTATTTGGTTTAAAATATTTATTTTTTCCTCTTATATTGAAATAATATCAAAAAATACCCTAATTTTGAATCGAAAATTCACGTGTCAAAATTTCGCCTTTTCTTAAAAAGTCAGCATGCTATTTATTTGTTCAAACGTCTACTTTCTGATGGTGTAAAAAAAAATATACATTACCATAGTAAATATTCTCAGAAAATGCAAAAAATTGAAAAAACTCGAATTCGATTTTTTTTTCTATACAGTATATACATATAAGTAGGATGACTACATTTAACAAACACAAAAACAATCTTAGTTAAAGCCAAACATATGGGCACTTACACTTTTTGAATTCAATTCAAAATCATTGCATTTTTATGAAAAGACTTAAGGTTAGACTTAGACTAAAAAATGTAAAGTAACTAATTTTTATTCGGTCAAAGAATTACGTTATGAAAAGTAAAGTGTACGACAAGAAAAGTCAAGCTAAGAAAAGTAAAAGTCTAGTGAAAGTCAAATCGAAGATCCAATTTAAATTACCTATTTTTCTATATTTTTTTATATTTAACATTAATTAATTACAATCAAAACATTATTTAAAATCTTTATAATTGAACAAAAACTTTATTAAAACTAAAATCTAGTGTTCTTGCTTAAATCCTTTCCTTTCCTCTAGGTACATATATATATATATATATAAGTTAAAAAGCTGATTCTGATTGCATTTCTTCATCGTTAGATGTGACAGACCTTTCCAACTGCAGTTAATCTTCGAAATCTTCACCACCTTCCTCGTCTCCAATGAAATTTTCGGACTGCATTGGTTCTTCATCCAAAATTTCCTCATTTACTTCCTCGTAAGTTTTTTCTTCCATATTTGAGCAATTTTTGGAACCATGACAATTCGTGCATAGATTTGTACATTTTAAACCATGTTTTCGACAGCCACATTTTAAACTGTTACATCCACTTTAACAGCTGCAGCAAATAGTTTTAAGCAAAACTTCCGGAATATATGATAATGGAAAGAACACTGCGGCAAGGGGTCGATATATCTCTGTATTTATTTATTTATTTAGCTTAATACAAGCTTTAACTTAAAAACTAAACTTAGAAGCTAACAAATGTTTTTTTTTACGGCTTAAAATTAAAGGGACAAGGTATGGAGTGTAACTTAAAATTACGACAAATCGGAAAGTTGGTATAGGGTGGTACGTAGGGATGAAGAGGAGGTGTGGAAGTCAAAAACGTGTTGTATATTATTGGCTGACCGCACCATTCTGTTAACGGGATTGAAATGGCCGTAATTGGTCCTGTGAGAAGAAGGCTGAAAGAGGGGGACAGTTCTCAGATTGCGCGGATTGGTGTTAAATGAGAGCATATTGAGAAGGGATTGGCTGTCAATGGCTCCTGTAGCTAATTGGTGGATAAAAATAATCTCCGCAATTTCACGGCGTTTTTCCAAAGACGTGAGTTGGATAATATGCAGACGGTGTTCGTAAGGAGGTAATATGAGGGGATTGTTCCAGGGGAGGTTACGTAACGAGAACCGAAGGAACCTTTTTTGAACAGCCTCAATTCGATGGGAATGGGTTTTATGGTAAGGAGACCATACTATGCTGGCGTATTCTAGAATAGGTCTAACAAATGTTGTAAACAAAGCCTTTGTTACATAAGGGTCATTAAATTCTTTTGACCACCTTTTAATAAAGCCTAGAGCTGAATTCGCCTTAGAAATTATTGACTCGTAGTGAGATCTGAAGTTTAGCTCTTTATCACAAATTATGCCCAGATCACGAATGAAGGTGACAATTGGTATAGGTACGTTGGAAAAATTATAAGAACGCTGTAAAGAAGGGAATCGTTTGCGGATTGTTAGTGATTAGTCAACTCAGTTCGCTAACTCGACTTAACTCTGTTAATTTTCTTCAACTCGAGTTAGGTAGCTCGGTTTGCCAACTCGAGTTGAACGGGTCAACTCGGTTTACCTATTCGGTTTGCCAACTCGGTTTGCCAACTCGGTTTGACCCATCACTAACAGATATATATGATAATGGATAGAACACTACGGTTACATCGATTGTTGGAAAAAAAAATCGAATTCGAGTTTTTTCAATGTTTTGCATTTTCTGAGAATATTTACTATGGTAATGTATATTTTTTTTATACCATCAGAAAGTAGACGTTTGAACAAATAAATAGCATGCTGACTTTTTAAGAAAAGGCGAAATTTTGACACGTGAATTTTCGATTCAAAATTAGGGTATTTTTTTGATATTATTTCAATATAAGAGGAAAAAATAAATATTTTTAACCAAATCAATTACAGTGTATCGGGGATATAATAAGGGAAGTTTTCACCAAATTTCGTAGAAAAATCTTTTTTTTTGAAAAAGATAAAAATAAAAAACCAAAAACTTGGTTTTTTGAATTTTTCATATATATATTTTGAGGTTATGTGAAAAATTTGTCTGAACAAAAGTTGTATATCTTTTTGTTACCTACAACTTTGCCATTTAACATTTTTCCATAGGACCTCTAGTTCTGCCGGAAATCAAGATAAACCATTTTTTCCCCTTAAAACCCGCCCCCCGCCCACTTCCCGAACTCGGATGGCCCGTAATTTATTTTTCCTTTCATTTTTATCGCATCCCCCACCATTTCTCATTTATTTTATTCTACTGCGATTTTTTTCGTTTTTTTTCCATTTTTGAAGCTATCGGCACTAGTCTATAAGGAGAAGTTAGGCACACTGATACACTTCTTCTTTAAAGTATGTAATTCACACAAGGTATTTGCTTGTTTGACTAACTTGTCCACGTTAGTCATCATCATCAACAACAAGTCGACAACAGTCGATACATTCGTTTGCTCATACGTCAATAATTTTACTGTTTGCGAAATACAATTCACACCCAGTCAGCACCCGAAAAAAGACATAGTCCGCCGTAGTGAGGGAGTTCACCGTGTTATATAATCGTGAAGTAACTCAAGACAACAAAGAGGAAAGTAAACGTGGTAAATAAACTGTTTTTTTGCGGGAAAACGCTTTACAATATTCCGAGTCAGTCGGTAGTGAGCAGCAGGGTTTCAATGATAGTCGTGCTACCAGGGGCCATTATAAATCCTGCTGTTTGCTGTACTTGTACCTGCAGATCGATCAGAGCTATTGACAACTGATTCAGTGCTACTACGTGCTATTAACACCTGCTGTTTCGCGTGTCATCAGGTGCTCATAGGAGTTTGGTGTCCAGCCCACCGATTCTATCAAGCTTGATTTTTGTCAGATTTGATATAGCTTGTGGTAATATCGTCTCCATAATCGTCCTTCCTCACGGACGAGCTCAACTATTCTCCGAAACACTTTTTTTCTCGAACGCGGCTATAAGTTCAAA
This sequence comes from Sphaerophoria taeniata, assembly GCA_943590905.1. Taxonomy (NCBI): domain Eukaryota; kingdom Metazoa; phylum Arthropoda; class Insecta; order Diptera; family Syrphidae; genus Sphaerophoria; species Sphaerophoria taeniata. The sequence continues at coordinate 233,378,356 of OX016540.1, read as the reverse complement.
GTGCCTTTGGCTAAGCACCCAGGTTTCGGATCCGTAATTCTAGTAAAACTATCGTCTTATACGGGAGCAGTTTTGAAGTAATGGTATTTAGATTGAAAGATTAAGTAGTATAGTAGGTTCCGTTGTAGTTGAGCAGCCACCCGCGTGTTTCTTCTTCCATATTGTTATTGGCTGCTACTACTGACCCAAGGTATTTGAAGGATCGAAACGCTTCGAATTCGTGCTCCTCCACCTTAATAGTATTTCTTCTACTATTGTTAACTTTTTCAGCAGACTGGGCGGCTGCCTCGTACTTAGTTTTTTCCTCCATTTATATATGGGATTGTACAGCTTTTGGGTTCTTTCCTAAGATGTCAATGTCGTCTGAGTATGCCAATAATTGAGTGGAATCAGTGACGATAGTTCCCCTGATAGATGTTCTAAATTCACGGGTTGCTTTTTCCAACGCCAGGTTGAAGAGGAGGCATGCCAGTCCATCCGATAGCAATGCGGATACTTTAATTTGACTTGAAACGTTGGTCATGGTCATCCTACTTAGTCTTATTAATTTATTAGGGATGCCGAATTCTCTCATGGCTTTCTACAGTTCTACCCTGGCTTTGCTGTCGTAGGCAGTCTTAAGTCCTTGTAAAGATGGCAGATGTGTTTTGATTTTGAATTCTAGAGGTGTTTCCATCGGCTTTCTTAGGGTAAAAATGCAGGATTGTATTAAAGAGTTATAACTTAAATAAAATAATGTGGACCTTATAACTGAAGTTTATTGTTTTTCTTTTGAGGTATTAAGGTGAACATGGCTTTGCCGTTCCTATCCAGTATCCAGAGGCGTCCGCCACACAATTAGGAGTTCGTTGGTTGGAATGTTTTGCTCCACATTTTGTATTAATTCGGACACGATAAAAATGCGACTACTTTGTGTTAACTCATGCTTTAGCAGAACGCCATAAGAGGTACAAACAATACATGGAATAACATCCTCACTTGCTTGGTCACCAAACAGATCTGGCTCAATGTAAATCCCGAAAGAACGAAGGATCTTATATCTCTGAAATGACTGCATATAAGCTCTCTAGTTGGTGTCATCACTGGACCCTGGTTTATCGGACGTCATGCTTTACGGCTTAGCGTCTTCTCAAGTGATTTCTGCAGAAGCTGCATAGACGAAGAGGGAGTGGAAATAATTCCTCATCTGGTATGTTCATGCCCCGCGTTCTCCATAAGAAGGAAAACTCACCTAGGAGAGCCTTACTTCAATGACACCAGCGAATTGCTCAGTACAGACATCAAAAGTCTTTTTTGCTTTGTAAAAAAGTTCCAAATGGTTCAATGAGTTGAAAGTATCCTCGATCCATGTGGTATCACAATCGGCCCAAGCGGCCTAAGTGTAAAGCAAATCAGCTACTTAAACCTAACTAGTTTCTCTTCTTCTTTAACTCGAATCATTTCTTAGATTTATTGCATTCATATACTAGTTTCTACCGCAGCGCGGCACAGGTAAGACAATATTTCACTTAGATGTTTGCGTCAATAGATCATCTTTCCACAGCAATTCTTTATTGAAACCAAACATCAAAGAACCGACTGACCCATTTTCCCTCAAAACATCTGTCAGCAAGATTCAGAGTATTTGTTTAACTTACTGATAAGCTTTTTCATTAAAAAAAATTGAACTTGTTTGAAATTCAGCGGAAAGCAATTGCATCTAATTGCGGCCATTTCCATGTAACAATCAAATGTTCTCCCAATTCCACACATGGCCGAAGCTTAACAATCAGCAAAATGTCAACAGGTCAACTGGGCGAATGCCAAGCCAAACGCACATCGGCACTAGCATTGGACAAAAAAAAAACAAGCAATTTCTATGATTTAGCTGAAATATTCGTTCGTATGTGCAATTGGATGTGAGCGAGCCGTAAATGAGTATTGTGAATTGTAATTGGCACATAACTGGGCCGCCCGTCACCTTAAGTAATCCACACGAGCCAACCGCACGCAAATCAATGACAAATGCATTGGATCACTTGACAACCATTAAAGAACATCCATCCGTGCGGTCTGTCTGCCGTCATTTTGTTTGTGTTTGCTTTTTTTGTTTTATTGAATGAAAATGAAATCGAAAGAGAACAACTAATTGCAGCTTTACAATAATTGATTGATATCACTCAATAAGTCAAATCAAATGCTAAGGCCTACACGAGTTGCTGCAATTCATCTCTGACGTACGTGATGGTTAAATGTCATTAGATGTCGTCAAATCATCAGGTTTACACCTGAAGTTAGAATTCATATCGTGACACAAATAATTTGAAACTCTCCAAAATTGTTTTTAACTTTTACGCTCGTCCGTTAAACATTGTTTATTATTTTCATGGTAGTGTGAGTTTAAAACAGATGCACATACAAAAATTAACGAACCGTGATTTTTGTGTTATTTTTTCACGGTGAGTCGGCTATCTGTTGCTCAGTGAGTAAAGAAAAGGTAAACCTGTCAGAGAGCACGAGTATAATTGTTGTGTTGAGAGCTTCGAGAGAGTGTTGCATAAATGATTGAACGTTTAAGCACCTACTTTTTTTTTAATTAACGATTTTGTGTGAAGTTGCTGTATGTGACTCAACTCTTTAGTTTGATAAGAAATGAAACTCACAATATTAAATTAATGACATCATGGTTGAAAAAACGTTCAGATATGAAAGTGTATTTATTAGTGAACGTTCAGATGACAGTTCTTTTTCCAAGAAATGATGTAGAAGTCAATAAGAAGTCCATTCTTATTCATAGCCGGACGTTGAGGTAGTGTGGGAATTTTTTCTAAGGTGAACAGTTTTTGTTGAAATTAGAAAAAGGTCTGTTGAAAACTTCTATATCGCTCCTGCTATAAAGGTAAGAGCTATGTGATCGCGACATGGTCGACAGTTCGAAGCGGATTAGGCTGTTGCTAAAAATTAATAATTACACCCCAAATGAACGAGTGCTCCCACCAAGGCACTTCTAACGAATGACGGTAGCGGAAGAAATCAACGGTGGCGTCCACAGTTCCAGTTAGACCCAACTACTTGGTGAACACCTTTAGGGGCTACTTCGACATATTTGAAGCCCAGGTCGTAAAAAGGAGCGTTTTTTCCGCCTCTCGAACTTGGAGTTACTTTAAGTACCTGGTATTCCAAGTTGGGGGTGTATATCGGGGCAACTTCCCGGCTACAAAGAAAAAAAACAGGCCTCAGAAACGGATATAGATACTGATGACGACCCATGTTATAAGCACAACGAATTTTGGATATGAACGTGGAATGTAAGGTCCTTTAATAGACCGCGTGCTGTCAAACAATTAGTGGAGACCCTCAACTGTTATAAAGCAGACATTATCGCTATCCAGGAAATGCGATGGGATGGACCGGGCAAAAGGAGGATGAAAAACTGCGACATATACAACGGTTATTGTTACCGGGGGCAACAAAAGCGGCTTTTTGGATACGAATTAGTCGTTGGAAACAGATTCAGGCATAAAGTCTTGAGCTTCCGCCTCTAATGTGCTAATAGGTTTCACACAGCCATAAAAGCAAAACCACTGACTGGTTTGACGAAGAATGTAGGCAGGCGCATGCAGCCAAGCAAAAAACAAATAAGTAAACAATTCTCTAAGTGCGTGTGAAAAATTGAGGAGACTTACAATTTAACGCCGATTCTGAACGGCACAGTTGAGACATATTGATACTCTTGTAAGTTTTGTCAGTTCTTCGCAAGAGGCACTGCCCGTGAAAGGTGAAATAAAAACTATGGGCACGAGTAGGACTCGAACCCACGACGTTCAGCTTAGCAGCCAACGCACCTATCCAATCATCCACGGACACTACAAGCCAAGCAGGAGGCATACAAAGCGGCACTGCATAGAAGGACAAGAGCTGCTCGTGAGCTCTACGAGCAAAAGAGGAGAGAGGAACGCCGGCTTCTCAGGAGAAAAAAGAGGGGGCATAAGAATCGTCAGATCGAGGATGTAGAGAGAGCCAACAGCAGGTGTGAAGTTCGCAGCTTTTATAGGAAAGAAAAACAGCGCCAGCGGGCTCAAGGTCATCGAGCAACAACCGATGCCAGCAGAGATGAGCAAGGGATTATCATAATAAAATCGCAGTCGATGCTTGGGACTTCAAAGTCTACTTCTGTAGATTGTAATACGGCGCTGACGAACGGAATCCCGCCTACCTACCTAGACGAAGTGAAAACGGCAATACCACGACTGAAATCAAAAAAGTCGTTGGAGCTGATTGTCTAGCTACCGAGCTGTTCAAAGCAGCAGGCGACAATGTAGAAAGTGACAGGCACCAAATCATCTGTAAGATATGGTCAGCATTATTTGCCCGATTCTAAAGAAGGGAGATCCTCTAAGCTGCGCCAACTATAGAGAAATCAGGCTCAATTACATCGCCGCAATATGTGAAAGTCGCTGAAGCCTTTTCTCAACAATCTGATTGGTCCTTATCAGTATTTTGTCGATAACTCATGTGAGATCCGAGATATTTTAGATTGAAGTTAGAAAAGTGCAAACATTATAAATCAGCACTTTTTCGACATAAATGCTTATACCTTTGGATTCAAAAAAGCTAGGAAAATCACTTTCACTTTGCGCCAGACTCCGGAAAAATCTATTGATGGGGAATAGAGAAGAAGATTCAATAGCGAAATTTACGGGTTGTACAACGACACGGACCTTGTCAGAAGAGTCAAGGTCCAGCGACTCAGACTGCTCAGTCACACAAAGCGGATGGATGGACACCAATGCTCCGGATAGCGACTCAGGTGGCACTCACAAATGGAAGACGACCTCAATCAACTTGGAGTGCAAAACTGGAGACAGCTAGCTAGGGACCGAGCTGGCTAGCGGAGACTGTTGGTTGAGGACCAGGTTCACAGAGGACTGTAGCGCCACCTTAGGTTAGGTTAGGTTAAAGTTGGTGTCATGGATGTTAAAAGACACACTTAGGCCAATTGAAGGCCCATTGTGATACCACATGAATCTAAAAGGCTTTCTTCGAAAGCTCAATGAAACGTTTACGAAACGTAGAAGATTAATTATATTAATCTGTTCGAGATCGTTTAGATCATTATAAAAGTATTCTCCTAAGTGAATCATACGTTTATGAGCCAGAGCAGGACAGGTGCAGAGGAGGTGAAGAACTGTTTCCTCCTCCTCCTCATCCATGCAGCTTCTGCAGAAATCATTAGAAAATACGCCCAGTCGCTTATATGCAATCTGCTTAGAGATATCAGGCACCTAGATCTCTTTAAGTCCAGATTTGGCCAAATGTTTTTCGTCGCCTGACAGGTGGTTATTTTATTCCACCTGATGTTAGTTCTCTTATTAGCATCTTGTTGTAGCAAAAGTTTGCATGAAGCGATTGGTATACCAACATTAGCCATTTGTGGTTTAATGGGTAATGTTGTACCAGTTTCCTGGAAGGTCACTATGGCCCGGCACCCAGTGAAAGTGAATGTTAAACTGTTGTGCCATCTCCATTTGAGACGATCGACAGTTTTGGACCGTAATTGAGTTTGTAGAGACAGAGTCTAGGGATTTTATAGCTGCCTGACTATCTGAGAAAATCCGGATATCAGATGTAGATACCACGTTTTCTCTGAGCCAGGACAGGTCCTCTTTAATCGCCAAAAGTTCTGCCTGAGCTACAATGATTTGGAAGGCTGAATGAGAGACTTAGTTTTAGCCGTTCGGAGTACACACTTCCACCAACCCCATCACTAGTTTTCGATCCATCTTTATAGCAGTGGATTGCCTCGTCTTCCAGGAATGATTTATTTTTCCAGAAGGATCTGGAAGGTATAGAAGTTTGGAAGTTTCTATCGAACTGTAGTTGGGGAATGGTGTAGTCTGTGTGCTTGATTCTAGATATTTAAGAATAACAGAGTGGCCAATGTTATTGTTAGTCCACTGTGAAGAAGCATTCAGGCGAATAGCAGAACTAGCAGCTATTTGTTTGCTGATTATATCCAGAGGTGTCAAATAGAGTAGGGTTTCTAGTGCCGCAGATGGGGTCGTACGAAGTGATCCGCTTATACTTAGGCATGCTGAGCGTTGGACTTTTCTAAGTTTATCGCAGTTCATTTTAACGTCCAAGGCAGTCCACCATACTGTCACACCTTAAAGAAGAATCGGTCTGATTACCGATTATCTCATATATACCTACTACTTGTTTTATTCATTTAAATTGACCCACCCTTTATACAAAAATTCTTTCTTTCACAAAAAATTACTTTTAAACCATTCAAAATATTTGTGTACCTACCTACCATCGCATATGACGAAAAATAATCGATATTTCAAAACTCGACGTTTTCCACATTCCTTTCGTTGGTTGTTGAGGCATGTGCAATAAATAATTCACCAATGCAATACTTTCCAAAGTTTGTATCAAGTAACAAGGATGTTGGAAGTTACAAAAAAATTTAGAAACTTTCCACAAAAAAAAATTAGTTTTTTTCCACGTTTCGATGTTTCTAATCCCAAAATAGAACTGTAACCTAAACAAAACAATTATTTACGAGCTAAAAACAAACATTTAATGCTGTTAGAATTTCATTGAAAAAAAAGAAATGTTCAAAGTACATCCGAATAGTGTTTGTTAATGTTCGTTCATAGTTATATGCTTTGATTAATCGACGAAGGTCAGACAGTAACAAAAAATAAAAAAGCGGGTCACTCAAGTCATACGACTTGTCGGTTCCAGCTATATTCGAGACGACTCCTTAATCAATGCAACACACTTAATCACAACAAAGAAAAGAAAGAGAAAGAACAACCCAAAGTGTAACAATGATAAATAGCAATAAAATAAATTCATCAATTGATAATGCTTCCTGTGGAGCATCGTCTATCATAGTCGCGTGTAAATGCATTTAAATTACATCGCCAGAACCGAGCCTCCTATATCGTCTAAATTTCTCCCGCAGCCAAGTAACCTCCCACAAGTCCAAAGCTAAGTGTTGTATGAAAATTAAATATGACAAACGATATGACATTCTCAAGTCGTTGCCAGATCATTGCGCGTTGACCACCTTAAGTTATATCGCCATCCTCATTCTGATGGAAGTCATGTCAAAGTGGCTCTGCTCCACAGACAGATCTCTATCTCGAGATACCTAAAAATGCTAATGGATTTGCAACTGACACGAAAGTAAGACCCAAGTGGTGAACAGCGGGCGATGAGTTGTTATAAAATATGCACATTTTTCTGTCCGATATTATATCAGGAGTAAAATGCTCGATATGACCGGAAATGAAGTAATTTTCTGGATGAAAATATCAGTTCTTCGGGAAAATTCGTCAATCATGAGGTGAATTCAACAATGCCTCAAGTTCAATACTGAATCACTTGACAGCATTACTTCTGACGGCTCCGAATGCAGCCAGTTTGATGGCTCTAATTACACTTCAATTGGACACGCTGGGATACCCTTGTGTCCTACAAATTCAACTCCGACAACAAATGTTGAATCTGTTGTCGTCCGTTGGTCGATGAAAATGGCGATATGGTGGCGCGACACCGTTTTCATGTTGATGGCGATATGGTTGGTCGTTGGTACCAGCGCGCGGAGGCAGGGAAAGTCATTTACATCGAACATTTTTTGTGTGTGAGTTTTTTGTATGTTTAAAGAGCGGGCAAAGGATTAAGTTCATTCACTTGAAGTATTTTGTTAATTTTTTTTCGTTTTTCAACATTTTCTGGGTGAATTTTGTGGATGGATCTAAAATAACTTATTGGCGAGCAGTAATATCGTGCACGCGAGTGATTTAAAATTATCATCACATTCTTTAGATGAGTAAGTGCACAATGTATGAACAACTTGGATGTTTGTGTATTGGTTTGGAGATAAGTAGGTATTTATGAATGATGATCACAGATCACCTTAGACTGAAGGCTAGCAGCAAAAATATAAAAAAAACATGACTAAACGATACTTTTTGGGCGGGTTCGGTTGGTTGGGGAAATTAAATTAGTCAAGCATCTAATGACGTAATTTTTTTCACCTGTTGCAATTAATGGCTATGGAACGTATACCTATCTGACTGGGATGTCGTTGATTATCAGGTTGGAGCTTGTGTTCTATGTTCGTTATTAGAGTTCTTGTAAAGTTGTAATTTGCAGGAAGGGGTCTTATGAAAAAGAAGTGAAGCATTTTTCAAAGTAGTGTGAGTTTCACAAGCACAAATGCTTTACAACAGGGCTGGCCTGCAGATAATTGGATAATCTCAGGGGCGCCAAGCGAAATTTGATTGAATTAAGACTATACCGATTGTGCTTCAATTTTTGTTTTCAATTTCAATTTTAACATTTTTCTTGGGCGCCTTACAATCACCAACAAAAATAAATGCGCCCCTGAACGAAAATCTCAAAAGCACTTTTTACAGCTCGGCAAAATGACGACACAGGAGAAATTTTGACAGTACAGGAGAAAAATTTGACATTATCACAAATTTTTGGTGCTTCACTCACGTACACTGTACATGTAGGTAACACCGCTTCCTGTACTTCTTATTCAACGGTTTATTTGGACAAAATGAACACCTCTAATTCAAATTGTCATTTTGACAGTTGATACACCTTACAGCGGCTGTATCATGTATATTATTCCTAAGGCTTTGTTTACACCACTAAAAAGTCTTAAGATTATAATTTCCGAATTTTGTATTGTCTAATAATTAATAACTACTGACTAGTATCATTGAGGTACATTTTTGCAATTCACCAAAATGTACTCTTACGAGCATTAAAAACCTTGCGCCATGAACAATCTAAAACTATACATACATAGGTATAGGTACATTTTGTTCCACCTGAACAAAAATCTGGTAATAATGGAAACGCAGCTTCATCATATCCTTGACGTATTTTTATCTGATAAAAATTTATTTTTGTTGGAAATATGTGTTGATATTTTTTCTATTTTAAATTGACATTGATTTTTTTTTTGCTTGGAATAAAATAAAGTAAACATACACAGGGTGTTTTGCATGAGGTGCGACAAAAAGTAAGGTCTGTAGGTTGAGTCGTGACAAGAATGTTGTTAAAATAAAGCTAATGGCGCAAAATTGTAGTCCACTAATGAACAATTTTAAGAGAATTTAGTGTGCTACTAGCTTAAAATGACGTTTGAGTCTTGTCTGAAACGTCATTTTAAGCTAGTATCACACTAAAAGCACTATTCACATGAACACGAACAACGACCAACGAATGAACGAAAATTCGTCGATTTTGACATTTCTTTCACATGAGAGTTTTTAATTCGTCGCGAATGAACAATCAAAACTCAAAGCAAGAATGATATTTGAGGTTATACGTGCGCGATTTGTTCGTTGGGAGTGTGGATGATGTGGAACGCGAATAGAGTTTGGCAGTTCGTATCAACTAGAGTTCTTTTCGCGACGAATAAATTTGTTTTCTCAAATTTACTAACATTTTAGAATAAAAAGTTAATTTTTGCATCATAAATCAAATATAAACTTTACTTTTATCGATTTGTTGAGAATTCGCAAGGAAATACGGCTTCAAACGTATCTAAAATCACTTTTCTTCATTCATTTGTTGTTCGTTGGTCGTACTCATGTGAATAGTGTTTAACTTTTGCAAACCACCTTCTGTAAAATCAAGGTGCGCTAATCGATTTCAGTAAATTACAAGAAAACAAAACACATGCAAACATACATTAACACACCGTTCTAAATCATGAACTAAACTAATAAATTTGAATTAATGTCAACTGAACTAGATTCTTTTGCAATCATTCTAAAACAAAACAGATATTCTATTAATCAACATTTCAAAATGCTTTTAACGTTTTTATGAATATTTTTTGTGTTTGCCTACAAACCATGTTTTGTATTTTTATGTTTATTTTTTAAAATAAAAACGATTATAGTTTTCTTAAAAAATTAACAATTTATTAAAACTTTATGTTGAAAACAATTTTTTAATATAAATAAAACTAGCGACGCGTTTCAGAACTCATGTTCTATCATCGGGCTACTGTTTACTGTACTGTTTACTGAGTAAACAGTAGCCCGATGATAGAACATGAGTTCTGAAACGCGTCGCTAGTTTTATTTATATTAAAAAATTTTTGCAACATAAAGTTTTAATAAATTGCTAATTTTTTAAGAAAACTATAATCGTTTTTATTTTAAAAAATAAACATAAAAATACATAATATAGCAAATATGGAGAAAAGCAACACATCATCTAAACCATGTTTGTTTTATGATCAAAGAATTAATTGTTTTAAATAAGGCCGTGTGCGAATTGGATGAAATGTGGTTAAAAATGGATGAATTTTTAATCACTACTGTCATATTTTAATCTGCTCCGCAGCTATTCAAATTTTATTTAATACGAAATGTCAAAATTTAACCAAACGTCAAGTTTTAACCCATTTTTAACTCAATTCGCACACGGCCTAAATTCCAAAAAAAAAATGATACTAATGGGGCGATCTGTATTAAATATTTACTTATTGAAGCTACTAATCTAGATTTTCCATTTATTAGGTAATGCGAAAGGTTGTCTCCGAAGAGGAAACTTCAATCTTTATTCTAAAGGGTCCGCCATCTAACGTTTTTTTTTTCAACTAGCGCTTATTTCGTGAATGGTAACACTTAGCTTATGTGTGATTTAACAAATAATTAGTTTTATCCTTCCGTTGAACGACTATGGTTGTGTATACGGTTGAACAACGCTGGGAAATATTGCGACATTACTTTGAAAATCATGGTAATGTTGAAGAATGTGTGCGAAAATTGCGTACGGATTTTGGAAGAAGAGAAGCACCGTCAGCTCCCTATGTTCGTTATCTTGTGAAAAAAGTGAAAGAAACTGGCATCCTCATCGATAAACCAAAGCTCTGTTTTTGAAGATCGCATTATCAGCCGCAGAGCTGATGTCGTTTGGCCACCTCGGAGCTGCGATTTGACACCGTTGGGCTATTATTTGTGGGTTGCCGTAAAAAAAAGTGTTACGACGACAAGCCAGAGACAATTGACGTTTTAAAGGACATTATTCGTGAAGCCATTGGTGAAATACTGCACACAATCGATAATGTGCTTAAAAATTGGACCGATCGTGTAGGCTACTGCATGGCCAGCCGAGGCAACCATTATGAAATTATTTTCCATTATTAACCGGCAGAACTGTACTTTCAAACAAAAAAAGAAATTTGAGAAAATATTCAGTACTTTTTTTTATAGCTTTTTCAAAAAAAAAAAAATGTGCACGACTCGGTCGTACGAACTTGCTCCCGTATTCCCAATTATAAATCATTAAAAAAAACATTAAAAAAAAATCATAAATAAAAATTTAAATTGAAAAATGAACCACAAAAATGGATTCAATTGGAAAAAATTGATGTCGTATGATTTCTTAAGAAACTGTTGGTTATTCAATTTTTTTTAATTTATTAAAAAAAAAATTAAAAATTGAAAATGTACCTCGTAAATACATTTTATTCCAAAAATTTAAATGCCAAACAAATTTAAACCTAATTTTTGATTTATTGAATTTTTTTTTTGAAAATCGTCGGATCCGTTTTTTTTAAATTAATTTTTTATATATAATTTTTTTCAAAAATGTCTTAAAATTAATTTGGGTATGCAGTATTCAAGAAAATGTAAATATACATTTTATAAGTAAATTTCGATTTTTAATATTGATCCGTTTTCAAGATACACAATTTTGAAAAAAAAAGTTTTAAATATTTTTTTAAAAATCCAAAAAAAAATTTTTTGAATACAAAATATTATTTGGATAATATATACGTACTTTCAAAAAAAAAAATTACGCTGATCGAACTTTTATTTTTCGAGAAAATCTAATAACAAAAAAACGGTTCTATGGGAGGTACCGTTTTGGAGCAATACAAAAAAAAATTTCTTACATAAAATACATGAGTGTTAAAAAAAATTAAATTCAAGGAAGTTTAAAAAAAATCGTAGGAGCCGTTTTGCAGAAAATTAAAAGTTTTGGTTTTTTGCCATAAAAATCGTATGGTGGCTACCCTAAATTTTGATCTTAAAAAAAATGAAAAAACTGGGATATGAGTTTTTGCTCAAACCTCTAATTTTCAAGTTTGAAGTCAATCGGTCTAGTGGTTAAGGCAGTAGGTGCCTGTAAACTTCCCGACAGACAGACGGACGGAATCGCCGGAACCACTTTTTTCGACTTCTCTATCATCGTAATGTCATATCACATCATCATCTCAAATTTTTTTTTTTTACGAATTCAATACTTGCCATATATTCTATAAGTATGTCGCAAGTAAAAAAGCTATGTGGCGGAGGAGTTTTTGTTGGAAATTGTAAAGCTTCACTTTGAATTAAGTAAGCAGCTTCTACTGTGTTTTGTTTAAGGAAGTTTAGATTTTTTTTATAAATTACGTCTTAATATGAAAATTTTATTTCTCATTCTACGTTTATATTTTTACTGGATAGCATCTAAGTTTTTCAATAAAATATTTCAATTATAAAATTACGCATTTCATTTAAATTAATCTTGGTCTTTCAACAGGTTATGGACCCAGTTAGCAAACCATTAAGATTAATTTAATTTTTTGAAAAGAACAAATTTTTGAAACTATGGATACAAGACTTGGTCTGGAAAAGTTGACTGAATCTGTAGAAGGGAATGGGAAGTCGAATTATGTATCCTGGAGATTCAAACTGAATTTATTATTGCGTATGAGAGATATTTTAGAAATTGCTACCGGTGAAGTATTAAGAGCAAATTGGATCAAGAAGGACATAGAAGCACAGACAATAATAGGTTTAAACGAAGATGAGAAAATAGCAATAAAAATTGCAACATGCCAATCTGCTTCTCAAATGATTGGACGATTGGAACAGTTGTATGGCCAGTAAAGTAAGAAATCTGTTACAATATTACAGCAGCAATTTTTTAGTTACAAATATGATGAAGCAAAATCAGTCGCAGAAAATTGTCTGCAAATAGATGTTCTTGCACAAGAACTTCGAGCAAATGACGAGGAAGTTAAAGACAGTTGGATAATGTCAAGAATTATGAATTCACTACCAGCAAAATTTGACTATTTCCATGCTGCTTGGGAATCAGTTTCTGAAACGGATAAGACTCTTCAAAAACTACGCAATCGCCTTTAACAAGAAGAATTAAGACTGCAAGGGCGTGAGACAGAGAATTTAAGAAATGCGTTAATTGGTAAATATGACAGATTTAAGAAAGAGCAGCCAAGAAGAAGTTACATGTCAGCAAAGAAGCCAACAGAGTATCGATCTAGTCAACAAACACAGTCTCGTTCATTCGAAAACAAATGTTTTAAGTGTGGTGAAAATGGACACATGAAGCGAGATTGTACGAATAGACCATGTTCCGATTATCTGGAGTATTGCAAGAAAAATTACAATTGTAACTATTGTCAGAAGAAAGGTCACTTCGCAAATGAATGTGCAAAGAAACTTAGTGACGACAAAAATAAAGTTAAATCTTTTATAACAGTTGCTTTGTCATCAACTCTCTTGGACAATTTAAGAAACAAGCGAGAATTATGGATTCAAGACAGTGGCGCTACACACCACCTCACTGGAAATTTGAAATGCTTGACAAATGTACGATCGTTAGATATTCCCGTTCAAGTAGAAATTGGTGATTCAACGAAACTAGAAAGTGTTTCTTTTGGTGATGTGCACATGCAAGCTTATGATGGCAAGAAATGGTATCCAATTGTATTGAAAGATGTTTTGTTTGTTCCAGAATTAACATTCAACCTATTTTCTGTGACGACTGTTCTTGACGAAGGCTATACTCAACAAGCTACGGCAGAAGAATCTTTTATCATGGAAGGTGATGAAGTTGTTTTAGTAGCAAAAAGATCTGGAGGCTTATTTCAAATGTTATTTAAGCAAAGTAATGAATTTAATTTGTCAGCCGTCAGTTTAAAACTTTGGCATGAAGACTCGCACATCAAAATATTTGTCGTGTGAATGAAATATTAAAAAGAAATGATATTCGATATATTGATGACTGGGAAAATAATGTCTGTCAAGGATGTATGTATGGAAAACAACACAAAGTGTCTCATCCAAAGAATGTTGTAGTTGCTCAGAATCCACTCGACAGAGTTCATGTCGATCTTGGTGAAATGGATGTTCGATCTCTTGGTGGAACCAAATATTTTTTATTGTTTAAAGATGACTTCAGTCGATTTCGAACAGTTTGCTGCTTGAAGCATAAGTCAGAAGCAATAGACAAGCTTAGTATTTTCTTGATCCAGGTCGAAAATCAGTTTGGAAGAAAAGTCAAAATCTTAATATCAGATAATGGAAGCGAAATCAAAAACGCAAGAAGTAAGAAAATATTTGAAGAACTTGGTATATTCCATGAAAGATCTGCAACTTATACTCCACAACAAAATGGCAGAATTGAAAGGGAAATGCGAACCATTATTGAAGCAGCACGAGCAGAAATATACATCAAGGATCTTGGAACATCTCTATGGGCAGAAGCAGTCAATTATTCAGTCTTTACTATTAATCACACAGGAAAGAGTAATGTGCCTGGAAAAACACCTGCTGAGCTATGGTTCGGTCGCAATGTAAGTGTCAAATCAATGAAGTCTTTTGGATGTGAATGTTATGTTCTAGTTCAAAATAACCAACGTAAGAAAATTGATAAAAAGAGCAAGAAAGGCATTTCCGTTGGATATGATATTGAAGAGCATGGTTATCGAGTATATTTTCCTACTGAACGACATGTTGAAGTCTCTTGTAATGTAATTTTTGATGAAAAATTAAGTCAGGCTTCTGATAACACTGAAGTTATTTTCACTATGAATAATGAAGATGAAGGTCCATTGCAAGAGTATCAAGAGAATCAGTTCGAAGAAGAGCATCAAGAAAATCAAAACGAAGACGTTAAATGTGTACAAGACAGAGAACAATCTCAGGAGGAGTACTTCGAGTGTTCCTCAAGCTATCAAGAACCGATAACAAATGAAGAAATTATTAAACCACATCCGAAATACAATGATTATGCTGTAATTGGTGACGTTGAAGATATATCCGTCAGAAATGCTTTGAAAGATCCTAAATGGCGTAGAGCGATGGAAGATGAAATGGAAGCACTGAATGAAATGGAAGTATGGGAGCTGGTGAACTTACCAAAGAATCGTAAGCCCCTTACGTGTAAATGGGTCTTGCGTGAGAAAGCAGACGGACGTTTTAAAGCACGTGTGGTTGCTAGAGGTTTCGATCAAATTCAAGGTATAGACTACAAGGAAACCTTTGCACCAGTTGCAAGATATGCAAGAATTCGATTACTTTTAAGTCATGCTGCCAACAAAAGACTTGAAGTTTACACCTTCGACATAAATACTGCATTTCTCAACGGTAAATTATCTGAAGAAATATATATGTTGCAACCCGAAGGCTTTGATGATAATTCTGGAAGAGTTTGTCGTCTCAAAAGAAGTCTTTATGGACTAAAACAGGCTCCGAAATACTGGAATGAAGAATTTACAAAAACTTTAAAAAGGCTTAAATTAAAAGATACTGATGATGATCCTTGTGTATTCTACAATGAAGATTAGACTGTTATACTCGGAATATTTGTAGATGATGGGATTGTTATCAGTCACGACAGGAAAATGATTCACTTAATATTGTCGGAACTAGCTTGCAATTTCAAAATGAAATCAACTGGACCAATGGAATGAAAATCAAACTATAGCGGAACGGAACCAGATATGATTTCTCCTAGTGGAATTCTTGTGGATTACGGAGCACCTATATAGTATGGATGGCTCAGAAACAATCAGTTATTTCTATTTCCTCAGCTGAAGCGGAATATCGTGCAGCAGTTTGTGGGATACAAGAAGTCTGTTGGATTCGAGGAATAATGCAAGAGTTAGGATTCAATATAAAACAACCTACTGACTTATTCATAGACAGCAAAGCAGCCATTCATATGCTTGAAAATGCAGAGGAAGGGAAGGTAACAAAAGAAAAGAAACATATTAAAATACGTCGGAAATTTGTAAACCAACACATTGGAAAAACTGTTAATCTTGTTTATATTAACACAAAAGAACAAGTTGCCGATATTTTCACAAAACCTTTGAACAAGAAAATGTTTCAAGATTTGAGGAAGAGCTGCTTAAGGAGGAGTGTTGCAAATTGTAAAGCTTCACTTTGAATTAAGTATGCAGCTTCTACTGTGTTTTGTTTAAGGAAGTTTAGATTTTTGTATAAATTACGTCTTAATATGAAAATTTTATTTTTCATTCTACGTTTATATTTTCACTGGATAGCATCTAAGTTTTTCAATAAAATATTTCAATAATAAAATTACGCAATTCATTTAAATTAATCTTGGTCTTTCAACAGTTTTGAACCCAGTTGTTTGGCCAAACCGAAGCAGCAGCGGTTCGCTAGGGTAATTCTTCTTCGGATCTCCACTAAGGTATATTTCGTGGGATTGAGGGATTGATGTTTGTTCCAATGTAGGTGAACTTCTCAACTACCTCGAAATTGCTGCTACTAACAGTGAAGTTTTATCCTAAGCGGTGGACAGATGTGGCTTTGTTTGTTGATAGCATGTACTTGATTTTGTCCTCATTCACTTCAATAGGGAAAAGCTATTTATCTTCAAACTAATTCATCAATTTCAACGGAAACCTCAACTTAAGTCAACATTAGTGACTAGTGAGTACATCTAGCTTAATTTATTAGACCAACGAACTTTTTGAACATCCAGTGAAACAACAAAACAAACGGATTTGTCATGTGTGCACTTTTAAGAATGTTTTATTTCTAGTTTGAAATAATTTAAACTTAGTTTCAAAGTCAAATCAAATACAATTGTTTCAACGAGTTAACGCCCTTTAGTTCGATTTATAAGTCCTATTAGCAATCATGTGATAAAAAAAACAACAAAATGTACATTTTGTCCTCATTTCTAATGAATAAAACAATTCAACATGAAATTCCAAATTAGATTCTTGCGTAAGTGCTTACGTGTACGAGTTCGAAATCACTTATCTTCCTCCACTATCGACGCCCAGGCACAGGTATCTATAAACTCAAACATCAGAATGTTTGTTTAAATCTTTTGCAATTTACTTAACAATTTTCTTATCGGTTTTATCACAAACCGATTTCCAATGAAAGCCAACGACAACAATTTCAGTATCCGTTAGCATAGAATTTTCATACATTCTCGCATTTCTTATCAAACAGATAATTCTCGCATGACTACGACGACAACGAGAGCGCCTTCCGAACTCTCGATTTAGATGAAGAAAACGGTGCAACGCCCAAGTTTGTTATCAGAAGAAAAAACAACCAACAAATTGCGTAATAGTTTTGAATAAAAATGTCGACAATTTAGTACATAAGCTTGAGAATGTTCCATTAGAACTACTTTCCTAGCTTTGTAAGCCAGTCAGAAGAAGGCTTAGAGAACAAAGAAGAGAAAGAGAAATTGTTAAGTAGGTCAAACCGTTTTACATTCAATTGAAAGAAGTTGCAGAAATCTCTCCGTGTGTCGGAATATTTCCTAATTCCTATTCCTAGGAAACATGTCGCAATTCAGATCATTCACACCAATGAAAACAGCCGCCACCGCCGCCGCAGTCTTTAAGCTCCAACAAGAATGTCGACGAACGTGCCTCTGTCAAACGATGTGCGGCAGTCTTTTGTTAACAGCGGAAGTGTGAATTATATAAAAACGTTTAAAATCAATAAGCAAAGGGCTTAAACAATGGTTTTCTGTTGTTATTTGTTCTATCGTCATCAACAATCGACTAGGGTTTGTCTTTTTTCTATTTCAAGTCGATATAGTAGTTGGACTCACTACACTAGAGCATTCACTTGACTGACACTGAAACATGACTCATTGAGAACAAGTTTGTGAGCGAATTGTTTTCGTCATAGAGTTCGTTAGTATGTCGAGAGGAAGGGAATGGAAATTTAAGTGAAGGGAATACTTACTTAACTGGTTTTGAGTTTTGACACTAGTTTGAGCAAAATATGAATAAGTAATGTTAATCCACAGAGAAACCGGGTGTGTGTTTGTTTGTTTATATTTTTGAGGTTGATTCGGTTTTTGTTTTGACGATGAATCATTTTGGTAGTTTGGTTGTTGTTTTGAATTTCGGTTAAGTGTTTGTTCAATATCCAACGCTAGGGATGTTCGGAGCGGAGCCCATATAAGGAAAAGGATAAAGACAACATAGTTGGGTTCTACGCGCTCCTCGACAATAGCCATGAGATGAGCAAAACGCTAGCTGAGACATTACAATTATTGTTCTAGTAATGCCTCTACGAAACCCCTGGTTTGACGATGAGTGCCGGCGAGCACATGCAGCTAAACAAGAGGCATATAAAGCGGCGCTGCAAAGAAGGACACGAGCAGCTCGTGAGGTCTACGAGCAGAAAAGGAGAGAGGAGCATAAACTTCTCAGAAAGAAAAAAGGGAGCATGAGAAGCGCGCGATCGAAAAGATAGAGGGATGTCACAACAGGAACGAGGTTCGAAAGTTATACAAAAAGGTGAAACAAACATCCAGGGCTTATACACCCCGAACCGAAGCCTGTAGAGACCATCATGGGAACATCGTAGAAGACCACTTTTCCAAGCTGTATAATGGCGATGACGAGCAAAACTCCGGCAGCAATACAGAACCATTCAATTTGGGAGCGGAAGGCCAACAATTCCACCCACCCGACATTTATGAAGTGAAGATAATGATATCTAAACTTAAGTCGAACAAAGCCGCTGGAGCAGACGGGCTAGCCGCCAAACTGTACAAAACAGCTGGAGATGATTTGGTTAGGAGCATGCATCAGCTCATCTGCAAAATTTGGTCGGAGGAAAGCATGCCCGATGATTGGAACCTCAGCATCGTATGCTCGATCCTCAAGAAAGGAAATCCCCTGAACCGCACCAACTACAGAGGTATAAGTCTCCTTAACATCGCCTATAAGATCTTGTCTGCCGTGCTGTGTGAACGTTTCAGCCCTTCGTCAACAACCTTATAGCACAGATAATAAATTTATACAGATGTCTCATCCCTGCAGAAAAAAATGAAACGTATTTTGCTCTTAACAGACAACGCCTTAACAGACAAGGAGCTTTTTGAAGCTTTTTTCCTTGCCGAAGTATTCATTTATGGGCAATGAGGCGAGCGAAAATAGATTTTTAATGCATTAAGTGAATGCGTTAAAGCTTTTGGAAAAAGCTTTTTTTTTGGTAGCTTTCAGTTTCATATATCATTTCTCGCCATAAGGGTGAGACATCTGTATAAATTTATTATCTGTGCTTATAGGTCCTTATCAGTGTGGCTTCAGACCCGGAAAATCCACCATCGATCAAATATTCACCCTACGGCAGATCTTGGAGAAGACCCAGGAACTACAAATGGATACCTACCACCGTTTCATTTTCAAGGCCGCGTATGACAGCGTCTATAGAGACCAATTATATAGAGCAATGTCTAGTTTTGGCATCCCAGAAAAACTCGTCCGTATGTGTAAGATAACAGTAGAAAACTCACGCTGTTCCATCATGGTCGGAAAAAACCTAACGGACGCATTTGATGTCAAAAAAGGTTTTAGACAAGGCGATGCGTTGTCATGCGATTTCTTCAACATCATTCTTGAAAAGATTGTGCAAAGCTCCAACGTCAACACCAGAGGCACAATCTTTCAAAAGTCTGTCCAGCTAATAATATACGCAGACGACATTGACACAATTGGAGGAACACAGCGTGGTGTCAGTGGAGCGTTTGTGAGTCTTGAGACGGAAGCCAGGAAGATGGGTCTAGCGGTTAACGAGGGCAAGACCAAGTTAATGCTGTCAACAAGAAAGGACAACCAACATCGACGTCTTGGAGCAAACGTCAACATAGATAGATTTAACTTCGAGGTAGTTAAGGACTTTGTCTACCTGACCTGGGATCCGCTATCAACTCAGACAACAACACCAGCGCTGAAATCAAACGAAGAATCACTCTTGCCAATCGCTGCTTCTTTGGACTTAGAAGGCACACAGGTGGTAGAGGACCTGAACCAACTTGGCGTGCAAAACTGGAGACAGCTAGCTAGGGACCGAGCAGGCTGGAGATGTTTGTTTGGTGAGGCCCTGGTCTGGACTGGACTGTAGCGCCGCCATACGTAAGTAAGAATGAGTCAGTGATGTCTGTATCACCGATCATTCTCACAGTTCTTTTTGTTTTACCATCCAAGAGGCTTGAGTAACCCATTTTTGGCGACATCGCAAATGTGCTCGATCCACAAAAGTTGGTCAGTGATGCACATACCGAGAATCTCGAGATGTTTGGTCTCGTTGATGCAAGTGCTGTTGCGGCCACCAATAACGAATATTTAAGCATTTTGTCTGTGATTTTCTTGATTCGGGCGCGAGTGCCGACGGGTTTAGGATTTTTTGGGTTTTTTTCCGATTATTGTTTTTTTTTGGCTAGATATCAACCGCACGAGACGAGGTTAAGGAAATTATGCAAATAAAATGCAACAAGAAAGAATAGGAAAGAAAGAACGACGATATTGTCTCCTTGAAACAAAATAGATCTTTTGCATTTTTATGACATTTCCTTAGAAAGAGAAGATGCTTCGAGGAAAAGGAACAGCATGCATAGAGCAATAAGGACATAAGGAAAAAGAAGAAAAAGGTAGACGTTTGCAGAATTTTATTTCTTTTCTCAAAGGAGGGGAAACGCAAATTCGAAATCGAGTGGGAACTAGAAGAAACAAAAACACTCAGAAACTCCAAACCAAATGTAGGTCAATAAACCCACTCAAATGACAGTGAGCTATTTCCTTAAATTTGGTTTTGACTATATACCTGACGGTAATCCGACAGCGGTTTTTTCCTATGAGGAGATGATACCGTAAAATAGCAAAACCAGATTTAAGGAAATAGAATGTTCCCTCACAAGACCATGTTGGCCAATGTAATGATCAATGCCACTTTATCCACCGGCCAAGGCAAGTCGTTGCGTCTAGTATAATTAGAACAAAATACTAAGACAAGTTGGTTCATAGTGCGAAACCCATATATACAAGTAGTTTGTTAAAGTGGATTTTTTATTTGAAATTTATTTGTGAAATCGTGTATTTAAGGGGTGAGTTTCTTTAAAATCAAATCAACACCTTTTCGTGTTGAAAACTAGGACAGGATATTTAGTTTTGTGGTTTTTTTTGTTACTTAAAAGGTGAATCGTCGGGAGGTCCCACTCGAAAGTCAAAGCGGCCGTCGTCGTCGACTGTCTATTTAGAGGAGGGAGCTAAGTCGGAAAAGCCCGTGACTAACCCGGGCTCCCAAGTAAAGGCTTTATTTCTATTTTTCGCACTTTTAAAATAAGAAGTTGAGAGGATAGTGGCCTCAGGAGTCGCTTCCGACCGATTCACCCCTGCATGTTAGTTAAGAATTTTTGCATGCGAGCCGAAATAAAAGGGCTAAAATCGATAGAAGACACTCAAAGCGCCCGAAATCGGAACGAGTGATTGTCGTCTTTAAAGAATAATAATTTGCTTTGGATGTCGACTCGAAGCTAAAAGATTGAAATTACTCATACTCATAAGAGACCGTCAAAGGAGTCAGAGACGAAACCTCGAGAATTGAAACACGAGGGCTGCAGTCGGCGAAATATTGAGTTTTTTTGTATTTATGTTATTATTTTTGTAGTTTAAGATTACTTGGCGTGATATTTGATCTATATATTTCTTATTTTTTTTATATTATTAGTACATATTTATTTATTTATTTATTTAACTTTTTTTTTGATCCTAATATATTAAGGGTTAAAATCGAGATCCTTTCAAGTTTTGAACTCTGAATTGGCGAGTGTTTTCCTCGCAGGTCGTGAATGGTGTAGTACGATCTTTCGTTCGGTGATTTGTACCTAGGTTCCACCTAAATAGAGCTCTGTAGAGGTAGGGCCTCAGGGAACAGCTAAGTCTCGTGAAGAATATCAACCGCCAGTAGATCAAGGCGCTAAAGACTAGATCTGAGAGGAAAATTTGAATTTGTTTCCAAAGCGTGGACCGATTTTAGTCGTTAGTATTTGTTTTTTTTTGTTTCTCTTTAAGTGTTAATTTCTCAATTTAATCTTCTATACTTTAATTTTAAAAGTCATTTGATTTAAATTCAATTATTTACTAATAATCTCAATAAATGTGAATCACGTCCCATCGATGAAAACCGGGTGTTTCTGTTTATTTTTCTTCATTGGGCGAGAGAAGGCCTAATGGATTGCTAAGGGCAAGATTTTCAGGGGGTGTGGCTGAGCGGCGTTTTCGGTGAAGATGACTCGATTATGATTTTCAAATAGACCAATAAAAGGGGAAGTCATTCAACATTTTTTTGATTTCCAGGAAGGGAGGGTAGAGACCGCGCTGCCCAGACATCAGTGGCGCGAGAGAGAGTAGCAGAAAAGAGAATTTGTGGATCATTTTCAGCTGGCACGATTTATGTTTTGAAGCGGGTGAGGTCCGAAACGGAGGAAAGATCCCCCCCACATTCCGACGAGCACAGCCGTGCATTACAAGCGTGCCGCTTCCTTCGCCTCGGACATTCTTTTCATTTCCTAGTCCCACTGGTTTGCTAGGTTCCCAATCCCTTTTCCTTTTCCCCCTCATCACCTATTGCCACGTTTCAAATGGCGCCCATACGTGTGTTGTCCTAGCCCGTCCTTGATGTTGTGATGGTGTCCGCTTCGATGTGGGGGCGAATCGTAAGTCTTATTCAAGAGAGCTCATTAGAAAGCCTGATTAATCGCGACGACAAGCCTCAACATCGTAATCGGATACACTCAGCATTATTTGTGTAGTCCCTCGTCGTTTTCGTGGTCGGGATCAGGTTCGGTATGACTTCAACGTTAAAGTTCATGAACGTTACATTGAACCGCGACATGTTCCTCGGCTTCGATTACGAAAGCGATATTTTTGTTTCCTGGTTCGCGGGAGGTCGTCATCGGATAGGGAACATATCGTAAGTCTTGGTAAGATAGCTCGTGAGCAAGCTTTCCAACAGCGACGAGACGTGCCCGACCCGCTGACGACACTTCACGAACATTGTGTTGCCGTGTCGTCAAAAAGTGTTTAGTGTTTTTGGTTTTTGCTACTCTCTCTACTAGTAATTTTTTGAAAACATCGAGTCATAAAACGTCGAAAGAAAGAACATTGCCGATACCACCGCTCGAAGCACCCCCGGATTGATATGAAGAACAAATTTAAGAATTTCGAGGACAGTCTGTAAAGATCATTGTTATCAATTTATCTAATCGTTAAGTTTTCTTGTTAAATTTTGAATTTTTTTTGTCAAGTTTCAGTTTTCATGGAATTTCCGTCAAATAAAGTATAAGGTTAGAGATTTGACGTTAATATAGATTAAAAATTGCATTACAATAATAAATAATTAAGCAAAGTATAGGAACGTATTGTTTTGGTCAGTTTGATATATTGTTTGAAAAGCCGCATTAAGTCTATGAGTAAATACCAACTGGGAGAAGAGCAGGAAAAAAAGGTTAAGTCAGTGAGGAATTTATTTGGAGGTAGAGTGGTTACTCGTTCCTTGTTGAGGAATTGGGGAGACCTAGCCACAGACATGCCGGTAGACCATTCTCCACCAGGCGAGGAAGGGAAGGGCTCTTCAAATACGGGGTCTCCATCCAGAGAGTCAAATAATGAGGGCTCGAGAGAAGGTCCTTCTTTCAGTGGTAAGCAGGGCGACAAGCCTAATGAAAAGAAAATCCTGGACATTATTGGGGTGGAATCTTTAGTAAACTTATACCAGGGTCCGCTTACCAAAGGTAGTAAGGGGCAAGATAACGAGGAAAGTGGTCACGTAAAGTCAACCCAGATTACGCCGGAGTTAAGATCGGTTATTAGTGAAACCGTCTCAGAGACAGTGAAGGCTGAAATACAGAGAGGTCTGGCGGAGTTCTTTAAAGACATGAACCTTTCGGCTGCAACGAACCAAGCTAGGGCAAATTTATGTCAACCGACAACAGATTTTGTACCACCGAGCTTCAGTCAACCACCACCAAGGCACCCGGTATCCTCAAATTTAGATCCGAACTCGAGATCTTTTGTTCCAGTCGGGAATAATGGGAAAGGGGCTAGGAACGATGGAAACCATCTCAGCTTCTATGCGGAACAGCAGGTTAGGTACGGAAATGCAGACCGAGGGCCCACCCCGGCGCACTTTCATCCCTCGAACTTTAATCCAAATGGAAGCATGCGTCAAGTGATTAGGATCGATAAATGGGGGCTGAGCTTCGATGGCAAAACGGGATCGTTATCGGTCGAAGATTTTGTTTTTCAAGTCGAAATGCTCCAGAGCCAGTACTTTATTCCCTGGGCAGAGGTTTTGAGAGATTTCCATCTGTTGCTTTCCGGAGCTGCCAACCAATGGTATTGGCAGTACCAGAGAGCTAACTATAGGCCCGACTGGCCAACTTTAAGAGAGGCGCTGTTCAAGCACTTCCGAAGTTCCAAAACGGATTGGGATCTAATGCGGGAAATTGGTATGCGTCTACAGGGTCCCACGGAATCAAGCGACGATTTCTTCGCTGCCATTGGCAATCTTAGGGCACAACTTAGAATGCCGGTGCAAGAGCAAGATCTGGTGCGGGCTTTAAAGAAAAACCTTAATGAAAAGGTAGGAAGGTTAGTTTACCCACAGACAATACATACCATAGACCAGTTGCGCGTAGCGTGTAGGGAAGCGGAGTACGCCTTTCCAAATAGGGACGTTCCTAGACACCCAAGAGCACAGGTTCGTTACGCAAACGAACTTGAAGCCGATCCGGACAGTCAAGAGGATTACATTGATGCGTTACAACATCATGTTGCTCGTCTTCCACCGAGTCGTTCACAAGGCGAACCCAAAACTTTGTTATGTTGGAATTGTCTGATGAATGGACATGTCTTTAGAGATTGTCCGGCGACGGTGAGAAAACTTTTTTGCTACCGGTGCGGTCTTGAAGGGGTAGTCACACCGAAATGCCCGAACTGCCGACCGGAAAACCTTCAACGGAACGTGAGAAGCCTGGGGGACTCCCGTTCGTCCGAGAATCCTCAGAACACTCCCAGGACGAATTAAGAAACCTGACTGTACGTCAGGAAAACCAGGTCCGCCTAATGCAACGGGAACGAAAGCTGGAAAGTAGGCTAGGTAAAGGAGATCAAAAAGAGGAAGTGAGGCCATTACACATAAGGATTAGAGAATATTATAAAGCAAGGGATAGGATTTTCAATGGAGGAGTAGGAGAAATTACAAAAAGGATAAGAAAAACTAGGGAAAGATTCAAATTACGTAAGAAAACCAGAAATCGCATCGCATCAACGATTATCGAAGTCGGCTCTGACCCCAGGCCATATGCGACGGTCGTGATTGCTGGTCAAGAAGTTCTTGGTCTGCTAGACAGCGGGGCTAGCGTTAGTATTTTGGGGAAGAATAGCCTGAAATTCGTAAGTGAAGTTGGGTTAACTGTACAGCCTTTCAAGTCTGGGGTGAAAACCGCCGATGGCAAGAATCAGGCAATAGTGGGGAAAGTTCGAACGCTAGTACGTTATAAGAATAAAGAAGCTTTATTTACGTTTTATTTAGTTCCAAATCTAGATCAAACGTTGTATTTAGGTATAGATTTTTGGAAAGAATTCGAGATTGCTCCCCGCTTAGTCAGCGCCTTAACATTTCCGAAAGAAGACTTGCGCCAGGTCCACGACCTGTCTTCGGAACAGGTGTCCGCCTTGGAGGCGGTGAAGCGGAGATTCTTGGATTTCGAACGTCACGGATTGGGGAAGACAACGCTAGCAGAACACGTCATAGATACTGGAGATGCGATCCCGGTGAAGCAGAGACATTACCCTGTCTCTCCAGCGGTGCAAGCCAACTTGTATCAGGAGATAGATCGGATGATAAGCCTCGGCGTTATTGAGGAGAGCGAGAGCCCTTGGTGCTCGCCGGTCGTACTGGTCAAGAAGCCATGCCCAGACGGTACGATAAAGTACCGTTTTTGTTTGGATTCACGAAAAGTGAACGCGGTGACCAAAAAGGACGCTTACCCGCTCCCTCATATCGACGGGCTTCTCAGCCGACTATCGGACACGATCTACATAAGTAGCGTGGATCGTCAACTTTCCAAAGCCTAGAAATGCTAGGCAAGTCAGGAGGCTACTTGGTCTTGCAGGATGGTACAGACGATTTATCCAGAATTTTTCCGACTTGACCGCCCCCTTGACGGATACTTTGAAGAAGAAAAACGCAAAGTTCATACTAACTGAGGAAGCAGAAATCGCCTTTGAGAAACTGAAGAGTGCCCTGACTTCAGCTCCAGTCCTAGTAGGACCCAACTTTTCGAAGCCATTCTTCATTCAATGCGACGCCTCGGACTCCGGGATTGGAGCCGTGCTCTTTCAAAAGCACGACGATGACCAGGAGCTTCCTATAGCTTTCTTCTCACATAAACTAAATTCCTGCCAGAAAAACTATAGTGTCACCGAGAAGGAGTGCCTGGCAGCAGTGATGGCGATCAAAAAGTTCAGGCCCTATGTCGAGGGAATGGATTTCACTGTGATAACCGACCACTCAAGCCTCAAATGGCTTATGTCAATGAAAGACTTGAGTGGTCGACTTGCACGATGGAGTCTGGAATTACAATCCTATTCCTTCGGCATAGAGCATCGAAAGGGTTCACTGAACGTTGTGCCAGACACTCTTTCTCGGGCACACTTGGATGCTCTGTCCCTGCAATGGCCAGCCCAGTTAGTTGACTTAGACTCCGAAGAATTCGATTCCCAAGAATATAAAGATCTCCTTAACATTGTCCAAAAACATGAAACAGAATTACCAGATTTAAAGATTGAAGATAATTTTGTCTATAAAAGAATGCTAGCTCAAGGAACTTCCGATGAAATCCGAACAGAACACACCTGGTGTCTTTGGATTCCATCCGGCCTGACTGATGATCTTATCACGAAAGCTCACAACCCTCCTAAATCGGCCCATGGCGGAATCGCCAAAACTTTGCACCGTCTACGGCAGTATTTCTACTGGCCGAATATGACGGTTCAGGTGCGTCATTTTATAGCTAACTGCGATGTCTGCAAGCAGACTAAATCTTCAAACCAAGTTTCTCGTCCTCCCATCAGCACTACTTATACTTTCGAACGTCCATTCCAGAAACTTTACGTGGACTTCATAGGTCCCTACCCTCGGTCTAGGAATGGTAATATGTATGTGTTCGTTGTCCTTGATCACTTCTCGAAATTTGTATTTTTAAAGCCTCTACGCGCAGCCAATTCAAGTAACGTAGTTAGATATCTGAGAGAGGATATATTTAACACCTTTGGAGTACCTCAGTTCCTCCATTCTGATAATGGAAAGCAATTTACGTCGAAGGAGTTCCAAAACTTCCTGCGTAGCTATGAGGTAAGGCACTTTAAAACAGCCAACTATTCGCCGCAGTCGAATGCCTCAGAACGAGTTAATAGAACTCTTCTAGCAGCAATAAGGTCCTATCTCAAGGAAGACCAGCGAGACTGGGACATGCACCTCGGCGAAATTGCTGTTGCATTAAGAAGCTCAGTGCATACTTCAATCGGTGTATCGCCATATTTTGCTCTTTTTGGAGTGAACATGATCACTCATGGATCAAGTTATGAGTTGGTTCGAAGGCTGAACGTCTTAGAGGAAGGTGAGGTGATGACTTTACCCAGACAAGACCGCCTCCAACTTCTGCGGTCAAAGCTAAAAGAGTCCATCCAGGAAAGCCAGGAGAAGAGCGCCCGGATATATAACACCCGGTCCAGGAAAGTAAGTTATGTGCCTGGCCAGGAAGTATTTAAAAGAAATTTCATCCTAAGCGATGCTTCAAAGCGCCTGTCAGCCAAACTCTGTCCGAAATATGTAAAGTGCCGAGTGGTCAAGTCCGTTGGAAACAATCTATATGAATTAGAGAACTTGGCAGGGAAAAACATTGGAATCTTCCATGCCAAGGACTTGAAACAATAGACAGAATTCGGGAATAGGCCGTTAACAAATCCATGTTTTTTTTTGAAGATTGTCATAATTGTTATTATTGTCACACTCCTGTTAGTCCGTTCAGAAGGGAATGAAAAAAGTATATGCATAGATGCAAGCACCTTCCAGTTTTGGAGAAGGGAAAATATTCAACTAAGCTGTCGGGTTGTTTGAATTTCATCATAAATCGCAACGATTTGATTTTTCATACCACCTCCTATAGTGGTCTGAACTGTCTAAATTGTACTCTTTCTGTGATACTAGATTTAAGCAACTTCAAGACTGATATACATACCATCAAATGCAACCTGTGATATACTTTTAGAATCTTAAGCAAAACTTGCTTCAATTTCCTTCTGTGATAATGACAACTCGAGACTGATTTTCTTTTAATTTACCCACCATCTGTGATAGAGGCTAGGCTTCCATAAATCATAGCACGACATTTTGTTTAGCGTTGTTTTTTTTTTGTTAAGGATTGAGTGATCGCACAGGATTATAGAACGTTGAATCTTAGAATTTGCCCGGCTTGTAAAAATGGGTTCTTCCCCACGTTGTGAAAGCTGAAACTCATGAATTAAGGAAGCCGCCACCGCCTCTGTACTGTTCTTAAGCGAACATTCCAAACGCGGAGTTTTGTTGCGGCCACCAATAACGAATATTTAAGCATTTTGTCTGTGATTTTCTTGATTCGGGCGCGAGTGCCGACGGGTTTAGGATTTTTTGGGTTTTTTTCCGATTATTGTTTTTTTTTGGCTAGATATCAACCGCACGAGACGAGGTTAAGGAAATTATGCAAATAAAATGCAACAAGAAAGAATAGGAAAGAAAGAACGACGATATTGTCTCCTTGAAACAAAATAGATCTTTTGCATTTTTATGACATTTCCTTAGAAAGAGAAGATGCTTCGAGGAAAAGGAACAGCATGCATAGAGCAATAAGGACATAAGGAAAAAGAAGAAAAAGGTAGACGTTTGCAGAATTTTATTTCTTTTCTCAAAGGAGGGGAAACGCAAATTCGAAATCGAGTGGGAACTAGAAGAAACAAAAACACTCAGAAACTCCAAACCAAATGTAGGTCAATAAACCCACTCAAATGACAGTGAGCTATTTCCTTAAATTTGGTTTTGACTATATACCTGACGGTAATCCGACAGCGGTTTTTTCCTATGAGGAGATGATACCGTAAAATAGCAAAACCAGATTTAAGGAAATAGAATGTTCCCTCACAAGACCATGTTGGCCAATGTAATGATCAATGCCACTTTATCCACCGGCCAAGGCAAGTCGTTGCGTCTAGTATAATTAGAACAAAATACTAAGACAAGTTGGTTCATAGTGCGAAACCCATATATACAAGTAGTTTGTTAAAGTGGCTTTTTTATTTGAAATTTATTTGTGAAATCGTGTATTTAAGGGGTGAGTTTCTTTAAAATCAAATCAACACCTTTTCGTGTTGAAAACTAGGACAGGATATTTAGTTTTGTGGTTTTTTTTGTTACTTAAAAGGTGAATCGTCGGGAGGTCCCACTCGAAAGTCAAAGCGGCCGTCGTCGTCGACTGTCTATTTAGAGGAGGGAGCTAAGTCGGAAAAGCCCGTGACTAACCCGGGCTCCCAAGTAAAGGCTTTATTTCTATTTTTCGCACTTTTAAAATAAGAAGTTGAGAGGATAGTGGCCTCAGGAGTCGCTTCCGACCGATTCACCCCTGCATGTTAGTTAAGAATTTTTGCATGCGAGCCGAAATAAAAGGGCTAAAATCGATAGAAGACACTCAAAGCGCCCGAAATCGGAACGAGTGATTGTCGTCTTTAAAGAATAATAATTTGCTTTGGATGTCGACTCGAAGCTAAAAGATTGAAATTACTCATACTCATAAGAGACCGTCAAAGGAGTCAGAGACGAAACCTCGAGAATTGAAACACGAGGGCTGCAGTCGGCGAAATATTGAGTTTTTTTGTATTTATGTTATTATTTTTGTAGTTTAAGATTACTTGGCGTGATATTTGATCTATATATTTCTTATTTTTTTTATATTATTAGTACATATTTATTTATTTATTTATTTAACTTTTTTTTTGATCCTAATATATTAAGGGTTAAAATCGAGATCCTTTCAAGTTTTGAACTCTGAATTGGCGAGTGTTTTCCTCGCAGGTCGTGAATGGTGTAGTACGATCTTTCGTTCGGTGATTTGTACCTAGGTTCCACCTAAATAGAGCTCTGTAGAGGTAGGGCCTCAGGGAACAGCTAAGTCTCGTGAAGAATATCAACCGCCAGTAGATCAAGGCGCTAAAGACTAGATCTGAGAGGAAAATTTGAATTTGTTTCCAAAGCGTGGACCGATTTTAGTCGTTAGTATTTGTTTTTTTTTGTTTCTCTTTAAGTGTTAATTTCTCAATTTAATCTTCTATACTTTAATTTTAAAAGTCATTTGATTTAAATTCAATTATTTACTAATAATCTCAATAAATGTGAATCACGTCCCATCGATGAAAACCGGGTGTTTCTGTTTATTTTTCTTCATTGGGCGAGAGAAGGCCTAATGGATTGCTAAGGGCAAGATTTTCAGGGGGTGTGGCTGAGCGGCGTTTTCGGTGAAGATGACTCGATTATGATTTTCAAATAGACCAATAAAAGGGGAAGTCATTCAACATTTTTTTGATTTCCAGGAAGGGAGGGTAGAGACCGCGCTGCCCAGACATCAGTGGCGCGAGAGAGAGTAGCAGAAAAGAGAATTTGTGGATCATTTTCAGCTGGCACGATTTATGTTTTGAAGCGGGTGAGGTCCGAAACGGAGGAAAGATCCCCCCCACATTCCGACGAGCACAGCCGTGCATTACAAGCGTGCCGCTTCCTTCGCCTCGGACATTCTTTTCATTTCCTAGTCCCACTGGTTTGCTAGGTTCCCAATCCCTTTTCCTTTTCCCCCTCATCACCTATTGCCACGTTTCAGTGCCACTCATGGACAGTGGCAAGGGGGGTATATCTCGCTTCGACGATACGAGACAGCATTGAGTTTTCGAAGCATTAAACTCTACGCTCGGTTTTTTATTCCCCATTGCACATTGCTGTTTGAGTCAAACTTGAATAAGATTATCATATTTTGCCGTTGCAGTTCCACATCCGTCAGCGAAACAATTTATTGGATTAGCGAAGAGGGTCGGATACAAAACGGAGCCCTGGGGCACACAAGCATTTATGTTGTGGGTTTCATACTTGAATCCGTCTAATACAACTTGAATTGAATGGTTCGAACGAAAGTTTCTAATGCAACGAAGGAGGGATTTTCGACAAAAGAGCAAGATGCCCGATTTTATCAAATGCCTTTGAAATATCAGGTGCAACAATCTTACTTTCTCCAAAACGATGTAAAGATTTGTTCCACAGTTCGGTGAGATAAACCATCAGATCACCAGTGGACCTGTTGCTGCGAAAGCCGTACTGCCGGTCATTAAGAAGCTTTCGGTCTTCGAGATATTTCTTGAGGTGATAGTTTATCAGAGTTTCCATGACCTTAGAAAGAAGGGACGTAAGTGCAATCGGTCGATAATTGGAGGGAGAAGAAGATTCGCCTTTTTTTGGTATTGGCTCGACAAATGCTGTTTTCCTACTGCTCGGAACGAGCCCAGAAGAAAAGGATAGATGGAAAAGATTACGCAAGGGTTTTGCTAGCGGGGAAGAACACTTCTTTAGAATAATAGTGGGGATAACATGCGGACCAGCGGATTTGTGTATGTTGAGAGTTGAGATCTTTTAGGACTCTCGCCACAGCACGACTGCGAAAGAAGATTTTTCCCACAGAATCATTGACGCGCTCAACAACTGGAGGAATCATGACACTCTCTGGCAGCGAAGAGTTGGAGGCGAACTGCCTAGCAAAAAGGTTAGCTTTCGCGAGAGAACTAACGACTGGAGTGTCGTTGTCAACGAGCGTAGGGACCTAAGAAGAAGAAGAATTCTTCATATGTTTTACAAGAGACCAAAAATTCTTACTGCCTCTGCGACCTTGCAGTATTCTTTGCTTAATTTTGGTCATGCAAGAACTTGATCGAATATGGGCATTGCAGTCCATCCTGGCTTGTTCAAACTTACTTACTTACTTACATCAAACCATGAATTAATATTGCCAATCTCTATGGACCCCCCACATCTCAACATCCATAAAGGTTATTGGAGATCTCCTGATCAATCAACCGCCAACCAGATTGATCACATTGCGATCGACGGAAGGCACTTGTCCAGCATTCTACATGTTCGAACTTTCCGAGGAGCCAACATCGACTCGGAATACTACCTCGTCGCGTCGTAGGCAATAGTGCTACGAATATCCCGACAACGGCCAAAACAAGGAAATGCTGCAAGAAAATTCGACGTCGGACGTCGCCAGATCATTCTCTGATCCAGTGTCAAGTAACCTCTTAAGGAGTTCTATGCCGCCAACATCAAGTATCGAAGACCAGTGGCCATATTGCCAGAAAGCAGTTAGAGATGCCGCCTCTAATGTGCTGGGATTCACACAACCACCAAAACGAAACCCATGGTTTGACGAAGAATGCAGGCAGGCCCATGCAGCCAAGCAGGAGGCATACAAAGCGGCGCTGCATAGAAGGGCAAGAGCTGCTCGTGAGCTCTACGAGCAAAAGAGGCGAGAGGAACACCGGCTTCTCAGGAGAAAAAAGAGAGAGCATGAGAAGCGTCAGATCGAAGATGTTGAGAGAGCCAACAGCAGGAATGAAGTTCGGAGGTTTTATCGGAAGGTAAAACAGCTGGCTCAAGGTCATAGAGCAAGAACCGATGCCTGCAGAGATAAACAAGGAATTATCATAGTAGAATCGCAGTCAATGCTGGGGATTTGGAAAGACAACTTCGGTAGACTGTAAAACGGCGACGACGAACAAAACCCCGCCGTCAGACAGGAGCCTTTTATCGTACACGATGACAGCCAACAATTCCGTGAACCCGACCTAGAAGAAGTGAAAACGGCAATATCACGGCTGAAATCCAACAAAGCCGCTGGAGCAGATGGTCTGGCGCCGAGCTGTTCAAAGCAGCAGGCGATGATCTAGATGGGAGCATGCACCAAATCATCTGTAAGATATGGTTGGAGGAATGCATACCCGATGAATGGAACCTCAGCATTGTGTGCCCGATTCTGAAAAAGTGAGATCCTCTAAATTGCGCCAACTACAGAGGAATCAGTCTACTTAACATCGCCTACAAGATCCTCTCTGCCGTAATATGCGAACGTCTGAAGCCTTTTGTCAACAATCTGATAGCGCAAAACTCCACCGTCAACACCAGAGGCACTATCTTCCGAAAATCTGTTCCACTTCTCGCGTACGCCGATGATATTGATAAAATGGGAAGAACACAGCGTGATGTCAATGGCGCTTTTGTGAGAATTGAGACAGAAGTGGCAAAAATGGGTTAAGCGGTAAATGAGGGAAAAACGAAGTATATGCTGTCTTCGTGAAAGGACACCCAACACCGATGGCTTGGACAGAACGTCACAATAGACGCATACAACTTCGAAGTAGTAGAGGAGTTTGTCTGCCTAGGCTCCGCTAATAACACGGCCAATAACACCAGCACCGAGATAAGACGAAGAATTACCTACTCTTGCTAATTCTTTGGGCCAAGAAAGCAATTGAGTGGAAAAGCCCTCTCTCGAACAACTAAGGTAAAACTGTACAACACCTTGTTCTGCTGTATGGTGTAGAAGCATGGACCTTGACAAAATCGGATGAATGTGCCTTAGGCTGTTTGGAGAGGAAAGTTCTTCGGGTCATCTTTGGCACCATGTGCATTGATGGGGAATTGCGAAGAAGATACAACAGCGAACTTTACGGGTTGTACAACGACGTGGACCTTATCAGAAGGGTCAAGGTCCAG
Organism: Sphaerophoria taeniata; assembly: GCA_943590905.1. NCBI lineage: Eukaryota > Metazoa > Arthropoda > Insecta > Diptera > Syrphidae > Sphaerophoria > Sphaerophoria taeniata. The sequence goes on along the minus strand of OX016540.1, from coordinate 233,344,394 downwards.
AGACTCAGATGGTTCGGTCATTTAGAGCGCATGGACACCGATGCTCCGGCCCGGAAAGCCTTCGACACTATTCCCGAGGAACGCAGAAAGAGAGGAAGACCGCGACTCAGGTGGCGCACACAAGTGGAAAAGGAATTCAATCAACTTAAAGTGCAAAACTGGAAGCAGCTAGCTAGGGATCGAGCTGGCAGGCGGAGACTGTTGATTGAGACCCAAGTCCACACAGGACTATAGCGCCACCTTAACTGAACTGAAGTTGGATTTTTTACTCAGTTCACGATTAAGAAATCTCCGGATTCACTGAGCGTCGAGTGAATAGCATTTTCCACAAAATCTCGAAATTGAAACGCAAATTTTCGAATACATCTTTAATCGCAAATTGTTGCGAGGCAAGAGGATGGTTTCGCTGCGAAACCATCTGCAGCGCCCTGACGTGACAATAGTTCGTCCGCCTGGTCTAGTCCGACCGTTATTTTGTTTTATTTTGAGTTTTCTTTGGCCTGATCTGTGCTTTTGCTTGCAGGTGAGATTAAGTTTCGGGGGCAAGATCCACCCCGTCCTCTGAACTTAACAACCCCTCCTATGCCAACTATTCCATTTCCTACTTCCTTCCTCTTCCTAAATCCTTCCTCTCACAATATCCTAAGGCCCCCCTCCTCTTGCAACGCAAAATGATAAAACTCTTTCAAACACAATTCTATTTGAAAAATCTTCCAACGAAAAAAAAACGCCCAACTTGCTTTTATCAAACTTTCCATGGCGCTAACCTTAGCTGCCAGTTCAAGTTGATTGCTCATTCCATTCGATTGCATAAGAAAACAAACAAACAAACGTCTGACGCAGCAAAAAACAAACCACCTTCGACAAGTTTGGTGCCTGAAGGTTACAAATATGAACACCCCCCCTCCCCCTTCAGATCACTGTTAGTTATCAGAATCTTGCTAATTCCATTAATCATGTTTCTGTGGAACCAGAAATGTAGGTACTTTCTCCATGAATCACAAGTCCATTCAAAAACAAAAAATACAAGAAAAAAACCGAAAGAAATGTCCAACTCACCCCTAACACTGGGCTCCGACACCAATTGCTGTTCCTCTTGTGGAATCATCTCCATCAAACGCGCGATATCCTTGGCGAGCATTTGGTCAACCACATCGAGCAGATGTGGTTTCAGCGAGTGGAACTTGGTGAAGTCCTGGTGCTGCAGATGTTCCTGCATTTTCTTAATGTCTGGGAAGTCTCCGGGCGAGATTTGGTGTTCGCGCTGTAGTCGGTCGTAGATATTTCCCAGATTCTTTATGAGGTCCTTTTTCTTGCTGTCCTTGCCGAACATTGAAGGCATGTCCTTACGCAATTCGGCGATAATGTACGCATGCACCTTGGCCAGGCGGGCGCGTTTGATTAGATCGTTGAGCTTGCGGAGGGCGGCGTTACGCGGCAGCGATTGCAGATCTCTGAAGAGGTCCTGCTCCTCGTCTTCGAATAGTCGTCGATTGGCGTCGAATCGCAGTGGCTGATCCCAGAATGAACCGATGTAAACGCGGGCCACTTCGGGGGTTTGTAGAACTTTGCCCAGGGACCACATAAGCGCTCCATATACCCTCATCAACTGCTGGTGGTCGATCATGTCGGCTTTGTTGAGAATGATCCGGATCTTGTCGTCGTGGCCGCGAAGAGCTTCGATAGCTCGGCGGAATTCATCGGAGATATCCAGTTTGTGGGCGTCGAAAAGCAGAATGATACGATCCACTCGCTCGGCGAACCATTCCAAGACTCCGGTAAAATCATAGCCTCTATCGATGCGTTGTTTCTCGCCAGACAGAATTCCGGGTGTGTCTACAATCGAAATGGCTTGCAGAACCGGCGACGACACTGTTGAACACTGAAAACGATTGAGGAATGCATTGCCATACTTGCTGAGCGGACGGAACTGCCTTTTGGGGTCAACGACCAGCGCATTGCCAGGGATAACGCCCTCCTTATCGTCATGCATGACTGCAATAAAACGATCTGTCGTTGGCTCCGGGCCAATTCGAATGCCAGGGAAGTCCCTTTCGAGCAGATAGCGAATGAACGTCGTTTTACCGGTGGAATATTGACCGACCAGCAGAATCATTGGTTTAGCATCGAAGTCCGGATCTTCTAGCTTGGGTGAGTGGAAATCATGAAACTGATAGTGCTCCTCGAGGGGCAACAATTTGCTGCGATAGATTTTCTTCAGCTCGCCGATTACATTCTCAACGACTTCCTGGTTGGCTCTTTCGCGTTTAAGGAAACTGAACATTTTGCCGTCTGTTGCGGGTCGATTCTCGATTTTATGTGGTAATTGGACAAAAATTATCGAACAAAAAAAATTTAACTAAGGAAAACGGCAGACACACACACGTTGAATATATTTTTTTTTACACGTATTTCGAGATTGTCCGAGTACTTCGCGCACGCACCAGCCAGCAATTTAGCAGCAAAGACAAAAAAAAAATATGATAAAAATAAGAATGAGCCAATTTTTTTCGGAGAGAAAAAATTTGGACAAAAAGTACTGCCTCGAACGCAAACGGAAAGGCGAGAAATGACACAAGAAATTGGATGTCTTTTTTTTCTGTGGAGTGAACAAAACTGTCACATGAAATTAATTGTCAGCAAGGTGCGAGTAAGAGAATTGATATATGGATGCCGAATTGATGACGTTGTCAAAATTTATATTTTCGAACTTCGAAAGCAGGTATGTTATGGAGGATGAGCGAAGATAAAACTCGTTTTCTACTGATAACGACTTTTTCAGCGTTTATTAGAGCAAATCGCATTATACAAATTTGGCAAATGCAATGTTATTATTCAATACGTTGGCATTTATACTGTAGGTCTGTGCGTGTTTCAGTAAGCAGTTATTTCACTTATATAACTGTTATCCTAATAAGATGTGTCTTTTTGGTAAAACAACCATGTCATGAGAAGTGAAGATATGCAATTTTGAATTACTTTTTCCAAATAGAAGAAGAAAGAAGAAAGATTAATGTCGTTTTCCATTGGTCGTCCAGAAGCATTCGGAAAAGTCCAGAAGTCTTCTGAAACCATGACTTTGACAGACGGAATGCTTCTGAGAAGAGCAGAACTCTTCTGTTTTGAAAACAGAATCGTCCGAAGAATGACACATACATCATAACCCTTTCCATTGGAGGTAGAAGAAGAAACGTCAAAAAAGACCAATGTAAAACTACATAATTTAAAAATGACTCGTTTAAACAGAATCAACAGTCGTATTTAGAAAGTCTTCCGTAGAAAAATCGTTCAGAGTAAATAAGTAAATTTTGAACGCGAACATTTTAATCCGGAATGACAGTTGTTGTCAAGTTAACAGCTGATTTCAATTACAAAAAATTATCGAATAATTTTTTTGCATACAAATTATGAAACTCTCAAGCATATTATTGAAACCAAAAGCATCAGAAGTTCTAACGGCATACCTTAAACAATGCAATGAACCACCATGGACGTCATACTTTGTTAAGGTAAGCAATTTTGTTCCACAAATTGCCAAACAACCAACCTCCTGTAGACTTTCAGTTGAAAGATGTTAAAAACGACCAATACGGACGTTCCCATTTCAATTGGACACTCGATACCGGAACTAATTACCACATCCTGCGAACCGGTTGCTATCCGTATTTGAAATACCATTGCAGTAAGAGAAACTATCAAGATCTTGAATTGGAGGATAAGTTCTTTAGATTTCTCAAGATTATTAATTTCGGTGAGCATCATTTATGACATCTTCAAAGGAAGTGTTTGTGACTTGAAATCTTTTAAAGGTCTTCCGATGTTGTTTTACGGTTTGGCAGCAATTCGACTCATAAGTCACAAGGAAATAGTTCAAGTTGACGAAAACACCAAAGTCCCGATATATTTTCTTTATCCGGAAGACAAGGGATCTGAGTTTTAGTTTAAAAGTTTAGTCATTTAATGGGTAATAAATGATTTTGCAAGTTACTTTGACTAAGATCTCGAGAGCTTTGCTGAACCACCTCTCGGTGGTTGTATTCCGGTAACTTACTTAATCATTTTGTCTGTTCATTAAAAAGAGATTCATCCAATTAGAGAGAGAATGTATGCGGTACAGGATTGATATCTTAGGTTTAACCAAAGTGCAATGGTTGGGATCTGGCAAATACGCGTAACACTTTACTGCTCGAGAAGCTGGAGTTGAGTTTAAAAATAAAAAATAGAGTGGCGCGACAGCTCTTGAAGAGCCAAGGCCTAAGTGGCTTACTCTCATCAACAATTCTCTGAGTGCGTGTGAAGAATTGAGGGGACCTACAATAGGCGTGTTTTTTTGGCATCGCTATCTGCAGCCAAATTAGATTTCCCAAAAAAACGTATCCGCAGTTGCCATCCGCAGCAGTTTTATTTTATTTTTAAGTTGTTAGACTTCTGTAGCTGTTGGATAATAAAACAAAAACAAACAAAAACCGAAATTTATTCAAGATTATTTTTGAGTTGTTTTTACGTAGGTATAATCAATTTATAAACGAAAGTAAATTGCTTAAAATGGAAGATTCACCTTCTTTCCTTATTTTCCATTTGTGCATCCATCTGCATTTGTTCAAAGTTTGATTTGTTATTTTGGTTTTGCTTTCGGATAAGTTTTTGACATGTTGGGGTATGTTCGTAGATTTGATCAATCATCGTTCAATAAACAAATAAATAAAACAATAACAAATGTTCAGACAAAGTTCAAACAGAGAAGTGTGTTTGAAAGTGCGTGTGCTTGTACCTATGTGTGAATTTTGATACAAATCTAGATTCAGATTTTTGAATCTCGATTCCATTTTTTTTAATCTCAAGTCTCAAATAGATCATGAAATCTGAGATTTTTCCACTTTTTCCGCACTTCTCTATTCTATACTCTATTTAGCTGTCAGATTCACAAATTTGACTCGACTCTAAAGGTATGACTTCAACGAGCACTTTTAGCAAAATTTCAAAAATTGAACATTTTCAAATTCATTTTGTGACAGTTTTTCCGCCCCAAAAATAAAAGTAATGATGCAGAAAGCTTTTTTTTATGTCAAAAACAATTTTATAGTTTTTTTCCAAATTCAAATGGCGCTACAAAGAAACAAAAATTTTACTTTTGTAAATTTCGCACTTTTTGCAAAAAGTGACCGTTGTAGTTATACCTCAAAATCTCGCAAATAGAAAACGACATTACAGAAGAAAAATATTAAACACCATAAGGCAACTGTGTGTGACTTGTTCCTTGATTTTTGCGTTCCAATTTTAATTCAAAATAAACTTAGGCCGTGTGCGAATTGGATGAATTGTGGTTAAAAAATAAAAATGGATGAATTTTTAACCACTACTGTCATTTTTTAACCTGCTCAGCAGCTAGTCAAATAATGCGAAGTGTCAAAATTTAACCAAACGTCAATTTTTAACCCATTTTTAACTGAATTCGCTCACGGCCTTAAATAAAAGAACGCACTTAAAGTGCGTTGCACTCTGCGAACACAGCCTTCGAGACTCTTTGAGTTATCCGATTATCCGAGTTACCAACCTAAGAAATTCAATTTTACTCCGATCGAGTATCGATACTCGAAAAAATGTCAATTTTTTATCCGCAGTCAGATTTAAGTTTAAGTTTTATCCGCAGCTGCCTGTTGTATTTGTAATACATGGAAGCTCCAACTGCAGATACGGATAGCTGTGCCAAAAAAACACGCCTAATTTAACGCCGATTCCGAACGGCAAAGTTGAGAAGCACTTTTTCATGACAGATTGATACTCTTGGAAGATTTGTCAGGTCTTCGCAAGAGGCAGTACCCGTGAAAGATGAAATAAAAACTTGGCCTGAGTATGACTCGAACCAACGACGTTTTGCTTAGCAGCCAACGCACTTACCAACTAAGCTACGGGCAATTGCTGGAGTTGAGTTACTCCTAACGTAAACGGCAACTAGTAGCCTTATTTCATGGGAGCCCCTTGGAGGAAGAATCATAAAAACCAGATTTCAGTGTAGAATACGGCCTGTCACCATTATACAGTGTTACGCCCCAACAACGGCGGTACATTTTGTCCTTGTTGCTGAGCATTCAAGGTCAGTTGACAGGACTGCAAAGTCAAATCTTTGAGCAAGCCGGAAGAATAGATAAACTCTACTCTACAATGGTTGGCCAAGCGCAACTTCAGAGTTAAGGGCGCTGCCAAAGACGCGCCTTAGGATCCTAGGTTTGAATGTGAATTCATTGATTAGGATCGAACGTAGAGCTGTTCCAGCTGTTGAAAGACAACAATCCTGATGTGTTTATGGCTAGCGAAAAAAAGCTAAACCAGAAACATAAACTGACTAACAATAATTACAATATCGTAAGAAGGGATCGCCCTCCATGGGGTAAGCCTTGACGTGGCGGAGCGGCTTACGGTAACTACTACTGCGATGCTTAGAGCTATGCGATCGCGAAACTTGTTTTCGCAGCAGGGCCTCCCATGGTCGACAGGTCGAAGCGGAGTAGGCTGTTACTACTAATTACCCCACAACGAAGGAGTGTTCCCACCAAGGCACTTCCCACGAGGGACGGCAGCGGATGAATTTCTTTTTGGAATGAACGGTGGCGTCCTCAGTTCCAGTTAGGTCGAACTACTTGGTGAACACCTTTACGGGCTACTTCGACATATTTGAAGCTCAGGTCGTAAAAGGAGCGGTTTCCGGCTTTTGTACTTGGAGTCACATCAAGTAGGTACCTGGTACTCCAGGTTGGGGGTTGTACGTCGGGGTGACTTCCCGGCTACATAGAAAAAATCTAGTTACGAAGCATCAACAGGCCTCGGAAACGGACGGATACACTGATGACGACCCAAGCAAACGTATAAAGGACAACGAATTTCGGATATGCACGTGGAATGTTAGGTCCCTTAATGGACTGCGTGCTGCCGAACAACTAGCGGAGACCCTCAACTGCTACAAAGCAGATATTAGATTGGATGGACCGGGCGAAAAGAAGATGAATAACTGCGACATCTACTATGGGGATTGCTACTGGGAACAGCGACTCTTTGGATGTGGATTCGTCGTGGGAAGCAGACTCAGGCAAAAAGTCTTGAGCTTCAAAAGCGTAAGCGAACGCATCACGACGATCCGAATCAAGGCTAAATTCGGCAACATTAGCTTAATATGCGCGCATGCCCCCACAGAAGAGAAAAAGGACGACACCAAAGACGAATTCTACGAGCTCCTCGACAAAACATATGAGCAATGTCCTAGCTATGACATGAAAATTGTCCTCGGCGACTTAAACGCAAAGCTGGGAAAAGAAGGCATCTTTGGAAGAACATTCGGAAAGCACAGCCTGCACGACACCACTTCCGACAACGGATTCAGGCTGATCGATTTTGCTGCGAGGCGAAATGTTCTGGTAGCAAGCACCTGGTTCCCACATCTCAACATCCATAAAGGTACATGGAGATCTCCTGATCAATCAACCGTCAACCAGATTGATCACATTGCGATCGACGGAAGGCACTTTTCCAGCATTCAAGATGTTCGAACTTTCCGAGGAGCCAACATCGACTCGGACCACTACCTCGTCGTAGCCAAGGCAGTGCTACAAATATCCCGACAACGGCCAAAACAAAGAAATGCTGCAAGAAAATTCGACGTCGGACGGCCACAATCGCAAGAGATCGCCAGATCCTTCTCTGATCGAGTGACAAGTAACCTCTTAAGGAGTCCTATGCCGCCAACATCAAGTATCGAAGACCAGTGGCAACATTGCCAGAATGCAGTTAGAGATGCCGCCTCTAATGTGCTGGGTTTCACACAGCCACCAAAACGAAACCCCTGGTTTGACGAAGAATGCAGGCAGGCCCATGCAGCCAAGCAGGAGGCATACAAAGCGGCGCTGCAAAGAAGGACAAGAGCTGCTCGTGAGCTCTACGAGCAAAAGAGGAGAGAAGAACGCCGGCTTCTCAGGAGAAAAAAGAGAGAGCATGAGAAGCGTCAGATCGAAGATGTTGAGAGAGCTAACAGCAGGAATGAAGTTCGGAGGTTTTATCGGAAGGTAAAACAGCTGGCTCAAGGTCATCGAGCAAGAACCGAAGCCTGCAGAGATCAACAAGGGAACATCATAGTAGAACCGCAGTCAGTGCTGGGGATTTGGAAAGACCACTTCTGTAGACTGTATAACGGCGACGACGAACAAAACCCCGCCGTCAGACAGGAGCCTTTTATCATACACGATGACAGCCAACAGTTCCGTGAACCCGACCTAGAAGAAGTGAAAACAGCAATATCACGGCTGAAATCCAACAAAGCCGCAGGAGCAGATGGTCTAGCTGCCGAGCTGTTCAAAGCCGCAGACGACGAGCTAGATAGGAGCATGCACCAAATCATCTGTAAGATATGGTCGGAGGAATGCATGCCCGATGAATGGAACCTCAGCATTGTTTGCCCGATCCTGAAAAAAGGAGATACTCTAAACTGCACCAATTACAGAGGAATAAGTCTGCTTAACATCGCCTACAAGATCCTCTCTGCCATAATATGTGAACGTCTGAAGCCTTTCGTCAACAATCTGATTGGTCCTTATCAATGTGGCTTCAGGCCAGGAAAGTCTACCATCGACCAAATTTTCACGTTGCGGCAGATCTTGGAAAAAACCTATGAACTCCAAATCGATACCCACCACCTCTTCATTGATTTTAAGGCCGCGTATGACAGCATCTACAGAGACGAACTGTATAAAGCTATGTCTAGCTTTGGCATCCCTGCCAAGCTCGTTCGCTTGTGCAAAATGACGATGGAGAACTCACGCTGCTCTATCAAGGTTGGCAATGAGCTTACGGAATCATTCGACGTCAAAAAAGGATTCAGACAAGGCGATGCACTGTCGTGCGATTTCCTTAACATCGTTCTTGAGAAGATAGTCCAAAACTCCACCGTCAACACCAGAGGCACTATCTTCTATAAATCTGTTCAACAGAAGCGGCAAAAATGGGTTTAGCGGTAAATGAGGGAAAAACGAAGTACATGCTGTCTTCGAGTAAGGACACCCAACATCGACGGCTCGGACAGAACGTCACAATAGACGCATACAACTTCGAGGTAGTTAAGGAGTTTGTCTACCTAGGCTCCGCTATCAACACGGACAATAACACCAGCGCTGAGATAAGACGAAGAATTACTCTTGCTAATCGCTGTTTCTTTGGGCTAAGAAAGCAACTGAGTGGTAAAGCCCTCTCTCGAGCAACTAAGGTTAAACTGTACAACACCCTCATCATCCCTGTCCTGCTGTATGGTGCAGAAGCATGGACCCTAACAAAATCGGATGAATGTGCCTTAGGCTGTTTCGAGAGGAAAATTTTTCGGGTCATCTTTGGCCCCGTGTGCATTGATGGGGAATGGAGAAGGAGATACAACAGCGAACTTTACGGGTTGTACAACGACGTGAACTTAGCCAGAAGGGTCAAGGTCCAGAGACTCAGATGGCTCGGTCATTTAGAGCGCATGGACACCAATGCTCCGGCCCGGAAAGTCTTCGACACTATTCCCGAGGGACGCAGAAGACCGCGACTCAAGTGGCGCACACAAGTGGAAGAGGACCTCAATCAACTTGGAGTGCAAAACTGGAGACAGCTAGCTAGGGACCGAGCTGGCTGGCGGAGACTGTTGATTGAGGCCCAAGTCCACAACGGACTGTAGCGCCACCTTAAGTAAGAAGGGATCGACCCGACTCTATTCGAGGAGGCGGTGTTGAAATCTTCATACGTAAGGGCATTCATTATAAAGTCATATACAATAATGATTTGCGAAAGCTCAGGACGCTAGAAGTTTGCGTCATATGCATCTCTCTCACTCAAGGGAAGCGGATGTATATGATTGCGGCTTATGCGGCTACTATCTTTATTTCAGAGCTCGAAATTCTTTTCAGGGTACTAAAACTGAGCTTGGAAGAAAACTACTTCATTATGGCCGGAGATTTGAACGCGAAACATGAAGATTGGGGAAATCAAACTCATAATCCAAGAGGTAATCATCTGTTTAATTTGATGAATCTTTGCAGTGTTGAATATGGTGTCGACCTGCTGGCTACTGAAAGGCCATCGTTCCCAAGGAGCGGTTCCTTCCTGGACCTTTTGCTGTACGATACCAGACTGACAATAACGGACAAAGTGGGTAATCACCCTCGAAACTGCTTACAGACAGTCGAGTACGACTGTGGCTTGGCTGCTGTAATCCAGATTCCGAACGAGCTTGTAGAATTGGAGGAATTTGTTTCAACACATTCTTTCAATTATTATAGTAAGATGCGCTGGCCGCGTTTCACCCAAGTCCTAGCAAGAGAACTTCTTTCGAGCTACATAGCCCCACCAAACAACAGAAACTTGACAAATATAGAAATCGACCAACACCTTGAACAGATGGACGACATAATAAAACATACAATGGAACGAACAATACCGAAATACAAAGAACGTGACCAAAACTACGTCTACAGTAACACGAATAAAGACGCACTGCACAGACAGAAGAGCGGAATACTGACAAGACTTAAAAACTTGTACAGACGATTTACAGACCCGAACGATCTGGAGATTAGGACACTGAAGTCGTCGATTAAAAACATCAACACCCAGATCAAGGAAAACTACAGGTTATCTATTAATTTGTACTGGGACAAGAAAATTCGGGCTGTTAATTCTAGCGACCCGAGTATGTTCCCTCAAATTAATAAGATATTTAGGTCCAAGAATCAGAACGACCTTCCGTGTCTTAAACTCCAGAGAACAGTAGAGAACAGAAGTACTTCTGACAGCGCAAATTGATCCTGAGGAAGCCATCTTGGACGATGACTTCTTTGTGATTGAAGATCCGCAGGAGAAAGTGGAGACAGTTGGTGCTGCTTTCGAGCAAGTGTATAAGGTAAATGCTTGCACTCGCCCAAACCACGACCTGGAGAACAGAGCTTTACTTCAATACTTCTACCTGAGAAATGATATTACGCATTGGAGATCCGAGAACCGTGGTCTTACTCGGTTTGATTACGACTTCTTAGCAAACGCTATAATCGCTGAACGATCGGGCCCAAAGCCTTGCTCATCGCGAAGGTAGAACTCTCATCTTCGATTCAATAAAGAACAAGAAGTCAGCAGGTGTCGACGGTATATCCAACATTGTACAAAGACACTTACCGATTGAAGCCATCGACATTTATACCACACTCTTCAATAACGCGCTGTAATGCATATTATCCAGTGCGTTGGAAGACAGCTGTGGTGCATCCTCTCCCGAAAAAAGGGAAAGGACAACTCCAATCCGTCAAATCTTCGGTCAATAAGTCTTCTTCCAAGCATCAGCAAGGTATTCGAAAAGGTAATCAATAGGGCTCTGGCTGAGTGGGCTGCGGACAACACAATAATTCCGGATAATCAGTTCGGGTTCAAGGTGGGACATGACACTATGCATGCCGCGTCTAAGCTCGTTTCTGCTATCCAATGGAACAAGTCCAAAAAACAATGCACGGGTGCTGTTCTGGTGGATTTAGAGAAGGCCTTCGATACCGTATGGTTAGAAGGTTTGTACCTAAAACTTACCAGACTAGCATCCGTAAACCATTATTGTATATGCTTTATGATATGCTCAACGCTTGAAATTAAAAACGGTCTTCAACAGGGAGCGGTGAATTCGCCGATCCTCTTCAGCATTTACACCAGCGATCTGATAGGTAGCTTAACTAACGCAATTGCGTATGCCGACGACCTGATTGCGTACATAACAGCTCGAAAGGTTGAAGTTATTAGAATTATCTTGCAGCGTGACTTTGAGAAGATTCAGCGATACTGCGACGATTGGAAACTGAAAATAAATGCCCAAAAGTCGGAGACAATTTTGTTCCGGACTCCGTTGGCTAAGGCCTCGCGAGATACGTGTAAGAATTGGCGCAAGATGGTCATTGTTGATCCTCACGAACAGGCATTGACGAGCAAAAGTTTAGTGAAGTACCTCGGTATCTGGTTGGACCAGTATTTGTATTTCGACATACATAAAGATCCTGCTCTGACTAAGGCCAGAGGAGCCTTCGCTCTGACGAAACGGCTGTTTTACAGCAGTTGGCTTGACCCCAGAGTGAAGGTAATTTGCTACATGGCCCTCATACGGCCGATGATCGTTTATGGCTGTCCAGTGTGGTTCAACATTGCCCCTTCCCAAATGGAGAAGTTTCGGGTGTTCGAGAGGCAGTGTCTTCGGCGCCTTCTCGGTTGGTATCGGACACCGGAATCTTCTTATCTGCATTATTAATTTATTATTCAAACGAGGTTCTATACAACGGGGCTCGAATCAATAGAATTGACAATTTCGTGATAAAACTTGTTCGGGGCCACATTGCGAGAGCTGTGACTTCGACCAACAATTTGATTTTCGGGCCGTTCTATCCGAACGACAACTACTTCGAGAATGCACGCTTGAGCGGTAATCCGGGGTGGGGTATTTTTGCCTTGGCCGGCTTACCAACATTACATTACAATTACAAAAATCCACAGCAGTACATAAAAGCACAGTTGTTTTGCCGCTGTGGTTTTTCTAGTTTTAAGTAGTTTGTAGGTAGATTATGTAATTTTAAGTTTTATTTTAAGGACTTTAGTATGTAAGTAAAAACCCCAAAAAATGATAAAGCCTTTAGTTTTTAAACTTTTCTGAAAAAAAACAACATAAATTGAAATAAATAAAACAATCTTAGGGCCAGTTGCTCAATCGAATCATAAATTTAAGTTCTACATAAAGTTCTGCTTTTGTATGGGGATTTTATGTAGAACTTAAGACTTCCGGAACGTCTCATACAAAAATGAAAACTTTATGTAGAACTTAAATTTGTGATTCGATTGAGCAACTGGCCCTTAGTTCGTAGGCCGAAAGGCATTAATTTTAAGAATATTGAATTACTTAGAGCGCCCGATTAGGGCCAGTAAGTTATATATAAGTAGAAATAATTAGGCTAGTTTCCATTTTTGTCTAGCATGTAAGTAGATTTAAGTTTAAAATGAATACAAAAAAATGAATTTCAAAAAAAAAAGGTAGCGGCTTGTCAAACCGAGGATCCCAGGTTCAAAACCTCCAAAAACCCTTGATCAATTGTTTTTTTTTATCATAAATTTTGTTTTCTGTAAATCGTCATATATATGCCCTAATTAGTTATCAAAAAAATACGTTAATTTATTATTTAATCATTAAACTGGAAAGGTCCTAACCAAAAGGATTGCGTAATTAGCACCGATTTACTAGCATAGGCAGTTATACATACTTTGCCTTTGTGTGCACGAAAGCGTTTGCACTTCACTTTTTAACAGAGTTTTCTATTGTTTTTTTTTTTTTGTAATTTTGGTAGAACGACAATCATCTTCATCATCATCAGCCTTTTTGTTCTTAGTCTTTCCGCAGCCAATTGAATCAATATCCAAATCAAAATAAGCTTTAGCTATTTTAAAGAACTCTTTATTGTTTGAAAGTTTAATGTGAAGTGAAGATCAAAAATATTTGTTTTGATAAATACTAAAAAGTATTCTTAGTTATTTTTGAAACTTGAAACTAAATAGTAAAGTGAAATCTTCAAAGTTCAATACTCCCACTTTTAGTTACAAGTTAATATAAACGATAAACGTATAAATAGTAAAGATTAAACAAACAAAATTAATGTTGATTCTTCGATTTAACGTTCATCAGATCTCGAAAATGTTGATGCTTAACCTTGGGCAAAGATTTGGTCATAACATCTGCTAATTGTTCGTTTGTGGGCACATATTTATTTATCTCGAATCTCGAATGAAGTGATATCGAACGTCTATATGTTTGGTTCTCTTGTGGTACTCTGGATTTTTGATGATACGTATTGCGCTCTGATTGTCAATATAGAATATTGGTGCCTGTAATGTAGATTGTAGCAATTCTTCTATTAAATTCTTCAACCAGATCATTTCTTTGACTGCGTGAGCTGCTGCCATATACTCGGATTCTGTCGTTGATAGAGCAACAGATTTTTGACGCTCAGAACTCCAACTGATGATGCTATTTCCAAGCATGAAAACATATCCAGATGTTGATCTTCTTGTAGCAATGTCTCCGGCATAATCTGCATCACTGTAGCCAGATAAACTTATGTTATTTTCGCTTTTAAATATAATACCCATGTCCATCGTCCCTCGTATGTATTTAAAAATGCGTTTGACTGCATTAACATGTCCTACTGCTGGTTTCTCCATATAACGACTATCATTTCCCACTGCAAAACAGATATCTGGTCTAGTAGCTACCATCAAATACATTAAACTACCGATAGCTTCACGATATGGAAATTTTACATCTTCTTGAGCTTCGAAATCCCCAAGATTTTGTGTAGTGTCTGATGGTGTTGTTACAGCATTACAATTTGACATTTTGAAACGATCCAAGATTTTTCTTGCGTATCCTTGTTGATGCAGATGAATAGAATCTCCTCGTTGGATTATTTCCAGTCCAAGAAAACAGTTTAATGAAGATAATTTTATTTCAAATTCTTTCTGCAGATGTTCAATCACAGATACCATTGCTTCTTCTCTTTCAGCTGCAATCAAACCATCATCGACATAAATACCCAGAATCATCATACCTTCTCTGCCATTGTACACAAATACACATGGGTCAGAGTTGCACGCTTTAAAACCAAACTTGTTTATGAAGGATGTAAACTTTTTGTTCCAGCAACGTGACGCTTGCTTCAAACCATATAAGCTTTTGAATAACTTACAAACTTGTTTTGTACCATCTTCATATCCAATCGGCTGGTTCATATAGACATCATCTTCTAAAACACCGTTCAAGAAAGCTGTCTTCACGTCAAACTGTTTCAGTTTCATGCGTTTTGATGCTGCCAGTGCCAAAATTGTTCTAATCGAAGTGAATTTCACAACAGGGCTAAACGTTTCTTCGTAGTCAATTCCATACTCTTGTGTGAAACCTCGCACTACCAGTCGCGCCTTGTATCGATCAATACTTCCATCTGGGTTCTGTTTAATTTTAAAAATCCATCTATTATCAATTACCTTCTGGTTGAGAGGACGGTCAACCAAAATCCATGTTCTGTTTTTAATGAGAGATTGATATTCTTCGTCCATCGCTAGCTTCCACTGTTCGCAGTCTTTCGATATGATGGCTTCTTGATATGTTCTGGGCTCTTCTCTTACAGCTAGCACCGCGGTATGAACTTCAGATTCAATGCAAATTGATTGTTTTGGCTCACTTCTTTCACGAAGACGACGTTTAATAATGTTCTTCTTATCTACATCGCACAAAGCACCTTGCTTCTGATGATCTTCTAATTCTGATACTGCTACTTCTTCATGAACTTCATTCTCATATGCATTTTCATTCATTGGTGAATCTTCAATTTCGATGGATGTTGTTGATTTCTCAAGTAAAAATACGATGTCTCTAGCAATTTCGATTCTGTTCGAAATAGGGTTCCAAACCCTATACCCCTTTGACTGGTTATCATAACCAACGAACAAGCACTTCACAGATTTTGCATCAAGTTTTTGTCGCTTTTCTTTTGGAATATGTATGAATACTTCAGTTTCAAAAACTTGCAAATGGTCGATTTTTGGTTGCTTGTTATACCACAGTTCATAGGGTGATCTTCCCGCAACTGTACTTGTTCCAGTTCGATTAAGAACATAAACCGCTGAATTCACTGCTTCGGCCCAAAATCGCTTGCTCATACATTTGGAGTGAATCATTGTCCTCGCTGCCTCCATAATAGTCCGCATGTCCCTTTCTGCACATCCATTTTGCTCAGGATTAAAGGGAATGGTTCGTTGGTGTTGAATGCCCATTTCATCAAAGAAAGATTTCAACTCTCCATTCACAAATTCAGTTCCGTTGTCCGATCTGAAAATGTGAATGTTGTGACCATTTTCTTTCTGCATCATGCGAATACATTTCTTGATGTTGCTTGCGACCTCAGATTTTTGCTTCAAAAAATAAACAAATCGAAAATGCGAATAGTCGTCCTTCAGAAGCAAAAAATATCTAGAGTTTCCAATAGAATTTTCTTGGAACGGTCCGCATACATCTGAGTGGATGATTTCACCGCATATTTTCGATTTTTCTTCACGGCTCTTGAAAGGACCTCTGCAATGCTTCCCATATATACAAGCCTCGCATGTGAATTCTTGGTCGGTAAAGTCGATGTTTTTGTTTTTTAAGAATTTCCTTACGTGAGCGACGTGCTGGTGACCTAATCGTTCGTGCCATGAACTGAGTGACAATTTCTTTACTGCTACGTTTGCTGTATTTACTTGGGCTTGCGATGACTCATTCACCTTGAACAGCATTTGGAATAACTTATCTCTGCGAACTCCCACTGCAACGATGTTTCCATTCTTCAGATATTCACAACGTTTGTTGCTTGACTGCATTTGGTAACCTAGATCCATGGCCTTTCCCGAAGAAAATAAATTCAATTGAATTTCAGGAACATACAAAACATTCGTCATGAGTTTTCTGATCCAATTGTTACCATTAAATGCAAGAATGTTTATGTTACCAGTCCCTCGAGCAATTATCTTCTGACCATTTCCAACTGTCACATAAGTTTCCTTTTCTTCGAAATTCTCAAACCATTCAAGTCTATGGCTCATGTGGTCACTTGCACCCGAGTCAAGAATCCAAATATCTTTGTCTCCATTCGATGCTGACCCGTAACCATGACACACGAAAGCGTCAATCGATGCTTCATTTTGATGTTGCTTCTTATATGAAACACTAGTCTTAGGACAGTTTCGCTTCCAATGGCCACCTTGACCACATCTGAAACACTTGCCTTTATGTTGGGGTTTCTTGTTTGATTTGGATGAATTCTGCTTTTGGGAATTGTTCTTCTTCGGAAAAGATCGCTTGACCATAAGCGCTTCCACTTCTTCGACTTGACCTTGAGACTTTAACCGTAATTCCTCTGCCATCAACCGTGCTCGCAAATTTGCCATCGTTTGACAGTCTGAGCTTGCAGATTCCCATGCGCTATGGAAGTGATTGTATTCCGCAGGCAACGACATCAAAATTTTGGTCATAACCATGGATTCGGATATTTCCTCATTTTGATCTCTTAGTTGCTGCACAATTTCCAAAAGCTTGGATAGGAATGTAGCAATGTTGTCTTCTTCCTCCTTAGCAAAACTGTAATACTTTTGTTGCAAGAACAAAATATTACTCTTCGATGCCTGCTCATATGTGCTCTTCAGCGTTAACCACATACTAGCAGCAGTAGTACAGTTCATAATTTGAAGGAGAGGTTGTTTCATACATGCAGTTGAGATAGTTCTTCTTGCCTTCGCATCCAACTTCTTCCATGCTATCATTTCATTTGCATAATTCGCAGAACCAAGCGTTGGCTTAGCAACAGTTCCATCAACGACATCAAACAATTCAGTGGCTTCTAGAATTTGTCGCATTTGGAACTTCCATGTAAGCCAATTGCTACCA
Source organism: Sphaerophoria taeniata (assembly GCA_943590905.1). Classification (NCBI taxonomy): domain Eukaryota; kingdom Metazoa; phylum Arthropoda; class Insecta; order Diptera; family Syrphidae; genus Sphaerophoria; species Sphaerophoria taeniata. Next base: position 233,326,891 of record OX016540.1, on the reverse strand, counting down.
CCTTCAAGTTTTTCAATGCTTATTCTTTCGTTATCCATAGTAATAATTCTTCTTTAAAAAAAAACTTATTTCGCTTGAAAATCCTGGACTTGATCAATTAATTCTTGAAAGTTGTACAAATTCGCTTTGAATTGTCTTGTACTCCGTGAACTGGGCCTATAACCTTTTGTTCTTAGTCTTTCCGCAGCCAATTGAATCAATATCCAAATCAAAATAAGCTTTAGCTATTTTAAAGAACTCTTTATTGTTTGAAAGTTTAATGTGAAGTGAAGATCAAAAATATTTGTTTTGATAAATACTAAAAAGTATTCTTAGTTATTTTTGAAACTTGAAACTAAATAGTAAAGTAAAATCTTCAAAGTTCAATAAGCCTGGATGCTGTGGCCACTTCATCGCCAGCTGGAGTTTAAGCATTGCCTTTGAAAGGAGTGAGTTTTTTTGATTAAATTACTTATACTTATGAAATTAGTATCTACCTAAAACAAGAGAAAAGCTCTGGAAGTTTGAAACTCGAAATAAGTAAACTACAAAATTCCAAGTGCAGTGCATACAATTTCTTTGAGTGTATGTATGGTTGCATGTGAGAGAATACGAGCTTAAAGCTTTTTTTCGTGAGTTAAGTTAAAATTTTCTTTTCAGTTTATTGAAAGAGCAATTTAACGTTAAAGCTTACATTAATTTTATACAGTGGTACATTTTGGCATTTTATTTGGAATTTTATTTTTGTCTTCGATAATTGTTATTCATTTTTTTTTTGTTTAATGTAAGTTTATTCTTGTCATTTTAAATGGGCAATTTAATTAATAATTTTAATAAAATATGAATTTATAATGATTTAAAAAAACATGATTCTTTAAATTAGAGGATTGAGGATGAGGACTGCTGAAGGTGAGATGATGATGGTGAGAAGGTGGGTTGAGGAATTGAAGGGTGGCGTATTAAGGGGTTGCTTAGACGAGATAAGTGACCATGGTAGGGTGGGTGTAGATCAGATTTCTCGCGCGTCAAAACACCTCGACGCACAGACTGGTATGTTTTTTTTTTGTATGTGGGCATTCGATATTTCAATTAATCATTTTGCCAATTGAATTATATTATTACTATATTATAGTATACAAATAAAATTTATAAATTTCGTCCTTTTGAAAACTCATTTTATCATTTGAAAATTGATTTTTTTTGAAGTAACGTCGATATGAAGATGGAATAAGATTTTTACCATAAAGGGATGAGAGGATGATTAGGGAAGGATAAGGAAAGGGAAGAAGGAGAAGAAGCCAACTCAAGGGATTGCCCTAGCGAGGGAGGCAATCACGGTAGGGAGGGTTGAGGTGATTTACTCGCGCGTCTACGAACACCTATAGACAATTGAAATGTGGATTTTTTTGTCAACGACCGCGGTTCGAGAACCCGCGACTTGAGCTAGCCGTCGGGAATAGACCAGCCCAAACGGAACCAGTGAAAAACGGTCGTTACATACGCGAATCTGCACCGCACCTCCCAGTAAAGAAGTGATCGTAGCCGCAATTGAAGCACTTAAGAAAAACAAAGCGGTGAGACTTGATGAAAATCCAGCAGAGCTTTTTCCAGCTTCAGCCGCTCATAAACGAAGGCTGGGCCACCGAAAGCTTCTCGAAAGAGTGGAAGAAGGGAATGATCGTCGAGCTTCCAAATAAAGGAGATCTTACAAAGTGCGAGAACTGGAGAAGAACGCAAATGCGTTCTTCCCGCGTTTGTTAAATAGTATCAAAAACAACCCTGCAATATACGCTTGGAGATCGTCTTGAGGCCACACTCAATGCCGAACAAGCAGGATTCTGCGCTGGATCACCCTGTGTTGATTTGATCACATCAACACCTTGCGGATCATTACTGAGCAATGCGTCGAATATCGATCACCACTACACCCGCTGTTCATCGACCTCGAAAAGGCCTTTGATAGCGTCAACAGAGAGAACATCTGCTATTATGAAGTGTCACGTTCTGCATGACGGTAGGGTTGTGGGACGAGTTTGGAATCCACAGTAGAGTTTTTGCTGGCGATAAGCGATGTATTACGCGCAGCTTTGTTAGGGCTCAGTTATAGCTATCAGTAAAATCCATCAGTAAAAATTTTGTTTTGCTATTTTGAAAACTTCAATCTTATATTTTGAGGAAAATTTTGATGAAATAAGTTGAAAATACATTTCGTCTATTTTTTTCAAAAACAAAAGAATGAATTTTGTGTTAAATATTATTAACAAATCAATTTTATAAATTTTACTGATGAAATTTCATTTTACTGAACAACTGACTGCCAAATGTAAAAAAAAAAATTCCATTTCGTTTTACTGATGGCGTTTCATTTTTTTACTGTTCCGGTGCCATCATTAAAAATATTACTGATGAGATGAACAGTAAGGGGCCAGTTATAGCGATCATTGGTTTTCATCAGGAAAAATTGGAACAGGAGGAATCTGAAATTTTTTCCTGATGAGCGTTTATAGCAATCATTGAAAATTTCTGTCAGGAATTTTTTTCCTGCCGTAATTCTAACATTGGAACTGTGAGAAGTTAAAACACAGATCATTGGAATTGTACAAAATTGAAACGCAAATCATTGGAACGATTTGTTTCATTTTTTGACAAAACTCCATCAGCTGTTCAGGAAAACGAATTTCCGTACGGAAAATAGAAAAATACATTTTTAACGAAAAATAAGTTTGCGAACTTATATTTTTTTCTCAAAAAAAATTCTTTAAGTATTTTCCGGTCGATTGGTATATAAATTGCATTAATAATCAAAAGAAAATTTAGTTAAATATCCATTCAAACATTTTTCCTGATGGATTTCAATGATCGCTATAACTGGCCCCTAAAAACGAAATTGTTTGCGGCGCGAAGGTGTAATTTACTGATAGTTATAAGCGCTTATCAGTAAAAAATTTCAGATTCCAGATGTTTCAATTTTTACTGATGGATTTTACTGATAGCTATAACTGAGGCCTTAGGTAGCGGAGGGATTCAGTGGACTTTGGTATCCTATTTGAAACATCTAGATTATGGGGACGACGTTTTTAGGATCATGAATCTGCACATCAAATGACAACTAGAATGGAAAGAGAAGCAGAAATCGTGGAGCTGAAAATCAATTCCAGAAAAACAAAAATGGTGGAGAAAGTGCAGAATTTCCAATATACATACGGGAAGTATGTCTCAATCGAAGACGGAACCGAACAAGACGTCATCTGTAGCATCGGCAAAACAAAAGTGGAGTTTGGTATGCTTTCCAAAGTATGAAGGAATATTTCTCTCAGCTTAAGAACGAAGCTACGATTAGTTCGCACAAACGTCGAATCTGTGGTGCTTTATGGATGTATCACATGGAAAGTTAGTTCAGCCAAAAAGGACCTTTATAGGAAGACAGGTAAGGAACCTATTGACTCTATTTTACGAAGGCCTAAGTGGCAATGGATTGGACATACGCTTCGAAAAGGCATTGTTAGTCAAGCAAGAAGGAAGAAGAGCTGGGCGATCGAGAAGCACATGGCGGAGGACAGTCGAAGAGGAATCAGCATCACTAGGCAAAAGCTGGAGGGAGCTGAAACACATTTCCGGAAACCGAACACGATAAATTAGAAATTGGAACACAGAATCAAAAACTTGTTTTCTAATATTACTTAAATATACAATTTTAACAATTAACTTATTTATGCTGGGTACTCCAAATCTTAAATATTTTGTATTCGCTAGCACCCTTCCCCTCTTCATTACATAAGAAAATTTTCCTTACAGTCAAAGTCCTTACTCTAAAATTACAATAGCTCTAGGTGTTAACACTTCTTTTTGTTTTTACATATTTTGTCATAATCTTCAAAAAGCAAATGACTAACAGACTTTCGAAAATCGTCTAGGCCACACGGAGCCGGACAATTTGGTATATCAACGACTCTGGGATCTTCAACAGTACTATCCTGATAGTAAATTACCTGAAATGGAAAATGTTATTAAAGAACATTGAGGTTATGTCACACACTTACTCTAACTTCAAACTGTCCGGGCGAATCATCTGCCTCATGCAATTCAAAGGCCAAAGCTGACGCAAAGTCTGGCAGTGTTGAGGTCTGATTAAGAATTTCCATTGAATTCATGATATTCACAAGTGTCACATCATGTCCAGAGTAAAAGAACACATTCCGATCTGGTTTGAGTGTCTTATTGGCTTTGCCTGCCATGTGGCCATAGACCTCGCCCAGAAATGCTCCTCCTCGAATTTGTTTCATGGCTTCCATTTCTGTGAAAACCGTGTAGCTTCTTTCGGCCAGTGGCAGCAAGCGATCGGGGTAAATGCCTTTCGTCCATTCAGGCAGCTCAAGTCCCATGTCTTCTTCAGCCTTCAGAGTGTTGTACAAAAATTCAACATCCAGGACACTTTTGACTGGCTAAAATGTTATATTTCCTTGATTTTTGAAAATTCTTGAATCTGATTTACATTTCTTTCTACCTTGCCTGTGAACTCAGTCAACATTTGATAAAGCTCTGAATTATCAGCATTCAACTGAGCTAAATTGTCGGTGTAGACTTCGTTGAGCATTTTTTGATACAGGAAACAAGCTTTCTTTTGAGCAATGAGCTAGAATATGAACACGATAAAAACGGAAATTTTTAAATAAATTTTATACTCACTGTGTCTTCAAGACGAGGAATTGAAGTCACCGGGGCCGGTTGCCAGGGTAAGGGAAGGATTGAAGAACTCTCACTTGGTGGCAAGAAGCCAGCAAGCATTGCTTGAGCGCTCATTATACAGCGTTCGGCATAACTACTTCGAACAAACATATTCTCTTGCGAGTACATGCCATCCTTGGGAAGGAGTGAATGATATTGAAGGCGTAGATTAACACCCAAGTTGTAGGCCTGCAGGCTGCCTTTCTGAAAGAGGTAAAATATGGTATAATCGCCGTTATTTTTGGTGAATCCTAGTTTCAAAACAAAAAGTTGTTTCTTGAAGATTATAATTTTCAATAAATGTAACGTTAGTCACTTTATTCAAACCCTACACTGATAATGATAACATACATATACAAAGTGGGACAGTAATGATACAAACAAAGCAATAGATGCCTACAATGCGACATGGGCATTTAGAGTAGATAGCATTAAATAACTTCGATTTTTGAAATCAATGAAAAAAAAATTGGCAAATAGTACTCATACGCCACAGTGAACCATTTTTCAATACGATTTTTATTTTAAACATATGTATCGCCAAGGGGGTGTTAAGCTAGCTGTCTCCAGTTTTGCACTCCAAGTTGATTGAGGTCCTCTTCCAATTGTGTGCGCCACCTGAGTCGCGGTCTTCCTCTCCTTCTGCGTCCCTCGGGAATAGTGCCGAAGGCTTTCCGGGCCGGAGCATTGGTGTCCATGCGCTCTAAATGACCGAGCCATCTGAGTCTCTGGACCTTGACTCTTCTGGCTAGGTCCACGTCGTTGTACAACCGTAAAGTTCGCTGTTGTATCTCCTTCTCCATTCCCCATCAAAGCACACGGGGCCAAAGATGACCCGAAGAACTTTCCTCTCGAAACAGCTTAAGGCACATTCATCCGATTTTTTCAGGGTCCATCCTTCTGCACCATATAGCAGGACAGGGATGATGAGAGTGTTGTACAGTTTTACCTTAGTTGCTCGAGAGAGGGTTTTTCCACTCAATTGCTTTCTTAGCCCAAAGAAACAGCGATTAGCAAGAGTAGGTAATTCTTCGTCTTATCTCGGTGCTGGTGTTATTGCCCGTGTTAATAGCGGAGCCTAGGTAGACAAACTCCTCAATTACCTCGAACTTGTATGCGTCTATTGCGTCCTTCTGTCCGAACCGTCGCGTCGAGTTGGGTGTTTCTTTTACGAAGACAGCATATACTTCGTTTTTCCCTCATTTACCGCTAAACCCATTTTTGCCGCTTCTGTCTAAGTTCTCACAAAGGCGCCATTGGCATAACGCTGTGTTCTTCCCATTATATCAATATCGTCGACGTACGCGAGAAGTTGAACAGATTTTTTGAAGATAGTGCCTCTAGTTTTGCACTATCTTCTCAAGAACGATGTTAAAGAAATCGCACGACAGCGCATCGCCATGTCTGAATCCTTTTTTGACCCCGAAGGATTCCGTAAGCTCGTTGCCAACCTTGATGGAGCAGCGTGAGTTCTCCATCGTCATTTTGCACAAGCGAACGAGCTTGGCAGGGATGCCAAAACTAGACATAGCTTTATACAGTTCGTCTCTGTAGATGCTGTCATACGCGGCCTTGAAATCGATGAAGAGGTGGTGGGTATCGATTTGGAGTTCATAGGTTTTTTCCAGGATCTGCCGCAACGTGAAAATTTGGTCGATGGTAGACTTTCCTGGCCTCAAGCCACATTGATAAGGACCAATCAGATTGTTGACGAAAGACTTCAGATGTTCACATATTACGGCAGAGAGGATCTTGTAGGGGTAGACGATGTTAAGTAGACTGATTCCTCTGTAGTTGGCGAAGTTTAGAGGATCTCCCTTTTTCAAGATCGGGCAAACAATGCTGAGGTTTCATTCATCGGGCATGCATTCCTCCGACCATATCGTATACAGATGATTTAGTGCATGCTCCTATCTAGATCGTCGCCTGCTGCTTTGAACATCTCGGCAGCTAGACCATCTGCTCCAGTGACTTTGTTGGATTTCAGCCGTGATATTGCCGTTTTCACTTCTTCTAGGTCGGGTTCACGGAAAGAAGAAAGTAAATGGGGAAACGACTGCTACTCTAGGGGAGTGGTGATGTTGTTGGCTCTCGGATGATTTTCCTACCCTTGTATCCTTAGGATACCACCTTGGCTACCACGGCCTCCAATGGACCAATGGACCGAGCTGGCTGGCGGAGACTGTTGATTGAGGCCCAAGTCCACACAGGACTGTAGCGCCACCTTAAGTAAGTAAGTACCAAAAAAAAACGTATCGGAAAAAAAGATTCGATTGAGGTATAAACATTTTCAAAAACTACTTTTGAGCAATGCATAAAACATTCCCAGTTATTTTCATAAACAAAGAAGAAAACACGTTAAAGTTTGAATTAACACCTAAGATAATATACTTCAACACCTTCCCTTGTTGATTGATTTTCTACATTTTTAAAACAGACCGTTTTCATTGCACAAAAGCTTCAGTCTTTGAGAAGGAAGTGGTTTTGTCATGATCAACTTGTTTTACGGGTGATATTTGCTGAATTTCAATTTATCCTTCAGTGACTTGTTCACAGATAAAAAAAGTGTTTAGTGGCGATTTTGTATGGAATCCCTGATTAGTCTACTTTAAGAACAGGAATTTGTTTAAGCTTGACTATTCCTTCAAATATTCTTCGTTGCTAAATAGTTTCTTTTGCTGATACTTCATTTGCGACGACGAAGATCTGAGCTTCTGTAGTAGATGTTTCAAACATTGATAGTCTTTGATTAGGCCAAGAAATAGCACCAGCTGGGTATTTTATAACAACACCAGTAGGTGATCGTCCAGTCCTTTGTCATCTTCCGAAATCGGCATCACTACAGCATGGTAGGATACCTGTAGTGCCCGTGGCGTAGTGGTATGTGCGTTTGGCTGCTACGTAGAACGCATGGGTTCGAGTCCTGCTCGTGCCCATAAAGTTTTTTATTTCATCTTTCACGGGTATTGCCTTTTGCAAAGAACTGACAACACTTCCAAGAGTATCATCTGTTATATCAAACGCACTCAGAGTTGATGAGTTTAAGCCACTTAGGTCTTGGCTCTTCAAGAGCTGTCGCGCCACTCTATTTCATTCTATGTCCAAGGTACCAGCGATGTATCGAAAAACTCTTGATGCCAGTGACATATTCCTTGGAAATCTCACGATGTATGCTAGATCTGGTCTTGTTCCTAACATTAAGTTCATCAGTGCACCAACTGCTTGTCTGTAGGGAAATTTATGGTCTTCATCTTCTTCTTTCCTGTTTATGAACCCTCAGAAATTTTCACAATCGGAGTTGAAATAGACGAACAAGGGTGTTTCTTTCATGCGTTTTTTGGCTGACTTTTATGCTCCCTTCATTTTGTTCTATTTCCAGTCCCAAAAAGAAGTAGCTTTCTTCGATGTGATCTTAAATTCTATTTTCAGCTCTTCCATAAATTTCTATAACTCGACGTGTTGTTCAGTTGAAACTACTAACCCATCTCATACGTTTAAAAAAAGGACAAGTTTCCTTTCGTTTCTATCCCTCATATACGAACAAGGATCAGCATCACTAACTTTGGAAATGAAACTACCGAAACGCTTGTCCCAACATTTTGTAGTTTGTAGTTTGTTTAATTTCTTGTAAGCTTTTTGTTAGCCCACACTTGATCAGGCTGCTTCATAAAAATGACTTCTTTCAAATCACCATTTAAGAAGACTGTTGAAACGTCATTGGCAACACTGCAAAGAACCAATATTTTAGTTCCCAACATTGCTACTTGGCTGATAGTTTGACAATAATTAATTACTTCTCTTTGACTTAAAGGCTAACCATAATGAGCGGAAGCAAAGGGAAGCTAGTGTCAAAACCGAACGAAACGCTCCTTTCTGAACTGTCAAGTAAGCAAGTTACAAACGGATGTATACGGCAGTATCTTTCAAAATAAAACATCCGTTTTTCGTTCTCAATAGATTGCGAATTTTGTTGGCCATAAAACAACAACACTTAACAGAAATAATTACTTAAAATCAACAAAAATCGACATTTTCTTCAGAAAAATAAATAAATCCAGTCAGCTGTCAAATTTTCGTCCGTAAAAAGCGAAAGGGAGCGCAGTTTACGTCGGTAATCAAAGCTGATCGAAAATTAACGAAACGGTGCAATCCGACATTTAGGACATAAAATATGAATTTCTTATTCTCGCTCAGTTACGGACGGCTCTGACCGCACCGTTCCGTTCTGCGTTTAGCAGATTACACTTTTTTTCGAAGAATTAAATCAATTCATGTTCACTGGAATTGAAATGCTCCTTTAATTTTGTGACACTAAAACTTATCAGATTCAGATTCCCTAGAAGCGTTCTAGATTTCGAATAACAGTGTGCACGACGGGCCACTAGGTTTCACGAACGAATCTAAACTAAAATAACAAACACACAAATATTTAATGTATGTATTGTTGATTGGACACAAGCGAACATTCTTAAATAAAGGTTGTTAAAAATAACAAGATATCAATTGTTATAAAAACATTAGGTTCACAAACAAAAAGTAAAAAAAAGTATAAAATAAAAAAAACACGTATACGCCCGAGTGTACATTTTCATTTTAATTTCAAAATCACTCTATATATAAATAAAAGGTGTTTTTTTTTTTAAAGGTATAGAGCTGTAAATTGCAATAAAACAACGATGGAATATTCGATTGACATGATTTTTTATTTATTCGAAAGATAATCTTGTGGCATTCCTTTTTAAATATGATTTCCGTCTGGGTCGGATGTAGTCCAATGTGGACGTCCAAATTTCGATGACTTTTTCCAAAATTTGTGGCCGTATATCGGCAATAACACGGCGAATGTTGTCTTCCAAATGGTCAAGCGTTCGTGGCTTATCCGCATAGACCAATGACTTTGCATAAGCCCACAGAAAATAGTCTAGCGGTGTTAAATCACAAGATCTTGGAGGCCAATTCACAGGTCCAAAACGTGAAATTAGGCGGTCACCAAACATGTCTTTCAATAGATCGATTGTGGCACGAGCTGTGTGATATGTTGCGCCGTCTTGTTGGAACCACAGCTCCTGGACATCATGATTGTTCAATTCAGGAAAGAAAAAGTGGCTCTATACCGATCACAATTGACTGTAACGTTGTGGCCATCATCGTTTTTGAAGAAGTACAGACCAATGATTCCACCAGCCCATAAAGCGCACCAAATAGTCAGTTTTTCTGGATGTAACGGTCTTTCGACATTCACTTGAGGATTAGCTTCACTCTAAATGCAGCAGTTTTGTTTGTTGACGTAGCCATTCAACCAGAAGTTCACTTCATCGCCAAAACAAAATTCGGTTATGAAAATCGGGAACAACGGCCATCTCGTTTTGGGCCCATTCGACAAATCTATGCCTTGCTGGATGATCGTTTGGCTGCAATTCTTGCAGGAGTTGCACGCAAACCAAGATCCTTCAGCAAAATCTTCCATAAAGTGGATGGACACAGATCCAATTCCTGTGCTCGATGGCGGATGGACTCATTCGGGTCTTCCTCAATGCTACGCTCAACAGTAGCAAAAGCTTCTTCTGTACGCATCGTACGGCGTCTCTGTAGATGCGAGTTATCAACTAGGTGCGAAAACGTTCCATGGTTAATTGAATTAACTGCTCTGATGGACGATTTTGTGGACGTAGTGCGCGATACGTATTCCGCACAGAACCATTGTTTTCGAAATAAAATTGCACAATTTGCAAGCGTTGTTCAGGCGTGAGTCTATTCATGATGAATTTCCAAACCAAACTGAGAATAAATCGCTTGACAGTTGTTAAATCGGTCGCCGTCTTGAAAAGTAATGCCAACTTAAAGTTCTATACCTCGAAAAAAACACCCGTTATAGTTCAAATCCTTGATTTGGCGTGCAACAAACATAAATGGCAGGTGACCATGGCTCAGAGGATAGTGTAGTTGATTGCGGGTTTAAGCCCCAGCTTCGGCAGCAGTCTTTTTCTACAATAATCGCCAGCTTATCTGAGACCACCTGTGCGATAATATGAGACAATATAAATCTATATCTCCTCCTCTGTGCCACGTAGGTTCATGTTATGTGTTCTTTCCTTCTATGTGTCTATCTGTCTCTCTTAGTCGCCAGTGCTGCTATGTGTCTGTAGTTCGTATCATTCATGTGCGAAGTACTGTAATATCAATGTCAAACAAAAATGTTTGAAAAAATCAAATGTTTTACTACATACTTCTTGCAAGAGAATCAGTTTTCCACATTTACGGACCACACAAAATGTAATGGGACAAATATTTTTTTTAATTTTTTGGTTTTCCCAGAATTTGATGGGTCTGTCAACTCTTCAGATGGAAACATTGTCACAAAGAAGAACCAAAAATGACATTGTATTTTCCCATCAGATTATTATGGGTATAACTGACGCTCTGGATTTGTTAGGCCTTATTTCATTTAACGATAGAGGAGGAGGTTACAACTTTCGTGGTAGGGACATGATTAAAGAACCTAGTCATCGGACAAATTATGGTATGCACGAGCCCTTGACACGAGTGAGCAGAATATCTAACTGCAACTCAAACTTATTTTATTTTAATTTAAGTAAAAAGTATTGAAAGCCAGTGTTCCACGCACTTAAGTGTTTTAATTATGTGTTTGTATTTCTTAGTTGTCATGTTATTTTTATCTGGTTGTTTCGCTAGTGTAAGTGTTTTCTTGTCTTAGTGTTTGCCTACTAACAACTAACACTGCACTAAGTGATGAAGCCGGTGCGGTGCGGTGGTATAACACAGATTCTGTGTTGGCAAACCATTGGTCGCTAGACAGAGTTTGCTATAAGCTCTCTTCGACCAATTCTGATAGTGTAAAAAAAAAGAAGCAGGACAGTTGCCCATATAATTACATGCAGTACATTGATTTTACGGCTTTGAAATTGTTTTCCTTGTTCCAGAATTTTCCGAATGTTCCATAAAGAACTTTCTATTTCCGGAGATTCATTCCATACTTAATGCCTGGTCCGCACGACACAGGCTTTGGCAACGACTTCTGTTAACTACAATGACTGAAAGGAAACGGAAGCTAGTTACAGAACTAAACGAAACGTTATCTTCCGAACTATCAAGTGAACACGTTACCCATAAAATTTATTTTCAATAGTTTGTGAAATTTAGTAGCCAGACAATGAAAAAGCAATTACAAGAATTGTCACCTGTAATTTACGTCAGTAAGCAAATCTGACCGAAAATTGACGAAACTGAGCAATCCTCTATCAAAGGCACAATACTATGCATTTCTTGTTCTCGCTCAGTTACGTAGGACTCCGACCGCACCGTTCCGTCCATTTTAGGTCTGCCTTTAGCGGATAATATTATTCCCTTGTTTTTATGATTTATAATTTTTGTTTTCCAAAGTATTAAATCAAATCAGTTAACTTTAAATTAAATGCTCTTTTGTGGCACTAAACTTATTTGATTCTCTAGAAGTATTCTGGTTTTCGAATAACAGCGTGTACGACGTGCCACTGGGTTTCACGAACGAAAAAAAAACTAAAATAACGAACATTCAAACATAAATAGGTATTTGATATATGCATTGTTGACACAAATGAAAATTCTAAAATAAAGATTGTGAAAAATTACAAGATAACAATTGATATAAAAAATTAAGATTCACATTTCACAAACAAAAAGTGAACAAAATAAAAAAAACACGTATACGCCACAGTGCACATTTTCATTGCATTCGTAGTTCAATACGAAATCTCGCGATATATTAATTAAATTGAATGTATGTATTTTTGTTTGTATGTTTGCTCATTGTCATTATTGACTCCTATAAATGGCCCAATAGATATTTGTGAAATTTTCATCGTAAATGCAGTTATATTCAGGGTTGGTTCCCGTGCGTTACCACAAATCTCTCGTTTGGGCTGATTGTACTTCTAAGATGAGTGTACTTTTTATTTCAGCAAATAAGCCTTATATTCATGGCTCATTCGAAAGTAGTTGTTGTAGCTTCCGCTTCCCAGAGCTGAATTTCTCCACCCAAATTGGAATGCGATAAAATTTTTCTAATTTCCAATTTTGAAGTTCAATCCTATGACGTTTTCATATTTCCTAATAAATATTTAGATGAAGAGATTTTGGCTGAGTTCGTAATTGCAGGCTTTGTTGCCCATGTCCTGCCTTAAATATTCTTAAAGACTTTTATGAACTCAATTACTACTGCATGTGTGCGGTCATCATACTTTATTTAAAACTAGCAGTTGCCCGCGACTTCCTGTTTTTTCCTGTTTCCTTAAACTGAGCAAATTTTTTAGTTAAGAAATATATAAAATGATATTGTTTAAACACAATAATCTGCACAAATAGTGCAATCAATCACATTCACAAATCAATTGAACTCTCAAAATTCTAATTTGAGCAGTTATTAGGCCAGTTCCACCTAACAACATCTCACTGAGATCTCAATGTCACCTTGACTGAGGCAAAATCATTTGGTGGAACATAATCAGTTATCATTGAGATTTAATGGTTACCTTACTAATTGTTGCTGCACATATGTCAGCCACGTCAAATAGCTGAGTGAGAAATCGAATCCAAAATAATTTCATCTCAGAGATCTCAGAAAAAAATCTCAGTTCTCACATTTCCACAGATTCTTCGCTGCTATTGGTCGCAGCTTAATTTTAAGTAGAATAAAGCCTTCCTCGATTAATGGACTATTCAACACAAAAAGAATTTTACCATTCGAACCAGTAGTTCCTGAGATTACCGCGTTCAAACGAACAAACTCTTCAGCTTTATATATTAGTGTAGATGAGTTCACAAAAGCAAAAGGCCGGAATAAGTCCGTTTTAGTATCATATGTCATTTTGAAAGAAAATGTGTCAAACAAATGTTTTGTCAAATTTGCAAATATGTTGCAGGAGCATTTGCGTCCAAGAAGGCCATTTGAAACCGTTCTTCTTCTTTATACTTACTGTAATAACCTGTAATTATGAAATTAAACAGACTTGATCTTAGCTTCTCAGTTGACAAAATTATAATAATTTTTGTTAAATATTTTTCAACAACATAATTTATTATGACTACTCAATTAATGTTCTAAGTAGTTCTTAAGTAAATACGATACAGTGTATCTGTTACGGATTAGGTCGCCACATCCCTCCTATATTTTTAAGTTTAAGCTTCAACGGTAAATTTCTTGGTTTGATGGTTTCTTCAACATCGTCGTTACATTCTTTAAGTGAAGGATCCAAAATTTCACCATTATTAGTGTTTTCAATGTCCGTTTGAACCAGGATTGGTATTTTCTTAAGGTGGCTCAAATTTCTTCTAAACGTTCTCCCGTCATCTCCTTGTACCACAGCTTCATTTCTTGTTGTTTCAATTACCGTGAATTCAGTTGGATCGAAAGTTGTTGACGATTTGTTTTGAGGAATCAGGTTACGAAGCAAGACCTTATCGCCAATGGAAATATCTCCATCCTTTGCAACACGATCTCTATCTCCCCTCTCTTTTCCACTTTGCTTGTTTATCTTGTCTAAATCTCTTGCCTCTGGGTCCAAAATGGTTTCACTTACATCTTGTACTGAGGGAATTTTATCTCTAATTGTCCTATTAAAAAGAAGCTCTGAAGGAGATTTTCCCGTCGTGCCATGTGGTCACATTATACATAAGAGTAAATTTCTGTACTTCTTTTTTATAGTCAATCTCTTTTCCATGAGTTATTTGTAGTCGCTTCAAAATTGATTTATTCATATTTTCAACTTCACCATTGGCTTGTGGCCAATAGGGAGGTGAAGTTATCAAGTCAATGCTGTTCCTCACACAATAGCTCTTAAATTCGCTGCTAACAAACTGTCGACCATTATCTGCCTTAATATAGATTTTGGATACCCCAATCTACAAAAAACTTCCTCCAAAATGGCAATTATTTCGGAGGATGTTATCCTCTTCACAAACTTAGTTTCTTGATATCTTGAATAATAATCAATAATAACAAACGCAAAATCATGATTTGGCAGTGGACCCAATAAATCCATAGCAAGACATTGCCACGGCCCATCCGGGAAAACATGTCGCTGCATAGGTACCGGTGGGTTGGGCCTTGAAACTAAGAGGCAATCGCGACACATTTTTACGAAGGATTCTACTTCCCTGTCCATTAGTGGCCACCATACTTTCAGCCTCAACCTTCGCTTCATTGCTGTCTCTCCTGGATGTCCTTCATGTCCCAGTTCAAGTACTCTAGATCGAAGTAGTTTTGGTATGACAAGTAAACCACGAAGTAAAATGTTTCCCAAAGTACAAAGTTCAAATCGGAATGGAAGAAGCTTGTTTTTGTTGCTGGATGTCCAATCATCCTTTTTAATATTTTCCACTGCTTCCATAATTTCGTGATCCTTGACGTTTTCTTGAACCAATTCACTTATTGTGAGAGCACGTGGAACTGCGTTTTCTACTATTGCACACAAATTGTACTCGCAATTTTTGTCGAAAGAATCCGTATCTTCAATCTTACATAACGTTGACAATGAATCTGCTATATTAGTTTTCCCAGCCTGATAAATTACTTTAAATTTAAAAGATTGCAACCTAAGCACCCATCTTTCGATTCTAGCAGGAGGTTTGGAGGTAGTTTTGAAAATAGCCTCCAAAGGTTTGTGATCCGTCACAAGCTAAAACTATATTCCTGCAAGGTAATAATAAAAGCGTTCTACACCCCAAACCAACGCCAAACTCTCTTTTTCAGTCTGGGAATATCTCCTTTCCACAGCAGAGAGGCTTTCACTGGCAAAGGATATTACTTCAGGACATCCATCATAAAATTGCAAAAGAACAGCTCCTAATGCAACAGGACTTGCATCAGCAACCAAACGTGTTCGTTTCTTTGGGTCAAAATAAGCTAGAGTCGGTATCTTTGCAAGAGACGCTTTTAATCGCTTGAACGCGTTTTCTTCTTTTTCACGCCAGGTGAACGGAACATCCTTTTTTATAAGTTTCCATAATGGTTCAGTTGTATCGGCTAAATCTGGAATAAATTTTCCCAAATATGTGACAAGCCCCAAAAAACTTCTTGTTTCTTCTTTTGTGTTTGGGGACCGAAATTCTAAAATCGTTTTCACTTTGTCGGGATCCGCACTTATTCCAGCTGTGGATAAAAGATGACCCAAAAACTTTAACTCATGAACCTTGAAGCAGCACTTGTCTCTGTTGAGAATAACGTTCATTTCCTTAAAAATTGCCAAAACCGTCTGTAGCTCTTTGTCATGTTCTTCTTCAGTGACCCCAAAAACGATAACGTCGTCCAAATAATTTAATGTATTTTGACAAGGAGCCAAAATATTTTCTATTATCTTTTGGAATATCTCAGGTGCCGAGTTTACTCCAAATAACAACCGTTTATAACGAAACAATCCCTTATGAGTAATGAACGTTGTTATTTCTCGACTTTCTTCAGCCAGCTCTAGTTGATGATATGCATTCTTAAGGTCTAAACGTAATAAATATTGAGCACCTTTCAACTTGGTCATAAGTGTGTCAAAAGTAGGTATTGGATAATTTTCTCTCATAATGGCTTCGTTTGCCCGGGGCATATCTACACATACGGATTTCTCCATTCTCCTTAAAGACCAAAACTATTGGTGAAATCCATGAACTTGGACCATACACAGGCTCAATAATGTCTTTTTCTAATGCCTCTTTCAGTTAAGCTTCAACCTTCTCTTCCAAAGCTGACGGAATACGACGTAATGGTTGTTGTACCGATTTCACGGATTTATTTATTGATAACTGTATCTGTATTCCTTTCATTTTTGGAAAGGGACAACTAACTTCTAGATGATTCACGTCAACACCTAATTTACGTAAATTTAATTTAAGCGCAGTATCACGCCCCAGAAGAGACTGTGTACCATTCTTAATGACGAAGAACGATGCCATGGATTCATTGCGGCTGTCAACAGTTATTGGGGCCTCAAAAACAGCTCTTACCTCAAGCATCTCTTTAGCTGCGTATGCTCTGAACTGAGTTTCTGATTGCGTTCGGACATTAATCAACGATGATGTTTGTCGTAACCGTTCCCAGTCTTCTTCTCCTATCAAATTGAACCTTGAACCTGAGTCAATGAGCATTGAAATCTTGCAACTTCCAATAAAACAGATTAAATTCACACTTGAAGGTTCTTCAAAATCTTCAGTAACTTGGAAACAGTATTGTTCCTCAGTGTTGTCATTTGATGTTTCTCTTTGTATACACCTTATATTTGAAGACGTAAATCTGTTTTTCTTGTGGACCAGTTCATCTCGAAATGTGTTTTTTCGTTTGTCGGACTTGGTTTTACATTTCTTAGCGAAGTGACCCAAAAGTCCACATTTATCGCATTTGCTATTTTTAGCTGGACAGTAAAAACTATTTGCTGAATGACCTACTCGTCCGCATCTCTGACATTCCTTGTCTTCATTGGGACCGTTTCTTTTATGAGCAGGATAAATTCTATTGATTCCACTTGACGAAGGAATCATTACCATTGATTCTGTCTGGTTTGCAATCTGTTCGTGTACTTGGCACATCTCTAGAACCTCTTGCAAAGAGTGTTCTTTTTCAAGCAAACGTTTCTTCAAATCTTTTGAGGCCCATCTATCTATAATTTTATCTTTAATATTAATTTCCAGAACCTCTTGTTTCGTTTCACCAAAATAACGGGATCGGGTCAAAATTCTGGCTTCAAAATTCTGCTTTTCAGAATTCTGCTTTTTTAACGAAAATTCTGCTCTTCAAAATTCTGCTTTTTTTTTGTCTGGTTTACAAAATTCTGCTTTTCAAAATTCTGGAAATTTATATTAAAAAAAATTCTGCTAATTCTGCTTTTTTTTTAATTTAGTCACTACTCGTCCTTTGCATTTATCTTATCCTATTTGAGCATGCCCAATTATAGTTTTTACATTTATTTAACTTTTCAAAATAAAACATATATCCATCCACGCACAGCTTTTCTTTTCCTTTATTAGATTTAACAAGTGAAACGTTCATTTTTGCTTTTTAATAAGAATAACACACTATCACGAAGGGATACGAAAAGACACTAACCATTGTCTAAGACCCTGACTAAGTTAAGAGAGCAAAAATTAATTGCGTCTAAACATCTCGCTTATTCAAGCGAGAGGATAATTTTACAAAATTCTGGAAATAATAAAAATAAGGTTTGGAAAATGTTAAAAAGCGCGCGCTTTTTAACATTTTCCAAACCTTATTTTTATTATTTCCAGAATTTTGTAAAACAGAATTTTGAAAAACAGAATTTTGAAAAGCAGAATTTTGAAAAACAGAATTCTGAAAAGCAGAATTTTGAAAGCAGAATTTTGAAAAGCAGAATTTTGAAAGCAGAATTTTGACAAAAGAATTTTGACCCTGGCAGAATTTTGACCCCAACCCCAAAATAACACTTTGTTGCCTGATTCCGAAGCCGTAAAAGGAATTTATTAAAGCTCTCTCCTTCATCAGGCTTCAATGTTCTGAACAAATGCCTTTCAAATGTCGAATTTCTTTTTGGAGAAAAATGTTCATTTAATTTTCTTACCAACACCTCGAATACGTTGTCAGTAGTTTTTTCATGAATATTAAAAACGACTTCTTGCAATTGGGGTCCTCCTAAATGCAATAATTTATTTTTCTTCTTTATTGGATTAGTAATTTCTTCAGAATCCAAAATTTTTTTTTTATAATTTGCACCCACTCAAGGGAGGACAGAGTGTGGAAGAGAGTTCCACATTCGCGAAGTACGGCTAAAAAATGATTCTCTATACTTGACAGTACGTCCGAAGTTGGGCTCAAGGGTAAACTGATGGGCATTCCTAGAAGCGCGAGTATTACGGGTGAATTGTTTGAGGGGAGGAATGCAACTGGCTATTTCACTAGACCAATTACCGTAGACGTAACGGTAGAACAAGGAGAGACACGCAACGTTACGACGGTGGTCTAAAGGGGTGAATGAGTCAGTGATCTCTCTATCACCAATCATTCTTAAAGCTCTTTTTTGTATACCATCCAAGAGGCTTAAGAAAGTAGCTGGAGCCCCAGCCCAGAGATGGGAATTGTACTCAAGCTTTGGGCGGATATAGGTTTTATAGATAATAGCCAGATCAGACGGGGAGAAAAATTTCTTGCATCGTCTTAAGAATCCCAAACATCTTGCGGCATTTTTGGCGACATCGCATATGTGCTCGTTCCACAAGAGGTGGTCAGTGATGCACATACCGAGAATCTGGAGATGTTTGGTCTCGTTGATGCAAGTGCCACTCATGGACAGTGGCAAGGGGGGTATATCTCGCTTCGACGATACGAGACAGCATTGAGTTTTCGAAGCATTAAACTCTACGCAATTTTTAATTCCCCATTGTACAATGCTGTTTAAGTCAGAGTTTAATGAGCTTATCATACTTTGCCGCTCCAGTTCCACATCCGAAGAGGAGGGATGCGAGCCTGGAAACGAATAAGAAAAGCTAAGGGTGCTATCGTCAGCGAAACAGTTTATTGGATTAGAAGTTACAGACAAGAGATCATTAATGAAAATGAGGAAGAGGGTTGGGGACAAAACGGAGCCCTGGGGTACACCAGCGTTTATATTGTGGGTTTCAGACTTGAAACCGTCCAATACAACTTGTATTGAACGGTTCGAAAGAAAGTTTCTAATCCAACGAAGAAGGGATTCATCGATACCGAAAGCACGCATTTTTGATAAAAGAGCAAGATGCCAGACTTTATCAAATTCCTTTGAAATATCAAGTGCAACAATCTTACTTTCTCCAAAACGATGCAAAGATTTGTTCCACTGTTCGGTGAGATAAACCATCAGATCACCAGTGGACCTGTTGCTGCGAAAGCCGTACTGCCGGTCATTAAGAAGCTTTCGGTCTTCGAGATATTTCTTGAGCTGATATAGTTTATCAGCGTTTCCATGACCTTAGAAAGTAGGGACGTAAGTGCAATCGGACGATAATTGGAGGGAGAAGAAGATTCGCCTTTTTTTTGGAATTGGCTGGACAAACGCCGTTTTCCAACTACTCGGAACGAGCCCAGAAGAATAGGATAGATGGAAAAGCTTACGCAAGGGTTTTGCCAGCGTTGAAGAACACCTCTTCAGAATAATAGCGGGGATACCATCCGGACCAACGGAGTTATGTATGTTGAAATCTTTTACGACTCTCACCACAGCAGCGGTGCGAACGAAGATTTGTCCCATGGAATCATTGACGCGCTCAAGAACTGGGTGAGTCATGGCACTTTCTGACAAAAAGAATTCGAGGCGAACTGCCTAGCAAAAAGAGCTAACAACTGGAGTGTCATTGTCAACGAGTGTAGGGACCGAGAAAGATGAAAAATTGTTCATATTTCTTACAAACAACCAAAAATTCTTACTGCCTTTGGGGCATTGCAGTATTTTTTGCCTTAATTTTTGGTCATGTGAAAATTTGGTCCGACAAATATGGGCATTGCAGGCCTTCCTGGCTTGTTTAAACTTGTTCCGGTTGGGTTATTGGCTCTAAAACACTGGAACTTTACTTCTTTTTCTTTGATAACCATGATTTTTCTTTGGGTTTGATGCTTTTAACACCATTCGGTATAAAAGTTTTCATTCCCAAAATAATCATATTAGTAATCATATTTGCGCTGGAGTCTACGTCACTATCGAGGAAGCATAGTGACCAGTTAAAGATCCGGAAGAAGTTATTGAGACCGTCCCAGTTGACTTTCTCGTATTGCCATACGGTTCTCTTCGGAGCTCTTTCTTTAACTGGATTAGTTTGACACGAGAAATTTGAAGATATGATACTATGGTCAGATCTGCCTAGAGGCGTTAATACATTGATAGTGTATTTATCGGGGTCAGATGTAAGGAACAAGTCAAGAGTATTTTCCGCTTGGCCATCGATATCCGATATTCGAGTGGGCTCGGTGACAAGCTGAGTAAGGTGGTTAAACTCAGCAAAGATTTCAGCACACATTCCTTCGTACAATACAAAGAAAAAGAACGAAGCCCATTTTCCCATTCTGTTCTTATCAAAGACTTATCAATTAAGTCACAAAGAAAAGGTTTAATTCCAGAATCGCTCATCGTCTTCTCTTTTTTCGGATTCAATGAAATTCTAGTTCTGCAATTTAATGCAATTATTAAAAACAAAAATTTGAATCCAATTGAATGGACATACCTTCCGGCTTTATATATATTTATATATATATATATTTTTTAAATCAATTTCTTCGGTTAGCAATAAGAAACCAAAATCCTGCAATTTAATGCATTTATTAACGTACATACACATACATTAAACTAACTCCAATTTAATGGACGTACCTTTAGATTTTTTTTTTAAAATCTTTAATATTGTCTTGGTCAACAATTTAATGCAACCCTCTCTCATTATTTAATATTTTATTTGGTCAACAATTCAATATAACCCTCTTTTTTTTCTGAAATAAAAACAGATATGTAGGTACATAAATATTAAATTCACCTCCCTCGTCGCCAATTGTAATAACCTGTAATTATGAAATTAAACAGATTTGATCTTAGCTTCTCAGTTGACAAAATTATAATAATCTTTATTAAATATTTTTCAACAACATAATTTATTATGACTACTCAATTAATGTTCTAAGTAGTTCTTAAGTAAATACGATACAGGGTATCTGTTACGGACTAGGTCGCCACACTTACTTTTGCTGGTACTTTTGCAGTCAAAAAAAGCAACATTTTGCTCTTCACTTATTTATTTTATGAAAAAATTAAGGGCAGTGTCAGGTTTGTATATTTATTTGAGTATTTGACAAATAAATATACAAAGGTGTCAAATTTGTTTACAGGAGTTTTAGATTGGTCAATTTTTAATATCAAAATTTGACATAAGCCAGGCATAACTAAAACGAGTAATAAAATATTTTATAAATAAGGAATAGGAATAGGTTGATGTACGTGCTTAAACTCGTTATAACTATTCCGGGTTTCAAACGAGTATTAGTGAAATCTAATAAATAAGGCTGTTAGACTTTGTAGGTATATGTTTGATATTATGTATGATATTCAGCGTAGTGTTTCGAAATTTGAATTTTGTATTTTGTTTATCAAGAAAGACGTAACATCCATACAAACTTTGACCAACTATTTCAACCGCTTGCAAACTTTTTATCCCCTTTAATTGCATTCAAAAGTCCTATATGTCCTTTCATAAGCTCAATACTGTCTAAGTTACTGTAATAATTTTTATTTCAATCGATTCAGCAGTTAAGGCGTTATAAAGAATCGAAAAGACCCCTTAACCACCGCTTCTTATTCAGAAAATCATGTCAATCACATATGCTCTTTGTAAACTTAAAACAAATGTTTCGTACGGGCACCATAGATTTTACCGGGATAAAAAGTACCCTATGTGATTTTCTAGACTATAATTATAATCTGTCTGTGTGCTAAATTTCATCCAGATCCTTCTAGAGTTATTGAACAACAAACATTACATTTGCTCCCTGCCATTTTTCTGCAAATTCAGCAAAAAAAAAAGAAGAAACAAATGCCGACTTGACCGCAAAATGACAGTCGTTATACTTTTATGAACACAAATCTTGCCATGCTCATGCAGAACTATAATGCTGTTTGTTTACATTTATGAACACAATTTTGGCAGTACTGCGGAAGTTTTACAATTACGAACTCAGCCTTTATTTGTTTGGTTGAACGCAATTATTTCAGGAACTATTGGTTCAAATTGAACAACTATAGGCCGATAATCATAATTCAACGATCAACACAAGCGGAACATGAAAGAACATTCTTGCGAAAAACGATCATGATGTTTACTTAATTAGCTCCTCACCTTCAACCGCGTCAATACAATACAAAATAAACTTCAAGACGTCTCATAATTTTTATATTTGTCTTTCATAATATGTATATATAAAGGCGGGTGAAATCGTAGCGTACCTACAGCTTGTGTAGTATATGAAATTTTTTTTATGAAACACGGAAATAGTTACAAATGGCGCGACAACTCTTGAAGAACCAAGGCCCTAAGTCCTAAGTGACTTGCTCTCATCAACTATTCTCTGCGTGCGTGTGAAGAATTGAGGGACCTACAATTTAACGCCGCTTCCTAACGGCAAAGTTGAGAAGCACTTTTTTCATGAGAGTTGATACCCTTGGAAGTTTTGTCAGTTCTTCGCAAGAGGTAGTGTCCGTGAAAGATGAAATAAAAACTATGGGCATGAGTGGGCCTCGAACCCACGACGTTCTGCTTAGCAGCCAATGCACCTAACCACTAAGCCACGGGAACTTGCTCTCACTTTATATTAAATGAATAGAAATGTCTTTCACGAAGATTAAGGTTATCCTATAGTTTCTGTCATACGTGACTTCGGTATAATTGTATGTTGATAAGATAAATTTTTGTTTTCTTTCCACCCACCTTTGTAAGCGCCCCAAGTCCACCCGGCCATACTCTCTTTGCATGTGGGTCATTCGGATAAAAGCTTGTTGGATTCTTCTCGCCATGTCGAAATAGCTAAATAAACAAACACACGTTCAATGTCAAGTGATCAAATTGTAAACAAAAACAAAACAAACAGAAATGCGAGAACTTAAATCGCAAACACTCACAATAGCTGCCATGCGAATTGTTCTCTCATGCAAACTTTGTTTCTGGCCACAAACCAAATACGACGTAAGCACTGCAATGATAGCCACCGCCAGTATTATGACAGCGATTTTTGTCGCACACCGATTTTGACACTCGCCATGCTTTGCTATCGACATGCTGATTATTGTTATTGTTATTGTTAACAATCCGAATGGAAAACAACGTCAATTGCAATCACTCGATTTTATGAGATAAAATAACGTGAGTATCTTTAGTTTCGATTACGTATGTTGAGACATGCTCTTGTCTTTAAATGGCAATGAGTTTGTTTCAGTTGAAATAATTGCTGTCTTTCACTTCACTGCACATTTTTGTTGAAGAGTGTTTATAGATTTATTCAATTTATTAAAAAGAAATTTGATTAGAATATTTGGAAGAGGTTTAACATGCTTTTTCAGCTGTCACTGAATGACTGGATTGAATAAAGCACAAAAATAAACACTCATGAATTAATTTGGGAGCTTTTTTTTGGAAATCAAGTTGAAAGCTTTGCATTTTGAAGATTTTTATGATCAACCAAGAGACAACAAATTGAGTATTTGATTTTTGTTCTCTCTCGCAGGGGAGTCAATTGTGAAAATACGATTGCTCTTTGGATGCAGATCGAAATCTTTTGTGACGAATATTATCTATCTTGTTAATATTAACTGGTGATAAGGAAAAATTAACATAACATTTCACTGGAATTATACTTAACTGAATCATAGAAATCTTGTAAAAATAAAGTGTAGAACAAAAACACGCGTAATGTTATGGAATAATTTGTAATCAAAATTGTCGGATATTTTCTTTTACTCATGACATGGTCGTTATTTGCAATTTTATCGACATAGTATCACTCCCATTAAGTTCACAAAGTATTCGTATACTTCTGAGATAATCCTTTTTCAGACATCACGAACAAAAGCTAACGGTTAATAAAACAAAACAAAAGTCTTATTTGACATTTTTATTAGGAGTAACCTAAAACGACGGAGTTGTTTTAAATCACTTCATTAAATTTTTAAAGTTTCATCCGTTTCAACAGTTTTCTAAAAGAACGGTAACTGGGGCGTATACTTGTTATTTTAAAATTGACGTTTTATTACATTTTTGCTTGCTATCCTATATGGATTGTTTTGCATTCGAGGCGTGAAATTTAGAAATCTGAACACTTATTTGAAAATCGACACGGATTAGAAGTTAAAAAATTAAATATGAAGGGCTTGTTATTGAAGGAGATACTCTATGAATAATTGTTGAGAAAACTCACTTAACACAAAATAAAAACTATGAATGCGACCCATGGAGCATGGAGTCCACACGACTAACTTCCCAGAGTAGAAAAATAGGTACGTTAAACATTAGTTGTCTTGCAAAATTTTCAGCCGATGCATCCCGTTGTAGTTGTACACGCACGTTGGTTCAAAGTCAAATTCCATAAAACTGATGATTTTAGGAAATACATTAAGTTTATTGAATAAGAGTGGCGCCATCTGTCAAAAGTTGGTCGTACCAACTCGTGGACTCATGCACAACTACTTTGCACAGTTAAATACAGCCTATATTGCTCCTGAGTATTGTAGTTTTCTATTAGTGAAGCAATTTTTCTAATCGGATTAGTATTTCCGAAAATTAATATTTATATGACAAAGCAGCATTTGGTGGGTCAGTTAGTAATAAAATGTAGCTTATGATACTCCTGAATATTGTTTTTTTTTCATTGATTCGTCGATTAAATTGATCAATAAGATTTTTTGCACTATTGTTGTCTTAGATTTTTCTTTGCCATTTAAAAACCAATAAGCGGATTGCGCTCAAAACCCAATCAGCTCTTAACAACACAATACCGCGTCGAATGAGACCAATTTCATGACAATACATGAGTGGTCCGCGAGATAATCGAGACGAAAAAACGTAACGCACATACGAACACACATACACACACACACACAGACATCATCATAAAAACGGTTGATTCGGATTCTAGTGACATCGAAACATGGATTTATGCAAAAATTGGAGATTCACAAAATCGGCCCCATTACAATAACTTCCTCTGGGAAGTTAATAAATAAAGGGTCCGCCATCTAAGGTATTTCGTGAATTGTAACACCTAGCTCATGTCTGATCCGACAGATAATTAGTTTTATCCTTCCGCTGACCGAATATGGTTGTGTCTGTATACGCTTGAACAACGCTAGAAAAAATTGCGACATTACTTTGAAAATCATGTTAATGTTGCAGAATGTGTGCGAAAATCGCGTACGGATTTCGGAAGAAGAGAAGCACCGTCAGCTCCGTATGTTAGTTATCTTGTGAAAAAAGTGAAAGAAACTGGCATCCTCATCGATAAACCAAAGCGTGAAAAGCCAAAAACAGTGCGTACACCCGAGAATATTGCTGCTGTGGCAGAAAGTGTGCGTGAAGCGTCATCAACATCAAATCACCGTCTTTCTCAACAATTGAACATTTCGGAGACATCATTGAGACGACTTTTGCATAAAGACCTTGGTATGACGGCATGACGCCATACAAAGTCCAATTGGTTCAGGAGTGAAGCCAACTGACCATCCAACGTTTTTTTGCTTCGCTAAGTTGGCCTGCGATCGACTTAGAGAAGATGCCGATTTTGCCAAAAAAATCATCTTTTCAGATGAAGCTCATTTTGATCTTGGCGGGTATGTAAACAAGCAAAACTGTCGCATTTGGGGCACAGAAAACCCGCACGCATACATTGAAAAGCCTATACACACAAAACGAGTCACTGTTTGGTGCGGATTTTGGTCCAGAGGCATTATTGGGCCATTTTTCTACGAAAATGAGCAAGGAGTGGCCGTTACAGTCAATGGCGATCGTTATCGGGCCATGTTGAAAGAATTTTTGTTCACAAAAATTGAAGAGGAGGATATTGGCAACATTTGGTTTCAACAGGACGCAGTACGTGCCACACAGCAGAAGCTACACTCGATGTTTTGCACCCTGCTTTTGAAGATCGCATTACCAGCCGCAGAGCTGATGTCGTTTGGCCACCTTGGAGCTGCGATTTAACACCGCTGGACTATTATTTGGGGGGTGCCGTAAAAGATCAAAGGGCACGGTAGTGCCCAGCCAAGTTCTAGCACTACTCCCTTTTAACAGGATCGAACTCAAGCACATTTTTAACCCCCCATAACTTTTGAACCCATAGAGTTAGAAGCTTTAAATTTGATTTACGTATTAACTTCATGAGCACAAAGGTCCTGTGAAAAACATAATTTTGTAGAACCACTACTTCCTGAGATATTGAACAATAAAAATTTCAAAAACCGTAATTGACTCACTGACTGACTCACTGACTCACTGATCATCAAAATTATGAAGCTCATCTAACAATGGCAGAATCTTGAAATTTGATACAATGGTGGGTTTCCGGGTGTATACAAAGGAAAAATGTGCACGACTCGGTCGTACGAACTTGCTCCTGTATTCCAAATTATAACTCATAAAAAATATTAGTATTCGTAAATAAAAATTTAAATTGAAATATGTACCTCAAAAAAAGATTCAATCTGAAAAAAATTGATGTCGTATAATTTATCAAAACATTGTTGATTTTAAAAAAAAAAATTTTAAAAATCGTCGTAGCGGTTTTTTTTTTAAATTAATTTTTTGTATATAAAATTTTTCGAAAATGTCTTAAAATTAATTTGGGTATGCAGTATTCAAGAATGTGCAACTATACATTTTACAAGTAAATTTCAATTTTTAATATTGATCCGTTTTTGAGATACAGAATTTTTTAAAAAAGTTTAAAAATATTTTTTAAAAATCCAAAAAAAATTTTGAAATTTTTTCGAATACAAAATATTATTTGAACAACATAAACGTACTTTCAAAAAAAAAATTACCCTGATCGGACTATTATTTTTCGGGAAAATCTGATTACGAAAAAACGGTTCTATGGGCGGTACCGTTTTGGAGCAATACAAAAATATGTTTTTTACATAAAATACATCAAAGTTTTAAACAAAAATTTTCGAGGAAGTTTAAAAAAAATCGTAGGAGCCGTTTTTGAGAAAATTGAAACTTTTGGTTTTTGGCCAAAAAAATCGTATGGTGGCTACCCTAAATTTTGATCTTAAAAAAAAAAATCAAAAAAAATGACTTACGCGAATTTGCTCAAACCTTTAATTTTCAAGTTTGAAGTCAATCGGACCAGTGGTTAAGGCTGTAGGTGCGTTTACAGACAGACAGACAGACAGACAGACAGACGGACGGAATCGCCGGACCCACTTTTTTCGACTTCACTATCATCGTAATGTCATATCTCATCATTACCTCAATTTTTTTTTTTACGAATTCAATACTTGCCATACAGGGTGATTCACGAGCGTTGTGCTAAAAAGCTAGAGCGTCTAGGTTGAGTTGAGACAAGAAAAAAATCGTATGGGAGGGGGGGTCTATTCCCCCCCGTTTAGCCGGGAGGGGCAATTTTCTGAAAAATTGACTCATTTTGTAAAAAAAAATATTAAAAATCAACGGCTTAGTTTACAACATCGTGCTATACCTTTCTGAAAAGCTAAAAACTTCTTCTTTCACCTTGTTTTCAAAATAAATTGTTTTAACGAATAGTTTTAAAAAAATAAATTTTCAAACTCAAAATTTTCAAAAAAAAAAAGCCAAAAAAAAATTTTTGAACTAATTTTTTTCAAAATTTTATGTAATTAAGTACTAATTTTGTTTTTAAATTTCAATGTCTTTGTTAGTTTTTAGTCGAAAACAGAAAACCGGATGCAAAAATGTCTTTTCGTTTTTGAGAAATTAAAAAAAAAAACCAAAACCACTTTTTTCTAAGAAAATCTTTGTTTTTATTTTTACCTATCTGGACTTTTAGTTTAATTTATTAGTTTAATTTACAAATTTAATTTTTTGTAATTGGAGTTTTATGAGGACTCAATAAAGTAGAAAAGTATTGGATTTTCCCTGGATTAATCATTTTGTTCATTGAAAACGTCTGCCATTGACCTTTCACTTCTAGCTCTCCGTGCTCTCGTCGGCGGATTCTTGAAAACATGCTACGACCTGGGCGCCATCTATTGGGATATCTTTCAGCGTAGAGTCTTTCGGCTTCCCGATCTCGACAACAAGTTAAACCGTAGCAGAAGTTCCTGTCCGCTAACTCTTCTCGAACATATGAGTTTGTTATTGTTATGTGTTGATGAATTAATATTTTAATTGTAAATGGTCGTTAAGTAAATATGCGATGCCTTTTATTTACCTATAGGTTGTTAATTGTTTTTCATTCAAGAAAAATTGCGGTTTAATTATCTTAAGCCCCCAGCAGGTAGAACCCTTCGCCGGCGAGTGGCCACGGCCCCAGGTATGTATAGTAAGAAAAAATTGCATTTCAGTTTTCAGACGTTATCAATGAATAAAATGGTTAATCCATTGAAAATCCAATACTTTTCTACTTTATTAAGGGTATGTGTCCCAGAATAGCGAACTCAGATTTCATGTAAATGAATTTATATGTGTTAGTGGCCTCTACTCTTCACCGATTCCTTTTTTTTTTTTATCTCAGACTAGAATTTGCAAGAACCAGTTTCCACGATCACGATCAGGCACATGACGGAGAAAAAAAGGCAATATACGCAGACGACGCACGTCTAGGTAGAAAAGGAAGCAAATTGATATACATACATGCAATGCAATAAAAAAAGACCCAAAAAAATATGTGTCAAGTGAAGAAATGTGCACATTTTTCCTTTTTTTCTTTGAGCTAGGAATATGTATTATGAAAACAATGCATGTAAGTAGGTACAAGAAAAGTGGTTTCATAGATATTGTTGTTGCAGCACGAGACATCGCGATGTGATAAACGGTTAGGTTTTTATTTCTTTTTGTGTTTGTCTAGTTAAAGAAATATAAAAAAGATGAACCTTTATGAGAAGATTATTTATTTATGTTTCCTCTTGCGAGGTGTAAATAAATAATTTTTGAAGAGGCAGGATAACTATTTTATATGAAATGGAAATTCTTTTATTGGGCGATGATTGCGTTTGTAACAGGCAGGTACCTTTCATCTTTTAGACAGATGAACAGTTTATTCAAAAGAGTCATGAACCTATTATTGAAATTTTTGACCTTACGCAATAAAACGATGCAAGTAGAGGGTGTCTCAGTAAGAGTGCTCTTTTTAAAATTGGATTTTTATGCAAGTGTCAACTCTGAAATTTGACAGCTGCCACCTCTGTTTATTCTGATTATTAAAAATGGAGTGTTTTTCGAAAGAACAACGCGTTATAATTGTGAATACTCTCACAAACTTCGGAAAATTTTCTGCCGAGAAATTTGAAAAAAACGGGATCAATTACGGATAATAAGAATTCTTTGCGTCAACGTACCGGTCGGTGTCTTGAAAACGTTGCTGCTGTAAACGAGAGTATTGCCGAAAACCCGAAAACAAATGGCATTCCTTACAGGAATACCATAACGGACTTCTTGTGGCCTCAACTGGACGGCATGAATCTGGACAACATGTAGTTTCAGCAAGACAGCGCAACCTTCCACACCGCGCATGAAACAATCGACTTATTGCAGCAACTATTTCCAAAACACATTTTCTCATGAAATTCTGATGTCAACTGGCTTTGGGGCTTTGTGAAATCTCGGGTGTATGCAAATAAACCGGAAACGATTCCTGAGCTCAAATCGGAAATCCAAAGTGTCATCGGTGAGATACAGCCACATCTCTACGCAAAAGTTATGGAAAATTTCATGAAAAGAGTAATGGCCTGTCATTGGAGTCGGGGGGTCATCTACAGATATTTTATTCCATACTTTATCGGAATATATTTTCTTTAGAGGCCAGTTACAGCTTTAATTGGTTTTCATCATTGAAACACATCATTCGAATGTTTCTGATAGGTCGGTTATAGCAATAATTGAAAATTTCTGGCAGGAAATTTTTTCCCTGCCGTAATTCTATCATTGGAACTGTGAGAAGTTGAAACATACATACATAGATCATTAAAATTGTACAAAATTGAAACGAAAATCATTGGAATGATCTGTTTAATTTTTTGACATAATACAATCGTAAAGAATCCCTTCAATTTAATTTCATTTTATTTTTTCTAACTTACAATGAGTGAAAATTTCAGGGTAGTAAATCCGCTGGTCCGGATGGTATCCCCGCTATTATTCTGAAGAGGTGTTCTTCCACGCTGGCAAAACCTTTGCGTAAGCTTTTCCATCTCTCCTTTTCTTCTAGGCTCGTTCCGAGCAGTTGGAAAACAGCATTTGTCCAGCCAATCCCAAAAAAAGGCGAATCTTCTTCTCCCTCCAATTATCGTCCGATTGCACTTA
Organism: Sphaerophoria taeniata; assembly: GCA_943590905.1. Taxonomy (NCBI): domain Eukaryota; kingdom Metazoa; phylum Arthropoda; class Insecta; order Diptera; family Syrphidae; genus Sphaerophoria; species Sphaerophoria taeniata. The sequence continues at coordinate 233,296,177 of OX016540.1, read as the reverse complement.
CCCTTCTTTCTTAGGTCATGGAAACTATCAGCTCAAGAAATATCTCGAAGACCGAAAGCTTCATAATGACCGGCAGTACGGCTTTCGCAGCAACAGATCCACTGGTGATCTGATGGTTTATCTCATAGAACAGTGGAACAAATCTTTACATCGTTGCACTTGATATTTCAAAGACATTTGATAGTCTGGCATCTTGCTCTCTTATCAGTCATTGCAATGTTGATGAATTCAAAATCAATGTACACTGACACTTACATACTTTCAAACCCTTTTCTTAATTCTTAATGCGCTCACTGTGTCTCTTGCATAATAAGGGTATAAAAAGCCGCTTTAGCACAGATAATAAATTTATGCAGATATCTCACCCTTATGGCGAGAAATGATATATGAAACTGAAAGCTATAAAAGAAAACTTTTTCCAAAAGCTTTAATGCATTCACTTAATGCATTAAAAATCTATTTTCGTGCCCATAAATGAATACTTAGGCAAGGAAAAAAGCTTTCAAAAGCTCCTTGTCAGTTAAGGCGTTGTCAGTTAAGAGCAAAATATGTTTTTTATCTGTGCCTTTAGTGTGTGCAAATTATATAAAAAAAGGTATTCAGGAAAATTAATTTACAACCGGAAAATAGGAAAACACATTCTAATGAAAAAATGAGTGTGTAATTGAACTTTTTTATGTCAATAAAAATTCTTGTAGTGATTTCCGATCGATTGGTATATAATTTCTTTTCAAAAGAACACATAGTTAAATATCCATTCAAAGATTTTCCGGATGCATTTCAATGCTAGCTATAACTGGCCTCTTACAATACAATAAAAATATCACAACTCTGTCATAAAATACTTGTCTTTATTTATATTATTTTATTTATTATTTTTTTATTATTATTATTATTATTATTATTATTATTATTATTATTATTATTATTATTATTATTTTATATTTATATTATTTATACTCTACGCTGAAAGATATCCCAATAGATGGCGCCCAGGTCGTAGCATGTTTTCAAGAATCCGCCGACGAGAGCACGGAGAGCTAGAAGTGAAAGGTCAATGGCAGACGTTTTCAATGAACAAAATGATTAATCCAGGGAAAATCCAATACTTTTCTACTTTATTGAGTCCTCATAAAACTCCAATTACAAAAAATTAAATTTGTAAATTAAACTAATAAATTAAACTAAAAGTCCAGATAGGTAAAAATAAAAACAAAGATTTTCTTAGAAAAAAGTGGTTTTGGTTTTTTTTTTTAATTTCTCAAAAACGAAAAGACATTTTTGCATCCGGTTTTCTGTTTTCGACTAAAAACTAACAAAGACATTGAAATTTAAAAACAAAATTAGTACTTAATTACATAAAATTTTGAAAAAAATTAGTTCAAAAAATTTTTTTTGGCTTTTTTTTTGAAAATTTTGAGTTTGAAAATTTATTTTTTTAAAACTATTAGTTAAAACAATTTATTTTAAAAACAAAGTGAAAGAAGAAGTTTTTAGCTTTTCAGAAAGGTATAACACGGTGTTGTAAACTAAGCCGTTGATTTTTAATATTTTTTTTTACAAAATAAGTCAATTTTTCAGAAAATTGTCCCTCCCGGCTAAACGGGGGGGGGAATAGACCCCCCCTCCCATACGATTTTTTTCTTGTCTCAACTCAACCTAGACGCTCTAGCTTTTTAGCACAACGCTCGTGAATCACCCTGTATATTCTACTAGCAGTTGCCCGCGACTTCGTCCGCCTCTCCCTCGTCCACCGGCCAAAGTATCGTCTCGACTTGTGCATCATGCGCGCGTGGGAATTTTGTTCGGAAGTTATTGTAAAATTGCATTGCAGTCAACTCTCCCTAGGTCGTAATTCTCTTGAACTTGAAAAATTTGAGCATTTTTTATGATTCCCTTCAGTTGTTCATACTGAAAGCATTCCCTTGGGTGAACTCTCCCTAATTCTAATATCTCTCTTACTTCTGCATCTTTTTTTTCGTTAAGTAAATTTTTTTTTCTTTAAACTGAGCATATTTTTTAGTTAAGAAGTACATAAAATGATATTGTTTAAACACAATAATCTGCACAAATAGTGCAATCAATCACATTCACAAATCAATTGAACTCTCAAAATTCTAATTTGAGCAGTTATTAGGCCAGTTCCACCTAACAACATCCCACTGAGATCTCAATGTCACCTTGACTGAGGCAAAATCATTTGGTGGAACATAATTCTCAGTTATCATTGAGATTTAATGGTTACCTTACTAATTGTTGCTGCACATATGTCAGCCACGTCAAATAGCTGAGTGAGAAATCGAATCCAAAATAATTTCATCTCAGAGATCTCAGAAAAAAATCTCAGTTCTCACATTTCCACAGATTCTTCGCTGCTATTGGTCGCAGCTTAATTTTAAGTAGAATAAAGCCTTTCTCGATTAATGGACTATACAACACAAAAAGAATTTTACAATTCGTAATAGTAGTTCCTGAGATTACCGCGTTCAAACGAACTTTATATTGTATTGTATTGTATTGTTTGCCGTTTTTTTCCACATTTTACACAAATTCTTCGCTCCTATTGGTCGCAGCTAAATTTTATATAGCTTCAAGCCTTCCTTGATAAATGGACCATTCAACATTAAAAAAATTGTTCAATTTCATTAAGCAGTTCCTGAGATAAGCGCGTTAAAACGAAGAAAAATGTATATTTTTTGCCGTTTTTTCCATATTTTCCACAGATTCTTCGCTGCTATTGGTCACAGCTTAATTTTAAATAGCCTAATGTCTAAGTCGATTAAGGCACCATTCAACACAAAAAGAATTATACCATTCAAACCAGTAGTTCCTGAGATTACCGCGTTCAAACAAACAAACTCTTCAGCTTTATATATTAGTGTAGATATGTCGCAAGTAAAAATCGAAAATTTCAATTTGCTCATTCAGGCGGGGTGGTATCCGCTTTCTACTACTTTCTAAAACTGGTCGTAGGATCTTGAAATTCGGAATTCTAATAGGGTTTTGGTTGAATATAAGGAAAATATTAATAAAATATTTTGTTTTAGTTTTGTTTTTGTGTTATTTAACACTGCAGTTAGCAACGATAGCAACTTAGAAGTGCTTCCACCAATGGCTTTTTCCGTCAATTTCTTTGTTTGGCTGGAGTTATAGCTATTTCACGGGTGCCAAGCCGATCATCAGACTCCTTTATTAGTGGTGCTGCCTAGTTATTTTTCATATTAATCGAAAAACTTTTTGAGTTCACTTTGGGATTTGAACCTAGGACCTGCTAGTTGTGAAGCCAATGCACTACGCATTGCGCTAACAACTCCACTGATTTTTGGTTTCCCATTGTAGACTTTTTATTGTTATATTTTGTTTTCATTTAGGGGCGTGGTTTCCGCCTACTATCTTAAATCGGTCGTGGGATGTTGAAATTTGGAATTCTAGTAAGGTTTTGGTTGAATAACATGAAAAAAATGAGAAAAAATTCTGTTTCCATTTAGGGGCGTGGTATCCGCCCACTTTGTTAAAATGGTCAAAAACGTTTAAATTCGAAATTCTGATAGGGTTTCGGTTGAGTATATAAGAAAATATAAGCACAAAATAGCAGTTTCATGACAATACATGAGTGGTCCGCGAGATAATCGAGACGAAAAAACGTAACGCACATACGAACACACATACACACACACACACAGACATCATCATAAAAACGGTTGATTCGGATTCTAGTGACATCGAAACATGGATTTATGCAAAAATTGGAGATTCACAAAATCGGCCCCATTACAATAACTTCCTCTGGGAAGTTAATAAATAAAGGGTCCGCCATCTAAGGTATTTCGTGAATTGTAACACCTAGCTCATGTCTGATCCGACAGATAATTAGTTTTATCCTTCCGCTGACCGAATATGGTTGTGTCTGTATACGCTTGAACAACGCTAGAAAAAATTGCGACATTACTTTGAAAATCATGTTAATGTTGCAGAATGTGTGCGAAAATCGCGTACGGATTTCGGAAGAAGAGAAGCACCGTCAGCTCCGTATGTTAGTTATCTTGTGAAAAAAGTGAAAGAAACTGGCATCCTCATCGATAAACCAAAGCGTGAAAAGCCAAAAACAGTGCGTACACCCGAGAATATTGCTGCTGTGGCAGAAAGTGTGCGTGAAGCGTCATCAACATCAAATCACCGTCTTTCTCAACAATTGAACATTTCGGAGACATCATTGAGACGACTTTTGCATAAAGACCTTGGTATGACGGCATGACGCCATACAAAGTCCAATTGGTTCAGGAGTGAAGCCAACTGACCATCCAACGTTTTTTTGCTTCGCTAAGTTGGCCTGCGATCGACTTAGAGAAGATGCCGATTTTGCCAAAAAAATCATCTTTTCAGATGAAGCTCATTTTGATCTTGGCGGGTATGTAAACAAGCAAAACTGTCGCATTTGGGGCACAGAAAACCCGCACGCATACATTGAAAAGCCTATACACACAAAACGAGTCACTGTTTGGTGCGGATTTTGGTCCAGAGGCATTATTGGGCCATTTTTCTACGAAAATGAGCAAGGAGTGGCCGTTACAGTCAATGGCGATCGTTATCGGGCCATGTTGAAAGAATTTTTGTTCACAAAAATTGAAGAGGAGGATATTGGCAACATTTGGTTTCAACAGGACGCAGTACGTGCCACACAGCAGAAGCTACACTCGATGTTTTGCACCCTGCTTTTGAAGATCGCATTACCAGCCGCAGAGCTGATGTCGTTTGGCCACCTTGGAGCTGCGATTTAACACCGCTGGACTATTATTTGGGGGGTGCCGTAAAAGATCAAAGGGCACGGTAGTGCCCAGCCAAGTTCTAGCACTACTCCCTTTTAACAGGATCGAACTCAAGCACATTTTTAACCCCCCATAACTTTTGAACCCATAGAGTTAGAAGCTTTAAATTTGATTTACGTATTAACTTCATGAGCACAAAGGTCCTGTGAAAAACATAATTTTGTAGAACCACTACTTCCTGAGATATTGAACAATAAAAATTTCAAAAACCGTAATTGACTCACTGACTGACTCACTGACTCACTGATCATCAAAATTATGAAGCTCATCTAACAATGGCAGAATCTTGAAATTTGATACAATGGTGGGTTTCCGGGTGTATACAAAGGAAAAATGTGCACGACTCGGTCGTACGAACTTGCTCCTGTATTCCAAATTATAACTCATAAAAAATATTAGTATTCGTAAATAAAAATTTAAATTGAAATATGTACCTCAAAAAAAGATTCAATCTGAAAAAAATTGATGTCGTATAATTTATCAAAACATTGTTGATTTAAAAAAAAAAATTTTAAAAATCGTCGTAGCGGTTTTTTTTTTAAATTAATTTTTTGTATATAAAATTTTTCGAAAATGTCTTAAAATTAATTTGGGTATGCAGTATTCAAGAATGTGCAACTATACATTTTACAAGTAAATTTCAATTTTTAATATTGATCCGTTTTTGAGATACAGAATTTTTTAAAAAAGTTTAAAAATATTTTTTAAAAATCCAAAAAAAAATTTGAAATTTTTTCGAATACAAAATATTATTTGAACAACATAAACGTACTTTCAAAAAAAAAATACCCTGATCGGACTATTATTTTTCGGGAAAATCTGATTACGAAAAAACGGTTCTATGGGCGGTACCGTTTTGGAGCAATACAAAAATATGTTTTTTACATAAAATACATCAAAGTTTTAAACAAAAATTTTCGAGGAAGTTTAAAAAAAATCGTAGGAGCCGTTTTTGAGAAAATTGAAACTTTTGGTTTTTGGCCAAAAAAATCGTATGGTGGCTACCCTAAATTTTGATCTTAAAAAAAAAAATCAAAAAAAATGACTTACGCGAATTTGCTCAAACCTTTAATTTTCAAGTTTGAAGTCAATCGGACCAGTGGTTAAGGCTGTAGGTGCGTTTACAGACAGACAGACAGACAGACAGACAGACGGACGGAATCGCCGGACCCACTTTTTTTGACTTCACTATCATCGTAATGTCATATCTCATCATTACCTCAATTTTTTTTTTACGAATTCAATACTTGCCATACAGGGTGATTCACGAGCGTTGTGCTAAAAAGCTAGAGCGTCTAGGTTGAGTTGAGACAAGAAAAAAATCGTATGGGAGGGGGGGTCTATTCCCCCCCGTTTAGCCGGGAGGGGCAATTTTCTGAAAAATTGACTCATTTTGTAAAAAAAAAATATTAAAAATCAACGGCTTAGTTTACAACATCGTGCTATACCTTTCTGAAAAGCTAAAAACTTCTTCTTTCACCTTGTTTTCAAAATAAATTGTTTTAACGAATAGTTTTAAAAAAATAAATTTTCAAACTCAAAATTTTCAAAAAAAAAAAGCCAAAAAAAATTTTTTGAACTAATTTTTTTCAAAATTTTATGTAATTAAGTACTAATTTTGTTTTTAAATTTCAATGTCTTTGTTAGTTTTTAGTCGAAAACAGAAAACCGGATGCAAAAATGTCTTTTCGTTTTTGAGAAATTAAAAAAAAAAACCAAAACCACTTTTTTCTAAGAAAATCTTTGTTTTTATTTTTACCTATCTGGACTTTTAGTTTAATTTATTAGTTTAATTTACAAATTTAATTTTTTGTAATTGGAGTTTTATGAGGACTCAATAAAGTAGAAAAGTATTGGATTTTCCCTGGATTAATCATTTTGTTCATTGAAAACGTCTGCCATTGACCTTTCACTTCTAGCTCTCCGTGCTCTCGTCGGCGGATTCTTGAAAACATGCTACGACCTGGGCGCCATCTATTGGGATATCTTTCAGCGTAGAGTCTTTCGGCTTCCCGATCTCGACAACAAGTTAAACCGTAGCAGAAGTTCCTGTCCGCTAACTCTTCTCGAACATATGAGTTTGTTATTGTTATGTGTTGATGAATTAATATTTTAATTGTAAATGGTCGTTAAGTAAATATGCGATGCCTTTTATTTACCTATAGGTTGTTAATTGTTTTTCATTCAAGAAAAATTGCGGTTTAATTATCTTAAGCCCCCAGCAGGTAGAACCCTTCGCCGGCGAGTGGCCACGGCCCCAGGTATGTATAGTAAGAAAAAATTGCATTTCAGTTTTCAGACGTTATCAATGAATAAAATGGTTAATCCATTGAAAATCCAATACTTTTCTACTTTATTAAGGGTATGTGTCCCAGAATAGCGAACTCAGATTTCATGTAAATGAATTTATATGTGTTAGTGGCCTCTACTCTTCACCGATTCCTTTTTTTTTTTATCTCAGACTAGAATTTGCAAGAACCAGTTTCCACGATCACGATCAGGCACATGACGGAGAAAAAAAGGCAATATACGCAGACGACGCACGTCTAGGTAGAAAAGGAAGCAAATTGATATACATACATGCAATGCAATAAAAAAAGACCCAAAAAAATATGTGTCAAGTGAAGAAATGTGCACATTTTTCCTTTTTTTCTTTGAGCTAGGAATATGTATTATGAAAACAATGCATGTAAGTAGGTACAAGAAAAGTGGTTTCATAGATATTGTTGTTGCAGCACGAGACATCGCGATGTGATAAACGGTTAGGTTTTTATTTCTTTTTGTGTTTGTCTAGTTAAAGAAATATAAAAAAGATGAACCTTTATGAGAAGATTATTTATTTATGTTTCCTCTTGCGAGGTGTAAATAAATAATTTTTGAAGAGGCAGGATAACTATTTTATATGAAATGGAAATTCTTTTATTGGGCGATGATTGCGTTTGTAACAGGCAGGTACCTTTCATCTTTTAGACAGATGAACAGTTTATTCAAAAGAGTCATGAACCTATTATTGAAATTTTTGACCTTACGCAATAAAACGATGCAAGTAGAGGGTGTCTCAGTAAGAGTGCTCTTTTTAAAATTGGATTTTTATGCAAGTGTCAACTCTGAAATTTGACAGCTGCCACCTCTGTTTATTCTGATTATTAAAAATGGAGTGTTTTTCGAAAGAACAACGCGTTATAATTGTGAATACTCTCACAAACTTCGGAAAATTTTCTGCCGAGAAATTTGAAAAAAACGGGATCAATTACGGATAATAAGAATTCTTTGCGTCAACGTACCGGTCGGTGTCTTGAAAACGTTGCTGCTGTAAACGAGAGTATTGCCGAAAACCCGAAAACAAATGGCATTCCTTACAGGAATACCATAACGGACTTCTTGTGGCCTCAACTGGACGGCATGAATCTGGACAACATGTAGTTTCAGCAAGACAGCGCAACCTTCCACACCGCGCATGAAACAATCGACTTATTGCAGCAACTATTTCCAAAACACATTTTCTCATGAAATTCTGATGTCAACTGGCTTTGGGGCTTTGTGAAATCTCGGGTGTATGCAAATAAACCGGAAACGATTCCTGAGCTCAAATCGGAAATCCAAAGTGTCATCGGTGAGATACAGCCACATCTCTACGCAAAAGTTATGGAAAATTTCATGAAAAGAGTAATGGCCTGTCATTGGAGTCGGGGGGTCATCTACAGATATTTTATTCCATACTTTATCGGAATATATTTTCTTTAGAGGCCAGTTACAGCTTTAATTGGTTTTCATCATTGAAACACATCATTCGAATGTTTCTGATAGGTCGGTTATAGCAATAATTGAAAATTTCTGGCAGGAAATTTTTTCCCTGCCGTAATTCTATCATTGGAACTGTGAGAAGTTGAAACATACATACATAGATCATTAAAATTGTACAAAATTGAAACGAAAATCATTGGAATGATTTGTTTAATTTTTTGACATAATACAATCGTAAAGAATCCCTTCAATTTAATTTCATTTTATTTTTTCTAACTTACAATGAGTGAAAATTTCAGGGTAGTAAATCCGCTGGTCCGGATGGTATCCCCGCTATTATTCTGAAGAGGTGTTCTTCCACGCTGGCAAATTCTTTGCGTAAGCTTTTCCATCTCTCCTTTTCTTCTAGGCTCGTTCCGAGCAGTTGGAAAACAGCATTTGTCCAGCCAATCCCAAAAAAAGGCGAATCTTCTTCTCCCTCCAATTATCGTCCGATTGCACTTACCCTTCTTTCTTAGGTCATGGAAACTATCAGCTCAAGAAATATCTCGAAGACCGAAAGCTTCATAATGACCGGCAGTACGGCTTTCGCAGCAACAGATCCACTGGTGATCTGATGGTTTATCTCATAGAACAGTGGAACAAATCTTTACATCGTTGCACTTGATATTTCAAAGACATTTGATAGTCTGGCATCTTGCTCTCTTATCAGTCATTGCAATGTTGATGAATTCAAAATCAATGTACACTGACACTTACATACTTTCAAACCCTTTTCTTAATTCTTAATGCGCTCACTGTGTCTCTTGCATAATAAGGGTATAAAAAGCCGCTTTAGCACAGATAATAAATTTATGCAGATATCTCACCCTTATGGCGAGAAATGATATATGAAACTGAAAGCTATAAAAGAAAACTTTTTCCAAAAGCTTTAATGCATTCACTTAATGCATTAAAAATCTATTTTCGTGCCCATAAATGAATACTTAGGCAAGGAAAAAAGCTTTCAAAAGCTCCTTGTCAGTTAAGGCGTTGTCAGTTAAGAGCAAAATATGTTTTTTATCTGTGCCTTTAGTGTGTGCAAATTATATAAAAAAAGGTACTCAGGAAAATTAATTTACAACCGGAAAATAGGAAAACACATTCTAATGAAAAAATGAGTGTGTAATTGAACTTTTTTATGTCAATAAAAATTCTTGTAGTGATTTCCGATCGATTGGTATATAATTTCTTTTCAAAAGAACACATAGTTAAATATCCATTCAAAGATTTTCCGGATGCATTTCAATGCTAGCTATAACTGGCCTCTTACAATACAATAAAAATATCACAACTCTGTCATAAAATACTTGTCTTTATTTATATTATTTTATTTATTATTTTTTTATTATTATTATTATTATTATTATTATTATTATTATTATTATTATTATTATTATTATTATTATTTTATATTTATATTATTTATACTCTATGCTGAAAGATATCCCAATAGATGGCGCCCAGGTCGTAGCATGTTTTCAAGAATCCGCCGACGAGAGCACGGAGAGCTAGAAGTGAAAGGTCAATGGCAGACGTTTTCAATGAACAAAATGATTAATCCAGGGAAAATCCAATACTTTTCTACTTTATTGAGTCCTCATAAAACTCCAATTACAAAAAATTAAATTTGTAAATTAAACTAATAAATTAAACTAAAAGTCCAGATAGGTAAAAATAAAAACAAAGATTTTCTTAGAAAAAAGTGGTTTTGGTTTTTTTTTTTAATTTCTCAAAAACGAAAAGACATTTTTGCATCCGGTTTTCTGTTTTCGACTAAAAACTAACAAAGACATTGAAATTTAAAAACAAAATTAGTACTTAATTACATAAAATTTTGAAAAAAATTAGTTCAAAAAATTTTTTTTGGCTTTTTTTTTGAAAATTTTGAGTTTGAAAATTTATTTTTTTAAAACTATTAGTTAAAACAATTTATTTTAAAAACAAAGTGAAAGAAGAAGTTTTTAGCTTTTCAGAAAGGTATAGCACGGTGTTGTAAACTAAGCCGTTGATTTTTAATATTTTTTTTTACAAAATAAGTCAATTTTTCAGAAAATTGTCCCTCCCGGCTAAACGGGGGGGGAATAGACCCCCCCTCCCATACGATTTTTTTCTTGTCTCAACTCAACCTAGACGCTCTAGCTTTTTAGCACAACGCTCGTGAATCACCCTGTATATTCTACTAGCAGTTGCCCGCGACTTCGTCCGCCTCTCCCTCGTCCACCGGCCAAAGTATCGTCTCGACTTGTGCATCATGCGCGCGTGGGAATTTTGTTCGGAAGTTATTGTAAAATTGCATTGCAGTCAACTCTCCCTAGGTCGTAATTCTCTTGAACTTGAAAAATTTGAGCATTTTTTATGATTCCCTTCAGTTGTTCATACTGAAAGCATTCCCTTGGGTGAACTCTCCCAATAATATCTCTCTTACTTCTGCATCTTTTTTTTCGTTAAGTAAATTTTTTTTTCTTTAAACTGAGCATATTTTTTAGTTAAGAAGTACATAAAATGATATTGTTTAAACACAATAATCTGCACAAATAGTGCAATCAATCACATTCACAAATCAATTGAACTCTCAAAATTCTAATTTGAGCAGTTATTAGGCCAGTTCCACCTAACAACATCCCACTGAGATCTCAATGTCACCTTGACTGAGGCAAAATCATTTGGTGGAACATAATTCTCAGTTATCATTGAGATTTAATGGTTACCTTACTAATTGTTGCTGCACATATGTCAGCCACGTCAAATAGCTGAGTGAGAAATCGAATCCAAAATAATTTCATCTCAGAGATCTCAGAAAAAAATCTCAGTTCTCACATTTCCACAGATTCTTCGCTGCTATTGGTCGCAGCTTAATTTTAAGTAGAATAAAGCCTTTCTCGATTAATGGACTATACAACACAAAAAGAATTTTACAATTCGTAATAGTAGTTCCTGAGATTACCGCGTTCAAACGAACTTTATATTGTATTGTATTGTATTGTTTGCCGTTTTTTTCCACATTTTACACAAATTCTTCGCTCCTATTGGTCGCAGCTAAATTTTATATAGCTTCAAGCCTTCCTTGATAAATGGACCATTCAACATTAAAAAAATTGTTCAATTTCATTAAGCAGTTCCTGAGATAAGCGCGTTAAAACGAAGAAAAATGTATATTTTTTGCCGTTTTTTCCATATTTTCCACAGATTCTTCGCTGCTATTGGTCACAGCTTAATTTTAAATAGCCTAATGTCTAAGTCGATTAAGGCACCATTCAACACAAAAAGAATTATACCATTCAAACCAGTAGTTCCTGAGATTACCGCGTTCAAACAAACAAACTCTTCAGCTTTATATATTAGTGTAGATATGTCGCAAGTAAAAATCGAAAATTTCAATTTGCTCATTCAGGCGGGGTGGTATCCGCTTTCTACTACTTTCTAAAACTGGTCGTAGGATCTTGAAATTCGGAATTCTAATAGGGTTTTGGTTGAATATAAGGAAAATATTAATAAAATATTTTGTTTTAGTTTTGTTTTTGTGTTATTTAACACTGCAGTTAGCAACGATAGCAACTTAGAAGTGCTTCCACCAATGGCTTTTTCCGTCAATTTCTTTGTTTGGCTGGAGTTATAGCTATTTCACGGGTGCCAAGCCGATCATCAGACTCCTTTATTAGTGGTGCTGCCTAGTTATTTTTCATATTAATCGAAAAACTTTTTGAGTTCACTTTGGGATTTGAACCTAGGACCTGCTAGTTGTGAAGCCAATGCACTACGCATTGCGCTAACAACTCCACTGATTTTTGGTTTCCCATTGTAGACTTTTTATTGTTATATTTTGTTTTCATTTAGGGGCGTGGTTTCCGCCTACTATCTTAAATCGGTCGTGGGATGTTGAAATTTGGAATTCTAGTAAGGTTTTGGTTGAATAACATGAAAAAAATGAGAAAAAATTCTGTTTCCATTTAGGGGCGTGGTATCCGCCCACTTTGTTAAAATGGTCAAAAACGTTTAAATTCGAAATTCTGATAGGGTTTCGGTTGAGTATATAAGAAAATATAAGTACAAAATAGCAGTTTCATTAAAAGGGCGTGGCTGCCACCCACTTTCTTAAAATGTTCATACGATGTTGAAATTTAGAATTCTGGGGTCGAATCACGGCATCAGTGATCGAATAATACGTGACTGAATTGTGTGCATTTGGCACTACCGCTCACCTTATCGAGTTATCTATCGAGCAACTAATACAATAATTTTGAATTGTGTCTTCAGTTATCGAACTGAATTTCTTTTGAAACATAAAGAGCTCACGAATAGGAGGAAAATATGTAAATATTATTGTATTACAATATTATTTATTATGAAAATTTTAACCAATAATCTTTTTAGGTCAAACTTAAATACATTAAATAGTCATATAAAAATATGATGGCCGAAATAAATGAGAATTATCCATTTCGTTTCACTGTTTTGTTATTTATTTGAAAAGATGTATAGGTACGGTGACCATATTTCTGGGAGCAAAACCCGGGACAAAAAATAAACAAATTGAAAACGTAGAAAAAACAACGTATTTTTGGAGTTTACTCCTTTAGAATCGATTCATAGAGGTATAGAACTAGAGCCCGGTATGAAAAATGTACCTATGGGAGTAAAATAAAATGTTGAGAAAAAGCGTTACCAAAAAAGTAAGGGGTTAGGCATATTTTAACTCTTTATAATTTAATTTTTAATTTTTAAAAAGATAGTCTGGAGGCTTAGAAAGGTTATTTTTTAACGCAGTAAAAGGGGTTGAGAGGGTTGCAAGGAGTTGAAATACTAGGTCAAAGTTTGTATAATTCTTGGTAAGGCTAGAAGTTTGAAAGTTATGGTAATGGATTTTGATGAAACATAAATAAATACGACATTCAAAGTTTTAAAAAATTTTACGCTGAAGGGGGTTAAAATAGAGGATGAAAGTTTTTGTGCGATGTCGTCACTATTTTATAAACAGCAAATCGCACAAAGATTTCAACCAAGAACTGTGAAATATTCGCACATGGTAAAGAATTTCATGCTCTTCAATTTATGTTACTTTTATTTTAATGGTTACTAATACTTGTAATATTTGTATGTTCAAATACGGGACTAATAACTTAACCCGGGACACTTGTAGGTCCCGGGTTTCCTTAAAAAGAAACCGGGACGGGCAATTGAAATACGGGACAGTCCCGGGAAAAACGGGACGGATGGTCAGCGTATGTATAGGGTGTCTCATAAGAGTGCACTTTAAATTTTTTTTTCATGCAAGTTTCAACGCTGAAATTTAACTGGCACGTCTGTTTATTCCGATTATTAAAAATGGAGCTCTTCTTGAAAGAACAAAGTGTTATAATTGTGAAAACTCATTACACAACAAAAGTGACTGTATCTAACCGCATTCGTTACAGGAATATGATAACGGACTTCTTGTGGCCTCAATTGGACGGCATGAATTTGGACAACATGTGGTTTCAGCAGCACGGCTCAACCTGCCAACCCGCGCATGAAACAATCGACTTATTACAGCAACGATTTTCAGAACTCATTATATCACGAAATTCTGATGTCAACTGGCCATCAAGATCGTGCGGTTTAACGCCGTGCGTTTTTTTTCTTTGGGGTTTTGTGAAATCTCGGGTTTATGGGAATAAAGCAGAAACAATTCCTGAGCTCGAAAAGAAATTCCAACTTGTCATCGGTGACATACAGCCACATCTCTGTGCAAAAGTCATGCTAAATTTCATGAAAAGAGTAATAGCCTGTCATCGGAGCCGGGGTCATTTGCCGGATTTTGTATTCCATACTTAATCGTCTTCTTTACAATACTCTGTCATAAAATACTTGTTTTTATTTTAAAATGAAAAAGTGCACACTCACTGAGACACCCTATAAACGCAAATTTTACCTGTCAAACTCTATGTAGTAGAATAAAGACTACTAAAATTTTTAATTCCCAAACGATACGCGATCAATCGAATGCCATCATCCCAAAGTGGTTACTCGTGCGTTCGATCACTGATGAGACTCACTCACTCGTTCACTGAAGCGGTGATTCGGCCCCTGGTTTGTTAAACTTCATAAAACTCCATGAGTAACTTTCCTGAGTGGTTTCACAATGGACCCTTGATGTCTAATGGCACTTTCCATTGGTTTCACTCGGGGAACCACTCATTCTGAAAACCAATGGAACAAGCAAAACTGCTTCTACTCAATAACGACGTTTTGTGTTTGTGTGAGTACGAATTAAAGATAATGAAAAGAAACCATCTACAGCCGTAACTATATCCATATTTTATTTTGTCACTTATTAATGTATGAATTTTATTTTTCACTATTTTAATTTCTTTTCACTTTCGTTTTAATTGAATAATTCCTTAGAAACACAAAATCCTTTCAACAATTCTAAAAACAAAAAACAAATTAAAATGCGTCAAATTGACATTTTGTTTTGACTTTTGATTTATGCATGTATTTGTGCTTCTTGAGTGGATTCTGACTTCAAATCCAGAAGCAAAATTCTCTTCTCAGAATTGTCAGAAGTGTCATTTTCTTACCAATGGAACGGTTTCAGAAGACTTCCGGATGCTTCTGGACGCTTCTTTTCGTCCAATGGAAAGTGCTTGTCAAAAATAACCCTGTGGGAGAAATAGTTACTGAAAAGACTGTCTTACAACTTAATTGAAAACCAAGAAAAACCGATCAATTCGGGTCTAAAGTCTTGTGACAACTGATTTTATTTCAAGGAAATAAGCTTTAAGGTATATTCAAAAGGGAATGAAAGTAAATAGGTAGGTATGTAATAAATTTATATATAAAGTATGAATACGAAACTGTATATGTAAGGAAAATACAAATGTATGTGAAGCTATAATGTATAACAGTTAATATTATGATTTAAAAGTAGCAATATAATAGATATCAGGGATGGTACTCGTTTAATTTTCAACATCCTCCGGGCGGGCCTCCGAACGTATCTCTAGCGGATACAACAGTTGAATAGCACGACGAAACCTTTTTCCATCAGCGAAGCGAACTTCACATGATCTGATTTTCTGATCTCTTCCGGGGTAGCAAACTTCGACTACCGCTAGTTTCCAGTGGATACGGGGGGTGCTTGCATCGTATACTAGAACAACATCACCAGGTTGAATCTCTTTCGAAAAGGTATGCATAGAGTGATGAGCTGAACGTAAAAGCATCAGGTATTCTGTTTTCCATCTCTTCCATAGAAGAGAAGTGTACTGCAACTTAGATTTCCATTTGCTTCGGAGTTCCGAGTCAGTTATTTGGCCGCTGCTCTCGTTATCAGTTACCTTGGAGCAATTGGTAAGAAAACATTCAGGTGTTAAAGGGGCCAAATCCATCGGGTCGTTGCTAACATACGTAAGAGGTCTCATATTTATAATTCGCTCAGCTTCAGTAAGCAGAGTATAAAGCTCATCGTTGGTAATCTTGGCTTTCCAAATGGTGACTTTGAGAACATTCTTTACACTCTTGACCAATCTCTCCCAAAAGCCACCCCACCACGGTGCTCTTTCCACGCTAAACTTCCAATTTATACCACGGTTACTAAGAAAACCGCAGAAAATTTCGCTGTTGAAAATTTCTCCCAAGCTCTTTACGTCAGTAGCAGCTCTTTTAAACGTCTTCGCGTTATCTGAATATATAAATATATAAATATCATTATGTATACTTTGCTTTTGTTTTCATCGGAACGTATAAAAAGAGGACCGGCAAAATCCACACCCACGGTCTCGAAGGGCTTTGAAGCTTGTAGTCGATCTCTCGGTAGTGGGGCAAAAGGCTGGGATGCGGCCTTTCCTCTGAGTCTGCGACAAAGTCTACATGATGCAATGGCTTTCTTAATTAACTGCCGGGCCGCTGGTAGCCAATATCGTTCACGCAAACGAGCCAGTACAGTATTCACTCCGCTGTGTAAGGAACATTCGTGGAAGTAGGTGGCGATCAATTTGCTTAAATAACAACCTCGCGGCAAGATGACGGGACAAGTGATATCGAGTGGCTCGTCCAGTTGGGTTAGTCTACTTCGCATACGCAGCAAACCATGTTGGTCCAAAAACGGGTTAAGCGTTAGGAGGGGTGAAGACCGTGAAATACTTTTTCCCTCCTGTAAAGAAAGAATTTCGTCAGTAAAATAAGTATTTTGAAAATAACTTAACCAATAGATTTCTGCATTTTGCATTTCAGTGGCTTGCAAAAACTTAGATGTATGCGTTTTCTTGCCCCTTTTTTTTCAGCCCAAAGGGGGCACCATTTATTGAGAAGTGCATTGACAGCTCGACAAATATATGCAGTTATTCTCAGCAGCCGCTTCCAGTCACCAATTCTCTCATATAACAGCAGCGGTTGCGAATTGGCTGAAGCACCATCTTCTTTCTGTTGAAAACCCGTCAACAACAAAGCGATAGAATCATCTGCATGCGACACATCTCCCGCTGGCCAATAACACTTATCTTCTTTCAACCAAGGCGGTCCCTCTCTCCATAGTAATGATGATGACAATTTCTCTGCAGACATCCCCCTCGTTAGCAGATCCGCTGGGTTTTCTCTCCCAGAACAATGGCGCCAGTCATTTACTTCAGTCAACTCCTGTATTTCTTTCACACGGCTGAACACGTACGGCTTCCACTTTCGGGCATCTCCTTTTATCCAATGAAGTGTGATCTGTGAGTCAGTCCACAAATAAAAGCGTTGAGATGGTATGAGCGACTTCCTCAAGTAAGAACATAGTCTGGCGGCAACCAACGCAGCGGTGAGTTCTAACTTTGGCAATGTAAGATGATCGGCTTTCGTTTCTTTAAGTGGTGCGACACGGGCCTTGGCGCACACAAATCTGACATCAGTTCTGAGATTTGACGTCTGAAGTCTTAAAAATGCAACAGCGCCAAAAGCTTTCTGGCTGGCATCAGCAAATACATGCATTTCGATGCACGTCAAATCTGAATTAATTCCAAGCCACCTAGGCATTGAAATATCGGGAATTTGTTCTAAATCTCTCGAACAAGCAAAGTATTTTTGGCTAGAATCTGCATCCAATGGATCGTCCCAATCAACCTTATTTCGCCATAAAGTCTGGAATAAGATTTTAAATTGTATTAGAATTGGGCTTAAAAATCCTAATGGATCGAATACTCGAGCAATAACTTTTAATAAATTACGTTTCGTTGGCGTTGCCATCGATTTCAAGGAATCGAAATCCAATTTAAACATCAATTCGTCGCTGTGCACGTTCCATAAAACTCCTAAAACGGAATGAACTAGATCTTCTGTCACCTCAAGATAATTCTGAAGTTCCGAATCGTTGCATCGCCACTTTCGTAGATTCATATAAGCACGCTTAAAAACCTCAGTTGATTCTTCATAAAACTTCCTTGCATCCTCTTGACTGTTAACGCTTGTTACAAGATCATCCATGTAAAATGACTTACTGAGCAATTCGCATGATTCTGGAAATTCTTCTGCTTGAGTGCGAATGTGAAAAGCAATTGTGGCGGACAGCAAAAATGGACTTGAAGAAACCCCAAACGTGACTCGGGTCATTCTGTATTCGACTTCTGAGGAAAAATCTGTACTTAAATCTCTGTTTTGTGGAAACCAGACAAAACGATGACTGTCTCTATCTTTTTTCGATAAAACAATTTGCAGGAATGCCTTCTCTACATCAGCGACTAGCCCAATCTGTCCGACACGGAAATTCAACAAAATTTGCAAAAGGTCTGGAAGTAGATTCGAACCTGTCCATAAGCATTCATTCAAAGATAATTTACCTGGCAAATGAGACGATGCATCGAATACTATTCGTATCTTTGTTGTTGTCTTTTCAGGCCGATATACTGCACAGTGTGGCATGTAATATAGGTTTTCTGGATTGTCGTCATCGGAATATACTCTCTCCGCATAAGCCGATGAAATGAATTGTTGCATTGCTGTGTCGTATTCACGAAGCTTAGATGGATCCATTCGAAGTCTTCGGAGAAGGGAATGTAGTCTTGACAGAGCCATCGTTTTGTTGTTTCCCAGCTGTCCATTGATAATTTTCCAGGGTAGATGCGCTTCGTATCTGGTTTCAGTCTTCTGAATACACTTTGATTGCAGTTCTTTTGTAAATTCTTGCATCTCCACTTCATCGCTTCGTATCCCCAAACTCTCTAAGTTCCACATATCTTCAATGGCGGAGCTGAAAAGAGTGGAAACATTTTCGGTGATTAATTCATTAGCCTCGCAAGGACCCTGAAGCGTCCATCCAAATATAGTGTCTACAGCAGTCAAAACATTAGTAATCCTCTTATATTTGCCAGTTACCACCTTCCAATAACAATCTGCTCCAACCAGAATACTTATGCCACCTTCTTGCTCACGTGCACACAAATTCGAATCTGCCAAGACGAAACCAGCCAACGGAGTGCTTTTACTGTCTGGCGCAACCAAGACGTCCAAGCATATTTCGGGAACCACCACTGCCGCAACTTCCACCGAATTTTCGGTAAACTGAGATTTTAAACAAATATTCACAATTTTCATCTGCTTACCTTTAGAAATCTTGTCTTCACCAAAGGGAATAATTGAAAGATTTACGAATCCAGTAGTTGCTAAGTTCAGTTTGTTTGCAACTGCTTCTTTTATATATGTTCGCTGGCTTCCACCATCGATAATAAGCCTTACAAAGAGACTTTTTGCTGTCGAGATGGAATCGTTTGCTGCAAGTAGAGCTCGCGCTGTTTGCAAATACACATTTTTCTTTTCTGAAATATTAGAGGCAGACAAATTTAAAGTTGGTTGAAGCATGGCAACTGATGCTGAACTTTCGTTAGATTTTGACAATTCACTGGAAGATGAAACTTTATTATTGAAATTGCACAACGAAGACGGATGCTTATGCTTGCACTTTTTGCAGTATAGGTTTCTCACTTTACATTTATTGGCCGTGTGACCCTTCATAGTGCATCGAAAACATCTGCCATCTTCTTTCAATATTTGTTTCTTTTCGTCGATGGTTTTCGTAGAGTTGCACTCTTTCGTCGAATGGGCAGTAGATTTGCAAAAAAGGCACGGCGCGTTCGGCTGTGTGTAAGTGAAAAGTCCTGCTGCCGTCGATGGCGTTGAATGATGTGCACTCGCTTTGGTTGACAATTTATTGACACCTGCTCTCTCTATTGATTCCACTTCTTGTTTAAGGAATTTAAGAATGTTTTTTACCTGCTTGTCTCCATCGAAAGAAAGAGTTGAGCCACTATCCGACGTTGGATCATTGGTATCTTCTTTTGTTATGCATTCTTTTTGTATTCGGTGATAATCAATTCGGAGTTCATTAGGCATACATTTCAAAAGCATTGATTTCAGCATAATATAATAGTGAGAGGAGGGGATACCTAGCGCTGTCAAAGATCGGCTGCAAGCTATAACTGTGTTATACAGATTTCTCAAACCCGTTGAGTCCGTTTTGTTGGAAACTGTTGGAAGTGCCATGAGCTGTTGCATTAGTTTGTCCGTTAACTTTTCAGTGTCGCCATATTCCTCTTGCAAGAGCGAGATAGCTCCATCATAGCAAGAATCAGTAGGAGTGAAACCTGATATTGTTTTTGCCGCATTACCAGTTAGAACAGATTGCAAATAGTTGAATTTTTCGGCACCGCTCAATGATTCATTTTCATGTACCGTTGTGCGAAAGTTTTCCCAAAAACGAATCCAGTCTTGGTAATCACCCGAAAACTTTCTTAATTCTAATTTGGGGAGCTTCGTATAATGCGTCTTCGATAAAGATGTACGATTAGCGTTGGCCATGTTTTGATAGGGATTAATCAGCGATTGCACCCTCGTTAAACGAACTTGCAATCTTGCCATCATACCTGCAGCGGAGTCTTCGTACTCTGCTATCTTTTCTGGCTTCGAGTCTTCGATGTTCTTAGCCTGAACGTCGTTGTTCATTGATTTCAGGTTCTCGTTGGCCGTAGTGAGGCGTTGGAGGTACGATGCAAGATCTTCTTCCATGGCGTCTAATGATGACAAATCGTCCGTGTTTCTGACTTTTGATATTTTCAAGTACTCGTTCGCTTCG
The DNA here is from genome assembly GCA_943590905.1 of Sphaerophoria taeniata. Classification (NCBI taxonomy): domain Eukaryota; kingdom Metazoa; phylum Arthropoda; class Insecta; order Diptera; family Syrphidae; genus Sphaerophoria; species Sphaerophoria taeniata. The sequence continues at coordinate 233,275,486 of OX016540.1, read as the reverse complement.
TTAATAATTTTGGTTATCTGGCTGCGATAGCCGGCACGCGCTTGCAGCTCCATTCTACGTTTGGAGTTATCCAATTAGATTTTCAATTATATTCAGTCTTAGTCCCGGGTTTCGGCACCATGTCAAAAATAACCCTGTGGGAGAAATAGTTACTGAAAAGACTGTCTTACAACTTAATTGAAAACCAAGAAAAACCGATCAATTCGGGTCTAAAGTCTTGTGACAACTGATTTTATTTCAAGGAAATAAGCTTAAATGTATATTCAAAAGGGAATGAAAGTAAATAGGTAGGTATGTAATAAATTTATATATAAAGTATGAATACGAAACTGTATATGTAAGGAAAATACAAATGTATGTGAAGCTATAATGTATAACAGTTAATATTATGATTTAAAAGTAGCAATATAATAGATATCAGGGATGGTACTCGTTTAATTTTCAACAGTGCTATAAATGTGACATCTAGGCAGCCACTATAACCTAACCTACCTATTATTTATTTATAAATTGGCAGAACAATTATATTGTTAAAGTTTGCAAAAGGCTAGCTTATAAATTTATTTCGAGGTTCATGCTTCCATAAAAAAAACTTTGCAAAAAGATGTGAAATCAGAACAAAAACATAAAATGTAATAAAGAGCCATGTTCTCTTATGTGCGAACAACACTGTGTAAAAAGTAAGCCACCAAAAGTAATGAGATCTAAAAGAACGCCAAGTTCTTACATGTAAAAGTGTTATATTGAATATTTTAAATCATAGAAGATAATACAACAATATTAAAAGAAAATAGAAAATAGTTTGGATGAAAATTTTCAAGTTCACTTGGCAAGTTTTCGTTTGAAGCGTGGTTAATAACATTTTTAAACTTGAACAGTGAACTTGTAAATTTTCATCCAAACTATTTTCTATTTTCTTTTAATATTGTTGTATTATCTTCTATGATTTAAAATATTCAATATAACACTTTTATATGTAAGAACTTGGCGTTCTTTTAGATCTCATTACTTTTGGTGGCTAACTTTTTACACAGTTTGTTCTGATAAGTATTACGCCGACAAGCCAGAGACAATTGACGATTTAAATGATAATATTCGTGAAGCCACACAATCGATAATGTGCTTAAAATTATTCTACCGATCGTCTAGACTACTGCATGGCCAGCTGAGGCAGCCATTTGAATGAAATTATTTTCCATTATTAACCGGAAGGATTGTACTTTCAAATAAAAAAAGAAATTTGAGAAAATATTCAGTTTTTTTTTATAGTACATATTTTCAAAAAAAAAAGAAGTTATTTGGCGGACCCTTTATTATTATTTGAAAATCGGAACGGATTAGAAGTTAACAAATTAAGAAAGAAGGGCTTGTTATTGAAGGAGATACTTTATGAATAATTGTTGAGAAAACTCACTTAACAAAAAATAAATAAATAAAATACAGAAGGTCTGGCCGCAACGGGTTCTTCAGACAAAAAATTGTTCATGTCCAACAAATAATCGACTTAATTTTTCAAATATTTTTTAATAACTACACAGGCTACAGCTATACATGGCTTCATACGAGCTAATTGTCTGGACCACCGGAGTCTGTTATGAGTTTTTTTGTTTCCAGGCGAGGTTTTGCTTGCCGGTCTAATATGTTATGTTCTGACAAGTCATTGGACGGTACTCCAAGAGGCTGATGATCAGTAGGTAAGATGCTCGCAGTAGCACGGATTGTCAGGTTTAATGCCCCTAGTGGCACGGATCGGCAGGTACAATACCTCTGGTGGCACGGATCAGCAAGTACCAATGCCCCAGGTGACAACTAGTACGGACGCTTATAGCACTAACCGGGGATCAGTCCCCGGGGGGAATCAAAGCAGTCACAAATATTATGTTTAACATCGAATTCATATAAATAAGGGCAGTCAAGGAAGTCTTACGCTTTGACAAAATGCTACAGAAGTTCCGATAATCGAGTATGGTTGTGCAGTGAAGTTTTCTTGGAAAGCTGTTTCGGCTTGCAAATATGTTTTGTTAAACTTGAACTGACCAACTTTTCATTACTATATGGTCGACTAAGGGATGTCCATCAGTGTCAAGAACAATGATACGATGATGAAATAGCGGAAATGAATAGTAGAGCCTCTTCCAGACATTTTTGTGGATGTGGATGGTCATAAATAGTTGACCAGAATCATTCTTCATTCTTCTTAAATGGCTCCTTTTCAGTTGAATTGCACTTTCAAAACTTAAAAGTGCTTTGAGCCAGCCAGTGGGTCTACTATAAAATCATTTTGTCCTTTAATCCATGATCGTATACTACGTTGCTAATTTCATTGCAACCTTATGTATGTTGAAGAAATTTTAGTCCTCAGACCCAGATTCCAAAATTGTAAACGGGTCCCCGCACCATCACATCCTAATCAATTTGGCTTCACCTTTGTGTTTGTGATGAGGGCAGTGGTGTAGCGTGGGTCAGGCAGTTGGGGCGGCAAATTGCCGCCGGTAAAGCGGATAGAGTAGAGATCATATGTTTCATGACAGAACTTTTGACAAGTCAACAAACAACAATGACGTAAACTTGAAACTGTCGTTGACGCTCTCAGCTAATATCCTTGAAATCGTTGACGGTGAGTAAGGAGTAAGGCCATAGAGGTCCATTCCGTTATTGTCGCGTGACTAGCGAAACTCAAACCCCAAAATTCCCGCGACACTGAAAGGGAGCGTTCCGAAACATAGTAGTGCGCTGGCCGGAGATCAGCCTGAACCATAAGCAGAGCTTCTTGAAATGGAAGGAGTTGGAAGGTCGCCTAAACCGTAAACCAACCATCAATCACAAACAACAAGAAGTTTTCGAAAGTTGCTGAATATTATCCAGGTTCTTAGCTAAACAGAATCTTCAAAAAACATCGAGACGACGCTCGAGGAGAAGATAGTGGTAATCGCGGGAACTTTCTGAAGTTAGTGCACCTCCAACAGCTGCTAAATATGATCCTTTTTTAATGTAACACCTGACAAAAATAAAGCTCGGAATAAGAGTCCCAGTTTCATATCTATTTCCAGAAACCCAAAATGAGTGTTTAAACTGGGACAGCAAGTTTGATCCACCATCATCCGTCGCATTCAAGACCGTAAACCGGAACCGGCTATCTCCCAGGCGGACTGTACTTACAAATTCGAACAAGCCTCAGATGATTTGCAAGCCAGCGTTTCAACAACTAGAGCTCCAATTAAATAAAAATTCGACTTTCAAAGTCGAATATTCAAAAGTCATCGACGAATTCTTAAAACTTGGGCATATGGTCGAAGTCAATAGTAACTCTGCAAACATTGTGAGTGACCTCACATCGGCTGCGATCATAGCAGCTTTAAAACGTTTTACTTCAAGACGAGGATTGTGCTCACACTTCTACAGTGATAATGGAACGACATTCATTGGAGCAAACAAGTAAATCCAACAAGAATTGAGAGCAGCCATCAAACATAGTGTACAAGAAGCATCAGCAATACTTCTGGAGGACGAAATGCAGTGGCACTTCATACCACCAGCTTCGCCACACTTTGTCGGGTTGTGGGAATCAAGTGTTAAATCAACAAAATTTCATCTTAAACGAATAATCGGAGAAACAACCTTAACTTTTGAAGAACTTTCCAAATTATTAACCCAAATAGAAGCATGTTTGAACTCCCGACCACTTACAGCAATCGAAAATGATATTATAATGATACTACAATCATTACTCCAGGTCACTTTTTGATTGGAAGTTCTCTCAATGCTGCACCTGAACAACTAATAAACGACAGAAAAACATTTCGATCGCGGTGGCAGCACATACAAAAAAAATGAGTCAAGACTTTTGGAAGGTCTGGTCATCTGAAATGAAAACCACTTGCTTCAACTTCTAAAAAATCAAACAAATATCATTGACTCCACTGTCAATATATTCAAGAAAGACCAATTGGAGAATGCCAAACAAATTAAATCATTATCTTCCGTAGTCACCAAACTTGCAAATGAAACGGATAAATACGAGTACATGGAAATGTTTTCTTCAAATGCTCTGTTCTGAACGCAATACTAGTAATGATGAACTACACGGCAACACGGAGTATATTGCTTGACATCCTTCTATCAACCCATACTGGAAGAATACACCCGCTTATTCTTTCAGTGAAACAATTTAAAGATGAATTGACAAAAATCCATGAAAGTATTCCCAAATCAGTCATGATTCCTGGAGAACGACATCATGAATCAATTTTACAATTGTACAAAATCTTAAGTCCAAGAGCAAGAGTGACTGACAACAACATTATAATAGAAATCAGTCTTCCTTTATTATATAATGAAGAATTTAAATTATACAAGGTTTTGTCAGTTCCAACTAGCCATAATGGACATTTTACTTGTATTGTTCCATCATCGGAATATTTACTGGTAAACCTACAGGGTAACCATTTTTACCCACTCAACAAAGATGAATTTTTGCAATGCAACATGAGACCTTCCGACATTTTCTGGTACCCGCTACAACATCCGCTGTACACAACAGGTGCATCCAAAAGCGTCTGCGAGATGAATATAATTCAACACAAACACATTTTGGACTCATGCAAAACCGAGGACGTACCACCAATGCTGCAGTGGATTAGAATGCATCAAGAGAACGCATGGATTTACAAACTCCCCATCCGATAATAATCAACATAAATTGCGATTTCAATGCTGTGCCCGTTACCCTAAGCGGAAGTGGTCTACTGAAACTACCTGCGAAGTGTATTTTTCATGACCAAACGACGATAGTGATTGGGAAGCAGACTATGACGAGCCGCTTCAAATCATTATATTTACCAGCTTTCAAACTTTCTGAGGAGTTAAACTTGTTTAATTTCAAAAGAGAGGGTCAATCAGTGTCCCGGCCAATATTTCTTCAGACCTTTCTGCGTTGGAAGGAGCAATACAACTTCAAAAAAGCCAGGAGTACTTCTGAACGAGATAAAAATTCACCGTGAGCACCAATATTCATTGTTTGGAGTAACTGGATTTCTTATCATAATAGTCATCCTTTTAATACTTCGAAAGAGATACCAGCCTGTGTCATCACCAAATACAGAGCCACCGACAACCATACCAATGAGAACACTATCAAAAAAACGACGTAATACATCATTTGAAGACATTGATTTTTCGGTAACGTCAGTTTGAGGGGCCCAGCATGTTGTGACAACAACACAAGTAATTCGACTTCAAAACTAACCGAATACCGAAAACATATTTGTATATTTTGTCAAACAGCAATTAATTGAAATATTGCACTTTTTGTAAATATCATATTTCGCTTTACCTTTAGCATTATTTATTGCTGTGTTAGCATTTAAGTAGTATAAATAATTGTAAAATAAAATGAATACACACATCAAATAATCTGACTTTTATTTGACTTCCCCCCACCAGCGGTAAGGGGGTCTTTTAAATTAGATTATCGAAACAACGCTGCCACAATGCTAGGGGTTCACAATGCAGTTCAAGCCCGCAATAAAGCACTGAATCCGAAAGCTGAATTCGTTGCATGCACAAACCACTCACTCAAATTGGCTGTGCTACACGCTGCTTCTGAAACAGTGATTTTTTTTTGGAACTCTGGAGACGCTATTTGCTTTCTTTCCTTTTTCAACTGCTCAGTGGAACGCTTTGGTTGCCGTTGAGACAGTTAACAGTTACTAAAACGTTCTGGAGCGCTAGACATGAAGTTGCCAAGACACTTAAAAACAAGTTTGAGGAAGTTATTGCAGTAAGAATTGGCGGAATACTCTCAAGAAACAAAATCGGTCAAGTCTTCTTCTACCTGAAGTAGATGACGCACAGATTCACCTGCAGCACCCAAGACTGAGTGTGGATAAGTGCGCTCATAAATTCTGCGCTTTTAAAGCTCTCCTAGTTAAAAGCAGAGACCGTTTCGTCCAAGCCGCAGTCGACTTTGCTTTGACTCTCTGCGAAAAACACGGAAACTTCAAAACGATTGTTCGCAGGAAAAAAACGCACGCATGGTAATGAATCCGCAGATGCAGCTTTGTCAGGATGCAGCTTTGAGCAGGAACTCCGTTAAGAGGTGGTCTCCCGCCCCGGGCGCCGATATGGCACGCTACGTCATCCACTTCATTACTTGTAAAATCCATCTTGCCCATCCAAAACCTTAAAAACTTATTTGAAAAGAAACTTTCTATATGTTACACATATGTAAATGTATATGTATTTTTTTTATTTGTCAAAAAATTTTCTTAAGATGTATGACAAAAATTACTTCGAAGTTCTTTCGTCTTCACTTGGCGGCTCCTCAACAACATAGGGTGTATCCTCCTTATCTCGATTGTCTCGCGAATCCTCATCGTCACTCAACTCAGTGAAACGAGTCTTTTTAGTTTCCTGTTCGACATCAGGATCATCCCCTTGATAAGTTGGATCCTCCGCGTAGCGAACAATATCCTCACAAACGTAACTCACCAAACCACCGTTACTGTAGAAAATGTTGCCAAATCTGTCGGCAACATAAAGCCCATCGCCATGAAGGTATTGTTCTTGAATGTAAACAGGTTGCAAGAAGTTGTAGAATCCTTGGACTTGGAGTCCTTGTTGTTGCTGCTGATAGGGGCAAATGGCATAGCAGCCAGGAAGAATATACACGCTGTTTTCATCAACTGGATCTGCTTCATGTGGTCTCTTCCTGGACATAATTGTTGTCTTCTAGCGCAACCTTCTGTTCACACAGATTCGGATTCGAATGAAAAACGAATGAACCTCTAAACTCCGCATAAAATACAAATTAAGATAAATTTCAAAAATCATAAAAATTCAGAAGTTAGGTACATAAATGAATAGGAAATATATAAATTATGTAAAATTCAATGTTTCTTGTACCCTCAGAATCCTATCAAATAAAATTTTAACTTCAAATTTTGGAACAAATGACAAGAAATTCTCTTATTTGATTGAAAATTAAAACACTTCTCTTAATTCTAATAGTATTTGGGGGTATCGAAAGTGTTTCGAGCACTTGATGTCCCGAAATGTGACCCGCACAAAATTGTGCATAGTTCTAACAATCCCCGTTTATAAGACGCGACACTTTGAAGTGCGCAAACAGCCTTTCGGTGTAATATAGCGTAGTAGTTGTAGTTATGGTGGCGCTACAGTCCAGGTCGGACCAGGGCCTCACCCAACAAACATCTCCAGCCAGCTCGGTCCCTTCTTGGTTGAATCTTCGTCTCCATTCTCCATCTATGCAGACAGGACCAAAAATCACTCGAAGAATTTTTTTCTCCAAGCAGCCGAAAGCGTTTTCATCGGATGTTGTCATGGTCCATGTCTCTGCAACATACATGAGGACCGGGATGATGAGGGTTTTGTTGAGTGTCACTTTAGTTGCTCGGAAGAGGACTTTACTACCCAATTAACTTCTAAGTCCAAAGAAGCAGCGATTGGCAAGAGTGATTCTTCGTTTTATTTCAGCGCTGGTGTTGTTGTCTGAGTTGATAGCGGATCCCAGGTAGACAAAGTCCTTAACTACCTCGAAGTTAAATCTATCTATGTTGACGTTTGCTCCAAGGCGTCGATGTTGGTTGTCCTTTCTTGTTGACAGCATTAACTTGGTCTTGTCCACGTTAACCGCTAGACCCATCTTCCTGGCCTCCGTGTCCGTCTCAAGACTCACAAACGCTCCACTGACATCACGCTGTGTTCTTTCAATTATGTCAATATCGTCTGCGTATCCTAGTAGCTGGACGGAATTTGGAAAGATTGTGCCTCTGGTGTTGACGTTGGAGCTTTGCACAATCGCATGACAACGCATCGCCTTGTCTAACACCTTTTTTGACATCAAAAGCGTCCGTTAGGTTTTTTCCGACCATGATGGAACAGCGTGAGTTTTCCATTGTCATCTTACCCAGACGGACGAGTTTTTCTGGGATGCCAAAACTAGACATTGCTCTATATAATTGGTCTCTATAGACGCTGTCATACGCGGCCTTGAATCGATGAAGAGGTGGTAGGTATCGATTTGAAGTTCCTGGGTCTTCTCCAAGATCTGCCGTAGGGTGAATATTTGATCGATGGTGGACTTTCCGGGTCTGAAACCACACTGATAAGGACCTATCAGGTTGTTGACGAAGGGCTTCAAGCGTTCACACAACACGGCAGACAAGATCTTATAGGCGATGTTAAGTAGACTTATACCTCAGTAGTTGGTGCAGTTCAGGGGATCTCCTACATCTATATCAATTTCGTAATCTATATTTTACACGTAGGATGAGCTGTGAGTAAACAAATACACCTGAGTGGCGGCCTACTCTTCTGCTACATCCTTCAAATATAGATTCTGCAACATTTATGAGGGTGTGGAAGACTTACTCCTTATTTTCTCGAGGGATGACCTTACTATTCAACGGCCTTCTTAGTCCAAAGATGCAGCGAGAGTGATCTGGCTTCGTCTCAAGCCTCAAAAAAGCTCCAAAACTTATGACGTATTCTTCTGATTATGTCATCGAATGCTTTCCCGAAGAGTGGAAGAAGGAAATGATGGTCAAGCTCCCAAAATAGGAGAGCTTACAAAGTGCGAAAACTGGAAAGGGATTCGTTCTTCTTGCTGTTGCGAAAATAGCAAAAATCATCTTGGAGCGCATCAGAGAACATATTGAGGTCACACTCGAAGCCGAACAAGCAGGATACCGAGCTGGATCCTCCTGTATTGATCACATCAACACCAATGCGTCGAATATCGATTACCACTAAACTTGCTGTTCACCGACTTCAGAGAGATCAACAGGGAACTTTACAGAGTAGAGGGATCCCAAAAAAACCTGATTGCTATTATGAAGGCAACATTATGATGGATGCGAGTGACACGTTCAGCATGGTCGCGGGTTTTGAACGGTTTTGAAAACCACAGCCACCAATATTGGTGACAAATGACAACTTGGGTGGAGAGAGAAGCAAAAAACGTGCGGCTGAAAATCAATTCGGGCAAAACAAAAATGATCAGCTTTGGAACGCGACATCTTTTCTAATCAAAATTTCCTCTCATCTGGTGGAGAAAGTTGAGAGCTTCCAATATGTTAATCTTGGAAGTATCGTCTCCATCGAAGGCGGAACAAGACGTCATCTGCTGCATCGGCAAAGCTAAAGCGGCATTTGGTATACTGTCCAAAGTATGAAGGAATAACTCTCTCAGCTTTAGAACGAAGCTACGATTGTTTCGCACAAATATCGAATCTGTGCTGCTTTTTATGGATGCCACACCTGGAAAGTTACTTCAGCCACCACAAGGAAGCTGCAAACCTTCGTCAATTAAAGTCTGTGCAACATCCTTAATATTTTCTGACTCAATCGAATATCCAATGAGGACCTTCATAAGAGGACAGGTCAGGAACCTTTTGACTCTATTACACGAGGACTTACATAAGTGGTAATGGATTGGGCATACACTTCGAAAAAGTAAGGATAGCAGTGCAAGTCAAGCAATTTAGTGGAACCGCTTACACAAGAAGGAAGAGTGGCAGGGCGAGAAGCACATGACGGAGAACAGTTGAGAAGGAATCAGTGCCACTACGCAAGAGCAGGAGGGAGCTGAAACACATCTTTGGAAACCGACCACGATGGCGCGTAGACGTAGTGTAGTAGAGGCCCTATGCCCCTTTACTCCTTTAGGGTCCCCATCGGACTTAACAGCTCGTTGCCAATCTTGATGGCGCGATCGGATAAAGATCTTGCGATTGCAGCCGTTTCACGTCGAGTTGCGTTGTCTCGATCGGCGTTTCTGCATTCGTACCTTTGCTACAACGAAGTAGTGATTCTTCAATATGGGTACCTCCAAATGTGCGGATAGTGGTTATATCTGGTTTGTAGCAATTGTATCGAACTCTTATTGTTCGACTTCCTCTGGTCAATTAATGGAAGGTCCACAAGTAACAATCTTTCATATTCTTGCCTGTTAAATAATAAAAGTGAGTCTTCAAAGTCTTAGCAATATCTTTATTCTCCAGAAAGATTATAAATTCAATCTACAAGTTACAAACAAGCATAAATAAACAAAAACAGAAACGACACATTCTAAACTAGTCATAATTTCTAATAAGCGTATTTTTTAACAACTCTTTGCACACCTACTGCAAGGACTCTTCTTCAAAAGCCAAACCCAATCCCAAACTACCTTCAGACTTTTTCTTACTCAACACATAACACAGCCAAATTGATAACGGAATCATTGCCAGGCCCAAGGGCATCAAGAAAAACGCCCAAAACCTCTCCGGCTTCGGCTTCTCATCTTCCACATCATAATCATCCCAATAATTGCCGTCATCACTCTGATAATCCATTTCATCTTCGACTCTGAGGAACGCCTCACGGACCCTATGTCCCCTGTAGCTTATCGCGACACATGCATAGAATCCCTCGTCTTGCAATCGAATGACATTCAAAATCAATTTGCTCAAATAGATTCCATCGCCGACATTTTTCTCGCGTGCCGTTTGCAACAATTCATAGACTCCCCCATTGTACTGAACAATATGCGCATTGAAGTTTTCCTGATGTCCCAAATTGTACTCCATAACCGCGTCGATGTTCGCCGGGATTCGTTTGAACCATCTGACTGTCGGATGCACCTGACTCTGGACACGGCACTGGAAGACCACTTGAGAGCCAATCGGCGCAGTTTTGTTCTGAGGAAATCCATCGAGAAACTCGGGAACCATTACAAATGTTGAATCTAAAACGAGAACAATAGAAATTGAAATTATCAAGTGATTTGACTCGAGTGGCAAACATACTCTTTACATCTAATTGATATGTTCGAACTAATTGAATATCGAGGGTCGTTTCGTCGTCCAGTTTGTACGGATAGATTGTGCACTTGTAGAGGCCGGAATTCTGGCCGGTGAGGTTTTTCAAGTGTAGCTGTGATTGGCAATTGCTTTTGTTGTTCTCGTCGCATGGGAGATGCGTCCAGGCGGTGGAGCGGACGAGATGGCAGGATTTCTGATGAGACTCTTCCCCGCAGGGCTTTGGAATTAAAATTATAATTTTATATTTTGGAATAAATTTTAAGTGACGAATGTACCTTAAAGTACCAGTTAAATTTAATTCCATTTATTGGCTGTTCACTGAGGAGTCCCGTGGTTCCACAATTCAATTTAATGTCACTTCCGGTTTTTTGCTGAATCAATTCTGTATTTTCTGAAGTGGGGAAATATTATTATTTTCTAAATGATGTTTTTTAAAAAATATTAATATCTAATATTAGAAAAAAACTTCCTGATTTTGGATCTCACCAAAAAAATGTGTAAACCCTTTGTTTTGGCTTCAGATTCAGATCTGAGTGTAGTTTTGATTTTTGAAAAATAAAATGGGGATGGCATTGATTCCTAGTGCCCTAAATACGGAAATGAGGACGAAAAAGGATTTTTTACTTCCGAAAAACACAACAGCTCTTGTGATATTGTCCGATAACATATGCTTTGTGTTAATGGAACTATACTTTTGTTTAAGGTTTTTGATCAAACTATTGTCATTGAAAGATGTTTCCATATTACATTACGTAAAAATGGTCCGTAATGACTGAAACACAAACACGCTATTGCTTCCTATTCGTCTACGTTACGATGCGCCCGCATCGAGTTTGCTTTGAATGACATTTCTCCCTCCGCATCCAGAAACAAGTTAATTTTGTTTGTTGCCTTTTTTACGGCTGTTGAGCTGTCAGACAAAGCAAATGTTCAGCATATTTTGAACAAAAGCTTTCGTTTGGAGTCACATTACGTACCATTACGTTCTTTTCCTTATTATTGTCAAACGAAACGTCAGGCCAAAGCTTCATTATGATAATTAGCATGCATTGAATTTCCTTTGCCTATATCAGGCAAAGTCAAAGCTAAATCGTGTTTGTTTTGCAGTCATAAAATATGCCAAACACTTGCATTGTCTGACTTCTGACAGTTCAACAGCTGTAGAAAAAAGCCAATAAAAAAATACAATTGTTTAGGGAGGGTTGATGATGATGGAGGGAGAAATGTCATTCAAAGCAAACTCGAAGCGGGTGCATCGTAGAGCACACGAAGACGATGCTAAAGCGTGTTTGTGTTTCAGGCATAAACTAGAGCTTCCGTTTGTAGTCTCATTACGTAACATTACGTTCTTTTTTTTAAGATTGTCAAACTAAACGTGAAATTGAAGCTTCACAGTTATAGCATTCATTGAATTCCGATGGCTGATTTGGAAAAGAGCCAAAGCTTAAGCGTGTTTGTGTTTCAGCCATCAAAAAGACTGAGATATTGGGCAGTATAAAATTGTAAGAACCTTAAAGCGAAAAACACAAAGCTGCTTTTCTCTTTGCGCTGACTCCGTTTCGCTACTTTACTTCGGATTGATATTTTTTCTCGAAAATAAAAAAAACAATTTTTGTTTTTGAAAACAAAACCGACAACTGGAGCGCAAAGGCAAATGAAAACTCCATACAAAAGGTCCTTTCTTTAACTTTTTCGGCAGTTTTTGTAAATACTGTCAAAAATCGAGGAGTGGGGATGAAATTTTGTGATTCTCCCAAAAAGTAAAAGAACGCTTAACAGCAAAATTCTGCCAAATGCACAAAATTACATCAAACGTCAACAAAATTCAATGTACTTCTTATGGTTTGACAGAACTTATAAAAACTGCCACAAGAAATTTTTGTGGCTTAAATCGACAGATATCGTCTGTGATTAGCCGTCGGCGTCGTCTGAGAAACACGTACTTTCGTCCTCTCCAGTCTTTTCTTTTTCTAACCAATTCTAATTTCAATTAATTTAATGAAAATGTCGAAAACTTGTGCTAAGTGCAACGATAAACTGAAACTATCAGAATTGATTGTATGTCGGTTGTTCTGTGGACAGTATTTTCATAAAGATTGTGTAGGAATTTCTGCCGAAGAATCTAACATTTTATTAAAATCGAATTTTAATTGGCAATGTGACACTTGTGCTCTCATAAATTTCTCAAACTTTTTCACTCGATTTGCAGAGCTTTCGCAGTGTGTTCAAGAACTCAATAGTGAAATTGGCTTCTTGCATGATTATTTGAAATGCCCCCAAAGTGTTCATGTTAAACCGATTATAAAACAAAAACGTTACGGGGTTCTCGCAATATGCCAGATTGAAGGTTGAGCATACAAATCTACTTTGTGTTAGGTTGTTAGCAATTCCTATGATTCAACTTTAAACTTCACTCAACAGCAAAGCAGGTTTGTGTTTTCCGCTGAAGAGATTTCCTAGCTCACTAGGTGCACAAATTTATAAATTGGAATTCTAAATCCACTTTTAGACTGTTAATTGGTCTTAAGTGTGTTATAGTGAATCCATGGTTCGTCCACTGTCACGATTGAACGTAGAAAATCCATCGGTATGCACTGATACAGAGTCAAAACACTGCTCAGAAGTGGTCTCACGGTTGCATATTTTTTTTTGGGGTGAGGAAACGCAGCACCCATAGCGCCGTGCACAAAATTACATGCAACCTATGACAGGTAATGATATACCACTTAAGTTAAAATGTCTTGGCTTCTCGTCGGAAGACGAGTTACTTGCCTCAAACCAAGGCATAGTGATTTAAGAGCTGAAGATGCAGCTGAAGCTGGTTACAGCAAAACAAAGCTATCGGAAGCTCCTGAGGTCGTTATCGGCAGCATAGAAAGGCAAGCATAAACGCAAGTCCAAGAAAACGGTGAGAAAAAATTGCTTAAAACCAGCAGAAAGGTACTCGAACTGATGGAGACCGGGAGAATAAGCTTAAATTCACCAAAATCGTAGAAGATTTTGAGAAAATTCTGAAGGGCACAACCGCTTGTGAAGGTGAGCAAGTTGCAAAGTGCAACAGATCTAAGGATGAGACTTCTCACTCTTATAGCTCAAACTCCCAGAGAAAAAAGGTGAAAATCTTAGGCAGGATAAATCTTTCACCGGTAACAAAGTGGCCGAGATCGTCAGGGATGATCTTCAGGTGGCAAAAGCAGAACAATTGCGTACGAACGATAAGTCCGTTGCAGCCTGATTAGGACAATTACAGAACATTGTGATAGAACACATTCTCGAGGGGCTCTCTTCGTCTTTCAAGTGACAGGTTTCCAAGTAATTAAATGCAGCTAAGGACTTCCAGGCTAAATGAATCGCTAGGATTAGTTACGCTTAGGTGGGCATGAAGCTCATGCTAATCCGAGACAGACATCCCTCGAAGGCTGAATGCACTCGTTTGGTTGTCTAAATTAGAAACCAAGTTGAATAGAGGGAGCCTTCTGAAAGTCCTCAGAAGTCAAAATCGCGAATTCGGCATTAAGGACAGTAATGAAACATTGATTACAAATAATAAATATCCCACTCCACTGACGACAACCAGTAGCAGCGCACAGTTTTGTTATTTCTGTAGTCAGACCTTGGAAGCCGCTGAGTTCTACCTCAGCCCTTGATAAAAAATAACCCGTCTTACAGGTCTGGTCGGCCATCAAGATCGATGGCAAAGACAAAACAAGACAAGAACAGCGGTTCTCTTTCAAATCACCGAAAACATTTGGAAGGTACTTGAGAAAAGGAACCGCCTTAGTTTTGGCATCAGAGAAGTCAAAGTTAAATTACTCACTGACTGTGAAAAAAGTGTGACCGACAAGACGTCGGATACCGAGGGTAAGTCAGTACCAACTACGTCTTCGCAATGCTCAATGTAGCGCATTCAAGGAACGCTTAAGACAACTTATAAATCATTCTGAGACTGAAGTATTCTCCAAGAGCCATAGGTCAGCCAAGTCCCCAAGAAGAAGTGATAAAAGTCACCAATTCAACCAAAAGCGGAGCTGCTGATGGGTTACTATATAGCATAGCACTTTGAAATGTAAGATTTGCCTACCTACGAATGACTCATGTTTAAATTAACATAACAGGAGAAATTATACATATTAGGTTCTCTCCATGTAACCAGCCCTGGGGCGCTCCAGTGCTTGTCACTGCTCTGAATGGAGCTGTCAAAAAACTGGGTTTGGTTTCACATCGAACGCAATAGTAGCTTTGCTATATAGAAACAGCTGATTCAAACAGGTACGGAATTCGCTCCCCGAAAAAAAAAACTTGTGGCGGTTGAGTGCGCTTCCGGTGGAAAACCCGGGGCGAAAAAAGAGCGACATCGAACAGCTCAAACCGAAATCAGGGCTCCATAGAGTGTACATCGAATAAAGCTATTGTTTACTTCCAATTGAGCTGCAACAATAGGTCAATGAAAATTGATACATTCTTGTCTATCTGCATATTGGTTTTGCCCCATAGAAACCTTCAACTATCTAAGTTCATTGTAATAAATGTCAATTTCAACTTACCACTATAGTCGATGTATGAAGTGTCAGCACCCCACAAAGCATTAATCAAGAAAATGAAGAACAGTAAAAACGATCGCTCAATTACCATATTATACTCGTAGTTCTACATTTATCATTTTTTTTTTCGTATTTTTGTTTATCAGCACTTCAAGTTCGCGCTTTTCCAAACGAATTCGATTGTTTTTCTCAAAAAAGTGTATTTTTCAATTTCCGCAAGTGTTTACCAATACTTTCTTCCTGTCCGCAGTAAAATTTATCGTCAATGAATTAATTCAATCTCACAGTTGGATTGCTTATACAAATCTGGAACTTGCGCCAACGATAGCCGCTATAGACTTTCCAAGATGATTGCGCTGCAAAAGCTTCCAATTCCTCGGGTTGGCGTTACTTTATTTACATTGATCGACGTTATTTGGGGCTAGCTGTTGGTTTATTTTACTTGCAACGTATTTCAATATTATAATTTCTCGGATTCTCTCGCAAAGCAGTGTTTATTTAAAATTGCTTCATCCCCTCTGTGATTGTTGATTTTCGGCTGCTAATTCTGACGCTGCTGAAATAAATTGATAGGAAATCTATAAATTGTTGGTTTTTGTTTGTTTTCATTAAATTCATATTATTTAAACATTTTATTGGTTCAATTTGGGGAATTTGCATGCAACCACATTTCACAAAATTATTGTTTCATTGAGTGTGTGTTTTGCCATATCTGTGTGCATATAAACTTGGAAGACTGAGATCTGCTGGGTTTTTGGAAAATGTGGTTCATTTCAAAGTGTGTTTCTTTCTTGTTTAATTTCTGAATGAAGATGTAGTCATGGCGGAATGGAATTATCAAATTAACATCCTCTTTGCACAACCCACAAATTTCAATGATCGACGAGAGAGTTTTCAAAATGTAAATAAATATTAGAAGAGCTGTCGAAACATTTCGACACGTTTGGTGGCTAGTAAAAACACAAAATTTTATGTGTAAAGAATTAAGAATTAAATAAACAAAATTTATAATTTGCTGATTGATTGATTTGTTTGAATGAATGTTATTAGTTTAACTGACTGGACTGGGTTATTCAAATTGAATTGTTTATTTGGAAAAGAGTGGATACTCTCAGACAGAATAAATCAATAATTCTAAATTCAATCATTGAAGAATTGTTTGCTTGTTGTATAATAAATAAATTGGTTCGCCAAATATCAATTTCATCATGACCCTTTGCAGCCAAATTATGTAGGCAATTGTTCAACAAATCTTGTGTCACAGTTTATGACCGATTTGTGGAAATTTTTTATGTACATTCAGTAGGTCTGAGAATAGGTTTTATACCCCTTAGTGTTAAGGGTGATTAATCGCAATAGTGACGTGTACAAGGGGCTTCTTTGGGCAGTAAAACACGTAACGCTACAGCCGTGCAAAATGGAAGAGCCAAAAGAAACGTAGAAAAAATCCAGCAAGGCAAAACTAATGCACGTGAGAGCATGGCACGATAGCATCAAGTAGAATCAGAATCAGAAAATGGACGAAATGAGCGAAATGTATAAAGAAGATTGGAACAAAGCGAACACGCTGACTCACACTTAACAGACTGAGAGCAAATGAACAACTACGTTAACGGAGGCACATCGATTTTACGTCTGGGAAGTTCCTATGTCTAGCATTCGCCATGCATTCAAAAGTCATAATTAATGCTATGGACAAGGAATACCTACATTGGGATGTGTTGCGCATCAGGAAAGGTGCAACTTCCTGTAATAGATAAACCATTGAAGGGTTAACTGTTTGGCACGGATCAATGTTCTAACTTGTTCCTGAAATCAATTCGGACTTTCAATTCATGTTACCAAAAATTCAAATCAAAATTTAACGTCAAAGGCAAAACTCATCACAAAATTTGTGTTCATTGCTGCAGTGTACGCGTGGACTCACGTTGTGAAAACACTCACCTCAATTCAAGTACAATCACAATCAATACATATGTACCTACTCTAATTCTAATTATAATTCTTAAAATCAACGTCTGCCGGGTCAGCTAGTATGTTGTTGTTTCTTATGTTCGTGTGATTCGCTTAAGCTCATATAAATGGCTAGACGACCTGGCTAATTAAAAATAAAATAGAGTGGCGCGACAGTTCTTGAAGGGCCAAGGTCTAAGTGGCTTACTCTCATCAACAATTTTCTGAGTGCGTGTGAAGAATTGAGGGGACCTACAATTTAACGCTGATTCCAAACGGCAAAGTTGAGAAACACTTTTTCATGACAGATTTATACTCCTGGAAGTGTTGTCAGTTTTTCGCAAGAGGCAGTACCCGTGAAAGATGAAATAAAAACTTTATGGGCACGAGTAGGACTCCAACCCACGACGGACGCCACAGTGGCCCGTTTAGGCTAAAGTCATTCCATAATTCATTTTTTTCGTTGTTCCAGAATTCAAAATTTGCTGTTTCGCTGAATTAACAAATATTTGCAGTTCTTGAAACCGAAATTTTTTTTTGAATTTTCCCAACGGTTTGGTTTTGAGAGGGTCAAAGTTGAACTTTTTTTTTAGTTTTAATAACAAACAAATTTTTTTTTCTTTTTCTTGACTTTGAGAAGCTATATTACGAAAGTGGGGAAAGAATTTTTGTTTTTTCTTTCTGAAATTAACAAATACGGTAAAATATATATTTGGAAAAACTATTACAAAAAAAAAATGTCTATACTTATATTTTTTTTTTTGGGGCACCACTTTTTGTACCTTTTTCTGACTTTACATTGCATGGAAAAAAAAGCATCAAAAAGCATTACGCAAAGCTCAACGCATAATGAAAGCTGAAGTATTTCTTAATATAATCCTGAAGGAATAAATTGCACCAACTTGCAACCTTCTGAGCTAGAGCGATTTTATTAATCGATGGCAGGCACTTTTTTTCAATTTTCTTGTTTTTCAATGGCAAATTAATAAAATGTTTAATACTGTAACTTTTGAACTAAGTAGTTGAGATATCACCACAATTTTTTTTTTATTTCGAAGAAAATGTTCACGGCTAACAATATGATGAGTTTTAAATTTATTACATTTGCAGGGTGTTCCAGAATTTACGAACAATTTTTTTTTTTCAAATTCAAAAAATTATCTGAAATGGGGAATCAATTCACCACAATTTTGTTTTTGATGACGGAAATATTTTAAAATACGATATGTTATAAATATTATATAAATCGGAGGCACTAAAAAATTAAATTGAAGGGTTTATATTATATCCATAATAAAATATTAGCAGTTACTTTTGACTTAAGGAGATTAATTGTTCAGTGATTATATGAAGGTATTAATTTTTAATCGGATTAAATGTTTATTTTTTATTGCTCGATATCATAAAATTTTAGGTAAAAAAGGGGTTTTTTTATAAGGATTAAACAATTCCAATTTCAAAGACTAGGTAGACAGGTAGAATTTATAATTAATGGTAGAGCAGGTAATAATATAAGGTATAAAAGGATAACTTAGCACAATGAAGTTATCATTTCTAATTTGACTGAGCATAGAAACAGTAATAAGGAAACGTTATAGAAAATGGATATACCATATAGCAGTTTGTTCGACATTTTTAGTGCCAATCTGAAAGATGTCAATAAGTTTATATCCGCGGTTATGACTGAATACGAAATATCCGATGAAAGGTTTCTTGATTTTGAAAGAAAATTGAGTACCTTTTTCATAAACGCTAAGGCAAAATGGAATGCAATGGCTAGGTCGAGAGTGAAATTCGTGAGCAAACATGAGGATTGGCTTTCCTCGTCCCTTCATGTAAATACCATAGAAACGGAAGAAATTATTGATCTGCCATCTACATCTAGTTCATCAAGAGGGAGGCCAAAAAAACCATTTGAAGAGTGCGCAACATCAAAAAAAAAAAAAATTGGCATATGACTGAGGGCTTAAGCACTGAAAACCTAACTGAAGCGCTAGTCATTAGATTAAATAGTGACCATCACGAAAAGAAGAAAGGAGAAATAGTCAAGGCATTATCAAATGCAAGCCCAGTTAGGATCAAAAGAGTCAGAGAAAGCTTTCCAACTCCACAACAGGATCCTATAAAATATACCAATGACAGTGCATTAGCTTTGTCTATGGACCTGGGACTATCAAAGGAAAAATATAAAATTCTGAGGGGCTCGTTGAGGAAGCATAATGTTTACATTCTTCCATGTTGAGTTTATTGAATATTACCACGGACCAAGATGATAGTTTTCAAGAAATCTAATGTTTATACGTACATTTTAACTGTTTTTTATTTTATATTTTGCCGTTCAATTTCTTATTTATTGTTATTCTAATGTCAATTTATTTTATTAAAATTTTTTCGCCACTGTTCCTCTAAAATCGGTGTTTTACTTTTTGCGCTACTGTTAAACGTCAATTCCTTTTGTTTTACGCCAGAAAATGAGTTTTATCTCACTTAATTTAACTAAGCTTTTTGACAGCTATTTCCGAAACACCCTGTAATGTTTTTATTTTGAAATTCACCAATTTCATAGCGTTGGATGTAACCTTCAAAATACAAAAAAAATTGTGGAAATATCTCAACTCGTTTAGGAGCTATGATTTTTGGAACCAAAAAAGCTGAAACGGGCCACTGTGGGACGTTCTACTTCGCAGCCAGCGCACCTAACCACTAAGCCCCGGGCAGCTGCAAGTTGCTGTCAATATTATGTACAAAAAAAAAGAAATATCTTAACTACAAATACAAAAAAGTCTTATAAAGAAATTGGACCACTTTTATTTATTATTTGTCAACAAAATGGGCAGAGCATTTTATTTTTCAAAACTGTTGCCACTTCCTTTAATTTGGAAAAGCAACTACTACACATCCATTAATCCATTTAAGGGTTTTGAAAGCTGAATCTGCATTTCAATGATTCATTGTGAGCATCTTTTTTCAATTCGGAATATTCAAGATATGTTTGGTTTGAGCACTGTATAGTGCGGATTTTGGTCCAGAGGCATAATTGGGCCATTTTTCTTCGAAAATGAGCAAGGAGCGGCCGTTACAGTCAATGGCGATCGTTACTGGGCCATGTTGTACGAATTTTTGTTCACAAAACTTGAAGAGGAGGATATTGGCAACATTTGGTTTCAACAGGACGGCCGGCGCGGCGCTACGTGCCACACAGCCGAAGCTACACTCGATGTTTTGCGCCCTGTTTTTGAAGATCGCATTATCAGCCGCAGAGCTGATGTCGTTTGGCCACCTTGGAGCTGCGATTTGACACCGTTGTGGGGTTAGTGGGATAAGTGTAACGCCGACAAGCCAAAGACAATTGACGCTTTAAAGGACAATATTCGTGAAGCCATTAGTGAAATACAGCTGCACACAATCGATAATGTGCTTAAAAATTGGACCGATCGTGTAGGCAACTGCATGGCCAGCCGAGGCAGCCATTTGAATGAAATTATTTTCCATTATTAACCGGAAGGACTGTACTTTCAAATAAAAAAAGAAATTTGAGAAAATATTCAGTAGTTTTTTTTATAGCATTTTCAAAAAAAAGTTATTTGGCAGACCCTTTAGTTTTTAATTTCCATCAATGCTGAAACTTTCAATTCATGTGACTTCTCTTAACTTAACTGAGCTTGGTCTTAAAACAGTGTTTTTAAAATTCTTATGAAGCAGAAATACATACCCACCAAAAACATTCTGTAAAAAACTAGGCAAGTCTCGATGGAGCTGCTTGTTTATCTCTAAAAAGTAATGAAGATTGGTTGCTCGTCAATGCGCCACGTAGGCTTGGCCACAAGAGAGGTGCCAATGTCCATGAGATAATTTTTTAGCCAAGGTATTCTTGTGAAATGTTAGGACATACGCCAATGCCATACAGATTGGGAAGTGTTCCCTGTACACATATGCCCGGGGTATGACGCTATCTAATAGTTTGGTTGGGCTCTTGTGTTTTCTAATCAGGATCACCAGGTACTCTTAATCGTCGATTATCCTAGTTTTTATAGTGTTTCCTTTATGTGGCCATTAAACCCTAACTCACGAGTGAGTTAATGAGTGTCAAGAATGCGAAACTTTGCTT
This sequence comes from Sphaerophoria taeniata, assembly GCA_943590905.1. Lineage (NCBI taxonomy): Eukaryota > Metazoa > Arthropoda > Insecta > Diptera > Syrphidae > Sphaerophoria > Sphaerophoria taeniata. The sequence goes on along the minus strand of OX016540.1, from coordinate 233,254,061 downwards.
TAGCTTAACTTCGGAACTAAAAGACCTAAAGACTTGAAATTTTACATTTTAAGTATGTAATTATAGATTACAGTAAATGATGGTACGGCATGCAGTGTTTGCTTCGCAATCGACTTGGCGGGTCCACTGCATGCCGTTCCCCCCCGACTTGAAAATTTACTGTTCAAGTTTTAAAATGTTAGTAATCATAATCACGCTTCAAACGAAAAATTGCCAAGTGAACTTGTAAATTTTCATTCAAACTTACTTTGGGCTCAGTTTATTTTGTAGAAAAATTACTTCGTGAGATATTGAACATTAAAAATTTCAAAAACCATAATTGACTCACTGACTGACTAAATCATCAAAATTATTAAATACTTCTAGCAGAATCTTGGAATTTGGTACAATGGTAGGTTTTCGGGTGTATACCAAGGAAAACATCGAAAATTTCAATGTCCTCATTCAGGGGCGTGGCATCCGCCCACTTTATTAAAATGGTCGTAGGATGTTGAAATTTAAAATTCCGGTTTGTTTAAGTTCATAACACTTTCATGAGTAACTTTCCTTAGAGGTATCACAATGGACCCTTGTGGTCTAAATGCGTCAACAACATCTAGACAGCCACTCTTACTTAAACCTACCTATTATTTTTTTTATAAATTGGCCGAGCAATTATATTTGTTAACGTTTGCAAATTTATAGCTTATTTAGCATATTTCGAAGTGAATGCTTCCAAAAAAAAAAAAAATTGCAAAAAGATGTGAAATCAGAACAAAAGTTCTCTTATGTGCGGAGAACACTGTGTGAAAAGTCAGCCACCAAAAGTCATGAAATCTAAAAGAACGCCGAGTTCTTAACATGTAAAAGTGTTGTATTTTAAATCTAGAAGAGTAAGTTTGTATGAAAATTTACAAGTAAATGTTAATACCTACAGCCATATCGATGAAAAACGCCTATCCCACTCTTATTCCACAGGTTAACTAACCCATAGAATAAGAGTTAATCCATGGGTTAAAATTTATCAAATAAAAATAATTTGTTCCCAGAATAGCAAAGTGACGTTTACTGACAAAGAAGCAGCTTTTTTAATTCCTTCGCTAAACCATCTTCCGGTAGAATAAGCTTTATATATTTATTTGACAGGTTTTATCAAGGTGGCATTTACTTCCATCGCCATCTAGTAACAAGCAGAGATAGCCATTTTTTTACTAACGTTGGTATTGAGAAAAAATGGCTATCTCTGCTATTAACGACATGGGGCAGCCAAAAATGACATCTGAAAATACCTGTCGAATAAATATACATTTTCCATTTTTCCACAGAATAAGGGTTAATCTTTCGCTATTCTGTGTTTTTATTATTTTGGCTGCTCATATCTTAAAATTAACTCAAAGTTGAGTTTAGCTTGGTTTTACAAAACACAATTCAATTTATTGCACTTATTTGATTTTTTTTTTAAATAGTCTAGGAGGTGACTTCCAGTTTCGGTTAGATGTCTTGAAACAAAATAAAACCGAATAACAAACAACTCAAAACAAACTGATGTTTTTGTTTATAGAAGCCACAGGGTCTTTTTAAATAAAAACAGTCTTAAAACAGAAATGCAATAATAACTTACCGAAAATTCAAAAATCTAATGCGGGTAATCCAATTTCGTGTGAAAGCTTCCAATTGCTAACCTCACTCCAAGCAACTGTTATCAATAACAAGCCCCAAATCGTAAGCCATAACTTTATTATTATTATTAATCGAAACAACTGATATAAGATTATAAGAACACAATCGAAAGATAAACAAACAAAAAATAGCTCTAAGTTCAGCTATAATGATAATGATTAATCACGAACAGTAGTCTGCGCACATAAACGAGATATAAATTAAGTACACGCAGTAAAATATGTTTATATTATTACTAATTTTTTATTCCTCTTTTATCGATCTCAAGGTACCTTCTCCTCCTTTCCTTATCGTCCAGATAGGAGCTAAGCAATTAATATTTCCGTTTAGCAAAGATTACACTGTTTATATTAATCAAAGCCTGAGAAAACTCCACTATTCCAGGGCTTACACTCGTTAGCGCACAATAATACAATCCTTCGAACTTCCCCAACTGTCAACTGTATTTTCAATCGCCCCCTTCACAGTCACAGTATTATTGACATAAGACACAAATGTTTGCTTTCGAATTGAATGCGTCAAGAGAGCCAACTAAATACCGAGCTGTTAGCATTGTTAGACAACCGACTACTTCACTACTTGTCAGGCTATTTCTACAACTCCATTATCACCCTATGATCGGATATTGACAAATATTGACTCACTGCTTTCGATTATCGAATATGACACTGGGAGAACGTAACTCGACAATCTACTTATCGAGTGCACTTATGGGTTTTATTTTTGTTGTTGCTTTCTAGATTATTAAATCTTATCGAAGAAAATAAATTTAATTCAAACCCGACACGAGCTCCCGATCTACATCGAACGCTGAATGTTTAACTTCTGAACCCGAATCGCATTGTTGTTAAATTGTCTAGTAGCAATAGCAAATTGAATCGAACAAAAATTAATATTTGGAAGAGAACACCGATCGATAGTCTTATCGAAAAAAGTTTATCCGTCTCGAATGCTTAATCAAATCAGAATAAGAATATTGGTCGAATGGTGCGGCGCAGCGCACTCACTTTTCAGAATATTCACGAAGTAGAGGGTGTGTGGGCATAACACTTTTCACCCGGTAGTTGGAATTATGGAAGTCGTCATCGCCTCGAGCGAGGCGAGGCGCCCAGTCACTACACCCTCAGGGCAAGCATATATGGGCAGTAAGTGTTTGGGTTGGGGGTGTATCAATTTAATGGAACTATTCATTACGTTAATTTTAGTTTAAATAAGAAACAAAACCTTGTTGGTGTTATTTTTGCATTTTTTGTTATAATATTGACTTTTTATTGAAATACAACTATACTGTGAACAAAATATTACAGGGTGCGATGAAAAAGGAAGGACAAATTGAAGGAACAACTGCTCCACTAATTAGACAACTATTGATTCGTTTCACCTTGACGTATCTTAACCGGCAGTTAAATGGGCTTACTATAGGTACAGTGTACAGCCCATACAGTTTGTTTGGTTATGTCTTTGTCTCCGTAAATATTACTTACTTACTTAAGGTGGCGCTACAGTCCGGTGTGGACTTGGGCCTCAATCAACAGTCTCCGCCAGCCTGCTCGGTCCCTAGCTAGTTGTCTCTATTTTTGCACTCCAAGTTGATTGAGGTCTTATTCCACTTGTGTGTGCCACCTGGTCGCGGTGTTCCTCTCCTTCTGCGTCCCTCGGGAAAAGTGTCGAAGGCTTTCAGGGCCGGAGCATTGGTGTCCATGCGCTCTAAATGACCGAGCCATCTGAGTCTCTAGACCTTGACCCTTCTGGATAGGTCCACGTCGTTGTACAACCCGTAAAGTTCGCTGCTGTATCTCCTTCTCCATTCCCCATCAATGCACACGGGGCCAAAGATGACCCGAAGAATTTTCCTCTCGAAACAGCCTAAGGCACATTCATCCGATTTTGTTAGGGTCCATGCTTCTGCACCATACAGCAGGACAGGGATGATGAGGGTGTTGTACAGTTTTACTTTAGTTGCTCGAGAAGTTGAACATATCTTAGGAAGATAGTGCCTTTGGTGTTGACGGTCTATCTATATTCTCAAGAACGATGTTAAAGAACGACAGCGCATCGCCTTGTCTGAATCCTTTTTTGACGTCGAAAGATTCCTTAAGCTCATTGCCAACCTTGAACGAGCTTGGCAGGGATGCCAAAACTAGACATAGCTTTATACAGTTCATCTCTGTAGATGCTGTCATACGCGGCCTTGAAATCGATGAAGAGGTGGTGGGTATCGATTTGGAGTTCATAGGTTTTTTCCAGGATCTGCCGCAACGTGAAAATTTGGTCGATGGTTGACTTTCCTGGCCTGAAGCCACATTGATAAGGACCAATCAAATTGTTGACGAAAGGCTTCAGACGTTCACATATTACGGCAGAGAGGATCTTGTAGGCGATGTTAAATAGACTGATTCCTCTGTAGTTTTTTCAGGAATTGGGCAAACAGTGCTGAGGTTCCATTCCGTAAATATAGAAGGGACAAATTATCGCTTCAACAATTTCTTTCGTAATTGAGTTTTACCATATTCTTGCTGAATCTAAATCTATCGAATTGGCTGTCATTAAGTCAACTTGTTTTGCCAAATAACCATAGACGGACATTATGTAGCGACTGTTTTGGTTTTTAATTTTCTTAAATTGCAATGACTGAAGACTTCAGAGTTGATTATTGTAATGTTCGTGGGCTTCGAACAAATTTTTTGGCTACGTACAACCACACTGTGTAACAGGCCAGCTGTTTTGGCGCTAAGTGAAATCCAAGTACATAGGTGAGAATTCCGATCATTCTGAATTTCTCATTCATGGGTATAGCTTAGTGCTTTCCCCACCATGGGTATGGTATCGCCGTTTGCATTAGCAATGATGTTGCTTATCAGTTCTTGCCTTATTATGGTCGTTGCTCCAACCCTTTTTTAAATTTTATGAGGTTTAAATTCTCCGTCAATAAGCCCATCATTTACTACTGTTGTCTCTATCGAAGCCCAAACCTATACAGAGCTTCAACTTCTCGTGGATTTGACGCTCTGTCTGACTCCATACAAAGAATTGTATCCTTGTATCCTCACACTGAAATCGTTATTAAGGGCGATTTTAATGTACACAATTCTTCGTGGCTTCTGAATTCGGGCCCGACAACACCCGGAAGAATGTGTGCCGAGATCTTTGCTGAAATAAACCACCTTACTCAGCTAGTCACTAGGCCTACTCGAATATCGGATAATAATGGCCAAGCTGAAAATAGTCTTGACTTGTTATTTACGTCTGACCCTGATAAATACACTACCAATGTATTAACACCTCTAGGCAGACCATAGTATTATTTCTGCAAATTTCTCGTGTCAAACTAATCCAGTTAGAGAAAGAGCTCCGAAGAGAACCGTACGGCAATACGAGAAAGCCAACTGGGACGGTCTCACCAACTTCTTCCGGATCTTTAACTGGTCACTATGCTTCCTCGATAGTGACGTAGACTCCAGCGCAGATATGATTACTTACATACATGATTTTTTTTGGGAATGAAAACTTTTATCCCGAATCAAAGGGCACGGTAGTGCCCAGCCAAGTTCTAGCACTACTCCCTTTTTACAGGATCGAACTCAAACACATTTTTAACCCTCCATAACTTTTGAACCCATGGAGTTAGAAGCTTTAAATTTGAATTACGTATTAACTTCATGGGCAAAAAGGCCCTGTAAAAAAAAATAATTTTGTAGAACCACTACTTCCTGAGATATTGGCCAGTAAAAATTTCAAAAACCGTAATTGACTGACTGACTCACTGACTGACTCACTGACTGACTCACTGACTGATCATCAAAATTATGAAGCACTTCTAACAATAGCAGAATCTTGAAATTTGGTACAATGGTAGGTTTTCAGCTGTATACAAAGGAAAAAATCGAAAATTTCAATTTTCTCATTCAGGGGGCGTGGTATCCGCCCACTTTCTAAAACTGGTCGTAGGATCTTGAAATTCGGAAGTTTAATAGGGTTTTGGTTGAATATAAGGAAAAATATAAGTAAAATATTTTAGTTTCATTTAGGGGCGTGGTTTCCGCCCACTATCTTAAAACGGTCGTAGGATGTTGAAATTTAGAATTCTTGTAAGGTTTTGGTTCAATAACATGAAAAAAATGAGAAAAAAAATCTATTTCCATTTAAAGGCTGGTATCCGCCCACTTTGTTAAAATGTTCGAAAACGTTTAAATCCGAAGTTATGATAGGTTTTCGGTTGAGTAAAAGAGAAAATAGGTATATGTACAAAATTGGAGTTTCATTACAGGGGTGGCTGCCACCCACTTTCTTTAAATGGTCATAGGTTGAAATATAGAATTCTGGTTTGTTTAACTTCATAAAACTCCATGAGTAACTTTCCTTAGTGGTTTCACAATGGACACTTGATATCTAAATGTGACATCTAGACAGCCACTCTAACCTAACCTACCTATTATTTATTTATAAATTGGCAGAGAAATTATATTGTTAGTTTGCAAATTGCTAGCTTATTAAGTTATTTCGAAGTTCATGCTTTCATAAAGAAAAAAAAAACTTTGCAAAAAGATGTGAGATCAGAACAAAAACATAAAATGTAAAAAAGGAGCCAAGTTCTCTTATGTGCGAACAGCACTGTGTAAAAAGTTAGCCACCAAAAGTAATGAGATCTAAAAGAACGCCAAGTTCTTACATGTAAAACTGTTATATTGAATATTTTAAATCATAGAAGATAATACAACAATATTAAAAGAAAATAGAAAATAGTTGGGATGAAAATTTACAAGTTCACTGTTCAAGTTTTAAAATGTTATTAATCATGCTTCAAAAGAAAACTTGCCAAGTGAACTTGTAAATTTTCATCCCAACTATTTTCTATTTTCTTTTAATATTGTTGTATTATCTTCTATGATTTAAAATATTCAATATAACACTTTTACATGTAAGAACTTGGCGTTCTTTTAGATCTCATTACTTTTGGTGGCTAACTTTTTACACAGTGCTGTTCGTACATAAGAGAACTTGGCTCTTTTTTTACATTTTATGTTTTTGTTCTGATAGTGTTAAAAGCATCAAACCCAAAGAAAAAACATGGTTATCAGGGAAAAAGAAGTAAAGTTCCAGTGTTTTAGAGCCAATAGAGTAAAGTCGCATAATGTGGTATAGTTCTTTAATGTGGTACAGGCAGTTTTTTTTTAAACTAAGCATGCTGCGAGAACGTATTTTGAACAAGTAGGCGACGACATTAATGTATTGAGAAATGTATAATCATAAACTTCAAAATATGCAGTGCTCTCTTGAAAATTGTCGAAACATAACCGCGTGTGCAGTTGACTTTTTTTGTGATTATTGTTCAAAGCGTTACCACTCGTTCAAAAAAGTGTTTCTTAACAAATATATCTTTTGTATAAAACCGTTTGTTGTTAATTTACGTGGATTAAATGTAAGTTTGCTTCAAATATACCTTTTTATCGTATTTTTATTTTGTTCTCTAAAATATCTCAATTCCCTCTAATGTGGTATACCCACCAGTTCCTATTGTGTATAGTATACCACATTATAGACCCTTAAAGTTTTTACTCAAAATTGAGATTTGTGTTGTTCCTTACTTAGATTTTTGCCTTATAATGCCTAAAAAAGGTGAAATTCGTAAATGGGACGCTGAAAACATGAAAAAAGCTATAAATGCCAGTATATAATAGTATACCACATTAGAAGGACAATGTGTACCACATTACCACCCACTTTTCAAAAGTGGCATTTTCGAGGTCACCGCAAATTTTTGATCAAAACTTTTTTAATTTTCAACACAATTTGGTAAAACACTCCATACACGAAGATTATATGCTAATGTACAACTCTGCGAATTAGGGGCTAATTTGGTGCAGTATTTTTCAAGTTACGTGCAAAAAAGAAACATGTATACCACATTATCCGACTTTACTCTAACCCAACTGAGGAAAACCGGAACAAGTTTAAACAAGCCAGGAAGGCCTGCATTGCCCATATTTGTCGGACCAAATTTTCACATGACCAAAAATTAAGGCAAAAAATACTGCAATGGCCCAAAGGCAGTAAGAATTTTGGTCGTTTGAAAAAAATTGGAAAAATTCTTCATCTTTCTCGGTCCCTACGCTCGTTGACAATGACACTCCAGTTGTTAGCTCTTTTTGCTAGGCAGTTCGCCTCAAATTCTTTTTGTCAGAAAGTGCCATGACTCGCCCAGTTCTTGAGCGCGTCAATGATTCCATGGGACAAATCTTCGTTCGCACTGCTGCTGTGGTGAGAGTCCTAAAAGATCTCAACATACATAACTCCGTTGGTCCGGATGGTATCCCCGCTATTATTCTGAAGAGGTGTTCTTCAACACTGGCAAAACCCTTGCGTAAGCTTTTCCATATATCCTATTCTTCTGGGCTGGTTCCTAGCACGTGGAAAACAGCATTTGTCCAGCCAATTCCATAAAAAGAAGAATCTTCTTCTCCCTCCAATTATCGTCCGATTGCACTTACGTCCCTTCTTTCTAAGGTCATGGAAACGCTGATAAACTATATCAGCTCAAGAAATATCTAGAAGACCGAAAGCTTCTTAATGACCGGCAATACGGCTTTCTTAGCAACAGGTTCACTGGTGATCTGATGGTTTATCTCACCGAACAGTGGAACAAATCTTTACATCGTTTTGGAGAAAGTAAGATTGTTGCACCTGATATTTCAAAGGCATTTGAAAAAGTCTGGCATCTGGTTTTTTTTTTCGAAAATGTATTTTTCCGGTTTCGATGAATCCCTTCTTCGTTGGATTAGAAACTTTCTTTCAAATCGTTCAATACAAGTTGTATTGGACGGATTCAAGTCTGAAACCCACAATATAAATGCTGGTGTGCCCCAGGGCTGCGTTTTGTTTCCGACCCTCTTCCTCATTTTCATTAATGATCTCTTGTCTGTAACTTCTAAGCCAATAAATTGTTTCGCTGACGATAGCACCCTTAGCTTTTCTTATTCGTTTCCAGACTCACATCCCTCCTCTTCGGATGTGGAACTGCAACGGCAAAATATGATATGTTCATTAAACTCTGACTTAAACAGCATTGTACAATGGGGATTACAAAATGCTTCGAAAACTCAATGCTGTCTTGTATCGTTAAAGCGAGACATGCCACTGTCTATGAGTGGCACTTGCATTAATGAGACCGAACATCTCGAGATTCTTGGTATGTGCATCACTGACCACTTCTTGTGGAATTAACATATATGTGGTGTCGCCAAAAATGCCAGAAGATGTCTAGGTTTCTTAAGACGATGCAAGACATTTGTTTCCCCTTCTGATCTGGCTACAAAACGTACAAATGCGAAGCTTGAGTATAATTCTCACGTCTGGGCTGGTGCTCCAGTGACATTCTTAAGTCTTCTCGACAGTATCCAAAAAAGAGCATTCAAGATGATTGGTGATCATACCATCGTTGAGTCATTTAGATCTCTCGAACATCGGTGTAATGTCTCATTCCTCACCCTATTTTATCGTTACTTCACCTTATATGCTCTAGTGAAATAGCCAGTTGCATTCCTCCTCTTAGGATATTTTACCGTAAAACCCGCACCTCCAGAAGTGCCCATCAGTTCACTGTTTAGCTCAACTTCGGACGTTTCTATGTACTGTCATGTACAGAGAATCGTTAATTAGCCGTACTACGCGAATGCGGAACTCTCTTCCACACTCTGTCTTCCAGTCATTGTAATATTCAAGAATTCAAAACCAATGTTCATCGGCACCTCCTTTTACACCCTCTATCCTTTCCCTAATACTCTCACTGTACTCTCGGCATATAAAGGGTAATGAAAAAAGCCCTTGAGTTACGCGTTGATAATAAAATAAAAATAGCGTTTAAAAACACGTACAAATGGTTAAATTGTCTTATCAAATTGCATGTTCTTTTCGGTCATCATTCCCCGTGCTTCGCCCATTATACGGTCACCATAACCACCTTCAGCGATGAGGCCGATATCTGGACGAGAATAAAAAATATATATATATCAAGTTTGGAACAATACGAATCTACCTGAAAAATGAATTCAAGTTTCGATTATACATATATACCGAATACTTTGTTTTATTTTACAGTGACAGTTCAAGTTTTGAGCGAATCACCGGGAGATGCGCGAGCATTCTGTTGCCGATGCGTTTTTGACAGGTGTCATTTTCGTCGCCGGGCGAACAGCGACGCATTCCGTTCAGCTAGTTACGTGTGGGTACCGATTCCGGATAACCAAAAAGGAACGAAAAACTACTTACTTACTTATCCGACTCACAATCCATGAAGGATCTCAGCCTGAGATACTGCATGCCTTCCATCGTGAACGGTCCCTTGCATGCACTCTCCAGTCGCCGAAACCAAGCGCTCTGGCATCCGCAGTCACTTGGTCCTTGTACCGTAGGTTCGGTCTTCCTTGTCGTCTCGCACCTGGGGGCTGGGATGAGAAGACTTTCTTGGCTGGAGCGTTGTCGTCCATTCGCTCGATGTGGCCGAGCCAATGTAGTCGTCTTTTCTTGGCCTTCTGGACTACATCCACATCTTTGTACAGCTCATAAAGTTCTCGGTTGAACCTTCTTCTCCATTCGCTATCGTCGCATAAGGGACCGAAAATCCGTCGAAGAATTTTTCTTTCGAAAGTGCCCAGTATTAATTCCCCTTTTTTACTTATCGTCTAGCACTCGGCGCCGGTAGATTCGGACTGGTAAAATCAAAATTTCGAGTGAGGAGTTTTGAACCCAGTTGTTTGGCCAAACCGAAACAGCAGCGGTTCCCTAGGGTAATTCTTCTTCGGATCTCCACTAAGGTGTTGTTTGTGGGATTGATGTTTGTTCCAAGATAGGTGAACTTCTTAACTACCTCGAAATTGCTGCTACCAACAGTCCTATGCGGTGGACAGATGTTGCTTTGTTTGTTGATAGCATGTACTTTGTTTTGTCCTCATTCACTTCAAGACCAACGAGTTTCGCCTGTTCTTCAATCACTGTGAAGGCCTCAAGCACAGCTCTCTTGGATAGACCAATGATGTCTATGTCGTCCGCATAGCCTAGGAGGTGGGTGGACTTGTTGAAGATAGTGTTTTCCGTGCTCACACCTGCCTTGCGAACTATCTGCTCCAGGTCTATGTTGAAGAAGTCACATGACAACGTATCTCCTTGTCTAACCCCTGCGCATGTTTAAAACAACACGGATGAGCTGTTACCCATTTGCACACTGCACTGCGCAGTAGCGTAGCGTGAGGGGGGCAAGGGGGGCAAATGCCCCGGGCGGCACTTGTTTGAGGGGCGGCAAAAAAGGGGCGGCGGCAAAAAAAAAGGTTACCAAAACAAAAAACCCTGCACTTGTTTGAGGGGCGGCAAAAAAAAAGGTAACCAAAACAAAAGAACCCTGAAATAATTTTCGGTAAACAGAATTTCGTATGGGGTGGCATCCAATCGACCTGTACCTATACCACCACAAACTTCATTTAACCACAAATTTAACATAAGCATTAGACCGAAAATCTACGATGGTAAATCTTTTGCAAATTACGATCCACCCATCACACATTCAGATAAACGACAAAATTTTAAATAACAATTGCTTCACGATAAGCGGTTGTTGCGACCGAAAATCTCAAAGAAAATTTCTGAATAAGCAACGCTGCAAAACAAATCTCATTAAATTATTCTTTGACAAGCAGAACACATATCTTTTGGGACGGGTGGTGAGGCAAGAATTGGAAGTAAGACTTCAGAAAGATCAAACCATTGATCAAACTGAGGAAAAACTCTTGGCTAATAAATCAAAAAAATGACAAGAAATTCTTGTTAGAATGGTTGACATCATTAAATTCCTAGCAAAACAAACTTTAGCTTTCCGTGGCCATAAAGAGGACCCTACATGCTCTAACAGAGGCAACTTCTTAGAGCTAGTAAATCTCATCTCAAAGTATGTCCCAGTCCTTCGTGAGCATCTTGTAAGAATAAAAATGAATGAAAAAATATCAACAAGTTATATGTCGCCACAAATTCAAAATGAATTTATAAACATTTTAGGAGAAGAAGTGCGACATCAAATTATTTCTGAGGTGAAAAAAGCGAAATACTATTCAATAATTTTTGATAGCACTCCTGATATTTCCCACAAAAACCAGACCAGTCAAGTGTTGCGGTATATAAAAATTGAAGATCATCATATAAAAGTGGTGGAATCCTCTGTTGATTTAATTGAAACGAAAGATAAAACTGCTGAGGGCATTGCCGAGATGATCCTTTGTAAACTAAAAACCGACGGCCTCGATATAATGGATTGCAGGGGTCAAGCTTACGACAATGCCGCTGTTATGGCCGGAAAAAACACAGGAGTCCAAAAAAGAATTCAAGACATAAACCCGAAAGCCCAGTTTGTTCCATGCTCAAATCACTCTTTTAATCTTGTTTGCCTGCAGCCTGCTGCAACTGAGTCCGACTCAGTTACTTTTTTCGGAACATTGGAACGATGCTATGTGTTTTTTGCAATGTCAACTCATCGTTGGGACGTCCTGATTGCGACTATTGGTAAATCGTTGAAAAGGATTCAAGAAACAAGATGGAGTGCAAGAGAGGATTCTCTGGAGACCACATACTCTTACTATGAGGATATTTTAAGTTCTATAGAAAAGCTTACTGAGACATGCGAAAGCTTAAACACGAGAACAGATGCAGGAATTTTGCTTATAGCAATGCAATCCTTTTATTTTCTCTGCTTTTTGGCCTTTTGGAAACCTGTTCTTCATGAAATAAATGATTGTCAAATTTACTTACAAACCGAAGGTCTTGACCTTTATCAGTGTGCAGCTAAAATCAGTGCTCTACTGACTTTTCTTGAAGATACAAGAGAAAAATTAGTCAATGATGCTCTTGTTTACGCAAGGAATTTGTGTGAGAGCTTAGGTATTTCATTGGATCCTCGCAGAAGGAAAAAAAGGAAGCACATCTTTGGTGATGAAAGCACAGATGTTAGTCTGCCTCATGACGAAGAGTTGAGAAGAAAATTGTTTTCTTCCTTAGATAAAATCATCGTCGAAATCAAGGAGAGATTTAACCAATTGCAAAGTTTGGCCAAAAAATTCGACTTTCTTTCAGCTTCCAAGCTACTGGCTGAAAATTTTGATTACGATTCGGAACTTGCATTCAATGAGCATGATGTATCTCCCGATGATTTCAAAATAGAACGTGGTCGATTGAGAGCCTTTGCATCTTCCTTGGAAAGACTTAACGATCTTGAAACAACAAACCCGTTTGAAATATTAAATTTCATAGTACAGTCGAAGTTAGAAACAAGTTTGCCAAACATTATCATTATGCTGCGTATTTTTTTAACAATAGCAATAAGCAATGTCGGATGTGAGAGGAGTTTTTCAAAACTAAAACTAATAAAAAACTATCTCAGGTCAACAATGAGTACTCTAAGGTTAAGTAACCTAGGAATTCTAGCCATAGAAATGCGATTGACACCGAAACTATAATAAAAGAATTTGTGTGTATAAAACAAAGAAGACAAATAATTTAAACATTTTCTACCTTTTATAAATTATTGTTAAATATGGGTAACGTACAAACGTACATAAGTCAATGTCAGTTGAGTTGCTTGCCACAATGTAATTAAAAAAATCAAAATCAAAATGTTCATTAAAAATAAAAATATACGAAACTTTCCTTATTAAAATGAATACAAAAATTAAATTTTTGCTTTATATGTACTAGTAATAACCAAAATTAAATATAATTTCTTAATCTTAATTTATTTTTTGAGCTTTATTTTACAGTGAGTATGCAATTTAAAACATTAACCAAATTTGAATGTTAGGTTCCTTAAAATGTGGTTACTTTCAATATGGTTATAATCGATATACACCACCTACAAATAAATGGATACTTTGTAAGTATGGTTCATTATGGAAGAAATGGTAGTGTTCACCTACTTTGACAAAAAAAAATTTGGGGCGGCAAAATTTGATCTGCCCCGGGCGGCAAAAACCCACCACTGGCACTGCGTATTGTTTAGCGTCATGCGCCACAGCTGGATCAGTTGGATCGGGATCCCGAATTCAGACATCGCCATCATAAGCTCTTGGCGGTGAATGCTATGTATCATAAGCAGCTTTGAAGTCGATAAAAAGATGGTGGGTTTCGACTTCAAATTCGTTGGTCTTTTCCAGGATCTGCCTTAGTGTGAATATTTGGTCTATCGTTGTTCTGCCTGGCCTGAAGCCACACTGGTACGTGTCGATTATTGTGTTGCAGAAAGGTTTAAGACCCTCACACAGCACGTTGGATAGGATTTTGTATGCAACATTAAGCAGGGATATGCCACGGTAGTTTTTGCATGACATCGGATCGCCTTTTTTGTAGATGGGGCATATGGAGCTAATCGACCAGTCAGTGGGCATGCATTCTTCCTCCCACACTTTGGTGATGACCTGGTGCATGCGGTTCATCAAAACACCTCCTCCACATTTAAAGAGTCCGCAGGTATGCCATCCGACCCGTCGGACTTGTTATTTTTTAGCTTTTGGATGGCTCTTTCCTTAGAAAAAACACACCCTAAAATATTTGTTTAATGCATAAAATAAATCTCCGAACCACCCTGTGCTCCATTACGTATTGATTATTTAATTAAAAACAAAACCACACCAGAAGTTGATCACCTCAAGATTATGATCTGTTAATTGTTTAGCTGTGGTTATGCCTTTTCTTAAAGTGGTCTCAAAGCGAGTTACTGAAACTTAAATAAGAGAGAAAAAAATGAATACAAAACAGAAATAATTATTTACATTACCAAATGGGGGCGAACTTGTGCTTATGTCTTTAAACTGAATAAATTTATCGAATGACGTCGAAAATAACGACTAAACGCTTACTTGCTTTTAGTTCATAACTTTTTTTGTTTTTGCACTTGTTTTTCTTTCAGGCGAAAATAAAATGCAAAAGTATCTTCTGCATTACAGTATAAAAGAACAAAGGAAATATGGTTTTATATCAATAGGTTATTGCTTTATTACTCTTTCATTATTTCTATATCAAATTGAAATTAATTCGATGTGACCTTATTGCATACATACATCTACACTAATATATAAAGCTGAAGAGTTTGTTCGTTTGAACGCGGTAATCTCAGGAACTACTGGTTCTAATGGTATAATTCTTTTTGTGTTGGATGGTGCCTTAATCGACTTAGACATTAGGCTACTTAACATTAAGCTGTGACCAATAGCAGCGAAGAATCTGTGGAAAATGTGGAAAAAACGGCAAAAAATATACATTTTTCTGCGTTTTAACGCACTTATCTCAGGAACTACTGGTTCGAATGGTATAATTCTTTTTGTGTTGGATGGTCCATTAATTGAGGAAGACTTGAAGCTATTTAACATTAAGCTGTGACCAATAGCAGCGAAGAATCTGTGGAAAATATGGAAAAAACGGCAAAAAACATACTTTTTTCTGCGTTTTAACGCGCTTATCTCAGGAACTGCTTTATGAAATTGAACAATTTTTTTAATGTTGAATGGTCCATTTATCAAGGAAGGCTTGAAGCTATATAAAATTTAGCTGCGACCAATAGGAGCGAAGAATTTGTGTAAAATGTGGAAAAAACGGCAAACAATACAATACAATAGAATATAAAGTTCGTTTGAACGCGGTAATCTCAGGAACTACTATTTCGAATTGTAAAATTCTTTTTGTGTTGGATAGTCCATTAATCGAGGAAGGCTTTATTCTACTTAAAATTAAGCTGCGACCAATAGCAGCGAAGAATATGTGGAAATGTGAGAACTGAGATTTTTTTCTGAGATCTCTGAGATGAAATTATTTTGGATTCGATTTCTCACTCAGCTATTTGACGTGGCTGACATATGTGCAGCAACAATTAGTAAGGTAACCTTAAATCTCAATGATAACTGAGAATTATGTTCCACCAAATGAATTTGCCTCAGTCAAGGTGACATTGAGATCTCAGTGAGATGTTGTTATCACTCAGAGAAAAAAATAGTTATTTTCAACTATTTTTTAACAATTTTCATAGTAAAAATCGGGAACACTATATTAATAGTTAAACAGTAGTTATTTGTGACTATTTTCATAGTTAATTCGTAATATAACTATTTCGTAGTCAGAATCAGCTATATTAATAGTAAAAGCAACTGCTCAATAGTCAATCCTATTTTTTAACTATTCGATAGTCAGAATAAACTTTAGCAATAGTAACATCCACTACTCAATAGTCATTTCTATTTTTTAACTATTCGATAGTCAGAATCAACTTTTGCAATTGTCACATTAACTACTCAATAGTCATTCCTATTTTTTTAACTATTCGATAGTTAGAATCAACTTTTGCAATAGTAACATTCACTACTCAATAGTCATTTCTCTTTTTAACTATTCGATAGTCAGAATCAACATTTGCAATAGTCACATCAACTACTCAATAGTAATTTCTATTAAGTAACAATTCGATAGTCAGAATCAGCTATATCAATAGTAAAATCAACTATTCAATAGTCATTCCTATTTTATAACTATTCGATAGTCAGAATCAACTTTTGCAATAGTAACATCCACTACTCAATAGTCATTTCTATTTTTAACTATTCGATAGTCAGAATCAGCTTTATCAATAGTCAAATCAACAAATTAATAGTCAGTGTTCATTTAACTATGTAATTAGTTAAATATAACTTCTGTTCATAGTTATATTTAACTTTATCGAAAAGTTGTTCTATGACTATTTATATCGTCGTTTTTGTTACCTGTTGCAGAAATGCTTACCTCATACTTTTTGTTCCCCAAGACATCTCCAAATATATAAAAAAAAAAACGATAACAACGAGAATTTTTCTTTTCAATACATTTTACATTTTATTACGTACATTAAGATGTAGGAGTTTACAGAAATATAATGTGAGGAAGAAAATTCACTCGCAAAGTGATGTTTCGAGAATTCGAGTTATTATTTTTAACATTAAGTTCAAAAAGTATATAAATATTTTATTCGTCTTTTGAGTTTTGTTTATTTCATTAATTATTAAAGGATAAAAAAAATGTTAAAAGAATTTAATTCTTATTAATTTTTTGTTTTTGACAAAATGAACGTGAAGTGGTGGATGTAGGAGTTTACAGAAATATAATGTGAGGAAGAAAATTCACTCGCAAAGTGATGTTTCGAGAATTCGAGTTATTATTTTTAACATTAAGTTCAAAAAGTATATAAATATTTTATCCGTCTTTTGAGTTTTGTTTATTTCATTAATTATTAAAGGATAAAAAAAATGTTAAAAGAATTTAATTCTTATTAATTTTTTGTTTTTGACAAAATGAACGTGAAGTGGTGGATGTAGGAGTTTACAGAAATATAATGTGAGGAAGAAAATTCACTCGCAAAGTGATGTTTCGAGAATTCGAGTTATTATTTTTAACATTAAGTTCAAAAAGTATATAAATATTTTATTCGTCTTTTGAGTTTTGTTTATTTCATTAATTATTAAAGGATAAAAAAAATGTTAAAAGAATTTAATTCTTATTAATTTTTTGTTTTTGACAAAATGAACGTGAAGTGGTGGATGTAGGAGTTTACAGAAATATAATGTGAGGAAGAAAATTCACTCGCAAAGTGATGTTTCGAGAATTCGAGTTATTATTTTTAACATTAAGTTCAAAAAGTATATAAATATTTTATTCGTCTTTTGAGTTTTGTTTATTTCATTAATTATTAAAGGATAAAAAAAATGTTAAAAGAATTTAATTCTTATTAATTTTTTGTTTTTGACAAAATGGACGTGAAGTGGTGGAGAATTTATTTCATTAAACTTAATAATTAAAGGTTTTTCTTGTTCTGCCCCAAGTTCATATGCTTCAAAGTGTTCATTAAAATTTTGGTTTTCCATTTGAACGCAAACGAAATATATAACATTGTTTTCATCAATTACAATTAAATTTATTTTAAGGAAAGTTAAATATGGTTCACAAACAGCAACACAAAAATTTGTCTTGTATTGTGTGCCTTTTATAATTATTTCATGTGCAACATGCACTGGATAATTAAACGAAAATGGACATGGGCAACTTAGTAAGTAGCTTAGCGATGGATCTTCTTTTATTATAATTCTATTAAAATGGGATAAATCAACCCGTTCTTCAAAACCTTTTTCTTGAAGCAGCCTAAATGCGTTTGCTATTTGAAATTTAATACCAAGTGACCATGAAATATTTTTTCTGCTATTTGTGTTGTAAGCATATTGTTTTAAGGATTTATGTTTTGCTTCGAATCTAAAACAGCTTAAGAACTTTGGAGGACCACTTTGCTCAATAATTGTTGCATAGTGCACTAAGAAATGATGTTTTGGTTTTAATGTTTCGTTAAAAATATTAATATACATTTCATTTAGGCTCGTGACTAAACTGCGAATAAGAGTTATTTTGTCTTCATTGAATGATGGATGTAACAGAAGATCAATTAACTTTATCATTTTTAAAGTGAATTTCCATACATCACAACTTTCGGGTATCATATCACCTACCAAAAGAGTAAAATGGTGATAGAAACACCACATTTCCCTAGCGGACATGTTAAGATGATTTTTCTTTAAATGAGTTAATTGAATTGTTGTTGGGCGATATCCAATTTCGGTTTCGCCATAGTTGAACATTTGAATGCGAGCATTTAAAATGTCTAGAGAAAAAAAATGAGCTTCTTCTATGAAGTATAAAATAATTGAACAGAAGTTATAATGACAAATGCCCTCAAAAATGTCATGCATCATGTCAACCGAATAATTTTCAACAACGTGAAAGTTATATATTCGATTAAACAGAGAATTTTCTACAATTCCAGTTAGCCTTGAGTCTTGTATATTTAAATCGTGTTCATAATTAATTTTGTTTCGAAGATTCACATCATATTGTTTTAAATCCGTACGAAGCAGATTACCATGTCTTTTACAAAACCGGCAATAATGATTTGAAGAAAAAGACTTCACAAAGCCTAATGCAGTATTGAGTCCCAAATTGTCCCCTAAAATCAAACCTAACACAAAATAAATTTTATAATTTGATTCATGTACAACTATTTGTAACCCGTCTTTTGCTAAGCTTTCTATTTCTTCAATCAAAATATTATAACATGCATCATTTCCATAATCTGCACTATTTTTCGATTCAAACAACATAAGCAGAAAAATATTTTCAAGTTGGGATAGAAACTCTTGCGGCAAAACTGGAAAAGTATAATATACTGCTGTGAGTTTCCGATCACCTCTATGAGCCCCTAACGGGTTGTTTGTTTCGAAATCATCAATGAAGATGAAATAAGGAATGACAATATCATCTTCTCCATAAGGCAAACATTTAGTTCTCCAAAGCTTCCCATTGATAAAATTTTGATAATCGTTTTTACCCTTGAGTAAATTCATATTTTCAATTGTTTTATTAGTCACATTTGGTAATTCGAAAAATTTTTTTATTTGAAACTTAAATGGCATGAGCACACCCTTACGGTTTTTGGCATCTAGAACTGCATTCGACTTAATAATACAGAAGTCTATCTCATTGTGTATAATATACTGCGTTGGCCACGAAAAAAAATTATTTTTTTCTAAGTACTTAAGAAACGTGTGTTCTGAGGAAAATTTTAAAAATGGGGTTTTAATAAAATCATTAAAATTATTTAAATCATTTAAGAAAGATTCCGAAATATTTTCATTGCATTCTAACAGACTATTTATGCCATCACTGATAGGATCAATTAAAAACTTTGTAACATCTGAAGCGATTTCAAAAACACACTTTCGTGTTAAATTTGTATTACTGTGCAGCTTGGCCAAAAATTTTAGTGAGGAAATTTCAATATTGTCTTCAAATCTTAATTTTAATGAATTGGAATTACATGGAACACTTGAAATATTTTCAAGACTAGTTGTAGGATTAGTTGAGTGATTTTGAGCTGCTTTTACTTCTTTAATTGTATTTACTTTCGATTTCTCATTTTTATTAGGGACACAAATATTTAAATGTTTGCGGTAAGAGTTTAAAGTATTGAAAACTTGAGGTTTCCTTGAACACAAACAAAACGGTCTCTTCCATTTAAACTGTGTAAATGTTTCAGGTGATTTATAAGGTCATCTGCATTATTGAGATCCTTATCACACAAGAAGCAGGGATACATTTTTAAAAAAAATAATTTTTATGTTTTTATTTAGTTCTTCAGAATTTCTAAGACCCTCATAACAGAGGTTTTTTTTGAATTACATTTGTTTTCAAATTTATAAAAAAAACATTCAACAAATTTCCAAACCAACTCCGATTCAAGTGCGTACTTAAGATTGAATACAAAGTAAATTTTAAAACAGGAATCTAGAGCTTTTAAGAAGCTATCAAATTTATAAATAATGTTGTCCAGTACGACATAAAATTCTGACAGCTCACCCAGAGTTGCTCCAACAGAAATCAAGTACGGTTGGCAACTTAGCCCCATTTCCAAATACTTTTTCGACCTTCGTTCCATCGTTGGAACTACTTCTAATGGGGATGTTAAATGGATGATGAAGCTTTCTTGGGAAGCTGTGCAACTCGGGCGCCAAGTTTTCTTTTGGCCCTTAACTTTTATTAGATTTATTGGCTGGAGAACATAATGTAAGAGTAGAATTAACGTGACATCACGTGAATCTAAGAAAGGAAAAAGTCCTAATAAAATGCCGATTGATGAAAAGTAATGTTTTTCTTACCAGGTAATGTATTTTCATTGATGTCAAAGAACAATTTTTTGTTGTCCTTGCATTTAATGTTAGGGAGCAGACGATCAAATTTTAATACAAACTCCGGCCAATTCTGGAATAATCCCAAAGATTTTTCTTCGCCGAAGCTTTCAGCAAAATCTTTATTTATCTATTGAAAAGCAATTATTTTACTTTATTATATTTAAAGTGTTTAAAAAATCATTTTAAATGTTAATCTAAGTTAAAATACAGATAATAAACTTTATTTAAAACGAGATGATTTGAAAAAAAAAAAACATCTAGTTCTTTTTCAGCTTTCAAATTTTTTTTTAATCAAAATTGATACTTAACTCACCAGTGTATATCCCAAGGAATGCCTTAAAATAGGCCATTCTTCAAAAATTGTTTTTAGGTTTAGATCAGTTTTCCGTAGAAAGTTGTTTTTTCGGTAGGAAAAAAGTTCTTCCCACTTTTTCACACACGCTGCCCAATCCGCTTGATTATATCTTAAAAATATTTTTGCGCTCTCAATTTCAGTTTCTGAAAAAAACAACAAATTCATTAATTTAAACCTGCCATACATAGGTACTTAGTATTTATGTAAATACCTTCAAGAGTGCAAACTGCAGATTCCTCACTTGCGGAGGGCTCCTCAGAGCTATATGACTTTCTCTTTCTCGATGAACGTTTGAATAAATTTTTCTTCCGCAGAAGCTTGAGACGGTTATTATATCGATGATACAATATTCCGCCTGGTGGAATCCTACCTTGACGTGGGGTGTAATAAAGTCCCTGAGGAGTAATAATTTTCATTTAATATCTATAATTGTATTACATTCTGTTAAATAAAGAATAATAATTGATTTTACCTTATTTTCTGTCGGAAAAAATAAAATTATGTTTTCTGATAATTTTTCGATATCACAAGCTGTTAAAACGTTTTCTGTTTGAAAAATACTATCTAATAGTAAGTTACATAGCTGATTCCTTGTGGAATCAGTCAGAGCATTGTTTAATTTATACGTTTCTTGAATTTGTTTTCCTTTAACGCAATTTAAAATTTCTTCAAGTTTCTATTATAGGTACGTACATATTGCTTAATTAAATCTTATTCAATAAAAAAAAACGAGTTACTTACATAGTCGGAGACATGCATTGATCTCGAGCTACATGAGCTTGAAGGCGAAGATTGTCTTATGGATTCGGAGCAAAATCCTTCCTCCGTAGTGGCGCTTGCTACTGAATGCACCACAAATCCCTAGATTTTTATATCCGTTAATAGTAAAACAAATAATAAAAAGTAAGAATAATAATCTTACTTCAGCTTTTTTCCAAGCCGCCAAATGTTCCCTTAGTCGGACATACAACCCGTACGATTGTTTTTCGCTTCCCACAATTTCTCTCAAATCGTCGTTGTTTAATAATTTCAAAATATTATAGTCGAGGCCTAGATCTTCAAAAATAAAAAAAAATGTTTTAAATCAACATAAGAACATTAAATGTTCAATTTTAGCTCCCGAATTTCTTCAAACATAATAGTCTGAATCTTGGCCTCAGTACCGCACAAATTTCGATGGTAATCCGAGTGAGAGGAGAACTAATCAAGTTAAGATGCATGCCCCATCGCGAAGACAGTGCAGCAATCTGCTGCCTGTGCAACACTGGAGAAAACGAAAACGTAATGCACTTTCTTGGTTCCAGTGGATAGGGTATTTTTATTAATAGGGCTGATTGTAAATGATTTAGTTTCGAATCAAAATTTTTTTCCTTTCAATCTCATACATTTTTTGGACATTAAAATGCAATGTTGCCTATAAGCTACATACCCTCTTTTTCTAAGACTTCACTAAGAACACCTCGGCACCATGGCCCAATGCGGATCTGCGCCTTATCGATGTGAAGGAGATTAAAAATATCTCCAGACCAACTGGCGTACTACTGGTGAAAGGTCCAACCCTACCAAATTATCGTATAGAGAGATATATCATATCTCTCAACAATGACCTCTTCAGCCAAGACTGGGAAATAGTTAAGTGCGAGAAGACCAGCGAAGGCACCGAAGTGATGGTAAGGCTAGTCCATAAATCAATACCACTACTGAGGAAAGTGGATTTCAAAGTGCGCGTCGGGATTACCAGATGCAAACTTAGATTGACATCAAATAAAAGAAAACAGGTTAGTAAGGCGATGAACAAATCTTTACTATGCAAATGGAATTGAAAATCTTACAAATCAATCTTCAACATAGTAAAGCCGCCAGCGCCTACCTGGTCTACCTCATGGAGAGTAGGCAATACGACATGGCCCTGATTCAAGAACCCTGGATTGTAGGCGGCAGGATCAAGGGCCTAAACTCAAAAGACCTCATGCTGTATAAGTCAAATCTTGACAGCCAAAAGAGTAACCCCAGAACATGTATATTAGCTAGAAAACGGTTTAATCTTTTTCTTCTAACTTCTTATAGCAACATGGACCAGACCGCGGTCATATTTGAACGTAAGGAGCACCCAACGCTCATAATAACCTCCACATTCATGCCCTATGATGGAGTTGAAGGACCACCGGCGGCGGGCGGATATAACAAATGAATTAGTATCATTCGCAAGAAAGAAACATTTCAATATTATCTTAGGGTGCGACTCCAACGCACATCATGCGCAATGGGGTAGCACCGATACTAACACTAGAGGTGAATCCCTTTTTCAATTCATCATAGACAATAATCTATGTGTGGTTAACCGTGGTAATACACCCACTTTTGTCACGAAAAATCGGAAAGAGGTGCTAGATATTACCTTCTCAAATAATTCTGACTCCTGTCAAATTGATCATTGGAGGGTTTTAGAAGAACCTTCCTTTTCTGACCATCGTCTCATAGAATTTTATATCCCTAACGTTGATAGCCAGCACACACCCTTTAGAAATAATAGGCGTACAGACTGGCTTATTTTCAATAGGGAAATTAGTAACAACATCAGGCACATTAACACCAACGCCATTCTAGGACCAGACAGTCTAGAGAAGGCAAGAGAGGATCTCACTGAGACTCTGCGTAAGGCGTTCGAAATCAGTTGTCCAATCAAAACGACTGTGAAGAAAAACAATAAACCACCCTGGTGGACAACAGAACTAACCAACATTAGAAAGGAAACGAGAAAACTTTTCAATGCTGCTAAAAGAACAAGACTCGAAAGTGACTGGGACTGTTATAAGACCAGTCAAAGAAAATTCAAAACAGAAACCCAACGAGCTAAACGGAGCTCGTGGAAAAATTTCTGTAGCAATATCGAGAGCACCAACGACTCAGCTAGGCTCAGGAAAATCCTTTCGAAAACCTCCACTTCTGTAGGTTCTCTAAGGAAACCTGACAATGGCTGGACTGAGTCAGGTCGCGAAAGTTTAGAACTCCTGGTTGAAACACACTTCCCAGGTAACAAACCTAGCCCTGAACGCGAACCAGATAATTCTTCAATCTTCGAGTATGAATGAATCTCCGACCGAGCGAGATATCTCGGAGTCATACTGGACAAAAAACTCAACTGGGGTCCAAATATCCAACAAAGATATAAGAAAGCCACGATCGCACTCTACTCATGCAACAAGATTCTGGGTAGAAATTGGGGATGATGACGATATCACACGCGGACATCACATTTTTCATTGACAGCCAAGCAGCAATAAAAGCTATCTCTGCCACCCAAATCAAGTCGAAGCTTGTTTCTTGCTGTCGCGAAGAGCTAAAGGTTCTTAGTGTGATGAGGACTACCCCAACTGCGGGTTTAGAAACGATCCTCAATCTCCCCGCAATAGATCTATTCGTCCAAGAATCAGCAGCAAACAGCGCCCTCAGGCTCAGCCAAATTAACATCTGGAAAACTAGCCAGAGTGGTAGGTGTAGGCTTCTACTCTAAAAGCCTCAACCTTGCCAAATCATTCAGCCTCCTCGACCATAGCAGCGTCTTCAAAGCTGAGATCTTGGCAGTGAAAAACGCTGCTAAACATATATCCATGATGGCGATATCACACGTGGACATCACTTTTTCCATTGATAGCCAAGCAGCAATAAAAGCTATCTCTCACCCAAATCAAGTCGAAGCTTGTCTCTTTCTGTCGCTAAGAGCTAAAGGTTCTTGGCACACAGCATAACGTAAGACTCTGCTGGGTTCCTGGCCACAGTGATGTACCAGGCAACGAACGAAAAGGCGGATGAACTTGCTAGGGAGGGCTCCACACTGGAACCCTCTCTGATAGACCATCATATAGGGATACCGTTATGTGAACTGAAACATAACGTCAGTAAAACCATCATTCAAAAATCCAACGACAGATGGAATCTCCTAGAAACCTGTGTTAACACCAGGAAGCTATGGCCTAGATACGATAAGAAAAGATCCGATTGGATTTTA
The DNA here is from genome assembly GCA_943590905.1 of Sphaerophoria taeniata. Taxonomy (NCBI): domain Eukaryota; kingdom Metazoa; phylum Arthropoda; class Insecta; order Diptera; family Syrphidae; genus Sphaerophoria; species Sphaerophoria taeniata. The sequence continues at coordinate 233,229,259 of OX016540.1, read as the reverse complement.
ACTCTTAATAAACCCTCCCTAAGATCCCTTATCGGCATTATTACAGGACACAAACTACTCGGCTACCATAAGAAGAAGATGGGGCTCAGTACTGATGACCTTTGTAGAGGCTGTGGTGATGAAAACGAGCATGAAGACACTGCTCATTTTCTCTGTCACTGTCCTTCACTCTGTCTTGCTAGGAAGAAAACTCTAGGCAACGTCTTCTTCAATGAACTAAAGGAACTATCAGAACTGCCAGGCAAAAGTTTACTAAACTTTGTCAAGACCTTTAAATGGTTAAACGAACCACATGATTCATAGGTTATTATATTTTCTTTTTCAGGAATTTACAACACTTCGGGGTACCACAATGGATCTACATTGATCTTATTTTGATGGTAACAACATCAACTATCAGCCCGCTTAACCTAACCTAACCTAACCATACATAGTTTCAAGCCATTCGTATGTAGAACAGAAAAGTTATGGGTGGTTTAAGCACCAGTCGCTGCTGATCTGCTGTTTTCTTAGCAATCAAGTATAACGAAGTAGGTTCAAAGTCGTCCGGAGACTCTGTTTTGATCGTCTGGAGACTAGTACCGATATTGGTTTCTTTATATTTCGTCTAAAATAACAATAACTAGGCAATATTTTTTATATTTATTAGATGATATTAGATATTGAGTCCGGAGACTAGAACAATTATCCGGAGACTCCAGAAAATCGCCCTGTTTTAGAATTCATCCTATAAAATCAATGTTTAAAGCAACTTTCAATTCATGCGTACACCAACCTACAGAATATGGAATATCTATAGTCCTAGCAAAATATGAATGAAACAAAAATAGAAATAAAGATGTTTACATTAAAAGTAAGAAAAAAGTTATATGTCTGGAGACTTTAGGAGATTTTTACTTAAAAAGGTTGTTGTGTTTTTGTTGTTCCACCTCATTACAAATTTTCAGTTGCTAACCAAAAAAAGTTCTACCCAAGAAACTTTAAACACTCATGTCGTTTTCCATTGGTCGTCCTGAAGCATTCGGAAGAGTCTAGAAGTCTTCTGAAACTATTCCATTGGACTGACTTTGACAGACGGAATGCTTCTGAGAAGAGCAGAACTCTTCTGTTTTGAAAATAGAATCGTCCGGAGAATGGCAGATGCATCATAACCCGTTCCATTGGATGTAGAAGAAGAAACTTCAAAAAAAGACCAATGGAAAACGACATCATATTTCAAACCTATACTTATGTCACTTACCCACTTCTTCTTCTCAACGCTTCAACAATGGTTTATCACTTTTATTTTGTCAACGTTTTAATTAGCGCACAATTGAAAATAGTTTTTAATAGTTTAATGTTTTTCTTCTTAACCTTTCAATAATTGTTTTTCACTTTTTTTTGTCAATGTTTTTATTGTCGCACAATTTATAATAGTTTTTAAAAGTTAAATGTTTTTAATTGTTAATTACTTCTTTTTTTTCAACGTCTCAATAATTATTAATCACTCTTTTTTTTTATTTTTGTCAATTCACAATTTCACACGACCGATTTAATCCACGACGAAATACAGAATGAACGTTAAAAAAATAAGAGATCACGACGTGCAAGCAAAACGACTACAGAATAGTCATTTGTAACTATGTATTAGTTAGAGCATAAGCCACTTCAACTATGTGGTAGTTGTTTTGCTTTAAATAAAACTATAATATAGTTAGAAGTAACTATATAATAGTCAGAGTGAACTACTATCACATAGTCATTTGCAACTACACATAGTCATTTTTGACTAAGGGGAAGTTATTGTGTGTAACGGCATACTTTTCGACATAATTGTTTTTAGTCGAGATAGTGTGCATGTATAAGGATATTCACAAATTGTTGCCACGTACGATTGAAGGAATATCAAAACGGGTTTGGTTTTGTTTCAAGCATATGATCTATAGTGACTTTTTCACTAATACACTTGCAGGTTCATGACAAGCATTTGAACTGTGTGTATCCACGGTTGCCACATAGTCATTTTTGTTTCCATTTGTTAATTTTTTTTAACAAAAATTTTCACTTTATACTTTCTAAAAAAATTGTGTCTAATGATATTTTTTTCACTTTCACACAACAAATAAATTCTCTGCTTGGCAAAATTATCTCCTCGCTTTTTTCGCTGAAAATAAATGGTCTATACTTCCTTTCTTTTAAGATCGAAATCATAAAATATTATCGGAAGGAAATAAATCTTTTTTTCTTCTTCTTTTCTTTTGGGTCGATTGATTTCAAACTTGAAAACGAAGGGTTCAAGTACATTCCCGTTAAGTATTTTTCATTCTTTTTTTTTAAGACAAAAAAAAAATTAGTAGTCTCCATACAAATTGTTTCGTCAACTTGAATCCTTTTCATGAAAAAAATATATTTTGGTATTGCCCTTGAAGGGTGCCCTTTGTTTAACGCTTTTTTTATAATACTGAAACATTTCAACAAAAAAATTTTGGAATTTTTAAAAATATTATTTTTTTTATTTGATATATCAAAACCGGTCCATCATTTGTTTATCAAATTCAAACATAAAACCATAATCAAAATATTTTAACAAACAATTTTGAAATTTGTTTTTAAAAAAACGCTCTAATGATTTTCGAAAAAAAGGTTAGTATATTGGTGTGTTTTTGAGTAATTTAGTGTCATTTTATTTTTGAAGGAAAACTTTCTGTTTAGGTTATTTTAAATATTTTTGTTTTGTTTTTGTTTTGAATTATTTTTATATTTTGAACTATTTTTATATTTTGTATATTTGTTTGCGATAGTTCTTACTCATAGGAGCAAGTTTGTACGACCCAGTCGTATATTTAAAAATATGTTGCATAAAACAGTTTTTAATTCGAGACTTTTGTACCATAAGAGATTAAACAGAAATGGGCTGTATGACTACCAAAATGGACCAGTGTACAGTGCATTAGTGTGTTCGATTTAATAAACTACATCACCTCAGCATGACCACTGAATGCACAAAAGCTAAAATTGTTAAATTTTATTTAAAATTTTTAAAACAGTTAAAATTATGTTAGCAAATCCATAACAACTCCAAAAATGGTTTTGTCGGATTTCTGATTCTATATGACGAAGGATACATATGTAGTTGAGTTTTGGTAAAAAGTTAGATTTTATAAAATGGTTTAAACGAGAAGCTACCTATTGTCTTACAAACCAACTTCATGAATTTGTGTTTGGGTATTTTAAGTGGTTTTATATAAGCTATATGTGGTTACTTTTGTAATCAAATTTGATCATATTTTCTTTTTATCTCAAGTGGCAATCGTGTTTGTATTCCGCTCAACGGCATACAAACGTCTTATTGACGCGCAAACGAAACTACTATGCCATAGTCCTTTTGTAACTACACATAGTCATTTTTAACTATTAGGGAGGTTATCAACGAGCAAACGAAGTTACTACCACATAGTCTTTTACTGTTCCAGAAACACATATGGGGTATTTATTATGTATAACTTATGGACGCGCAAACGAATGATGCGCAAACGAAACAACTAACAACACATAGTTACTTACAACTATACAAATAGTTGTTTGTAACTATGAGGAAGTTATAATGTCATACTTATCGACGCGCAAACAAACCATGAGCAAAAAAAGCTACTACGACATAGTCATTTTTGACTATGGGGAAGTTATTGTGTATATCATTATATAGTTATTGGCGCGCAAACAAAACTACTTCATAGCCCTTTGTAACTACACATAGTCATTTTTAACTATTAGGGAGGTTATCGACGAGCAAACTAAGTTACTAGCACATAATCTTTTACGATTGCACAAACACAATAATGCAGCGATGCCAATCTAGGCATTTTCATGCCTGCTACGCATTATTTTGCTAGCTAAGGCTCTAATGCCCATTTTCTTGACTCTCCATTAAACTTTAGGTTAACTAATCTGCCATTAAATTTAATCAACTCATTTAAAGCTACAATTAAAATTTGATTTTCTTCACGTTTAATCACTCAACTTAACAAGGCATTAATACTTAATCTCCAATTAAGAAATGCTTCCAGTATTCCAAAAAAAAAAATCCAATTTTTCCATTCTAATGTCAATAAATTATATTTATTTCAATTTCTGAGTTTCAAAAAAGATTCAAAAAGGAAAAAAATGGAGGAGCTTTTTTTTTTATAATTAGCACAAACTCAAGGGGTTTTTTATGCCCTTATTATCCAGAGACACTTTAGGAAGGAGGATAGGGGTTGAAAAGGAGGTGCCGGTGTACATTGGTCTTAAATTCCTGGACATTGCAATGATTTGGAAAGACAGAGTGAGGAAGGGAGTTCCACATTCGCGTAGTACGGCTAAAGAACGATTCTCTATACTTGAGGGTACGACCGAAGTTGGGCTCGAGGGTAAACTGATGGGCATTCCTAGAGGCGCGAGTATTACGGGCGAATAGTTTAAGGTTAGGAATGCAACTGGCTATTTAACTAGAGCACTTTCCGTAAAAGTAACGATAAAACAGAAAGAGACACGAAACGTTACGACGGTGATCCAAGGAGGTGAATGAAATATCAAGTGCAACAATCTTACTTTCTCCAAAACGATGTAAAGATTTGTTCCACTATTCGGTGAGATAGACCATCAGATCACCAGTGGACCTGTTGCTGCGACCGGCTGCCGTACTGCCGGTCATTATGAAGCTTTCGGTCTTCGAGATATTTCTTTAGCTGATAGTTTATCAGGGTTTCCATTACCTTAGAAAGAAGGGACGTAAGTGCAATCGGACAATAATTGGCTGGACAAATGCTGTTTTCCAACTGCTCGGAACGAGCCCAGAAGAATAGGATAGGTGGAAATACTTACGCAAGGGTTTTGCCAGCGTGGAAGAACACCTCTTCAGAATAATAGCGGGGATACCATCCGGACCAGCGGATTTATGTATGTTGAGATCTTTTAGGACTCTCGCCACAGCACGAGGGCGGAAGGAGATTTGTCCCATGGAATCATTGACGCGCACTGGAGGAGCCATGACACTCTCTGGCAGCGAAGAGTTGGAGGCGAACTGCCTAGCAAAAAGGTATGCTTTCTCGAGCGAGCTTACAACTGGATTGTCATTGTCAACGAGCGTGGGGACCGAGGTTTGTTCTAAAGATGTATTAATTATCTCCAAAATGTTTGCAACTGATTGTTTTGATATACGAAATCGATAAATAAAATCTTCATCATCCCATTTATTTAAATCAATACGCTCCTGCATTTAATATTGACGCCTTTCCACAATTAGCTGTTCATCATCGGAATCAGAAGACCAATTATCCCAAATATGATCCATCATAACATAAGAGCCGTATTGTTGTTTTATAGTAATTAAAAAAAAAAAAAAAACAGAAATTTCAGGAGCTCTACAAACATAACAGTAAAATGTCATAAAACAAACTAAAGTTCTGTGAAGAAATTGGATTCCAATGCTAATACTGACATTGAAGGCACTAATGGAACCCTTGAGGTCAATTAACTAATGATTCAGTTAACGTTAGTTGACAGGTCTTAAAAAGTAACATTAAAGCTAACTTGGAGTGAAGAAAACGAAATCTGGAAAAATTATGGAATTAATCAGCCATTAAACTTAATGGAGAGTCAAGAAAATGGAGGTAAGGCTTATTTTTTTGCAAAAGTAAATCTTTTTTTTTATTTCAGTTTCAAACTACTGACTATTTTTATTTTACTAAGCATTCCTTAAATATTAAACCTATGAGATTGTAATATGTAAATACGCCCTTAGAAATAAGTTTCCACCTTCAAAATTTTCGAATTTTCGGAACAGTTTCTTCTGGTGCTCATCTAGTGTCGTTTTCCATTGGTCTTCCAGAAGCATTCGGAAGAGTCCAGAAGTCTTCTGAAACCATCCCATTGGACTGATTTTGACAGACGGAATGCTTCTGAGAAGAGCAGAATCTTCTGTTTTGAAAACAGAATCGTCCGAAGAATGACACATACATCATAACCCGTTCCATTGGAGAAAAATAAACGTAAAAAAAAGACCAATAAAAAACGACATATATCTCACCCAGGAAAGCTCTGATGTTAGGCTTTCCCTATTGTTTTGTTTTTTCCACTTCAAGTCCTGTAAAACTGAATGTAAAACGTTTTTGTATTCATTGCAGATTTTTAATTTACTTACATATGCATTCGACCTCGACGACTGAGGTAAATTAAGTAAATCCACTTTTATTATTTGTTTATACGATTTTCAATAATTCGAATCGAATTCAGGGTTTTCCTTTTAACCTCTAAGTTCTTAACAAAAAATAATAAAACAGTTTTTTAGGTATGTAGGAATTTTTTGGACTAAAGCGGTTGGCAACGCTGCACATATGGGGTAGTTATTATGTATAACTTATGCACGCGCAAACGAATGATGCGCAAACGAAACAACTAACCACACATAGTTATTTACAACTACAAATAGTTGTTTGTAACTATGAGGAAGTTATAAAGTCATACTTATAGACGCGCAAACGAACCATGAGCAAAAGAAGCTACTACGACATAGTCACTTTTAACTATGGGGAAGTTATTGTGTTACTTATTGACGCGCAACCGAAACTTGGTATTGTACAGGAGAAGAAAGGAAATATGATCTCATGCACAAAAAAAAGCATATTTTTCTGTATTTGCTAACGGCCGGCGGCGCTCATATACAAGGACCGAAACAACTAAGCAATAGTAAAATGCAACTGCACGTATAGTCATTTTCAATTGTGTAGTAGTTGATGTTATGAATATCATCATATACCACTATTTTATAGTAGGGCTATTTTAGAATAGTCAGAATTGAATGTTGTTTCTTATTAACTATACTTTTTATCAAAATAGTTAAAATTAACTATTTTGTATAGTAGAAATCAAAATTATGGATTTTTAACTATAAAGTAACTATTTAGTAACTATTTTCACAGTATTTTCTTGAAAAAATAGTCATTCAACGATTTACAGTCAATTTGAGAAAATGACTATTGTAATAGTTGCAAAAATAACTATTTTTTTCTCTGAGTGTAGGTGGAACTGCTCAAATTAGAATTTTGAGAGTTCAATTGATTTGTGAATGTGATTGATTGCACTATTTGTGCAGATTATTGTGTTTAAACAATATCATTTTATGTACTTCTTACCTAAAAAATATGCTCAGTTTAAAGAAAAAAAAATTTACTTAACGAAAAAAAATGATGCAGAAGTAAGAGAGATATTAGAATTAGGGAGAGTTCACCCAAGGGAATGCTTTAAGTATGAACAACTGAAGGGAATCATAAAAAATGCTCAAATTTTCAAATTTTTCAAGTTCAAGAGAATTACGACCTAGGGAGAGTTGACTGCAATGCAATTTTACAATAACTTCGCAACAAAATTCCCACGCGCGCATGATGCACAAGACGAGACGATACTCTGGCCGGTGGACGAGGGAGAGGCGGACGAAGTCGCGGGCAACTGCTAGTATGTTATATACCTCATTTATTTCAAGAGGTATTTGTAATTAAATTACCTTCCGGATTGTTAAATACGAATCGTATAAGACGGATGAAAGGGTGATACCCACAAAATAAACGCTGGTGTGCCCCAGGGCTCCGTACTGACTCCGAAACTGTTTCTAATGTTCATTAGAAAGAGTCTGTAACCTGTCTGCTTTGCTGAAGACAGTAAGCTCAGCTTTTCATATTCGTTTTTAGAATCACTACTCCTTGCACATACTAAAGGGGTTTTTTATCCCCTTTTTATGCCAGAGACACAGTGAGCGTATTAGGAATTAAGGAAGGGGTTGGAAAGAAAGTGTCGGTGAACATTGGTCTTGAATTTTTGAACATTATAATGATTGGGAAATACAGAGTGCGGAAAAGGGAGTTTCACATTCGCGTAGTACGGCTAAGGAACGATTCTCTATACTTAAGATTACGTCCGAAGTTGGGCTCGAAGGTTTTTATCTTCCTGGAAGCGCGTTATTTACGGTTGATTTGTTTAAGGGGAGGAATGCAACTGGCTATTTCACTAGAGCAATTACCATAGAAGTAACGATAGAACAGAGAGACGGTGTTCCAGTGAAGTGAATGAGTTAGTGATGCCTCTATCACCCATCATTCTTACAGCTCTTTTTGTATACCATCCAAGAGGCTTTAGTAAAGGGTGTTTTTTTCGAGGTATAGAACTTTAAGTTGGCACTACTTTTCAAGACGGTGACCGATTAAACAGCTGTTAAGTGATTTATTCTCGGTTTGGTTTGGCAATTCATAATGAATAGACTCACGCCTGACAACGTCTGAAAATCGTCCATCAGAGCAGTTAATTTGATTAACCATGGAACGTTTTCGCACTACGTTTACTCTACTTGATCACTCGGATCCCCAGAGACGCCATACGGTGCGTAAAGAAGAAGCTATTGCTATACTGTAGAGCGTAGCATTGCGGAACACCCGAATGAGTCCATCCGCCATCGAGCACAGGAATTGGATCTGTGTCCATCCACTTTATGGAAAATTTTGCGGAAAGATCTTGGCTTGCGTGCTTACAAAATCCAACTCGTGCAAGAATTGAAGCCAAACGTTCATCAAGCAAGGCGTAGATTCCTCGAATGGGCCCAAAACGAGATGGCAGTTGTTCCCGATTTTTAGAAGCGAATTTTGTGTAGCGATGAAGCGCACTTCTGGTTGAATGGCTACGTCAACAAACAAAACTGCCGCATTTGGAGTGAAGCTAATCCTCAACTGTATGTCGAAACACCGTTTCATCCAGAAAAATTGACTGTTTGGTGCGCTTTATGGGCTGGTGGAATCATTGGTCCGTACTTCTTCAAAAACGATGATGGCCACAACGTTACAGTCAATTGTGATCGGTATAGAGCCATGATAACTAACTTTTTCTTTCCCGAATTGAACAATCATGATGTCCAGGAGTTGTGGTTCCAACAAGACGGCGCAACATGTCACACAGCTCGTGCCACAATCGATTTATTGAAAGACACGTTTGGTGACCGCCTAATTTCACGTTTTGGACCTGTGAATTGGCCTCCAAGATCTTGTGATTTAACACCGCTAGACTATTTTCTGTGGGATTATGTAAAGTCATTGGTCTATGCGGATAAGCCATAAACGTTTGACCATTTGGAAGATAACATTCGCCGTGTTATTGCCGATATACGGCCACAAATGTTGGGAAAAGTCATCGAAAATTGGACGTCCAGATTGGAATACATCCGAGCCAGCCGTGGCAGTCATATGCCAATGGCAGAAATCGTATTTAAAATGTAATGCCACAAAATTATCTTTCGAATAAATAAAAAAATCTTGTCAATATTATTGCAATTTAAAGTTCTGTACCTCTAAAAAAAAACACCCTTTATATGTAGCTCCGAGACAAGCATGCAGTTTTTTGGCGCTGCGTTGACGTTTTTGCGTCATCAATACTCACAAACAAATCGTGTGGTGCACACACACACAAAAAGCAAAAGTTTCTGGTTTCCAAGATTATAATTTGCCGTTTGAAACTGCTTCTCAGTTCGGAATCTGTTTAACATTGTTGATTTCCACAGCTCCAAACAAGCACTCTAAAAAATTTTAAGAGTAAAAGCCACCTACACATTGGTTCCTCGAAACTGTCGTGTTGTTACGTCTGTTGAGCCACAATACAGATGACGAAAACTCGTGTAAGCAACTTTGAGTGTCAGTTAAAAAAATCCCAAAATAGTTTTTCTCAATATTCCGTCAGAAGTTAGTGAGACAATTTTGAAAAATGTTGAAGATTTCGAACTTATAATTTTTGGTGTCAGTTATGACAAGTTATTTCTTTCGATTATTAACCCCCGATAAGTAGGTATTCGTTTTCCTTATTTTTTGTTTACATTCTACTCAAGCATTGTCATCCAAGGATTTTCGAAGATATCAGGAACAACAGCGAAATTATTATTCAAAAAATTGAAAAAGAACTGGATTCTTATCAGGTACATGCATACTTATGTACCTTAGAGGGTTTTTTTTTGCGATTTTATTTGAAACCAATTTTTTAACCAGGAGGAACAGGAGTTGTTAAAGCATCATGTTTCACAATTAATCGAAAATAAAAGCATCACAGCATTAAACAATGAAAGTTGGAAAAGTCAGCGTGAACCTGAACACGTGCACTTGCACTACAATGAAATTTTAAACATTGGGTGCGAACATGGGCATTTGATTAATGATGCTGTTTCAAAGTTAAAGCAACAAGAGGAACATTTCAAAGAGGTAAAGTACAGTAAGGTAGGGCCTCGTTACACTTGATTTTAAAAATCGTTTCTAAGATAAAATAATATCGCGTTTGTGGAATGGTAAGTCGAATTATTGGTCAAGACCCATTTTGCATTTGTAAACAAATTTTGATCGGTGATGTTGATCTAACACGAGATTAAGAGGCGACTTTGAATTGTGAAATTATAGGTCTCGGAGAGTTCGAGTAAGGCCCTCCGCACACGAAGCAACTGTTTTGCAACTAAAATCGCAAACCAGTTGCTCAAGGAACCGTTTTCTGTTTTTGTAAATGTAGCTCCATATATGAATCCCCACAGTTGTCGACTGAAATAAAAGCGGTTTGCAATCGGTTTCCAACTGGTCGCACGCAATTGGTATTGAAATTAACAACTATAATTAAAATTATAATATTTTCTAGCTGACGACCCCGCGAACCTAATCTTGCATCTCTTCAGATGATTATGATAAACTGTGGCGTATTAGTACTTTCTTTTTATTTGTTTTTTTTTTTATCATTGGTATTGTGAATTTTTAAATTTCATATTTAATTTTTCAATGATTTTCTGGTTCATGTCATACACTCACTTTGGTATAAGTTGTCCTCAACTTCTAAGGGCTTTACTTTGATTGTGAAAATGACTCGGTAACAGTGTCGATCTTACTTACTTACTTTACTTAAGCTCGGTCCCTAGCTAGCTGTCTCCAGTTTTGCACTCCAAGTTGATTGAGGTCCTCTTCCACTTGTGTGCGCCATCTGAGTCACGGTATTCCTCTCCTTCTGCGTCCCTCGGGAATAGTGTCGAAAGCTTTCCGGGCCGGAGCATTGGTGTCCATGCGCTCTAAATGACCGAGCCATCTGAGTCTCTGGACATTGACCCTTCTGGATAGGTCCACGTCGTTGTACAACCCGTAAAGTTCGCTGCTGTATCTCCTTCTCCATTCCCCATCAATGCACACGGGGCCAAAGATGACCCGAAGAATTTTCCTCTCGAAACAGCCTAAGGCACATTCATCCGATTTTGTTAGGGTCCATGCTTCTGCACCATACAGCAGGACAGGGATGATGAGGGTGTTGTACAGTTTTACTTTAGTTGCTCGAGAAGTTGAACATATCTTAGGAAGATAGTGCCTTTGGTGTTGACGGTCTATCTATCTTCTCAAGAACGATGTTAAAGAACGACAGCGCATCGCCTTGTCTGAATCCTTTTTTGACGTCGAAAGATTCCTTAAGCTCATTGCCAACCTTGAACGAGCTTGGCAGGGATGCCAAAACTAGACATAGCTTTATACAGTTCATCTCTGTAGATGCTGTCATACGCGGCCTTGAAATCGATGAAGAGGTGGTGGGTATCGATTTGGAGTTCATAGGTTTTTTCCAGGATCTACCGCAACGTGAAAATTTGGTCGATGGTTGACTTTCCTGGCCTGAAGCCACATTGATAAGGACCAATCAGATTGTTGACGAAAGGCTTCAGATGTTCACATATTACGGCAGAGTGGATCTTGTAGGCGATGTTAAGTAGACTGATTCCTCGGTAGGTGGCGCAGTTTAGAGGATCTCCCTTTTTCAGGATCGGGCAAACAATGCTGAGGTTCCATTCATCGGGCATGCATTCCTCCGACCATATCTTACAGATGATTTGGTGCATGCTCCTATCTAGATCGTCGCCTGCTGCTTTGAACAGCTCGGCAGCTAGACCATCTGCTCCAGTGGCTTTGTTGGATTTCAGCTGTGGTATCGCCGTTTTCACTTCTTCTAGGTCGGGTTCACGGATTTGTTGGCTATCATCGTGTACGATAAAAGGCTCCTGTCTGACTGCGGGGTTTTGTTCGTCGTCGCCGTTTTACAGTCTACCGAAGTTGTCTTTCCAAATCCCCAGCATTGACTGCGATTCTACTATGATGCTCCCTCTTTTATCTCTGCAGGCATCGGTTCTTGCTCGATGACCTTGAGCCAGCTGTTTTACCTTCCGATAAAACCTCCGAACTTCATTCCTGCTGTTGGCTCTCAACAACAACGTCTTCGATCTGACGCTTCTCATGCTCTCTCTTTTTTCTCCTGAGAAGCCAGAGTTCCTCTCTCCTCTTATGCTCGTAGAGCTCACGAGCAGCTCTTGTCCTTCTATGCAGCGCCGCTTTGTATGCCTCCTGCTTGGCTGCATGGGCCTGCCTGCATTCTTCGTCAAACCAGAGGTTTCGTTTTGGTGGCAGTGTGAAACCCAGCACATTAGAGGCTAACTGCTTTCTGGCAATATTGCCACTGGTCTTCGATACTTGATGTTGGCGGCATAGGACTCCTTAAGAGGTTACTTGACACTCGATCAGAGAAGGATCTGGCAATCTCTTGCGATTGTAGCCGTCCGACGTCGAATTTTCTTGCAGCATTTCCTTGTTTTGGTCGTTGTCGGGATATTCGGAGCACTACCTTGGCTACGACGAGGTAATGGTCCGAGTCGTTCTTGGCTCCTCGGAAAGTTCGAACATCTAGAATGCTGGACAAGTCCATCCCATCGCATTTCCTGGATAGCGGTAATATCTTCTGCTATGTAGGTAGCAGTTGAGGGTCTCCGCTAATTGTTCGGCAGCACGCGGTCTATTAAGGGACCTAACGTTCCACGTGCATATCCGAAATTCGTTGTCCTTAATACATTTGCTTGGGTCGTCAGTGTATCCGTCCGTTTTGGAGGCCTGTTGTTGCTTCGCAACTAAATCTTTTTCTACGTAGTCGGAAAGTCACTCCAACGTACAACCCCCAACCTGGAGTACCAGGCATTTGATGTGACTCCAAGTGCCTTGGTGGGAACACTCTTTCGTTGTGGGGTAATTAGTAGTAACAGCCTACTCCGCTTCGACATATCGACCATGGGAGGCCCTTCTGCGACAAACAAGTTTCGCGATTGTATAGCTCTTAGCATCTTAGTAGTAGTTACCGTAAGCCGCTCCGCCACGTCAAGGCTTACCCCTTGGAGGTACTGTCAGATTCGGTTCACCTTAATTACGTAGATCTTCCAACAAACTGAAAATGTTTAATCAAATATTACGTTTACATAAAAACAACAGCCTTTTTTCAAACAATTAAACAAACGAAAACATTTAGAAGTCTTTAAGTAATTTTATTTTAATAGGTTGACATTTAAAATGGCTACGTAAACGTCAAATTAAACCGTCACAAAAGATATTAGAGTTATGAAGTTGACTTCTTTCTTCCTTTTCCACCAGTCAGCTTATTTATTTCAAGAACGTTTTCAGTTAACAAATCCAGCAAAATTTCAACTTTCACTTTATTAAGATTATTTTCTCCCTCCAATCTCTTAATCCTTCGATTCATTTGTGTCACCTCATCGACTTCACCTTTTTTCCCGGCATGCATCCATATTCCTTCGACAAACTTTAGCTCCTTGTTGCCCAGGTTCAATGAGATATTCTTGTAATCATCCAGATCTTCAGAAACTGGTGGGCAGCCGATATTACATCGCCCTGTCCTTGGCGGAGTTGGCTTGGGTTCGTACTTTTTATTGAATAATGGCATGACTTTTGTTTATTAAATCAAGAAAAATTATTTTTCATGTAAAATTCTTACTAAGCTAAGCTAGGCAAATTCAACCCTCTTTGTTTTTGTCATTAGAATTTCCCTTGGCAACGTTTCCGTGATTGTCACCCAATTTCTATAGTTACGTAACGCCACAACGGAAGACGAAAACTCGTGTAAACAACTTTGAGTGTCAGTTAAAAAAAACCCAAAATATTTTTTCTCAATATTCCGTCAAAAGTTAATTAACGAAATTTTGAGAAATGTTGAAGAAATCGAACTTTTAATTTTTGGTGTCAATTATGACAGAAACCGGTGGAAGTTTTACCTCCGATAAGTAGGTATTCGTTTGCCCTATTTTTTTGTTGCCAACATTGTACTCAAACAAACAATTCCATCCAAGGGGTCTCGATGAAATCAGGAACAATTACGAACTTATTATTCAAAGAATTCAAAAAGAACTGGATTCTTATAAGGTACACGCAAGCAGATGTCTTCGAGGGCTATTTTATGATTTTATTTCAAAATCTTATTATTTATTTATTTTTTACCCAGGAAGAACAAGTGTTGTTAAAAGAACAAGTTTCACAAATAATCGAAAGCAACAGCAGCTTCTTGAATTCGGATATCGATATCATCAAACCATCGAACAATCAAAGTTGGGAAACTCAGCGTGAACACGTGCAACTGACTAATGATGCTATTTCGAATTTGAAGCAACAAGTGGATCATTTGAAAGAGGTAGGTAGTCTAAAGTCAAAAGACTTCGGTTTCTAAAAGCATTTTTTTAGTCATCCGGGATATGAATTTGTTCACTTGTTAAACAATGTCATGTGATATCTGCATTTTTGTCGTTTCACCAAGTACATAGACATGCAACCATTAGAAGTAAAAAAGTGTGTTTGCGTATTTGTTTGGTATCCGGCATTTCACTTCTCCTGAATTCACTTGAAAAATGTAAAAGCTTTCAGTTCTGACAGTTCGAAGCAATTTCGAAGTTTTTGAAATCGATCGAAATGTAGAACAAGCAGTTTCATTTCACTTGAAATTATTTAAAAGTAATTTCAATTCATTTTCGATCGAATCGCGGAACATTAGTGATATTTTTAATAGCGGCACGAGGCTAAATCTTGTGTTGGAAGCTGCCCTGTTATAGTAGCTCTAGCTAGTAATTATTCGCTCGTTTTTAAAAGAGAATTAGAATAGTTCTGCATGGCGTTCGAGGAGGCGCTGTCGTCGATTCTTAATGATGCCACTACTAGAGTAATATATAGGGTGTTTTTTTAGAGGTATAGAACTTTAAATTGCAGTCAAACAACGATGGAATATTCGATTGACATGACTTTTTATTTATTCGAATCGAAAGATAATCTTGTGGCATTACATTTTAAATATGATTTCTGGCATATGACTGCCACGGCTGGCTCGGATGTAGTCCAATCTGGACGTCCAATTTTCGATGAATTTGTAGCGGCATCTAGCGGTGAAAATTATTATTTTTATAATTTGATATACATGGAAGAGATGCGGTAGAAACGGTAACTAACTTAACTACATCTTTAACCGTTCTATTTTTCCTGTTTCCGTTTTCTGATTTGAATTTTATTCTTGTTCAACCCTTCTTAGTGAATAGAAGTGTTCGGTCTAAAAATAAGTAGCACAATAATTAGTGGACCACCAACGATAACTTTTTCCAATATTTGTGGCCGTATATCGGTTATAACACGGCGAATCTTGTCTTCCAAATGGTCAAGCGTTTGTGGCTTATCCGCATAGACCAATGACTTTACATAATCCCACAGAAAATAGTCTAGCGGTGTTAAATCACAAGATCTTGGAGGCCAATTCACAGGTCCAAAACGTGAAATTAGGCGGTCACCAAACGTGTCTTTCAATAAATCGATTGTGGCACGAGCTGTGTGACATGTCGCGCCATCTTGTTGGAACCACAGCTACTGCACATCATGATTGTTCAATTCAGGAATGAAAAAGTTAGCAATCATAGCTCTGTACTTATCGCCGTTGACTGTAACGTTGTGGCCATCATCGAAGTACGGACCAATGATTCCACCCATAAAGCGCACCAAACAGTCAGTTTTTCTGTATGTAACGGTGTTTCGACATACACTTGAGCACTTGAGGATAAGCTTTACTCCAAAGTCCTTGTGTGGCAGTTTTGTTTGTTGACGTAGCCATTCAACCAGAAGTTCACTTCATCGCTAAAGGAAATTCGCTTATGAAAACCGGGAACAACGGCCATCTCGTTTTGGGCCTATTCGAGGAATCTACGCCTTGCTTAATGATCGTTTGGCTTCAATTCTTGCGAGAGTTGGATTTTGTAAGCACGCAAACCAAGATCCTTCCGCAAAATCTTCCATAAAGTGGATGGACACAGATCCAATTCCTGTGCTCGATGGCGGATGGACTCATTCGGGTCTTCCTCAATGCTACGCTCTACAGCAGCAATACCTTCTTCTGTACGCGCCGTACGGCGTCTCTGGAGATGCGAGTTATCAATTAGAGTAAACGTGGTGCGAAAACGTTGCATGGTTAATCGAATTAACTGCTCTGATGGACGATTTTGTCGACGATAAAATGGACGTAGTGCGCGATACGTATTCCGCACAGAACCATTATTTTTGAAATAAAATTGCACAATTTTCAAGCGTTGTTCAGGCGTGAGTCTATTCATGATGAATTGCCAAACCAAACTGAGAATAAATCACTTGACAGCTGCTAAATCGGTCGCTGTCTTGAAAAGTAATGACAACTTAATATTCTATACCTCGAAAAAAACACCCGTATAAACAAAGGCCTAATCTAAAGGGAATAACGTGGATTTTGAAACCGCATTC
Organism: Sphaerophoria taeniata; assembly: GCA_943590905.1. NCBI lineage: Eukaryota > Metazoa > Arthropoda > Insecta > Diptera > Syrphidae > Sphaerophoria > Sphaerophoria taeniata. The sequence goes on along the minus strand of OX016540.1, from coordinate 233,212,628 downwards.
GTTACGTTACGTGTCGAAGACATCACCAGTTGGAGAATCTCATTCCCTTACCACCAAAATTCTATCGATATTCTTTGCTAAGACTTTTAGCAAACGTTCTAATAATCGGATAAATGCTGGTATGTCCCAGGGTTCAGTTCTGTCACCGATCCCTGTTCTCATTAAATAAGCTCTACTAATGATATGAAACTGCAACGGCTTGTGATAACCTCAATAAACTCTGACCTAAACAGCACTTAGTTTAACGCTTCGAAAAACCAATGCTGTCTTGTATCATTGAAGCGATACTTACATCAAGGAGACCAAACTCTCGAAATTCTCGGTATATTCATAACTAACCACTTGTAGAAGGGTCACATATGTATGCGCCATCGCGTCACCAAAAATGCCGAACGCTGTTTGGATTTCTTGAAAAAGTGCATTGTATATCATTTCTGCCCTTCCTCTTTTCTGGCCATAAAACGAATATCCTTCCAAGGCTTGAGTACAATTCATATCATCTTTTTATTGTTACTTCTACGCCTCTTTGGTCAGTGGTCTTCTGAAATACCAAGTTGCAATTCAGCCATAGAACTGATTTACTTAAGGTGGCGCAAAAGTCCGGGGTGGACTTAACCTTGTACTAACAAACCTCTCCGTCTCCATCTAGCTCGGTCTCTAGCTGTTTCCAGTTTCGAACGTCGAGTCGGTTAAGGTTATTTTCAACTTGCACGCGCCACCTAATGCGTCGTCCCTGAGGGGGGGGGGATTAGAAGACTTTACAGGCCGGAGCGCCACGGTCAACGTGACCAAGCGATCTGAGGCATTGGACCTTCACTCTTTTAGCTACGTCAGTGTCGCAGTACACTCAGTACAGTTCGTGGTTGAACCTTCACCTCCATTCTCCGTTAATTCAGACAGGACCAAAGATCTTCCGCATTACTTTTTCCTCGAACCGGCCAAAGGCGCTTTCACCCGTCCCGCTGATGTCACTGTCCGTGTCGATAGCAGAGCGAAGGTAGACAAAGTCCTGTACTACCTATGTCTATCGTGACGTTTTGTTCAAGACATCGCATTTTGGGTTTTTGATTGGGTTCAACTTAGTTTTTTTCTCTTTCGAATGGTACTAAGGACTTGAGTTTGGCACAATTGCTTCCTGTTGGAAACAACTTCGTCTTAAGGCAATAAGTTAGAATAATGTATTCTTGGTTTGGTATTAAGGTCTTAAGTTGACTTAAGTCCTTGTGACCGATGTCTTTGACAAATTTAAGATTCTCTCAAGGATTTAAATCAACTTAAGTCTTTTGTACAGACTTTGGAAGATATTGCCTCTAGTGTTGACACGGAAGTTCTGCACTATTGTTTCGAGTATGATGTTAAGGAAGTCGCGTGACAGTGCATCATTTTATCTTATCTTGAGCCGTTTTTGATATTGAAGATTTTGGTGAGATCGTAAGCGACTCTGATGAGACAGCATGAGTTCTCCATTGTCATCCTGGTCAGATGATAATCGATAAAAAGATGGTAGGAGTCGATTTGGAGCTACTGAGTTTTTGTCCTGGATCTGCCGTAGTATAAATATTTATTTTAATCGATGGTGGACTTTCCTGGTCTAAGGCCACACTGATATGGACCTATCAGTTTACTGACGTTCAAACGATCACATTCAAATAATCTCATAGGCGAAGTTTAAGAGGCCGAAGCCTCAATAGTTGGTGCAGTTTAGAGAATCTCCTTTCTTCAGGATCGGGAAAATAATGCTGAGGTTCCATTCATCGGGCATGCCCTCTTCCGACCGTCAGGTACTCGCCGGCCGCTTTAAAGAGTTCGGCAGTGAAGCCGTTAGCTCTCGCGGCTTTGTAAGCTTAGATATTGCTTTCTTCTCTTCTGCTAAGTTATGTAGACGGAAAATTTGGCTTGCGTCGTCTTCATTGAATGGTTCAATCTGCATCGCCGTTGTACAGTCTACAGAAGTTACTGACTTACTTAAGGTGAACAGTCCGCTGTGGACTTGTGCCTCAATCAAACGTCTCCGCCAGCCAGCTCGGTCCCTAGCTAGCTGTCTCCAGTTTTGCACTCCAAGTTGATTGAGGTCCTCTTCCACTTGTGTGCGCCACCTGAGTCGCGGTCTTCCTCTCCTTCTGCGTCCCTCGGGAAAAGTGTCGAAGGCTTTCCGGGCCGGAGCATTGGTGTTCATGCGCTCTAAATGACCGAGCCATCTGAGTCTCTAGACCTTGACCCTTCTGGCTAGGTCCACGTCGTTGTACAACCCGTAAAGTTCGCTGTTGTATCTTCTTCTCCATTCCCTATCAATGCACACGGGGCCAAAGATGACCCGAAGAAGTTTCCTCTCGAAACAGCCTAAGGCACATTCATCCGATTTTGTCAAGGTCCATGTTTCTGCACCATACAGCAGGACAGGGATGATGAGGGTGTTGTACAGTTTTACCTTAGTTGCTCGAGAGAGGGCTTTTCCACTCAATTGCTTTCTAAGCCCAAAAAAACAGCGATTAGCAAGATTAATTCTTCGTCTCATCTCGGCGCTGGTGTTATTGCCCGTGTTAATAGCGGAGCCTAGGTAGACAAACTCCTGCACTACCTCGAAGTTGTATGCGTCTATTGTGACGTTCTTTCCGAGCTGTGCGTCGGTGTTGGGTGTCCTTTCTCGAAGACAGCATATACACTAGTCAAAACAATTAAAGGAACACTTGAAAAAACTCAAAAATGGAGTGGATTTTTATAAGGCTGTATCTCAGTAGAAAAAAAGTCGGATTGAAGTGAAATAAAAAGTTTTTCAAAGGTTATCATTTTTTCTTTTCAAATTATTTTGAGTTAAAAAAGTACCGTTGCAATATTTTTATTTTTTCAAAATGTTTTTGTGTAGAAAATTTAACAAATTTTTCAAATCTGCCTTTTTTTTTGTAAGTCAATATTTAGCAGAGTTATTAGGGTCCAAAGTCAAAATTGTGTTTTTGCATGTAAACCCATTTTTTGTTTAGAAAAAAAATCGTAGCGATCTGAACCAAACAGTGAATTATAGCTAACAAAATTCTAAAATTGAATCTTAGATTGGTTGGATTGAAAAAAAATTTCCGTTCATTTTATGAAACCTCAAAGTTTATTTTTTTTCGATTTTGAAATTGAGTGAACATTTTTTTCGCTCAAGCAAAAACGACTAACGGTACTTTTTTAACTCAAAATAATTTGAAAAGAAAAAATGATAACCTTTGAAAAACTTTTTATTTCACTTCAATCCGACTTTTTTCTACTGAGATACAGCCTTATAAAAAACCACTCCATTTTTTAGTTTTTTCAAGTGTTCCTTTAATTGTTTTGACTAGTGTACTTCGTTTTTTTCCCTTATTTACCGCTAAACACATTTTTGCCGCTTCTGTCTCAATTCTCACAAAGGCGCCATTGACATCACGCTGTGTTCTTCCCGTCAGCGTACGCGAGAAGTTGAACAGATTTTTGGAAGATAGTGCCTCTGGTGTTGACGGTGGAGTTCTGCACTATCTTCTCAAGAACGATGTTAAAGAAATCGCACGACAGCGCATCGCCATGTCTGAATCCTTTTTTGACCTCGAAGGATTCCGTAAGCTCATTGCCAACCTTAATGGAGCAGCGTGAGTTCTCCATCGTCATTTTGCACAAGCGAACGAGCTTGGCAGGGATGCCAAAACTAGACATAGCTTTATGCAGTTCGTTTCTGTAGATGCTGTCATACGCTTAAAATCGATGAAGAGGTGATGGGTATCGATTTGGAGTTCATAGGTATTTTCCAGGATCTGCCGCAACGTGAAAATTTGGTCGATGGTAGACTTTCCTGGCTTGAAGCCAAATTGATAAGGACAAATCAGATTGTTGACGAAAGGCTTCAGACGTTCACATATTACGGCAGCGAGGATCTTGTAGGCGATGTTAAGTAGTTGGCGCAATATAGAGGATCTCCCTTTTTCAGGATCCGGCAAGCAATGCTGAGATTCCATTCATCGGGCATGCATTCCTCCGACCATAACACATTTGAAGCTCAAGACTTTTTGCCTGAGTCTGCTTCCCACTACGAATCCGCATCCAAAGAGCCGCTGCTGTTGCTCCCGGTAACAATCACCATAGTAGATGTCGCAGTTTTTCATCCTCCTGTTGCCCGGTCCATCCCATCGCATTTCCTGGATAGCGGTAATATCTGCTTTGTAGCAGTTGAGGGTCTCCGCTATTTGTTCGGCAGCACGCGGTCTATTAAGGGATCTAACATTCCACATGCATATCCGAAATTCGTTGTCCTTAATAAATTTGCTTTGGTCGTCATCAGTGTATCCGTCCGTTTCCGAGGCCTGTTGTTGCTTCGCAACTAAATCTTTTTCTACTTAGTCGGGAAGTCATCCCGACGTACAACCCTCAACCTGGAGTACCAGGCATTTGATGTGACTCCAAGTACAAGAGCCAGAAAAACCGCTCCTTTTCTTCTTCTCTTTCAAGCTCGGCGTTAAAATCTCCTAAGACGATTTTAACGTCGAAGCTAGGGCATTGCTCGTATGTCTTGTAGAGGAGCTCATAGAACTTGTCGTTGGTGTCGTCATCTTTCTCTTCTGTGGGGGCGTGAGCGCATATTGTGTTGCTGAATTTAGCCTTGATGCGGATTGTCGTGAGGCGCTCGTTAACAGCTCTTTAGGTTAGGACATGCTGCCTCCAACGACAAAGCCACATCCAAACAGACGAGGTTTTGTTGTTCTCTGTAGCAGTCGCCGTAATAGATATCGCAGTTTTTCATCCTCCTTTTGCCCGGCCCATCCCACCGCATTTCCTGGATGGTGGTTATATCTTCTTTATAAGGGTCTAGGTCCTCCGCTTAAGCATTAGCCCTTCTAGGATTTCAAACCCCTTTACCTTCAAGCGCATGCACGTTATGTTAAAAAATTAAATTTAAAAACCTGAATTCCCCAGGAGCGATGTACCATTCAACAATTATGGAAAACTTCTCAGGACGCCATAGCAAATTTGGAAACTGAAATCCAAAGCTACCGAACACAACTTTTCAACCCTACTGAGCTCACGAAGGTTAAATAGCCCTTTCCCCAACAGAATTAAGTGCAAATCAGTTATGTACTTTGCTTCCCGCAGATAAAACAACAATACAGCTCCACCATCAAAAACTTTGAAAACGTAATCACAAGTCAAAAAAGTAAACTCACCATGCAGACCCAGAAAATTCGAACGTTAGAGGAAGACAAAAGGAAAGCTAATTCTCGCATAAACGAACTTCTAGCTGTAATTGAAGGTTAAGTCGGAAAGAACTGCGCCTACTCATTGCTAATTGACTTAACTCTTCCAGAACAAGACAGCAAACTCCTCGAACAACAACAAATGGTTCAAAAGAATTCGTGCCTCAAACAGAAACTCCAAGAAGCCTTGCTGAAAAATTCAGAACTAGAAATGTCTACAAATGTGGCCAAATGCATGATCGATGAGTGCTTTCTTCGGGAGAAGAATGCTCTTGAAAAGCTCCAAGAGACTTTGCTTATTGCCGATGCAGCTGTTGCCGAGAAGGAAGAAGCTCTCAAGCGTGAGCAGATCATAAGGGAGGATTGTGAAAAATTGGCCGAAACAATTGGTCAAGTTATGGAGGAAGCCGCTAGAAAAGTCGACAAGAATGTTGAAAGTCTGCGAGACCATCACGAAGAAAAGGAGAAGGCTTTGATGAAGAAAAACGCGGAGGTGAGTTGAAACACGTCTTGTTGAGTCTTTAAAAGATCACTTTGTGTTCCAGATGAGAATGGAGCTTGAAAATGAGAAAAGGTTGAGTCGAATAGTTGAAGCCCGATGTCTGGAAATGGAACAGAAGCTCGACGATGTGCTTAAAGAGAACCATTGTCTTGAAAACGAACTGCAGCAAGCCTCCCAGGCATTAGTAAGTATATTTTCCGATCATTTGTTAGATTTGGAGTCTGACTTTCCTTGTAGACTGAAATGCAATTTAAACTTGAAGCAACCGAGAACCTCCTGAAGGAGGACAAGAAGTCCGAGAAGTTCTTAGAGGAACGCGAGCAACAACTCCGCGAGTATATAGAGAACAATCGACAGATAAAAGAGAGGTAAGACCCCAAAACGATGATTTCTTTGAATGTCAAAGCCTCTTTTCAGATGGAAAAACACAATCGAAGATGTAACCAACAAATTCGGCATTGAGATCCAAAGGCTTCAAAAGGAGAATTCCCGCCTGAAGGCCGAAATACACGCCCAACGACTGAAATAGAACTAAAACTTTGTATTTAAATTAGAAAAATTGTGTACTGAAAAATTCAAATTTTAAGAAGAACTGACGGATGTTGTTCTTCCTGGGAATAAACTTGGAAACCAATAGGTTGTTTCGTCATCTTGCTCGTCTACCCAGCATAAGCCTTCACTGAGGGTTTTCTCGATTCCTTGTTTGGCTCGATATTCCGTCCATCTGGAACAGAGGAATAGTTAAAAGTGTGTTCTTCACCCTGGACTGGACGGAATTTACCCCAGCTGCTTGATCAGCGATGTGATCGAAACAAAACCTTGTTCATTGCTGGACGCAGCGGTGAGTATGGCGGCTTCGTCTACACTCAACTCAGCTGGAATTGACTGGACCATGTATTTGCCTTTTGCCACTTTGTATACTGTGAAACTGAAATCGGAAATATTGACTTTTTTCAGTCGGTATTCTGAAATACTCACCCATTTCCGAAAATATTTAGTTTTTTAGTAGCCATAAGGATGTCCTCTTGTGTGATTTCTTGATGAACAGCATTTTTGCCTCTGGACGCAACCAAGCGATTCCTCAGCTCTCCGAGTTCCATTAGGCCACCTTAATAAAGAACTTGTACTTCGGAGTTTTTAATATAGGAAGCGATGAGGATACCTGTCTTTTCGTTCAGTGCCAAACAAACTTCGACAACCTGCACTCCGAGTTCATAGTAAAAATCACCCATTCCAAGGACACTCCAGAAGCCCTTACCCGTTGCCAGTGGATCCACGCCAATGGCAGCGCACATTTCTTGAAATTGCCTCCGAAATTGGGCGTTTTTACGAATTTCATTTTTGTGACTCATTGCGAATTCTTCGAGCTTAACGCGAAACACTTCCAATTGCTTGGTCATTTGCTCCATTTGGGACTCCTGCATAATATTGCCCTTGTCCTTGTATTTTTCGGCTTCATATTGCTGTTGTTGAATTGCACCCAAGCCAGCGCGACGTCGCATATTTTGTGTGTCTTTACTTTGATTAATCAACCACTTTGGTATAATTTACGATAAATAATTTTATTTAATCAGAAACAAATTCCGATGTTAAAATCAAAACAAAATAAAAATATCTGTGAAGTGTCAACTAAAACTGACATCTGTCATTGAATATTGAAAAACATGGTAGACGAAACGACGAAATTTCCAATGAAGCAATTTCCAGTTTCCACTTCCAGTTATTTCCATGCTCAATTTGATGCAAATTTTGTGTATGTATTGCTAGAGGAAGGAGATTATACTAGTTTACCCTCCCGACTTTGCAACTAATCAAAATCTACACTAATATATAAAGCTGAAGAGTTTGTTTGTTTGAACGCGGTAATCTCAGGAACTACTGGCTCGAATGGTATAATTCTTTTTGTGTTGGATGGTGCCTTAATCGACTTAGACATTAGGCTATTTAACATTAAGCTGTGACCAATAGCAGCGAAGAATCTGTGGAAAATATGGAAAAAACGGCAAAAAATATACATTTTTCTGCGTTTTAACGCGCTTATCTCAGGAACTGCTTTATGAAATTGAACAATTTTTTTAATGTTGAATGGTCCATTTATCAAGGAAAGCTTGAAGCTATATAAAATTTAGCTGCGACCAATAGGAGCGAAGAATTTGTGTAAAATGTGGAAAAAACGGCAAACAATACAATACAATACAATACAATATAAAGTTCGTTTGAACGCGGTAATCTCAGGAACTACTATTTCGAATTGTAAAATTCCATTAATCGAGGAAGGCTTTATTCTACTTAAAATTAAGCTGCGACCAATAGCAGCGAAGAATCTGTGGAAATGTGAGAACTGAGATTTTTTTCTGAGATCTCTGAGATGAAATTATTTTGGATTCGATTTCTCACTCAGCTATTTGACGTGGCTGACATATGTGCAGCAACAATTAGTAAGGTAACCATTAAATCTCAATGATATCTGAGAATTATGTTCCACCAAATGTTTTTGCCTCAGTCAAGGTGACATTGAGATCTCAGTGAGATCAAAGATCATTATAACTACGCTGACCATCCGTCCCGGTTTTCTCGGGACTGTCCCGTATTTCAATAGCGCGTCCCTGTTTTTTTTAAAGGAAACCCGGGACCTACAAGTGTCCCGGGTTAAGTTATTAGTCCCGTATTTGAACGTACAAATATTATATAAGTATAAGTAACCGTTATAATAAAAGTATAATAAATTGAAGAGCATGAAGTTCTTTACCATATGCGAAAATTTCACAGTTCTAGGTTGAAATCTTTGTGCGATTTGCTGTTTATAAAATAGCGATGACTTAGCACAAAAACTTTCATCCTCTCTTTTCAACCCATTCAGTGTAAAAAATGTTTAAACTTTAAATATCGTATTTATTTATGTTTAATCAAAATCCATTAATATAACTTGCAAACTTCTACCCTTACCAAGAATTATACAAACTTTGACCTAGTATTTCAACTTATTGCAACCCTCTCAACCCCTTTTACTGCGTTAAAAAATAACCCTTTCTAAGCCTCCAGACTATCTTTTTAAAAATTAGAAATTAAATTATAAAGAGTTAAAATATGCCTAACCCCTCTCTTTTTTGGTAGCGCTTTTTCTCAACTTTTAGTTTACTCCCATAGGTACATTTTTCATACCGGGCTCTAGTTCTATATAAATAATTAAATATGAATCGATTCTGAAGGAGTAAACTCCAAAAATACAATACCTATTGTTTTTTCTACGTTTCCAATTTGTTTATTTTTTTGTCCCGGGTTTTGCTCCCAGAAATATGGTCACCGTAATTATAACAAGTAAAGATGTCGCACGTAGAACAAAAATCTGTGCCTGCTTTTTTCCACAATCCCTTTTTTACAATGGGTCCAAAACATGAGTCTAGGAATTTTAATGTATCGAAACATTTCACATGTTGTGGGTACACACTGTGCGAAAAAGAGCGTTGCTATTTATACTCAAAAGGTAGAGGGAGAAACAAGGTATTTCATGTTTATGAGTAGAAAAAAAAACAAAAACAAAACGTATGTCTTTTCAATGGGTCCAAAACATTGTTGCAAATTTGTAATAAATTTATGAAGCAGAAGAGAGAAAAATTATTTTTTTTGTCCTATTTGTATTTTGTACACGCTAACTAGGTTGACGATGATGAAGATGATGATGATCGAGTTAAAAGAAAGAAGGGTGAGTTGATGTCCTACACGTGTATGTGTATTCGTATTGTCTTAGGGATTTTGTTTTTGTGGGCTGCGTAAACCAGTTTTATTTTTTTTTTTCTTGAAAGATAAAACAACCTTGAAAAGTGAGTTTTGATAATGTTCGTAAATAATGATTTGTGGTAGTTTCAATATTGGGCTTCGCTTTTGTTTTGTTTTTACTTCTTCGGGTTGGTTTTGGTTGTGATTTGAAAATCGTATTCATTCACAAATTTAAATGTAGGTCAAAAAATGATTGACTTTTTGATTTTAATTTACGCGTATGTTAAGTATGTTAAGTATGTTTGGTAAATTTTTGATCGTTTAGTAAGGTCTTTTGTTTTTTTTTTGCTCTTGGTTCGTTACTATTGAAGGCGGTAATGGATCAATTGAAATAAGGACTACAGGTGATGGGTACATTTCATTTTATTTTTATCTTTCAAATACAAAAGTAACTATACAATGCAGTATGGAAATAGTTGCAAAATCTACGAATATAATGTAGCTTTGAATTAAAATTCCAAGTCTTCGAAATGTACAAATACATAACCTCTAGTTCGAAAAAATAATTTTGAATGTTGTTAAAGTGGTGATTTTTTGCTAATAGCTGATCGATGACAAATAGGGGTAATAAGGCGTCTACCTCAATCTTACCCTACAGTAAACACCTGTAATAATATGTGCGTGTGAGATGATTTTTTTTTGTAAGCGTAACCTATGAATGAAAATAAATTAAAGCCCTACTAGTAAAAAAAGTATAAAACATAAGTATTAACATTGTTAATATTATTTTAAGGAAAAAAAAGCTTACGCTTACAACAAAGAAATCATCTCACACGCACATATTATTACAGGTGTATCAGTATCAGCGCCCGATCTGGTAGGGGGGGGGGGAGCTCGGAGGGAGGCAAAATTCATACTCTACAGACGAATGAAACTCTCATCTTTTACCTTTCTTTGACCACGGAATAAATATCTAATAGTAGGTACAAGTATAGAAATTTTATGGCCATATCAATTCAAGCGATACCCAGAGCGCAAAAGAGCCTTCCTATTCGATCATTCTCCTCGGCAGTGTTTTGTGTTGAATACATCATGTGTTTTGTTTATTCGGCCTTATCACCGTCCCCGATCGGAGCAAAATTCTCTCCGATTCGTACAATTTCTAAATATTTTCTACCACCACCGTTTATTTTCATTTTTCTTTTAACTGAAAACAACCGACGTTTTCGTGGCAAAGCTCGCAATTACTGTATTGCAGAATGCATATCATGTAACATTCGATATTTTCCCAAAGAAAAGAAAAACCGTTAGGATAATTTTGAAAATTAATGAAAAATTGAAAAAAAGAAAAACAACAGTGTTGCAAGAGTCATTGATCACATCAGAGAAACGGTAAATCGAAATTAATTCGAAATTTTCACTTAATTGAAAAAAATTGTAAGAACTTTAACAATTATCTAATAAGATTAGTTGTATCATCAACAACCAAAAAATAACGGCAATTTTATAAAAAAGCTGAAAAATAATTTTTTAAACCCTTTTTTAAATCGGTAGAAAAAATCGAAAAAGCAATGTTTTTCTTGTTTTTTACTCTTTAGTAGAAACCTTTTTTTTTGAAATTTGACTTTATTTTCGTTTTGTGAGTCATTTTTTTTAGGAGAGATATTGGGGTCCTAGTCAAAATTTTCAAAATCATTTTATGATAAGAAAAAAAAATTGTAGCTATCTAAAACATAAAGTTAATAATACCTAAACTTAAATATGGATCGATTTGATTGGGAAATATTTTCCGCTTATTTTATGACGAAATAAAATTTTTCCAGATTTTAAGTTAATCGAATTAGTGGTTAAGGATATGTAGATGCGTTTACAGACAGTCAGACATACAGACAGACGGAATCGACAGACCCACTTTTTTCGACTTCTCTATCATCGTGATGTCTTATTTCAATAAAGTCTCGATTTTTTTTCACGAATTCAATACTTGCCATATATTATATACTTCGCAAGTAAAAATGCTAAGTTTTTAAAATATTTTTATTTCATCTCACGACTATTTACTGAAAAAACAAACATAAAAAATCAATCATTTTTTGAGCTTATTTAAAAAATATAAATAAATAGAGTGGCGCGACAGCTTTTAAAGAGCCAAGGCCTAAGTGGCTTACTCTCATCAACAGTTCTCTGAGTGCGTGTGAAGAATTGAGGGGACCTACAATTTAATGCCGATTCCGAACGGCAGAGTTGAGAAGCACTTTTTCATGATAGATTAATACTCTTGGAAGATTTGTCAGGTCTTCGCAAGAGGCAGTGCTCGTGAAAGATGAAATAAAAACTTGGCTTATTTAAGCGTTCCTTTTATTTTTTTGGCTACGGGGCGTCATTTTTCTGTTTATACCCCGCCTAAAAAAAATTGAACTGGGACTGGGTGTACCTATACTGTAGGGTAAGGTTGAGGTAGACGCCTTATTACCCTTATTTGTCATCGATCAGCTTTTAGCAAAAAATCACCACTTTAACAACATTCAAAATTATTTTTTCGAACTACAGGGCATTCGTACATTTCAAAGACTTGGAATTTTAATTCAAAGCAACTATTTCCATACTGCATTGTGTAATTATTATAATTACTTTTGTATTTGAAAGATAAAAAATAAAATGTAATGTAGCCATCACCTGTAGTCCTCATTTAATTGATCCATTATCGACTTCAATAGTAACGAACCAAAAAAAAAAAGGACACCTTACTAAGAGATCAAAAATTTACCAAACATACTAAACATGCGCATAAATAAATCCTCACAGCAAAAAGTCAATCTTTTTTTGACCTACATTTAAATACCTATGTGAATGAATACGATTTTCAAATCACAACCAAAACCAACCCCAAGAAGTAAAAACAAAACAAAAGCGAAGCCCAATATTGAAACTACCACAACTCATTATTTACTAACATTATCAAAACTCACTTTTCAAGGTTGTTTTACCTTTCAAGAAAAAAAAAATAAAACTGGTTTACGCAGCCCACAAAAACAAAATCCCTAAGACAATACGAATACACATACACGTGTAGGACATCAACTCACCCTTCTTTCTTTTAACTCGATCATCATCATCTTCATCATCGTCAACCTAGTTAGCGTGTACAAAATACAAATAGGACAAAAAAAATAATTTTTCTCTCTTCTGCTTCATAAATTTATTACAAATTTGCAACAATGTTTTGGACCCATTGAAAAGACATACGTTTTGTTTTTGTTTTTTTCTACTCATAAACATGAAATACCTTGTTTCTCCCTCTACCTTTTGAGTATAAATAGCAACGCTCTTTTTCGCACAGTGTGTACCCACAACATGTGAAATGTTTCGATACATTTAAATTCCTAGACTCATGTTTTGGACCCATTGTAAAAAAGGGATGGTGGAAAAAAGCAGGCACAGATTTTTGTTCTACGTGCGACATCTTTACTTGTTATATAGTCTTTGGTGAGATGTTGTTAGGTGAAACTGGCCTAATAACTGCTCAAATTAGAATTTTGAGAGTTCAATTGATTTGTGAATGTGGTTGATTGCACTATTTGTGCAGATTATTGTGTTTAAACAATATCATATTATGTACTTCTTAACTAAAAAATATACTCAGTTTAAAGAAAAAAAAATTTACTTAACGAAAAAAAAACGATGCAGAAGTAAGAGAGATATTAGAATTAGGCTATGTGTGAATTGCGTTAAAATTTGCGTTAAAACTTCTACCACGATTAAAATTTGACGTCTTGTTTGAGGTGGGATCAAATTTAGCCATTTGCTGTGTGAATTGCGTTAAAACAATTATTTTAACCAAGATTTCTGCGTAGGTTACAAAAATTTCCCTCGATAATTTAAGAAATTTCCCTGTACAAAAATTGGTTTTCTTTTTCTCGAAAAAATAATTTCTCTTACAAAACATATTTTTAAGAAAACAGGGTTTATAAAAAGTCTCTGAAACTAAAAAAAAAATCTTTTTTATTTATTGTTCTCGATTCTAATGTCATATATTTTAAAACAACAGTCAAAAATATTCAAACAAAATTCCCATTTTGATTAATTGATTTATTCGGTGTGGTAATACTGAAAAATTATTTTCACAGCTGATACTGATATCTGTCATACATTTCAAAAGAAACAAAACAATAAATTCGTATTTATTTTTTCGCATATAAATGTAGATCTTCCAAATAAATAAAAAAACATAAATACCAAAATAAAAAATATCACTTTTTATTTCACTTTAAATTGCAAATTTGTTAAGTTTATCACAATTTTTGAATTTGTGGAGAACAAAGGTCCTAGAGAACATAGCTTAAACATTTATTAGCATAATAGTGAAGATCTCATTCTACAAAGAAGCAAGAAATTGGAGGTGTGTTCCAGTTTGGATCAACTGATGGTCACGTCTTGATCCATGTTGTCTTGATTTCGTGACATATTCTGAATGGTTTGACTGAGGATTTTCCTAAGAATGTGCGGCTTACAGTGTTCCTCCAACCAGGGAATGACTCCTGTAGTCAGTTGCTCGAAATTATCCATAGGTATGTTTTGGAATGTCTCAAACATCTCGTCCACAATTGACTGGAACACTTGGAATTTGGCCTCATCGGTTAAACGAGCCTCAGCTGGGCCAGGATTCGACTGTTAATGTTGCAGCATGTGCTCATAACTGTTCTGAATAATGCGCAACGCCATAACTTCTTTGTGCAACACAGCACTTTCGTCTTCTTGTTTTTTCTTCTGCTGATTCAAATAGCCAATATAGTCGATTGACTTTTGCAAAATCAGCGCTTTGCTCAGTTTGTAACCCGATGAATCATTTGGCTGACAAGTGGGTACGAGTTCTAGCAAGCTATCGAAGCCCTTTTTGATGGCATCACGACGTTTTTGTTCGGCCTTGGTGTGTGCCTCGCGACGACGTTCCTTGTAGCTGAGTGTAGCACTGCGATTTGTATCGCTATCGTCTTCATCATCTGTGTTGTTTGCTGATGAATTTGGGGTGTGAGTACTACCTGCTGCAACGAGAATATTGCAAGCTGTTGTCTTGTTCTTGGGTCCTCTCGGGTTCTAATGTCTTCGTGACGGGTGTTTTTGTAGTCGGTAGACATGCTTTCGGCCATAATAGGTTTTTGCAGCTGAATTTGATTTGTAAGCAATTATTTAATTTGTTTAAAGAACAAAACAACACCAATTAAATAATGAAATAAGCGAACTTGATAACTTTTTCGTACACTACACAATGTTTAGCATTTTTTATTTATCTTCTGATGAGGAACAGACAACCAGCAAGAGCAAATTTATCTATCACTAGAAACGTCAAATTTTAACACATTTTAACCTGCTCCACAGCTCAATAAATTTTAACCCATTTTATTCACCTCATTAGTGTCATATTTTAACGCGCGTTAAATTTTAACACACATTTTAACGCAATTCACACACGGCCTTAGGGAGAGTTCACCCAAGGGAATGCTTTAAGTATGAACAACTGAAAGGAATCATAAAAAATGCTCAAATTTTTCAAGTTCAAGAGAATTACGACCTAGGGACTGCAATGCAATTTTACAATAACTTCCGAACAAAATTCCCACGCGCGCATGATGCACAAGTCGAGACGATACTCTGGCCGGTGAACGAGGGAGAGGCGGACGAAGTCGCGGGCAACTGCTAGTAATAAATAAATATTTAGACCGTGTGCGAATTGGATGAGTTGTGGTTAAAAAATAAAAATGGATGAATTTTTAACAACTACTGTCATATTTTAACCTGCTCCGCAGCTAGTCTAATAATTTTATTGAATGCGAAGTGTCAAAATTTAACCAAACGTCAAGTTTTAACCCATTTTTAACTGAATTCGTACACGGCCTTAAATGTAAATTGTACTTCCATATTATGTATGGGTGGTTGGGTGTTGTAAGATCTGGGCGCGTACTCGGAGACTTCAATGCAAAAATCGGGAAGGAATACATCTTTGGCGGATTAGTTGGAAAGCACAGCCTCTACGAAGTTACAACAGATAAAGGCTTCCAACTAACCGACTTTGCTGCAGCTCGTAATACGGTGATAAGTAGCAGTAGGTTTCCAAGACAAAAGATCTACACAGCAACCTGGCGATCTCCAGATGGTCGAAACCAAAGATTAAATAAGTAACAAGATCGGAAACTGACTTACGTTTCACTCCCTAGATCCCGCAATTTTCATTTTCTTTCATTTTATTTTCTTTCCTTGTACATGAATAATATAAAAACAAAAACAATATGGTAGGACCAAATTTACTGTGATAGTATTGGTTTTAGAACTGGGACACAGGCTCTTCGAAACAGAGGAGGAAACCTAGTCACCTAAGCACAGGATATTGTAGATGTTTTCAAGCAGCACTTCCAACATCTGCTGAATGTGCATACCTAATGTCGAGCAAGCCAGAGGAGGTAGAAAGAGCCATCCAAAAGCTATCAAATTATAGGTCCACCGGGTCGGATGGTATACTTGCGGAGCGCTTTAAACATGGAGGAGGTGTGTTGATCAACCGCATGCATAGCAACAAAGTGTTGGAGGAAGAAAGGATGTCCGAAGCTCCGAAGACTGGTGTATAAGCTCTATTTGCCCCATCTACAAAAAAGGCGATCCTTTGTCATGCAAAAACCACCGAGGCAATTCCCTTCTTAATTTTGCATAAAAAATCCTATCAAACGTACTGTGTGAGCGTCTTAAACCGTTCTGCAACACAATAATCGGCACGTACCAGTGTGGCTTTAGGCCAGGCAGAACAACGATAGACCAAATATTCACACTGAGGCAGATCCTGGAAAAGACCAACGAATTTCAAGTCGAAACCCACCATCTTTTCATCGACTTTAAAGCTGCTTATGATAGCATCCACCGCCAAGAGCTTATGATGGCGATGTCTGAATTCAACGATTATTGTGTTGCAGAAAGGTTTAAGACGCTCACACAGTACGTTGGATAGGATTTTGTATGCAACATTAAGTAGGGATATGCCACGGTAGTTTTTGCATAACATTGGATCGCCTTTTTTGTAGATGGGGCATATGGAGCTTATCGACCAGTCAGTGGGCATGCTTTCTTCCTCCCACACTTTGGTGATGACCTGGTGCATGCGGTTCATCAAAACACCTCCTCCATGTTTAAAGAGTTCCGCGGGTATGCCATCCGACCCGGCGGACTTGTTATTCTTTAGCTTTTGGATGGCTCTTTCTATCTCTTCTCTGCTGGGGGTTGGGACTGGGTCTTCATTGACTGGTCTTGCTTCTCTTTCGTCATTATCTTGCTCGACATTTTGCGCATTCAGCAGCTGTTGGAAGTGCTGCTTAAAAACATCTACGATTCCCTGTGCTTCGGTGACTAGGTTTCCTTCACTGTTTCGAAGAGCTTGTGTCCCGGTTCTGAAACCAGAAGCTAATTGCTTCGACCTTTTAAAGAAACGTCGGGTGTTGTTCTTGGCCCGAGACTCCTCTAGATCTTTGAGCTGAGAAACTGCGGATGCTCTTTTCTTCCTTCGCAGGGTCTTTTTCTCATTTCTCCTTTTCGTGCGGTACTCTTCCCTTGCTGCTCTTGTTTTCCGTTGCAGCATCTGCACACGTGCATTTTCCGTCTCTCTTTTCAATATCACGCACTCATCATCATACCACGGGTTCTTTTTCGGGGGTGGCTGGTAACCTATGGTGGTCTCGGCTACATTTTTTATTATTTCGCGATATTGGTTCCACAATGTGTTGACGTCTGTAGTATTTGGGAGGACGGTGGCGGAGAGTCGCTCACTCAGGCACTCACTATAGTCTCTGGCATTCTCCAATGTGCTAAGGCAACCGATGTTGAACTTCTTTCTTTGGGCGGCACTTGTTTTTTTGTCGTTTGATATTCGAGCTCTAAACTTAGCCACTACCAGAAAGTGGTCAGAGTCGACATTTGCTCCTCGGAAAGTGCGCACGTTCAGGATGTTGGATGCGTGACTTGCCCGAATTAGCACATGGTCGATTTGGTTGGTGGTTCGACCATCCGGAGATCGCCAGGTTGCTGTGTAGATCTTCCGTCTTGGAAACCTAGTGCTACTTATCACCGTATTACGAGCTGCAGCAAAGTCGATTAGTCGGAAGCCGTTATCTGTTGTTTCTTCGTGGAAGCTGTGCTTTCCAACTAATCCGCCAAAGATGTATTCCTTCCCGATTTTTGCATTGAAGTCTCCGAGTACGATTTTGACGTCGTACTCTGGACAGGCTCCGTAGGCTCTATCCAGGAGGTCGTAGAAATCCTCCTTGCTACACTCCTCAGCATCATCGGTAGGGGCGTGTGCACATATTATACTGATGTTTTGTAATGTGGCCTTGATGCCAGGCGATCACTTATTGGCTTGAAATCCATGACTTTCGATCCAAGCCGATTTCCCATGACGAATCCGCATCCAAATATATGCAATCTTTGATGACAGCTATAATAAATGTCGCAATTCTTTCTCTTCATTGTTCCTGATCCTATCCATCGTATTTCCTGGACCGCAGTAATATCTGCCTTATACTGCGAGAGGACAGATTCAAGTTTCTGAGTTGCACCTGGAGTGTAGAGGGTTCTTACATTCCAGGTACAAACTCTCAATGCGTAGTCCGTTGTCGTTCCGGGTCTGGTTACCATAAGAGGGGGTTCATTATCCGAGGCTGGTATCTCTCTCATTATTTGTTATTTGTTATAGTTTCGTTATTTGCCTACTAACAACTAACACCACACTAAGTGATGAGCCGGTGGAATAACACAGTTCCTGTGTTGGCAAACCATTGGTCGTAAAATGTGCTTGCTATAAGCCCATACGACCAATTCTGATAGTGTGTTAAATATTTCGTATCGTGATGTTGAAGCAGTGAAAAAAACGAAAAATTTTCCACAAAATTGAAAAAAAAAATTGCAGCAAAACATACACCAGCGGCCAGCGGCGACGCGTGCCTGTAAAATGTAGTCGTTCAAACCCAAAATCAACGCAAATACACATTCTTAGGCCGTGTGCGAATTCAGTTAAAAATGGGTTAAAACTTGACGTTTAGTTAAATTTTGACACTTCGCATTATTTGACTAGCTGCTGAGCAGGTTAAAATATGACAGTAGTGGTTAAAAATTCATCCATTTTTATTTTTTAGGCCGTGTGCGAATTCAGTTAAAAATGGGTTAAAAATTGACGTTTGGTTAAATTTTGACACTTCGCATTATTTGACTAGCTGCTGAGCAGGTTAAAAAATGACAGTAGTGGTTAAAAATTCATCCATTTTTATTTTTTAACCACAATTCATCCAATTCGCACACGGCCTTAACCACAATTCATCCAATTCGCACACCGCCTTAAATTTAAAAACTATGCTGGGCTAGTCTCATTTCCTTCATTCCATTATTCAAACAGGAAAAAAGCTTTCCTCTTTCCAAACTGATTTGAACCATTGAATAAGAAGTACAGGAAGGGGTCTTATGAAAAAGAAGTGAAGCATTTTTCTAAGTAGTGTGAGTTTCACAAACACAAACGCATTACAACAGGGTTGGTCTGCAGTTGAATGGTTAATCTCAGGGGCGCCAAGCGAAATATGATTGAATCAAGATTATATCGATTGTGCATCAATTTTATTTTTCAATTTCAATTCTTTTTTTGGACCACATGGTGTTTTAACGTTCAAGGTGTACATGCACGATTATTATTTTTTTTTTTTTATTTTTCGTTACATTTTCTTCATTTTTCATCCTTAATTTATCATATTTATTGTCCTTTTTCGAGTCGTATTCGAAAGCGCATTCTATGAACAAACTGATCAAGTGTTAAAAAGCACAAGAAATTGTGTAGCGCCTTACGATCATCAACAAAAATAAATGCGCCCATGAACTCGAGTTTTTGTTTTTTTGACAGATGAAAATACAAAACAACATTTGACCAATTACAGCTCAGCAAAATGACAGCACATGCCCAGTTTGACAGATGAGTGCCCCGTATTTTGACAGATGAATGCCCCCTATTTAACACCATCAGAAATTTTTGTTGCTTCACTCACGTACACTGTTCGTGTAGCTTACACCGCTTCCTGTACTTCTTATTCAATGATTTGAACACAATCATGAACATGATCGTCCGTCTGTTTCATTTATCATATTCAAAAACTACCCACTTTTCTCATTTCCAAAATTCTGTGTATTCATTGACGATGTTCACATTGGATTCTTTCCTCCGACTTATCTTGACGTCTATATGTTTTTTCTCTTTCGCAATTGCTAGTGAGAAAAAGACAACAAAGTGAGGCAGGATTTTCAAACCAAACTAAAAATTTATGGATTTTTTTTGACATTTGGCATATGCCGTCAAATTAATTAGGCCAGTTCCACCTAACAACATCTCACTGAGATCTCAGAGATTTTTTAAGTGGAACAAAAATGAGAAATGAGATTTTTTTCTGATATCTCTGAGATGAAAATATTTTGGATTCGATTTCTCACTCAGCTATTTCGACGTGACTACAACAACAATTTGTAAGGTAACCATTTTATCTCAATGAGAATTGAGAATTATGCTCCACCAAATGATTTTGCCTCAGTCAAAATGACATTGAGATCTCATGTGGCTTTTCTTACAACCCAAGAATTGATCCGTGACGTAAAAGTGGTAATTTTTTTCCCTTAAACACATTTCTTGAACAAAGAAATTTAATTTTTTTCTCGAAGGATTGATTTCTCTTGAATCTCTTTTTGAGACGAATTTACACATAATTGTACATTGATTTTACATATGTATACTACATGTTTGACATTTCTGAGTTTTCTGTACAAAACGATTTAACAGCTGACCAGACAACAAAGACATTCAAACAAGGGATTGATTCGTTTTTGCATATTTCTTACACGCCAAAAAACTTTGGATTTCAGTAGCAATTCTTCTTGGTTCTAAGAAAATCCACATCAGTGAGATGTTGTTAGGTGGAACTGGCCTATTGTCAATTTATGACAACTATAAGACGTCAAAGTGAGTCTGGAGCGTTCACACTACTTTTGTGTTTGAACACGACAGATTGGCCTTACTTCAAAATAAGTCGGCGGAAATAGTCCAATGTGAACATCGTCATTGATTCATTCAAAAAAAGCTCTACTCGTCCGCAACAGCACTGCACGACAAGATCACTTCTACGAGCGATTTGTTTTTTTTTTCTTACATGCTCTCTATGGGTTCAAGTCGTTGCCAGATCGTTCAAACGACTTTGGTAGATACACATCAGTTGAGTAAAAAAAAAAAAACAGTAGCAGGTAGCTAGTTCGTTTTGTTTTCATTATTTGGTTTACTAAAGGTATGTACGAGTTGGAACTGGAAGTGGATATATTATATGTAGGACGCAGGCACATTAGATATGCATGTATGTTAATCGTATTTGGAATAAAAAAAAAAAAAAAAAATGTGTGAGATGTGAGTACGGTACGTGGAAGGTGGAAATGCTAGTCGTTCATGCACGACTTGAACAATATGACGCCTCGCCACTGCCAGCGGCTGATTGTCCAACTAAAATCAATGAGTGACCGAAAAGTGAAAGAAGCGCTCTGAAATGCTCTAGTCTAGAGCAATCTATTTTCTTCCAAAATCCTTTTTTTTCTGAACTGTAGCATTGGTGGGGGCCCCTAGCTGGTGGGGGCCCTGTGGCCATGGCCCCGCTGGCCCTATGCTAAATCCGGCCCTGTTTGTGACACTTTGGGCTTCACAAATACATAGACATGCAACCATTGAAAGCAAAAATTCTGTGTTTGAGTATTCGTTTGGTATCCGGAATCGGAGAATTCTGTGTACCGATTCCGGATTACCATAAAAAACGCTATTAGGTGCCGGTTATAGCTATCAGAAAAACGCATCAGAAAAAAATTTCTTTCATAAATTATACTACTCTAGAACTTTATTTGAGCGAAATATTTATGCAATTCGATGAACATTTGCTTGAAATATTTTATTCAAAAGGAATAAAAACATTTATGACCGAATTTAATTAGAAAATTGAATTTAAGTTTTTTTCTGATGAGATTTCATTTTTCTGAACAGCTGATTGTAAAAACTTCAAAAATATTCCATTTCGTTTTTCTCATGTGTTTCGATTTTTTTCTGTTCCGACTACATCAGAAAAAAAATTTCTGATGAAAAAAAAAATTCTGATGTCATAAAAAACAGTGCGAAGCTGAATTGGCATTTAATTTCTGACACAAAATTTTTGGTTGCTATAAACACTCTTCAGAAAAATGTTTCAAGTTTTCACTGTTTCAATTTTTTCTGATGGATTTTTCTGATAGCTATAACCGGCGCCTTATTGAAAAGTTGTACTGAAAAGTTGTTGCTGTCTTTTCTCATTTAACGTAATTTATTAGGTACGTTCGTTTATCGCTGACCAATTTGATTTCTTATAGAACTAACTGTTTTCTTAATAGGTGAAGAAGTGAGGATGGCCTGACAATTCTACCAATGTGGTGCAAGGATTTTATAACATAACCGGGATGCCATTAGTTGCTGGAGCTGTTGATGGCACTTTAATACCAATTTATACCCCATCAGTAAACGAGCAGGCATTTGTTGACAGGAAAGGTCTTCTTCTTCTTCTTCTTAAGGTGGCGCTACAGTCCGGTGTGGACTTGGGCCTCAATCAACAGTCTCCGCCAGTCAGCTCGGTCCCTAGCTAGCTGTCTCCAGTTTTGCACTCCAAGTTGATTGAGGTCCTCTTCCACTTGTGTGCGCCACCTGAGTCGCGGTCTTCCTCTCCTGCGTCCCTCGGGAAACGTGTCGAAGGCTTTCCGGGCCGGAGCATTGGTGTCCATGCGCTCTAAATGACCGAGCCATCTGAGTCTCTGGACCTTGACCCTTCTGGCTAGGTTCACGTCGTTGTACAACCCGTAAAGTTCGCTGTTGTATCTTCTTCTCCATTCCCTATCAATGCACACGGGGCCAAAGATGACACGAAAAATTTTCCTCTCGAAACAGCCTAAGGCACATTCATCCGATTTTGTTATAGGGTCCATGCTTCTGCACCATACAGCAGGACAGGGATGATGAGGGTGTTGTACAGTTTTACCTTAGTTGCTCGAGAGAGGGCTTTTCCACTCAGTTGCTTTCTTAGCCCAAAGAAACAGCGATTAGCAAGAGTAATTCTTCGTCTTATCTCAGTGCTGGTGTTATTGTCCGTGTTGATAGCGGAGCCTAGGTAGACAAACTATTTAACTACCTCGAAGTTGTATGCGTCTATTGTGACGTTCTGTCCGAGCCGTCGATGTTGGGTGTCCTTACTCGAAGACAGCATGTACTTCGTTTTTCCCTCGTTTACCGCTAAACCCATTTTTGCCGCTTCTGTCTCAATTCTCACAAAGGCGCCATTGACATCAAACGGTGTTCTTCCCATTATATCAATATCGTCGGCGTACGCGAGAAGTTGAACAGATTTATAGAAGATAGTGCCTCTGGTGTTGACGGTGGAGTTTTGGACTATCTTCTCAAGAACGATGTTAAGGAAATCGCACGACAGTGCATCGCCTTGTCTGAATCCTTTTTTGACGTCGAATGATTCCGTAAGCTCATTGCCAACCTTGATAGAGCAGCGTGAGTTCTCCATCGTCATTTTGCACAAGCGAACGAGCTTGGCAGGGATGCTAAAGCTGTCATACGCGGCCTTAAAATCAATGAAGAGGTGGTGCGTATCGATTTGCAGTTCATAGGTTTTTTCCAGGATCTGCCGCAACGTGAAAATTCGGTCGATGGTAGACTTTCCTGGCCTGAAGCCACATTGATAAGGACCAATCAGATTGTTGACGAAAGGCTTCAGACGTTCACATATTACGGCAGAGAGGATCTTGTAGGCGATGTTAAGCAGACTGATTCCTCTGTAGTTGGCGCAGTTTAGAGGATCTCCCTTTTTCAAGATCGGGCAAACAATGCTGAGGTTCCATTCATCGGGCATGCATTCCTCCGACCATATCTTACATATGATTTGGTGCATGCTCCTATCTAGCTCGTCGCCTGCGGCTTTGAACAGCTCGGCAGCTAGACCATCTGCTCCAGCGGCTTTGTTGGTTTTCAGCCGTGATATTGCTGTTTTCACTTCTTCTAGGTCGGGTTCACGAAATTGTTGGCTTTCATCGTGTATGATAAAAAGCTCCTGTCTGACGGCGGGGTTCGTTTCGTCGTCGCCGTTATACAGTCTACAGAAGTGGTCTATCCAAATCCTCAGCAGACAGGAAAGGTCATCATTCACTAAACGTTATGGTTTTTGCTGGTCCTGATTATGGTTTTTATGCATTCAACAGCAGTTTTCTGGTTCGGTGCATAATAGCCGTGTCTTGCAGCTCTTTTTATAGTAGATGGAATAACGATGGGTGGCGTCCATTTCCAATTCCGGCTATCCGCTGAGAAAGTGGCTATTCAAACCAAATATCCCAAATGCAATAATTTTTTTCACACAGCGATTTGGGACTTACTGCCATAGTTAAAGTTAAAGTAGACAAAAAGACCTATCCATTGATATATATCATGTCGTTATTGGTTCCTAGGCCAAAATGCCGGTTCTCCTTTAGTATATTGAAAACTAGCTGACCCTGCAGACTTCGTACTGCCTCAATCGATAAATAAAAGCTCTAGGCTTTGGTATCCCGCTACTACTCTACCCGCTACCCTATACCCTCTACCCGTTAACCCAATACCCTCTACTCGCTACCCGCTTTGTGCTACCCTAGTATCCGCTATGATTGTCCCCCTTATTTGCTGGTTTTCACATTAGATTGGCCCAAAAATTTGATTTTACTCAGGCTATATCTAAAGTGAAAATTTTATAAAAATGCATTGAAGATTGAGCAGATATAGAGTCCCTACCGGCCTTACAAACTTAACAATACAGCTCAAATTATATGCAAGAACTTGATTTAAGGTCTTGAAGTTCTTCGTGCTCTCGCAGAGTTTTCCGAGTTCCCAATCAAAAATTTTCCATTTTTCCATTTGAAAATCAATGCACTTACAATTACATGCAATTTCCCTTTTGAAAACCAAAGAGTTTTCTGAGTTTTGCATCAAGAACTTTTTATTTTCCATTTGAAAACCCGTTTTTAAATCCCAGTTTTCCATTTGAAAACGAATGCACCTACAATAACATGCAATTTTACCTTTGAAAACCAATGAGTTTTCCGAGTTTTTCATCAAGAACTTTCTATTCTCCATTCGAAAAACCTTTTGAAATTTTCCAGTTTTCCATTTGGAAACCAATGCATCTACAATTACATGCAATTTCCCTTTTGAAAACCAAAGAGTTTTCTGAGTTTTTCATAAAGTACTTTCGATTCTTCAAGTACGTGGAATTTTTGGTTTGAAAACCAATGAATTTTCCGAGTTTTTCATCAAGAACTTTCTATTTTTCATTCGAAAACCCGTTTTTAAATCCCAGTTTTCCATTTGAAAACGAATGCACCTACAATAACATGCAATTTTACCTTTGAAATCCGTTTTGAAATCCCAGTTTTCCAATTGAAAACCAATGCACCTACAATAACATGCAGTTTTCCCTTTGAAAACCAATGAGTTTTCCGAGTTTTTCATCAAGAACTTTCTACTCTCAATCTCCATTCGAAAACCCATTTTGAAATTTTCCATTTGAAAATCAATACAATTACATGCAATTTTTCCTTTGAAAACCAATACATATTCATAATGCGAAATTTTCATGCACGTAGATTGTGGAAGCTTAAATCCATGCCTTTTTAAAATATCGTTGTTAAAATTTTCTTCTGCCCAGAAAATCGTGCCCAAGAATTCATGTGTAAACATTGTCTTGGTCCAAAAGCTTAAGTAGGAGTTCAGCCTTAAATATAATAAGGAAGAATGAAAAGGAAATGAAATGGTATGAGAATAGAGAGACATTTAAAAAAATTGATGTCGCCTGTCACTCTGTCAGTTTTCTGAATTTGAAAACAAAATTTCGGGTAAGTAAAATTAAAAATCAATGTTTTTTCCTATTAATAATTATTTCTTTTACTTTCAGAATATCCTACTGCACATTCAGTTCATGGAAGAACATTTGTGCATCATTTATAAAGTAGGACTTTTGTTTGTTTGTTAGTTTATCGACTACAAACATACAACCGACAAACAAACGAAAGTCTTACTTTATATATTAGTATACATAGATATAGATATGTTTGCTTTCATACTTTTAAGATGAATAGTTTCGAAGTTATTAAAGAAAGAAGACAAAAAAAATTGAAAAATTGTATACTCTACTCACGTTGAAATTACATTCGCCAACCCTGATTAGGACCAAGTTTCTTGCAGACAACCCTATATCTATATATATCTATATCTACGTGTTCGCAATAAATAAACGCTTCTATTGATATGTAATTTTTTCAATTGTCAAGCCGGTGAAGAAAACTGATTTTGATATACCCGCTTAAGCCTGACAACCCATAGTTTGTCCAGGCAAAGAATAGGCAACCCAACGCCTGCACATTCTATATGTTTGAAACTTTAAGTCAGGGTAAAAATTTTCTTATTACATATCATGATGTTACAGTTTTTGATAAAAAAATCGTTTTTTTTTTTAAATAATTAAAAATAGTCTGTCCAGGATTTTTTTAGGTAACCTATTTCTTAACATATTTTCTAATATACTAAATTTGTTTTAAAATATGTTTCATGTTATTATCAGCTCGGTGAAGGTCGGTACTCTCCAAAGTTCAAATCTCAAATCAAATTTGTTTACTTTCTTGCCGAACATACTGTAATTTTTCATATTTATATAGAATTCAAATCAAAGTTCTTATTGAACTGTTAATGTTTGTTGCTTTTTTTTTGCATTCTTATATCCAATAATGTACCGATATGTATGTACGTGCTGAGTGCTGATTGCAGTACAGTTTTCTTAATCACTCTTAAATAAACCGTCAGCCAGCCAACATCGAACAAAAGGTCTTTCATTTGGAAATTAAAACCACCAAATTTTTTGGTAGCGAAAACAAAATTTGAATGAAAAAAAAATCGAATGACGATTAGATATTAATTATTAGTATTCGAATGACGTTTATTAGTTCAAATATGCTGAGAATTTGATTTGTATGACAGCTCAACAGCAGCTGTTAAAAAAAGGTACGAAATTCATTGGAGGGATGAATATGATGAAGGGAGAACTTTAATTTAAAGTATTTTGTTGCTAATTTGTTGTTAATTTGTGCCGCAAAAATAGTTTTCGGAAGAAAGTGCGGTTACGTTTCTTCTTCTCTCATCTGAAAAATAATATGTATACGCCCGAGTGAACTTTCTGGTCTTTAATTCCAATATATTTGTAAAACCTCATAAAGATTTATTCAAACATGAACAAGAAGAAAGCATACCTTCTTTTTTATCTTCAACTGTAAAACAAAAAATATTACACAAAAAGTTTCAGATTTGTTAAATTTTAAATTTATACATATATTCACAGCATTTATTTAATTTATTGCACTGTTATTTTGCATAAACTAAGGCAGTCAGACAATTGAACTTCGGTCTTTTTTTCCGGTATAGTGTACAGAAGAGCAAATCACTCATGGATGGAGTTCGATGACCGCAAAGAAAAATCGACATTCGTCAATGAGAAAAAAAAAATTGTGCCTAGACTAATTGTGTACATAAACGAACCCCAATAAAATATGTGTTTGAGTTTTACAATGATATGATACTTCTTTATTCGACTAGCTGACCCGGTAAATGTTGTTTTTTTGGAAATACCTTTTCGGATATTGAAATTAATGTTTTATAGGAAAGTTCACTCGGGCGTATACTTACTATTTTTTCAGAAGAGAGAAGAAGAAACGTAACCGCGCTTTTTTCCGAAAGCTATTTGAGCAACAAAATTAATTTTTGCGGCACAAATTAGCAACAAAATACTAAATGCTTTTCGGTGCCGTCTTATGAAATGGTTCTGCTAGAGTAATATGCGTGAATATGATTTCAATATAGATGTTGATGTTTGGTATCGTATTTGCAACCAGAGCCTAATGCTTGAAGCTCTCGATGCAGGTAATTCTGAGCTATGCTCAAGACGTTCTCAATAAACGTAAGTTTGCAAACACATTTGGAAAAGCAAATTTTTAAAACAAAAACTCCCAGGTGATATCATGACATCATATCAAATGAACACAGCTGTCATTTTCGTTGGCGGGCGACTGCATTCTGTTCAGCTCTTTAATACACATTTTAACGCAATTCACACACGGCCTAAGTACAGTATATGGTTTCCTCATAGGGTTCGTGTGTATCCGCTGGTTCACTTAAGCGTGCTTATGAAATGTATGAGACCAGATTCAACTTAAGACCGACTTTATTCAATTGTGTAACAAATGCATTTCATAAACTTAAGGCTAAGGTAAGGATTGGTACAATTATTTAAGAGAGTGAGAGTTACCTTCTTCATACATATCATATTATAGTTCAGCCTATAACTTTGCCATTTAGTGTGAAAATTAATATCATTCAATTGGCCGCCTCGGGAGTTTTCTCAGCATGCGATTCTTTTGAAGTAATTTTAAACCACTTTTTCGCACATATCGGGCGGTATCTTGGCCAAAAATTGAGTAATGTTGGTTTTTAATGCGTCTAGCGTTCGGGGACAGATCGCATAAACACGGTATTTTGCGCAGCCCTGAAGGCAAAAAATCTAGCGGTGTCAAATCGCACGATCTTGGTGGCCAATAGACGTCGCCAAAACGTGATATTACGTGACCAAGAACCTTTTCACGCAATAGAGCCATAATTGGTCGTGTTGTTTGGCTTTTTGCTCCGTCTTGTTTGAACCACATATCGTCCAAGCTATGAATATGATCTTCAATCGCTGACTTAATAAAATCAGTTATCTTTATAAATGATGTTTGTTTAATTGGGCAGTTATCATTCCGTTTCAGTCATAACCGTTGGCCCATTGGCATCTTCGAAGAAATACGGACCAATGGCGCCCTTAGACCATATACTATAATAATAATATAATAAAAATACAATTAAAACCTGGCCAAAAAAAAAAAATCAAACAACCAAACAATATACACACTTAAAATCAAATTACAAGAAAAAGAGAATTAAATAACAGTTACCAGTTTTACATACAACATAAAACAACAAAAAAACATCAAAAACCATCATCAAAACCAACAACAACAATACAAACCAATTAATAGAAAAAAAAATAGAAAAAAAAGCACCGCCACTCAATCATAAAAAAAAACAAACAAAAAGTCCATCAAGCCTACGCAGCACATGTGAGTACCCTTCCTCCACTTTCCCTATCCTAACAGTTGCATGGCCTACCATATGCATCATACTGCAATGAGTTTTTTTTTTGCTCACGCAATGTATGTATGTATATGGTGAGTCGGCAACAACGGATGAATAGAGAAATTACAATTTGAATTCAGGGTCGGATCAATTCACGTCACCGTTAAGGCATAACACTAACGGGGGCGTTGCTTTGAAAAGATACCTTGTTTATTTTGTAGTTTTTCTTAGACTTTCGTCTGTTTTGGTTTTTATTGTTTTTATATTGCAATGACCAAAGACTTCAGAGTCGATTACTGTAATATTCGCGGGCTTCGAATTAATTTTCTGGCTGCATACATCCACACTGTATCCCACAGGCCAGCTGTTTTGGCGCTAAGCGAGACCCAAGTAGGTGAGAATTCCGATCCTACTGAATTTCTCATTCATGGGTATAGTTTAGTGCCATTATTCTTTCCCCACCATGGTCTCGCCGTTTACATTAGGGATGATGTAGCTTATCAGTCTTTGCCTCAATATGGACGTTGCTCCAATTCTTTTTTCAATTTTATTTGGTTTAAATTCTCTGTCAATAAGCACATCATTCACTACTGTTTCCTCTATCAAAGCCCAAACCTGGACAGAACTTCAACTTCTCGTGAATTTGACGCTCTGTCTGACTCCATACAAAGAATTGTATCCTTGTATCCTCACACTGAAATCGTTATTACGGGCGATTTCAATGTACACAATTCTTCGTGGCTTCTCCATTCGGGCCCGACAACACCCGAAGGAATGTGTGCCGAGATCTTTGCTGAGTTTAACCACCTTACTCAGCTCGTCACTGAGCCTACTCGAATATCGGACATTGATGGCCAAGCGGAAAATACTCTTGACTTGTTCCTTACGTCCGACCCTGATAAACACACTATCTGTGTATTACCACCTCTAGGCAGATCAGACCATAGTATTATATCTGCTAATTTCTCGTGTCAAACTAATCCAGTTAGAGAAAGAGCTCCGAAGAGAACCGTATGGCAATACGAGAAAGCCAACTGGGACGGTCTCAATAACTTTTTCCGGATCTTTAACTGGTCACTTAGCTTCCTCGATAGTGACGTAGACTCCAGCGCAGATATGATTACTAATGTGATTATTCTGGGAATGAAAACTTTTATCCCGAATAGGGTTAAAAGCATTAAACCCAAAGAAAAGTCATGGTTTGATTCAAGCTGTAAAGAGGTTATCAGGGAAAAAGAAGTAAAGTTCCGGTGTTTTAGAGCCAACCCAACTGAGGAAAACCGGAACAAGTTTAAACAAGCCAGGAAGGTCTGCAATGCCCATATTCGACGGACAAAGTTTTTGCATGACCAAAAATTAAGGCAAAAAATTCTGCAATGTCCCAAAGGCAGTAAAAATTTTTGGTCATTTGTAAAAAATATGAAGAATTCTTCTTCTTCCTCGGTCCCTACGCTCGTTGACAATGACACTCCAGTTGTTAGCTCTCTCGCGAAAGCTAACCTTTTTGCAAGGCAGTTCGCCTCCAACTCTTCGCTGCCAGAGAGTGTCATGACTCCTCCAGTTATTGAGCGCGTCAATGATTCCATGGGACAAATCTTCTTCCGCACTCGTGCTGTGGCGAAAGTCCTAAAAGATCTCAACATACATAAATCCGCTGGTCCGGATGGTATCCCCGCTATTATTCTGAAGAGGTGTTCTTCCACGCTGGCAAAACCCTTGCGTAAGCTTTTCCATCTATCCTATTCTTCTGGGCTCGTTCCGAGCAGTTGGAAAACAGCATTTGTCCAGCCAATTCCAAAAAAAGGCGATTCTTCTTCTCCCTCCAATTATCGTCCGATTGCACTTACGTCCCTTCTTTCTAAGGTCATGGAAACGCTGATAAACTATCAGCTCAAGAAATATCTCGAAGACCGAAAGCTTCTTAATGACCGGCAGTACGGCTTTCGCAGCAACAGGTCCACTGGTGATCTGATGGTTTATCTCACCGAACAGTGGAACAAATCTTTACATCGTTTTGGAGAAAGTAAGATTGTTGCACTTGATATTTCAAAGGCATTTGATAAAGTCTGGCATCTTGCTCTTTTATCGAAAATGCGTGCATTCGGTATTGATGAGTCCCTCCTTCGTTGGATTAGAAACTTTCTCTCGAACCGTTCTATACAAGTTGTATTGGACGGGTTCAAGTCTGAAACCCACAATAAAAATGCTGGTGTGCCCCAGGGCTCCGTTTTGTCTCCGACCCTCTTCCTCATTTTCATTAATGATCTCTTGTCTGTTACTTCTAATCCAATAAATTGTTTCGCTGACGATAGTACCCTTAGCTTTTCATATTCGTTTCCAGACTCACATCCTTCCTCTTCGGATGTGGAACTGCAACGGCAAAATATGATAAGCTCATTAAACTCTGACTTAAACAGCATTGTACAATGGGGAATACAAAATCGTGTAGAGTTTAATGCTTCGAAAACTCAATGCTGTCTTGTATCGTCGAAGCGAGATATACCCTCCTTGCCACTATCCATGAGTGGCACTTACATCAATGAGACAGAACATCTCGAGATTCTCGGTATGTGCATCACTGACCACCTCTTGTGGAACGAGCACATATGCGATGTCGCCAAAAATGCCGCAAGATGTTTAGGGTTCTTAAGGCGATGCAAGAAATTTTTTTCCCCTTCTGATCTGGCTACTATCTACAAAACCTACATACGTCCTAAGCTTGAGTACAATTCTCACGTCTGGGCTGGTGCTCCAGTGACGTACTTAAGTCTTCTGGACAGTATCCAAAAAAGAGCATTCAAAATGATTGGTGACAATACCATCGTTGAGTCATTTACATCTCTTGAACATCGGCGTAATGTCTCATGTCTCACCCTGTTTTACCGATACTTCAACGGTATATGCTCTAGTGAAATAGCCAGCTGCATTCCTCCCCTTAAGACATTCAACCGTAATACCCGCGCCTCCAGGAATGCCCATCAGTTCACCCTTGAGCCCAACTTCGGACGTACTGTTAAGTACAGAGAATCATTCTTTAGCCGTACTACGCGAATGTGGAACTCTCTTCCACACTCTGTCTTCCCCGGTCATTGTAATGTTCAGGAATTCAAAACCAATGTTCACCGACACCTCCTTTTACATCCTCTATCCTTTCCCTAATGCTCGCACTGTGCTCTTGGCATATAAAGGGTAATGAAAAAAGCCCTTGAGTGCGCGATTATTATAAAAAAAAAAAATACCAATCAGTCACTTTTGTTGGATGCAATGGCACCTCTTCGATCACTTAGATAACTCTGGAGAACCGAGCAAGTAGAATGACATACCGTCTGTCATCTCGAGATCGAAGGTTCTATAGATATGACCCTAGTAAAAAACTAGCGAGAGCCGCCCCACTATAAATAAATTTGCACGATTTCTTGAGTTAGACCAAGAATTAATAAATTCAGAAATTTGTGTGTGTCATACATTTACATCTTTTCAGCTTAGCATAATTCATTAAACTATGTGTTTTGTAACAATCAAATTAATATTTTTGTATTCTATTGCCGGAATCAGGGACAACACTTCCAGACTTAGATGTCTTACTAGCAAAATCTCCCCATTTCAGTTTTTCCGAGCTTCCAAAATTGCCATAAATCAGCATACTCAACATATATGCCACGGCCATTGAGTAAAACAAGTAATTCCATTGTTCTTTAGTTCCCTGAAACATCAAAAATGTCAAATTGATGAAAAAACTGTATGATAAGTCAAATTTCAACTTACCTCTGTGACAATGCTAGAAATGCCCAAGGGTGCCACTATGCCACTTAGAGTTGCAGCCGAATTTGAGATTCCGGTTAAAAGACCTGCAAACGCTGGCGCCATGTCAATGCAACTAACCCAATACGCTCCTGTAAACGAAACGTCAATCGAGAAGCCAACGATAAAGATAAGGAAAACAATCAACATTTGTTGCTCGCACGTTAGAAAAGTTATAACTAGAAAAGCCAGGGTTGTTACAAGATTTCCTGCGAAAAAAAAAATTTAAGGCATAAGGTACGAGGTACCTAACAAAGTAGTTTCCAAACCTCCGCAATAGACAACTCTCCGAAACACAGTCTGACTTAAATTTGATTTAGTGGAGACTTTGTTCACAAAAAGCATCACAAGTGCTCTTGAAGTTAGTGCACCAACATACAAAACTGATGAACAATATCCATTCTAGAGGAAAAGAGAAAGCGCCATTTTTAGTGGCTCATACAATTTTGCCAAACAATACGAACCTTACCTCCTTCAAGCTGAAATGCATAGCATCCCGTAGATATCGCGGCAAACACAAGTTGAGAACAATAAGTCCATAACTATGCAAAATGTGGGTAGCGATGAAGGCAAGAATTGGACAAGATGTGAACATTTCCTTCCATGGAATTCTGGGAACCTTAGCCATTTAAAATTAGTTTATATCCTTCGATTGAAGTTAATTTAAACTCACAATTTTGCTATCATCGCGACTCCCTCTTAGGAATTCGGTTTCTCTTGATGAAATCCAGGGATGTGCATCGGGACTACTGTGAATTAGCACAGTGCAAACTAGTCCCCAAATGAGAGAGATGCCACCTTTATTATGAAAAACAATGTGTGATTGGAAGTCCTCATATAGATTTTATAATTAAAGAGTTGATCAGAATGTATGGCCCTTTCCCAACGACAAAAATGACAGCTGACAAAGTTCACCTGTTATTTTCGTAGTCGAGCGACGGACGATGCATTCTGTTCAGCTCTTAATATTTTTACCGATGACATAAAAAACCATCATCCATCCTGAGTGACATAGGAAACTTGTAACTGGAAACACCAACAACGAACCTACGGAATACCCTCCATAAGCAAATGACATTAAGGCCGCTCTCTCGGTTGGATGACCCCAAACCGTGTAGAGTTGATAAATGCATGGCACAGCAAATCCCTGGGAAAAATAAGAAGAAAACAAATGTTAAACTTGGTTGGAGCGAACTTATTTCAATGACAAAGAGTACAAAACTAGCGAACACCGGTCATCGCTGCTTCAGGAAACATTTAGGTAAAAAAGGGTTACCTTGCACGAGCAGAGTAGATTTCATTATTTTGATCCAAGCAAGGTAGAAAACAAAATTTAAATGAAAACGAAAAGCTTGAATAGAAAGAAAGGAGCATCTTCGGTTTCTCAGCTCACACTAGACAATAGAGCATAGAGCTATCAAACAGCTAAGCAATTGACAAAGAGAAAAGAAAACAGAGCGTTCGATGTAAAACCAAACCCAGAGAAATTTTTCAGGTTTTTGACAGCTCCGTTCAGGGTAGTGACAAGCACCAGAGCGCAGCGCCCCGGGGCTTGTAACATCGAACGAACCTATCATCATCCTACCCAAAACCTTGTATTTTGAGCTGTCAGAAAAAGCAAATGTTCGGCATATTTGAAATAGAGTTTCCGTTTGGAGTCACATTACGTTAGGTACATTACGTAATAACGTGAATTGAATTCCTAAGGCTGAAGCGCTGAAATCTTAAACGTCAGGCAAAGTCAAAGCTAGGGCGTGTTTGTGTTTCAGACATTATTTGCAAGCTGCTTTCAACGATGTGACCGCCTTTACCTATTTTCGAAAGGATTCTTTTTTCTATAAAAGCTATAAGTCTTTCGGAAGGGCTACGGTCATGCCTCTTAGGGCAGAAAAAGGGAAAGATGAAAACGCTCAGGGGGAAAACTTTATAATTAAGATGGTTCCGTTTGTTCGCAGCAAATACTCTGCACTCTGTTTTCATGAGCTCAAAATACGAAAAACGTTTCACTTACTGCGAGAAATCCTTGTACGACTCGTGCAGCAACTGCAAGCCAATAATATGTCCTCGCCATCACTGGAATCAGGATAAAAATCAGCGCTTGACCAATAAATCCCGTAATAAGAAAAAGCTTTCCACCAAACTTATCGGCCAAACGGCCCGCTCCCGGCTGCACAACTAAATATCCATAGTAATAGCTACTCAGAAACACCCATTCCCAGTGTTTTGACCAAACAAGCTCTCCATTCTATGAAATCAAAGGGAAAAGAAAACACTGTATCATTCGACTGCTTCACCAAAAAACGGTTTAAATTCAAACTTGCTGGAATTTCATCTTCTAACTTGAGGGCATCCTCGTCGATTAAGCCAAACGAACAATTATCACGCAACCGAATTGCATCTTTCA
Source organism: Sphaerophoria taeniata (assembly GCA_943590905.1). NCBI lineage: Eukaryota > Metazoa > Arthropoda > Insecta > Diptera > Syrphidae > Sphaerophoria > Sphaerophoria taeniata. The sequence continues at coordinate 233,177,694 of OX016540.1, read as the reverse complement.
CTGAAGACTGATTCTGTAAATTTGAATTTTTATCATTCACTTCACTGTTGTGTTTAATCATACACAAAATTGCAAAATTTGGAGCATTGCTCATGCACAGCTGAGCTACCATAATAAAGAACACACATATCGTATAAACGAGACGCCAAGAAGGCCAAAGAGTCGGTATTGGCGTTTCCATCAAACAGAATTGACTGCGTTCGCCGTTTGCAGATCGCACAACAAGAGAGTCAAGAACGACTTAGAACTATTATTTGCCGACAACAAGTGTCAACACAAGTTAGACGCAAGCTTTTCCAATTGTAAAAATGACGCATGTCTAGCTCATTGAAAGACGATTAACTTCAGAACAAAATAAGTTATTCTTTCTGTTTGTAATTGATTGCTGGTAACTTAACTACAGAATGTTAAGAATGTGCGGTTTTGGTTTATTTTGGCACGTTCCGCTGTTCTTATTGTAAGTAAAAAAGTCAAATAAAATTGATTTACTGGTTTTGGGTTTCGCATGGAACTGAGAATTTTAGACAATGTAGTAAAGCAATGTGAGATTGAGATTCATAGTTTATCTTACATTTAGTGCTTTTGAAAATTGTTATCAAAGGCGCCGCATTTTTGAGGTTCTAGACGAGTTGTTTCAAAATGATTAGATTCATAAATATAGAGTATAAATTTCGTTCAGTCCTAAATACTAAAGACTTTCTTTTAAGAATCAATAACCAGCTCCCCGTTCATGCTCAATTTTAGCCTTAGAGCCAATTTATTGACTCTCCGTTAACTTTAAAGTCGACATTAAAAAAGGGAAATTTAAAATTAAACGCAAAAATGTTTTATTGAGTCTCTTTTAACGATTTTTTTGGCACTTGCTTTCATTAACTAATGGGACATTAAATCTAAAAGTGTTTTTAGTTAAAATGCAAAATTCGGCTTTTTAAGAGGGATATTTAGAACTAATGGAGCTTTTAAAAAAGGTTTCTATTTATTCACTCTCTGTTAGCGAAACATTTCAGCTTTCATTTCAAACTTATTATAATTGTTCGAAAGTCTCTTCGTGAGTAGAAGTAGTTTAGAATATTTTTTTTGGATTTGAGTGAAAATCCTTCAGTAACAGAAAGTAGACAATACAGAATGATGGCAAGATTGGATATGGGATAGTAAAGATTTTTTTCCAAAGATTTCGGTTAGTGAAAACCTGTGTGGTGAGAGTAATTGGGATCATTCTAATGGGGTTTTTATTTGGCAATCTGGAATCTAAAAAATGCATTCTGATTTAAAAACCAGAAGAAAATTGTCTTCTTTTCAGAATCAGAAACACCGATTGCGTTGTTTTTATGCTCTTGGGTCTATGCAAATTTGTATTGCCTATTTTGCTGGTGTTAGCACTTCGTCAATAATCCTCAAATATCTAATTATTTGTAATACCCAAAGTTTCTTGGGCCATTGCTAAAAATCGATTTAGCTAGATTAATTCGCACACCTGAAACTGTTTTCGAAATGACTGCAGCTTAGTGGAGAGTTGAGATCTTGGCAGTGAAAAACGCTGCTAAACATATATCCATGATGGCGATATCACACGCGGACATCACTTTTTTCATTGATAGCCAAGCAGCAATAAGAGCTCTCTCTGCCACCCAAATCAAGTCGAAGATTGTTTCTTGCTGTCGCGAAGAGCTAAAGGTTCTTGGCACACAGCATAACGTAAGACTCTGCTAGGTTCCTGGCCACAGTCATGTACCAGGCAAAGAAAAGGCAGATGAACTTGCAATAGAAGGCTCTACACTGGAACCCTCTCTCATAGACCATCATATAGGAATCCCGTTATGTGAACTGAAACATAACATCCATCAGTAAGATCACCATTCAAAAATCCAACAACACATGGAATCTCCTAGAAACCTGTGTTAACACCAGGAAGCTATGGCCTAGATACGATAGAGATCCGATTGGATTTTATCTCTTAATAAACCCTCCCTAAGATCCCTTATCGGCATTATTACAGGACACAACCTACTCGGCTACCATAAGAAGAAGATGGGGCTCAGTACGGATGACCTTTGTAGAGGCTGTGGTGATGAGAATGAGCACGAAGACACTGCTCATTTTCTCTGCCACTGTCCTTCACTCTGTCTTACTAGGAAGAAAACTCTAGGCAACTTCTTCTTCAATGAACTAGAGGAACTATCAGAACTGCCAGGCAAAAGCTTACTAAACTTTGCCAAGACCTCTAAATGGTTAAACGAACCACATGATTCAGGGTACCACAATGGATCTATATTGATCTAAGTGTGATGGTAACAACATCAACTATCAGCCCGCTAAACCTAACCTAACCTAACCTAGTGGAGAGTATTTCTTGAACCATCGGAGCTATTGACTACACTTACGTCAAAGTCCAGTATGCAGGTGGGCTTAGAATTTAAGATACAGAAAAGGATGGTACTATTTTAACGTGCGTCCGATGCATCACACGACCAAACTATTTTCAATTATTAACAGCTTAAAATGCAACTAGAACGCGTTAAATGCGAAGAGTTCATTCTTGTCTCCAACCTTAAAGCTAGTCGTTTCAATTCACATTTCATTTTTTGTTCACTTCAAATCGAAGTACATAACATTAAAATAATTCTTCAAACTATTTTGACATTTCACTTTAAATTTTTCAAAAACAAGAAAAAATCCTTGGGATATTTTTAAAAGGCTGTCATATTTAAAAGCATCATTAGAAACCGGGTTTTCAACTAAAAGGGGTTGAATAAAAAGAAAGGAGAATGGGCATTCTGGCCTACGAACCAATAACAACATGCTATATATCAATGGAAAGGTTTTTTTGTCTACTTCAACTTTTATTATTGTGCAATAACTTTTTCTCCACAGTGATTTCTGACTTCTTGCCAAAACAAAAGTTAAAGTACACAAAAAAACCTTTCAATTGATATACATCATGTCGTTATTGGTTCAAAGGTCAAGGTGAAAACAAGAAATCACTTATTACTTGTGAATGACTTTATTGTGCAATAACTTTTTCCACACAGCGATTTGAGACTTACTGCCATAGTGAAAGTTAAAGAAGACAAAAAAAAACCTTTCCATTGATATACATATAGCATGTTGTTATTGGTTCGTAGGCCAGCTTCCATACATTTTTGCCCGTTCTCCTTTTAACTGAGGCATCGAAATGGAGGCAATAATTAAAAGCGGTTTTAGCTAACAGCGTATTATAGCTAATTTAATTGAGTGTCAATAAATTGGCCCTTAGATACATAAGTTTCCCAGTGATCGCTGGGCTTCACATTTATCCTCTAAGCCAGCCTTTGTACCTACACTACGAGAGGTTTCCGTTTCCGATGCTCTTAATATGTCAAAGATATACTACGAGTATGAGGTCGGTAGAGTTGGAGGTATAAACATATTTAGTTATATAGGGGAGACGGCAGAGTGGGTATGTTTGGGACACAGGAGAAATGCAAATGGGACACAGGCATTTTCTTAATTCCTACAATTTTTTTTTCTCTTTCCTTGTATGACAGGACAGAATCTGTCTGTCTTCAGTCTGTCCCCATCCCTCAACAAAACTATTTTTTTAATGGTTTGTAATTTAAATAAGAAATTTTGTTTGTTTTATTCAGAATGCCAAGAGTTTGGAAGCGAAAAACTACCCGGGAAAGGGCCACTGAAACTCAAATTCAATTGGCCATAGAGGAAGTGAGCAAAGGAGCCTCTATATCTATACGTTCAGTGGCTCAAGGATATAACATTTCTTAATCCACATTATCTCGTCACGTTAAAGCTGCTAAACTAAACAATACTGAAGAGTATAAAAATTCTGCGAACACAAGACCTAGATATTTTGTAACCTCGTCGAAAATGCATTATCGCTTTACAACAGCACAAGCACGGGTCTTAGCGTTTCAATATGCTGAAGCCTGTAAAATAACTGTTCCAGAAAAATGGAACCACAATAAAGCTGCAGGCAAGGAGTGGCTTCATGGATTTTTTCGCAGGCATCCAGACCTCTTCTAAGAACACCTGAAGCGACGAGCTTGTCACGATACACCAGCTTCAACAAAACAAATGTGGAAAAGTTTTATATAGCAACCTATTCGAAGTCTATGCAAGGCATTCATTTTGCTCAGACCGCATTTGGAATTGCGATGAAACGGGGCTGACAACTGTACATAACCCTCAGAAAGTGATTTCATCCAGGAGAGTGAAGCAAGTTGGGCAGGTAACTTCTGCAGAACGTGGTCACCTTGTCACCATGTGTGGATTTATCAGTGCATGTGGAAATACGATTCCCCTTGCATTTATATTTCCACGCAAATTTTTTAAAGATGCTATGATGAAAAATGGACCAGCAGGCAGCTTTAGGACTTGCACAACCCTCAGGATGGATGAATAGTGAATGCTTTTTGAAGGTAAGTTTATACTTTTTAACAATTATGGAGAATCTTAAAAAGATTGTGTTAGGTTTTTCAACATTTGATTATGCATGTAAGATGCTCACAAGATGATCCAGTCGTCCTCCTTTTTGACAACCACGAAAGCCATATTCAAATTGAATTGATTGAAGAAGCAAGAAAGAAAGGAGTTTTCGTGATAACCTTCCCTCCTCAAGCCATCGAATCTAACCTTTGGATGTCTCAGTTTACGGCCCATTCAAATGTCGATACAATCAAGCTTGTTCCGAGTGGATGGTTACAAATCCAGGAAAAACCTTGACAATATATGATGTTGCTGGCCTCGCCAACCGGGCATTTGAAATATTATTTTGCAAACAGAACATCATAAGCGGCTTTCATAAAAGTGGAATATGGCCCCTAAATACGAACAATTTTACAGAAGACGACTTTTTAATGTCCAGTGTTACGGATCATACGGACCCTAATATGGAAGGAAACACCCAAATAGCGCTTGAGTCTGATCCTGCTGTGCCATGTGAAATTCCACTTACATCTATATCTTTACGGGTGGATGGTATCAGGGAAGTTGACGCAGAACCAGAAGACTCCACTTATTTAAATGATAATATGCCTTCAACAGCCAGATCATTCACGGGCGTGGACATATGCCCCGCTAACTCAAACACGTCAGCGTAGTCCCTGAGGCCTGAGGACATTCAACCATATCCTAAAGTAAAACCACGTTCTGTTGTCAGAAAGGGAAGGAAGCCAAGTAAAACACGAATCTTAACAGATACTCCCGAAATAAAATGAGCTTCAAGATATACAACAAAATAAGACCTCAGCAGTCAAACGGGTAAAGAAAAATTTGTCACCGCCAAGGCCTTAAAAAGAAAAACGAATTCGTTTGCCAAGTACATCATCTGAATCAGAGGAATATGTCTTAAAAGACCCATCTGATGACGAGAATTCGTCGTCGTAAAATTTGCCACCTCGAGGACGTTAACACACTTTGTTTTAAGACGCGATATTGGCAGAACCGTTTACGTTTACAAGTTCAGTTTCTTTATTTCACTTATTTTTAACATCGTATTAACAGAAATAACAAAAAGAAAAAAAAATCAAAGCAGGGTTGCAATTATAATCATTTGCTTTAATTCTAATGTTTCCATTGTCATATAATTATTATATTTAAGGATTCCATCGTCACTCCCATATTCAAGAAAGGTGACCGCACTGATCCTGCAAATTATAGAGGAATAGGGTGCTTTCATAAATGCATGGTTGCTTTGTTTACATGCGATCATTTGCAATCATATTAACGTCACACAAAATACTTGCGCATGTATTTTACGCTGCAATTATGAACACTTTTTTATGATTTGCGTCATATGTCAAAAGACACCTTGGAAAATCGTTTTTACTATATACCTGTCTCTTTTATTGAGAAAGAAATGCAGATTGCATGTGAGATTTTATAGTTGCACATTTGCGCTGCAAATATTTGCATTTTGCTTTTATGAACATCTGACATTTATCATTTGCATTTATGAAAGTTATGCATTCGTCAGACTTTCGCAACCATGCATTTATGAAAGCACCCATATCCTTGCTGAACACTTCAATGAAAAATTCTGACAAGGCTTCTATACAAAAGACTCTACGGTTGGGTTCAAGCAAATCATCTCCTTGGTGAGTCTCAAGCCGGGTTCCGCAAGAACTACTCCACGATAGACCAAATCTACTCACTCAAATTCATTGCGGACATCTTCATTAAAGATAAAAAGAAGTTGTATGCCTTCTTTATAGATTTTAAAGCTGCCTTCGACACCATCGACAGAAAAGCTCTAATGCTTAAACTTTACAACAAAGGTGTTTCAACCAAATTTGGACGCATTTTGGAAAAATTTTATGAATCTACAACATCTGCAATCTCTTTCAACAACGATGTAGCGGAATCATACGAAGTGGAAGTAGGAGTAAGACAATGTTGCAACTTAAGCCCTCTTTTGTTTGCACTCTTCATAGACGACATGGAGGAGGATCTACAGGGTGGAGCAAAAGTTACAGCAGATCTTCTTGTGAAATCCTTAAAATTCGCCGATGACATTGTTATATTTGCTGAAATGCCTGAAAGTCTCCAGTTGATGATAAACAGAATAGCTGCATACTGCTACAAATGGAGGCTTCAGGTAAACCTTAGCAAATCCAAGGTTATGATCTTTCGTAACGGTGGAGGTCCAAACTGTCGCAATGAAAAGTGGAGATTTGATAGCAAGGAAATATAAAGAAATCTGAATCTGAGAAACCACATTGTGGAGAAACTAGCCAAATCAAATAATGCACTAAATTCAACTGGAAGTCCATTATGCACAAGAAAGACGTTCATTTCAATTCAAAGTTCCGAATTTTTGAAACAACGGCGAAGGCAATTATGTGCTACGCCGCACAAGTATGGGGTCACAAAGAATTCAGTGAGGTGGAACATCTTTTGAGATATTTTCTAAAGAGAACTTTGACGCTTCCAAACAGTACTCCAAATCACATTCTCATGCTCGAGACGGGTCTTCCTCCTCTATTCATTTCGACACTTAAAATGCAAGTAGACTACATAATAAAGACGTTAACCATGAACGAGAACAGGCTGCCCAAAAAATTAACTATGGTCATTTTAAGAAGGAAGTCATCTTGGTTCGAGAGCTGGAGTAGCTTAGCTACTCTTTGTGACCGTCAGCTAACTTTTAACGAAAATAGGCCAGATCAATGGAAAGCTGAACTTTATGATCTCATAAGTGCAGTTGATGTGAAGAAAAGAGAGGAATTCATTACAAAAGCTAGAGAGTCGACAAGCAGACGTATTTACGCAATGCTCGATTACAATCTTGCAACCAGAAGTTATTTCAAGGAAGAGTACTCATCCGACCTCATGTCACTGGTTTTAAAAACAAGAGGAGAGTTGCTGCCACTTAACCTTATGCCGCATAGAGAAGAAAAGAACACTCGGAAATCTGCAATCTGTGCAACCAAGGAGAAAGGGAAAACATCCACCACTTCCTTTGCAGATGCCCAATCTTAATGGAATCTCGGAGGAGTGTTTTCGGGAAGAGTTTACTGAGTGAAGATGAAATAATAACCATTCTGAATGGAGCTGATTGGAAAGTCCTGTTTCAATTTGTCAAGCTTGCTCTTTCATACAGAAAAAAATTAAAGATGAACTTTTTTAAATAAAAAAAAAAATTACTTAAAATCTACTTTAAAGTTTATATTGTCAACTGGCAGACGGCTTTGGCCATGCTCTAAAAATGTTAGTTTATTATTGTATATATATATAATCTGTATAAGACTAAAAGAAAAATAAAACATTTGTTAATCTAATCTAAAATCTATAATTATTTGAAATTGAAGTTGTTAATTGATACAAAAAATTTAATGTGCGGTTATAACTTTCTAGAAATACCATTACAAAACAAAGCAAAACAGATAAAGAACAGGCTTTATGACGACAATTATCTAAAATATGGTTTCACAGTTTTCAATAACAAACCTCAATCTGCAATTTACAGAGTTGTTGAGAGTATGAAATCGGAAAAACTTATGAGGCATCTTAAAACAAAACATCCCAAAGAGGTTGAAAAATCTTTGGAGTTTTTGGATCGAAAATTCTGTTTTGCAGGTAAGTTTTTTTTTCGATTTTGATCTTTTTTATGATAGAATATGTATAGATGCATTATTAATGCATCGCTGTGTTATATGAATTCGAGGTAACGTTTTTAATAAATTTTGTTTTGAAATTCGATCTGCTCGTAGTTTTCAACAACCAACCAGTAAAAGGCTTTGTTGGCTAGTTATCAGGTTGGATAATGAAAATCAAATCTAATTATCCCCCAACGAAGGAGTGTTCCCTTCAAGGCACTCCCAACGAGCGACGGCGACGCGACGGCAGCGAATGAATTTCTTTTTTGGAAAGAAAGGTTACGTCTTCAGTTCCAGTTAGGCCGAATTACTTGGTGAACACCTTTACGGGCTAATTCGACTTATTTGAAGCCCAGGACGTAAAAGGAGCGGCTGTTGCACTTGGAGTCACATCAAGTGCCTGGAAATCCAGGTTGGGGGTTGTTCGTCGGGGTGACTTCTCGACTACATAGAATTACATTGAGTTGCGAAGTAACAACAGGTTCGAAAACAGACGGATACACTGAATAAGACCCAAGCAAATGTTTTAAGGACAACGAATTTCGGATATGCACGTGGAATGTTAGGTCCGTTAATAGACAGCGTGTTGCAAGATAATAAGCGGAGACCCTCAACTGCTACAAAGCAGACATTACCGCTATCCAGGAAATGCGATGGGATGGACCGGGCATAATGAGGATGAAAAACTGCGACATCTACTACGGTAGTTGTTACCGAGAGCAACAACAGCGGCTCTTTGGATGTGGATTCGTCGTGGGAAGCAGACTCAGGCAAAAAGTCTTGAGATTCAAATGTGTAAGCGAATGCATCATGACAATCCGAATCAAGGCTTAATTCGGCAACATTAGCCTAACATACGCACATGCCCCCACAGAAGAGAAAAAGGACGACACCAAAGACGAGTTATACGAGCTCCTCAACAAAACATATGAGCCATGGTAGTGCTACGAATATCCCGCCAACGACAAAAACAAGGAAATGCTGCTGCTGCTCGACGTCGCAGGGCTACAAAAGTAAGAGATCGCCTGATTCTTCTCTGATCGAGTATCGAGGCCCAGTGGAAACATTGTCAGAAAGCTGCTAGAGATGCTGCCTCACACAGCCACCAAAGCGAAATCCCTGGTTTGACGATGAATTTAGGCAGGCGCATGCAGCCAAGCAAGAGGCATACAGAGAGGTGCTGCATAGAAGAACAAAAGCTGCCCGTGAGCAGAGAAGGAGACAGGAACACTTGCTTCGCAGAAGGAAAAAGAAGGAGCCAACATCAGAAGGTTAAGGTAAAATAGCTGCCTCAAGGTGATTGAGCAAGAACCGATGCCTGCAGGGAACATCATAGTAGAATCGCAGTCGGTGCTGGAAAGACAACTTCTGTAAACTGTATAATGGCGATGACGAACAGAATCTCGCTATCTGGCAGGAACCATTCATTGGACAAAACGATACCAAAAAATTCCGTGAACCCGACCTAGACGAAGTGAAATCGGCAAAATCACGGCTGAAATCAAATAAAGCCGATGGAACAGATGGTTTAGCTGCCGAGCTGTTCAAAGCAGCAGGCGACGATCTAGATAGGAGCATGCACCAAATCATCTGTAAGATATGGTCGGAAGAATGTATGTCCGATGAATGGAACCTCAGCATTGTTTGCCCAATCCTGAAAAAGGGAGATCCTCTAAACTGCGCAAACTTTAGAAGAATCAGCCTACTTAACATCACCTACAAGATCCTCGCTGCCGTAAAATGGGAACGTCTGAAGAGTTTCGTCAACAATCTGATTGGTCCTTATCAATGTGGCTTCAGACCAGGAAAGTCAACCATAGACCAAATTTTCATTTAACTGCAGATCCTTGAAAAAACCTATGAACTCCAAATCGATACCCACCAGCTTTGTATCAGCATCTACAGAGACGACCTGAATAAAGCTATGTCTAGTTTTGGCATCCCTGCCAAGCGCGTTCGCTTGTACAAAGTGAAGAAGTCACAAGCTTAAGGAATCATTCTTGAGAAGATAGAGCAAAACTCTAACGTCAACACCAGAGGAACTATCTTCCAAAAGGCTGTCCAACTTCTCGCATTCGCCGATGATATTGATATAAGGGAAGAACACAGCGTGATATCGGTAGTGCCTTTGTGAAAATTGAGACAACAGCGGCAAAATGGGTTTAGCTTAGCGGTAAGTGAGGGCAAAACAAAGTATATACTGTCTTCGAGGTAGGACAGCCAACACCGAAGGCTCGGACAAAACGTTACAATAGATGTATATCTCGCTGTTCCCTTGGGCTAAGAAAACAATTGAGTGGGAAGGTAAACCGGGATCCGGCCAGTAAAGCCTTAGACACTATGCCCGAGTGACGAAGAGACGCCGAAGACTGCGACTCAGGTGGCGCACCCAAGCGGAACATGAACTCAATGAACTTGGAGTACAAAGCTGAAGTTGCTAGCCAATAACCAAGCTGGCTTGAGGAGACTGTTGGCGAAACCCATGTTCACAACCGACTGTTGCGCCACCTTAAGTAAGTAAGTAAGAACTCTTTTCGTCCAAATGTCGCTCGAACTTCATAATCTCTCGAGTTCAACTCTTCAGGAATTGCATTTAAAGACAAAATTAAAGTTTTTAAGCTCAAATTATGTAATTCACCTTGCTGCTTATACGACTTTTGGAATGTTTAGTGGGTATTTCCTTACCAAACTTAATCGACAAGAAGAGCATTTATGCAATTCTTGCATTAATCGAGATTATGACAATCAATCTGCATGTCCTCAAAACAATTGTTTCCTTTTTAAGGTTAGATAGCCGGCAACATCTACTGGACGCATAGGGCAGAATATTTACATCCAACAGATGGAAATGTTGTCATTTCCTGTGCTAATATTCAAATAATAATAACCTGCAATTGGAGTTTGATTAGCCTTTATTACCACCTCTGACACAGCAAAAACAATGTCCTTATCCGCAATAAAACTTGAACCTAGAATTTACACACGGAAATAAACATTGAAACTTTCGCTTTTGTAGTGTTTTTGATGAATGGACTAGGCCAATGTGGTATGAGTGGAGTACATAGCGTGTTTGATACGACTTTCGACTTGCTGTAGCTGTTGTCATTATTACTTGAGTTATACACATTTTAACTTAATTGCATTCTTAAAATAGCTGAAATGACAATACATTTTTCATAAGCACAAAACGCAATAACTTTCGTCGTATTAACATTATATTGCATAAATATAGGAGCAAAATGAACACATATGGCGCACATCGTATGTGACGAAATGAATCAACCTGGAATTCCCGAGTCAGCATTTTGTTTTTTGTAGAAAAAAGAGCGATGATGACAATTCGGAATTTGTTATCGCAGTCCATATGCTATTGGGAGTTTTTTTTTAGGTTATATTGTCAAACAATGTTGGTATTTGGTTTTCTTGTGAAAACAAGTCATTAAAATACACGATCTAGAAATAGATTTTACGCACAACGCACATAACAACTTACCGTAGCACGATTGCCCAAGTCACGTTGAGATGTTAGGAGATCGACATCTGAACTTTTTTTTTATTTTTTTAGCAACCCTGAAATAAGCCGGACTTACCCTTTATTGAAATGAAACACACAAATTTAAGGATACTCGAAATTATGAGAATCAAGGAGAACGAATTAAATTAATTATCCGTTCTTATTTTTCTATTCTGGAAGAGTAGACGCTGTTTTTTTCCATTTCAGTCAAATTAAAATTAAAAAATAAGTAAAGTAAAGACAGCTCTTGAAGAACCAAGGCCTAAGTGCCTTACACTCATCAACAATTCGCTGAGTGCGTGTGAAGAATTGAGGGGACCTTTGACGCCCTTTCCGAACGGCAAAGTTGAGAAGAACTTTTCATGACAGATTGATACGCTCGGAAGTTTTGTCCGTTCTTCGCAAGGGGCAGTACACGTGAAAGGTGAAATATAAACTTTATGGGCACGAGAAGGATTCGAAGCCACAACGTTCTGCGTAGCAGCCAAGGCACATAACCACTACGCCACGGATGTATCAGCCAAATTAAAACGCGTTTTTAAGGACAACAAATAATTCCAAAATGTAGTAAGTCCAGCAAGGAAAAATTGCGACGAATCGGGGCTTCTGGCATGTCAGGAAGCATCGCTATCCGCTTGCACGGATGGAGCAGCGAGAGTTCTCCATTGTCATCCTGCTCAGACGAATGAGCTTGCTAAAACTGGAACTGGCCTTATATAGTTCTTTTCTTCTCCTTTCTTCAGGATCGGGCAAACAATACTGAGGTTTCATTCATCGGGTTTACTCTCTTCCAACCATATTATGCAGATGAGTTAGTGCATGGTCCTTTCCAAATCATTGGCCGCCTTGAAGAGTTCGGCAGTGATGCCGTCAGCTACCGCGGCTTTGTTGGTTTAAAGCTATGATAGTGCCTGCCTGCATTATTCACCAAACCGGGGTTTCGTTTTATTTGCCATGTGAAACCCAACAAACTAGAGGCAGCATCCCGAATGGCTTTCTTGCAGTTCTGCCACTGGTTCTCAATACTCGATGCTGGCTGTAGCGGACTTCTAATGAAGTTACTTGACACTCCCTCACCTCGAGTTCCCACCTTATAGTGGTGTGCAACAACGGGCTTGGAAGACGGTAAGATGGTCTCGAAGAAGATGAATATGGAGGTTACTTGTGAAAGCAGCACAAGGGGCCATGTCACCGAATGCAGCTCTGGCATAACCCCTTCACCTTCGTCAAGCAGCAGTGTCATGGACGTTACGACAGAGAATACTAGGACAACAAAAACGGCGATCGAGAAAAAGACTTCCAAAACTCTCACCGAAGACTGAATCCTTAAGAGGAGAATACGCAACACTGAACGGATAATTCGACGACTATCTAATAAATATCCGGATTCCTTAACAGCAAGGGATAGGATAGTGCTTGAAAACACTATATGTAATCTAAAGACTCTTACTTACTTACTTAAGGTGGCGCTACAGTCCGTTGTGGACTTGGGCCTCAATCAACAGTCTCCGCCAGCCAGCTCGGTCCCTAGCTAGCTGTCTCCAGTTTTGCACTCCAAGTTGATTGAGGTCCTCTTCCACTTGTGTGCGCCACCTGAGTCGCGGTCTTCCTCTCCTTCTGCGTCCGTCGGGAATAGTGTCGAAGACTTTCCGGGCCGGAGCATTGGTGTCCATGCGCTCTAAATGACCGAGCCATCTGAGTCTCTGGACCTTGACCCTTCTGGCTAAGTTCACGTCGTTGTACAACCCGTAAAGTTCGCTGTTGTATCTCCTTCTCCATTCCCCATCAACACACACGGGGCCAAAGATGACCCGAAGAATTTTCCTCTCGAAACAGCCTAAGGCACATTCATCCGATTTTGTTAGGGTCCATGCTTCTGCACCATACAGCAGGACAGGGATGATGAGGGTGTTGTACAGTTTAACCTTAGTTGCTCGAGAGAGGGCTTTTCCACTCAGTTGCTTTCTTAGCCCAAAGAAACAGCGATTAGCAAGAGTAATTCTTCGTCTTATCTCAGCGCTGGTGTTATTGTCCGTGTTGATAGCGGAGCCTAGGTAGACAAACTCCTTAACTACCTCGAAGTTGTATGCGTCTATTGTGACGTTCTGTCCGAGCCGTCGATGTTGGGTGTCCTTACTCGAAGACAGCATGTACTTCGTTTCGTCTAAAGACTCTGACTCTGACAATAACGAACAAAAACAAAAACAATGGGACTAAGAACCTGATGAAGGAGAGTCGATGTTGGCCCCTCGGAGGTGTCGGACATCAATGATGTTTGTAGTGTCCTGCGTCGATCGCAATATGATCAATCTGGTAGACAGTTTATTGGTCAAGAGACCAAGTTCCCTTGTGGATATTGAGATGTAGAAACGCGTTCTTGCTACTTCTATGTTACGCCCTCTGCAAAATTGATTAGCCTGAATCTATTATCGGAAAGTTTTTCGTGCAGCCTGTATTTTCTGACTATTCCACCAAAGATGTCTTCTTTTCCTAGCTTGGCGTTAAAATTGTCTAATACGATTTCCACGTCGAAACTAGGGCACTGCCCGTCGTATGTCTTGTCGAGGAGCTCTTAGAATTTGTCTTTGGAACGCATATTCAGCTTATGTAGCTGAATTTAGAATTGATGCTGATTGTCGCGAGGCGCTCGTTGAAAACTCTAAGGCTTAGGCTCGCGTCCAACAATGAAGTCTCATCCAAATAGACGCTGTTTGGTCTTCACGGTAACAGTCGCCGTAGTAGATATGTATGTCATTTTTTCATCCTCCTTTTGCCTGGCCCATCACATCGCATTTCCTGGATGGCAGTTGTATCGGCTTTATAACGGTCTAGGGCCTCCGCTAATTGCTTGGCTGCACGTGGTCTGTATAAAGGGACCTAACATTCGACGTTCAGATCCGAATCTCGTTGTCCTTATTTCGTTTGTTTACTGACACATCTATCCGTATTCGAGGCTTGTTGTGCTTTGCAACATCTTTCTTTACGTGATTGGAAAGTAACCCTTAATAACCACCCTCAAACCTAGAGGGCTAGGTCCTTTTTTTAAGTTCAACCTGACTGCAACTATAAAAAGTAGACGTCATCGTTGACTCCATTTAGGGAATTTTTCCGCTAGCACCAGAAGTGCTTCAGTCAAGAACATTCTGGTTTTTCCGTTCAACATCTTATCGAAGGGTATGTACCAGAGATTAAAATGAGTATGTTTGAACAGTTCGAACACATCAAAATTTTTCTTGTGTGCTTGTTCATACTCGTTCGATTGCAACCCTTATTTATGAATAATTTGACTCATAAATAAAAAGGCTTGTAAGTCAAACCAAGCAAGCAGAGGAAACTCGTAAATATTTTTCGTTTTCGATCATTTCAAGTCAAATTGATTCACAAGCAATTCGCTTGCTTGTACTTACTCAAACATGTTTGAGTTTTCGGGTAAAATTGATTGGATGTTTCAATTTTTTTTCTCTACAAAGAAAAAAAAGAAAGATGCAGGCTTTGTATGGGTTGTAATTTAACGAATGGAAATATTAATAAATGAGTTAGGTGGCTGGATTTGCATTCATAAATATAATAATCCGCACTGGAAACATAATTTTTCACATTAATTAAAGAAAGGATTTATTAATGAATGCATACTATACCTCAATGTGGGTTAGGTTTGTATACCTAAATAGAAAATAGTGATTGACGAAGACTATGTCGTGGGACAACCTGCTTCCGGTTGGTAGAGAATGCAGTTTTGTTAAGATATTTTAAATATTGTTAATCTTTTTATAACATATCTGACCTTCCTATAACCAAGCTACCTACTACTTTCTGGATAATATGTAATCCTTTTCTAGGGTGGGATGTTGGCTTTTTGTTATTAGAGTAATAAAACAAAAAATAGGTATGAATGAACATTTTGAGGTCAAGCTATGAATGAATTAGTTTCAGTAATAATTTTTGGTTTTTTCGCATCTTTTTTTTATAAAAAAAGGGTTTTTTTGTTTCAATGAGTACATTTTTAAATACTAAGAAAATGAAATCATGAAATAAAACTTTGAATATTATATATGTTACAAACGTTTCTTTTTAATCAAAATATGTAGATTTCCTTATTTCTATTTTGTTCGAAATTTTTTACATTGATTTCACTCAGCACACAAATCTCAAAGAAACCAAGCATTATTTTTTCGATTTACTTACAAGCGCCATGAATAATGGAGTGGTGATTGTAAGCGATTTTACTTTCAATCAGTAAACTTGTTTGAAGATATTACGAATCCATAATCATTAATTTTTTTGCTGGAGAAAATTCAACTGACAACGCGGATTCATTTGCTCATGAAATCCTAATGTATATTGAAAATTTGAAACCCATACACAAGGTCCTGTTTATATTTTACAATGGTGTTTCGATCACAAAAAATCAAAATATGTGGATTTATTTATTTCTATTCGTACCTATCTATTTTATTCGACACAGCGATACAAAAATTTGAGAATGAAACAAATCAACGATTAAAATAAACCTCCTTGCCATAGATTACCTACATTTCCACACAGCACACAAATCTCAAACAAACCAAACAATATTTTTCGATTTACTTACAAGCGCCATGAATAATTGAGTGGTGATTGCAAGCGATCTTACTTTCAACCAAAAAAACTCGTTTGAACTCGTTTGAAATGAGGGATGATTTGTAAATAATTTTACTCATAAATAAAAAGACTCGAAATTACTTGCTTGTGCGTTGACTCAGTTTGTTCAAACTCGTTTTTTTTGAGTAAATACCCGAAACTTACAAACAATACTTGACTCATTTTAATCTCTGGTATGTACATAATTAATCGAAATAACGCTATGTGAATTGCAGGGTCTATAAAATGTTTAATTTTTCTTTCAGGTAATTCCTTTAAGACTAATCTCCACACATACGTACAATAAATAACACTTGCATTTGTTTTCATTGCATACAATTTCCTGCAGCAAAACCTCTTCACACCACCTGCCACAAGAAGAGACTAAAATCAAAAAACATATACAAATTGCTATTAGCCACTAAGCACACAAACTCTATTTATCAATCTGATATAAATTCCGTTTCCGAGGCATGATGGTTTATCCTTAAAATCGAAATGGAAGTTAAAGTTAACGTGAATGTGTTGTACGGTTTGTTGTCGAACGGATATAGGAGAAAGTGGAAAAGGGACATAAACTTGCGGAGGAAGATAAGGAAGACAATATAACTGCGCAGGCTGCACTTGTGTGCGAATAACACTGAATGTCGTGCCGCGACAAAACAATAGAAGGTAGGTAGGTTAAAGGTGGATTGATGGTCAAAACAATGCCTGGACTTGGACAGCGTATAGAATAGCATGACTGCCTATAACAGGAGCGGAATATGTATGATATGTGTATCAGGTATCAGGTTACGAAAAAATACATGGCACGGATAACAAGGTACAATGCCCCTGTTCGCACGGATCGGCAGGTATAATGCCCCTGGTGGCACAAATCGTCTGTTACAATGGCTCTTCTGATAAAGGGTTTTCCAATAAGAGGTGTTATTTTGATATTCAAAGAAAAATGGTATTTTTTGAGATAAATGATCGAATGTTTATTTCATTATAAAGAGGAAGGTATGCCGTTAATAATGGAACACAACATCAGCCAAATGGCCGCCACGACCACGCTTACAGGACCATATCCTTTTCATGAAATTTTCCATAACCAAATCGCAAAGTGGCTGCCCTATGTTCTCGATAGCCTCACGAATTCCATCTTTGAGGTCTTGAATCGACGCTGGGCTGTTGGCGTAGACCTTATCTTTCACGTGGCACCAAAGGAAAAAGTCGCAAGGTGTTAAATCACAAGATCTCGGTGGCCAATTGTGATCACCTCTTCGAGAGATAACACGGTCCGGAAACTTTTCCCGTAAAAGATCGATGGTTTCATTGCTTGTGTGGCACGTAGCGCCACCGTCTTGTTGAAAGTAAACGTTGTCCAGATCAATACCATCCAATTCCGGCCATAAAAAATCATTAATTTATGCCTAATTCCAAAGAACGACGAGGAATGGACAAACCTGGGTTTTCTTCAACACTTTGTGCTACAACAGCAATATTCTCAGTTGTTCTTGAGTGACGACGTGCACGGGTTTGATTCTTCACATCACTAACTTGTCCCAACAGCTCGAATTTGTCCACCAATTTCTGTATTGCGGTCCGACAAGGTGCTTCACGACGACCCAAAAATGTTTTAGTTTTACGAACCGTCTCTGCCAAATTTTCATCATTTTTATAGTGAATTTTAATAATTTCAATGCGTTGTTGAAGCGTGTATCGTTCCATTTTTATTAATGGCGTAGTTTCTACTTGTCAAATGTCAAAAAATGATAGCTTCAAAAGTGACAGCTACCGAAATAGCACCTGTTATTGGATAACCCTTTAGCATGGATAGGCAGGTACAATACCCCTAGTGGCACGGTTCGGCAGGTATAATGCCTATGGTGGCACCGATCAGAAGGTCTCAAAGCCCCTGGTGGCAATTAATATGGACGAAAATTTCTTCAATATTGGAACCCCTTACCACTGGTAGGGGAAAGTTCCGATGATAATATTGTCAGACTGTTTCAGGCAATATTACTAAATTGATACTATTGTATCATTCGGTAGTAGTAGTGGGTTGGTTTGGATTGTGTGGCGGCATCTAGCCGCGTTGATATGCGTCTCCTGAAGCATACCAACTTCTTGCTCCCCATTTGGTGTAGTACTCGTAGAGTCTGCATATGTGGGCTTCAACCTTCCGTGTTGCTAGGACAGGTGAGATGGGTTAGGTGTATGTCTTCTACAAAAAGCAGATTCTCACAGTCTGATGGCAAAGGTTGGTCCGAGCTTCGACCTCTGGGTAACTCCAGCCACTCCAGCTTATTGTTGACTTCGTATTTTCGGCTTCCACGAAGAATTTCCTGGAAGAGAGAAAAGAAAATAATATTTTAATTAATGCCTGAGGGATACCTAAAATACGGAGCTTGTTGATGAAAGCCTCGATTCAAACGCTGTCGAATGCTTTCTCAACTTCAGAAAGCATCCTACCGTAACACGATGACTGTTGGTAGTTGAGATGACGTCGTTTTGGAATTTCAGCAAGGGATGTAGAGTGGGGTGGCCTTTGCGGAATCCAAACTGCATGTCGGGGATGATGTTGCGCTTGTTGCAAAATCTCTAAAGTCTAGTGAGGATGATTTCTTCCAGAATTTTGCTGATGTTGCTTAGAAGGGATACAAGTCGGCAGTTGCAGACCAGGTTGCTTGCTCCTTTCTTCGGGATGGCCACGATTTTTGCAGTTTTCCACTTCAGGGGAAGTAGGAATTGTTGATGCAGTTATTGATGATAATCGCTAAAATAATCATCACAACTTGTGGAAGTTTCTTGAGTATATAGTTCGAAACAACATCCATTCCAGTTGACTTCCTTGGCCTAAGACTGCCGATGATTTCTGTAATGTCCTTCTGGTTTCAGAACTGCTGGTGTTCTGCTGCATCATCAGCTGGGCAGGCATCGTCAAACTGAACTGCTAGAGTATAGGGTTGCTGGATCAATTGGAAGGAGGTATCGATATGGAAAGCTTGGTTTGCTGACGGAGAAGGTGTGAAGCTTTGCTCGAAGTAGTTAGCAAAGGCTTTGACCTTATCTGCTGTTGTTGTAAGCTCGATGTTATGGCTTAGCATTACTTCCAGAAGGGACTTGTTTTTCCCAATAAAGCGGCTTATTTCCTTGAATGCGTCTGGTCCTGGTTTGACGGCCTGAAGCTTCTTCCTTAACGATATGACCTTATGGTGTTGAACATGATGTTGGTGTACTCCAGTTCTTTTTTTGGCTATCCCGTATTCCAGATTGACGGTGTTGAGTTCCCAATGCAGTATCGTTTGGATGCGCTTCTTTATCTTTTGTCTGTGAGCGTTTGGAAAGAGCTGACTTCAGGTTGTCGACCGATCTCAATTTACTCAGTGGTTAGGTTCTTCTTTTTGAGTTTTAGGTTTAGATTGGCTTCAACGTCCTTCTGTAGTCTTTCGATGTTTAGCTTCCTGTAGTTTATTAATTCCGCTTGAGGCGTTGCTGCTAGTATGCCTGGTTGATTTAGATTGACTGAGAGCAGTACTGCTTCATGGTCCGAATCACTTGGTACTATGGAGCAGGTATAGTTGCAGATCCCATGGTAGTATATAAGCAAAATTAGATGAAGCTAGGAAGAAGTCTATTGTCGATGGTGTTCTTGGGAAGGTTGGTTTTGGTTGTGAGACCACGACCAAAGAAAATCCACGACGACCTTGCCCTCGGTGCTGTCGGAAGTATCCAGCTAGGGGTGATGTCTCGCATTGAAGTCACCGCCAATGAGTCCATATGAAAATTGCCTTACTGCTCGGTTGAGGGTCTGCAGGTCACTGTGAATGTTTCCAGAGGTGGAGCCGAATTTAAAATATGATAGTAATTGTTTCTCCGCATCCAAGATCTATACGGACAGCTGTGGCTTCATTTGTACGGAGTCCTGAAATTAATACTTCTTTGCTTCATGCGGGGATTAATTCCCTCATTCGTATGACGGTTCCTCTTCGGTCATCGGTTTTATCTTATCGGAAAGTTTTGTATACCACGATGTCTATGTTGTTCCTCCTTGTTATATTGGTTCCGCTGATTAATATTATATCCGGTTTGTTGTTCCTCAAGAACATGTTAAAGGCTGTCCTCTTTTCCAGGCTGTATAACGAATTTACGTTATTCGTCAGTATGCATTGCTTCTTTAATTGCATATCTGGAAAATAAAGGTGGCCAAGACCACGGACTTCCCTTCTTCACTAGGTTGGGCGTATAGTTCTAGAGTACGGCATTCTTCTTTCTTTCTGTAAGCTAGAAAGTAAATTGCCTCCGAAGATTCCTTGGACTTCGGTGTTGAGGTTTATGGAAGGGGCTGGGTCTTGGTCTTGTTTGGAAGGTCCTGGGTAGGTTGGGGTTGGTCTTGCTGGGGCCTTTAAGATTGAGGTCTTTGCTGGTTGCGATTTCCGTGCGTTGGTTGGTCTATTTTTTAGCGTGTTGGCAAACAAGATGAATGGATTAACTCCTTTGCAAGATGATTGTGTTGCGAATAATTGCCGTGCCTTCTTTTCAGCTTCCATTTTGTTATACTCGGTTCGCTTTTTAACAAGGGTTGGGCATGGGCAGCCCTTGAAACTAGCTGGATGTCCTGTCTTCTGGCAGTTGGCACACCATACGTCGGGTCCTGTGTTGATGGTCCTTTAGCATTGGCCTGGTTCGTGGGTCTCTTTGCATTTAACGCAGGCATATTGACGTCCGCAGTTAGTTGCCACCTGTCCGAAGCGTTGGTAGTTCCGGCACTGTATGGATGTCTTTGGATTGCAGCCGCTCCCAATTAACTCGTTGGTTCATTATGAGTGTTTTTGTGAACACTTCGTTGAACTCGCAGTTCCTGCTAAGTTCTACAACAAAGTTCTTGATCTTGTTCTGGTTCCTTGTTTTGAAATAGGTCACTTTGATGACTGGTAGCCCTTCAATCTTGAGTTCTTCTTTTTCCCTCGGTGTAAAGGAATTGAATTCGATTTTCCTGTCCTTGAGTACATGAGATGCATTTCTATTGGCTACACTGCACTGGAGATGTTTGCTTCTACAGAACCTGCTGATTTCTGCAATGTTTGTCCGGGTTGATGTGATTCACCAGCATCGTTGGTCGTGCTGGTACTATCCTCCTCACTGGAATGTTCCTCCTCGCTGATAGCTTTGTCTTCGCTGGAAGACTCTTCTTCGCTGGTGTTTGGATCCGCTTCCATTTCCTCATCTTTGGCGCTGCTATCTTCTTTGGGTTCTTCCATGACGTTTTTAAAAACCATGTTCATACTATGTCCGAATTGCGGTCCCAAATCAGACCTAATCTTCTTAAGAATTTTAGTGAGCAAGTTTAGGGCTTCATTCGTACTAAGCTGATCCATGTCTAATTAATTCCTGGAATCCTCCTAATATGGGTATCCTCTAAACCAGGTATTGCAGGTAGAAAATTGCACTGCTGAACCTTTTCTGGGAATACCCGTAGGGCGTTATTTCACGTCACAGTTACCTTGCGACAACACCTCGATTACAACAATGTTTCTTAAGCAGACATTTTGGGAGGGACATACGCTGGGGAATCAGCTTTCAAAGATTCTGATAATTTTTCTCTAGAATGGGCCCCCCAAAAATGTTCCGGCCTACCAAACTACATTCTGTCAAACAGCAAAATCTCCCACACTGTGTTCGCCTTACCATCGCCACCACCACGTCCATCCTACCACGGCACAATGAAGATAGTATTGAAATTTCACCTGACCCATATTCAATCCAGAGCTTGCTCCTATCGGCCTTTTGTTGTGGTAGATACATTCATACCATTAAAATAATTTCATGTATAGGTATGAATGTTAACGTTGTTATTTTTTCTTCTTTTTGGCCGTTTCGTTGGATTCACTCACTATCACTATTCCATTCGTGAGGTCGACTCCTTGCTGGTTGTATCGCCTTCATTTTTGTTCTCACGCCAACCATATTGTTGTCGTCGCAGTAGTTTTCACCGTCACCGTCGTCGCGGTCGTCTCCGCCGCAACCGTCATTTGTTCAATACCGTTAGAAAGGAATTAAGAAAATAAAACTGACAAAAAAGTCCTCAATCCGTTCGTTTGTTTCTTCGCTATCGTGAGTTTAGTTCGTAAAACCCCCTCTTCCGTTGCCATTCCATCGCAATAAAATTTAAATTGTAAAAAAATTAAATGCCAAAATTGAAAATTTTCCTACCCGATAGCAACAAAAACAACAACAGCAGCAACAACCATTAATTATAGTGTCCTTTCCTGCTTGCATTTTAAATTCATTTAACTCGTGTGTGTGATTTTCGATACTGATATTTCCAGTTTACAAGCAAAACGTTCTCTTGATCACAATTACCCTAATTAAAGTGCAAATTTTAACAAACAAAAAATATATAAAAAACGCAACAAGGTGACGTGGGCTCTCCTTTTGAAAAAAAACAAAGAAAAGGATATTTTCAGGCAACAAATTCTCAGTCGAAATCGAAATCAAATAAAATCAATCGAGCTTCCAGGATTCAAGCATAATTCCCGAAGGTAAAAATAAAACATCCAACAAGGACCTCTATTGATGGATTTCCAATTAACTCTGCGGTGGATTTTTGTTCTGTTATTGAATCGTTGGGGAAGGGAAGGCCAAAAGTGTCCATGGGGGACACGCAAGCACTCCAACAATTCATAAAACATCAAAATTTGAATAAATGTCCTTGGGGCCCTTTTGACTTTATTCAAATTTTGTGTTCCCCCCAAAGAAGCATAGAAAACAATTTCATTTAACTTCTCTGCTGGCACACTCACTAATCTACAGGTTATAGACAAACAACACATGATGGAGTCATACAAAAGTTGTAGGTAGTCAGTCGACAGAAAAAAGGACTCAATTCGAATTGTAAATACATAGTTACAACAAAATATTGATTAGACTATTATTGAGGTAATAATTTATTCATTTTTTTTTCGTGAATTTCATGTGTGTGCAAGTACAAGTACTGCTCGGGGATCTATAGGGAAGTGTGTGTTATAATTTTGAAAATAATGTCCTTATACTTTATTACACATATGAATAACTATAAAATCGAGTGAGTGAACTTGTCGCGTCGTTCTTTTGTATCAAAAGCTTCGGCCTGTTTGTCGCTGCTACAAGTTCTAACCAATACACAACAAATGGTATATAAACGTACGTTCAACAAAAAACTAAGTCTATTAGCCCAAGGACATTTTTTTCAACCAGGTAGTTTGCTATATATGTACATGCTTATGGCATGTGTAGCTATGCTGCATGCTACGATGGTGAACGAACAAGAATTTTGAAATGTTTGTTTTGTTTTCTTTTCATATTTATATATTAGGGTGGTCCTTAAGATAAAATTAATTAAGACATCCGCTCAATCGTCTCCAAATAAATAAAAAGAACCAAAAGAAACTCTATTGTTTCTTCGTGGATTTTAAAGCTGCGTTCGATGCGGTGGACAGAAATGCGCTCTTATACAAGCTTTATGGACTGGGGATGTCCAGGCGATTCGCCAAAGTCGTCAAAAATATTTATAATGATACCAAAGCCTCGGTTTGGAATGGAGAGGAAATATCTGAATGGTTTCAGACTGGATCAGGCTTTCGGCAGGGGTGTGCGTTGAGCCCGCTATTATTTGCGCTCTTTATAGATGACCTTACCGACAACACTGGCGGAGGAGTGGAATTCGCAGGGATATTGATCAAAGCTGTTTTCTATGCCGATGACATTGTGATGCCTTCTAATTCGCCCTAATCACTGCAACTGATGATAAATCAATTGCATAGGTACTGTGTAACGTGGAATCTAAAGGTCAATCTAAGTAAATCCAAAATAATGATTATCAAGAATGGATGTGGAAGAAATTGCTCAAATGAAAGATGGAGCTACGATTCGAATTTGATTGAGGTGGTGAAGGAGTTCACTTATCTAGGAGTGTGCTTTACAAAGAATCTTAGTATGGAAAGATATCTTGGGGATAAACTTGTGAAGGCAAAAAGTGCAATTTGGACTTCCTTGGCAAAGTGATTCGAAAACAAGAATATAGCACATAGTAGCAAATTTCGTGTATTTGAAGCAGTGTCTGAGTCTATAATGCTTTTCACAGCGCAGCAGGTTTGGGGATAAAAACAGTACGAAAGCGTGGAAAACTACTAAGATTCCTTATTAAAAGAATATTTCATCTACCCTACAACAAAAAAATTCATAAGTGTTTTAATTTCCCTGATTTTTTTTACAATTAAATTAAAACACTTTATGCAACATTATTAAGACATTGCATATAAACGTGTTGACGGAATTTCCAAAAAATTGGTTTAGCCGTTTTTGAGAAATCTAGAAAAGAGTGTTATAAACCCAAAAGGTACTACAAAAATAGACCTCTTTTCGGATTTTTTTTGTTATTGAAGAACATATTTTAAATAATATCTTGGAATGCAATATCAGTAAGTATAATGTTAAGTATAATTGTGCAAAATTTTAACAAAATCGGTAAAGCCAAAATGGAGATATGCGGGAATAATCAAAAAATCATCCGCAAAAGCCCTAGTATTAGAATTTCACTTCGATACAGAACCAGTAAGGGGTATAGATAAAAATCTGAAAAAATTAGAGGATTTTTTTTTTATTTATTTGGAGACGATTGAGCAGATGTCTTCATTAATTTTCGAAAAAAAAGCAAATAAGAACCACCCTAATGTATACACACATGCATTTTAATATGACAGCGAAAAGTATAGAAAAAAAGCCTTTAGTTTTTTTTGTTGGGGAGCTGCAGGTTATGCCCAGGAAGCTGACATACACATATTTTTTGAAAGGAATTTATTTTTTTGTTAATGGAGGGTTCGTGTTATTTTAAGTGTTATGATGGAAGAAATTGTGTTTTTTTCCAAAAAATTGATAGGGCGAAGGGCGGGTTATTTCATTTTTAAGTGAAATATATCAATACAATTTTGGGAGTCACAACTCATAACGAATTGAAGGTTAGGATTATTCCTATCTTGAGTTTGAAGAATTTTTATTTCAAGCAGGCTAACTATTGATTGTAATACGGTACTACCGTTTTCTCAATAGAAAAAAGAAAAATTGTTTTTAATACAACCTGATTTTCAAGCATGAATGAACGGTTTTTAAATAATGACAACCTATAACTCATATACTCATTTATGTTGTTTATGACGTACAAAAAGTAGTTTGTAAGCATCATGGTTCCCAGGAGCTTGAAACAGTTTTTCCTTGATCATCAACTTGCTTATTGCTTTGTCGAGCTGTGCACATTTAAATTGTATTGATTTGGGATATTTCTTTTCGATATTTTTTTAAAGCATTTGTCCTGGTGTGATTTTTTTTCGTTATTGAAATTTGATGGCAAAGTTAGGTAGGAACGGTTTTAGGAGATAAAAGAAAGACACTTTGTTTAAAAAACATAAAAACAACATTTACACGGGGCACTTGATGAATATGGATGCTTGTTAGATTAAAACAATATTTTGAGAATAGTTTCGCCCACAGCAAAGGCTTTCAGGATTTGACTACTCAATTCAACCAGGACCATAATGTTTTTTCTTTACAACAAGTACATTCCACATCTTAGTAAGAATTACTAAGAACTGTTTTGATGAACGTTTAAGAGAAAATATCCTCTTCTTATATGTTCATATTTATGATTAAGAGGAGAAGAAGGAATCTATTAAAAATTTGCTTAGTTTAGTTTTTAAGGCACTCGGGCGTATACTTATCTTTTTTATAACAATTCTAAATTAAATTTATTCATTTACACATAAAGTCTTGGCATACAAAAAAGTTCTTGATGTTCTGTTTAAGTTTCAATATCTGTTTCTGTGTCTGGGAAACACCCTCAAGTTCTCTCGGAACTCCTACAAGAAACCTTAAACAGGCTAACCAATTGGGAATAGCATTGTGGCTTGGACGTCAATCAACATAAAACGGAACTAGAACTCTTTGCAAGAAGGTAAAAAATTCCTCAAATTAGCCCACCTACGATCAAAGGAAAAACCCCTAAGCTTTTCCGACCAGTCCAAACAAAAATTTAGGCCTCATTTTAGACAAAAAAGGCAAATATGAATGAAAGATTGTAGCACTCTTTACTTGTAAAAAGGCCATAGACTCAAAATGAGGCTTCTCCCCAAAAATAACTCACTGGCTGACCGATACTCATTTATGGAGTTGTTGTATCCCAGATCGCTTAGACTATACCAACCCAAAAATGGTATTCGATAATAACTTCCATGTTTCTATCCCTTCAAGACCCTTCTAGGAAGAAGGAGGACCTCTGGAAGTGGTATTTACTTGAAACAACTGAATCTTAGTCTATCAAGTAATGGCTATAAAAGAGGCACTATCCTGGCACAAAGAAAACGTTATATCTTGCAAGGATATACGTATCTTCTCGGACAGCCAAGCCGCCCTCAAATCTCTCCCGTCTGTCTCCACAAACTCTCTTACAGTCCACGACTGTCGATCATCTTTGAATGAGATGAGAGAACAGTTTAACATTCACATCATTTGGGTGCCGGGCCACAGAGACCTTCCGGGATATTGCAAAGCTGATGAGCTCGTCAAAACCGGAGCATTTCTGCCCACTGTTAGACAAAGACACAACATAATAACACCACTTGCTACATGCAAATATCTTCTCAAACAAAAATGCTCTAGAATCAACAAATGCTTGATTTCCCTGAGCAGACAAAGTATAAGCTCCACAATTGGAGCCATAACAGGACAGTGCCTCAAACAGTCGAACACATTCTATGTACACATGTCCGGCACTCTCCAATAGAAGGAAAAACTCTCTCGGTAATCCCTTCTTTGATAATACCAGTGAACTGGCAACGATCGTCACAAGATGTCTTTCTAATTTCATTAAAAGTTCAAAATGGTTTGCTTAAGTCCATTAAACTCCCATGAGAAACTTCTTTAGTGGTATCACAATAGACCCTTGAGGTCTGAGTGAGTCAACAACATCTAGACAGCCACTCTAACCTAACCTAACCTTCTTTTTAAGTTAGTCTGGAATTAAAAGATGGAGCAAATAGAAAAAACACGGATTTCTATTCTATTCTTATAAAAAATGCTCAATCTTTCTCTTTTCATTTGCATTGCTTACCAACATTTCATTTCGCTGTCAAATTTTATTGCAATGCACTGTATTGGCGAGTTGCTTTAAGTGTTAATTATGTCGAACAAAGTCTGCTCTGAAATCTGAATAGTGAATACACTCAGATAAAATTTGGAAATGTAGGTACTTGAGCACTTAAAAATGAAGAATTGGATATTTATTTATTTAACTTATACCTAATATTGTAATGTGTATACACTTTGTTTGTCTCTGTCACTATCTTTGTCTCTCTGTATCTCTGTATCTTTGTCTATATTTAATGTACATACATACACTCTTTATCTCTATTACTCTTATATCGTTTTATAGTGAAATAATTACGTAGCAATAAGTTTAATTGTAGTAGTAAACACTTGTGTAGGACAGTTAAAATGAGGGGCAACACCTAGTGATTAAGAGGAGAACTTTTTGTTAAGCATTGATAAAATCCCAGTATTTTTACTTTGTAGTAGTAACATCTAGTGGTTAAGAGGAGAACTTCTCGTTAAAGCATCTAGAAAATTCAGCTTCTCCAAAAACCATAGTAGTTTCTAGAACCCATTTCAGTCCTATAAATATCCCATTTCGAAGCGAAGCGGGATAGTTAATTGTAAACTGCGATAAAGTAAGGACACTGTGTTTGCAAAATTATAATTGAAAGTTTTGAATAAATAAGTTTGTGAGTGATTTGAATAAAGTGAATTTGTGTTTTATTTAAAAAGTGAATAAGTTTTAATTGTCGGACCAAGCCGAATATTACAATATACTAGCTGACCCCACGAACCTCATCTCGCCTCCCTTCAGATCAACTCCAGAATAATAACATAACACAGATGTGTGCAATGTGATTTTTTTGAACCCAATTGATGATATTGATGATGATGATGGTTATACACTGGGTAGGTACTTTTCTATTTAATATATGGAAAAACAACATTTAACGGGTCAGCTAGTATGATACAAATTATCATACAGCTATCTTCTGGTTCCAAGCTGCCTCCCCATCAATTCAAACCAAATCGGTTCAGTCATTCTTTGATATTACGTATAAGTTTAACATAACATTTACTGGGTTTGCTAGTAGGATTTAAATAATCTTATAGCCGTCTCCTGATTCTAAGCTACCCCACACATTTTCAACCATATCGGCTCTCTATCAATATGCTTAAGTAACGGTTTCAAGTAACAGAAACTGCACACTCCACACTGTAACACAAATTAGAAGCAATTCCGTCACCATGGAGTATCTGTGGGTTGGAAGCACTCCATATTTGACGATTTTGTATGTTTTTGTTGCCGTTTTAATTGAAATATGATTCGTTAGACATACCTAGCCTAGCCATAAGTTCTGTTACAAATTAAAAGCTCAATTGAAAAATGTGTCGTAAGTCTTTTACTACAAAATTTATTTCTCATTAGTTATTAATATTAGTTTTAAGAAAAAACAAGTTTCATTCAAAATGACAGTTCAACACCTTTCACCATTTGAAGCAGAGCAGCTTTCAAGCGAAGCGTCAAGTCAGCTGCGTTCAGTTTGTTGGCCATTTGAATTTTGTATGAGAATCATTTATTTTGTTTTATTGCCAATCTGGCATTTTTGTTAAAATGTATGTGACATAATGTAAATTACTAATATTCAATAAAAATCTGTATTTATCCATCTATCATCTTATATGAGAACTAGCTGAACCCTGCCACGCTTTGCAGTGACCTCACTTTTTTACCCTGCTACCACACTATCTGCTACCCTCCTACCCTCCAGAGCTACCTACTACCCGCTAAACCTCTACCCCACTACCCGCTTCTCGCTACCTACTACTTCAACACACTAACCGCTACCCCTTTACCACGCTACCCGCTAATCACTCCCGTTACCCATCACCACGCTATGCGCTACCCGCTACTCCACTACCCGCTTCCCACGCACATTATATCTCATTTTTTTTGTCGATGGAAAACAATAGTTGACGAATATAAATTTTCTTCACTGACATAAAATAATACATTTTCAATTTATATAAATAATTTCAGATCTGACATCTGACAAACATAATTTTCAATATTTGAAATTTATCATATTTTTTTTATTTTGATGGGGTTGAAAAAGTATGTTTTTTTTAACATTGGCAAGGATCCCTAATTTTTTTTGAAAATGAAGCATAGCGTATGTCACTTGGGAATAGTCTAACTTGCCAACGGTGAAAGAATTTTTTAAATCGGTCCAGTAGTTTCGGAGCCTATTCATTTCAAACAAACAAACAAATAAACAAAAAATCAAACCTTTCCTCTTTATAATATTAGTATAGATAAGTCCAAATCATAGTGCATAATTTACTTCAGACGACTGTCTGCTTGTACCCATTTAAGCAGATTAGCTTCTTGACTAAATTCTTCGATTACTATGTACAGTTACAGCCGCGATTGTTTCCTTTGTCTGAATTGAATGATTTCGATGGTTAGGTCTTCTTCCGACTGCCTCATGCTGGGCCCTATTTCATAAAACTATTTGTGTTGTACTTGTAGACTTGTAGCTACAAGCACAAATAAAGTATGAAGTTGTAGTTTTCTGTTTCAAAAAAAATTTCATTTATTTGTAGTCGGGCGAATTCAAATTATTTTGCTACTAAAAAACTACAAGTGTAACTAGGAGTAACGAAAATAAACAAATAATAAACAAATATTTGAACTTTCTGTAGCAGCAGTGACAGACGAAATATATTCAAGAAAATTGTTTTATTTATCGGTGCTAGATATATTAATTTAAAATTTAATAAGATTTTTGCTACGATAGGATAGAGATTATCACTTTTATTTGCTGTTTAAATAAAATGTGTTCAAAGGAAATCAAAGTTCTTATTTTGGAGGAAATTGAAAAAAATAAATTAATTTTATTTGGCCCATTTTCTGATAAACTAACGAAAAAAGAAAAAAGCATCGTTTGGATGAAAATTCATGAAAAAGCGAAGTCCAATGGATATTTTCTTGAAAAGTCTTGGACTTATTTGCGGGATGTCTTTTGGACCAATATAAATCGCTGTACTATGGTAGTTCATTATTTTAAGTATTTTTAACATATTTATAAATCATCGCTGTTTACCTAGGCTAAGCTTGACAACAGCAGAAAGACGGGTTCTGCAGGTGGATCGCAAAATAAAATGAATGAAGTAGATACCAAAGTTCTAGATATTTTGCAAAAAGATGCGCCTGACATTATAGGTCTGCCGGTGTTAGAAACTTTTCAGGATAAGCATGATTTTGCTGAAGCAGGCAAAGAACCTGTATTGGAAGTGGAACTGTCCCCAAATCAAGATAAGGAAAATTTAAGTCGGAAGGTGAACTCAAAAGCTTCCTCTGGTAAAGAGAAACAATATCGTTTTTAAGAAATTATATTTATTTATAATATTGTTTTTATAAAGTTCAAAAGAAAACCAACTGCATTCGATGACGCATTTTCAGAGCTTAAAAAGAAAAAATTAAAACTGGAGATTAGTTATTTAGAAAATAAATTGCAAAGCTATTAAACGAAGACAAATTATTTTAACGCGAGTTAAATGTAATGAAAGAATAAATAAGCAAAAATCTTCATTAATATAAAACCATTTTTATTTTTCAAAGCTTTTGTCTGAACAAGTTAATTATTTCATCTCTTCTAGTTAAACCACTTTGTGTATCAGGTTCTATTTCTTCTCTTGAGGAATGGTCATCTTCTTCATCATTTTCACTTCCAATTTCAGTCAAAGTGTTTGAGGTCAAATTGCAAATAGTAGCACAAGCCTTAACTATGTTGCATGCATAAATCGGGTTCACCCTCAATTATTGTAGACAAGGGAATTTTTCTTTTAATACACCAAAAGCATTTTCTATAAGGCGCCTTGTCGACTTATGAGCGCGGTTGAACCTCTGTACTGCCTCATCATTCATGATATTGTTTTTGGGTGTTATCAACCAATCTGTACATCCATAACCCGAATCACCTATTAACACATAAACATAAGGTTTTTTTTAAATAGTAAACACATACATTTATGTAGCTTCAATTAATTCTAAACACACCTAGCAAAATTGATCGTGGCAGTGGCCTCCAACATGAATTCATGTTAGAGAAAAGCTCACTGTTTCTCAAAACTCTGGCATCATGAACTTTTCCTGGCCATCTTGCACTAACGTAATAAAAGTATAAATCAGGTCCACAAACAAGCATGCAGTTGATGGAGTAATTTCCATGTCGATCTACAAAACGGTCTTCATGCTCCCTTGGAGCATCTATTTTTATCAATGTGCCATCAATGCGTCCAGCTACATTCGGCATACCAGCTTATTCTATTGCTTTTCGACCACATCAGCAGTGTTTCTCGGCCACTTAACCTTGTCTGGAAATACTCGATCATTGATAGCATTCACAACTTTTTTAACTACACGGCACACTGTTGCCTTTGAGACTCCATGCATATCAGCTATTCCGTGATATTGACCACCGTTCCCAAGCCAATGAAGTCCTATCAAAATCTGTTGCTTGGACGAGAGAGCATGGTTTCGATTGGTTTCATGTTCCAATGATGGTCCAATGTATCTCAAGAATTCCTCACAAACTGAAAAACTAATCCGAAACTTTTCATTAAAGGAATGATAAGACATTAGCTCGAAATTTATTCGTTCTCGAAAAAATCGGGGTCTTGTTCCTCGATAGTAATCTTCGAAATCACTTTCGTCACTGCTTGAAAACATTTAGTTTTTATTTTTCAATTTAAACGCCAACAAACTTCTTATTATAACTTCAAATGAACCAATTTATTGTATAAGTATAAGTCAATCTACTGTCTTATAAAGAATTTACGCCAACTTTGACCCGTTCTTATATTGAGGAAAGTTATGTTATATAGATCTTTTTCATTTATAACCATTTTGAATTGTATGTATGAATGTTGAAATCCTTACAGCAAGAGCATATGAAAATTCAATGCTATAACAATGCAATTTTTTTTAAGTACGATACAAATGCCCGGCACCAATACAAATCCTTCTTACTATATCAAAAAGTTAAATTCAAGTCGTTTCCTTTATATCCTTAAACCGCAATTACTTACAATCAAAAGCTTCTATTTGAGTGCATATTGCAGGAAGATTAATGCATAATGATTTAAAAGGCAAGACTTTTTGTAACTAGGAATGGAAGATTGATTTTAGTGCCAACTAATTATTGATATTTTAGAAATAAAGTTTCTAACAATTTATTTAATAGAACAATGTTTATTTAATAACGTATTTATAAGAACTATTGAATTAAATCATAATAATTGAAAACAAATATTTCAGAGACATTTGATGAATTACAATATTAAACAAGCAAGTGATATTGAACAAGTAGTTTCTATGATTGGGAAATAAGATTACTAATTGTTGCGGCTATCGCCACAATAAAAATATAAAAGACTGCATTGTTATTGCACTTTAACTGTCAAACGACGTCCATTAACGCTCCTTAAAGGGACAACAAAACAAGTATATTTTTTTCTATCCATGACACCCAAAAATTGTTGTAAATTCTTGATTATAATGCTTGATAATTTAAGATCCATTTAAGTGATACAACGTTATCCATGAATTACATTTAAAACCCAAAGGAACCAAAATTAGCCATCAAATTTTGTTTTTATTAGTCTTTCTACTCTTGTAAAAAAATCGCTTGTAGCTACAAGTCTATCACTAATAAAAATTTTACAAATACTTTTATGTAACAGAAATATTCGCCGCACTTGTAAATTTCACTTGTAGCTACAAGTCTACTTACTTGTAATTATTAGTCTATTGAAATTTGCTGATAATTTAAAAGCTACAAGTAAATTCACAAATAATTATTAGTCTTGTAGTTTTATGAAATAGGGCCCTGGACAGAATTATTGTTAAAATGTCTCATTATGGTCCATGTGCTGAGAGGATTGCCGCCAAACATGAGCCTAGAAACTCAGACTCCAGTGCTATTTTATCCATTTGTGTTGAATCTAAAAATCACTCTGCAATTAAAAAAAAAAATTAACAGGTTCATTAATAGCCGATTTTTCATTCATCGAAAAAATCTACAAATAACAAACTGGCAAATAAACTTATCTGAGTATTCATCGATCAAATAAATAAGAGCGTTAAATCAGGTAATTTCAAATGATTGAAAATGTATGGCAAATCATGAAATAAATTATGTGTTTTAACTAAATCAACTTGTTTTAGCTAAATCACGTTGGTGGGAATAGGCTATTATTCGTCAGATAAACCGTTTATCTGACGAATAAACACTATCTACGTGTTTATCTGACGGTTGAAAAATCGGCTCTAAATAGAATAAAAAGTTGACATTTTGTTGCGGCTTTAACAACTATCCGGTATATGAATACTCGTTCAAAACATAAAGGTTCATAAGAGCTTAGCAGTGTAAAACCTGGCATGTTAGAAAAAACTTTCAGATTGTCAGCAAAAGGCCTTATCCTTCACATTCACACAATATGCCAGGCAAGCTCGTGTGAACAATGATTAAACAAATTATGAATCCGCAATTGGTTCTGTTGAAAGGATCGGACATGCAATTAGGTTCCATTCATCAAACATTTTTTCCCATATGAGAAATATTAATTAAATCACAAAAGTTCAATGATCTAACTTGACAAATACTGAAAACTACTCTGTCAAAACATAACACTGAAAAAGCGAATAATTCTTAAGAATGCTGCAATTTCATTGATAAAAACTTATCAGAAGTAGAATGCTGGCACAACAGGTGTTTAACTTGAGTTGTAAAATGATAACGAATTTTTACTCAGGGATGAAATAAAAGTCCATTCTTATCAAGTGATTAAGAATTTCATCCAGATAAACAAAAACTGGACAAAGAAATATTCGAATTGAAACAATAACGTTCCTTAGTTATTGTTGAACCATCGAAGCTTCACTATACCATGAATCATTTTGCTATTTTACTTGTGCTAGTTTTGGCCTTTGGAGGTAATTCACAATTCTAAACTTTTAAATTATTTTGATCACATTATGTGCTTAAAAAGTTAGAAAGCCAAATCCTTTGTATTACAGTGTCTTCTATGTGATAAACTGTGTGAATTAATTTATTTTATTTTAAACTATGAACAATCTTCATGATTTGTGGTCTTATGCCAAAAGTTGAAATCTTTTAAAATCAATATAGCAAAAACAGTTTTTAAACAGCTTCCAAAACAAGCTTGTTCGTTTTCTGTGATGGCAATATTAAAGAGTCATAAAATTAAGTAGAAATAGGTAGGGGAGGAGGGGGCGGTTGTGGACAAAATTTATTAAATCTTTAATATTTGTCTACAGTAAAGACTTTAAATCAACACTTTTTACCAGCTGATAAACTAAGGCTTCCCCTAAATTGCCCCTAAACATAAACTTGATAAGACTTCAAGTTTTAAGGTTTTCCATAATTTAATCAACAAGCTTTTTCTGTCCATATGCCCCCCACCAAGGGGTGGATAAGGACAAAAACCAACATTAATGGGGCGGAAGTGGACAGCTACAAAAATAACCGATAAATAATTAAAAACTAACACAAGATATTTAAAAAAGATCTTTTTTAATATTCCAAAATAAAAATTTCTTATTTTAATTCACAAAAGTATAAAAAACATTTAATAAAAGTGTGTCCGTATAGTGTGTCCACATTCACCCCGCAAGCACTTTTTGTAAAGTAATTAATGGGGCGGAAGTGGACAGCTACAAAAATAACCGATAAGTAATTAAAAACTAACACAAGATATTTAAAAAAGAACTTTTTTAATATTCCAAAATAAAAATTTCTTATTTTAATTCACAAAAGTATAAAAAACATTTAATAAAAGTGTGTCCTATATAGTGTGTCCACATTCACCCCGCAAGCACTTTTTGTAAACTAATACATTTATTTCTTAGAAAACCCTCTATTTTAAAAAACAATGATCACCAATGTTATCAAGACACTTCGATAATATAAAAAACACTTACCTGCATTTATTTCTGCTTTGTTTTTAAAAAATATCTGCGAATTTCTGAAGGAGAATAATTTTACTTTTAGAGTGAAAATCACGAATGAACCTGTAACAATTTTTACACAAGACTGACAGATTTGAAAACTTTAAGGTTCATTCACAATTGAAAAAGGCAATGGATGGCATCGTTGCCATATTCAAATTTTCAACGAGTGAGCTTGAAATGCCGATGTCCACATCCGCCCCTGTCCACATCCACCCCTTCCTCCCCTATCTCCCTTAAAACAATTGAGGACTTTCTTGTTCACATAAAACTAAAAAAAAAAACATCAGGAGAAAAACAATAATAATCAGATGAATATAAAAAGAGGCTCCCCACACTCCAATAACAAAAAGTAATTCTTTCGATGACCCTTGTCTACCTCAAGTTTTTTGTTGAATAAGTCCCAGGCGGTTTGACATCTCTTGCTAAAAGTTTTGTGTCAAACAAGTCCCTGGATTGACATCTTTTTTATTGTTTTATGAAATGTTTTGTAATCCGCGGTGGAAATTCAACATCAGAAGAAGAAAAGAGCATCCAATTGATTTTTTTTTGTTTCCGGACAAGTATTTGTTGGATACCAGATTGAATTGATATTAAAAAAGTTTTGCATCAGGATTCCAAATAATTCTCCCTTCATCCCATCAAAAAAGAAGAAAAAAATATTTCGACTTGAGTTCAAAATGATTCTTACTAACTAACTAAGAAGTTTAGAGAATTCTGAAAAAATGCTCACAGCACTTTCGTGTGTCATCTAAAGACCATAAACTTAATCTATAAATCTTAATCTTATCAGAACAGGTGTTCAAGGAAAGTTTTGTTTCTATTTTCTTATCTTTTTTTAAAAATGGTTTTGTATATTTATTACAAGCTTTAGATAAATTGGTTTTAAACTTAATTTGCAACAATATTGAAGTTCTTAGGAAAGTGTGAATTGTTACAATTCACTGGTCGTACTAGGGAGGATGGACTTCGCACTAAAATTTTCATTGTAATTCCTTGATATGATTTGGATTTTATATTGTGTTCGATAAATGTTTGCTAGGTACTAAAAAAGAAAGTGAGGAGGTGAAAGGAGAAAGGCCTTTCTATGCAAATACTTTGAGAAGGTAAACGATTTTGAAAGCCGTATTTTTGTTTCTACTCTCTATCTTTCCTGCTACTACATACTACAACGCTACTTCCAAACCTTTTCTGCCTTCCAATTCATTTTCGACCTCTTGTAATAAAGGTAATAAAATGCCTGTGCAAGGGCATAGTGGTTATGTGCGTTGGTTTTTACACAGAACACGTTCGAGTCCTACTCGTGCCCATAAAGTTTTATTTCATCTTCCGTTGATACTTCCTCTTGTGAAGAACTGACAACACTTCAAAAAGTATCAATCTGTCATGAAAAAAATCCTTCTCAACTTTGCCGTTCAGAATAGGCGTTTAAATGTAGGTCCCCTCAATTATTCAAACGCACTCAGAGAATTGTAGATGAGAGTAAGCCACTTAGGCCTTGGGTCTTCAGAGCTGTTACACTCATGCATAATACCCATGTCCACTGTAGTATGCGTTGGCACATAACGCAGAAATCCGGCTTTTTCGAAAAACTGACAATACTTCGAATCCAAGACTTTCAAATTATCCGTTCGAATGTGTTGAAGAGTTTGAGCTACGCCTCCTCAGTCAATTAACTTTTTTATTTACAATTTGGGAAACAATGTTGGACGTGAAAAAAAATTCCACATAGTTTTCAAACCAAATATTTGTCAGAATTTAAAGGGGCGCCCAGCTATACCTAAGGGGACAAAGTCTTTATCTACCAAAAAGGTGAGGCCTTACGTATTATTCAAGAGGAAGCTTTTAACGTTAACGTTCTTTGTCATCATTAATTTGGTATTGCCATTATTCACTGTTCAATTCAATTTTTAGTCTGCGATGCTTTTTACTCTTCAATTAGGTTGGGATAAAGTCATTGCTTGCTTGAAAATGCAGCAATCGCAATGTGTTGTTGTTTGGCGTTTTCGTTATTAGTCCAGTCATTTTAGTAATTTTAAAGCCCAATCTCCGGAAAAATTCTTAGTGGGCTGAATTTGTGTACACCTTTATTACGGTGCTGTTATGAAGATGTGAAAAATCGACATTGATATCGTGCCGGCTAAGAAAGTTACGGTGGTCAAAAGGTAGACAAATTCAGTTTTTAGTGAATATTTCGCGACCCATTGCCCGGAGGTCAATAATTCTTTAATTTATTGATACTTAATACAAGCATTTCTTAAAAAAAAAAAATATATAAATAAATCTTAAACAATCTATACTTATACACTATCTTAAAATTAAATAAGACTAGGAAAAGAGGCGATAAAGGTCAGTGCGGAGGCGGGAAGGGTTGGTATGAAAATCGAAAACATCTTGGACATTATTTGCTGAACGTAACATGCGGGTGACAGGATTAAAGTGGGCGTAATTTGTTCGGTGAGATTGAAGATTAAAAAAAGAAACTGAACGTAGATTGCGAGGATTAGTATTCAGGGAAAGCAAATGGAGAAGAGAAGCACAGTCAATAGCTCCGTTTATTATTTTAAATACGAAAATTATGTCAGCG
Source organism: Sphaerophoria taeniata (assembly GCA_943590905.1). Taxonomy (NCBI): domain Eukaryota; kingdom Metazoa; phylum Arthropoda; class Insecta; order Diptera; family Syrphidae; genus Sphaerophoria; species Sphaerophoria taeniata. The sequence goes on along the minus strand of OX016540.1, from coordinate 233,139,742 downwards.
ATTTCTCGACGTTTTTCAAGAGAGAGAAGGTTGATTATGTGAAGACGATCCTCATAAGGGGGTAAAATAAGAGGGTTATTCCAAGGAAGATGGCGTAGAGTAAACCGAAGAAATCGTTTTTGGACAGACTCAATTCTTTGAGAGTGTGTGACTTGGAATGGAGACCAAACAGGACTAGCATATTCTAGGAGGGGACGAACATAGGTAGTGAAAAGTGTTTTGGTGACGTATGGGTCAGAAAATTCTTTTGACCAACGTTTAATAAAGCCAAGAGCTGAGTTGGCTCTCGAAATTATGTGGTCAAAATGAGAACGAAAGTTTAATTCCTTATCACATATCACACCAAGATCGCGAATAAAAGAAACCACTGGAATAGGTTGATTCGAAAAGTGATACAGACGACGAAAGGAAGGCAGACGCTTACGAGAAAAGGACATAGACTGACATTTACTAATATTCAGGTCAAGGAAGTTTTTATTGCACCAAGTGATGAAAGAATCGAGGTCTTTCTGGAGAAGGGAGATGTCAATGGGAGATGAGATTACTTTTATAATTTTGATATCGTCAGCATAGATTAGTAAGTCAGAATGTGAAATTATTTTATCAACGTCATTTATGGCAATAAGGAAAAAGAGGGGACCAAGATGGCTGCCCTGAGGGACGCCGGATGTAGCAACAAAAGGATCGGAAGTGCAGTTTCTAAATAGAACCCGGTAGAGACGGTTTTCAAGATACGATTTTACCCATTTTATAAACGATGGAGGGAAACCGAAAGAATTAAGCTTGGTATAAATAATTTGGTGGCTAATTTTATCAAAAGCTTTACTAAAGTCGGTGGTGATAACATCCACTTCGTTTCCCTTTTCCAAATCTTTAAGAGCATTAGAAACAAATACAGTAAGGTTGGTTGTGGTTGATCTGCCTTTTAGAAAGCCATGTTGGAAAGGACTCAAGAAAGATTTACAATGAAAGTAGAGGTGGCCATAGATTACAGATTCAAAAAGTTTGGGAATACAGGACAATTTTGCTATAGGGCGGTAGTTAGAAACATCGTTTTTACTTCCTTTTTTATGAATAGGGAAGATGTAAGAATCTTTCCATACCAAAGGAAACGTTGATTGAGAAAGGGAGAGGTTGAAAAGTGAAGTGAGTGGACCACAAAGAGTGAGAGCGCATTTTTTTAAAACAATAGCAGGGATGCCATCGGGACCCGGGGAGAAGTTATCTATCATGGAGTTAATTTTTTCCATAACTGAAGATTCTAAAAGACTGAAAGAGGAGAGGGAGGTGTTATAATAATGGGGGAGGAATTTAAAGTAGTCAAGATCAGGAGAATCACCGCATTCTTTATAAGATTTACTGAAGAACTTTGCGAAAAGGTTTCCAATGACGAGAGGATCTACGGATGACGTATCCCCAAATTTAAGAGAAGGAGGAAAATTATCAGATTTCTTTTTAACATTGATGAACTTAAAGAACTGTTTGGGGTCAGTAATGATACTATCTTGCATTTTGATGACATAATTGTTATAAAGAGAGTCGCAAAGATGAGAAAAATTAGTGGCGGCTTGATGGTATAGCGAAAAATATTGGGGGGAGTTGGAACTAAGGAACTGTTTCCAAAGTTTATTTCTTAAGTTTCGGAGTGACCTTAATTCTTTATTGTACCAGGGAGGTGAGGATGTGTTGTTTTTCCTACGGGTAAGGGGGGTACTGTGGTGGATGCAGCCTAAAACTGCAGTATAAAAGAAGGAAACCGCAACATCTATTGGCACACAAGGACAAATTATTCGTCTTGAAATTATCTACAAAAAAAAAGTCCCAGGCATAAGCCTGTGAAATTAACCGCTCATGGAACAGAGGGACTAGAAAGCGCTCACATTTTTACTCAATAGTGGGGTTGGATGAAAAAAATGAGCTTTGCGTTTACATGAAGTACGATGTTGTCCAACGTCAGTGTAATTATTTTTCGCGAACCAAATGTACACGTTATGAAGAAGAAAATATAAGCAGTGGCCAGAGGCGGCGTAAGGCATGGGCGACGTGGGCCCTCGCCCACGGCCTCGCGGTACAAGGGGCCTCGCGCTTCAAAAATTTGCATGCATTGCTTCTGTGAGAATAAAATAAAAAAAGAAATTAATTAATTTTGTTGTGAAATATTTTTTTAGTCTGGCAACATTTGTTACGTTGCGTAACTATCGCGAGTAAATTCTTGCCGCGTCGACCAGTGCGGGGAATCCCTTGTTTCATTGTTCAATTTACAAATTTCTGCGTAAATTGAATGGAAAAGGGAGGGCAAATTGACGTAATCTATACAGATTTTGCAAAGCTTTTGATAGAGTTAACCACAAAATACTTATTAAAAAGCTAGGTTTAATCGGATTCAATGGCCCTCTACTCAATTGGATAGCTAGATATCTTACTAATCGTATCCAATACGTTAAATTAGGCTCAAATCGTTCTGAAATAATTTCAAATAAATCTGGGGTTCGGCAAGGAAGTCATCTGGGTCCCTTACTATTTTTGCTTTTTATCAATGATCTCCCTCTTAATATTTCTTTTTCACAATGTTGATGATGTTAAGATTTACAAAAAGATTGAATCAATTGACGATTGCAAAAACCTTCAAAGTGATTTAGATAATTTTTATAAGTGGTGTGGTCTTAATGATCTATCTTTAAACATCGATAAATGTTGCCAACTCTCTTTTACAAGATCCCTACTTCCAAAAATGTTTTCTTATGAGTTAGAATCAATCAAACTCCGAAAAATATATAATCATAAGGATCTAGGAGTAATTTTTGATTCCAAGTTGGATTTTAGAATGCATGTGGACTTTATCATTTCTAGGGCTAACTCTATGCTAGGCTTTTTGATTAGAAATTCAAAAGATTTTCGCTGTCCGTACACATTGAAAAATCTTTTTGTTAGCTTAGTGAGGCCAACATTGGAATACTGTAGTGTAGTGTGGTGCCCTTTTTATAAAAATTCTTCTAATAGGATTGAGAAGATTCAGAAAGGATTCACTAAGTATACTCTCCGTCAGCTTAATTGGACAGTTCCATTACAGCAATATAAATCACGTTGCTTATTTCTAGACTTGAAAACCTTGGAAACAAGACGAATTTATTTCTTAATATCCTTTGCCAGAGATATTGTCATTGGACATATTTCTTGTCCGTCTTTAAACCTATTATTTAAAACGCATAACCCTCCACGCTCTCTTAGGCCAAGAGTTAACCACTTTTTTGATATTCCTCATCATTCTACAAACTATGGCTGTAATGAAACTGTCACAAGATGCTGTATATTTTTTAATAAACATGCTTATGTTATTGATCTTGAATGTTCTAAGGAAATTTTCAAATTAAAAATATTAAATATTGTATCACTCGATTTTTAGATTAAGACTTTTTTTTAATGTACCTACCTATTTATTTATCAATGATTTAATTATATTCACTGTTATTAAGCTAAGTTTCTAGTCTACGAAAGTTTATACTTAAAGACAAATAAATAAATAAATAAATGACTCAAAAACAACTTCTTGTCTTAAAATTCAAAAAGTGAGGAAAATTAACATAAATAATATGTAGATTTGTTTAGTTTCAAAACTAATATAAATAAACCGAAAAAATGTTCGGTGTTTTTATAATTCATTGTTCCTTAGAACGTGTCATAAGTGGCCGCGAGATCGTTTCCAAAACCGAATACAATTCAGTTTTTCATTGGTTTTGCAGAGAGCATCCCTGTGTTAATAATACTAAGCTTCATACATTCGAGAAAACACAGAAATTTATTGTTTCAATTTAACGTGTTTTCTTACTTTAATCACTCTTAAATTGATAAGGATGTGCACAATTTCTGTCACCGTCACGATTTAGAAAAGCCAAATAATGAATTTTCATGAGCAAATTCTACGCCTTTTCATTTTATTTCTTACCCAAAGTACAAAGTACAGCCTCTGCTGAAAGGAGTTTTCAAAGTTAAAATTAATAAAAAAAATATTTTAGAAACACACTGAGCCAGGAAAGACTTTCAGCTTTGGCTGTTTAATCAATTGAATCAGACATGGCATCTAGGCTGAATTACGAAACAATATAATTAAAGAATTTAGTAAAGTGAAAAGCAGGAAATTTCTGTTCATTTAATAAAGAAATATTAATATTTTAAATATACACTTTAAGAAATGTATACAAGGTGGAGATGACAATTTGTATTTTAATGAATAAAAACTTTGCAGTGTTAATGGTTTTTTTTTATTAGTTCTTAAAATCCATCTTCAGGTCGCCACGGAATAGGGCCTCGCAAAATCTGTCTTGTCCACATAAAATTTTGGTCTTGCGCCGCCACTGAGCAATGCTATAGTGTTGTCAATGAAGCTATTCTTCAGAAAGTCCTCAGAAACAGCTCGAATTTGGGTGATTTTTTTGTTACTTTTTTTTATACTGTTTAAAATCAGAAACATTTCATTTGGGGGAAATAATAATTATTTATATTGTTTAAACAATTTTTATATTTTGTATAAAGGGTGATCAACGAGCGATGTGCAAGATAGGTAGGTAAGATTAGGACAAGAAAAAAATAATATGAAAGGGGGATCTATTGTCCCAGGACGTACCAGCAAGGTTTAAAAAAAAATTAAATACCACCCAACATAGTTTGTCAAACGGTTGTTTTAGCTGTTGTTGCTGTTGTCAAACCATGGTTTCCAACCATGCAAGGCCATGTAAACCCCGCTAATTGTTTTAAGTTTTCAAAATTTCTGTATGATACTTGGGCGTTTTGTGATAAAAAATTAAGTGTTTTCCATTAATCGACCCGCTAGATTTTAAAATTGAATAAATGAGATTATGTGTGAAATATAACATCGTTCAAATATCGTTTCTCTTTCTATTTTCTTGTTCAACAAACTTTTTACGAACCTTAAATTCTTGACCAGTTGACCTTCATAGTCATCCATTCCCAAGTTCAAAAAAAGATCCTCTTCAGCAAGATAACGCTGTAAATAGTGAAAGGTTGAGAATTATATAGCAGACGAAACGGATTCCTGCGGCACACCAATAAGTAACTACCGATGTTCACATCAAATAAAAAGGACGAGTCGAAATCAAAAACACACTTTCAGCATTAAACTCCTAATTATCAATTCCTCCGAATCATAGAATTCCTCCGCCATAATTACTATAATCTCCTTATTACATTAACCCAAACCCAACACTTGTTTACACAAGAAACGTGGCAAAAGAACACATAAACCTCCTTAAAGGAATTCTAACACCTCCATTTCTGATTGTTTTTTCTGTGTTCCTTTTTTTCAGATACAACCTATTAACAACTAATCAATCAATATATAAATGAAGTTCTAGCATTCAAAATCGTGTCTTTTTCGCTAAGACTTGTTGTCAAAAACAATTGTTCTAACACCTTCGTTGGTATTTTTCGAATTGCCACACATCAACAAATAATAACATATCAGATAATTTATTTAGCCTTTAAGTCTCGATGAGCTACAGTTGAAATGCGGGTATTTGGGTGTTTCGATATATTGATTGAACTATTTTTAATTTCAACTACTTTGGTCTGTTTTTTGAACAAAAGCAAACGAAACGTCATCGACTGACCTCGTTCTTTCATGTTCTTTTCGTTCTATAACACAATGAACTACACTATAAAGTAGTCATATTTAGTTGTTATAATTTTTTCTTTTATACTGGATTCTTTTGGCACGAAATGAACATTAAAATAAACGGAGTGTTAAAATAATGCGCGAAAATAGGTTTTTTTTGTTTTCTATTTTTTTTTCAAATAAAATAATTTACAAACTAGTTTATGAAAAATAAATATTGGTGTTACCAGTTGCGGTGCCAGCCGAATGACCGCAATAGGAATGACCGCATGTCATAAGACCGCAAAATTTTTACATGCGGGATTGACTACTATTTTGAAAAGGAAATAGTACTATTTTTTTGCAGGATTTAGCACTATTTTGGAAATTTATTCCGAAAGTGCAATTTCGAATTGGAATGTATGATATGCAAAATTTTTGTTTTTTTAAATTTTGTTTTCTTGATTTTAGGTTGAGGTTAATAATTTTTTTAGATTTGCTTATGCTTTTTCGGAGGAAAAAAAAGTTTTGGTTTTTCGACATTTTTTTTCGGTTTTTTTGTTAAAATTTTTATTTTGGTATGAAAAAATTGAAAATAGACAAGCATGATGTTCGGCAAAAATGTTTGGGATTTTGTTGTTAGCAAACTTCTAGAACATTGTAAACAGCTAAAACAACAATTGGATGAGATACCCCGCAAAAACTGACGTAAGGTCATAGAATAATACTGGAACAAGTTCAACTTGTTTAGCCATTTAATTGAATGGGTATCGCAGAGCAATTTGTCTCAATAATTATTATCGACAATTTAAGGTCATATCTCTTTTTGAATTATTCATCGTTCTTAAAAGAACGTTTTATCCTTCAGAGGAAGAGAAGACATATCTCTATTTTAAACTATAACTTTGTATTTTATTGAATTGTTTATAAACAAATTAAATGAAGGTTTAAAGTGAAAAATTCGCGCGAATTTTAAACTATAACTTTGTATTTTATCGAATTGTTTATAAAAACAAAAAACGCATCAGCGTGTTCTCTCCCTAGCAAGTGATATCTGAAACTGACTGGTTTCCCAAAAAAGCAACTGCTTATATAGAAAAATTTGAACGAAAAATTGAAATGCTTCGTTCCCCATGATTCTCAGCGTTTGGTGTCTCTTAAAATTTCAGTTTTTGAAAAAGGGTGTGGCCTAATACAGGGTTGTTAGAAGAATCTAAAAAGGTACCAGATTTCGATCTCCTTAATTCTCATAACTTTGAGTGACAAAAAGGAGTAGTTTTTAATGAAAAAAGGGAGGATTTTTTGCGGTCATGTGACAATGCGGTCAAAAGGAGTGCGGGAAAGTAGTTTTGCGGTCATATGGCTTGCGGTCTTTTGTCTTGCGGTCATGTTGTTTACGGTCTCGCGACCCCAACCCATTTGAATTTAAGTTTTAGAATTTATTGCATAGGATAAGTGACGCTGGCAGTGTTCACGGTTTCACGACTCGCTGAATACTAAAAATCTCTCCTTAATAGACTTTTCACACTAGACGCAAGACGGAGTTTTCAGCTGTCAGTTTTCAAAAACTCGAAATCTGTTCACACCTACATTTCAGGTTTTTATTTGACATTATAAATCTTTGTTGTCAAGTAAGGGTTGCCAGTTGTTCTCCTTTAAGAAGATTGTCACCTTTTTTCACACACATTCCCTTTTTGATTCCTGTTGCAATATTGTTTGCTGTTAGTTTAAGATAATAAAAAATGAAAAACACTGAATGAAAAAGTTTTCCTTATTGATTTTTAAAAAGGAAAAATATTTTTTTTTGTTTTTTCTAATTTATATAATGTCAATTTTATTTAAATGTTTATGATTTTTGCTTGACTAAAAAATATATGTTTATGCAACCGTTTTATTCAAAGTTTAGTTTTTTACTATGCACGTCGTTCTTAAAAAATTCGTGCATTTGTATATTTTTATATTTTTATATGGCAACATCAACTGACACTCTTTGTCATGAACAATTCTACAAGCAGACTATCAACCTTTTCTTGCTATTGGAGAGAGGGAGATATACACCTGTGTGCAAAAAAATAGCAGTGCTTCCCAAAGTTGAGAAATATATAACCGTCCCATTCTTGTGCGTTGCCTGCACAAAATTTCAATTGCTGTTTCTGTCTAACTAGTCATTGTCATTAGATTCTTAAAGCTTGCAGATTAATCGGCGTTTGTTTTCATTAAAAAAACCGTTACTCAAAGTCACAAAGAAGGAAATGACCTGTGCAAAATAATAGCAGTGCATTTTGTTTCTCCGAATGACTTCGCAGTTATTTAAAACAAAGAAATTAAAAATAGTGGATCTAATTTCTTAAGGTTTTAGTAAGTTACAAAAAATTATTTAAACATTTTCGGTAATATTAAAGGACGATTTTTTCACTAGTACTGAATTCAAAATGGGAAGAGGAAAGCATTGCACTCATGAGAAACGAAAACTCATTCTGAATCTACTGCAGCAAGGTCAAACATACAAATTTATACAAAAATCTCTTTCTTGTTCTGCAAAAATGATATCCAATGCAAAAAATTGGAAAATTTCTTCGGAACAAAGAGGCCGAAAAAGGAAGCTTGGAGAACATGATGTCAGAAAAATCGTTCGTTTTGTAAAAAAAGACCCATTTATGACATCAACCAAAATTAAGGAAGAGTTCAACCTTCAAGTGGACACTTCTACAATACGAAGAAGACTCAAAGAGGCAAAATTATTTGGAAGGTGCCCTAGAAAGGTACCACTCTTGCAACCGCGGCATATCAGAAACAGACTCCGTTTTGCCAGAGAACACTTGTCTTGGCCTGAAACTAAATGGCGAAATATTTTGTGGTCAGATGAGTCAAAACTTGTTCTTTTTGGTTCAACTGGCCGAAGGCAATACATAAGAAGGCCTCAAAATGACAAATACAACCCACGCTATGTGACAAAAACAGTAAAACATGGCGGAACTAAAATAAATGTTTTGGGTTGTTTTTCCTACTACGGTACAGGCCCTATCTATTGGATAAAAGATATCATGGACGCAAAAATTTATGTTGATATCCTGCAGAACGTCATGCTTCCCTATGCTGAATGGAACATGCCAATAACCTGGACGTTTCAGCAGGATAATGACCCCAAACACACCAGCAGGTTAGCCAAAAATTGGTTTGCGGCGGCCAATCGCCGGACCTAAACCCCATCGAAAACTTGTTGGCGGATGTTAAGGAAGGTGTTGCGAAGAAAAAACCAACAAATGTTGCTGAATTGTGGAGCGCAGTGAAAAAAACATGGGACAGCATTCCACAAGAAAGATGCATGCGTTTGGTTGATTCAATGGGTCGTCGTTGTGCTGCTGTCATCGCAAATAAAGGTCACACAACAAAATATTAAATCACAATGAAAATTAGAGTGAAAACAGCCGTTTTAATTTATTTTCTTAATTTTATTATATTTATCAATTAAGCTATATTGTTTTTAATTTTTTGTATATATTAAAACATAAAGTATGGAATAATTCACAGTTAATAAATTAATTAATAAGTCGAAGGGAAACTTGTTTTTTTCATTAAAGGAAAGATAGTAGAACCATTGCTATTATTTTGCACACAGGTATATATACGAATTATGGAGTGCTGAATGATTTCACTTTTTTTGGTTTTGACTGGTTTTCACAAAAGCTTGTTGTCGAAAATAATAAACGATTGTTTATATTTACAAACAAATTTATTAAAATCAATTAATTCTGTTTATTGGGGTTATAAACGAAAATTATTAACGGTTAGTAATGTTTCCAACCATGGTTTCTGTAGAAATTAAAAAATATAAATGGCCTTTCATTTTCACAATAAACCTGTTTATTGCACAAATTGCATCACTAAATTAATTGTCCCAATAAACTTTTTGTTTGTATTCACGCACACAGACTACAACATTCCCCAACTACAGTTCGATAGAAACTTCCAAACTTCTATATCTTCCCAGATCCTTCTGGGAAAATAGAACATTCCTGGAAGACGAGGCAATCCTCTTCTATACAGATGGATCGAAAACTAGTGATGGGATTGGTGGAGGTGTGTACTTCGAACGACTAAAACTAAGTCTCTCTTTCAGCCTTCCAAATCATTGTAGCGTGTTTCAGGCACAACTTTTGGCGATTAAGGAGGTTGTGTCCTGGCTCAGAGTAAACGTGGTATCCACATCTGATATCCGGATTTTCTCAGATAGTCAGGCAGCTATAAAATCCCTGGACTCTGTCTCTACAAACTCAATCACGGTCCAAAACTGTCAATCGTCTCTAATGGAGATGGGAGAACAGTTTAACATTCACCTTCACTGGGTGCCGGGCCATAGTGACATTCCAGGAAACTGCAAAGCCGACAAATATGGTACAACATTACCCATTAAACCACAAATGGTTAATGTTGGTATACCAATCGCTACATGCAAACTTTTGCTACAACAAGATGCTGTTAAGAGAACTAACATCAGGTGGAATAACATAACCACCTGTCAGGCAACGAAAAACATTTGGCCTAATGTGAACTTAAACAGATCTAGGTGCCTGATATCTCTAAGCAGATTGCATATAAGCTCGTTAATTGGTGTAATTACTGGACACTGTCTAATAGGAAGACACGCCCCGCGACTGGGCATATTTTCTAATGATTTTTGCAGAAGCTGCATGGATGAGGAGAAGGAGGAAACAGTTCTTCACCTCCTCTGCACGTGTCCTGCTCTGACTCATAACCGCATGATTAACTTAGGAGAATACTTTTATAATGATTTAAACGATCTCGAACACATTAATATAATTATTCTTCTACGTTTCCGTAAGGAACTCTAATTGGTTTCATTGAGCTTTCGAAGAAAGCCTTTTAGATTCATGTGGTATCACAATCGGCCTTCAATTGGCCTAAGTGTGTCTTTAACATCCATGACAGCCATTTTAACCTAACCTAACATTACATTCTTTCAAAGCTCTCACTTGCTTGTTTCCCCTCATTTGGAAAAAATCATTAATTTTTCCGAATTGCTAAGCTTTCAAGCATCCCTAAACTTTTTGAGTGCTTGGATTATGATTCTATCTACTTTTACTATAAAACCTTATTTTCTCGGTTTTTTTTTTTAAAGATCTACTACAACTTATTTCATTGAATTCGTTTCCAAAGTCTTATCAGCCCTCGAATATGGCAACGAAATTTATGTAATTTGATTAAATTTCTTTTAAAATCATTTACCTAAAACTTACTGCTCTTTGTTTTCCACCAAGTCCCGTTATATGAATAAAACCCGTACGAGGTCCGTTCTCGTAATACAGTCTCTGATTCCATTCATGCCACGTCCGGTGTTCCGCAAGGCAGTCATCTTGGCCTACTTGTTTTTTTCCTGTTCGTTAATGACGTCAGTCTTAATGAAAAGAATGTCAATATGCTTATGTTTGTTGATGACTAGAAAATCTTTCAAGTTATCTCATCTCAATTTGATTCCTCCATTTTGCAAGAAGAGCTCAATATGTACCTTTTTTTCCTGGTGTCTAAATGTAAGTAGCTGCAAGCTAACAACCTGCTCACATAATCATAATCCATCTAAGAAAACTTTCTACCTGAATGTTGAAACCGCCGTTAACGTAGTTGATACTATGAGTGATCTTAATATCTTGTGTGGTTAACGCTACTCCCACTTAGATTAATAAGCCTAACAGATCCCTTGGTTTTATTTGTTGGAGGAACGATTGAGAACGTATTGTATGTTCCGAAAATTCAAGGAAATTTGCTGTCAGTGTCTTGCTTAGTAGAGAAGGGATGCAGAGTTGTATTTGCTGATAAGGTGTGTCAGATTTGGAAAGGAAATGTCCAGATTTCATTATGAGATTTGATATCTTCTATGTATGTGTTGCGTCAGCCAAAAAGAGTTCTTGTAGCTGTTCACAATTAAGACTGTATTCAACAGTGGCATCGAAAGCTTGGACATAGAGATGAGGATGCAATTAAATCCATACTGTCGAAGGAACTGGGTTCAAGTTCATCAATTAAAGATTGTAACGTTAATGAAACCTGCGAAGTTTGTATCCAGGGAAAGTCTGCCAGATTGCCATTTCCGAAAGTTTCCAAAAGTGATTCGCAAAATGTACTCGACTTAGGCCCGGTGCACACACGCGATTTTTGTCGCGGCGATATCGCAGCGATATCGCAACTATTCAGTGCACACTTGCGACATTTTACCGCAGGTTTCAATATTTATTTTGAGTTTGTCTTTAAACAATGGAGGTTTACAGGAAGAAAAGAATTATTTTCGCGTACCTCGTGCGTAAAAATTATGTTCTTAATAAAAAGAAACGACGTCATTGACGTTAATGACCATTCCATCGGCTAATAAAAGGACTATTTTATTCATTATTTCAAAATAAGAGTCAAAATCCTGAACATATTTTTAACAATTTTCCAATGAGTTTAATTTCTTTCGATGAGTTGGAGGTCAAAGTTTCACCAAAAATCAAAATCAAATAAAAAGAAACCGGCATCAAAATCATCCATATTTTCCCTTCCAATTTGATAAAAACTCGCATTTGTGCACTGCACAATAGAAAACAATGTAAAACAAGACACAAATGCGATTTTTGTCGCCGCGATGTCGCTGCGATATCGCAGAAACTTTTGCGACATTTTACCGCAGAAATGTCGCAGAAGTATCGCAGAAGTGTCGCTGCGATATCGCAAGTGTGTGTGCACCACTCCATTTGATTGTGAGTCGTAAAAGCGATATCGCCGCGACAAAAATCGCGTGTGTGCACCGGGCCTTAGTACATACAGATGTTTGCGGTCCTATGGAGGTGGTAAGCCCAAGCGGTAATCGTTAAATAGTTACATTTATCGATGACCATAGTAGATTCACAACAACGTTTTTGATACGGTAAAAGTCAGAAGTCTTCGATAAAGTACGAGAATACATTGAAGCAATGAAAACTCAGTTCGGGCGTAAACCAAAAGTATTAAGGTCTGACCGTGGTGGCGAGTATACGGGACATAAGGTGCAACAATATCTAAGGGAACAAGGAGTAAAATCCGAGTTCACTGCAGGGTACTCTCCTCAGCAGAACGGCGTTGCCGAAAGACGCAACAGATCCCTTGTTGAAATGTCCAGATATATGCTGATTGATGCTAATCTAAGCAAGGAGTTCTGGGCAGAAACAATATTGACAGCTACATACACACAAAATAGATTACCAACAAGAGTAACAGCAACAACACCTTTCGAGCTCTGGTACGGATCCAAACCAGGGGCCGAATTACGGCATCCGTTATCGAATAATACGTTACTGAATTGTGAGTGTTTGTGTTCTTTTGGCATTACCTCTCACGTTATCGAGTTCAGTATCGAGCTTCTAGTATAAAAATTTTAAATTCTCTGCTCAGCTATCGAGCTTAATTTCATTCGACACACAAACAGCTCACTAATGGGAGGAAATTTCTAAGAAAAAAATTAAATTTTACTTATTTTGAGAGCTTGAGTTATTTTATTATAAAATTCTTTGCCAATAATCTATTTAGGTCAAGATATTCCGCTCCAAACCTACATCAATCTTGTCTTCTTTAATAGTCAAACTATGTTTTTTTATAACATACAAAAAAAAATATTTCTGCCTTCACTATTTCACTCAAGTTTTGTTTTTTTATTTGTCAAACCTCTCAAAATTCCTTCAAAATGATTCGAGACTCGATAAAACTAGTACAATTTTTAAATCCCAAACGATACGTGACCTATCGAATGTCATAATCCCAATGAGGTTACTCGTTCGTCGATCACGGATGAGACTCACTCACTCGATAACGGATGCCGTAATTCGGCCCCAGATTTTAAACATTTCCGTACATTTGGTGAAAGATGTTTAGTCCAATTAAACGTGAAAGCATTCCAGAAATCAACAACAAGAAGAAAGATGAGCTTCCGAAAAGTAACAGCGATGATGACTATTTTGAAGTTGTAATCAAAAATAGACCCAATCAAGAAAAGGCGGTTGAACATTTGGACACAGATTCGAGTTCTGAAGGCACTTATTACGGTTTCGATGAATCATTGGACGGATCGCAGAATGAATTGGAAAATGAAGTACCACAGCGAAGAACATCAGCCAGAACAACAAAAGGAAAACCACCAAATAGACTAACCTATGAGGTAAATGTACTGAAGACTAATAAAGAATTCGATCCGACCAATTTTCAGGAGGCCATATCTTACGACAGAAATGAATACTGGAAACGCGCAATGAAGGATGAAATGGACGCCTTATCGGATAATAGTACTTGGGAGCTGGTGGACTTACCTTCTGACAAGAAGGCGATCGGTTGTAAGTGGGTGTTCAAGTCCAAGGAAGATTCAAGAGGAGAACTGATTTACAAGGCACGATTGGTAGCGCAAGGCTTTCTCCAGCGTCGTGGACTCGATTACGATCAAACATTCGCTCCAGTCGTAAGGCAAACTACTGTACGAACGTTGTTGGCTGTAGCAGGTCACAGAAATATGCATGCATTACACTTGGATGTTAAGACGGCCTTTCTCAATAGCGACCTTGAGGAAACAGTCTACATGCGGCAGCCGATGGAGTTCATTGAAGAAAATAAAGAACACCAGGTATGCGTGGAACCTAACTATCAGCAATGTTCTCTTGGAGAATGGTTATTACCAAAGCAACATTGACCAATGTGTATTCAAGAAATCTGTAGGTGAGTTCTTAGTTTATGTACTTGTCTACGTTGATGATTTGTTAGTAATCAGTAAAGATCAAAACCTTGTCAATGATACTGAAAGCCTCCTTAAATCAAAGTTCAAAATGAAAAATCTCGGACCGGTTAAAAATTACGTAGGTCTTGAGGTATATCGAAACGATGATGGACATTTTTCTATAAGTCAAACATAACTTACATAAACAAAGTAATTGAAGAGATGGGATTGAAAGATGCAAAAGTTTCAAAGATGCCGATGGACCCAAGCTATGGGAAGTCAAGTGCTGAAGTTAATTTTTTATCCAACAACGAAAAGTATCAGAAGTTTATTGGATGTTTACTTTACATTGCAATCAGTTCCCGACCAGACAATGCAGCAAGCATCAGCATATTGTCGTCAAAAATGTCAAAACCTACAGTTGAAGATTGGAACGAGCTGAAACGTGTTGCCAAGTATTTAAAAGGGACGTCTCATCTAAGATTGTTTCTAAGTCAAAACAACAATAAAGAACATCTTATTGGGTATGCGGACGTAAACTGGGCAGAAGACAGAAAAGAACGAAAATCTAATTCCGGCTACATTTTTAAGGTTTTCGGTGGTGCTGTAAGTTGGTGTTGTCGCAAGCAAACCTGTGTTGCCCTATCATCAACTGAATCGGAATTCATAGCCTTAGCTGAAGCAAGCCAGGAAGCAATATGGCTCAGGAAGTTGCTGGAAGAAGTTAATGTTGATATAATTGGCCCAACCTTGATATGGGAGGACAATCAAAGCTGTTTAAAGATGTTAAAAAGCGAAAAGTACAGCAACCGTTCTAAGCACATCGATACGAAGTACAATTTTATTAAGGACTATATAGCCAAGGAAATCATAACATCTGACTATTGTCGAAGCGAGGACATGCTGGCGGATCTCTTAACAAAACCACTTTCAGCAAGTAGAGTCATCTATTTGAGAACAAAGTGTGGGTTGTTCGAGTCCGTTTGAGGGGGCGTGTTGGAATAACAAACTCAGTCGAACAAATCTATAATCAGTTTTTCATGTTACTTTCTGACAAACATAATTTAATTTTATTCTTTGTAAAAGCTTACTTGTATCCTGGTTGTCGTGTTCAAAAGACTTTCATGTTTTTTCTTTCATTTGTTTTTCGTCTTACATAATAAAATTTTCATATTAATTGTTTATAATAAAAGTCTTTATAATTTGTCAACAATCGCAATTAAAGGGGCAACCTTGCAACATTATTAAGAGATGGTCAAAAGAATTTTCCAATCCTTACTTAACAAAGTCTCCCTATATTTCCTTAGTCCGACCACTTCTCAAATATGTTCACCAAGTCTGGTCTCCCTTTTATGAAAACCATTCAATTAGCATCGAAAATGTTCAAATACGTTTGTTAGGAAGCCTCCTCTGAGATGATAACTTCAACTTACCGCCTTACGTTGATCGGCTTAACCTCATCAATATTGGCTGCTAAACGTAAGAACCCTGATATACTTTTTGCTCTTCTATTAATGGGTAAAATAGATTCCCAGCACTTGTAAGCGAAATTCAACTCTGTTTTTTTTTTGCTTTTCAACAAGAAGCCGTTTTATATTTCTTTTTAACTCTGCATAGTGCAACCCTGTAACCGTTTTGTGCTTCTTCAAGCTGTCAATGCGGACGAAACTTGTTCGGCTTGCGTTTAAAAACTGCGCTGAAGTTGTATCGCTTATCTTCAACGGTGACGGCTGGCGGCCGTCTACCAATAAGAAATCGTAGATTTTTATCACCATTTCACGTTATCTTCGAAGCACCTAGCCGTCGCTCGTATTTGATTCAAATGAACGACATAATAGTTTACTGTGGCGTATACGTACTTTTTGTCTATGCCCAGGCATCAAAGAGAAAGTAAAAAAATTGAGACACGTATTGAAACAAAAACTTTAACAGATAATTACACCTATTCATGCACACGGAAACATAATCAATCGGTTTAATTGCTGTCAAAAGATGTTTGCTTCCATCAAAATTTTACACTTCTACCACCTGCAAGAACCTGGTAACACTCGTGCATGATTGACTGCGTAATTAAAATGTTCGTTAAAAATTACTTTACTGACAATTTATTTGCAACAAATTGCTGCATGTCTATGACCGACTGCATGCCGCCTATTTCAGCACGTGTGGGTCGGTTAGTCGGCTTTCATAAAAGAATAATGATTGTGCATGTTAAGAACTATTTAGTCAGCAAATAATAAAAAATCGAGGTTTAAAAATAGCAGCGCAATTTCTCTTTTTGACAACTTTGCATGCATTGTTAAGGGGAAGTGGGTTGGCTGTTTTGTTGGTTCAGACATAGTAAAATGATATTACAATTTTTGCTTATATTCGCTGATGAAGAAATTTACTTTTGTTTTTCGTTTTAGCAACGCAAGGCCTCATTTGGCCATGTGAGTCAAACGAGGAGTGCACTTCGGAAAAGTCTAAATGCTCAAAACAAGGAACATGCGAATGCGATTTCGATCATGTATTTTCGTCAGACTATACAAAATGTCTGAAGACGTCACTCTATAGTGACAAATGTGAAGATACTAGTCAATGCAATCATATGCCATCTGGAGCTAAATGTAATGAGGGGGTCTGCGAATGCAACGATGGTTATACCTATGTCCGGGGACGTTGTAGGCAATTAAATGGTCTCGGAAGTTCATGCCAAACGGTAGGTCCTTACATTTATAGAATTTTGTTTTCGAAATGTCAATATCTTAATTTGCCTACAGGACATTGACTGCCATTTTGGATATGATCGAAAATCGGTTATGTGTAAAAATAACATTTGTGAATGTGCAGATGGATACTACAACAGATATGGAAACATTTGCCGTCGCAAGTCCATGGGTAAGCAATTTTTTGTGATTTTGTTGGAAGTCCATTTTGATGTTTTTGTTGTATTGATATAGCAATTAACGACACATGTGTTATTAATACTGACTGTGATGAACTTGGCAGCAATGTCAGGTGCGAAAACCTTGTGTGTGCATCAACAAGTACAAATGGCGATTTTCCACGCAATCAGAGGGAAATTGCCGTTCAAACTAGCCTAGAATCGTATGAGTTAAAACCATTATCTACCCTTAAGAGAGACATTTCACTTGAAAATCAAGGCTCATCATCCGTTGCAACCGGACGAATAACTCGAGATGAAGAAGATAAAACATTGTCGACTTTATCGAATACTGACGATGATGGAGATGAAAAGAGATGTAAGAACTTTTGCGATCTACATTTGTGAAGCTTTAATCAATGTGTCATTCTATAGATGGTAGTAGTTGTACAGACAATGGAAAGCAATGTCCAGGATTGCATCATTCAATTTGTGCCGATAACGTCTGCTTCTGTAAACAAGGTTACTACGCCAAAAATGGAAAGTGCTTCGCAGGTATGATTGTATTTTCTAACTTATTCGATTTTTTTTAAATATCAACGCACACTTCTTTTTCACTTGAGAAACCTCAAAGCTTAACCAGTACGGTCAGAATTTTATCTGCTCTGCAGCTGGTTTAATCTGTTCACCATACTAGCGCCTAAATTTGAGCAAACGTCAAGATTAAACGCAATTAACGGCTTAAGAAATACAATGAATAAAATGTTAACATTTCTTTGTTTGTGCTTCCGGTTGAGAAAGAGAAGGAATAACTGATACTAAGACTTTTACAAATTCCTGAGAGTGCTCCGACAGTCAAAATTAGGCAACAAACCATATAATAAAACGGAATCCCCCGGGATATTAGTGTATCAAAGTGGCAACTCACATGTCAGTTTTTTCTTTGAGGTGTCAAATTCACTTAATCGCCGAACTTGCCGAGTTGAAAAAGCTGAGTAAGGTCATAGATTATTGAGAATTTTCTCCAGATGAGTCCTGAAACTAAAGGGAGACCCATATTCCTTTACCCCTCCCCAATCATTTTCCACTCCAACGAAGGTATGGCGCAAAAGCTAGCCTATGTCACCAACTCCGCTCCCACCTCCACGTTGGTACGGCGAAAACGCTTTCCAACGTTCCTTATCCCTACACTACAGAACGATCTCAAGATTTTCTGGCTTTTCCTTCTATCTCTCTGAAGCACGGCTAACGCTGTCAACGGTGCCTTATCCTCCTGCTTCCTGTCAGATCGATGTCTAGCATTGTCTGACTCCTCATCCCCATCTCTTCCTTCCACAATCACCACTTCCCAGCTTGGGCTTTCTTCGCAACTCGTGGGAATAAAGATGAACACAAACAAAAAACAAAACAAAAATGAGACCGGTACGCTTCATAATTGGGCGGCAGCACAGCTTCAAAGCTGTTTGCCATTCATCCTGCGGCTGGAAGTGTTTGTGACTACTCATGATCCCTCTTCTGTTGCAAATTGCAGTGAGAGTAGGCAGGTAGCGATACCTAACTTGAGCAGTGGTGAGGCTGTGAATAATGGCCCCACTGCTTCAGGGAGTAAACCTCCCGCTATCTATTATGCAAGGCGTCAGGCTGCGAGAATCCTAAAGGCATCTGGTGAATCACTGGAGGCTGGATGGACCTCGAAGCTTGATGCGCGAATTAGATGAGCCTAAAGCGTCCTTTCAAAATCTAGGACAAACGACTTAACGTCAAAGCGTGAACGATCTTTGAAGGGGGCCACTTCGACACCAAAATGGCCTTGTGTGCACAATACCAGCACTCACCTCAATCCCACAAATCGAACGTCATACAGCGACGTTGCAAAAGGCAAGACGGTTGTTGCGGTTTTCGACAGAAGCGATATAGATTGCACGATTTCATCTGATCGTTGGCACTTATAAGTAAACAGGGTATCCCTTTCTACACTGACGGTTCAAAAATGGAATCAGGAACAGGTGCTGGAGTGTTTTGCCAATCTCTCAATATCAGAGCATCGTATAAACTCCCAGCTGACTGTAGTGTCTTTCAGGCCGAGATCTTTGCTATTGAAAAAGCAGCTGAATTGGCACATCACGAAAAGCTAAGCTCTTCGGAGATCACTTTTTTCGTGGACAGCCAGGCTGCTATCAAAGCCTTAGCCAGTGAGACCATAAGATCAAAAGCAGTTTTAAACTGTAGGAAGGAATTAAATAAAATCTGCCACACTAACCAGGTAAAGCTCTGCTGGGTTCCTGGACATAGCAATATAGAAGGGAACGAAATAGTAGATGAACTAGCCAGGAAAGGGTCAGAAGCAGACACAAGTAGTAGCGACCATTCAATTAGGGGACCACTCGTCCCAATTGGGGTACTCAAGAGGAAGATAGACCTTAAACTAAAAGAGCAAATCAATAACTCCTGGAAATCCAGGGACGATTGCGTAATCTCTAGAAGTTTATGGCCTAACACAAATGAAAAAGAAACTCGGTATATTCTATCGCTGAGTAAAAAGAACATTAAAATCTTGATAGGTGTACTAACGGGTCATTGCGCCATTGGCACAATGGCCAACAAGATAGGGGCATTTGCACCCGATTTTTGTAGGAGCTGTCAGGATGAGGAGGAAATAGAAACCATTAAACACCTGCTCTGTGACTGTCCGAACCTCCAAACTAGCCGCCTCCGACATTTCGGAAACAGGTTTGTTGGAGAACTGGATGATCTAGCACAGGTCTCAATGGCAAATATGAAGAAATTTATAGATAGCACAGGTTGGTTCGTTAACGAGCCAGTCTACGTTAATCGACCTTGAGAAGCATCGATGCTTACTTTTATTTTTTATAGGGGATCACAATGGACCAATAGGCCCCCGTGTACGCAACAGCTCACGCTCTGCACACCCCTCATAACCTAACCTAACCTAACCTGGCAGGTGGTGAAGCTGAGACTCTCAGTGGGCTTTTTAAGCCTTATGAGATAATTTCCAGGTTCACCTCCCTCCATAAGCGATGGTGGTTGACATCTAGGACAAGTCAAACTCATCGTTTGTGACGATCAGAGGTCTTGTGATCTGTATAAGCTTGCTGTCATCAAGTTAGGCTAAATCTGGCCAGGTGCGAAGCTCGAAGCTGTTGCTAAGGAAGACATCCCTAGCAGACCTAGAGCCCGCACATGGATTCCAGCTGAATCTTCGTGCATGGAGGACATACTCCTTGCCTACGCACAATTGGAATATGGCTTAGCTGGAGGAAGTTAAGGGTTCTTATAGAATCGCCATTGTGGTGATCAATAAGGAATCTCTGCCTCCACAAGGGCTGACAAAAGGTTCAATAATATACGGTTTCGAGACCGTCACCTTGAAAGTCTATGAAAAATACATATGAGGCCTCTGAAGATTGCGAGCCTCCACCCAAACTTGAAGGTGAACCTCTGGCCGAGAAGTCTGGAAAATCATCATCCCTACCATCCGTAGTCAAACCAGGTTCAGGAGACGACTGCGAAGATATTCTTCTGAATTAGGATGAACTGTTGGGCTCATCTTCTGAATCGGAAGATAAAGATAAAACTGTGCAGATTAATCTACAACACTATATCAACGGCTTCAGCCTCACTTCTACTTCGCCTAGCCAGAAGCGGGGAAGAAATCGTCCTGATCTAGGAACCATGGATAGTGAAATCCATCATTCATGGACTCAGGACTCCTGGTCAAACTCGTCGCGTGACAAAGTTGAAAAAAGTTCAACTTTAGAGCGATTTGTCGGGCGACGAACGACGCATTCTGTTGAAGATGGGTGACTTCCATACAAATTTCACATTTTTGACTGGCGACTTCATTCTTTTCACCTCTTTATTCAACTTTGTTGCCTGGCGAGTTTGACGTTTTATTTTGTTTATTTATCCTGTTGTTTTTTGCAGTTATTTTCAAAACAGTTATTTTTTACTGATATTTTTATTGTGACTGTGAGTTTAATAATCTACACTAATATATAAAGCTGAAGAGTTTGTTTGTTTGAACGCGGTAATCTCAGGAACTACTGGTTCGAATGGTATAATTCTTTTTGTGTTGGATGGTGCCTTAATCAACTTAGACATTAGGCTATTTAACATTAAGCTGTGAGCAATAGCAGCGAAGAATCTGTGGAAAATATGGAAAAAACGGCAAAAAATATACATTTTTCTGCGTTTTAACGCGCTTATCTCAGGAACTGCTTTATGAAATTGAACAATTTTTTTTATGTTGAATGGTCCATTTATCAAGGAAGGCTTGAAGCTATATAAAATTTAGCTGCGACCAATAGAAGCGAAGAATTTGTGTAAAATGTGGAAAAAACGGCAAACAATACAATACAATACAATATAAAGATCGTTTGAACGCGGTAATCTCAGGAACTACTATTTCGAATTGTAAAATTCTTTTTGTGTTGGATAGTCCATTAATCGAGAAAGGCTTTAATCTACTTAAAATTAAGCTGCGACCAATAGCAGCGAAGAATCTGTGGAAATGTGAGAACTGAGATTTTTTTCTGAGATCTCTGTGATGAAATTATTTTGGATTCGATTTCTCACTCAGCTATTTGACGTGGCTGTCATATGTGCAGCAACAATTAGTAAGGTAACCATTAAATCTCAATGATAACTGAGAATTATGTTCCACCAAATGTTTTTGCCTCAGTCAAGGTGACATTGAGATCTCAGTGAGATGTTGTTAGGTGAAACTGGCCTAATAACTGCTCAAATTATAATTTTGAGAGTTCAATTGATTTGTGAATGTGATTGATTGCACTATTTGTGCAGATTATTGTGTTTAAACAATATCATTTTATGTACTTCTTAACTAAAAAAATATGCTCAGTTTAAGAAAAAAAAAATTTACTTAACGAAAAAAAACGATGCAGAAGTAAGAGAGATATTAGAATTAGGGAGAGTTCACCCAAGGGAATGCTTAAAAAATGCTCAAATTTTTCAAGTTCAAGAGAATTACGACCTAGGGAGAGTTGACTGCAATGCAATTTTACAATAACTTCCGAACAAAATTCCCAAACGCGCATGATGCACAAGTCGAGACGATACTCTGGCCGGTGGACGAGGGAGAGGCGGACGAAGTCGCGGGCAACTGATAGTTTTAATTCTAAAATGAAAAGCTACAGGGTAGGACGTAGGACTTAGATTTCACCAATCTTATTTATTAGACGTCAAATCAAACCGTTTTGTTAAAACGATTTCGGAATTTCCGTTTAATCGATGTTCAGGGCTGGAAAAGTTTAGCGCAACATAAGGAATTAACAAAATTCAGAGTAAACCCTTGAATTTGCAATTTGCCATTGACAACTGCAACTTTGTACCAAGAACTCGTCGCCGATTCTCGCTCTCTTAGACAGATGTTAGATCAATATAATAATAAGTCTTTTCAGTGATACTGGTCTACACAGTTTGGAATAGTTTGAAACAGAAAAGTACAGCCACTATTTGGTGTCCATTGGGTTATTATTTTCTGGTCTAAACCGTCCTAGTTTCTTATTATTGAAATATCAACTTAATTTACTGTTCATAATAATTCCACTTGTTAACTTAAATTTGTTTGAATCATTTAATTCCTTATTTTTATGTTTACTTTTTCTCAATCATTTCATTTATTATAAATAAATTGTTCAACCAGTTCGGTAACCAATTTAAACAGGTTATGGGCCCAGAACCCAAACATTAAAACGTTTTGATAAATAGTACCGAATTGCAGACTCATTGAATTTTTTTTTTGTACAGATATTTGAAATCAAGATTTGAAAATGAATGACGAAATCGAAAAATACAAGATTCCTCTTTTCAATGGAGAAGATTTTGATAATTGGAAGTTCCGTCTTGAAATTTTACTGGATGAACTTAATCTTTTGAATTATATCAAAGAATCATGTCATGTGAAGGTCAGGTTTGGAGAAATGATACAGTTGAAATAAACGCTCAAAAGGAGAAAGAACTCCTTCAACATAGGAAAAACGATAGAAAATGTAAATCGCAAATAATTCAAAAAATTGCTGATAGTCATTTAGAATATGCAAAGGAAAAAGAGTCTGCTTTTGATATACACTTTGCAACACTTTCCAACGCAAAGGAATTGCAAGTCAATTACTGATTCGAAAAGCACTCTTAACCATGAAATTTGATCCTAAGAAAAATAATATCTCTTCCCATTTTTTTAATTTTGACAAACTTATGCGAGATCTTAGATCGACTGGAGCAAAGCTTGAAGAGTTAGACATTGTGTGCCATTTACTTTTAACAATGCCTACAGAATATTATCAAGTTGTTACTGCAATTGAAACGCTTTCAGCTGAAAATCTTACAATTTCGTTCGTAAAAAATCGGTTACAAGATGAAGAAAAAAAGCAAATAGATCAAAGAAAATTTTCTGAAGAAGATTCTGCACTATCAACTGCTTTTGTTTTTAACTCAATTAAAACAACAAATGAAACCTCTAATCGTTTCCGATTTAAATGTAATTACTGCGGAAAAATTGGTCATAAATTTGCAGTATGCAGAAAAAGAGCATTTGATCTGAAGTTCAAAAATCAAAATTGTGCAAATACAGCAGTTGAAGAAGATGAGCAACAAAATTCGAATAGCTTTTGTTTTACAGCTTTTATGGGAGAAACTTCTGACAACGATATTGATTTTTTTCTAGACTCTGGTGCCTCGGAGCATTTGATGAGTAGTAATATACCATTGTCAAACTGTAAACAATTAAAAGAACCAATAAAAATTAAAGTTGCAAAATCTGGAAGTTTTCTTGTTGCAGAAAAGGATGGAGATATCGAACTTTTATGTTATGTCAATGACAAGGAAAAAAATTAAAAATTTTGTCTCAGTTTCAAATTTAGAACATAATTTGCTCTCAGTACGGAAATTAGAAATGAATGGTTTTAGTATCAAGTTTGAAAATGGATGCGGACAAATCTGCAAGAACAATCGAACGATAGCTGTAGCAAAAAGAAGTCCAAAGGGCTTGTATCACATACGTTTCAGAAAACAACCGTCAGTGTTTCTTAGCATAAAGAAAAATTTATATGAAAAATGCCATAAGAGACTTGGTCATCTTAATATTGAAGATGTTAAGAAACTTGAAAAATATTCTGATGACATCATAATAAGTTCTCGTTTTCCAAAAGAACCATCATGCGAAATATGTATTCAAGGCAAACAAGTAAGCTTGCCACACAATCAAAGAAGAGAAAAAACATCACGACCATTACAACTTGTGCATAGCGACATTGTTGGACCTATCTTTCCCACTTCTTATGACTTCAATGGTATATAGTTACATTAATTGATGACTTTACTCATTTAACTGTTAGCTATTAAAATTTTAGTTTTAAAATTTTTTAAAATTGATGAAGCCATGGCAACTGCACATTTCAATTTAAAGTTAAGTCGTTTCAGATGTGATAATGGTAGAGAATATATCTCAAAAGAAATAAGAGAACATTTTGAAGAAAAGGGCATACAAATTGAATTCTCTATCAGATATACACCACAACAGAACGGAGTGGCCGAGAGAATGAATAGGACCATTCTCAATAAAGCACGATGTATGATGCTTAATTGCAAATTAGACAGAACAATATGGTCCGAAGCAATACAAACTGCAGTATATTTAATAAATAGAAGCCCAACGTCGTCGCGTCGGCACTTGAGAACAAAATTCCAGCTGAGCTATGGTATGGAGAAAAGATAAAATATAACAAACTCAGGATTTTCGGTTGTGTTGCATACTTAAAAGTTCCTAAACCACTACTGAATTCTAAATTTGACTCAAGTTCTGAAAAGTGTTTCTTTGTGGGATATTGTCATAATGGATACAAACTTTGGGACCCACAGAATAGAAAAATAGTTTTTGGCCATGATGTTATATTTGACGAGACTAAATTTTTGTTTAATAATAATCTTTGTACTAACAACGCAAAATATAATAATGATTGGAATCCACCAGAAAGTTTTGAAAATGAAGCATTAGAAAGTTTTGAAAATGAAGAAGACAGATCACCTAATAACGAAAATAATACAGCCCCAAACAGTGAACAGCAACTTACTGAAGACAGCCAAGTTTCAATTCGACAATCCAAAAGAAAAGTAAACCCTTCAAGTTATCTCAAAGATTATGCCTCGTTAGCTTTGCATGCAGAGACATTTTTAGAAGATGTTCCACAAACGTATGAAGAAATAGCATCACGAACTGATAAACTCAAATGGATGGAAGCTATCGATGAAGAAATGTCAGCTCTTTTGAAGAATAATACGTGGGAGCTATGCAGTCATCCTAAAAACAAAAACTTGATAGACAGTAAATGGGTTTTTTGCTTAAAAAGAGATGAAAACGGAAACGCTCCAGTTGCTCGGTTTACGACTTTGAGAATGCTTCTATCTGTAATCGTACAAGATGATCTTATGGTTTGTCATATGGATGTTAAAAATGCATTTTTGCATGGAGCAATCGAAAGCAATTGAAAGTAAAACGGATTTAGTTTGTAAACTTAAAAAATCACTATACGGACTCAAGCAAGCGCCTAAAGTTTGGAACAAAACCATTGACAATTTCCTAGTAAAAATTAACTTCAAACGATCAGAACTTTATAAATGTCTCTATATGATAGAACTAAATGAAATTCGCATTTTTTTGATTCTTTATGTTGATGACATGTTAATTGCAGGAAACAATGAAAACATGATTAATGGAATAAAAAACGGACTAAAGGAAAAGTTTGCCATGAAAGATTTAGGAGAACCAAAAATGTTTTTGGGTATACATATGTATGCAAAGAATTGATAAAGGTTTGCATTTAAATTAAAAAGTCTATTTTACAAAAATACTCGAACGTTTTGGAATGCAAAATTCAAATCCAACTGACATACCAATAGAAACAACACCTTTCTCAATCAATGACGAAAATATTATACCAGACATCAAACCTTATAGTGTACTTGTTGGCTGTCTAATGTATGGAATGCTTGCTACTAGACCGGATTTAAGTTTTGCTGTTAACTTTTTTAGTAGATATCAACATAGGCAAACCGAAGTTCTGTCGAATGGTTTAAAGAAGATATTGCGCTACATTAAAGGCACGATCAATTTTGGACTACTGTACACAAAAGGAGGAGAGCAAGAGATCTTAAATTGCTATGTTGATGCTGATTTTGGTAGTGAAAACGATCGTAAGTCTACCACCCGTTCTGATTTTCGTTTACGAAAACAATACTTTCATTTTTAAAGCTGAGGTGTTCTCAATTTTTCGTTTGGATTTCGTTTCGATTTTGCTGACAGAATTTGAAATCGTAAATTTAAGAATTTAAGTAATTTCAGAGAAATTATTGTCAAAAATTGAAGACAAATTCGTACGAATTTAGGAACACAGTTTTTTTAGCTTTGCGAAAATAAATTTCGAAAACGAATTGAATTCGTAACACAGCGTCTCCACTGAGCATACAGCTGCCCAACATCACAACCGCAATCCAATCCACAAACAGAACATTTTTTTCCCTGGGCAAATTATGTCATGTCGTCTCATTTTATCTGAAAACGCGGTGTAAGAAAATACAAAATTAAACGTAACACAACAAACGAAACAGAACAAGCGAAAATACTCATACACAAACTCATCACTCGATTTACATCTACATTCAAATGAAAACCTTACACGTACACGAAACGTCAAAATTCATGCCCATGTTTTGAACCACACTCATGCCATGTTCAAAAAACAAGATTCTTCGACAAGATGTCTGTGTGGGCATGGATTTTTCTGCCTCCATTGGATTTTCTCAAGACATGTTCATGAACAGGGCATCGTTCATGCCCAGTGGAGCCGGCCTGTAACGAAAATCAGAACAGGGGTGTACTTCTGGATTTTTATTTAAACTTTTCGGAAACGTTGTATCTTGGACAAGTAAAAGACAAACTACAGCTTCACTTTCTTCAACTGAGATGTAGCGTTAGCATCAGCAACAGCGGAATTACTTTGGATGCAAAATCTTTTAAAAGAAATCAAAAGCATTTACTTTCAAAATGGGAACATAAGCGACTCAAGCATATTGATGTCAAGTACAATTTTGTCCGTGATGTATATGAAAAACGACTATTCAACATAAAAGATAAAATATATTAACACGAAGAAATAGCTGACATTCTAACAAAACCTTTGGCAAAGCCACAATTTACAAAGCTTCGAGATGAAATGAGATGTATTAGTGTTAAATTTTAGTTAATTCTTAAAAGTTATTAAGTTGAGGAGGAGTATTGAAATATCAACTTAATTTCTCAAGAAGCACAAAAGTCTAAAATACACCAAAATATTTGGTGTATTTTTTGCATTTTAGTGATATACATTTTCAATATAAAAAATACACTACTTTTCAGTGCATTTTTTTGACATTTAATTTTGATTTAGTGTAAATAATACCCATGTTCTTGTACATAAAGAACACCGATTGCTCAAAACTTGTACCGATATTCTGTATATAAATTGTGCAATTGGCATAAAAATTGTCCTAGGGTATAATACACTCCAGGGGTGTATACTATGAACTAACAACATGATAAGTTTATTTTTTCAACCGGAAAAATTAAAATGAATTAAAATTTACACCGTTTCTTATTTTTTCGTGGAAGATGTATCTGCAAGAATAATGAATTAACGATATGATTCTAAGTGTTCTACTTCATAGTAATTATGGACGAAATAAAATCATGAATAAATATGATTCTGAGTGCCTAATTTAAGAACGAAGCACATTCTGTCGATGGATTTTCGTCTAAAATTCGAGCGCTTCGAAAATTTTGATAAATGAAACATTTTCTTATTCGGTTCGAAAAAATATTTTTTTGAAAATTATGCTTTTTGGTTTTTTTTTGTAAATTTTTTACAGACGATCTGTAAAAACAGGTCGAACACACCAAAAACGAGGCATAATTAAGTCGATAAATATAGTAAAATAATAATTAGTCATCGCTTTTATTTAAATATGGCGGCCACCCGAATTTCATTTTTTCCTAATATTCCTTAAAAATATGGCCGTTGTCCAAAAAATACACCAGTTCCTGAATTTAGAATTAAAAATGCACAATTGTAAAAGTTATAAATAAATATGCTCTTTCGGTGCATTTATTTTGCTGAAAACTGTATAAAATATTCACTGATTTAGTTTAGTGTATTTCATTTATATATGGTGTGAATCCTACACCAAAACATATTTGGCCATTAAAAATGGTGAATTTTATCTACCACATATAGTGTAAAAAATATGCTATGCTGAAACGGCTAATTTTATGTACCATTAATGGAACATTATAAAAACAACTGAGAACAGGTTTATTTTTTACACCAAATTTCAAAAGTAATGTTGAAATTTTGCACAGAAAATCCAATGGTGTGATTTTTATACCGGTATTTTTGATAAATACACCATAATTGTAAATTTTTCCTAATAATACACCAAAATTATTGAATTTACACCAATTTATGCACAAGTGTGCTACTTGAGTTACTGTTCATAATAATTTCACTTGTTAACTTAAATTTGTTTGAATCATTTAATTCCTTATTTTTATGTTTACTTTTTCTCAATCATTTCATTTATTATAAATAAATTGTTTAACCAGTTCGGTAACCAATTTTAACAGTTATTAATTGAGTCTGTCTAGAACAGTTTGGAGCAGTTTAGAATTGGAATAGACAAAAGTCATCTGTCAAAAAGCTGAGTGTTCAAACTTAGTCAGAACTGTTTTCTCATTTCTCATGAAGCAGTGCTGCATTGTGCAGTATTGTTGAGTTAATGAAAATGAAGGGTCTAATTTTGAATGTACGGCTTTTTGGACAACTGTCACCTTGGAAGTTATCATCTTTTGACATTTCTTAAATTGTTTTTTGCCAAATTTTGAAACAAGATGGTGGCGCTACGTGTCACACAAGCAATGAAAAACTGACAGTTTCGCTAGGCAAGTTTTCTCACCGCGCTGGTTTTCAAAGAAGGAATCAAAATTGGTCACCGAGATCTTATTTTTTAAGCGTCTTAGACTTTTTTTGTTTATGTAAAGTAAAGTAAAGTAAAGTAAAGTAAGAACTGACTATTTTCTTTTTTATTTTGTGAGTTCTTGTTGTATAAGTTCGATTTGTAAAATTTAACAGTAATAAGCATACTCTTTTTTCTAGAACTCGGAGAGATAGCTGAAAGTGATGGCGAGTGTGAGTTTGTATTGGAAGAAGCAACAAACAAATGTCTTTGCCAAAAGAACTACTTCTATGAGCGTAGTCTTCGTCAATGCAGAAAACGTAAGTCTTTTTCGTTATTTTGTAATCCATTGAAGGTATTCTTTGTTTTTTTTTTTTGACAGCCATATCATTTCAACTGTCATGCACATCGAACAGCCAATGCAGTCCATTTGGTGCGGCGTATTGCCATCCTTCCATACCCAGACGATGCACTTGTGAAGAATTTGCCGAATACGATGAACTTAGGCAACTTTGTGTCTTTAAAAAAGGTCTGGGTGCACAATGTATGAGCAATGACAGTTGTCCCATAGAAAATTCGATCTGTTCCTCGGAGCATGTTTGCAAATGCAAGGAGAATTTCATCGAAGACAAAGGCGCCTGTGCGAAAGGTAACATGGATTTAGAAAGTAGAAGTGAATGACAGTTGAAATAACGGTTTCTTTCTTTTAAATTTACAGGAATCGGAGCAGATTGTACAGAGGACTCAGAATGTTTGCCCACAAATACTGTTTGTGGGTCCACAGAAAGTAAGAGTGAGAAATCAAAATCCTGCCAATGTCGTAAAGGTTACGTGCATTTTAAGGATGAGTGCTTGAAGCAAGGTAACTTCTTCAACGATGATTAAACAATTCTGTTGTTAAATTAAACATTTTAAACTTTCAAAACAGCTGTTGAACCTGAAGACGAGTGTGTAGAAACAGAACAATGCAAACCACTTTTAGCCAATTGCGTGGATAAGAAATGTGTTTGCGGCGATAAACAACATTTCAGCAGTGGCAAGTGCGTTGATCAAAAAGGTTTGTGTATTTGCTTACATTTGAGTTCACTGGGTGTAACTCATTACATTTGCTTTTTGACAAAGGTTTGGGCGAAGCGTGTACGAGAGCTGGTGAGTGTCATGTGGAAAAGGATCCTGAAACTGTTGAATGCAGAAGTTCAATATGTCAATGCAAGTTAGGTTACCAACCAGCGACAGGTCAAAGAACGTGCACACGTGTAGGATCCAAGAAAAGTGAGTTTAGCACTTATCCTGACGTTGGTTCAATATGAACCTTTATTTTCTTTGACTTCTCTTTCAGATTCTTCCGGAAGGCCAAGTGCTCTTAAAATTATAACATTTATGCTAATCGGGTCAGCATTCTTAATAACTAGTGCAGCACTGAAACAAGCGTTCTACTAAACAAAAGAATTCTTTTATTTCAATTTCATCAACAAGTCGTGGCAAAAAAGATTGTAAATTTAAAAAATTAAAAACAAGTGTATTATAGCAAAACATAAACAAAAAATATTTTATTAATTAAAATCCACTCATTTAAATCTTTAGATAAAATTTTCTAAAATCTTAAGCAAGCAATACATTCAAATAATAGCATAGGATCAATCTTTTAGTCCATAAGTCCTTATTTATTTAATGATAAATCTGTTTGAATAAATGATTTTGAAAAAAGCTCAACTAAATTTATTTCTTTTTGAGATAGTGTTGGATCTTCGCTATTTAGTACAAGATCTGACCGTAGAACGACCTTCACCGAGCTATAATAACATGAAACATATTTTAAAACAAATTTAGTATATTAGAAAATATGTTAAGAATTAGGTTTTAGGTTACCCAAAAAAATCCTGGACAGACTATTTTTAATTATTTAAAAAAAAAACGATTTTTTATCAAAAACTGTAACATCATGATAATAAGAAAATTTTTACCCTGACTTAAAGTTTCAAACGTATAGAATGTGCAGGCGTTGGGTTGCATATTCTTTGCGTTGTCAGGCTTAAGCGGGTATGTCAAAATCAGTTATCTTCACCGGCTTGACAATTGAAAAAAATTAAATATCAATAGAAGCCTTCATTTATTGCGAATACGTAGATATAGGGTTGTGTTGAGATGCGCAATAAATAAAAAGTCCTTTGGCTTATTTTATAAACAATTTATTGAACAAATAATGTGAACTTATGTTGATCGAATGAAAGAAAAATTTGGAATGAAAAATATTATTGATTACAAAACTAAAACAAAATCAAAAGTTAATATGATATTGTAAAAATGAACAGTATTTAAATAAAGGTGGATATTGTAAATACAACACCCACCCTCAATTTCACAATTCGAATTAATCTAAAAATGACATTCCTAAACTCTTGAAACATTTCATATGAGTTGTAACTGGCAGGCATTTTGTAAGTGCGTCTGCTGGCATGTCTTCTGTGCCAATGAATTCCAGTGTTATTTTTTTATCTGCTACTGCTTCTTTAATAAAGTGGTATCTGATATCCAAATGTTTGGTTCGTCCTTGGATCCCCATATTGCTTGCAATCATTTGCGCGCTTTGGTTATCTGCAAAAACTGTCACGGGTCCTTGGTGAAGTCCTAGTTCTTCAAGAATGTTTCTTAGAAACGATGCTTCTTTAGTAACTGCACTGAGATTGACATATTCAGCTTCTGTGCTTGATGTTGTCACAATCTTCTGTTTCTTTGATCCCCATAGAACTGCTCCTCCTGCAAAAATGAATGCAAAACCACTATGCGACTTTCGATCGACGTAGTCACTTGCCCAACTTGCATCAGCAAATCCATATAAGTTCTTTGACGTCTTCTTGTAAACAATTCCAACATCTTTGGAGCCTTGCAGATAACGAAGAATATGCAATGCTGCGTTCCAATGCTGCTGTCTAGGATCAGTGTTGAACTGCGATAACGCATTAACAGCATAAGCGATGTCTGGTCGACTGAATGTTGAGAGGTGAAGCAAGCTTCCTATCAATTTCCGATACATTGTATTGTCTACTTGTTTGCGCTCACCTTCGATTTTCGGTTCAAGTTCGAGCTTTAAACTTGTTGTCATTGGCAAACGATCTGGCTTACAGTCCGTTAGTCCATACTTTTCGAGTAGATTGTTAATGAATCCTTTTTAGCTGATACGTATGGTGTCGTCAGAACGTTTCACTTCTAGTCCTACACAAAGTTCAGGATGACCAAGGTCTCTTATTTCGAAGCAATCCATTAAACGTTCTTTTAATACTTAAAATGCCTGGGTATCATTAGTTGCTACCAGCAAGTCATCAACATAAATTGTAATGATTGTGAAAATACTACCATCAACTTTGTGGTAAATACATCGATCATATTCGGAGAAGTGAAACCAAATTGTTTGAGGGTCGCATCCAGCTTTAAATTCCAAAGCCATCCACTCTGTTTCAAGCCATAGATTGCCTTATTTAGTTTGCAGACTTGATTTCCTTGCTCAAAACCTTCCGGTTGCTCCATAAATACCAATGTGTCAATGTCACCATTGAGATAGGCTGAAGAGACGTCTAGATGATGCAGGTGCAAGTCATTTTCAACTGCTATCGCCATCGTTAAACGTATCGAACTGATATTTGCCACTGGTGAATACGTATCCTCGTAATCAACACCTTGTATTTGGTCAAATCCTCTGGCAACGAGTCGCGCTTTCCTCTTTTCAATTGTTCCATTCACTCTGTATTTAGTCTTAAATACCCATTTCGACTTAATCCCCTTCCGGTCGGGTGGTCTGTCTGTCTTTGCAATTAGGAAGTGCTGGGCTTATAGCACTATCCTGAAACGAAAAATTGTAATAATTTGGAGTTTTGGTTTCATTACCTTTCATTGAAGATTTTGCATGTTTTTGAATGAATCGGACATCTCTGCTTTTCACAACATTTCTCTTGCTTGGTATCCACACTCTGTACGCTTTTGAATCTTCTGCGTAGCCAACAAGAATGCCTTCGTCTGATTTGCAGTCAAATTTTCCAAGATTGGCACCTTTTTTCAGAACAAAAGCTTTTGCACCAATTTCATTTAGAAAAGACACATTTGGTTTTATCCCACTCCAAAGCTCTTCTGGTGTTTTATCTCCGTTGCATTTTGTTGGACACCTATTACGTAAGAACGCTGAAGAATTGATCAGTTCTACCCACAAAAGCTTGTGAAGTCCGCTTTCGTCCATCAGATACCTAGCCATTTCTGTTAGAGTTCGGTTTGCTCTTTCAGTAAGGTCGTTTTGTTCAGGTGTATGTGGAGCAGTTTTTTGATGATGTATTCCGTTTTCTTCAACAAACTTCTGGAATTCCTTGCTGCAATATTCCATCCCATTGTCAGTCCTCAGCATCTTAAGTTTTTCACCGGTTTGCGTCTCAGCAAAATTCTTGAATGTCTTGAATGCTTGGAGTGCTTCGCTTTTGTGTTTGAGAAAGAAAACAAATATTTTTCTTGAGAAGTCATCGATAAAAGTTATGAAATACTTAAGCCCGTATGATACTTCATTTTTTTCTCTATTTTTTCATCATTAAAAATGGAACAAGAAAGAGTAAGCATTTCCTTACCTGATTTCTCTATAAGTGCGAGTGTGTACTCACTACTGTGATTAATGGGAAATTATCAAAAAAATTCATTAAAAATGTAACCCGAACTACATTTTTAATGAGCTAGTCTCTATTTTTTTGACACTTTTACATTAAAGTGTGCTCAAGAAATTTTGTTTGTTTGTCATTGTTCAGACATAATCAAATGACGACTATCAAATTGAAGTTGTTGGAGACGAAAATGTGTGGTTGGAGGCTTGACTGCAGTTGAATGGTTGAATCTGTTTTCTCAGTTAAACTTTTTCAAACGGATAGAATTTAAGTTTTAGCACAAATTTTCACAATTCAAACAGTATTTTCGACGGAATCAAAAAAAAAAAAAACAAAGAAATTTGACAAATAAAAACGTGAAATTTGAATTTTGAAATTTTGATTTCTTTCTCTGTCTTTATAAAATTATGTTTTCTCTCTTTATTGAAGCTGACATTTTCATGTTATTAATGCTTGAATAATGAAGAAAAAAATGTAGTATCATATGGGCTTTAGCCTTTCCCAGGGATTCCGTTCGCATGGGACCGCAATACCGCATATATCAGAATGAATGAGTTGCAGTCGCTGCGAAGTATTCTTTTCATTATTACTGTTAGGAAAGGGTAGTTGGGTATACTTTGCTCTTATACAGGTTGTACAATTTTCCACGATATCGTCTTTGAACTTCTCTGGCAGCCCTCGAACCATTTTCTTCGAAAATATCTGCTTTAATGAATTCAAATTGACATGTCCTACATTTCTATGCCAATCCATTAAAGATCCATATTGTGTCTTGGATGTTTCACTACTATTTATGCTAACCTGTACTTTTTCATCACCAGATATGTAGTATAAGCCGTTTCTTTTCTCAGCCCTCATGATTAAGCGGTTCGATTTGTCCAATATGTTGGCACCAGCACCTTCAAAAACTACTTTGTAACCGTGATCTGTTGCCTTATTAATTGAAATAAGGTTGTCCGTCAGTTTTGGAACTAACAAAGTATTATACAAGTATAATGATTCCTTTGCATCTCGAACACCGATGCCAGATTTTACAGTTCCTGTTCCCCTGACATCGATAACATGATCGTCAGCTAGTTTTACATGATTGGCTTCTTCAGTTTTCTTGAGCATGACAAACCTTGACTCCTCAGCACACATATGTGATGTTGCGCCACTATCCAGACACCATAATCGTTGATTAGATCTATCACTTGTCATTTTTGCAGCCTGTGGTGACAACTCTTGAGCAATGAAACCATATTCACCTTCTTTAGTCTAGTTCGATTTAAATTGATCCCCTTTAGTCCAGCAATCTTTTGCCATGTGCCCTCGCTTACCACATTTTCTGCAATTGAACGGAAAAATTTTGTTTTCGGCATTTACCTTGACTTTTTGTTTCTTCTGAGGTATTTTGTTTCTAAAGTGTTTGACACTGAGTACATTATTCTTCGTGTTCCAAATTTCTTTCTTCCTGTCTCCTGCTTCGAGCAATCTTGTGCAAACTGTTGCCACTGTAGGGTATTTGTCCTGGGCATCAAAAGCTGATCTGATGTTCTTGTAGTCATCTGACAAACCATCTAAAAGTACTACAACTAGTAAGTCGTCATCTAGTGTAGCTCCCAGTTCCTGTAGCCTGTTAGATATAGTCTTGAATTCTCGAACATAATCAGAGATTGATTACGATTATCAATTATCAATTACCTTCACGGCGTTTTAAATACTTCTTAAGAAGCAATCTATTTACTGTTTATTTGTGAATGAATTAATTGTGCAATAACTTTTTCCCCACATTGATTTGGGATTTCTTGCCAAAACAAAAGTTAAAGTACACAAAAAAACCTTTCAATTGATATAATGCATCATGTCGTTATTGGTTCCAAGGTCAAGATGAAAACAAGAAAACACTTATTACTTGTGAATGACTTAATTGTGCAATAACTTTTTCCACACAGCGATTTGGAACTTACCGCCATAGGAAAAGTTAAAGTAGACAAAAAGACCTCTCCATTGACATATATCATGTCGTTATTGGTTCCTAGGCCAGCTTCCATACATTTTTGCCGGTTTTCCTTTGTTTTAAAATATGTTTCATGTTATTATCAGCTTGGTGAAGTTCGTTCTAGGGTCGAATCTTCGACTAGTAGCAGTTGTTGTTGTAGCAGTAGTAGAAGGTTTGAGAAATCATTCGAATGATTTCAATAATCGAATGATCTCGAATGATTTCCTAAATCAATTATAATTGATTAAATTATTCGAAGCGCCCATCATTAGTATATATGGCTCTTTAAACCCAAAAGTGATCGAAGAGGTCTATGGTCGATAGGTGTCATTGGTTCGTATTTCTTCGAAGATAGCAATGTGCGAACAGTTATGATTGAAACGGAATGAACCGAATGAGCTGAATGAATGGCCAGCGATGGAAGATCATATTCATCACTTGAATGATATATGGTTCAAACAAGACTGGGCAAAAAGCCAAACAACACGACCAATTTTGGCTCTATTGATACCAAGATCGTGCGATTTGACACCGCTAGATTTTTTGCCTTCAGGGCTGCGCAAAATACCGTGTTTACGCGTTCATATTTCGCTTTGAATAAATCTTTATGAGGTTTTACAAATATATTGGAATTAACGACCTATGAGAAAGTTCACTCGGGCGTATACATATTATTTTTCAGAAGAGAGAAGGAGAAACGTAACCGCACTTTTTTGCGGTACAAATTAGCAATAAATTACAACAAAATACTGAATGCTTTTCGGTGCCGGCTTATGAAATGGATCTGCTAGCGTAATAGACATGTCGTATTCATTACTTAAATTCTCAAAACAAACACGAATGCAAATAAAACCTACGGGTTAACAGTAACAGCAATTTGTTCAGAGCATTTGATTTTCTCAAACTCAGCCATTGCTTAAAAGCAATAAAGCGGGAAAGTTGCGCAACTTGGATGTAAATAAAAATATATGTACATACTATGAACATTTTGTTGAAACTATGTGTTGTCATCTTCATAGTACGCTTCATTTTCGATGTCTAAATCTTCATCGTCAGTCTAAGAATATTCGTCATGTTCTTTTGATTTTTACAATGTTATTCAATGTTACACATGCATTTACCACTCTTGCACAGCTGACCACTTTTTTTAAACGTAGTTTATTAAGATGAGGAAACATTTCTTTTAATTGACCGAGATTGCACTCTATCACTTGTCTTGTTCTTTTGATTTTTGCTAAAAAAACGATTTTTGGCTCGGCTTTCTCCAATGGCATTTGGGATATTTGGGGTGAATAGCCACTTTCTCAACGGATAGCCGGAATCGGAAATGGACGCCACCAATCGTCATTCCATCTATTATAAAAAGAGCTGCAAGACACGGCTATTATGCACTGAACCAGGAAAACTGCTGTTGACTGCATAAAAACCATAATCAGGACCAGCAACAACCAGGGGCGAACGCAGGGGGGGGGGGGGGTGGGGGTTAAAACACCCCCCGAAATAAGAGAATATGTGCAGTAAACAAATATCCATTATTGTTCAAAAGAAGAAAAAAGAAATGGTACAAAATTATTTTCCAATAAAACAAGCCTTAACAGACTAGGAGCTTTCGGGAGCTTTTTTCTTTACCTAAGACCAAATACACGCTTCCTGTCCAAAAGCAAAACAAACACGGCTTTTAAAATTTTGCGAAACGAGTTGGGTTGAGCATTTAGACTCCCTTAGTTTGTGTTATGACGTCTATGAGCATACTTGCTGCTTGTAAGAGATCCTGGATTGTTCATCCAGGATGGAGTCAAACCTCACACTTTATTAACAGCAATACAACTTGCTCACTTTATATTGTTTCCCTTACAGTGATAAAGCCAATTTTTAGTCTTTTGAAGAATCTTAGTGAGTTTCTTCAAAAAAAAAAAATATTGCGATCTCAGCTGCAGCTGCGAAGAATATATGCCACCCATTTTTACGAAGAAATTGTTGAACTGCGACATAATTCCGAAACAAGATTTGGTAACATATTTACTGCAGCTAAGGAAATGGATTTACAATTGGTAGTCCCACGAATTATTGCCAAACGGACAAAACGATACAATTATGCGGGTGGTCCGGAAGTAAATTTTCGTCGGTCTATTATGTTTCTTTTTTGGACCATTTGTTGGTTCAGCGAAAAAATAGGTTCCTCGACCATCGTGAATTAATTTCCAAAATTCAAAATATTTTGCTAGAAAAAGTTGCAAACTTGATAAAACATACATGAAAAGAACTGTTGAGGTATTTGCTCATGAATGGCCATATGATATAAGAAGATATTTTGATGATTTTCTAGTTGAAATGAGAATTTGGCGCAAGTAAAAATTTAATTCTTATTTCTTATAAATTATTTAAGGCTGTCAATGTTAAACGAACAATTGTTGCAGACATTGCATTAGTATGTCAAATGAAAAACGGCCCAAAAACTGTATAGACACCTTAAATGTTTGCGATGCGTCTTTATTTTAACAGTTCATCGCTATATGATATGCAAATCGGTGCGACACTGCCAGAATCTGTGGCTACAAGTGAGCGGTATTTCTCATATCTACGCAGACAAAAGACTTATCTGCGAAGCAAAACCGGCGAGGAGCGGCTTGATATACTTTGATACTTTATCGAAACGTCGGGAAAAACCAAAATTTCAACTTTTTGTTTCTTTGCAAAAACTATAGTGACCAAAACAGCCAAAACCCCCTCCGAAATTTTTTTCTGCGTTCGCCCCTGGCAACAACCATAACTTTTAATGAATAATGAACTTTCCTGTCAACAAATGTCTGCTCGTTTACTGATGGTGCATCAATTGGTATTAAAGTGCCATCAACACAACAACATAAAGTTGCCTTTGAGACACCATGCATCACTCCATACATGAACCCAAACGCTCAATTAAAAATTCAACGCAAACTCTTGGCAGTCTTGGCATCCGAAACTTCTCCACAAAGAATGGGTCTTCCAAATTAAAATTTATGCGTCGAAGATATGTATGTATCATTACAGTACTTCGCACATGAATGTATGGAACTACAGACACATAGTAGCACTGGCGACTGAGGCCATCGGCTGGGACTGAAACAAGACATACGACAAAGAGAGACAAATAGACACATAGAAGGAAAGAACACATAACATAAACCTATACGTGGCACAGAGGAGGAGACATAGATTTTGATTGCCTCATATTATCGCACAGGTGGCCTCAGATAAGCTGGTGATTTTCGTAGAAAAAGAATGCTGCCGAAGCTGGGGTTTGAACCCGTATTATTCGGCTTTGCAATCAACTACTCATTCCTCTGAGCCATGGCAATCTGCATTTTAATACCTACACATTTTACCGCAATTCACACACGGCCTTAAGCTAAGTTCGTTAAATTTTCGTTCAACTTTTACTAATGCGGTTTCATTTTCTCATTGGCTAAAGTGAATTTGACAATTTGAAGAAGAGAAGGCCAAAACATAAGGAAATTTTCGTCCGGCTTTTTGACATAAGCTTAAGTTGGGCCTTAAGTCCAAACCTTGTAATGAAATAAATTTTGGATTGAAAATGTAGGTACCGTTGGGTGTTTTATTTGGATTATATTCGAAACCGAAAAATGAATGACCCTATATAACCTGTTTCACGGGTGAAATTTGGAAGTTCTGTCAAAACTGTAAAATAAATTTAAAATTGTTGACGTTTAAAAAAATGTTTGAAATTCATTGCCAAAAGGTTCTGCCTGCTCCTCGAAATTTGACAGCTTTTTCAAAAGAGCGAAAAAAATAAACGAAAGTTAATTTTCTACTTATTCATTGTGTCATCAGCTTAAGCTTGGAATACTTCTATTATTC
Organism: Sphaerophoria taeniata; assembly: GCA_943590905.1. Classification (NCBI taxonomy): domain Eukaryota; kingdom Metazoa; phylum Arthropoda; class Insecta; order Diptera; family Syrphidae; genus Sphaerophoria; species Sphaerophoria taeniata. The sequence continues at coordinate 233,100,043 of OX016540.1, read as the reverse complement.
CAAGCTCCAATAAATATCTGGATATGGATCGTGGAACGTGACTGGAATGTTTTTTTCTTTCCTTTGAACTGTTTCGCAACACTTTTACATCAGCTGTTCGACATCAACGTCTTTTATCAAGTACGAACTGAACAATACGCAAAAACTTGAATTTATCAATTTATTTCCATTTAAATAACTATGTAAATTAGAAAGACAAGGAAGTTATAACTCTGCTATTCGTTTTAATCCAATTTGATTTTATTCTTACGAGTGTGCCAAGTTTTGAGCAATCTACGCTAATAATAACCATGGACGTAAGAAGATTTTTGGGGGTTTCTATTTTATCTTTAAGATAACAAATATTTTCTAAGAATTAATAAATAATCATCGTCTAGGAAATGTTTGCACGTGTCTCGTTCTACCCATCCCTACTCTACACTGTCGTCATGGACAAGACGACTTCTCGAAATTGGTTCGATCGAATCGATGAGAATGTCATTCTCGGGGCGCTGCCATTTCGCTCAATGGGTGACGATGTAAGTGTCCCACATTTTTGTAAAACATTCATTCCCGTAGATAGTAATAAAACCTTGCAAAGCTTGTTAGAAAAGAAAACCTCAAAGCAGTCATCGCAATGAACGAGAGCTATGAGCTGACAGTATTTTCAAATGATGCCACCAAATGGGCACGACTAGGTGTGGAGTTCCTACAACTTGCCACTACTGATTTCGGATCACCAAGTCAGGAGAATTTAGTTCGAGGTGTTGAGTTTATAAACAAGTTTTTAATGAGAGACGATCGCATACCCAATTTGAGAACAAGTTCATTGCCTGAAAACTTTGGAACTGTCTACGTCCATTGCAAAGCTGGTCGTTCACGAAGCTCTACTCTTGTCGGATGCTATCTTATGATGGTAAACAGATTTCATTATGTATTTGCTTTTGATAATCATGTTTACCTTTAGAGAAACAATTGGACGCCCGAGCAAGCAGTTAGTTATATTCGCGAAATACGCCCTCATATTGCGATACACAGGAAAAATTGGGATTCCCTCAGAACCTTCTATAAAAATTGTGTCCAAAGACGATCTTGACAGTCGGATTTTATTTTGTATGTTTGTTTATAGGAAATTGTTTTCTTTTTTTATATTTTTTACCAAGTCGCACCGAAACTGTTTTCCATCGAGTAACTATTGTATTTGTATCGTGACTGTCCCAAGTGTTGCATGTGCCAACGATCAGTATCAGTTTGCAGTATAATTAAATTATGCGCATATTTTTAACAATAGAGAACGAATGCTAAACACAATTTTTTTATCTCGTTCTCTAGATGAATCGAATTCAATTGTGTGTTTTGGATTGAATAAATTTATACAACTAAAAAAATAAGATAAAAATGTATCTGCAGCATTTGAAGCATTTAGGTTTCAACGTCCCTTAGACATTCCTAAAGTTTCAATGTATTTTTTTGAGCTGCGGTGTAATAATCTAGTGTTTGCTTTTGAATGTGCGTTAAGCACTGTTTGCAATTTAGCTTGCCTAGTCATAATTGTGACTTCGCCGTCCTCGACAGAGTTCAATTGCTTTGCCAATTCGTAGCTACTGCCATGAGTCATGTTGATCCCAAATAACGCGAAGTAGGGTGTCACTCCGGTAGAAGTGTGAACAGCACTTCTTAGAGCACAAGCTATCTCGCTGAGATGCAGATCCCAATCGTGTTGGTTCTCTTTTAAGTAGGATCAAACAGCAGCAAGAAGTGTTCGATTCACTCTTTGCGAAGCGTTCGATTGAGGCGAGTAGTTAGCTGTTCTGAAACGCCTAACACCATACGACTTCAAGAAATTTTGGAATTCCTTTGAAAGAAATTGTTTGCCGTTATCAGAGTGAATGATCTGTTGCACTCCAAACGTATGGAAAACTGTTTCCTGTAAAAATTTGACATTGTTCGAAGAATTGGCATTTTTCATGGACTTCAAAAATACGAACTTGGACATATGGTCAAGGTCTACAAAAACGAAACAGTTACCAGACTTGGAACGAGGATATGGGCCTAAAAAGTCGACATATAACTTTTTGAAATGGACGGTCTACATTGAACTCACTGGACGTAGGGGGACGAAGGACTTGATTGGACGGTTTACACTGCGCACACACATCACAATTTGCAACATATTCGCGTTTTTGCACCGTCATGTTCGGCCAATAGAAATATTCGCGAATATTCGCGGCTAACCCTGTGTCGGACGCATCGCACTGTATATTAAAAGGCTTTTCGAAGTTTGAGTGCGTCAAAACCGGAGCCTCGGATAAAGCTTTCTTCAGCTTTCCAAATGCCTCCAGAGCTTCTTCCGTCATATTAAATTTTTTGTTGCCTTTTTTCAGGCTGTCAGTGATTGGAGCTGTCAAGGACGAACATTCCCGTATAAACCTACGGTGCCACCCTGCTAAGCCAAGCAGTCGGCGTACCTGTTTTGCCGATTTAGGGATCGGAAAATTCTCGATCGCCTCAACTTTTACTTTATCAGTCTTGATAGTCCCACCACCAACGATGAAGCCAAGGTACCTCAGTTCTCTGAAGCATAATTTGGACTTAGGCCGTGTGCGAATGGGATGAATTGTGGTTAAAAAATAAAAATCTATGAATTTTTAACCACGACTGTCATATTTTAACCTGCTCAGCAGCTAGTCAAATAATGCGAAGTGTCAAAATTTAACCAAACGTCAAGTTTTAACTCATTTTTAACTGAATTCGCACACGGCCTTAGATACGTTGATGTTGAGTCCAGCCTTGTTGAGACACGCCGCTATTACGTCCAACAGTGAGATATGGTCTTCGAAATTGGGAGCTATGACGAGCAAGTCATCGAGGTAGACGAATACACGACCCCGTAACCTGGATGGAATGACCTTGTTCATCAACGGCCATGCCCTTTGGACTGTGTAACGCTGCCCAAAAGGAATCAATGAAATCAGAAATTTCGAAAAGCCTCAAAAAAATTATGAGGGACAATTTTATTGAGTTTTTGGGAAACATGAACACTGCTACCCTACCCCTTAGGCGTGAGAAAAGCAATGTTAAAACGTCATCCCAACCAAATTCAGCCGACCTAGTGCAAACAGTGCTTAACACACATTCAAAAGCCAACACTAGATTATTACAGCGGTTATTACTCAACGAATTTAGGATATGCACGTGGAATGTTAGCAGTTGCCCGTAGCCATTGAATAAGAAATACAGGAAGCGGTGTTAGCTACATGTACAGTGTACGTGAGTGAGGCAACAAAAATTTCTGATGACGTCAATTTTGGGAAGTTGTAATGTCAATTTTTGGATTTTGTAGTGTCAAACTTTGACTTGTTGTCATTTTGCCGAGCTGTGATTGGTCAAATGTTGTTTTGTAGTTTCATCTGTCAAAAAAAACAAAAACTCGAGTTCAGGGGCGCATTTATTTTTGTTGGTGATCGTTAGGCGCTACACAATTTCTTGTGCTTTTTAACACTTGATCAAGTTTTTCATAGAATGCGCTTTCTAAAACGACCCGAAAAAGGACAATAAATATGATGAATTAAGGATGAAAAATGAAGAAAATGTAACGAAAAATAATAATAAAAAAAAATAAAAATCGTGCATGTACACCTGAACGTTAAAACACCATGTAGTCCAAAAAAAGGATTGAAATTGAAAAATAAAATTGATGCACGATTGATATAATCTTGATTCAATCATATTTCGTTTGGCGCCCCTGAGATTAACTATTCAACTGCAGACCAGCCCTGTTGTAATGCGTTTGTGTTTGTGAAACTCACACTACTTAGAAAAATGCTTCACTTCTTTTTCATAAGACCCCTTCCTGTACTTCTTATTCAATGCCCGTAGCTTATAGCGTTTTTTTTTGGTCGTCCGGAACTGTTCCGAACAGTTCTGTACTCGTTCACTTGGCACAAGAGACAAGATGACAGTTCTTGTTCTGAAAAGAACAGAAAAACGATTCCGAATTTGAAGTCAGAATCAAAAACAGAATCACGCATACATGCACACACTCGCATATACGTACTTGCTGCCATGTTTACAAATAAAGAAATTAAAAACAATGTCATGTCATCTGCAATTCTTCATATGAGGTTTCACAAATACACAACCATTCAACCCTTAGAAGCAAAAAAATGTGTTTGCCTGTTCGTTTGGAATCCGGAATCGGACAGTTCTGTGTACAATTCCGGATTACCAAAAAAAACGCTATTAGTTGGTAGGTGCGTTGGCTGCTAAGCAGAACGTCGTGGGTTCGAGTCCTACTCAGGCCCATAAAGTTTTTATTTCATCCTTCACGGGTACTGCCTCTTGCGTAGACCTGACAAATCTTCCAAGAATATCAATCTGTCATGAAAGATTGCTTCTCAACTTTGCCGTTCGGATTCGGCGTAAAATTGTAGGTCGAATATCCCGACAACGACTAAAACCAGGGGCCGAATTACGGCATCCGTTATCGAATAATACGATACTGAATTGTGAGTGTTTGTGTGCTTTTGGCATTACATCTCACGTTATCGAGTTCAGTATCGAGCTTCTAGTACAAAAATTTTAAATTCTCTGCTCAGCTATCGAGCTTAATTTCATTCGACACACAAACAGCTCACTGATGGGAGGAAATTTCTAAGAAAAAAATTAAAGTTTACTTATTTAGAGAACTTGAGTTATTTTATTAAAACATTCTTTGCCAATAATCTATTTAGGTCGAGTTATTCTGCTCCAAACCTTCATCAATCTCATCTTCTTAACATTCAAAATTTGTTTTTTTTTTTCAAAAAATAAAGGAGAATGACCACTTTTCATACAAGTCTGGGCCCAAAGCGTACACACCAGAGATTAAAATGAGTCAAGTATTGTTTGTAAGTTTCGGGTATTTACTCAAAAAAAACGAGTTTGAACAAACTGAGTCAACGCACAATCAAGTAATTTCGAGTCTTTTTATTTATGAGTAAAATTATTTACAAATCATCCCTCATTTCAAACGAGTTCAAACGAGTTTTTTGGTTGAAAGTAAGATCGCTTGCAATCACCACTCAATTATTCATGGCGCTTGTAAGTAAATCGAAAAATATTGTTTGGTTTGTTTGAGATTTGTGTGCTGTGTGGAAATGTAGGTAATCTATGGCAAGGAGGTTTATTTTTATCGTTGATTTCTTTCATTCTCAAATTTTTGTATCGCTGTGTCGAATAAAATAGATAGATACGAATAGAAATAAATAAATCCACATATTTTGATTATTTTGATTTTTTGTGATCGAAACACCATTTTAAAATATAAACAGGACCTTGTGTATGGGTTTCAAATTTTCAATATACATTAGGATTTCATGAGCAATGAATCCGCGTTGTCAGTTGAATTTTCTCCAGCAAAAAAATTAATGATTTTGGATTCGTAATATCTTCAAACAAGTTTACTGATTGAAAGTAAAATCGCTTACAATCATCACTCCATTATTCATGGCGCTTGTAAGTAAATCGAAAAATAATGCTTGGTTTCTTTGAGATTTGTGTGCTGAGTGGAATCAATGTAAAAAATTTCGAACAAAATAGAAATAAGGAAATCTACATATTTTGATTAAAAAGAAATGTTTGTAACATATATAATATTCAAAGTTTTATTTCATGATTTCATTTTCTTAGTATTTAAAAATGTACTCATTGAAACAAAAACCCTTTTTTTATAAAAAAAAAGATGCGTAAAAACCAAAAATTATTACTGAAACTAATTCATTCATAGCTTGACCTCAAAATGTTCATTCATACCTATTTTTTGTTTTATTACTCTAATTACAAAAAGCCAACATCCCACCCTAGAAAAGGATTACATATTATCCAGAAAGTAGTAGGTAGCTTGGTTATGTTATAAAAAGATTAACAAAATTTAAAATATCTTAACAAAACTGCATTCTCTACCAACCGGAAGCAGGTATTCCCACGACATAATCTTCGTCAATCACTAATTTCTATTTAGGTACACAAACCTTACCCACATTGAGGTATAGTATGCATTCATTAATAAATCCTTTCTTTAATTAATGTGAAAAATTATGTTTCCAGTGCGGATTATTATATTTATGAATGCAAATCCAGCCACCTAACTCATTTATAAATATTTCTATTCGTTAAATTACAACCCATACAAAGCCTGCATCTTTCTTTTTTTCTTCGTAGAGAAAAAAAAAATTGAAACATCCAATCAATTTTACCCGAAAACTCAAACATGTTTGAGTAAGTACAAGCAAGCGAATTGCTTGTGAATCAATTTGACTTGAAATGATCGAAAACGAAAAATATTTACGAGTTTCCTCTGCTTGCTTGGTTTGACTTACAAGCCTTTTTATTTATGAGTCAAATTATTCATAAATAAGGGTTGCAATCGACCGAGTATGAACAAGCACACAAGAAAAATTTGGATGTGTTCGAACTGTTCAAACATACTCATTTTAATCTCTGGTACACACATAAGACAGGTATCAATAAAAAGGTGACGCTTAGCTAAATATATATTCCAAATATTTTCAAATTCGGTTTTGTAGTTTTCGAGATATTTGACCTTGAAGTTGATGTTTGTAGAATCACAAAAATGGCTTATTTTCACTATAAACGCCAATAACTTCTGACTCATGGGTTTTACAGAAAAGATATTGGTACCAAATGAAAGATCATAAAAAAATCTTTCTTAGCAAATCAGTATTTTTTATATATATATAGTACATGATCATATACATGGCTCCGATATTGTTTGAAAACATATTTTTAAGTTGCTTTTCAAATGCAGATATTTTGAAAATATCAGTGATGACATATATATTTTTATACATAGTTCTAATCCTTATTTCATAACCTTTAATTTGATATATAAATCAACTATAGTTTCTCACAAAAAAAACCATCTTATTAAAAGAATTCTTCTGAAAATACAGATTTTTGTTTTCAAAGACAACATACTTACTTTTTCTTCATATTCTTTTTACATTTTTTTCTCCCAAAATAATCACATATTCTATTTAGAAAACTAAAATTCATTCAACGTTTATTTTAAGTCTTAATTTATTTTATTTTTTGTAAAAATATGGTATATATTTTATTTTACGTGTCTTCATCACCGTTTTCATCAATAAGAACACTATCTAAATATAAAGCTGGTGGTATCGTTATATTTGTACCATGTCCCAATTTCTTCATAGCGGGTATATTCTGGACGTTATGGGTCCATATGCTGCAACGACATCGGATGCCAACATCATGAAAAGCATTTTTAGAGACGAAAACACCTATGCAAGACAATTCTTCAGACAGGACGATGTGTTCATCTTGGATAGAGGATTTAGAGATGCAGTTCCTTGCTTAGAATCCTATGGTTACAAGTGTCACATGCCTGAATCTGTGTTGGAAGGTAATTTTCAACTCACAATAGCACAAGCGAATAGGTCAAGATGCGTAACAATGGTTCGATGGGTCGTTGAAGTTGTAAACGGCCGATTTAAAAGAGATTTTTAGCTGTTTCGGCAGGACTTCAACAACTTAGCAGCGGGTCATTTAACGGATGATTTTAAAATTACAGCTGCGCTTCTTAATAAATTCCATCCATTGATAGAAGACAATTCTGATGCGAGCTCCTTGCTGGAGTTGGCATTAAATAAAGTAAACACTCCAAATTATTTGGGAGATTTTGTTAAAGAGCAAAATGTAAATAGAGCAAGGGCTATATTTCTTCGTATTAATGGGCAAATTCCAAGTCTAGACAACTTCCCGCTTCTCAATTTAGAAGAGCTTCGAAAAATATCTTTGGGGAACTATCAAAGAAAGCAAGCCCGCTCCTATTGTGGAGAGCATTTAAAAGAAAATGGCGACTACATAATAGAAGTCTGCGAACGCCGTGAGGTGAGCGTATAAGCTTAGCTGACCCAAGCCTAGTTGGAAACAATTTTTTAATGAGGTTAAGAATCAAGTCGCGACACATAAGTGGAAAACTCTATTTCACTTACATACTAGTGAGCAACGAGCCGAATGATGCAAACAGTTGCAATGCAATTAAGGCATATTATTGCAATTGTCTTGTTGGAATGCGAACCATTGGGTGTTGCACACATGTAATGAGTATCTTATGGTACTTGGGTTATGCACGCCATGTTACAAATATAACGATACCACCAGCTTTATATTTAGATAGTGTTCTTATTGATGAAAACGGTGATGAAGACACGTAAAATAAAATATATACCATATTTTTACAAAAAATAAAATAAATTAAGACTTAAAATAAACGTGGAATGAATTTTAGTTTTCTAAATAGAATATGTGATTATTTTGGGAGAAAAAAATGTAAAAAGAATATGAAGAAAAAGTAAGTATGTTGTCTTTGAAAACAAAAATCTGTATTTTCAGAAGAATTCTTTTAATAAGTTGGTTTTTTTGTGAGAAACTATAGTTGATTTATATATCAAATTAAAGGTTATGAAATAAGGATTAAAACGATAAATAAATAAATATATATGTTTATATGTATATATGGAAATAAAAAATATTCGAGACAAAAACACACTGAATGATATCTTTGAAAACAAAAATCTGTATTTTCAGAAGAATTCTTTTAATAAGATGGTTTTTTTGTGAGAAACTATAGTTGATTTATATATCAAATTAAAGGTTATGAAATAAGGATTAGAACTATGTATAAAAATATATATGTCATCACTGATATTTTCAAAATATCTGCATTTGAAAAGCAACTTAAAAATATGTTTTCAAACAATATCGGAGCCATGTATATGATCATGTACTATATATATATAAAAAATACTGATTTGCTAAGAAAGATTTTTTTATGATCTTTCATTTGGTACTAATATCTTTTCTGTAAAACCCATGAGTCAGAAGTTATTGGCGTTTATAGTGAAAATAAGCCATTTTTGTGATTCTACAACCATCAACTTCAAGGTCAAATATCTCGAAAACTACAAAACCGAATTTGAAAATATTTGGAATATATATTCAGCTAAGCGTCACCTTTTAATTGATACCTGTCTTATGTGTGTACGCACTGGGCCTTGTCATTGTCCTTTCATGAAACAAAATTAATATTTTTGCCTTCACTTTTTCACTCAAGTTTTGTTTTTTATTTGTCAAACCTCTCAAAATTCCTTCAAAATAATCGAGACTCGATAAAAACTACTACAATTTTATATTCTCAAACGATACGTGACCTATCGAGTGCCATAATCCCAATGGGGTTACTCGTTCGTTCGATATCGGATGAAACTCACTCACTCGATAGCGGAAGCGATAATTCGGCCCCAGGAAATGCTGAAAGAAAGTTCGACGTCGGACTGCCACAATCGCAAGAGATAGCTAGATCCTTCTCTGATCGAGTGTCAAGTAACCTCTTAAGGAGTCCTATGCCGCCAACATCAAGTATCGAGGGCCAGTGGCAACATTGTTAAAAACTAGTGCTAGACTATGTTATTGTTATGTGCTAAGTTTCACACAGCCGCCAAAACGAAATCCTTGGTTTGACGAAGAATGTAGGCATGCGCATGCAGCCAAGCAGGCCAACAAACACGAAGTTAAATTGACAATATCGCGGCTGAAATCCAATAAAGTCGCTGGAGCAGATAGTCTAGCTGCCGAGCTGTTCAAAGTAGCAGGCGATGATCTTGATAACAGCAAGCACCAAATCATCTGTAAGAAATAGTTGGAAGAATGCATGTCCGATGAATGGAACTTCAGCAATACCCGATCCTGAAGAAGAGAGATCCTCTAAACAGCGCCAACTACAGAGGAATCTCCTTAACATCGCTTATAGGATCATCTCTGCCGTAATATGTGAACTATCTGAAGATAGTGCAAAACTCCACCGTCAACATCAGAGGCACTTCCAAAAATCTGTTCAACTTCTCGCGTACGCCGATGATATTGATATAATGGGAAGAACACAGCGTGATGTCAATGGCGCCTTTGTGAGAATTGAAACAGAAGCGGCAAAAATGGGTTTAGCGGTGAAAGAGGGAAAAACGAAGCATATGACGTCTTCAAGGAAGGATACCCAACACCGACTGCTCAGATAGAATGTCACATTAGGCGCATATAATTTTGAGGAAGTAGAGGAGTTTGTCTACCTAGACTCAGCTATTAACACGGGCTAAAGCTCCCTCTCGATCAATTGAGGTAAAACTATACCATACCCTCATAATCCTAGTCCTGCTGTATGGTGACGAAATCGCATGAAAGTACCTTAGACTGTTTCGAGAGTGAGGTTCTTCCGGTCATATATGGCCCCGTGTTCATTAAGGTTTGAATGGAGAAGATTCAACAGCAAGCTTTACGGGTTGTACAAAGACATAGACATAGCCAGAAGAGTCAAGATCCAGCGACTCAGAGGGCTCAGCCATTTAGAGCAGATGGCACCCTTGCTCCGGCCCGGAAAGCCTTCGACACTGTAGAGGAAGACCACTACTTAGTTGTTGCACCCAAGTCGAAGAGGTGCATTTTCACAGGACACTGTCTTATAGGCAGACAATTAATAGAATTTGGTGCAGCATCAAACGACTTCTGCACGAGCTGCATGGACGAACAAGAATAAAAAACAATCTTTCTCCTTCTTCGTACTTGACCAGCTCGTTCTGGCTGGCTTATACAGAAATTAAATGTCTTTTTCGCTTTATAAAAACCTCGAAATGGTTCGACTTGTAGGAAGTAATTTTTAGATTCATGTGGTATCACAATGCTCCTTTTCTTTGCCTAAGTTTGCGGGTCCACTACGATTTTAAACCTAACCTTATGCACATTACCGTAAATCAAAGAAGAAGCGTATTAGTAGAAGTCCTATGCTACTTAAAAGATCCCTAAGGAAAAAATGTTTCAGGATGTAAAACGAAGCAATACGAATTGGTTAGAATTTTTGAAGATTTTTTAAATTAACCGGCCAAAGTTCCTTACACTGATTGTGCTCTAGTCAAGCAGGAAGTTACATTCCAATTCCACCCCTGAAAGCATTCAACTGCTATGGAGTGCGTTTCCTTTGGTGCAAGATCAACCCAATCTATTTTCCATGATTCCATAATCCATGTGTATTTCGTCTAGTGGTGAAATACATCGGAGCCCAAACCTGTTTTATTCGATGAACGCCAATCTCTCAAAGGTAAATTCCATTGAGGCACACAAAGAAGAATCCCTGCCGCAAATAAAACACAACTTTTATTTAACCATCGTCAGGTTTTAAATATTTATATTTATGTATAATGAACACTAAAAAATAATAAAATTACTCCTTTGGCTTGATAGACCACAATTGTTTAACAGCCTCGACAATGCCAATGTCATTGAATATGAAGTAGTAGAGGCCGCCGAGAGTAACTATTGAGGCTACGCACTGAACTGCCAGTCCAATCTTTGGTATATAGTCTCCAAAAATGCCTGGCCGCAAATAATCAATAGCTATGGCTTCCAAACCCCTGAATAGAAATACCACTAAGTCTGCGATTGAAGGATGGAAAATGGTCATTAAACTTACCAATGTTGATGCATTACAATGGAAGTTGCCATCAAGGTATCCATTGCTTGCGAAGGAAACAAGAAAGCGGCTGGAACCACTGCCACAAACGAGACCGCAAGAGCTCGTTCAGCTACCCACATTGCCGTATGTGACCCAGGTGGCGCTAGCCTGGGAGCTGTCAATGAAATATTTCTCTAAATAAAAAAAATAAATTAGCATGAGCCCCAATAATCGCCTGCAAATTGCAATAACCTGGGCCGGTTTAACGAAATTCAGCTGGGATTCCTTCTTGGGGGCGAGCAGGGCAGATGATGTGAAAGTCTTGAGTGGAGTTGCACGGACATTTTTGAAAAGATTTACGCCTAAATTGTTATGCGATGTTCAGTCGGAAAGTTATATAACAAAAATAATCATGTGCAAATTTGTTTGGTTTGCAAATAAATGGAAATGCTTACCGTTTGCCTTGCAGGCATTACGAAGAACGAGAGACAAAGCCATTGCTTTAAGATCTTTCACTGAAATAGAATTTACGTATAGTTCAAATCGGATTTCTTTTTTATTTGTTTTCGTAGTGAGGCAAGACGACTTCGACTTGTTTTTCTTTTATTTGAGTTGATCGAATATCGAAACCTTTCAAACGCCATATTGAGACTTAAACCGGATATACACAGTTCAAATGCCTGTCATGCACGAGCAAGTGTATTAGTGAATATCACACGTATAGATCGGGTGTATGCTTGAAGCAAAATGCCGATGCGTAATTTAACGTCTTTGCCCGTAATTTAAGCTGAAACACATCGTCGAAGAAGTCAACAGTTTGTTGAAGTAACCAGTTTCACTGCAAAATAACATAGTTCACCACAATTGTCCCGTTTCAGTGTTTATTGCGATGGAGACGAACCAATTGTGGTCTCACCTACTCTTCAGTTCGGCTCAACGCAGTTTTGTCGAATTCATCCTCGAACTGATGTACGAACTCATCGCCCAAGTTGTTGGCGATGTTGATACTACTCTGCTCTGATGGACACCCTGGCTGAACTGAACAGAACATCCGCGTGACAAAAGAAGAGATGAAAACGAACATTCACCGACTGCTCCGTTTGGTGTGCAATCGATTTATGGGCGACTTTATTGGTTTTGTCGACAAATGTATAAGGAAAGTTGAGTGATTTGAATAAAGTAATTTTGTCTTTTATTTGCAAAGTGTGAATGAGTTTTAATTTTTGGAACTAGCTCAACACAAACATTTCAATAAACTTTTGAATTTTTAAAAATAACATCTTCGCCCGTAATTATGCACTACTTGGGATTATCAATAGTTTCAGAAATCTTTTGAAATTTTAAAACTAACGCCCCTAAGTATGCAATTGATGTACGCACAGTGATCTGCTTTGACTGTTGTTGAAAATGTACTAGGACTTCTGCGACTTGTTTCCGAAAAGAGGAGTCAGAGATTTCTCATTACTCATTGTCATTAGTCATTCCACTTATGCAGGGATTATGCGTCTATGCGATTGAAATTTCTGGAACAAAAGAACACATAAATGGGCATATATAAAATATAATTGTATTTTCTTAAAAGAACATAGTACATAATTATGTAAAATTACAATAACGGAAAACTCAAAAACTCTGATTGATTATGTGATAACCGAAATTGAAATGTGCAATAAAGTAAATATAAGAATAGACTGTGATAATAAAATAACGGATCATGAAACAATCAAAATAGAATTATTAGGCCAGTTCCACCTAACAACATCTCACTGAGATCTCAATGTCACTTTGACTGAGGCAAAATCATTTGGTGGAACATAATTCTCAGTTCTCATTGAGATAAAATGGTTACCTTACAAATTGTTGTTGTACATATGTCAGTCACTTCAAAATAGCTGAGTGAGAAATCGAATCCAAAATATTTTCATCTCAGAGATCTCAGAAAAAAATCTCAACTCTCAGCTGAGATTTTTTGTTCCACCTAAAAAATCTCTGAGATCTCTGAGATCTCAGTGAGATGTTGTTAGGTGGACAAACATAGTACAAACACGAAAAGTTAGTTGTTTAAAATACTCAAAAGAAAAACTCGACGAGATCTTGGAAATGGTCGGTTTCTCTGATTTATTTTACATTGAGGACAGCGAAGAACTTTTCGAGTTGTTTGACAGAAAAATAAAAACCTGTGTTGACACAATGACAACTGAAAAAGTTATTTGTCAGCATGTCGAACATAAATGGTTTACTTCGGAACTTCAAACTTTAAAACGTGAAAAAATAATAGCTTATAGAATTGCATCGTACTCCGACACAACTGAAAACTGGGCAAAGGACAAAGTTTTTTGCAGAAAATACAAGGAAGAAATAAAAGAAGCTAAGAATCAGTATAATTATGAACAAATCGAAACGAGATCTGTACCCATGTTCTGTCATGGAAATCGAAACAAATTGTGTCAAATTTCATACAAAAAAAACTAGTTACGCTCCGTTTACACTGTTTTCGGTATGATTTTCTCGATGTGAGAAGTTACAGAACATGGGTACTGGAGACCAAAAAGGAGTGTGGAAAATACTAAAAACTTTTATTTTGAAGGAAAGTGTAAATAAAAACTGTAGTGGTAGCATAGAATTTGGACAAGAAAAAGTGATGTGATAAAAAAGTGCAATAATAAAAAAGACATTTATGGTATAAATAGGGATATATTATATGATTCAATAGAAATGATAGGCCCAGTTTTCATGAAGTTGGTGAATAAATCACTTTTAAATGAGATTTTCCCTAACCGTTGGAAGGAATCCACTATTGTGCCAGTTGAAAAAGTAGTAGGTACAAGCAACAGCGAGAATTTCCGTCCAATAAATATTGTAATATTCGGCTTGGTCCGACAATTAAAACTTATTCACTTTTTAAATAAAACACAAATTCACTTTATTCAAATCACTCACAAACTTATTTATTCAACACTTTCAATTATAACTTTGCAAACACAGTGTTCTTTACTTTATCGCAGTTCACGGCTGAAGCTCCGCAGGCTAATATCTTTATTTCAGAGCTCGAGATTCTTTTCAGAGTACTAAAACTGAGCTTGGAAGAAAACTACTTCGTTATGGCCGGAGATTTGAACGCCAAACTTGAAGATTGGGGAAATCAAACTCATAATCCAAGAGGTAATCATCTTTTTAATTTGATGAATCTTTGCAGTGTTGAATATTGTGTCGACCTGCTGGCTACTGAAGGGCCATCGTTCCCAAGGAGCGGTTCTTTCCTGGACCTTTTGCTGTACGATACCAGACTGACAATAACGGACAAAGTGGGTAATCACCCTCGAAACTGCTTACAGACAATCGAGTACGACAGTGATCACTGTGGCTTGGCTGCTGTAATTCAGATTCCGAACGAGCGCGTGGAGTTGGATGAATACGTTCCAACGCATTCTTACAATTACAGTAAGATGCGCTGGCCTCGTTTCACCAACGCCCTAGCGAGAGAACTCCGTTCGAGTGACATAGCCCCACCAAATAACAGAAACCTAACGAACAATGAAATCGACCAACATCTACAACAGATGGACGAAACGATAAAACGAACGATGGAACGGACAATACCGAAATACAAGGAACTCGAGCAAAACGACGTCTACAGAAACGCGACTATAGACTCACTTCACAGACACAAAAGTGGACTATTGACAAGACTGAAAAACTTGTGCAAACACTTCACAGACCCACACGACCTGGAGATTAGGGCACTGAAGTCGTCGATCAAAAACACCAACCAACTGAGTAAAGAGAACTATAGACCATCTATTAATTTGTTTTGGGACAACAAAATTCGGGCCGTTAATTCTAGCGACCCGAGTATGTTTCCCCAAATCAATAAGATATTTAGAAAAAACAATCAGAACGACCTTCCGTGCCTGAAACTCCAGAGCACTATAGAGAACAGAGACGTACTCCTGACAGCGCAAATTGATCCTGAGGAAGCCGTCTTGGACGATGACGATCGAATGGAATAAGTCCAAGAAACAATGCACGGGTGCTGTTCTGGTTGATTTAGAGAAGGCTTTCGACACCGTATGGTTAGAAGGGTTGTATCTTAAACTCACCAGGCTAGGCATCAGTAAACCATTATTGTATATGCTTTATGATATTGTAATGTGTATACACTTTATTTATCTCATACGCTCTGTTTCTCCTTCTTTTGTAATGTCTAATGTGTATACTTTATTATCTCTTACTCTCTGTATCTCTTTCTATATTTAATGTACACACTTTTCTTACTCTCTTTACTTACTCTGTATCTCTTGTTTATTTAATGTACATACTCTCTTTACTTAGTCTGTATCTCTTGTTTATTTAATGTACATACTCTCTTTACTTAATATCGTTTAATTGTAGTAGTAAACACTCGTGAGGGGCAATAATTAATTAAGATTAAGAGAAACTTTTTGTTAAGCATTAAGAACGTTAGCCCCTACAAAAATCCCAGTATTCCTTATTTGTAAATAGAGAGCTTCTCGAACTTTCAGCTTCTCCAAGAACCAATAGGAACCAATAGTAGTTTCTAGAATCCATCATTTTTGTTATATAAATAGCCGTTTAGTGGCGAGATGAATGAATTAATTGTGAACTGCGATAAAGAAAAGTACTCTGTGTTTGCAAAGTTATAATTGAAAGTGTTGAATAAATAAGTTTGTGAGTGATTTGAATAAAGTGAATTTGAGTTTAATTTAAAAAGTGAATAAGTTTTAATTGTCGGACCAAGCCGAATATTACATTGGTGTCAGAAGTGGGATTAAAACTTATTGAGAATAAAACAGTGAATAGTGATTAAACTATTTTGTTTGAAATAGTGAAGTTAAAAATTAAAAAAAAAAATGAGTAAAGTTTTGAAAGACTTAACTGTCTCTGAGCTAAAGGCCGAATTAAGCAAACGTGGCTTAAGTGGGGCAGGATGTAAAATCGAACTCGTAAAACGGCTACAGGAATATCTGGAAGAACAAAATGAAGACCCAGATACGTTTGCTTTCGAAGTGGAAGCAAAATCGAAAGAGGTAAATGCAACTGCCGACTTATCTACCATGATGACACTTCTTCTAGCCAAATTTGAAGAGAATCAAAAGAATGTTCTCAAGCAACTGGAAACTCAAAGAAACGAGCAGAAGACCGAGCAAGAGAATGTCCTCAAACAACTACAAGCTCAAAGGTATGACGTTCGAGATCGGTTTGATGAACAGAAAAATCTGCTAGAAGGCAGGTTTGCGGACTTCGAAGACAAAATCAATACTCTCGATGAGCGTGTCGAAAAACAAAATTCAACGACTAATGCACGTTTCAAGAAAATAGACGAACAGATCGAAACCATTACAAGCGAACTAGAAAAAGTGCGAAAGATGAAAGCTCGAGAACCTTCTGGTGAGTGCTCAAGAAAGAGAGAAGTGAATCCTCCAAGCTTTGATGGTCAGATACCGTGGTCAATCTACAAGAAACAGTTTGAAGCAGCAGCGTTAACAAACGGCTGGGACGATGACGAAAAATACATTGCTCTTACGCTTGCCTTGAGAGGAGCAGCTGCTGAACTGCTACAAACCATCCCAGCAGAGAAGAACGGTGACTTCAAAGTTCTGGTAAACGCAATCGAACAGCGGTTTGGGGATAGCCACATGACAGAAGTCTTCCGAATACAACTAAACAACAGGGCACAGAAAAGAGGTGAAACTCTGCAGCAGCTTCAGGCAGATATCGAGCGATTAGTCCACCTGGCATACCCAACAGCTGGCAACGAGATAATAAATCAACTTGCTGTTGAAGCCTTTGTGAGAGCTGTGGGCGATATAAATCTCCAAAGGGCTATTCGCACTGCCGGAAAGCAAACACTACCAGAAGCATTGGCTTTCGCTCTAACAATGGAAGCCGCAGAACAAGCTTCCCAAAACGTGCATCGCGTGAGAGAATTGGAAGTCCAAGAATGCTCTTGTCAGAAGGCTACTCTAGAAAGGAGTCAGCGAGACGGACCAGCACGATGCTGGAACTGCAACAAGTGCGGGCATCTTCAACGACAGTGCAGATTACCGCGAAGAGGAACCGCATGCCAACACTGTGAACACAGAAATATGTCAACTGGTCAAAGTTACACCTACAATAATGTCGCTTCCCAAGTTGTTACCCACCCCACCAACTTCGAGGGACAGAAGCTGGCTTCTAGTACCGATAGCTACAGAAACACCATCCAGGTTTCTCAAACGAAACGTGACAACAAGAGCCTGACCGTGGAAGCAAGTATAAACGGCAACAAATGTGTGGCTACCATCGACACCGGTGCCACGGCGTCCATTGTACGGCAGGACCTCGTTAAGAAGACATGGCTCCACAACACCAATAGCTATCGTCTGAGGACTGCAACTGGAGAAGCCGCAAAAGTCTATGGTGAGGTACGTCTTAAGATCCGGATGGCAGAGTTGGAATTCTCTCACCTGTTTCTGGTAGCAGATATATGCGACGAGTGCATTGTCGGCGTCGATTTCATGAAAGATCACGGAGTGATATTGGACATCGGGAACCAAGTCCTGAAATATCGAAGCATCGAGATTCCGATGATCTATGGGATCCACTCGCATGAGACCTCGTTATCTGTGAAAACCGTCATCAAAGAAGATCTCACTTTGCCTGCTTCTTCAGAAGTATTCGTGTGGACGAAATTGAAGGGTAAGCCTGGCAGCCATCGATACCTCATGGTCGAACCAGCATCTGTAAAGTCCTCCCAAAACGTTACCATTGGGAAGACTCTTGTTAGACCTGTAAAGAACATGGTTCCCGTACGAATACTGAACATCAAGCCGTACGAAGTTAAGCTTAGAAAAGGTGAGATTGTCGGACAATGCGAATCTGTATCAGCGATAACAAGGATCAACGAAGAAGAGTCAAGGCAAACCTCAAAATCTGAGGAGCTGAACTCCATAAAGACCAACATTCTCAAGTTATCTTATCTTGGTCACCAACAACGAAAAACTGCAGAAGGTCTCCTCGAAGAATTTGCAGACATCTTTTCGTCATCGAAAGGGAAATATGGCAGAACACAACTGGTTCAACATCGAATCAACACCGGGGATGCAAAGCCGATTCGTCAACCTGCAAGACGCCTTCCACTAGCCAAACAAGGTGAGGTTGAAGAACTGATAACCACCATGAAAGAAGAGGGTCTGATCGAAAACTCTAAAAGCCCTTGGGCGTCTCCAGTGGTCCTGGTAAAGAAGAAAGACGGATCAACCCGCTTTTGCGTGGACTATCGAAGGTTGAACGATGTGACCAAGAAAGATAGCTACCCTCTGCCTAGGATCAGTGATACTCTGGACGCAATGGAAGGAGCACAATGGTTCTCAACGTTGGACCTGAAAAGTGGATACTGGCAAGTAGAAATCCATCCTGAAGACAAAGAGAAGACAGCGTTCTCGACGGGAAACGGATTGTGGCAGTTCAAAGTGATGCCTTTTGGACTGTGCAATGCTCCAGCGACTTTTGAGCGCCTTATGGAATGCGTCCTGCAAGGACTCACATGGAAATCTTGCCTGGTCTATTTGGATGACGTCATCGTATACGGGAAAACATTTGACGAACATTGTACAAATCTGAAAGCAGTGTTTCAAAGACTTCGAGAAGCCCACCTCAAGCTCAATCCAGAAAAGTGTTCACTCTTCAAAACCGAAGTGAAATACCTGGGACATATCATCTCTTCCCAAGGAGTTAAGACGGATCCTGATAAGGTTGGGTCTAGCCACCTACTATAGGCGCTTTGTAAAGAACTTTGCTGAGATCGCCAAGAGTCTACATCAGCTAACGGAAAAGGGAAAGCAGTTTAAATGGTCAGGTGAGTGCGAGCGCAGCTTTCAAGAGCTCAAGCAACGCTTGTGTAATGCACCAGTGCTGACCTACCCAACTCCAGGAAAACCGTTCATCATTGATGCTGATGCCAGCAATGTCGGGATTGGTGCTGTATTGTCACAGGTACATGATGGCGAAGAAAAGGTGGTTGCCTATTACAGCAAGGTACTCTCGAAGTCGGAAAGAAACTATTGTGTGACCAGAAGAGAACTTCTTGCACTGATTTTGGCAACAAAGCACTTCCATAAGTATCTCTATGGACAGAAGTTTCTTCTCCGAACCGACCATGGAGCACTAAACTGGCTTTTGAATTTCAAGAATCCAGAGGGTCAAGTGGCGAGATGGATTGAGAGGCTGCAGACGTACGATTATGAAATTCAACATCGGAAGGGGAAGCTTCACTCAAATGCTGATGCACTGTCTCGGAGACCATGTAAGCAAGACTGTAAGCATTGCAGACGCCAAGAAGAAAAAGAAGTGGTCACTGTCCTACTAACCAGAACCAATCCCATTTATGGCTGGAGCAACGACGAGTTGAGGAAGGCTCAACAAGAGGACCCAGATATTGAACCCATCCTCGCATGCAAGGAACACCAGGAAAAACCAGAATGGGCTGATATCTCCGACAGAAGTCCGGCTCTGAAGGCCTATTGGGCACAGTGGGACTCGTTGCATGTCCAAGAAGGTGTCCTTCGACGTAAGTGGGAATCAGCAGATGGAAAGTCCTATGTAATGCAGCTAGTCTTACCGAGATCGAAGATTATGGACGTTCTGCGAGAGATGCATGATGGAGTTTCGGGAGGCCATCTAGGAGTAAACAAGACGCTAGAAAAGGTTCGACAACGATTCTATTGGCTACATGCAAGGGAAGATGTCGAGAAGTGGTGCCGAAAATGTGATACCTGTGCTGCCACCAAAGGCCCAAACAAAAAGAATCGCAGCCAAATGCAGCAGTATAATGTCGGATCACCCTTTGAAAGGATTGCAATAGACGTGGCGGGTCCATTTCCGGAAACAAATAATGGAAATCGTTATATTCTGGTCGTCATGGATTACTTCAGCAAGTGGCCTGAAGCATACGCCATACCGAATCAAGAAGCCAAAACAGTCGCAGACCAAATTGTGTTCAACTGGTTGAGCAGATTCGGTGTTCCATTAGAACTGCATTCCGACCAGGGAAGGAACTTTGAATCAAACATATTCCAGGAAGTTTGTGGGCTTCTTCACATCAAGAAGACAAGAACAACACCACTCCACCCACAATCTGATGGCATGGTCGAACGGTTCAACCGAACCCTTAAGGAACATCTTTGCAAAGTTGTGGACGACAACCAGCGAGATTGGGATCGACACATTCCACTGTTTTTGATGGCGTATCGAAGTGCAAGACATAGCTCAACTGGCCATACACCGTCTGAGATTTTGATGGGAAGGAACATCAGATTGCCGAGCGAAATAAAATTTGGATGTCCCACGTCGGAACCGCAAGCCGAGGATGACTACTTGGATGACCTCAGAGAAAGACTCCTTCAGATCCACGACGATACTAGGTCAAAAATAAAGATGTTCAGTGACCGAATGAAGACACGCTACGATATACGAGCGACAACAACAGAGTTCCAAGCAGGAGATCGAGTGTGGCTTTACAATCCCCATCGACAAAAAGGGTTGTCACCGAAACTTCAACGGGACTGGGAAGGTCCATATACAGTGATTAGCAAAATCAACGACGTCGTATACCGGATACAAAAAGGAGTCAGAGGTAAACTTAAAGTCGTACATCGCGACCGACTACATCGCTACAGTGGTGATGAGAATGATGGATTTGTTCGGGACGATCAATCCTAAGGAGGGGGCAATGTAATGTGTATACACTTTATTTAACTCATACGCTCTGTTTCTCCTTCTATTGTAATGTCTAATGTGTATACTTTATTATCTCTTACTCTCTGTATCTCTTTCTATATTTAATGTACACACTTTTCTTACTCTCTTTACTTACTCTGTATCTCTTGTTTATTTAATGTACATACTCTCTTTACTTAGTCTGTATCTCTTGTTTATTTAATGTACATACTCTCTTTACTTAATATCGTTTAATTGTAGTAGTAAACACTCGTGAGGGGCAATAATTAATTAAGATTAAGAGAAACTTTTTGTTAAGCATTAAGAACGTTAGCCCCTACAAAAATCCCAGTATTCCTTATTTGTAAATAGAGAGCTTCTCGAACTTTCAGCTTCTCCAAGAACCAATAGGAACCAATAGTAGTTTCTAGAATCCATCATTTTTGTTATATAAATAGCCGTTTAGTGGCGAGATGAATGAATTAATTGTGAACTGCGATAAAGAAAAGTACTCTGTGTTTGCAAAGTTATAATTGAAAGTGTTGAATAAATAAGTTTGTGAGTGATTTGAATAAAGTGAATTTGTGTTTTATTTAAAAAGTGAATAAGTTTTAATTGTCGGACCAAGCCGAATATTACAATATGCTCAACGGTAGAAAGTTTGTTGTCAAAAGTGGCAATGTAACTTCTACCACCTCCTTTGAAATTAAAAACGGTCTTCAACAGGGAGCGGTGAACTCGCCGATCTTCAGCATTTACACCAGCGCACACACGGCAAAATGACTACTTTAGGAGGCCAAAAATCATAGACATGGAAAATTGTTTTTATTTCTGATTTTTATTGGGTTCCTGACCGATACATTATCAAAAACAATGGATGGACACACGGTACACTTAAAACAAATAGAACGGTTAACTTAATAAAAAAAAAACATATGAATTTAGGAAAAGTAAAAAAAAAAACAAAAATAATCATATTTCACTAAACAATAATTTATTAGTAGTACTTATGAAAATAGAAATAGTTAATTAATATAGTAGGACGCTTCATCATCTTCATGTTGGTGGTCATCATCTTCGTCATCCTTCTCATCATTTCTATTGATGTCGTTTTCTATTGAGGGATTTTGCAGCATTTCTAAAACCTCCTTAGCGAATGGTTTCCTTCTTTTGTTGTGGCTCCTCCTCTTTGTCGCAATTAAAGGATCGGAAGCTATAAGCATACAGTGGGAAATGTGTTGTTATGGATCCTGGAGGTCTTTCTGCACAGAAAAGCCGTACACTGAAATCAGATCAATTTTTGTAATATGTATATTAGGGTGGTCCTTAAGATAAAATTAATGAAGACATCCGCTCTCAATCATCTCCAAATAAATAAAAACAAAAATCATCTAATTTTTTTCAGATTTTTATCTATACCCCTTACTGGCCCTGTATCGAAGTGAAATTTTAATACTAGGGACTTTGCGGCTGATTTTTTGATTATTCCCGTATATCTTCATTTCGGCTTTACCGATTTTGTTAAAATTTTGCACAATTATACTAAACATTATCCTTAGTGATATTGCATTCCAAGATTCTATTCAAATTATATTCTTCAATAACAAAAAAATCGGAAAAGAGATCCATTTTTGTAGTACCTTTTGGGATAATAACACTCTTTTTTAGATTTCTCAAAAACGGCTCAATCAATTTTTTGGAAATTTCGTCAACACGTTTATATGCAATGTCCTAATAATGCTGCATACAAAAAAATGTGTGTTTTAATTTCCCTGATTTTGTATACAAGGAAATTAAAACACTTATGAAATTTGTGAAGAATTCGAATTTCACATCGATACAGGGCCAGTAAGGGGTATAGATAAAAATCTGAAATAATTAGATGATGTCTTCATTAATTTTCGAAAAAATAAGCAAATAAGAGCCACCCTAATGAATATATATATATATTTCGAGTGCCTTGGATCACTCCGACTACCTGTCAATGAAAGAAGATAGTATCACAATGAGTTGGTTTGAGTTCTCAAAATTCACAATAATAACGGTCAACAAACGACTAAATGCAAATATCAAGGACAGAAAGCGGTACCTAGCGGAACTTTTTTTGTAAGTCTAAGTAAACATGAATTTTAAAGAAAAATTTGTGTAGAACCGCAATATAATATTTTAATACTAACCATCACATTGTTTTTTATTAAACGGTCTTTATTAAATGTACATACCTGTAGATTTCATATTCTTGATCACTGTTTGTATTTTAGCACGAGATTGAAATAAAAATGCGTGATGTTTCGTTGACGTTTTAGAGGGCAATTAACCGTACCATCACTTCGCTCATTTGCCGGACTCTTGCAGTCTTTTATTTTGAACATAACAGAGGCGACTTATGCTCTTTGTGATTCCTAGACCATCTAACTAAAAAAATACAAGCTTATTTATACTCTATCTTTATTTTGATAAACCGCTTTTTGGCCTCTTAAAGCATTAATTTTGCCGTGTGTGCAGCGATCTGATAGGTAGCCTTTCCCAGGCAATTGCGTATGCCGACGACCTGATTGCGTACAGAACTGCCCCAAAGGTCGAAGTCATTAGAATTCTCTTGCAACGTGACTTCGAGAAGATTCAGCGATATTCCGATGACTGGAAACTGAAAATAAATGTCCAGAAATGCGAAACAATTCTGTTCCGGACCTCGTTGGCTGGGGCCACGAGGGATACGCGCAAGAATTGGCGCAAGATGGTCATCGTTGGGCCTCACGGACAACGATTAACGAGCAAAAGTGAAGTGAAGTACATCGGTATCTGGTTGGACCAGTATCTGTATTTCGACAGACATATAGATGCTGCTCTGACAAAGGCCAGAGGAACCTTCGCTCTGACGAAACGGCTGTCTTACAGCAGTTGGCTTGACCCCAGAGTGAAGGTAATTTGCTAGATGGCCCTCATACGGCCGATGATGGTTTATGGCTGTCCAGTGTGGTTCAACGTTGCACCATCTCAAATGGAGAAGATTCGGGTGTTCGAGAGGCAGTGTCTTCGGCTCTCGGTTTGTATCGGACACTGGAATCGTCTTATGTACATTACTATTCTAACGAGGTTCTGTACAACGAGGCTCGGATCAACAGAATTGACAATTTCGTGATAAAACTTGTTCGGGTTCACATTGCGAGAGCTATGACTTCGACGAATAATTTGATCTTTGGGGCGTTCTATCCGAACGACGAATATTTTGATAGTGCACGCTCGAGCGGCTTCATTCCACCAGAGGCATCCCTCCATTTAGATAAATGCGGTCTGATACAGGACAGATTGGCGATCCCGCTAATCTACCACGTCAGGCGGAGAACCGTCGATCGGCGGCTCCTTTACCATCGCGACGTCCTCGCACAGCACGGAGCAGAGCTCCTCCGGTTCAGTAGGGCTGTGTCCGAACGGGACCGAATCGATAGGGTGAAGCAGGAGCACCAGTTCTGGTGGCTTCAGTCAGCACTTGATAATGGGTAGTCGGGGTGGGGTTTTTAGCCTTGGCCGGCTTGCATACTTGTTTTAGTCTAAGGGTTTTGGGTTTAGGTTTAAGTAGAGTAGGCATGGTGGCACACACATTGAAAAGGACAACAAATACAAAATACAAAATAAAGAAAAAAAATATGTATATATACATATACATCTATGAAAAAGAAAAAAAGAAAAAAAAATATGCAAAAAAGTGAAATGAAAAAAAGGTATAGAGCTTTGCTGCTGTGGCTGTTCTAGTTTGTAAGTAGTTGTTAGGTAGAATAGGTAGTTTTAGTTAATTTTAAGTTTTATTTTTTAAGGACCTAGTTTTAAGTAGCATGTAAGGAAGAAATAAAAAGGATATGGTGTTAGTTTTTTTCTATTTTTCTAACAAGAATTAAAAAAATAAAGTAAATGAAATACATAGTTTATAGGCCGAAAGGCATTAATTTTAAGAAAACCATGAACTACTTAGAGCGCCCGATTGGGGCCAGTAAGTTAAATATAAGATTTTAGATAATAAGCTAGTTTGAATTCATTGTCTAGTATATAAGTAGTTATAAGTGAATGAATAAAAAAATGAATTAAAAAAAAAAAAGCTGAATGTTCCAGAAGTTCTCCTCTTAACCATTAGATGTCAAAAATACTGGGATTTTTGTAAGAGCTCAATGTTCTTAATGCTAAACAAAAGTTTTCTCTTAATCACTAGGTGTTGCCCCTTCTTAAACTGTCCTACGCAAGTGTTTACTACTACAATTGAACTTATTGCTACATACTTATTTCACTATAAAACGATATTAGAGTAATAGAGTAAGTAAAGAGAGTAAGAGTAGTAGGTATAGGTACATCTATATATATAAAAATGAAATCCTGTTCGTTTATAATCGAATAACTCACAAACGGCTGGACGGATTTGGCTATTTTTTTTTTATTTTGTTCGTGTTAGTCTGTAGATGGTTCTTATGGAATTTTTTTTTAATTATTGCAGGTGCATTGGAAAACTTAAAAAATTCAAAATGGGCTTTCGAATGTAAAACAGAAAGTTCTTGATAAAAAACTCGGAAAACTCATTGGTTTTCAAAGTGAAAATTGCATAATATTGCATCAGGTGCATTGGTATTCAGATGGAAAACTGGAAATTTCAGAATGAGTTTTCGAATTGAAAATAGAAAGTTCTTGATGAAAAATTCGGACAACTCATTGGTTTTGAAAGGGAAAATTGCATATTGTAATATTCGGCTTGGTCCGACAATTAAAACTTATTCACTTTTTAAATAAAACACAAGCTCACTTTATTCAAATCACTCACAAACTTATTTATTCAACACTTTCAATTACTTTTCAAACACAGTATCTTTACTTTATCGCAGTTCACAATCAATTAACTTCATCTCGCCACTAAACGGCTATTTATATAACAAAAATGATGGATTCTAGAAACTACTATTGATTCCTATTGGTTCTTGGAGAAGCTGAAAGTTCGAGAAGCTCTCTATTTACAAATAAAAAATACTGGGATTTTTGTAGGGGCTAACGTTCTTAATGCTAACAAAAAGTTTCTCTAAATCTTAATTAATTATTGCCCCTCACGAGTGTTTACTACTACAATTAAACGATATTAAGTAAAGAGAGTATGTACATTAAATAAACAAGAGATACAGAGTAAGTAAAGAGAGTATGTACATTAAATAAACAAGAGATACGGAATAAGTAAAGAGAGTAAGAAAAGTGTGTACATTAAATATAGAAAGAGAAACAGAGCGTATGAGATAAATAAAGTGTATACACATTACATTGCCCCCTCCTTAGGATTGATCGTCCCGAACAAATCCATCTTTCTCATCACCACTGTAGCGATGTAGTCGGTCGCGATGTACGACTTTAAGTTTACCTCTGACTCCTTTTTGTATCCGGTATACGACGTCGTTGATTTTGCTAATCACTGTATATGGACCTTCCCAGTCCCGTTGAAGTTTCGGTGACAACCCTTTTTGTCGATGGGGATTGTAAAGCCACACTCGATCTCCTGCTTGGAACTCTGTTGTTGTCGCTCGTATATCGTAGCGTGTCTTCATTCGGTCACTGAACATCTTTATTTTTGACCTAGTATCGTCGTGGATCTGAAGGAGTCTTTCTCTGAGGTCATCCAAGTAGTCATCCTCGGCTTGCGGTTCCGACGTGGGACATCCAAATTTTATTTCGCTCGGCAATCTGATGTTCCTTCCCATCAAAATCTCAGACGGTGTATGGCCAGTTGAGCTATGTCTTGCACTTCGATACGCCATCAAAAACAGTGGAATGTGTCGATCCCAATCTCGCTGGTTGTCGTCCACAACTTGCAAATATGTTCCTTAAGGGTTGAACCGTTCGACCATGCCATCAGATTGTGGGTGGAGTGGTGTTGTTCTTGTCTTCTTGATGTGAAGAAGCCCACAAACTTCCTGGAATATGTTTGATTCAAAGTTCCTTCCCTGGTCGGAATGCAGTTCTAATGGAACACCGAATCTGCTCACCCAGTTGAACACAATTTGGTCTGCGACTGTTTTGGCTTCTTGATTCGGTATGGCGTATGCTTCAGGCCACTTGCTGAAGTAATCCATGACGACCAGAATATAACGATTTCCATTATTTGTTTCCGGAAATGGACCCGCCACGTCTATTGCAATCCTTTCAAAGGGTGATCCGACATTATACTGCTGCATTTGGCTGTGATTCTTTTTGTTTGGGCCTTTGGTGGCAGCACAGGTATCACATTTTCGGCACCACTTCTCGACATCTTCCCTTGCATGTAGCCAATAGAATCGTTGTCGAACCTTTTCTAGCGTCTTGTTTACTCCTAGATGGCCTCCCGAAACTCCATCATGCATCTCTCGCAGAACGTCCATAATCTTCGATCTCGGTAAGACTAGCTGCATTACATAGGACTTTCCATCTGCTGATTCCCACTTACGTCGAAGGACACCTTCTTGGACATGCAACGAGTCCCACTGTGCCCAATAGGCCTTCAGAGCTGGACTTCTGTCGGAGATATCAGCCCATTCTGGTTTTTCCTGGTGTTCCTTGCATGCGAGGATGGGTTCAATATCTGGGTCCTCTTGTTGAGCCTTCCTCAACTCGTCGTTGCTCCAGCCATAAATGGGATCGGTTCTGGTTCGTTGGACAGTAACCACTTCTTTTTCTTCTTGGCGTCTGCAATGCTTACAGTCTTGCTTACATGGTCTCCGAGACAGTGCATCAGCATTTGAGTGAAGCTTCCCCTTCCGATGTTGAATTTCATAATCGTACGTCTGCAGCCTCTCAATCCATCTCGCCACTTGACCCTCTGGATTCTTGAAATTCAAAAGCCAGTTTAGTGCTCCATGGTCGGTTCGGAGAAGAAACTTCTGTCCATAGAGATACTTATGGAAGTGCTTTGTTGCCAAGATCAGTGCAAGAAGTTCTCTTCTGGTCACACAATAGTTTCTTTCTGACTTTGAGAGTACCTTGCTGTAATAGGTAATTACCTTTTCTTCACCCTTATGTACTTGTGATAGTACGGCACCAATCCCGACATTGCTGGCATCAGCGTCAATGACGAACGGTTTTCCGGGAGTCGGATAGGTCAGCACTGGTGCATTACACAAGCGTTGCTTGAGCTCTTGAAAGCTGCGCTCGCACTCACCTGACCATTTAAACTGCTTTCCCTTTTCCGTTAGCTGATGTAGACTCTTGGCGATCTCAGCAAAGTTTTTGACAAAGCGCCTATAGTAGGTGGCTAGACCCAGAAAGCTTCGGAGTTGGTGTTTGTCCTGTGGTGTTGGCCAATTCTTCACGGTGTCAACCTTATCAGGATCCGTCTTAACTCCTTGGGATGAGATGATATGTCCCAGGTATTTCACTTCGGTTTTGAAGAGTGAACACTTTTCTGGATTGAGCTTGAGGTGGGCTTCTCGAAGTCTTTGAAACACGGCTCTCAGATTTGTGCAATGTTCGTCAAATGTTTTCCCGTATACGATGACGTCATCCAAATAGACCAGGCAAGACTTCCATGTGAGTCCTTGCAGGACACATTCCATAAGGCGCTCAAAAGTCGCTGGAGCATTGCACAGTCCAAAAGGCATCACTTTGAACTGCCACAGTCCGTTTCCTGTCAAGAACGCTGTCTTCTCTTTATCTTCAGGATGGATTTCTACTTGCCAGTATCCACTTTTCAGGTCCAACGTTGAGAACCATTGTGCTCCTTCCATAGCGTCCAGAGTATCACTGATCCTAGGCAGAGGGTAGCTATCCTTCTTGGTCACATCATTCAACCTTCGATAGTCTACGCAAAAGCGGGTTGATCCGTCTTTCTTCTTTACCAGGACCACTGGAGACGCCCAAGGGCTTTTAGAGTTTTCGATCAGACCCTCTTCTTTCATGGTGGTTATCAGTTCTTCAACCTCACCTTGTTTGGCTAGTGGAAGGCGTCTTGCAGGTTGACGGATCGGCTTTGCATCCCCGGTGTTGATTCGATGTTGAACCAGTTGTGTTCTGCCATATTTCCCTTGCGATGACGAAAAGATGTCTGCAAATTCTTCGAGGAGACCTTCTGCAGTTCTTCGTTGTTGGTGGCCAAGATTAGAGGACTTGAGAATGTTCGTCTTTATGGAGTTCAGCTCTTTGGACTTCAATGTTTGCCTTGTCTCTTCTTCGCTGATCCTTGTTATAGCTGATACAGATTCGCATTGTCCGACAATCTCACCTTTTCTAAGCTTAACTTCGTACGGCTTGATGTTCAGTATTCGTACGGGAACCATGTTCTTTACAGGTCTAACAAGAGTCTTCCCAATGGTGACGTTTTGGGAGGACTTTACAGATGCTGGTTCGACCATGAGATATCGATGGCTTCCAGGCTTACCCTTCAATTTCGTCCACACGAATACTTCTGAAGAAGCAGGCAAAGTCAGATCTTCTTTGATGACGGTTTTCACAGATAGCGAGGTCTCATATGAGTGAATCCCATAGATCATCGGAATCTCGATGTTTCGATATTTCAGGACTTGGTTCCCGATGTCCAATATCAATCCGTGATCTTTCATGAAATCGACGCCGACAATGCACTCGTCGCATATATCTGCTACCAGGAACAGGTGAGAGAATTCCAGCTCTGCCATCCGGATCTTAAGACGTACCTCACCATAGACTTTTGCGGCTTCTCCAGTTGCAGTCCTTAGACGATAGCTATTGGTGTTGTGGAGCCATGTCTTCTTAACGAGGTCCTGCCGTACAATGGACGCCGTGGCACCGGTGTCGATGGTAGCCACACATTTGTTGCCGTTTATACTTGCTTCCACGGTCAGGCTCTTGTTGTCACGTTTCGTTTGAGAAACCTGGATGGTGTTTCTGTAGCTATCGGAACTAGAAGCCAGCTTCTGTCCCTCGAAGTTGGTGGGATGGGAAACAACTTGGGAAGCAACATTGTTGTAGGTGTAACTTTGACCAGTTGACATATTTCTGTGTTCACAGTGTTGGCATGCGGTTCCTCTTCGCGGTAATCTGCACTGTCGTTGAAGATGCCCGCACTTGTTGCAGTTCCAGCATCGTGCTGGTCCGTCTCGCTGACTCCTTTCTAGAGTAGCCTTCTGACAAGAGCATTCTTGGACTTCCAATTCTCTCACGCGATGCACGTTTTGGGAAGCTTGTTCTGCGGCTTCCATTGTTAGAGCGAAAGCCAATGCTTCTGGTAGTGTTTGCTTTCCGGCAGTGCGAATAGCCCTTTGGAGATTTATATCGCCCACAGCTCTCACAAAGGCTTCAACAGCAAGTTGATTTATTATCTCGTTGCCAGCTGTTGGGTATGCCAGGTGAACCAATCGCTCGATATCTGCCTGAAGCTGCTGCAGAGTTTCACCTCTTTTCTGTGCCCTGTTGTTTAGTTGAACTCGGAAGACTTCTGCCATGTGGCTATCCCCAAACCGCTGTTCAATGGCGTTTACCAGAACTTTGAAGTCACCACTCTTCTCTGCTGGGATGGTTTGTAGCAGTTCGGCAGCTGCTCCTCTCAAGGCAAGTGTAAGAGCAATGTATTTTTCGTCATCGTCCCAGCCGTTTGTTAACGCTGCTGCTTCAAACTGTTTCTTGTAGATTGACCACGGAATCTGACCATCAAAGCTTGGAGGATTCACTTCTCTCTTTCTTGAGCATTCACCAGAAGGTTCTCGAGCTTTCATCTTTCGCACTTTTTCTAGTTCATTTGTGATGGTTTCGATTTGTTCGTCCATTTTCTCGAAACGTGCATTTTGTTTTTCGACGCGCTCGTCGAGAGTAGTGATTCTCTCTTCGAAGTCTGTAAACCTGCCCTCTAAAAGGTTTCTCTGTACGTCAAACCGCTCTAGAATATTCTGCTGTTCTTGCTTTTGGTCATTTCTTTGAGCCTCTAGTTGCTTGAGGACATTCTCTTGCTCGGTCTTCTGCTCGTTTCTTTGAGTTTCCAGTTGCTTGAGAACATTATCTTGCTCCTTCTTTTGCTCGTTTCTTTGAGTTTCTAGTTGCTCCAGAACATTCTTGTTTTGAGTTTCTAGTTGCTCCCGAACATTCTTTTGATTCTCTTCAAATTTGGCTAGAAGAAGTGTCATCATGGTAGATAAGTCGGCAGTTGCATTTACCTCTTTCGATTTTGCTTCCACTTCGAAAGCAAACGTATCTGGGTCTTCATTTTGTTCTTCCAGCCGTAGCTGTAGCCGTTTTACGAGTTCGATTTTACATCCTGCCCCACTTAAGCCACGTTTGCTTAATTCGGCCTTTAGCTCAGAGACAGTTAAGTCTTTCAAAACTTTACTCATTTTTTTTTTTTTTTTTTTTTTTTTTTTTTTTTTTTTTTTTTTTTTTTTTTTTTTTTTTTTTTTTTTTTTTTTTTTTTTTTTTTTTTTTTTTTTTTTTTTTTTTTTTTTTTTTTAACTTCACTATTTCAAACAAAATAGTTTAATCACTGTTCACTGTTTTATTCTCAATAAGTTTTAATCCCACTTCTGACACCAATGTAATATTCGGCTTGGTCCGACAATTAAAACTTATTCACTTTTTTAATAAAACACAAGCTCACTTTATTCAAATCACTCACAAACTTATTTAATCAACACTTTCAATTACTTTTCAAACACAGTATCTTTACTTTATCGCAGTTCACAATCAATTAACTTCATCTCGCCACTAAACGGCTATTTATATCAAAAATGATGGGTTCTAGAAACTACTATTGGTTCCTATTGGTTCTTGGGGAAGCTGAAAGTTCGAGAAGCTCTCTATTTACAAATAAAAAATACTGGGATTTTTGTAGGGGCTAACGTTCTTAATGCTAACAAAAAGTTTCTCTTAATCTTAATTAATTATTGCCCCTCACGAGTGTTTACTACTACAATTAAACGATATTAAGTAAAGAGAGTATGTACATTAAATAAACAAGAGATACAGAGTAAGTAAAGAGAGTATGTACATTAAATAAACAAGAGATACAGAGTAAGTAAAGAGAGTAAGAAAAGTGTGTACATTAAATATAGAAAGAGAAACAGAGCGTATGAGATAAATAAAGTGTATACACATTACAATATTATTGCAGGTGCATTCGTTTTCAAATGGAAAACTGGAAAATTTGAAAATGGATTTTCGAATGGAAAATTGAAAGTTCTTGATGAAAAACTAAGAAAACTCATTGGTTTTCAAAGGGAAAATTGCAAATTATTGCAGGTGCATTGGTTTCCAAATGGAAAAGTGGAAAAATTCAAAATGGATTTTCGAATGGAAAATAGAAAGTTCTTGATGAAATACTCGGAAAACTCATTGGTTTTCAAAGGGAAAATTGTTATTGGAGTAGCTCTGAAGGGCGGTGGGATGAAGTTCACGGGGTCAGCTAGTTAAATATAAAAAAAGAGATACAGAGCGATAGAGGTAAATAAAGTGTATACACATTACAATATGTTGCCGATGTTCGAAAAGATCCTTGAACGTGTAGTCAGCGAGCAGCTTACTTCATATGTTGAAAATAACAATATATTGGCTATTGAGCAATCTGGATTCCGAACTGCATACTTCTGTGAAACAGCATTGAATCCATCACAAGCGAATGGCGAAAAGACATGGATCAGGGTAAAGGTGTCAAAGCATTGTTTCTTGATTTCAAACGGTCATTCGAAACAATAGATCGAAATATTCTACTAACAAAACTTAAACTTTATGGAATTGCTGACACAGAATACAATTGGTTTTATTCGTATCTTAATGGAAGGTCCCAACGGACAAAGTTTGACAATGAGATTTCCGATTCACTGGAGGTAAAATTAGGGGTTCCACAAGGTGCTCTTTTGGGTATTCTATTGTTCCTGCTATATATAAATGATTTCCAAAGTGTTCTTAAATATTGTAAAATTATTGTCCTTTTTGCCGATGATATCTTAATTTATATTTCTGGAAAAGATAAAAAAGATATGTGCTTAAAAATGAATGCAGATTTAGAAAACATTAACCGGTGGCTTCAAGCAAATAAACTTAGTCTAAATGTAAACAAAACTAAATGTATGAAATTGAAAATAAAAGATCCTGTGTTAGTATGTATAAATGGTTGTCAAATTGAGTGTGTAAATAACATGAAATATCTGGGTATTATTTTAGATAATGAATTGAACTTTAAAGACCATGCTAAATATATATGTGCAAAAATTGCGAAAAAAGTTGGGTTCCTTAAACAAATGCAATTATGTTACATAATGCAATCGTAGTGCCACATTTTTTGTATTGCTCCACAATATTGTTTGAGTGCCATAATTATATAAAACAACGTATGCAATTACTACAAAATAAAGCTATGAGGACTATACTTAAATGCAATACATATACACCAATAAGACATATATGTTGAAAGCGTTAAAATGGATGAATGTCGAACAAAAAATAACGTACAGTGCAATGATTTTCATCTTAAAAATGAAACAGGGCGTTTTGCCTCAATATCTCGATGGCAACATAACAACTGTAGCAGAAATCCAGCCGTATAAGAAACAAAGAAGAACTCAGACCGATGCAATGTAACAGAATAGTAGTTCGATAAACTCATTGATGTATGCCGGAATTAACTTCTTCAACAGTTTACCAAGTGAATTAAGATCCGAAACAAGATTAAAGGCTAAACCACAAAGGCGCTTCAGCTTCGGCTTCGCCTGACGTTTACGAGTTCAGCTATAGGAATTCAATGCTTCCTATCACAATGACGCTTCGACCTCACGTTTCGTACGTAACGTGACTCCAAACGGAAGCTCTAGTTCAAATATGCTGAACTTTTGCTTTGTCTGACAGCTCAACAGCTGTTTGTTCATTTGTTTTTTGGAGCAGCGTTACCACTCGAAAAAAAAAGGAATCGAAGTAGATTTGGGAATAAAGCGAAGTAAATTGAGAAAAAGTGAAGTGGATTTCAAAATCGCGTATTTTATATTATCATATTTTACATTGATACAAAGAGGGACATTCAGTTATTATCAAAAGTTCATATAGACAGATCTACAATTAGGGCCGTGTGCGAATTGTGTTAATCTATATATATAAAAATGAAATCCTGTTCGTTTATAATCGAATAACTCACAAACGGCTGGACGAATTTGGCTATTTTTTTTTTATTTTGTTCGTGTTAGTCTGTAGATGGTTCTTATGGAATTTTTTTTTAAATTATTGCAGGTGCATTGGTTTTCAAATGGAAAACTTAAAAAATTCAAAATGGGCTTTACAAATGTAAAACAGAAAGTTCTTGATGAAAAACTCAGAAAACTCATTGGTTTTCAAAGTGAAAATTACATATTATTGCATCAGGTGCATTGGTATTCAGATGGAAAACTGGAAAATTTGAAAATGGATTTTCGAATGGAAAATTGAAAGTTCTTGATGAAAAACTAAGAAAACTCATTGGTTTTCAAAGGGAAAATTGCATATTATTGCAGGTGCATTGGTTTCCAAATGGAAAACAGGAAAATTTCAAAGTGGGTTTTCGAAGGGAAAATAGAAAGTTCTTGATAAAAAACTCGGACAACTTATTGGTTTTCCAAGGGAAAATTGTTATTGGAGTAGCTCTGAAGGGCGGTGGGACGAAGTTCACGGGGTCAGCTAGTATGTGTATAAAAACTTGACGTTCGATTTAATTTTGACATGGTCAATAAAATGTGTTAAAATTTAACTAGCAGACGAAAATATAACACTAGTGGTTAAATTTAACCAACATTTTAGCGCAAGTCGCACATGGCCTAAAATATTAAACACTTCTATACAATCACGTAACTCATACTTTGCGTATATGTATGGGTTGACATTTCGTGTTTGTAAAGTGTGTCCGCTTATTGTGCCTGTATAAGGATAGAAACTGCAGATGCAGTAGTCGATTATCTATTTTATTTATTTATTTATTTATTTATTTATTCAATTCGTTAAATACTAACGTGAGACTGATGAAAATAAGAGAACTGTAGGCATAAATTACTCAATGACTTAATCGAAGCAGATTTTGGAAATATCAAGTAAAATCGATGTAATTTTTGTCTGAGTGAAGTAGATTTCAAAACATTCTTGCGAAGTGGGAATAGATTTTCAAAGTTTTTCAAAAATCGAAGTAGACTACTTCGAAAGGAGTAAAGTGGCAAATCTGTTTGATAATGATGGAGGGAGAACTGTCATTCAAAGCAAACGTGAAGCGGGTGCATCGTAACGCAGACGAAGCCGAAGCTGAAGCGTGTTTGTGGTTTAGCCTTAAAGACTTTCAAAACCAAACTTCAAGTGTTTTTAAAGAATAGAGTTTGATTAATAACAGACAAATCTTGAATTGATAAATGTGTAAATTTAAAAATAAATATGTATAACTTTTCCTTTTCTTTAAGATAATGTATAAGAAAATTAAAAACTTAACAGTCTAGAAAATGTCAAAAATTGTATCAAGAATTGTAAAAAAAAGATTCTGTTAAAAGTTCATTGAACTAATAAATAAATATTATTATTATTATTGAAGTTTGAAGGCCAACTCCGGTGTTCAATAATCCATCTAAGTCGTTGGACCTTAACTTTTCTGGCTAGGTCAGTGTCGCTGTACAGCTCGTACAGTTCTTGGTTGAATCTTCGTCTCCATTCTCCATTTATGCAGACAAGACCAAAAATCACTCGAAGAATTTTTCTCTCAAAGCAGCCCAAAGCGTTTTCATCGGATGTTGTCATGGTCCATGTCTCTGCACCAAACATAAGGACCGGGATGATGAGGGTTTTGAAGAGTGTCACTTTAGTTGCTCGGGAGAGGACTTTACTACTCATTTGTCCTCCGTGCCACCAGGGGCCGTCCAGAGCTTATGCCTGCCGTGCCAACGTGCCACAAGGGGCCGTAAATAAACCTGCAGATCGACCAGAGCTTATGCCTGCCGTGCTAACGTGCCACCAGGGGCCGTAAATAAACCTGCCGATCCACCAGAGCTATTGCCTGCCGTGCCAGCAGAGCTTATTGCCTGCCGTGCCAAAGTGCCACCAGGGGCCGTAAATAAACCTGCCGATCCACCAGAGCTATTGCCTGCTGTGCCACCAGAGCTTATTGCCTGCCGTGCCAACGTGCCACCAGGGGCCGTAAATAAACCTGCCGATCCACCAGAGCTATTGCCTGCTGTGCCACCAGAGCTTATTGCCTGCCGTGCCAACGTGCCACCAGGGGCCGTAAATAAACCTGCCGATTCACCAGAGCTATTGCCTGCCGTGTCACCAGGGGCCGTAAACGTACCTGCCGATCCCCCGGAAATAAACCGGTCGAGCAAGAATTACACGCAAACGGAAACAGGAAACAGAAGTCCAGTGGCGACAGCCCTACCGCCAGTCAAGACAGCAGGAAGCCGGACATCCTACAAGCGGAAGCTATATTTAGTTCCGATCGCATACCGGAAGTGACGCATTAAATTTAAGAAGAACCAAGTCTAACCTATTTAATTTACTTTAATCTCAATAAGTGTAGTTATTAAGTGTTTCTAATAAAGAATTTGTCATTAGGTTCGAAAGACCTATCATTGGAGTATCGTGTTTTCTTCAATAGACCTTGGCACCGTCGAGCGATACCTCGGCTGAGAAACAAAAAGCACATCACAAAGTCCAAAGAAGCAGCGATTGTGATTCTTCGTTTGATATCAGCGCTGGTGTTGCTGTCTGAGTTGATAGCGGATCCTTGGTAGACAAAGTTCTTAACTACCTCGAAGTTAAATCTGTCTATGGTGACGTTTGCTCCAAGACGTCGATGTTGGTTGTCCTTTCCTGTTGAAAGCATTAACTTGGTCTTGGTCCCTCGTTAACCGGTAGACCCATCTTCCTGGCATCCGTCTCAAGACTCACTAACGCTCCACTGACGCTGTGTTCTTCCAATTATGTCAATGTCGTCTGCGTAACCTAGTAGCTGGACGGACTTTTGAAACATTGTGCCTCTGGTGTTGACGCTCAATATTTTCCATGACTCCATGTTTATTTCATTTTGTGGTGAAATACATCGAAGTGCAAACCTGTTTCGTTCGACAAACGCTTTTCTTTCAAAGGAAAATTCCATTGAGGCCCACAAATAAGGAGAATATGCTCTGCCGTAAATAAAACACAACCTTCATTTAACCATCGTCAAGTTTTAAATAATATATTTTGGTTTCGCTTCTTTATGTATAATGAACACTGACACCCTATTATGAGTATCAATTTGACTTTTCAAATTTGAAAAAAAAAAAATCTAAAAAGGACTTGGAAACTTTTTTCTTAGATAAAACGGAAACTATCAAGTCGATAGTTGCTAGTCATAATAGGGCTGTAAAAAATAATAAAATTACTCCTTAGGCTTGATAGCCCACAATTGTTTAACAGCTTTTGCAATGCCAATGTCATTGTATATGAAGTAGAAGAGGCCGCCGAGAGTAGCTGCTGAGATTAAGCAAAGAGCTGCCAGTGCAACCTTTGGTATAAATTCTCCAAAAATGACTGGCCGCACATAATCAATAACCATGGCTTCCAAACCCCTGAATAGAAATACCATTAAGTCTGTGATTGAAGGATAGAAAATGGTCATTAAACTTACCAATGCTGATGCATTACAATGGAGGTTGCCAATAAGGTATCCATTGCTTGCGAAGGAAACAAGAAAGCGGCTGGAATCA
Organism: Sphaerophoria taeniata; assembly: GCA_943590905.1. Taxonomy (NCBI): domain Eukaryota; kingdom Metazoa; phylum Arthropoda; class Insecta; order Diptera; family Syrphidae; genus Sphaerophoria; species Sphaerophoria taeniata. Next base: position 233,062,186 of record OX016540.1, on the reverse strand, counting down.
CTCCCAGAAACGCCGCCGAAATAGCTCGTTCAGCTACCCATATTCCCGAATGTGATCCACCTGCCGCTAGCCTGGGAGCTGTCAATGAAATATTTCTCTAAAAAAAAAAAAAAATTAGCATGAGCCCCAATAATCGCCTGCAAATTTCAGTAACCTGGGCCGATTTAACGAAGTTCAGTTGGGATTCCTTAGGGGCGAGCAGGGCAGATGATGTGAAAGTCTTGAGTGGAGTTGCACGGACATTTTTGAGAAGATTTACGCCTAAATTGTTATGCGATGTTCAGTCGAAAAGTTATATAACAAAAAAAAAAAAATCATGTGCAAATTTGTTTGGTTTGCAAATAAATGCAAATGCTTACCGTTTGCCTTGCAGGCATTTCGAAGAACTAGAGACAAAGCCATTGTTTTAGGATTTTTCACTGAAATAGAATTTACGTATAATCATTTTTCTTTTTTATTTGTTTTCGGCTAGAATTTATTTTTAATGATTTTTAAATTACCGTAGTGAGGCAAGGAGAAAAAACTTACGACTTCGACTTGTTTTTCTTTTATTCGAGTTCGAGTTGATTGTCAGTTTTGACGTGGCTGTCACATACAATCACTTGCTAGAGATGTGCAACTTTAGATAAAATAAAAAAGTTATCGACACTCCGGGTTAGCAAACAAAATTGATACATGTGAATGCAGAGGTAGAAAAGGCTAAATTGTGGTTAACAGCCTGATTCTCCCCTTTGTCAGTAATCACAAGTCACAAGCTCTTGTGACTATTTCTTGTGAGGATTGTTGTGATTCGATAACATTTGTCGGATTCTCCCCAAATCCTCACAACTAAAGTCACAAGGAAACTCACCACAGCCAATGAGAATATGGAAATGCGTTGCCGCACTGGATTCTTTGTAACTGCAATATGTGTTTCAACGCAACATATGATGCAATTTCGTCAATATTGGCAACGCAAATAGAGGTTGTGTATTTGGGTTGCTTTTATTATTAGGCGTTTTTCTTTTTTAGCACGGAGCGGGAATCGAACTGTCAAAAACAGATCGGCATTTTTTTTTTTAGCTCGGGGCGCTCGGAGCGCTCGATCTGTGTTACTTTTTTAGAACCGAACACGCTCGGGGCTGACTCGATTTGCTCGGTCAAAAATGATCGAGCAGATAGGGCAGAATAAAGAGCGTTGAGTTTTTGAGGGACGAAAAAAAAAAAACAAACAAACAAAACAAAAGAAATGGCAGGCGAAGCTGGTTGCTCTTCCAGTGATGGTAAATAATATTTTGAATTTAGAAAATTATAATTATTTAATTTACTTTTTTCTGGTTTTACTGTATTATGACAGTTCAGTGCTCAATTGTGTTTCTCAAATAGTTCTGGGCGCTCAGGTCGCGCTCGACTCGACACTCGCTCGATTCGCTCGAGCCCCGCTCTTTGCCCCGCTCGGTGCTAAAAAAGAAAAACGCCGATTGTTGTGTAGTTTCAAAGAACAAAGAAAAAGAATAAAGAAAACAGAAAAAGAGCGTATGTCTTTTCTCTTCCTTCCTTTTTTTCACTATATTCATAATCAAAATGTCAAATCTCAAACAATTTTCTAGTTATGACCTGCTCTGAAGGAGATCACAATCTTTGTATATGGATTTACCAGGTAATATCAAGAATGGTTTTCTGCTTGGTTTGACAGTTTTTTGACAGTTTTTTACATTAGTTTGTAATGTGTGTTCTCTGCTTGCTTGCTCGAAAACCATTCTTGATAGTACTAGGTAAATCCATATACAAAGATCACAATATCGATTGTTTTTGTGACTCTCACAAGTTGTGACTTTGGGGCAGAATCCGAAAAAGTCACAAAATCAATTTTACCTCTTCTTGTGACTTGTGAGGTATCAGTGATGATGGGGAGAATCGGGCTGTTAACGTTTGGTTAAATATTGACCCTAGCGACGCGACTTAAATGTGTTTACGCTGCAGAGCAGGTTCAATTTTGCCACAAGTGCTTAAATTTTGATGTTTCTCAAAAAAATTTAAGTCTATCATAGCGACAAGGAAGCTTTGGTCCAAAACGCAAACAATTAGGAAACCGTTTCCTTACTGCATAATTATTTGTAAACAAAAAAATTTCTTGTTATATAGTAGATGATCAGCAATAAGATTCCCAAAAGGCATATTGATCTCTTTTATGACCACCAGGTCTCCAATCTCAAAATTCTTCGTCTGCTTAAGCCATTTGGGATGTTGTTGAAGAGAAGTTAGGTAGTCAGAGTGCCATCTTCGCCAGAATCCTTGCAACATATTTTGAATTAGCTGCCACCTTCCAAGTCTATTATGTGGGACATCTAGGCAGCTGGGCTCCGCTATCGCCGTATACGGTCTACCTATAAGAAAATGAGCCGGTGTTAGAGGGTTCAAATCGGTATCAGAAATTGCACAAAGAGGCCTAGAATTTAATAACGCTTCTATTTGGGAGAGCAAAGTGGACATTTCCTCAAATGTCAAAATATTGTAATGTGTATACACTTTATTTATCTCATACGCTCTGTTTCTCCTTCTATTGTAATGTCTAATGTGTATACTTTATTATCTCTTACTCTCTGTATCTCTTTCTATATTTAATGTACACACTTTTCTTTCTCTCTTTACTTACTCTGTATCTCTTGTTTATTTAATGTACATACTCTCTTTACTTAATATCGTTTAATTGTAGTAGTAAACACTCGTGAGGGGCAATAATTAATTAAGATTAAGAGAAACTTTTTGTTTAACATTAAGAACGTTATCCCCTACAAAAATCCCAGTATTTTTTATTTGTAAATAGAGAGCTTCTCGAACTTTCAGCTTCCCCAAGAACCAATAGGAACCAATAGTAGTTTCTAGAACCCATCATTTTTGATATAAATAGCCGTTTGGTGGCGAGGCGAATTAATTAATTGTGAACTGCGATAAAGAAAAGTACTCTTTGTTTGCAAAGTTATAATTGAAAGTGTTGAATAAATAAGTTTGTGAGTGATTTGAATAAAGTGAATTTGTGTTTTATTTAAAAAGTGAATAAGTTTTAATTGTCGGACCAAGCCGAATATTACATTGGTGCCAGAATAAGGGATTAAAACTTATTGAGAATAAAACAGTGAATAGTGATGAAACTATTTTGTTTGAAATAGTGAAGTTAAAAATTAAATAATAAAAAAAAATGAGTAAAGTTTTGAAAGACTTAACTGTCTCTGAGCTAAAGGCCGAATTAAGCAAACGTGGCTTAAGTGGGGCAGGATGTAAAATCGAACTCGTAAAACGGCTACAGGAATATCTGGAAGAACAAAATGAAGACCCAGATACGTTTGCTTTCGAAGTGGAAGCAAAATCGAAAGAGGTAAATGCAACTGCCGACTTATCTACCATGATGACACTTCTTCTAGCCAAATTTGAAGAGAATCAAAAGAATGTTCTGGAGCAACTAGAAACTCAAAGAAACGAGCAAAAGAAGGAGCAAGATAATGTTCTCAAGCAACTGGAAACTCAAAGAAACGAGCAGAAGACCGAGCAAGAGAATGTCCTCAAACAACTACAAGCTCAAAGGGATGACGTTCGAGATCGGTTTGATGAACAGAAAAATCTGCTAGAAGGCAGGTTTGCGGACTTCGAAGACAAAATCAATACTCTCGATGAGCGTGTCGAAAAACAAAATTCAACGACTAATGCACGTTTCAAGAAAATAGACGAACAGATCGAAACCATTACAAGCGAACTAGAAAAAGTGCGAAAGATGAAAGCTCGAGAACCTTCTGGTGAGTGCTCAAGAAAGAGAGAAGTGAATCCTCCAAGCTTTGATGGTCAGATACCGTGGTCAATCTACAAGAAACAGTTTGAAGCAGCAGCGTTAACAAACGGCTGGGACGATGACGAAAAATACATTGCTCTTACGCTTGCCTTGAGAGGAGCAGCTGCTGAACTGCTACAAACCATCCCAGCAGAGAAGAACGGTGACTTCAAAGTTCTGGTAAACGCAATCGAACAGCGGTTTGGGGATAGCCACATGTCAGAAGTCTTCCGAGTACAACTAAACAACAGGGCACAGAAAAGAGGTGAAACTCTGCAGCAGCTTCAGGCAGATATCGAGCGATTAGTCCACCTGGCATACCCAACAGCTGGCAACGAGATAATAAATCAACTTGCTGTTGAAGCCTTTGTGAGAGCTGTGGGCGATATAAATCTCCAAAGGGCTATTCGCACTGCCGGAAAGCAAACACTACCAGAAGCATTGGCTTTCGCTCTAACAATGGAAGCCGCAGAACAAGCTTCCCAAAACGTGCATCGCGTGAGAGAATTGGAAGTCCAAGAATGCTCTTGTCAGAAGGCTACTCTAGAAAGGAGTCAGCGAGACGGACCAGCACGATGCTGGAACTGCAACAAGTGCGGGCATCTTCAACGACAGTGCAGATTACCGCGAAGAGGAACCGCATGCCAACACTGTGAACACAGAAATATGTCAACTGGTCAAAGTTACACCTACAATAATGTCGCTTCCCAAGTTGTTACCCATCCCACCAACTTCGAGGGACAGAAGCTGGCTTCTAGTACCGATAGCTACAGAAACACCATCCAGGTTTCTCAAACGAAACGTGACAACAAGAGCCTGACCGTGGAAGCAAGTATAAACGGCAACAAATGTGTGGCTACCATCGACACCGGTGCCACGGCGTCCATTGTACGGCAGGACCTCGTTAAGAAGACATGGCTCCACAACACCAATAGCTATCGTCTAAGGACTGCAACTGGAGAAGCCGCAAAAGTCTATGGTGAGGTACGTCTTAAGATCCGGATGGCAGAGTTGGAATTCTCTCACCTGTTTCTGGTAGCAGATATATGCCTCGTGTGCATTGTCGGCGTCGATTTCATGAAAGATCACGGAGTGATATTGGACATCGGGAACCAAGTCCTGAAATATCGAAACATCGAGATTCCGATGATCTATGGGATCCACTCGCATGAGACCTCGTTATCTGTGAAAACCGTCATCAAAGAAGATCTCACTTTGCCTGCTTCTTCAGAAGTATTCGTGTGGACGAAATTGAAGAGTAAGCCTGGCAGCCATCGATACCTCATGGTCGAACCAGCATCTGTAAAGTCCTCCCAAAACGTTACCATTGGGAAGACTCTTGTTAGACCTGTAAAGAACATGGTTCCCGTACGAATACTGAACATCAAGCCGTACGAAGTTAAGCTTAGAAAAGGTGAGATTGTCGGACAATGCGAATCTGTATCAGCGATAACAAGGATCAACGAAGAAGAGTCAAGGCAAACCTCAAAATCTGAGGAGCTGAACTCCATAAAGACCAACATTCTCAAGTCGTCTTATCTTGGTCACCAACAACGAAAAACTGCAGAAGGTCTCCTCGAAGAATTTGCAGACATCTTTTCGTCATCGCAAGGGAAATATGGCAGAACACAACTGGTTCAACATCGAATCAACACCGGGGATGCAAAGCCGATCCGTCAACCTGCAAGACGCCTTCCACTAGCCAAACAAGGTGAGGTTGAAGAACTGATAACCACCATGAAAGAAGAGGGTCTGATCGAAAACTCTAAAAGCCCTTGGGCGTCTCCAGTGGTCCTGGTAAAGAAGAAAGACGGATCAACCCGCTTTTGCGTAGACTATCGAAGGTTGAATGATGTGACCAAGAAGGATAGCTACCCTCTGCCTAGGATCAGTGATACTCTGGACGCTATGGAAGGAGCACAATGGTTCTCAACGTTGGACCTGAAAAGTGGATACTGGCAAGTAGAAATCCATCCTGAAGACAAAGAGAAGACAGCGTTCTCGACAGGAAACGGATTGTGGCAGTTCAAAGTGATGCCTTTTGGACTGTGCAATGCTCCAGCGACTTTTGAGCGCCTTATGGAATGCGTCCTGCAAGGACTCACTTGGAAATCTTGCCTGGTCTATTTGGATGACGTCATCGTATACGGGAAAACATTTGACGAACATTGTACAAATCTGAGAGCCGTGTTTCAAAGACTTCGAGAAGCCCACCTCAAGCTCAATCCAGAAAAGTGTTCACTCTTCAAAACCGAAGTGAAATACCTGGGACATATCATCTCATCCCAAGGAGTTAAGACGGATCCTGATAAGGTTGACACCGTGAAGAATTGGCCAACACCACAGGACAAACATCAACTCCGAAGCTTTCTGGGTCTAGCCACCTACTATAGGCGCTTCGTCAAGAATTTTGCTGAGATCGCCAAGAGTCTACATCAGCTAACGGAAAAGGGAAAGCAGTTAAATGGTCAGGTGAGTGCGAGCGCAGCTTTCAAGAGCTCAAGCAACGCTTGTGTAATGCACCAGTGCTGACCTACCCGACTCCAGGAAAACCGTTCATCATTGATGCTGATGCCAGCAATGTCGGGATTGGTGCTGTATTGTCACAGGTACATGATGGCGAAGAAAAGGTGGTTGCCTATTACAGCAAGGTACTCTCGAAGTCGCAAAGAAACTATTGTGTGACCAGAAGAGAACTTCTTGCACTGATTTTGGCAACAAAGCACTTCCATAAGTATCTCTATGGACAGAAGTTTCTTCTCCGAACCGACCATGGAGCACTAAACTGGCTTTTGAATTTCAAGAATCCAGAGGGTCAAGTGGCGAGATGGATTGAGAGGCTGCAGACGTACGATTATGAAATTCAACATCGGAAGGGGAAGCTTCACTCAAATGCTGATGCACTGTCTCGGAGACCATGTAAGCAAGACTGTAAGCATTGCAGACGCCAAGAAGAAAAAGAAGTGGTCACTGTCCTACTAACCAGAACCAATCCCATTTATGGCTGGAGCAACGACGAGTTGAGGAAGGCTCAACAAGAGGACCCAGATATTGAACCCATCCTCGCATGCAAGGAACACCAGGAAAAACCAGAATGGGCTGATATCTCCGACAGAAGTCCGGCTCTGAAGGCCTATTGGGCACAGTGGGACTCGTTGCATGTCCAAGAAGGTGTCCTTCGACGTAAGTGGGAATCAGCAGATGGAAAGTCCTATGTGATGCAGCTAGTCTTACCGAGATCGAAGATTATGGACGTTCTGCGAGAGATGCATGATGGAGTTTCGGGAGGCCATCTAGGAGTAAACAAGACGCTAGAAAAGGTTCGACAACGATTCTATTGGCTACATGCAAGGGAGGATGTCAAGAAGTGGTGCCGAAAATGTGATACCTGTGCTGCCACCAAAGGCCCGAACAAAAAGAATCACAGCCAAATGCAGCAGTATAATGTCGGATCACCCTTTGAAAGGATTGCAATAGACGTGGCGGGTCCATTTCCGGAAACAAATAATGGAAATCGTTATATTCTGGTCGTCATGGATTACTTCAGCAAGTGGCCAGAAGCATACGCCATACCGAATCAAGAAGCCAAAACAGTCGCAGACCAAATTGTGTTCAACTGGGTGAGCAGATTCGGTGTTCCATTAGAACTGCATTCCGACCAGGGAAGGAATTTTGAATCAAACATATTCCAGGAAGTTTGTGGGCTTCTTCACATCAAGAAGACAAGAACAACACCACTCCACCCACAATCTGATGGCATGGTCGAACGGTTCAACCGAACCCTTAACATCTTTGCAAAGTTGTGGACGACAACCAGCGAGATTGGGATCGACACATTCCACTGTTTTTGATGGCGTATCGAAGTGCAAGACATAGCTCAACTGGCCATACACCGTCTGAGATTTTGATGGGAAGGAACATCAGATTGCCGAGCGAAATAAAATTTGGATGTCCCACGTCGGAACCGCAAGCCGAGGATGACTACTTGGATGACCTCAGAGAAAGACTCCTTCAGATCCACGACGATACTAGGTCAAAAATAAAGATGTTCAGTGACCGAATGAAGACACGCTACGATATACGAGCGACAACAACAGAGTTCCAAGCAGGAGATCGAGTGTGGCTTTACAATCCCCATCGACAAAAAGGGTTGTCACCGAAACTTCAACGGGACTGGGAAGGTCCATATACAGTGATTAGCAAAATCAACGACGTCGTATACCGGATACAAAAAGGAGTCAGAGGTAAACTTACAGTCGTACATCGCGACCGACTACATCGCTACAGTGGTGATGAGAATGATGGATTTGTTCGGGACGATCAATCCTAAGGAGGGGGCAATGTAATGTGTATACACTATACACTTTATTTAACTCATACGCTCTGTTTCTCCTTCTATTGTAATGTCTAATGTGTATACTTTATTATCTCTTACTCTCTGTATCTCTTTCTATATTTAATGTACACACTTTTCTTACTCTCTTTACTTACTCTGTATCTCTTGTTTATTTAATGTACATACTCTCTTTACTTAAAATCGTTTAATTGTAGTAGTAAACACTCGTGAGGGGCAATAATTAATTAAGATTAAGAGAAACTTTTTGTTTAGCATTAAGAACGTTAGCCCCTACAAAAATCCCAGTATTTTTTATTTGTAAATAGAGGGCTTCTCGAACTTTCAGCTTCCCCAAGAACCAATAGGAACCAATAGTAGTTTCTAGAACCCATCATTTTTGATATAAATAGCCGTTTGGCGGCGAGGCGAATTAATTAATTGTGAACTGCGATAAAGAAAAGTACTCTGTGTTTGCAAAGTTATAATTGAAAGTGCTGAATAAATAAGTTTGTGAGTGATTTGAATAAAGTGAATTTGTGTTTTATTTAAAAAGTGAATAAGTTTTAATTGTCGGACCAAGCCGAATATTACAATATTGCTTCCTATCACTCGTCGAAGGTGCTGTTTGACACTTTTAACCCCCGCTTCCCAAAGACCTCCGAAGTGAGGGCTATATGGCGGAATAAATTCCCATTTGATGCTTTCCGCTGCCAATGATGCAGACACTAGATGGTTGTGTTTCTCGGAGCGTACCAACTGAACCCAACCGCACAGGGTTCTTGCAGCTCCTTGAAAATTGGTACCGTTGTCGGAGTAGATTACGCTGCATTTTCCCCTTCTAGCAATGAATCTTCTCAACGCTGCTAAAAAGGCATCCGTAGATAGGTCACTGACGACTTCCAGATGCAACGCCTTTGTCGCCATACAAACAAATAATGCGAAGTAACCTTTCACGTACTTTGGATTTCTTCCTTTGGCGAGTCGAAGTGTTATCGGTCCAGCATAGTCACAGCCCGTTCGGTCGAATGCAAACGATGGTGAGAGCCTTGAAAAAGGTAAATTTCCCATAAGTTGTGATGACGTAGTTAGTTTGACGCTGTCGAAAACAACCCATACAGCCATGAACAATTTTCCTTATATGATTCCTGCTGCCAAAAATCCAAAACTCCTGTCGTACTAACGAAAAAAGTTCCGATACGCCTGCATGAAGGAATTTGGTATGCGCATCCTGAAGAATCCAAAGAGAAACTGAATGACCTTTCGGCAATATCACAGGGTGTTTAAGACTGAAAGGAACGTTAACTGCATTGGAAATTCGTCCTCCGACGCGAAGCAGTCCAACATCATCCAGGAACGGTGACAAAGATGACAGCCTAGAACGACTTGAGACGCAATTTTTGGTTTTCAAGGATTGTATCTCCTCGGAGAACTCCTCCTGAGCCCATAGGAGGCATTTCTGCTTGGTGTAAAGCAATTCTGCAGCGCGCAAGAAGCCTTTCAACCGCTCCTCTCGAGGAAGCTTGCAATTCTTAGCACGGCGAACAAAAAGTGCTACGATTCGAATGACTTGGAACCAGGAAGAGACTCGTTTTCCTAGTTTGTCAAAAAGTCCTTCTTGGACACTCAATACATTCGCAACAACAGGTTGCTTTCTTCCTTCAGGAACTTCTTCTAGTTTCACTTTTTCTGTTAGCATCGGCCAAGAACCAACATCATTGGAAAGCCAATCTGGACCATTCCACCAAATTTCTAACTCTAACATCTTGCTAGGCTCAACCCCTCTTGACGCGCAATCAGCTGGATTTTCTTCAGAGCGTATATAATTCCATTCGGAACGAGGAAGGACATCACGAATCTCAGCGGTGCGATTAGCAACAAACGTGTTCCATCGACGAGGAGAGGAAAGCCAAGCTAACACAATTTGGGAATCACAAAATACAAAAGTTTGGGAAGGTTTTATATCCAAGGAAGCGCGAACCAATTCTACCAGACGACTCAACAGAAGAGCCCCACAGAGTTCAAGGCGAGGAATTGTTAATTGCTTGACAGGTGCGACGCGGGTTTTAGCAGCAACAAGTTGAACGTTGACTTCACCATTCTCTGACAAACTGCGGACGTAAACGACGGCGGAATAGGCTTTCACGGATGCATCTGAAAATCCTATCAGATCAAAATGCTTTGAATTCAACGTAAACCTTCTCAAAATTTCAACCTTTTCAAAAAAGAGTAAATCCTTTCGATAGGTAATCCATTTGGCAGCTATTTCACTTGGCAGTGGATCATCACATCCAATCTTCGTTTGGTGCACCCATAACTCCTGGAACAGCATTTTAAATAAGATGGTGGCAGGAGCCAGGAATCCTAAAGGGTCAAAAATTTTAAAAATCTCTGACAACAGCATTCGCTTAGTGGGTGACAACGGCAATTTTTTCTCTAGTGAAATTTTGAAGGTAAAAACGTCACGGTTAGGAAACAAGTCCGAGAACCTTCGTACAATTGTCAGCGCTATCCAAATCAAGAGAAAGCGTTGGTTCTAGCATAATCTAGGGCAAATTGTTTCAGAACTCGCATCGAGAGAAATGGAGCAGGTGAAGTTCCGTAAGTGACGGTACACAGCCGATAGTGACCAATAGCTTCATCAGGGCTTTCTCGCCACACAATGCGTTGAAAGTCACGATGTTTCTTATCGACCCAAATTTGCCGAAACATCTTGACAATGTCAGCACAAAAAACATATTTATGGACTCGAAACCTCAAACAAACATTTTTATCAAATTACGTTGGAGTGGAGGTAATATATGTAACATCTCTTTCAAACTGGTACCGTTTCCATCCTTGTGAGACCCGTCGAAAACAACCCGTAATTTGTTAGTCACCACCGCGTGATGAGGCGAATAGAAAATCTTTCCAGAAGTCGGCTCAACATCTCGTTCTGGAATACGCTCCATATGCCCTAACTCCTGGTAAACTTTCATAAAACGGCAATACTCCAAACGAAGATTTTCCTGGCGAGAGAAACGTCTTTCCATAGCAAAAAGTCTAGACAACGCTCCAGAGAGAGTGTTACTGAAAGCAACATCATTTTGTCTAAATGGCAACTCTACCACATATTTGTTATCCGGTGCACGCGAGAAGGTTTTACAAAAGTGAGCATCTGCAAAATCACCAGAGTCTAACGAATATGTATTGTGAGGAAGTTCTTCAATTTCCCAAAATGATTTTAGCAGAACATCAACATCCTGATGCACAATTTCTACAGTCAAGGAAACTATTTCCTTTATTGGAGTTTTAACAGTTATTAATTACCCATCCAAATATCGTATTGTGAGCAATCAAGTTACCGCTCTCATCACTACGACGGCCATCAAGCAAAATACTCCAGGCTTTATCAAAATCAAGTGGCAATGGGGGAGTTCTCGAAGTTATTTGATTTAGTATGTAGGCTTCTACATTCAGTTCCTTTGAATCAAAACAGGATTTTAGACATAGTGTTCCTGCACCCTGTGTAACCCCAGCTTCCAGCGAAGATATTCCAGATATAGGAACTCGTGCATGACGACGACGAAGATGTAACCTTTTCACCAAACTTTCAGTCACAAAAGAAGCTTGGGAAGGGGACCCGGTATCGAGCAAAACGCGACAAGGGTGCTTGTTACCAAAACTATCTGGGATCTGAACAACGACTGTAGGCAAAATACCAGAGGGACGGATGTCGTTTTGAATGTGGTTACTAACAATGGAGAGCGAAGAAGCTTGAGATGTCGTGGGTGTTTCTGCATTTAAATTATCACTAACCGGCGCACTATGTGGCAAATTCCCGATTTCGTGCGATAAAGTCAATTTTGAAAATTTTAGGTTTTCATAACAATTTGAATGCAGTTTTAAACCAGACATTATTTCCAACCTAGCTTTAAAATTTCATAAGATTATGTTGCTCCCCTATGAAGATAGAAGGCTTCAAAGATTGGGAATTTATGTGAAAATTGGTATTAATTTTCTTATCAAGAAAAAAAAATTGACTTTGGTTTGAATTTTGTTTGCTATATTCTTATGATATATCTTTTTATTGTTTTTTTTTATTTTTCTTATGTATTCTTAGAGCTGTGTCACTTTTTTCCAGACTCAAAAATGTTAACAATTTTATGTTAGGGGTACTTTTCGATTTTAGGTCAAAATATTTATATGAATATCTTCAAGTGGCCGAAAACCATATCAGGGGCAGAATGATCAAACTGATCTTTTGCATACATATTAACAAGTGTTTCTTCAAGCAGAATCAAAAGCGTTTTGTTAAATCATTCTGCCCCGAAGCTATTAAAATTTCAAAAAACTATAAAAATCGACGAATCGAAAAAATTAAAAAAAATCATTTTTTTGTGTTTCTTTTTTTCTAAGATTCAAATAAAAGAATTGAATACAAAATGTTATTATCGTACTATTAAAGATTTTTTAGAAAAAAAAATCATTCAAATTGATCAATTACTTTTCGAGAAAATTGAATTAAAAAAAAAATATGAAGTCACTTTGTTTTTTTTTTGTTTTTTTTTTCTTAAGCATAAGAAAAAAATGAATACAAAAATTTTAATAGCATAGTATCAAAGATATTCCAAAAAAAAATTATGAAAATCAATAGCTTACTTTTCGAGAAAATTTAATTTAATTTTTTAATCTTTCGAAAATTTGTACAAAAACATCTTTGAGTGACTGTAGTTCTCAGATAGGTAGAGTAAAGAGCATTATTTCTTGTATACTTATTAAAAATTGCATTTTTAAGCAAGAGCTAAAGATTATTTTGCTGTCAAGTGATTTAAAAAAATATATATTTATATATGAATAATAATATATAATATAATATATAAATTATTAAATATATAAATATTTCAAAGGATGTTTTTATTATCCGACCCAAATAATTTTTCTTAATCGTTAACTGACAAGTTCCAACAGAAAACAAAATAATCCTGACGTAATTCAAATGTTTGAGCCTGAAGAGTTTTTAGATACTAGCCTCGGTGATTGATAAAAGCAAAATATATAGTTTTTATTTAAAGAAAAAAGTTATTTTTATAAATTAATACCTTAAGTAACTAAAATAAACACATAATTTATCCATTTCTAAACTCAACTTACTTATATTTTGAAAAAAAAACAATGAATAACAACAGTTTTTAATTAATCGCACGAAATCGGGAATTTGCCACATAGTGCGGCGGCGACGGTGAACTAAATGTACCAGCACATGATGACGCATGCGACAATGAGGGCTACGAGTTTGTGAACGACATCTCGACGAAGGATGATTACTTCCTAAACAATTGTAGCAAAGTTTTTGATCTCTAGCATAGCTACGACGAGAGGCAATGGGCAGGGCGAGGAATTGAGAACACTGCGGTAGATTATGGTTTTGTTTGCACATAGGACACACGGAATTTGAGACGGCAAAGCTTTTGATGTTCGAAGCATTACCCGAACGCGTTGATTGTCTATTTCCACGAACCTTTGATTCACTCGATTTATTGGCGTATGCTTCTAAAGCATCGCATCTTTTTCCAAAAAGTCAATTAAATCTTGAACAACCGCTTTTTCAGAATTGTTATTATGAAGAGCCCAAGCCTTACGCGTTTCTACGTCTGTTTTATTAAGCATCAAATAAATCAGCCAAGGATCTCTGCTTTTAGATTTCAGAGTCTTCAAACCACGTATAACCTCATCAGATTTATCAGCTAATCGACGCAAATGTCCACTATCCGCGAATGCCACCGTTGGCATCTTCAAAAAACTTTCAATGTGCGCGTTTATAATATATAACGGTTTGTCATAACGACGCTCGAGTTTTAACCACGCTTGTTCATAATTGCAATCTGCTATTTCGATTCCGTTTAAAAGTTTTGCGGCGTCATCGGTCAAAAATGACTTTAATAAACGCATTTTTTGTGCACCTGGAAGCTGCCCAATCAACAATTTTTGGTTAAAAAGCCGCTTAAAAACCTGATTATAACTGGGGTTTAGAAACCTAACAAGTTTGAAATTGGTTCAAAAGACGTCTTAAAGACCTTTCAGGAGCATCTTCATGACCGAAAATGGTCAGTTACTTTGTAACCCCAGTCAAATTGAAGTTAAAAAAAACCCTGTATTTATGACCCGTTCCAGGTTATTTTGCTACCAATTTGTTTAAGCTTTTCTAAAACCGTTTGTTGACTGTTTACGCAAACCTATTTTTGAGGTTATTTCTCTACCTCTTGCTAACGTTTTTTGAACGTCGTTGAGACGTATTTTAGAGCCGTTCCAGTAAGGTTACATCGCTTCTATTTTTTTTAGCTTTTTTATAACCGTTTGTTGACGGCTTACACAAACCTATTTTTGCAGTTATTTCTTTCCCTCTTGCAAACGTTTTTTTCGAAACGTCGTTGAGACGTATTTTAGAACCGTTCCAGTAAGGTTATTTCGCTACTAATTTTTTAGCTTTTTTATAACCGTTTGTTGACGGTTTACACAAACCTATTTTTGTAGTTATTTCTTTCCCTCTTGCTAACGTTTTTTCAAAACGTCGTTGAGACGTATTTTAGAACCGTTCCAATAAGATTATTTCGCTACTGATTTTTTTTTAACTTTTTTATTACCGTTTGTTGACGGTTTATGGAAAACTATTTTGTGGGGGTTATTTGTTAACCTTTTGGAAACGTTTCAATACAACGTTTTGTGAACGTTTCAAAAAGTACAATGCCTTGTATATTCAACGCACAGAAAAGTGTTAATGTTGCTGTTGTGAACAAAATCCTTCGAGTCCTTAAGCTGAAAAAGAAGTCTTTTTTCAAAATTAAACAGATAAGAAATTTCCTTTGGACATTTATTGATAAAATAATTAAATTATAATATCAATAATAATTAATTAATTAAAACAATATACAAAAGTAAACAAATAACAAAATAAAATACTTTTTTTTCAGTGATGTTTTTATGGTGTATGTTCACTGGAATGTGGAAGTTGTTGTAGTTGTTCTTTCCCTGAAAATAAAATAAACAAAAGAAAAAAAGAATAACCATTAGAAATTTATGAACATTTTAAGATGTATTAATTTTTACTTACATGCATATTCTGAGTCTGAAGCGTGCGCCTTTAAAAAGGCGGTTTAGTTATGGAGCGGTTTAATTAGGTTGTTGTACTTGTTGCACTTTCATCCCTGAAAATAAAATTTAAAAAAGGAATAAGATTTACTATAAAGAATTAAGAAGAAAGTAATTAATTAATTTAGGCTACTCATAATCATATTACATAAAACAATTTCGAGTCAGAATTACATACATGCAAAACATAATTAAGTGTGTGTATCAGAATTTATAAGTAATAAGTACGTTGCTTGAAAAAATTTACGATTCAAGTTATTTTTTTTTATTTTACTTACAAGCATTTTCCAAGTCTGAAACGGGCTTGCTTGAGATACGCCTTGAAAAAGCCGGTTGCATCTGCATCATCGCTGAAGGTTGGAAATCTTTCCCTCACGGCTTCCAGAATGACGTCGAATGTATGTTTGTAGTGCTCGAAACTCTTCTGAGTCGCAGTTCCCAACCAGGAAAATTGCATTAACAATTCGTCGCAAAACATAAATTTGGCTATGGTGTGAAAAGTTGTTAATAACCCCTCAGATCGTACATAAGAAGTAAAAATCCGTATATATATATATATTTATATGCATAAAATTGTTATCGTTGAATTCAATTCACCAGTCCGTTTTGTATATGTAGTTAGAAAATATAAACACATATTGCGCTGTTAGAGTTGGTTCAAAAAATATTGTTTGAATTGAATCTAACTATGTATTGCATATGTGTTGACAAAAATTATAAAAACAAAACAAAAAAGGACTGCGTTAATGAGAACGGCATATTAGTAGTGAAATAACTTTTTTACGGTTAAAATAGAACCTTTTACACATAGGAACACAGCTGCTTTGCACAAACAGATACAGTTAAAACGTAACTTATCACAAGCAGATATGTACTTCGTGTGTAAAAGGTTATATTTTAACCGTAAAAAAAGTTCTTTCACAACTAATATGCCGTTCTCATTAACGCAGTCCATTTTTGTTTTGTTTTTATAATTTTTGTCAACACATATTATGCAATACATAGTTAGAATCAATTCAAACAATATTTTTTGAACCAACTCTAACAGCACATTACGCTACTATTTTCTAACATTTTACATACAAAACAAAACAAAATTCACCAGTCCGAATTGAATTCAACGATCACAATTGCATGCAACAAAAACTTACCTTAAATTTCACTTTAGATTCGTATTCACTTCACAAGCACAATCTTTTATTTTAATTTTTTAAAACTTATAATTTTTTTGTTTCTTTTTTGTGAGCAATTTTTCAACAACTTTGCTATGTTGTTTTCACTTTGAGAGACAAGACGACACTGTGATTTTAAACTTTGAAGAAGGAATAAAATGTTCAAATACAAATACAAACACAAATAGCAGATGGCAATAGAATATAGAACACTATGAAGTTAAATTTTAACTTAGGTTTTAGATTGGTTGAAAAAAGGTAAATACTAAAACCAATATTTAACCGGTGGTTGCAACATAACTTTTTTCTATCCAATTTGTAACCAAGGTTTTAAGAAGTTAATTAGAACTGGTTTTATTTTTACTTCATATTTGCAAATCGGGTTACTTGATGGCTAAAAAATAACCATTTTTAAATGCAGGTTCCATAGACGATTTTGGGTAACCAATTTCTAACTCGTGCTCTTAAGAAACCTCAAAATAACGATTGCATTTTACCAGGAACTAACTCAAGTCAAATAAAGGTTTGGGTTAAACCCAATATTTGACCGTGGTTACGACATAACTTTTCTCTATCCAATTTGTAACCAAGGTTTTAAGAAGTAATATTAGAACTGGTTTTATTTTTACTTCATAATTGCAAATCGGGTTAATTGATGGCTAAAAAAGAACCATTTTTAAATGCAGGTTCCGTAGACGATTTTGGGTAACCAAATTCTAACTCGTGCTCTTAAGAAACCTCAAAATTACGATTGAATTTTACCAGGAACTAACTCAAGTCAAATAAAGGTTTGGGTTAAACCCAATATTTGACCGTGGTTACGCCATAACTTTTCTCTATCCAATTTGTAACCAAGGTTTTAAGAAGTAATATTAGAACTGGTTTTATTTTTACTTCATAATTGCAAATCGGGTTACTTGATGGCTAAAAAAGAACCATTTTTAAATGCAGGTTCCGTAGACGATTTTGGGTAACCAAATTCTAACTCGTGCTCTTAAGAAACCTCAAAATAACGATTGAATTTTACCAGGAACTCACTCATGTCAAATATAGGGTTTAGAAAAAAAACCAATATTTGACCGTGGTTGCGACACAACTTTTTTCTAGCCAATTTTTTACTAAGGTTTTAAGAAGTTATATTAAAACTGAAGTTATTCTACAACCAAGGTTACAAATTGTTGATTGGGTGTTTCTTGCATCCGATGCTTCCCAGAAACATGTCCCGAAACTCAGGCCATTCGCGGTAATCACCACTAAAGGGATTTATTTTAAACTTTGGTAACTCAATTTCATTAGCATGCCTAACTTCTGACACGGTCACCGGATTTTTCAGAAAAGTCTCCAACAAGGCGGCTTGTTGCTTGAAATGAAATGGGATTAGAAGGAGTGCTCTTTCGAATCGCTTTAAGAAAGGCACTTTTTGCATCGAGATATTTTTTCTCCGTAGCTTCGAAATCGACTTCGGGATCACCGTACCCTTCATCTTCAGCATATTGAAAAAAAACTCATTTTGATTAGCGCAAAAATCCTTCCACGTTTCCTCTAACCGTTCTAGCCGCGTTTCTAAATTGTCTATATCTTCATCGGTGAGTTCTAATATGTACGAATGGACACGCGTTATCGAACCCTTTAAATGACCACGAGCTTGCCTCAGCGTATTCATTTTATTGTTGCAATTAATGTTCTTATAAAACGCAGACACGTGAGAGCAACAAATCTATAGCACACGTTTTTCAAACTAGGCACTTTAAAAGCAGAAACACAATGGCGCTTTGCCGTCGATTTTGACAACTGCGAAAAGTTCAGCTAAAGGAAATCTGTGTAACCTCACACAATGACGCTTTTCCTACGTACGCTTTTTTTGACAAACGTAAGAAAACGTAAAGAAGCCACCATCTGTCAAAAAAAAGTTCAACTTGGTTGAACTTTTGCTTTGTCTGACAGCTCAACAGCTGTTTGTTCATTTGTTGTTTGGAGCAGCGTTACCACTTAAAAAAAAATGGAAGCGAAGTAAATTTGGGAATAAAGCGAAGTAGATTGAGAAAACGCGAAAAAGATTTTAAAATAGTGTATTTTATATTGACCATGAATACATAGACAGATCTACAATTAGAGCCGTGTGTGAATTGTATTAAAATGTGTATACAAACTTGACTTTCGACTTAATTTTGACACTACATGGCGGATATGATGTGTTAAAATTTAACTAGCAAGCTAAAATATGACACTAGTGCTTAAATTTAACCAACATTCCAACCCAAGTTGCGCACGGCGTAAAATATTAAACACTTTAATACAATCACGTAACTCATACTTTGCGTATATGTATGGGTTGACATTTCGTGTTTGTGAAGTGTGTCCGCTTATTGTTCGTGTATAAGGATAGAAACTTATCGATTATATATTTTCCTGATGAAAATACGAGAACTGTAGGCATAAAATTACTCAATGAGTTAATCGAAGCAGATTTTGGAAATATCAAGTAAAATCGAGTGAAGTAGATTTCAAAACATTCTTGATGGTGCGAAGTTGGAATAGATATTCAAAGTTTTTCAAAAATCGAAGTAGACTACTTCGAAAGGAGTAAAGTGGCAAATCTGTTTGATGATGATGGAGGGAGAACTGTCATTCAAAGCACACGTGAAGCGGGTGCATCGTAACGCAACGACGCGTCTGCCTAAAAGCAGAAACACAATGGCGCTTTAGGCAGACGCGTCGTTGCGTTACGATGCACCCGCTTCACGTGTGCTTTGAATGACAGTTCTCCCTCCATCATCATCAAACAGATTTGCCACTTTACTCCTTTCGAAGTAGTCTACTTCGATTTTTGAAAAACTTTGAATATCTATTCCAACTTCGCACCATCAAGAATGTTTTGAAATCTACTTCACTCGATTTTACTTGATATTTCCAAAATCTGCTTCGATTACCTCATTGAGTAATTTTATGCCTACAGTTCTCTTATTTTCATCAGGAAAATATATAATCGATAAGTTTCTATCCTTATACACGAACAATAAGCGGACACACTTTACAAACACGAAATGTCAACCCATACATATACGCAAAGTATGAGTTACGTGATTGTATTAAAGTGTTTAATATTTTACGCCGTGCGCAACTTGGGTTGGAATGTTGGTTAAATTTAAGCACTAGTGTCATATTTTAGCTTGCTAGTTAAATTTTAACACATCATATCCGCCATGTAGTGTCAAAATTAAATCGAAAGTCAAGTTTGTAAACACATTTTAATACAATTCACACACGGCTCTAATTGTAGATCTGTCTATGCATTCATGGTCAATATAAAATACACTATTTTAAAATCTTTTTCGCTTTTTCTCAATCTACTTCGCTTTATTCCCAAATTTACTTCGCTTCCATTTTTTTTAAAGTGGTAACGCTGCTCCAAACAACAAATGAACAAACAGCTGTTGAGCTGTCAGACAAAGCAAAAGTTCAACCAAGTTGAACTTTTTTTTGACAGATGGTGGCTTCTTTACGTTTTCTTACGTTTGTCAAAAAAAGCGTACGTAGGAAAAGCGTCATTGTGTGAGGTTACACAGATTTCCTATAGCTGAACTTTTCGCAGTTGTCAAAATCGACGGCAAAGCGCCATTGTGTTTCTGCTTTAAAGCGCCATTGTGTTTCTGCTTTAAGTCACAAAAATGTCTTTCAAAAACTAGCCTGAACAGCACTTCGAAAATCCTAACAAACAGCTACACCAGCGAAACAGCAAACCACAGCAGACTCAGCAAACAACAGCATAAAATGTTTAATACAAATTGATACAATTTTTCCTTTAGGTATACCAAATACCCAAAATGTGTGCAAGTCCAGAAATGCAAGAGGCCAAGCAACCACCATATAAATTCAATGCAATTTAATTTTACAAAAAAATATCCGCTGCTAGAAGGGCCAACTTTGATCAGCAATAAGATTCCCAAAAAGCAAAATGAAATACAAACTTCCAAAACGTTTTAAAGTAATGTATTTAAATAGAAAATTATTGGATCAAGACAAATTCAATATTACAAATGGACTGTAGATGTTAACTCGTTGATGGTTGCTTGCAAAAAGAGATCGAGAAAAACCAAATTGCATCGATCGCAACCACAGCCAAAAATTTCCATAAGCTAGCACAAGCTACCATAAGCAAAGCATAGCATAGGCATGAGCCTATGCATAAAAAATTATACAATATTTTATATCAATGATGGATTAGCAAAAACAAACAGCAAACAAAAGGGATGAAGAGATTAACTCATAACTAAAATTAATAAGTATAGGGTATTATACGACTATGTTTGGAAACTTGAAAATTAATTAATTGAAATATGAAAAGTTGATAAGTTTTTAACAATAATTAAGCAATACATGATAAAAATAAATAGTTTTGATAAACGACATAATTTCAAATAACAAAATAAAAATTTGATGATTCATTTCCAAACAGTGGAGGAAAGTCCCAAAAAAAAAACACTGGAACTTTCCACACAACTTTGGCAGCACTCATTATTTTTTGATCTAAAATGATCTGTCAAAGCAGGCAACCGTTATTTTCCATTTCTTTCACCTTGCGAAATTATTCGTGTTTGTTAATGAAATAAAATTTAAAGAGTGAAATTCAAGGGTGGAAATTCGTATAAAAAACAGCCCAAAGTCTTTACTTCATAAAGTTGTTTGATTTTTTTATTGAAAGTGGTAGGAAATCATTTCGTGTGGCTTTTAAATTGTCTCAATGCATACAAAGATTGTGGCACGATTATGGTCTTTCCGATCGCGTAATTGCCAGAAAATTTGGGAGATCCAATACAATGTTTCATAACTTTATAAGGTAAGTTGAATGTTGTGGGAAAAATTCCCAGCCACGCGCATAATAAAAGCTTACAACACGTCACTTTCAAATGATATCTCGTGAAGCCATCTGAAACAAGCTGTTTACTCACAAATTGAAGCCAAACTTGACTTGCCTGCTTCAACCCTACGCGTCACACCAATATTAAAAGGCAACTCAAACCTTCTGAACAATAAAAGATCCCAGAAGCCACCTTTTGATGCTGCCCATAGGCCATAGGTCAGCAAGGCTGCATTTCGCTGAAAGTGACACAAGCTGGACAAAAGTTCTGTTTAGTGATCATTAAAAATTCAATTTGGATGGTCCCCTTAGTTTTCAGTCATATTGGGATTGGCATAACAAACGTCTTTAAACCTGCATGTAGTAAAGAAGAAATGCGTAAAAATCATGCGCTGTGGTGCCCGTAGGTTAGGTTAGGTTAAAGTGGCTGTCATGGATGTTAAAAGACACACTTGGGCCAATCAAAGGCCCATTGTGATACCACATGAATCTAGGAAGGCTATTCTTCGAAGCTCATTGAAACCAATTAGAGTTCCTTACGAAACGTGGAAGATTATTTAAGTTAATGTGTTCGAGACCGTTTAGATCATTGTAGAAGTATTCTCCTAAGTGAATCCTACGTTTATGAGCAAGAGCAGGACAGGTGCAGAGGAGGTGAAGAACTGTCTCTTCCTCCTCCTCATCCATACAGCTTCTGCAGAAGTCATTAGAAAATACGCCCAGTCGCGCAGCGTGCCTTCCAATTAGACAGTGTCCGGTAATGACACCAATCAAGGAGCTTATATGCAATCTGCTGAGAGATATCAGGCATTTGGATCTCTTTAAGTCCAAATTTGGCCAAATGTTTTTCGTTGCCTGACAGGTGGTTATGTTATTCCACCTGATGTTAGTTCTCTTAATAGCATCTTGTTGTAGCAAAAGTTTACATGTAGCGATTGGTATACCAACATTAGCCATTTATGGTTTAATGGGTAATGTTGTACCATGTTTGGCGAGTTCGTCGGCTTTGCAGTTTCCTGGAATATCTCTATGGCCCGGCACCCAGTGAAGGTGAATGTTAAACTGTTGTGCCATCTCCATTAGAGACGATCGACAGTTTTGGACCGTAATCGAGTTTGTAGAGACAGAGTCCAGGGATTTTATAGCTGCCTGACTGTCTGAGAAGATCCGGATATCAGATGTGGATACCACGTTTTCTCTGAGCCAGGACAGGACCTCCTTAATCGCCAAAAGTTCTGCCTGGAACACGCTACAATGATTTGGAAGGCTGAATGAGAGACTTAGTTTTAGTCGTTCGGAGTACACACCTCCACCAACCCCATCATTAGTTTTCGATCCATCTGTATAGAAGTGAATTGCCTCGTCTTCCAGGAATGTTTTATTTTCCCAGAAGGAACGGGGAGGGATAGAAGTTTGAAAGTTTCTATCGAACTGTAGTTGAGGAATGGTGTAGTCTGTGTGCTTAGGGATTGATTCTAAATAGTTAAGAATAACAGAGTGGCCAATGTTGTTGTTAGTCCACTGTGAAGAGGCATTCAGGCGAATAGCAGAACTAGCAGCTATTTGTTTGCTGATTATGTCCAGAGGTGTTAGATAGAGTAGGGTGTCTAGTGCCGCAGATGGGGTCGTACGAAGTGATCCGCTTATACTTAGGCATGCTGAGCGTTGCACTTTACTAAGCTTATCGCAGTTCGTTTTTACGTCCAAGGCAGTCACCATACTGACACACCTTAAAGAAGAATCGGTCTGATTACCGATGTGTATAGCCAGTGAGTGATTCTGGGTTGCAAACCCCATTTGCTACCAATGGCCTTCTTGCAGGTGAAAAGAGCTACCGTAGATTTTCTTATTCTTTCAAGTATGTTGCTCTTCCAATTCAGTTTTCTATCTAATATAAGACCCAGGTACTTAGTTTCATCTGAAAACTTTAATTGGACACCGTTTATAAAAGGAGGGTCGATGTGCGGAATTTTATGTTTCCTAGTGAATAGGACCAAATCGGTTTTGTGTGGATTAACGCCTAAACCACACCGATTTGCCCAAAGTGTTTAGAGCGTTTTGTAAGAGTTCTTTTAAGGTATTTAGATGCTTTCCTGAAACGGCTATAGCAACGTCATCAGCCTAGGCTATCACTCTGAATCCCTCTCTATCCAGACAGGTAAGAATTTCGTTCACTACCAGATTCCAGAGTAGAGGGGAGAGAACACCACCTTGCGGCGTACCTCTGCTGACAGATCTTCTTGTGGAAAAGCCGCCGAGTTCTGAGTTAATTATTCTGCTGTTAAGCATTAAATGAATTAACTCTCCAAGCAAACTCTCCACATTCAGAGATGACAGTGCAGATGTGATTGCAGATATGTCCACGTTGTTAAAAGCGCCTTCAATATCAAGGAATGCAACCATAGTATACTCTTTATGATGGAGGGAGTATTCGATAGTGCGCACTAAGGTGTGTAACGCTGTTTCAACCGATTTTCCCTTACAGTAGGCATGTTGAGAATTAGACATGAGTCTTGTATCAATGTTTGCCCTGAGGTGTATATCTATCAGTCTTTCTAATGTCTTAAGAAGGAACGATGATAGACTTATGGGTCTGAGATCTTTAGGGTTAACTTGCGAACATTTTCCCGCCTTGGGTATGAAAACAACTTTCACTTCTCTCCATATTGAGGGGATATGGGCCAGATGCAAGCAGCTATTGAACAATGCCTCAAGGATTGGTGTTATTATGTCTGAGGCTTCTTGGAGTTCAGCTGGAATGATGCCGTCTGGTCCTGCCGATTTGTACGGTTCGAAGGTGTTGATAGCCCATCGCAGTTTATCCCTTGTGATTAGACCTTGTGGAAGTGATGTAGTAGTAATTGAGTGCAACTGATTGTTACAGGTTACATTTTGAGAGCTACCTGGAAAGTGAGTGTCTAGTAGCAAGTTAAGAGATTCTTCACTTGAGGCACTTGATGGCTCCTGATCTGCTCTTTTTAGACAGCTGGGCATCACTGGATTTGTTGAAAGAATTTTTCGTAGCCTAGAGGCATCGGAGGTTTCTTCTATTTTATCACAAAAGGATCGCCAGGAAGATCGTTTAGATCTTCTTAGCTCCGTTTTGTATTTGTTCAGGGAACTTTTGTATGAGTCCCAGTCGGAAACCTGTCTTGTATATTTAGCTCTGTTAAAGAGTTTTCTACACTCTTTCCTGAGCGAATCGAGACCCGAGGTCCACCAATGTGGTTTCTTTTTTCCCCTTACACATACGGGTGGACAGGCAATCTCTAACGATTTGTTCATAGCTAAGGTTAAGTCCTTGACTTTGTTGTCAAGTTCACTAGCATTAAGAGAGGGACTTAGGAGTCCTGGTTTAATTAAACTTTGAAGTGTAGTTTTATAAGTGGTCCAATGGGTTTTTCGGTAATTACGAAAATTAATTGGACTAGATTTTTCATCAACATTGATTCTGAATTGGATGTATCTGTGGTCAGAGAATGAGTGTTCTCTGGATACCATCCAGTCCAAAATCATGTGATGAATTGAGTCGGAGACAAGAGTTATATCGAGAACTTCTTGTCTTGTTTTAGTGACAAAGGTAGGTTCGCTTCCAACATTACTTACTACGAGGTTAGTACCTAGGATGTAATCGAAAAGTGACTCACCTCTTTCGTTTATGTTAGTGCTCCCCCACACTGTATGATGAGCGTTAACATCGCTTCCAATTATTAGGCTGATATTCTGCCGTTTTGCTTCAATGATGATCTTCTCCAGTGTCTAACCAGGGAGAGGGCCAAGGTGGTCATGGCCAAGATAAGCCGACACTAGCCAGAAAGCTCCGTTGGCTGTTTCCAGTCTAGCTACGGTGGTATCTCTATCACTGAAATTATGGAGTAAAAATACATTTATGCTACGTTTGACTAATATGCAAGATCTAGGTTCACCTTTATCTCTCGCATACAGTATGTAGTATTCTTTAGTCCTGAGTCCACGAATAATGGATTTGACTATCCATGGTTCTTGGATCAGGACGATGTCTTCTCCACTTCTGGCCAGTCGAAGTAGGAGAGAGGCCGAAGCCTTGATGGAGTGTTGGAGATTAATCTGCACTAACTGCATCATTTTGGATACAATTAGGCAGATCAACCTCCACCACAGTTTTATTTGTATCTTCCGAATCAGAAGATGAGGCCAAAAGTTCATCCTCGTTCAGAAGAGCTACGCAGTCCTCAGTCTCCATTAAGGTTTGACTGTTGTCGACTTCAGTAGAAGGTTGAACCGCCGCCGGAGAAGACAAGGGTACACCGTCAACTACCAAAGGTAGGGATGACGATGTACCAGGCTTCTCGGCCACTGGCTCACCTTCGGGTTGGGGTGGAGGCTCGCTATTCGCAGGTACCTCATCTTTTTTGTATACCTTTAAAGTGACGGTCTCAAAGCCGTATCTTATTGTGCCTTTTGAAAGCGCTAGCGGGGCCAAAGATTCCTTATTGATCACCACTATGGCGCTCCTATAAGGACCCTTGACTTCTTCCAACTTGGCGATCTTCCAATTCTGCGTAGGCAAGGATGGATTGCTGATCTGCATTATCTGGAGGATGTCCTCCATGCAGGAAGGTTCAGCTGGAATCCATGTGCGGGCTCTAGGTCTGCTAGGGATGTCCTCCTTAGCAACAACTTCGAGCTTCGCACCTGGCCAGATTTCGCCTAACCTGCTAACAGCAAGCTTATACAGATCACAAGACCTCTGGTCGTCACAAACGATGAGTTTGACATGCCCTTGATGCCAACCTCCATCGCTTATGGAGGGAGGTGAACCCGGAAATTCTCTCATGAGGCTTAGAAAGTCAGCTGAGAGTTTCAGCTTCACCACCTGCCACCGATCAGAAGAAATCGTGCCATCTGTATTGCTCCTGTCGATAACGGCAACAACCATCTTACCTTTTGCCACATCACTATATGGCATCCTAACAGTGGGAGCAGGATTGAGGGGAGTGCTGGTGTTTTGCACACAAGGCCGTTTTGGTGTCGAAGTGGCCCCCTCCAGAGACCGTTCACGTTTTGACGTTGAGTCACTCGTCCTTGGTGTTGATAGGACGTTTTGGGCCCATCTAAGTCGGGCAGCAAGCTTCGAGGTCCCTCCAGCATCCAGTGATGCACCAGATGTCTTCAGGATTCTCTCAGCCTTGCGCCTTTTATTATAGATGGCCTTAGACGGTCTTAGCTGCGTGACGGGAGGTTTACTCCCTGAAGCAGTGGGGTCGTTATTCACAACCGCGCCACTGCTCGAATTAGGTATTACTACCTGACTACTCTCGCTGCAACTTGCAACAGAAGAGGGATCATGTGATATCAGAACCACTTCTTTTGTGCCCGCCGCAGGAGGAACGACAGACAGCCCTGGAGCCATACTGCCGCCCGGTTTTGAAGGAGTACCGGTCTCAGTTTGGTTTTGTTTTTGTTTTTTGTTTTTCTCCATCTAAAATCCCACGAGTTGCGAAGAAAGGGAGGTCCGTCTGCACAGAGATTCGCATGTACAGATAAGGCTGGTTAATCCGGAGGTCGCCAGGTATCCGGATACTCCGTTAGAGACTGAGCTATTTTTAAATTGGGCCCTCAGCCAGGCTGATCATCGGCACGGGTCGTGTAACACCTTAGATCCAGCCCAAATTGGGAAGTGGTGATTTAGGAAGGAAGAGGTGGGGGTGAGGAGTCAGACAATGTTTACATCGTACTGACCGGAAGGAATAAGATAAGGAACCGTAGACAGCGTTAGCCGTGCTACAGAGAGATGGGAAGGAACGACAGAGTCTTGAGACCGTACTGAAGTATAAGGATTGGGAAGGTTGAACAGCTTTTTCGCCGTGCCAACGTAAGAGAGGTGGGAGCGGAGTTGGTGACATAGGCTAGCTTTTTCGCCATACCTTTGTTGGAGTGGAAAAGGATTAGGGAGGGGTAGAGGGATATGGGTCACCCTTTTGTTTCAGGACTCATCTGGAGAAAAATTCTCGAAAATCTTTGACCTTACTCAGCTTCTTCAACTCGACAAGTTCGGCGCCCGGGAAGAAGGTGGTGCCCGTAGCTTAGTGGTAAGGTGCGTTGGCTGCTAAGCAGAACGTCGTGGGTTCGAGTCCTACTCGCGCCCGTAAAGTTTTTATTTCATCTTTCACGGGTACTGCCTCTTGCGAAGAACTGGCAAATCTTCCAAGAGTATCAATCTGTTATGAAAAAGTGCTTCTCAACTTTGCCGTTCGGAATCGGCGTTAAATTGTAGGTCCCCTCAATTCTTCACACGCACTCAGAGAATTGTTGATGAGAGTAAGCCACTTAACCTTGGCTCTTCAAGAGCTGTCGCGCCACTCTATTTATTTTATTTGGTGTCTTCATCCTTTTACTCGCGGGGGGCGTGAGCTTAGATCAGGGTTATCTTGTAGAATAAGGCCTTGATGCCGATTGTCGTCACTGAGTCACTGAGTTGAAGCTCAAGACCTTCCTCTTAAGTCGAGTCCTAACTACAAATCCACATCCGAATAGACGCTGATTTTGTTCCCGGTAGCAGTCGCCGTAGTAGATATCACAGTTGTTCATTTTACGTAGGCCCGGACCATCCCATCGCATTTCTTGGATGGTGGTTATATCTGGTTTATAGTAGTCAAGGGCTTCCGCTAGTTGTGCGGCTACGAGGTTTTTAAAGCGACCTAACATTCCAAGTGCAAAACCGGAATTCGTTGTCCTTAAATCGATTGCGTGGGTCCTCATCATTAATTCCCTACTTATCTGAGGCTTGTTGTTGTTGGTGTTTCGGAACTATATTTAGACAGTCGACGCCACCGTTGATTTCATCTTGGAAGTTCTTCTGCTGCCTCCTGTTGAAAAAGAGGCATGCCCCTCTCTCTCTTTGCTGCCGCAAACAACTTCTCACTGGGGTTGGAACCCAATTTTCGGTTGAGGTATTAACCACCCGGTGATCACCACAGGAAGGTGGAGAGTAGGAGTTGATAGACAGAGGTTGCTGTGGACGCTTGTGTCCTCTTGAATGCACTGTGTCTTCTTCTTAAATTCCGTGGACAACTAGACTCGCTATACTCCAAGAAAACAAACATGAAAGAGCTACTGGTTCAAGTCTGAATTATTTATTTTATAAAATTAAAATTGGAAAATGAGATTACGGGAATGTTACAATTGCAGTAGTTGTAGACTTTCACTTAATTCTAATTGTACAAAATTTTATCTTAAAAATGAGAATGGACGGAAAAGCTTTCATTTAAGTTTCTTATTTCAATTTCAATCAATATGGACGGTTCGAGCTTTTTTCTCAAGCTAACTTTTTGATTTACACAATAATACCTCTAACACGGACACGAATTTGCCTACACCAACATGCCAACCAATCGCCTTCCAACAATCAACACAGCGAGTGCCACCCAAACACCGAAGTTCACATTTTTCGCCAATCCTTCGGCACCGGCTCTGTAAATGTCCCAATCGAAAATCTTAATAAAACTTTCCGATTCAATCCACGGATTGGATCCATCGTCAAAATGCATTGGACATTGATCTCGTTCACGTTCGTATTCGGTCATGTCGATGGCAACAGCTGCTCCTTCTGTATAATTCCATGAGCCGACGTCTTGTTTGAGATTGCAGAACGCACCAACGGCTATAGAAAAGGAAATGTAGATCCAGTTTCGAAATGATAGAAATAAATGTTTTTACCTTGTGACATAAGGACTCGGTTCAAGTCAGCTCGCTGATAGACCCAGCAGCGATACTTGGAGAGTGGATCCAAGGCGTCATGTGTGATTAGATAGGATTTGAGGTTCTCCTTCCAGAAGCCAATGCACTTCATTCTGTAATCGGGATCACCTAAGGAAATATCACAGTTACTAAGAGCGTTCATAAGACGAAACAACTAATTGTTACTGTAAATGTCAACAGGTCGTCCAAGATGATCCACCGAGAGGCAATAGTTCTCATCGATGGCCATTTCCTTCTGATCGGTATCACAAACCGACAAGTCCGATATGTTCTGTTTGCAATGAATGTCTGGCCTCGGACTCAGGGTCACACCTCCAAGGATTCTAATCAGAAAAAAAAAATGTGTAACCAATCAGAACTCTAACATGTCCAATTCCTACCTCGTTTTGAATTTGTGTTCGCCCCGTTGAGTGAAATTAAATTTACCCGCCACTGGGCAGCGCACTGGTACCGGATTCTTTGCCAGGAAGAAGTCATACTTCCAAGCCTCCTTGTTCGGGAACTGCACCCACGAACAAACCGTACTGAAATCGTCCTTAATCACAGCCAATCCCTTCCGATAACGAATGATATTGTGATGGCGTGGCATGAAATCAAAACAAACATAATCCTTCTGACAACCGTCGACAGTCAGGCGAGCCATCATAATTCGTGTGCCCCTTCGTTCGCGACAAACATAAATTGTTCGACGGTAACGCGACTTGTCCGGATAGTAGGTTTCGTTGATGTGTGTCTCGCTAATGGTCACATCAGCGTCGATGTTCGCAGTATTCACCCATTCTCCGGTGAAATTTTGCGGCAGCGAGCAGCCCGGTTCGACAACTTCGGCTTTGACTGGTGTCAACTTGAGACGTTCCGGTGAGCTTTCCGGTGTTTTGAGAGTGTTGCACTCGGCTGTAATCGACACACCAATGTACAAGTCATCGTCTCGATTTTTGAGGAAACAGCGGTATTTCTCGTCTTTGCGAGATTCTTTCGTATTGGCGACGGCAAAGTAGTGATTCTTGCCAATGAACCAGTCGCCGAGGCAACTGTATTCGACGGTGCCGGTAAACGTGCCGTCCATGCCCTCACACTGCTGGTAGGATATGTTGAACTTCTGATTGGTGATCAGAAACTGGGTGCCGGCAGTTTGACAGGACTGAATGCGGGCGTCGGGCTTGTTGCACACACCAGTGAAGCGGAAACGGTTCTGAAAAATAAATGAGCAGGTTATCACTCATATGTCCCTCAACAACAGAACTTAACAGACATTGTAGACCATTTAGGAGATATAACGAGGAATGGTTCGCAAAATTGAACAAAACCTAGTCACCGAAGCACAAGGTATTTTAAATATATTCAAGCAGCACTTCCAACAGCTTTTGAATGCGCATAATGGCGAGCGAGCCAATGATGAAAGAGAAGCGAGACCAGAATGAAGACCCAGTCCCAGCCCCCAGTACAGAAGAGGTAGAAAGAGCCACCCAAAATAACAAGTCTGCCGGGTCGAATGGCATACCTGCGGAACTCTTTAAATATGGAGGAGGAGTTTTGATGAACCTCATACAACAGGTCATCAACAAAGTGTGGGAAGAAGAATGCATGTCCGCTGACTGGTCTATAAGAAACCATCGTCAAGAGCTTATGGTAGCGATGTCTGGATTTGGGATCCCTAACAATCTGGCGCTAATCAATGCGCAGAATAGCGTGTAAATGGGTAATAGCTCATCCCAAACATGCGCAGGGTTTAGACAAGGAGATGCACTGTCATGTGATTTCTTCAGCAGATAGTGCTCAAGGCAGGTGTGAGCACGGAAAACACTTTCTTCACCAAATCCACCCAGCTCCTAGGCTATGCGGACGACATAGACATCATCGGTCGATCCAAGAGAGCTGTGCTTGCGGCCTTCAAAGCGATTGAAGAACAGGCAAAACTCGCTGGTCTTGAAGTGAATGAGGACAAAACAAAGTATGTACATGCTATCAACAAACAAAAGAGCATCGGTCCACCGCTTAGGACAAAACGTCACTGTTGGTAGCATCAATTTCCCACAAACGACACCTTAGTGGAGATCTAACGAAGAATTACCCTATCGAACCGTCCAGAAAGCCAAGACGACTACATTGGATTGGCCACATCAAGCGAATCGACGACAACGCTCCAGCCAAGAAAGTCTTCTCATCGCAGCCCCGAGGTTCGAGACGACCAGCAAGATCCAACCTTCGGTACAAAGGCCAAGAACCGCGGATGCCAGAGCGCTTGGTTTTGGCGACTGGACCGTACCCGATGGAAGGCAGCTGTCTCAGGGTGAGATGCTACATGGATTGAGAGCAGGATAAATAAGCAAGTCGTTGACTCCAATTGTTGCAATTCCGGAACAAAGGCAATTTCCTGAAAGATTTCAAATCTATTTTGGGACCTATTCCCTGAGATTCCTAAGCTACGAAACATTTGTAAAAATTGCAACTAGCAGCAAATGCAAAAGTGAGTCAGCTTAACCAGAAAACCAGTACCTGTATGTCTTCAACATTACACCATTATGCGAAATCGCAAACCTTACCTGATATGTAAAATGCCAAACGCCTTCCAACGATGATCGACAATTGATGGGAATAAAATTTTCATTGAACAAAGTTATCAATTGGGAGTCCTCTTTGACTCCTTTGCATACATTCTCAACAGAAGCCTCAACACCATTCGAAAGTGATACACAGGGTCCTGAAAATCAATTAAATTCCAATTAAGGAAAAAGAATGCCAAAATTGCCTCTCC
Source organism: Sphaerophoria taeniata (assembly GCA_943590905.1). Lineage (NCBI taxonomy): Eukaryota > Metazoa > Arthropoda > Insecta > Diptera > Syrphidae > Sphaerophoria > Sphaerophoria taeniata. The sequence continues at coordinate 233,030,398 of OX016540.1, read as the reverse complement.
GAAAACAAACCTTCATATTTCTCGAAAACATTCAAAGTTCTAGGGAACGTCTTCACACAATGATAACAATCAGCTTTTCCCTTAAACACAAATGAGTAATCAGCTCCATGGTGCTCGTAATCAATACAATAGCCACGATTGGACATTGAAGTTGCATCAATTACTGTTTGGGTGGGTAGACCATTTTCCCATGAGAACCATGATCCTCGCAGGATTTGAGGCATGGAACATCGTTTTCCATCAATTTTACAATTAACTAGAAATATAAGAAAATGTTAAACGTAATTTATCGAATCACATTTCGGGGTGTGGCAGGGTTGGGTTTTGTTTGGGAACGTACCTTGGCTTAAAAGGCCAAAAAGGCACATAAATATAATGTATTTCATTTCGAAGGCACTAATGGTATTTATTTATACAATTTCAACTTTTTTAAACACTTTTCATATCATTTTTTATTAGAAATAATATTAAATTAGAATTCGATTAACTAAACAATAAAATTTGTGAATGCAACAAGCTACCAGCGAGAAATGTCGTTTTACAGAAAATGGGGACATAAGAAACGTCAAAAAATATCTGACCAGAGATGTGATTGAGGCAAAAGTGATTCGACGTGTTCAGTGTTGTGTTTTACTGTCGCTTTCCAAAAACAAAAAGGGAAGAATCCTTTGGCGTTTTTAATTGGCACTCTAGAAGTTATAAAAAGCATTCGCAATGCGTTCAATTGCGCAAAAATGACAGTTCTGATTCTGAAAAGAAGAGAATTCCCTTCTGATTTTAAAACCAGAATGCTTTTATTTACATTTCAGATTGCCAATTAAAAACGCCATTAGAACGGTATTGCATGGCGCATTTTTTGCCTTGTATGAATAATAAGCTCATCACCGAATTAAAGCTCAAAACAAAATAATCGAGTACTGTGCAATAAATACATACGCACTTTCTTGAGGTGGCATTAACAATCTCTTGTGGCCTTGGGCCTCAACCAACAATCTCCGCCAGCCAGCTAAGTCCTTAGCTAGCTGTCTCCATCTTGCACCCCAAATTGATTGAGGCCCTCTTCCACCTAGGTGCGCCACCTGATTCCCGGTCTTCCTCTACTTCCTCGTTCCTTTGGAATGATGCCGAAGGCTTTCCGGGCCGGAGAATTGGTGTCCATCCGCTCTATACGACCGAGCCATCTGAGTCGCTCGACCTTGACCCTTCTGGCTAGGTCCATGTCGTTGTATTTTATTGCCGTTATTGCCCGTGTTAATACCGGAGGCTATGTAGATAAACTCTTATACTACCTGGAAATTATATGCGTTTATTGTGACGTTCTGTCCGCGTGCGCCAAACGTCGGAATTGTGTGTTTTTCCTCGAAGACAGCATATACTCATTTACCACTAAACCCATTTGGTCCGCTTTTGGCTCAATTCTAACAAAGGTACTACGCTGGGTTCCTCCCATTCCCTATAGGCGCACTCGAGAAGTTGAACAGACTTTTGGAAGATAGTGCCTCTGGTTTTGACGGTGGAGTTCTATCTTCTCAAGCACGCTGGTAGAGAAATCGCATGACAGTGCATCGGCTTGTCTCAATCCTTTTTTGACATCAAATGGTTACGTAATCTCTTTTCCTACCTTGATTGAGCAGCGTGAATTTTCCATCATCATTTTGCACAAGCGAACGAGCTTGGCTGGAATGCCAAAACTAGACATAGCTTTATACTGTTCGTCTCTGCAGATGCTGTCATACGCGGCCTTAAAATCGATGAAGAGGTGGTGGGTATCGATTTGGAGTTCATAGGTTTTTTTCGAGGATCTGCCGCAACATGAAAATTTGATCGATGGTTGACTTTCCTTGCCTGAAGCTACATTGATAAGGACCAATCAGATTGTCGACGAAAGGCTTCATACGTTTGTTGCGGACGTCGGATCCTTCGATTGGCCTTTTTCATTGGTGTCCAGTCCTGAGTCCACGTCCCATTTTTACAAAAAAAAAACAAAAAAAGGATTGCATGCACGGTGCAACATGTAAGTTGCTATTTTGTTGTTTGACGTTTGAGTCAATTTTGATTTCTTATATCCACCGAGCAATAAAAGAAAGAAAAGGAGTTTATTAAGAACAAAAAGATTGCTCTGAGACGGAACAAATCATTTTCCTTTGGGGAAAAAGACTGGCTTTTCACAATTGACTTAAATTGTATTGATAATTATTATTGTTAAAGTTACTTTGATGGATGTGTATCTGCTTTTTATTATATTTTTTTTTCTCTTAATTTATTTGTATAAGTTGTAATTCTTATTCCTTTTCGGTTTTTTATTTGTATGTAATATTTAAAAAAAAAAACAAACAAAAATTAGTATTATTGCAGCACTGATTGTCACCCCACATCAGTTTTTAATTCAGTATTTAAATTCGCTATGTATCATTCAACACTAGCTTTCAAGCTAAAGGATGATAGTCTAAGAGCCGCTGAAGGCCGACCTTCACCGAAGTGTTAACCGGCTGAAACTTTTTTTCATGAAAATTAGCTAGAAAACATATATGAATATGATAGCTTGCCTAACGAAAAGTGTGCCAGGCTATATTAAATTTGACTTTATATTTTAATCAATAACTAACTCCTCCTTCACCCATATGTTAAAATAAAACGTTGTGCCACATAGCCATTATGTGTAAGTAGGCTTGAGACAAGAAAAAAATTGTATGGGAGAGGGGGGCCTATTCCCCCCGTTTAGCCAGGAGGGGCAGTTTTCTGAAAAATTGGCTAATTTTTTAAAAAAAATATTAAAAATCAACGGCTTCATCTAAAACAACGTGTTATACCTTTCTGCAAAGCCAAAAACTTAGGCTTTCATTTTGTATTTAAATTTGATTGTTTTAAATAATAGTTTTAGAAAAATTAATTTTCAAACTTAAAATTTTGAAAAAAAAAAATTCTTAAATTTCGAACTAATTTTATCAAAATTTTATGTTTGTAAGTACTAATTTTGTTTTCAACATTCAATGTTGTTTTTCATTTTTAGTCGAACACAGTAAACCGGATTGAAAAATACCTTACCATTGTCGAGAAATAAGGAAAAAACCAAAATCACTTTTTGCTTTAAAAAAAAAAACTTTTTTATTTTTACGTTACTGTTTTTTATATTCAAAATTATTAACAGTATTGAATGTTGAATGCAAAATAAGTTGTTAATCACATAAAATTTTGAAAAAAATTAATTAAAAATTTAACAATTTTTTTTTTTTGCAAAATTTTGAGTTTGAAAATTATTTTTTCTAAAACTATTATTTAAAACAATCAAATTTAAATACAAAATGAAAGCCTAAGTTTTTGGCTTTGCATAAAGGTATAACACGTTGTTTTAGATGAAGCCGTTGATTTTTAATATTTTTTTTAAAAAATTAGCCAATTTTTCAGAAAACTGCCCCTCCTGGCTAAACGGGGGGAATAGGCCCCCCTCTCCCATACAATTTTTTTCTTGTCTCAAGCCTACTTACACATATGGCTATGTGGCACAACGTTTTATTTTAACATATGGGTGAAGGAGGAGTTAGTTATTGATTAAAATAAAGTTAAATTTAATATAGCCTGGCACACTTTTCGTTAGGCAAGCTATCATATTCATATATGTTTTCAAGCTAATTTTCATAAAAAAAAATTTCAGCCGGTTAACAGTTCGGTGAAGGTCGGCCTTCAGCGGCTCTCCTACTATGATTACTATTATTTATTCTTTGTATCTTTGCTTATTGTAAACTAGTTGTAAAATGTAAATGAATGAATAAAATGTTTTTCTAAATTCTAAATTCTAATTCTAAAATAAAAATTTGGATCAATGACAATTGATCACAGTGCCATCTTGAGACCTAACTGACAAACGTTCTATTGGGAGCCTTTAGAGTAAATAGTTAGTTTATGTAGGCAATCCTGGGACGTTTGAGTGTAATAAGGCTTACCTTGGGGTCGTTCATTGAGTTTCATAGGAAGTTTGGTATACCTTTGATAAGTGCTTTTAAGATGGAAAATGATGGTGGTGCCATCCTAAGAATTTTCACAGAAGCAGTTTTTTTTTACATAAGTTGTATGGTGCTTTCTCTGCTTGCTTCTGTCAATGAACGGTCAAATCAAACAGAAAACCAATCTTGATAGTACCCAGTGGGTCAAAGAAAAAAATTGTTGGTCGAGAAAAAAAAAATTTAATTATTCGCCTGGTACGTGCTGAACGTCACCATCCTGTTCTGGAAGGGGCTCCATCTGTTGGGGATTAGTGGTGAACTGGTGCTCACTTCACTTTCTCGGATGCGGATTGGTCCACGTCAGCAAAAGGAGATCTCCTCGTGGTCTCGTGCCTGATCTCTCCACGCTGATCTTTGGCTGTTCGTATTCTTAACCTATGTGTCATATTTGTGAGAAAATTTTCCGGCAAGCGCGCAATTCTAAAATTCCCCAAAAGTTAAAGAAACAAAAAAGACTAAAGGAATAGAATATTGGAAAAAAAATAATAAAAAAAAGGTGAAGAAGGAAAAACGTAAAAAAAAGGAAGAAAAAACCGAGAAAAATAAAATAAAAACCAAAAGTATAATCGGTACGGCCAATCGCTTAGTGTTTGTGCGTTTCACTTGTTAATCTTCTCTTAAAAAGCAGGAGTACTTTCTCGTGCCCATTAACTGCATAGGATTCAGAGCAGTAAAACTCAAGCCAACTCCCCTATCAACCTACTTACTTACTTGAGGTGGCGCTACAGTCCGGGGTGGACTTGGGCCTCAATTCATTTTAGGCGGGATTTTGTTCTGAAAAGTAGTGAGTTTTTTTGAAGATTAAAAGTGTTTGAGGGTCTAATAGAACTTGCATTCCTTAGGAAACTCTTTGACACATTTTAAAATCGCAATATTTTCTAAACGCTTGCTCGTAGGAAAAAAAGTGTCATAATTTCTTTTTTAGAGAATTACAAGACGTACAAGCCTTTGATATATTTTTTTTGATAGCTTCCCCCGTTTCAAAGATATGCATGAAAAACCAACATTTTCGACATTTGACCTTGAATAATTTCTTATGCACGCATGGGATTTTTGGGGACTTTTGACATTTTACTTTAATCGGTGTTCTAATGCTCTGTACCAATTTTCAGCTCTATGCGAATGTTTATTGTTTATTGTCTGGACTAATACGAGAAACCATTTCCAAGATAAGCATGAAAAAATTACTTGTTTTCCGTCAATGTGGGTCGAGTTATTTATAACCTAATTTTTTTTTCTTTCGGAAATTTAATAAGCTTTAATTTTGTAGAAGATTATTTTATGATAATACAAATAGTTTTCAAGATAAACCCGAAAAACCGAAAAAACCGTATGTTTCTCTTCACTGCCGCTAGAGTTATTTTATAAACTTTAAGAGATACGAAAAAGTTCATGCAAATTTTTTTTTATAAAATTTAATGAGCTTTAATTTTGTAGAACAAAATTTTTTGATACGACAAATAGTTTTTGAGATAAACGTGAAAAACTGAAAAAAAACGTATGTTTCTCTTAACTGCCGCTAGAGCTCACGTCGGATTCTTGGGGACTTTTTTTTGGGTCATCACCAGACATCCCTTAGTAAGTGCGCCAAGTTTCAAAACTGTTGGATTTTTTTTGACGTGAAGGCAATTTTTTTCGTTCATTGACTGGACTATTTTCTTGATAGGAAAACTTAAATTTTAGTTGTTCAAACAAAGGAAAAGCTAACTAGATAGAGTTCTTTGTAAGCATAACGTTTTCGATTAATTTATACTGTTTTTTTTCTGTTTTCTTGTTCGAAACCAATGCTCACTATACATTAAGTTACAGTTAACTATTTGGTTTTTTGTTAGTTTCTTTATTCAATTTCAATTTTTTGTTGGTTACATTGTTTATATATACAATTTAGTTGATAGCTTTTTTCATTATTTATTACTTTTTTTGATATTTAATTTTCTGTTTTCGAGAAACTACTCGATAGTTTTTAGTCCTTAGTTTTTCTTTAACTTTCGTTGGTTCAGTTAACGACAAATAGATAGACATTTTTGTTTTCTTATTTGTTACAATTTTCATACCTTTTTTTGGTGGTTAACATTTTTGTTCTTATTTATTTCTTATCTTTATCTAGGTATTTTGTTTTGGTTAGTTAATTTTTTCATTATTAGTTCAATATTATACACTTTTTTTAGTTATTTATTTACGATTTCATTGATTTTTTTTTTGTTAATTTATTCAAATATTTTGTTTTTTTTTGTTATTTACTTAGTTACATTAGTCATTTCTATTCATTGTTCTTTTTTTGAATAATTTATCTAAAGACAGTTTTTCTTTACATTCGTTACTTTTTTTGGTCATTGTTTTTGTTTTTTTTTTTACATTAATTCGCTTTTGTTACCTTTATTTGTTCTTAATTTATTTCTTTCGTTAACTTATATTTTTTTTTGTTATTCATTTTTTTTAGTACATAGTTTTTGATAGTTTATTTTCTTGTTGATTTTTTTTTGTTAATTTATTCTTTTGGCTAGTTATTTCATTACAAATAGGTCTATTTTTACACATTTTTCTTTTTGTTATTTATTCGTTTTTTTTTGGTAATTCAATTCTTCTGCGAAATAGGTACAACGTTAGTATTAGAGAAAACTTACGCCTTACCTCACCACTTTTGCCAGAGATTTTGTTTTTTTCGTTACTCTTGATTCTTCGGGTAAAATGGCTTTCTCAAATAAGGAAGAGGGGGACCGCGCTGTTAATAGTGTTAGAGACGCCGAAATTGAAGAACAGATCAGATGGACGAGATCGGCTACTCAACTTTTAGGTCAGGGTGCGAGACCCCAAGTTTTACATTCTCCCCTTATCCCAGAGAGACGATACCAGTCCGCGTCTCAAGTGATTGATAGTTCTGGAGTACCAGTTTCGACCCATAATAACAGTGTTCACACTGCCTCACTGACTACCCCACCTTATAGCGACATTAGCGGGGCTCCGGCTGGATCTGAGGGTCCACCCCAAGAGTCCGTCAACAAAACTGTGAGGGAAAATCTGGGCATGGGTGGTACAGATAGGTGGCAGGGTTCTCGAGGAGACCTCGAAAGTTTAATGAATGGGTTACCTAGAAGTAATGAAACCAGGTTGTCTGAAGAATTAAAAGAATATGTCAATTCGGCGATGGTGGAGGGCATTTCGGTATGCAGAAGAGCCTTACAATCGGAGATGACTTTCACCTTGAAAAACGAGATCCAACAACAACTTACCCAGTTTCTTGGGAATCTGAATTTGAATGGTCCTAGTACATCAGGGACCGGGGCTATACCCAAACGTGTGTCGGGTGGCAGTGACCCTGCTCAGGCAGAGCCCATTCCAGCAATGCGAAATCCTGCAGTTGCTCCAGGTAGGAACGCATTCGTTCCGATCAGGAATCATAGAGGCAGGAATCCTGATTATAGGCCGACGGAACGACAAAATCAGCCAACACAGGGTGATTTTCACGGTGGTCATAATATGTATGCCCATCCGCCAGTTTACCCGAGCTATGTTCCGCCTTCGGGAAGTAGGGCCCCGATCAGAGTCGATAAGTGGGGATTGAGATTTGATGGTTTATCGTCGACTCTGACCGTCGAAGATTTCGTCTTTCGCTTGGTAAGACTGCAGAGCCAGTACGGCTGCCCTTGGAACGAAATTCTTCGGGATTTTCACTTGCTTCTCTCGGATTCTGCCTACGACTGGTATTGGCAGATCCAAAGAGATCACTACCAATTAGATTGGCCAATATTGAGAGACGCATTGCTTCGCCGTTACAGAAATGCCAAGTCCGATTTTGAGATCCTTCGGGACATCATGGACCGCAGGCAGAATCCGTGGGAAAGCAGTGAAGAGTTCTTCGCAGCCGTCAACAAAATGCGTTCCCAGCTAAGAATGCCGATCCCGGAGGTGGAATTGGTTAGGATCCTCAAACGTAATTTGAGCGATAGGATTGGTAGGCTAGTCTATCCACAGTCAATCTTCTCCCTGGACCAGCTCAGGATGGCTTGCCAAGAAGCCGAAGCCGCTTTTCCGAGGAGAGATCGCGAGATTCCGAAGCCGGCGACTAAATATCCCGGTAAATACGTAGTCCACGAAGTGGGCTTTGAAGAAGACGAACCGCCAGCTGATGAACAAGTGGCAGCTTATCAGTTCGGTGGAGCCCGTCCAAAGAATCCTCCTCGGAGATATGCAGACGCTTCTGGCCTGGTATGTTGGAACTGCAAGGTGCAGGGTCACACCTATTTTGATTGCGAGTCCGACATACGCAATATTTTTTGTTTCAAGTGTGGACTAGAGGGGGCTAAAACTCCAAGTTGTCCACGATGCCACCCGGAAAACCGAGCAAGGGACGCGAAGGCTCCGGGGGAATCGCGTTCGATCTCCAAATAGAACCCCCGTTAAGTGAAACCCATGTTAAAGAGGAAAACCCAAAAGAAGAAAAGAAAGTCCAGATTTTAAGAAGGGAGAAAAATGAAAATGAAAAACTTAATAATAATAAAGAAGTCAAATTAGTAGAAATTAGACCATTGCATATCCGTCTACAGGAGTATGACGAGGCAAGAGCCCGAATTTTTAATAAGAAGTCCAATTATGTACCGTCGCGTCGGAGAAAATTTTAAAAATAAGAGCCCGTTTCAAGGCCAGAAAAGAAATTAAAAATCGAATCGCGTCAACCATTTCAAATTTACAAGCCGATCCTAGGCCTTACGCAACAATAAAATTGGGTCAGAAAGAAGTCTCTGGTTTGTTGGATAGCGGAACGAGCGTGAGCGTACTAGGCAAGAATTGTATGCAGTTGGTCCGCGAGCTCGGCTGTCCAACAACCCCCGTTTATTCAGGAGTGAAAACCGCTGACGGAAAGACTCAATCAGTAGTGGGCAGGGTCGAGTTGAAGGTCCGGTATGGAGATCGCGAAGAGGTGCTTACTTTCTTCCTCGTTCCCAGTTTAGATCAGGAAGTCTATCTCGGGGTTGATTTTTGGAGAGTTTTCCAGTTAGCCCCAGGAATCATAGGTAGCATTTCGATTGACGCTCAATCAGACTTCTCAAATGCCCATCAGTTGAACTCTGATCAGCAGGCCCGATTGGATGCAGTTAGGGAGAAATTTTTAAGTTTTGAACGTCATGGTCTCGGAAAGACGACGTTGATGGAGCACGTCATCGACACTGGAGATGCACCCCCTGTGAAGCAGCGTCACTACCCTGTTTCCCGAGCGGTACAAGCCATCTTGTATGAAGAGTTAGATCGGATGTTGAGTCTCGGCGTTATTGAGGAGAGCGAAAGCCCGTGGTGTTCGCCAGTGGTTCTCTTGCGGAAACCCGGCAAAAATCGACTTTGCTTGGATTCCCGTAAGGTGAACGCACTGACGAAGAAAAACGCTAACCCTCTCCCCCATATCGAGGGACTCACCAGCCGATTTCCGGATGCGATCTACATGAGTAGTATCGATCTAAAGGAAGCATTTTGGCAAATACCGTTGGAAAAGCAGAGTAGGGAAAAGACTGCCTTTGCGGTACCGGGAAGACCCTTGTACCAATTCACGGTGATGCCGTTTGGGTTGTGTAACGCTGCCCAGCGGTTAAGCCAGCTGATGGACAAGGTTATTCCTGCACGACTCAGGGAGCGAGTCTTTGTGTACCTCGATGACTTGCTTATCATGGCGCCGGATTTCGAGACGCATATCACCTTGCTTAGCGAAGTAGCCGACTGTTTACGCAGAGCTAATCTCACCATCAACTTGAAGAAATCAAAGTTTTGCTTTAAAGAGCTAAAATATTTGGGCTTCATAGTTGGTGGTGGGAAGTTTAAAACGGATCCGGCGAAAGTGGAGGCAATCGTGAATTTTCCGATTCCCAAAACCCCTCGACAGATTCGTAGGCTGCTTGGCATGGCAGGGTGGTATCGTAAATTCATTAGGAATTTCTCAACTCTGACTGCACCCCTGACTGACATGCTGAAAAAGAGGAGCGAAAAGTTCGAACTAAGCGACGACGCGCTGAAAGCATTTGAGAGTTTGAAAGAAGCGTTAATCTCGGCACCGGTTCTTTCGCGCCCGGACTTCACAAAAAGATTTTACATCCAATGTGATGCTTCGGACGCGGGGATTGGTGCCGTACTGTCTCAACTGGACGAGGAGGGTGAGGAGGTCCCTATCGCGTACTTCTCCCAGAAATTCAACAAGAGTCAGAGGAACTACAGTGTCACCGAGAAGGAGTGTATGGCCGCGGTGATGGCTGTGAAGAAATTCAGGCCGTATGTCGAGGGGATGGACTTCACTGTCATTACTGACCACTCAAGTCTTCAGTGGCTGATGAGCATGAAAGACTTGAGTGGTAAGCTCGCAAGGTGGAGTTTGTCATTGCAGTCCTATGTCTTCGACATACGGCACCGTAAAGACAGCCAACATGTAGTACCAGATACTCTTTCTCGGGTACATGTGGATTCTCTGACTCTCGAAGACGTTGCCCCACTGATTGATCTGAAGTCAGCGGAATTCCTTTCCGATGAATATTTAGATATCATAGAAACGGTTTTTAATCACGAAAAAGAGCTCCCAGATCTGAAGTATGTAGATGGATATGTGTACAAGAAGGCATTTAAGAAGTTAGGCGAAGAAGAAATGTTAGAGCATTCTTGGCTTCTTTGGGTTCCGGCAGGACTGACTCAAGAAATAATTAGTAGAGCGCATGATCCCCCTAAGTCAGCTCACTGCGGAATAGCTAAGACTCTGAACCGACTCCGACAATACTTTTACTGGCCTAACATGACGATACAAGTACGGGAGTATGTGTCTAATTGTAGTGTGTGTAAACAATGTAAAGCGTCCAACCAAGTTTCTCGTCCCCCTATTGTAACGTCGTATTGTAGTAATCGTCCGTTTGAGAAAATTTATATAGACTTTTTAGGTCCCTATCCGAGATCAACCACCGGAAATGTGTTCGTGTTCGTTGTCTTGGATCACTTGTCTAAATTCGTTTTGTTAAAAGCCATGCGAAAAGCAAACACAGCAAACGTAATCAAGTTTTTAAAGGAAAACGTATTTGATATGTTTGGAGTTCCAAACATAATCCACTCCGACAATGGAAAGCAATTTGTTGCCAAGGAATTCCAAAACTTGATTACCAAATATGGCATCAGGCATTTTAGAACCGCGCACTATGCACCGCAGTCGAACGCGTCGGAGAGGGTCAACCGTTCATTGTTAGCGGCTATCCGTTCATACCTTAAGGATGACCAACGGAATTGGGATTTGCACCTGGGCGATATTGCGTGTGCATTAAGGAGCGCAGTTCATAGCTCTACAGGTGTATCGCCATATTTTGCCCTTTTTGGAACAAATATGATGATGCACGGTAGCAGTTATGAACTTGCTGAAAAGTTGAACGCGGTAGATGACAGTGAGTTGTTGACCCTTCCCCGACAAATTCGATTGCAGTGCATACGAAACCGATTTCGTGAATATATTTTGAAGGCGAACGAGAAATCGGCCAAGACATATAATGTCAGAACCAAAGCCGTTCAATATGTTCCCGGACAAGAGGTTTACCGAAAAAATTTCGTACTAAGTGACTCCACGAAATACTTGTCGGCTAAACTTTCGCCGAAATATCTTAAGTGCCGAGTTACAAGAAAAATTGGGAATCATTTGTACGAACTTGAGAATCTGAATGGCAAAACAATCGGAGTCTTTCATGCGAAAGACATCAAACAATAATTTCAAGATAAAATGATTCCAGATGAAACCTTACTTTGTTTTCTTTTTACGTGTTTACTTGTTTATTTGTTCGCGGTGCATACATCTTTTGATATATTTTGATTTAACTCGTTAAAGAAATATTGTCAAAACTAAACCGAAAGTAAAATTTATGCACAACACCCTATACCGATTTTTAAATGCTAAATGTTATTTATTGATCTTAGGTTTAGTCATTTTTATCTTAATTTTAAGTTTTACTATAATCTCAAGTTATATTGAGATTTCCTGGACTGAGTTACGAGCTGTGATATATTTATTTATTTTTACTAACCAACCACTCTGTGCAATTTTATAAGACTGACATTATACTAACATATAGACATCTGTGATATTTACACCTGTAAGGTACACCTTTTTCCACTGTGATACTAATTAAATTAGCTCTATCTGTGATATTTACACTTAATTTTATCTTACTTTTACTTTATAACACCTTTTATATTTATCACTTTCTTTACTTATACTAATGTTAGCCTATACTAAACGACTGTAGTGTATTCTGCACTCACCAATTGATGACGAACTGACGACACATACTTTTGTTGCTTGAAATGAAGAACTTTCCATCAGTCTCCTGAAATCAGAGGGGTGAGTTGTCTCAAGCGTCCATTGCTAGGAATTTAAGAACTTACCCATTGTCCATTGAGGTTAATAAAAGCCTAAGTGATGGCCCGGCTTTGAACGTGGGTTTTTCCCCACCACTCCGATCGACGACGACCGTATTTTTGCTCCCTATTGGAAATGTATTCCAATAGGGAACAAATTTTGTTGCGGACGTCGGATCCTTCGATTGGCCTTTTTCATTGGTGTCCAGTCCTGAGTCCACGTCCCATTTTTACAAAAAAAAAAAAAAAGGATTGCATGCACGGTGCAACATGTAAGTTGCTATTTTGTTGTTTGACGTTTGAGTCAATTTTGATTTCTTATATCCACCGAGCAATAAAAGAAAGAAAAGGAGTTTATTAAGAACAAAAAGATTGCTCTGAGACGGAACAAATCATTTTCCTTTGGGGATTTGGTGTGTTGTATTTCATGTGCTTTGGTTTATGATACCAATTCGTTGTGATTTTACCGTCATGATGGCGTTTAATCGTTATATCCAAATAGCTAATCTCATTTGTAGATTCATCTTCGGTCTCGAATGTAAATTTGATGTTACTGTCATACATTTCAAGTGCTTTTTTAAGTTCATCAATTTTATCAAAAGGAATGGCTGTGATGTGATCATCAACATAAGCTTTCCAAAATTGAGGTACGAAATCTGTGTTGAAAAAAGCGTTGTCAATCACTACCGGAGCCAATGAAGATCCCATGAAGAGTCCATTCTTCATGCGTATGAATTTTCCCTTGAAACAGAAATAGTTGCAGTCCACAAGGCAAAACTTAAGCAAGTTCATGAATTCCTTCTTGGGTATTGATGTATTTGGTTCTATTCGATCATCAAAATTTTTATTGACAACGTCCAAAGCTAAATCAGTGGAAATGTTGTTAAAACAGTTGGAAACATCAAATGACACCAATCTATATCCCGGTAAAATGTGTTCTTTAGCGATGAATTTTACAAATTGTTTTGAATTCTTGATGGAATATTTTGATTGAAACGATTTTTTCAACAATGTTGCTAAGAATCTAGACAGTTTGTAGCAAGCTGAGTTAATAGTCGAAACAATTGGTCGGAGAGGCAAGCCTGCCTTGTGAAATTTAAACTGTCCAAAAATCCGCGGTGGAAGTGCAGTGTATATGCGCAAAGAAGACGATTGTTGTTGTGTTATGAAGTTTCTGTTTTTGTTGTGAAGCGTACTTATAAGCCGGTTGTTTTTGTTTTGAAGTGACTCGGTAAGATCGGTAGGTAATAACTCAAAATTCGTAGTGTTATTAAGTAGTTCTTCCATCTTCTTATTAAAATCTGACCGCTTTGCAATAATTGTGACATTTCCCTTATCGCTGTTAGAAATGAAAACATCATCATTATCCTTCAAGAATTTGGCTGTAGTTTTTGCTGCTGAAATTAAAAATTTGTTTATTCGGTTAAGAGCAGGTTTCTTTTTAATGTTTTGTGTTATCAAAAAGGTTAAATGTGCTCTCATTCCTTTTTTGATATGCTCGGCAGCAAATCTTGAGATAATGAGCTCGATGTCAGCAATCAAATCAAGCGATGGGATGGTTGAGATTGGTAGCGCAAATTTGGACCCAAGTCCAAGTAGAACCAGCATTTCATGTGGTACCTCAACCTCAGAAAAATTTTTAACAAAAGAATCATCATAATGAATGTCTTCAAGTAGGTGTTGTTTACTTTTTAATTCGTTAAATTTGGTGCATAATCTCTTGTTAGTATCACTGAGAGCCATTTTGTAATGAGTATGGTCACAAAAATTTGGTATTGGCGAATTGACCTGTATTAAATGTTGGTTGATCTCACTTGTTAGCCTCTGGATGATAAAACAACAATCGGCTACCTGGGAATTCAACATTTTCTGCTGTAAATCACAAATGGCTTTTTCCATGATGGATTTGGACTCTGCACATTGAGATTTGCTCATCAGTGACGATGTGCTGCGGGTGATGAAATTAGGGAAAATCTTCCAACGACGACAGTTCAGCAAAAACACTTGACGAGACTTTTGTCTTGCTAGTTTCTGGAGCATTCCTTGGAGATTAAAAGACTCATCGTTAGATGTTCTTACGTAATTATTTAGCAAGGTAGTCATTATGATTGGAGAATGACTTGCAAATGATTTAGGATTTTGTATTGCCGGAATGAGGGTTTATGTAATTGTTGTTGTTTGTATGGCCGGAATGAGGGTTTATGTAATTGTTGTTGTTTGTAAACACCACACACCGTGATGACGGCTAGCAGCTTCATCATCACACAGTGACGACGACGGCTTACCGCTTCAATTGTTTTTGTTTTTATTTTGAAGCATTCTTTGACAGATCATTTGCCAAATAATTGTAAGAAAAGTAAATTTGTGATACTATTTTTTAGGTACACAGTTTATAATTTTATCTTTTTAATATTAACTGTATTTATTTATGTCAAACTTATATTGTATTTTTGCTATTGTAGATCCTGATGATGGCACTTGGTGCCGAAATATAGTGATCGATGTGATTGTACAATTATGTTTGATTTTTTCTTCGGAAGTAGTTGGAGGCCATACAAACAACAACAATTAGGTACATAAACCCTCATTCCGGCAATACAAAATCCTAAATCAATCAAATGGTGAAAGCTTCACTGCTTATAAGGCCTGTAGAATCCGTTTGAAAAATCCCTGAACCTATTTTACCTCCAATAAAGGATACCTCATTGCGAAATTATGCCTCGAAATTGGATTTTACTGAAATGGGGCTGTTAAATGGGTCTCCCGCCCTGGATGCTAAGATGGCATCCTACCACTGTAGGACCAGACACTTCGGGCTTTGGTAAGCAAAGTCTAAAAAAAACTGAGTTGCTTGACATCCTAAACGGATTCGGTGAATGTGTGCACTTCATTCGTTTGTTGTTGCTGCACTTCGATTTAGAAATCTTATAGCACACATAATAAATTTATACAGATGTCTCACCCTTAAGGCGAGAAATGATATATGAACTGAAAGCTACCAAAAACAAAGCTTTTTCCAAAAGCTTTAACGCATTCACTTAATGCATTAAAAATCTATTTTCGCTCGCCTCATTGCCCATAAATGAATACTTCGGCAAGGAAAAAAGCTTCAAAAAGCTCCTTGTCTGTTAAGGCTTTGTCTGTTAAGAGCAAAATATGTTTCATTTTTTTCTGCAGGGATGAGACACCTGTATAAATTTATTATCTGTGCTATAAGCTATCTGTAAGTATATAGCGTTAAATACGCCTATACGATAGCACAGCCAAAAGAGACAGCGGCATCCTTAACAAACTGATAAGACTTCGTGAACTGGCCATAGTAAAAATTTCAAATCGGATTTAACTGATAAGTGAAAGAAATAATAATTGAGCCCGATGTTTATGGAGCATTTCCCAAAGAATGCTATAAAAATATACAATTTCCCAAAAAATATATATTCTCCACTCACTCATATCTTTTCGTTTTAATGTAGGAAGTAGGAACCTGTAGGTACACATTACATAGCCCTCTGCCTCAATGATTATAGTTCAATCAGTCGCTGCCTAAAAAATTGTTTGATAGTTAACATGAGATATGTTTTTTTTTTTACTACAATCGTAAACAATAGCATACAACATCGTCGGCCGGCGATACAACATTACCGAAATGACACCACTGACACTGCTGCTATCAAATGAATATAAGGAATATGACTCCTTCAATAACAATGAAAATTCAGCATTTAATGTTCCCACACAATTTTTGAACTTCTGTACCCATAAGGCATCAAGTATTGTATTTGTAAAAAAAAAATGAGTTGAAATGACAAATCGCAGGAAGGAGGTTTTTGTCATGCCGTTCATAGGTCCACATAAACAACATGTCTCCTTCATTATTTTTTTCCTAAAACATTCATAGATAAAAAGATATGAACATTAAAAATTGAAATAACAGTACTTCGCACATGAATGTGACGAACTACAGACACAAATAGCGGCACTGGTGACTGAGACCATCGGCTGGGACAGAAAAAGACATTAATACAACAGAGAGGGACAGATAGATACATAGAAGGAAAATACAACAGAAACCTGAAATAAGAGAGAGAGTGTTAGGATGGAGATGACTCGATGCCGGATGTCCGTTGCTGAAAAGGAGAAATGAAAACTAAGATTGGAAGAAGTGTCAGAGCTGACAGATCTGTCACCGATGGATATAGATGCCGTCGAAAGAAACAGAAGGAACAGAAAAGAAACGACAGAATGTCATGAAGAATGTCAGTGGAAGAAGATGACAGAATAAGGGAGTAGAAAAGAAAAGAAGTAGGAAAGATAGAAAAGAAAAGGAAAGCAGGACAGCCGACAGAACACTTTGAATCCGCTGCGGCGGTCGTGGCATGCTCGCGGTGCGCGGCTCAGCTCGTCGGAACACGGGGGGGGGGGGGGATCTTGCCACCGCAGCCGGATCTCCTCTTATCTCAAAAACATAAAACATGCCTGCGATATACGATACGAAACCACCACCATGTGTTGTCACCATACCTCGGGGGCTGCTGATGTTGGTGCAGCTCGGCCTCATTTTTCCCACCCCACCTTTGGAATCCGGAAGGCCTGAGTTTGATCGGATCCCCCTAAAACGACACGTCACTAAATCGTCGTCGCCGCTGCTCACGCCATGTTCAGATCACTCCCCCTCGCTTACCTTAATCACCCCTGAAAAATTGCCTCACTCTGCCATTGAGCTATTGGCCCACGAAAAATTCAAAATTAGAAGTCCGAGATTTCTTTCCGACATTCGTCGTTCATAAACAATTTATTGTTGACTTTAAAACCATAGCGTATTTTTGAACGTTAAAGATACTTACAATTTACAGAAAAATATAATAAAACTAAAGTAATTTGAACAATGAGATGCAAATGATGATAAGACAATTATTAGTTCTTTTGAACGAAAATTGAAGGAAATTTACGTAAAAATATTGAAATGACAAAAAAAAGAAATAATTTACAATCAAATCACAAAAGCATGAAAATGTCTCGGAAACGGACCACCGACAACCAAGAACTTGGAACACTGCACACCGGTTCCTCCGGACTTGATCCTTCCCCAAAAACCAAAACTCGCAAATGTACACACAGCGGTTTTCACTTCCCGCCTCTTAGACCAAAACGATACCCTTACCACTGCCTATATATAGAGCTCTATTTATAAGGGGGAACGTAAGGGGCAAAATCTTGCTTCGTAGCGAGGGTTGGAGAAGATTCCTCCGATGGACTCTTAAAATTTGCCGGTTCAAAGATATTCCACTTCCTTTCTTCGGAAACTTCCGGAATCTTTGACACATGCGCACAAAAAAACTGTATTTAAAAGGCAAAATGGATTCTGACAAAAATTTAAAGATGTCGCTTATGGCAATCCAACAAAAAGAAAATGAATAATGCCAAAAAAAAGTTTAACAATCGAAGATTCTTCTGCCGATTTCGGCGATTTCTTGAGGTCTTCTCCTTCTTGCACTCGGCGATTGTTAAGCGATCGCTGGGCGTTTTCGCCAGCCGCTGGTGGCTTGCTTTGAGCGACAGTCTTGAGAGCGCAGCAAAATCTTTAGCCGGTCGCGCTGCTGGCGGCTCGCTTCGGTAATTATATGATTTGACTTGTATTTTCTTTTTCTTCGCCTTTTGAGGCAATTCAGAGACAATATTCTAACGAATAAAATAAAAAGAAAAGGAAAGGGGCGATGCTTCCAGCTATCAATGACCTAGAGAAGCACCAAGGTCAAAATAGGGGTCTTAAATAACTTATCTCTCTAGGTTACTTGATATCCCGGAGAATCACGGGCTTAACGTTTTTCCTTCTTTTGCCGGGAACGGCCGCTGGCCCACTCGGTTTTAGCACTCGCCTCCCTAGGTTCGGAATCTTCGCCCTAAATCACAGCAGACAAGAATTCGCCGAGCATTAGATTCGTCATCAACACAAATTCTTAGCGCTACTGATAATTGGCAAAAACAAGAAAAATCCGCACTCACCCTTTTTTTCTTCCTAATATTGAAAAATCTCCAAAACTTAATATTCAACTATGCCTTGGGTTGATTATTCCTCACAAAAGGTACACTATTACCACTGACAAAAAAAAACTTTTACTTGTCTCACAGACAAAAACTAACAATCACTTTCGAAACGAATTACTTGACGGCTCAAAAACAACTCATTTTGCCGGCGCAATCAAATCCCTCGCTAGCCAAGAAAATCGAGTGTCCGCATCAACACACTTCTTTGACCGTCAGCCTACCGTAGGTCAACGGTAAAACTTTTTAGCCGTCGTCACGGCTATTCTTTGTAGCCGGTTAACTAGCTAAACCATCAAGCCGCTTGTAGCTCGTTCTACTTCACCACCGTCGGCGTCGTCCAGACCCGAAACCAAAACAAAGTTTGTGTCATTTTCTTCTCTTGTTGTCGTCACCACATCGATTTATTTATTTTCGTCATATTTGTTTTTACTGTGTTGTTTACATTAGGAATGTATTATTTCTTTTAAGTCAGGCAAAAAGTATCCATTTTCCAAGCTAGGCATCTTAAGTTGTCATATGTTGATATTCTTATAATTATTATGCTTATATTGTAAACCTGTAGGTATATACGTAAAACACACTAACACTAACACCTAATAAACAATAAAAACACATTATGACACCAAAAATATCTCTGTCGTCATTTATTTACAATTTATTCAAAACCCATATCACTGACAGAAATAAACTAACTTTACTCTCGATGCCAAAGAAAAACAAAAAAAATCACTTTCCTAAACATCAACACCAAACCTATTGCACTGTCCCTCAAACTTACATTTTCCAAACTGTCCCCTTCCAATCTGCACAGTCTGCATGCCCTTTGCCATTGCCATTGAGGAAAAACATTTGTTGTTTCCTCCTTTGCCAAAAAGAAAGCCGCCATTCGAAAAACCACACACTGATTACACACGTGAGTAAGTATTTTTCATTCATTTTTTATGCAATATTTTTACAATTCTTTGTTGTGATTTAAATGCAAAACTATTAATCCTACATTTCCTTTTTCTATTTTCAGATTGCGGAACGAGTTATTTCCAAGGATGGAGACGATTCGGATGGCCGGGCAGCGAGAACAAAAATTGTAAGTATTTACTAATATTTTCTAATGTTTCTTTTTCATAGATTTTTTTGTCTATTGCAGGTCTTGTTTCAGCGCCGGCAACGCCTCTGCTGCCAACCATCGACCTCCCGCAATCCTCACAGGTTGATTGAGGAAAAACCAACAGTATCGTTGAATCATTGGACGGGCGTGTCGTCACGAGTAAGGAATTCGCAATCTTATAATTGCCCAGGGCTAGAATTCCATGCGCCGGGACATGGAGTATTCCTTTGCTGACAAAATCAGAACAGGAACCCGAAGCGAAGTATAGTGTAGGCTGCAGTTACAAATGGCCAAATTTCACGGCCTTCGGCGATGTGTGTCGGGAATTAATGTGTCGTTTCAGTCGACCTGCCGCGGATTGTACTATCCCAAGGCGAAAGCCAAAGCAGACATCCAATTTTGGATAACGAAAACAACAAGGTTAGTTTTCCATCTATTGCGTGACAAAAAAAAGGTACTAATTTTAAAGTGTTTTTCAGATATGCTCTGCTTGTTGCAGCCGATACCCAATCGGGTTTTGCCTTGCCCATCAAAACGACGATGTCTACCGCCGCCGTAGGAATTGCCTATCACTGAATCTACCCACACCTAAATACATTCCGTCGTATTTATATGGACAGTGCTGACAAGTGCAGACCACTCTAGGTGACGGGTTTGCAAAATTTAATTGACGGGGATTAGTGGATTGCGTAAACCAGGCGAAACAGACCGACGGAAATGATTGCCTTGAATTGAAATCGACCCTTTTGGCATGCGGAACTGCTTCGACACATTCATCTGTCATCGAGTTGTTTCCAGAGCTATTGCAAGGTTGGTAGTTTGTCTAATTATTTGACTTTGCATTCATTCATTTTGAATTCCAGGCAGAATAAGTGAAAACAAATGATGTACTTGGCAACTCGCGCGACAGCCTTAACTGTCCTGGGACACTACAACTAGCCGACCGCTCCTCCAGCCCTATGCAGCCACAACAAACCTACGTGGCCCAGAGGAGGAGACATAGATGGTATATTGTCTCATGTTATCGCACAGGTGGCCTCAGATAAGCTGGCAATTTCGTAGTAAAAGAATGCTGCCGAAGCTGGGGCTTGAACCCGCAGCATTTGGCTTAGCAGTCAGCTACTTATTCCTCTGAACCATGGCCACCTGCAGAGCAAAGATATATGTATAGCACCTACTATTTTCCGAGCTTCCAA